>JAYJMM010000120.1:4809430-6018861 GCA_037349105.1 Limnomonas spitsbergensis
TCATGACCCTTGCCCCGCCTTTGTGTGCTGGATCTCACTGCTTCATGACCCTGGCCCCGCCTTAGTGTGCTGGATCTCACTGCTTCATGACCCTGGCCCCGCCTTTGTGTGCTGGATCTCACTGCTTCATGACCCTGGCCCCACCCTTGTGTGCTGGATCACACTGCTTCATGACCCTGCCCCGCCTTTGTGTGCTGAATCTCAGTACCTCATGACCCTGACCCCGCCTTTGTGTGCTGGATCTCACTGCTTCATGACCCTGGCCCCGCCTTTGTGTGCTGGATCTCACTGCTTCATGACCCTGGCCCCGCCTTTGTGTGCTGGATCACACTGCTTCATGACCCTGGCCCCGCCTTTGTGTGCTGGATCTCACTGCTTCATGACCCTGACCCCGCCTTTGTGTGCTAGATCTCACTGCTTCATGACCATGGCCCCGCCTTTGTGTGCCGGATCACACTGCTTCATGACCCTGTCCCTGCCTTTGTGTGCTAGATCACACTGCTTCATGACCCTGGCCCCGCCTTTGTGTGCTGGATCTCATTGCATCATGACCCTGGCCCCGCCTTTGTGTGCTGGATCTCACTGCTTCATGACCCTGGCCCTGCCTTTGTGTGCTGGATCTCACTGCTTCATGACCCTGGCCCCGCCTTTGTGTGCTGGATCTCACTGCTTCATGACCCTGGCCCCGCCTTTGTGTGCTGGATCACACTGCTTCATGACCCTGGCCCTGCCTTTGTGTGCTGGATCTCACTGCTTCATGACCCTGACCCCGCCTTTGTGTGCTGGATCTCACTGCTTCATGACCCTGGCCCTCCTTTGTGTGCTGGATCTCACTGCTTCATGACCCTGGCCCCACCCTTGTGTGCTGGATCACACTGCTTCATGACCCTGCCCCGCCTTTGTGTGCTGAATCTCAGTACCTCATGACCCTGACCCCGCCTTTGTGTGCTGGATCTCACTGCTTCATGACCCTGGCCCCGCCTTTGTGTGCTGGATCTCACTGCTTCATGACCCTGGCCCCGCCTTTGTGTGCTGGATCTCACTGCTTCATGACCCTGGCCCCGCCTTTGTGTGCTGGATCTCACTGCTTCATGACCCTGGCCCCGCCTTTGTGTGCTGGATCTCACTGCTTCATGACCCTGGCCCCGCCTTTGTGTGCTGGATCTCATTGCATCATGACCCTGGCCCCGCCTTTGTGTGCTGGATCTCACTGCTTCATGACCCTGGCCCTGCCTTTGTGTGCTGGATCTCACTGCTTCATGACCTTGGCCCCGCCTTTGTGTGCTGGATCTCACTGCTTCATGACCCTGGCCCCGCCCTTGTGTGCTGGATCACACTGCTTCATGACCCTGGCCCCGCCTTTGTGTGCTGGATCTCACTGCTTCATGACCCTGACCCCGCCTTTGTGTGCTGGATCTCACTGCTTCATGACCCTGGCCCCGCCTTTGTGTGCTGGATCTCACTGCTTCATGACCCTGGCCCCACCCTTGTGTGCTGGATCACACTGCTTCATGACCCTGCCCCGCCTTTGTGTGCTGAATCTCAGTACCTCATGACCCTGACCCCGCCTTTGTGTGCTGGATCTCACTGCTTCATGACCCTGGCCCCGCCTTTGTGTGCTGGATCTCACTGCTTCATGACCCTGGCCCCGCCTTTGTGTGCTGGATCACACTGCTTCATGACCCTGGCCCCGCCTTTGTGTGCTGGATCACACGGCTTCATGACCCTGGCCCCCCCTTTGTGTGCTGGATCTCACTGCTTCATGAACCTGACCCCGCCTTTGTGTGATGGATCTCACTGCTTCCTTTGTGTGCTGGATCTCACTGCTTCATGACCCTGACCCCGCCTTTGTGTGCTGGATCTCACTGCTTCATCTGTGTGCTGGATCTCTCTGCTTCATGACCCTGACCCCGCCTTTGTGTGCTGGATCTCACTGCTTCATTTGTGTGCTGGATCTCACTGCTTCATGACCCTGACCCCGCCTTTGTGTGCTGGATCTCACTGCTTCATGAACCCGACCCCGCCTTTGTGTGCTGGATCTCACTGCTTCCTTTGTGTGCTGGATCTCACTGCTTTATGAAGCTGACCCCGCCTTTGTGTGCTGGATCTCACTGCTTCATGACCCTGGCCCCGCCTTTGTGTGTTGGATCTGACTGCTTCATGACCCTGGCCCCGACTTTGTGTGCTGGATCTCACTGCTTTATGACCCTGGCCCCGCCTTTGTGTGCTGGATCTCACTGCTTCATGACCCTGGCCCCGCCTTTGTGTGCTGGATCTCACTGCTTCATGACCCTGGCCCCGCCTTTGTGTGCTGGATCTCACTGCTTCATGACCCTGGCCCCGCCTTTGTGTGCTGGATCTCACTGCTTCATGACCCTGGCCCCGCCCTTGTGTGCTGGATCACACTGCTTCATGACCCTGGCCCTGCCTTTGTGTGCTGGATCTCACTGCTTCATGACCCTGACCCCGCCTTTGTGTGCTGGATCTCACTGCTTCATGACCCTGGCCCCGCCTTTGTGTGCTGGATCTCACTACTTCATGACCTTGGCCCCACCCTTGTGTGCTGGATCACACTGCTTCATGACCCTGCCCCGCCTTTGTGTGCTGAATCTCACTACCTCATGACCCTGACCCCGCCTTTGTGTGCTGGATCTCACTGCTTCATGACCCTGACCCCGCCTTTGTGTGCTAGATCTCACTGCTTCATGACCATGGCCCCGCCTTTGTGTGCCGGATCACACTGCTTCATGACCCTGTCCCTGCCTTTGTGTGCTAGATCACACTGCTTCATGACCCTGGCCCCGCCTTTGTGTGCTGGATCTCACTGCTTCATGACCCTGGCCCCGCCTTTGTGTGCTGGATCTCACTGCTTCATGACCCTGGCCCCGCCTTTGTGTGCTGGATCTCACTGCTTCATGACCCTGGCCCCGCCCTTGTGTGCTGGATCTCACTGCTTCATGACCCTGGCCCTGCCTTTGTGTGCTGGATCTCACTGCTTCATGACCCTGACCCCGCCTTTGTGTGCTGGATCTCACTGCTTCATGACCCTGGCCCCGCCTTTGTGTGCTGGATCTCACTGCTTCATGACCCTGGCCCCACCCTTGTGTGCTGGATCACACTGCTTCATGACCCTGCCCCGCCTTTGTGTGCTGAATCTCAGTACCTCATGACCCTGACCCCGCCTTTGTGTGCTGAATCACATTGCATCATGACCCTGGCCCCGCCTTTGTGTGCTGGATCTCACTGCTTCATGACCCTGGCCCCGCCTTTGTGTGCTGGATCACACTGCTTCATGACCCTGGCCCCGCCTTTGTGTGCTGGATCACACGGCTTCATGACCCTGGCCCCCCCTTTGTGTGCTGGATCTCACTGCTTCATGAACCTGACCCCGCCTTTGTGTGATGGATCTCACTGCTTCCTTTGTGTGCTGGATCTCACTGCTTCATGACCCTGACCCCGCCTTTGTGTGCTGGATCTCACTGCTTCATCTGTGTGCTGGATCTCTCTGCTTTATGACCCTGACCCCGCCTTTGTGTGCTGGATCTCACTGCTTCATTTGTGTGCTGGATCTCACTGCTTCATGACCCTGGCCCCGCCTTTGTGTGCTGGATCTCACTGCTTCATGAACCCGACCCCGCCTTTGTGTGCTGGATCTCACTGCTTCCTTTGTGTGCTGGATCTCACTGCTTTATGAAGCTGACCCCGCCTTTGTGTGCTGGATCTCACTGCTTCATGACCCTGGCCCCGCCTTTGAGTGTTGGATCTCACTGCTTCATGACCCTGGCCCCGCCTTTGTGTGCTGGATCTCACTGCTTTATGACCCTGGCCCCGCCTTTGTGTGCTGGATCTCACTGCTTCATGACCCTGGCCCCGCCTTTGTGTGCTGGATCTCACTGCTTCATGACCCTGGCCCCGCCTTTGTGTGCTGGATCTCACTGCTTCATGACCCTGGCCCCGCCTTTGTGTGCTGGATCTCACTGCTTCATGACCCTGGCCCCGCCCTTGTGTGCTGGATCACACTGCTTCATGACCCTGGCCCTGCCTTTGTGTGCTGGATCTCACTGCTTCATGACCCTGACCCCGCCTTTGTGTGCTGGATCTCACTGCTTCATGACCCTGGCCCCGCCTTTGTGTGCTGGATCTCACTACTTCATGACCTTGGCCCCACCCTTGTGTGCTGGATCACACTGCTTCATGACCCTGCCCCGCCTTTGTGTGCTGAATCTCACTACCTCATGACCCTGACCCCGCCTTTGTGTGCTGGATCTCACTGCTTCATGTCCCTGACCCCGCCTTTGTGTGCTAGATCTCACTGCTTCATGACCATGGCCCCGCCTTTGTGTGCCGGATCACACTGCTTCATGACCCTGTCCCTGCCTTTGTGTGCTAGATCACACTGCTTCATGACCCTGGCCCCGCCTTTGTGTGCTGGATCTCACTGCTTCATGACCCTGGCCCCGCCTTTGTGTGCTGGATCTCACTGCTTCATGACCATGGCCCCGCCTTTGTGTGCTGGATCTCACTGCTTCATGACCCTGGCCCCGCCTTTGTGTGCTGGATCTCACTGCTTCATGACCCTGGCCCCACCTTTGAGTGATGGATCTCACTGCTTCATGACCCTGGCCCCACCTTTGTGTGCTGGATCTCACTGCTTCATGACCCTGGCCCCGCCTTTGTGTGCTGGATCTCACTGCTTCCTTTGTGTGCTGGATCTCACTGTTTCATGACCCCGACCCCGCCTTTGTGTGCTGTATGTCACTGCTTCATGACCCTGACCCCGCCTTTGTGTGCTGGATCTCACTGCTTCATGACCATGGCCCCGCCTTTGTGTGCTGGATCTCACTGCTTCATGACCCTGGCCCCACCTTTGTGTGCTGGATCTCACTGCTTCATGACCCTGGCCCCGCCTTTGTGTGCTGGATCTCACTGCTTCATGACCCTGGCCCTGCCTTTGTGTGCTGGATCTCACTGCTTCATGACCCTGGCCCCGCCTTTGTGTGCTGGATCTCACTGCTTCATGACCCTGGCCCCGCCTTTGTGTGCTGGATCACACTGCTTCATGACCCTGGCCCCGCCTTTGTGTGCTGGATCTCACTGCTTCATGACCCTGGCCCCGCCTTTGTGTGCTGGATCTCACTGCTTCCTTTGTGTGCTGGATCTCACTGCTTCATGACCCTGACCCCGCCTTTGTGTGCTGGATCTCACTGCTTCATGACCCTGACCCCGCCTTTGTGTGTTGGATCTCACTGCTTCATGACCCTGGCCCCGCCTTTGTGTGCTGGATCTCACTGCTTCATGACCCTGGCCCTCCCTTTGTGTGCTGGATCTCACTGCTTCATGACCCTGGCCCCACCTTTGTGTGCTGGATCTCACTGCTTCATGACCCTGGCCCCGCCTTTGTGTGCTGGATCTCACTGCTTCATGACCCTGGCCCCGCCTTTGTGTTCTGGATCTCACTGCTTCATGACCCTGGCCCCGCCTTTGTGTGCTGGATCACACTGCTTCATGACCCTGGCCCCGCCTTTGTGTGCTGGATCTCACTGCTTCATGACCCTGGCCCCGCCTTTGTGTGCTGGATCTCACTGCTTCATGACCCTGTCCACGCCTTTGTGTGCTGGATCTCACTGCTTCATGACCCTGGCCCCGCCTTTGTGTGCTGGATCTCACTGCTTCATGACCCTGGCCCCGCCTTTGTGTGCTGGATCTCACTGCTTCATGACCTTGGCCCCGCCTTTGTGTGCTGGATCTCACTGCTTCATGACCCTGGCCCTGCCTTTGTGTGCTGGATCTCACTGCTTCATGACCCTGGCCCCGCCCTTGTGTGCTGGATCACACTGCTTCCTTTGTGTGCTGGATCTCACTGTTTCATGACCCCGACCCCGCCTTTGTGTGCTGTATGTCACTGCTTCATGACCCTGACCCCGCCTTTGTGTGCTGGATCTCACTGCTTCATGACCATGGCCCCGCCTTTGTGTGCTGGATCTCACTGCTTCATGACCCTGGCCCCACCTTTGTGTGCTGGATCACACTGCTTCATGACCCTGGCCCCGCCTTTGTGTGCTGGATCTCACTGCTTCATGACCCTGGCCCCGCCTTTGTGTTCTGGATCTCACTGCTTCATGACCCTGGCCCCGCCTTTGTGTGCTGGATCACACTGCTTCATGACCCTGGCCCCGCCTTAGTGTGCTGGATCTCACTGCTTCATGACCCTGGCCCCGCCTTTGTGTGCTGGATCTCACTGCTTCATGACCCTAGCCCCGCCTTTGTGTGCTGGATCTCACTGCTTCATGACCCTGGCCCCGCCCTTGTGTGCTGGATCTCACTGCTTCATGACCCTGGCCCTGCCTTTGTGTGCTGGATCTCACTGCTTCATGACCTTGGCCCCGCCTTTGTGTGCTGGATCTCACTGCTTCATGACCCTGACCCCGCCTTTGTGTGCTGGATCACACTGCTTCATGACCCTGGCCCCGCCTTTGTGTGCTGGATCTCACTGCTTCATGAACCTGGCCCCACCCTTGTATGCTGGATCTCACTGCTTCATGACCCTGGCCCTGCCTTTGTGTGCTGGATCTCACTGCTTCATGACCCTGACCCCGCCTTTGTGTGCTGGATCTCACTGCTTCATGACCCTGGCCCTGCCTTTGTGTGCTGGATCTCACTGCTTCATGACCCTGGCCCCGCCTTTGTGTGCTGGATCTCACTGCTTCATGACCCTGACCCCGCCTTTGTGTGCTGGATCACACTGCTTCATGACCCTGGCCCCGCCTTTGTGTGCTGGATCTCACTGCTTCATGAACCTGGCCCCACCCTTGTGTGCTGGATCTCACTGCTTCATGACCTTGGCCCCGCCTTTGTGTGCTGGATCTCACTGCTTCATGACCCTGGCCCCGCCTTTGTGTGCTGGATCTCACTGCTTCATGAACCTGGCCCCACCCTTGTGTGCTGGATCTCACTGCTTCATGACCCTGGCCCTGCCTTTGTGTGCTGGACCTCACTGCTTCATGACCCTGACCCCGCCTTTGTGTGCTGGATCTCACTGCTTCATGACCCTGGCCCTGCCTTTGTGTGCTGGATCTCACTGCTTCATGACCCTGGCCCCGCCTTTGTGTGTTGGATCTCACTGCTTCATGACCCTGACCCCGCCTTTGTGTGCTGGATCACACTGCTTCATGACCCTGGCCCCGCCTTTGTGTGCTGGATCTCACTGCTTCATGAACCTGGCCCCACCCTTGTGTGCTGGATCTCATTGCTTCATGACCCTGGCCCTGCCTTTGTGTGCTGGATCTCACTGCTTCATGACCCTGACCCCGCCTTTGTGTGCTGGATCACACTGCTTCATGACCCTGGCCCCGCCCTTGTGTGCTGGATCTCACTGCTTCATGACCCTGGCCCCACCCTTGTGTGTTGGATCTCACTGCTTCATAACCCTGGCCCCGCCTTTGTGTGCTGGATCTCACTGCTTCATGACCCTAGCCCCGCCTTTGTGTGCTGGATCTCACTGCTTCATGACCCTGGCCCCGCCCTTGTGTGCTGGATCTCACTGCTTCATGACCATGGCCCCGCCTTTGTGTGCTGGATCTCACTGCTTCATGACCCTGGCCCCGCCTTTGTGTGCTGGATCTCACTGCTTCATGACCCTGGCCCCGCCTTTGTGTGCTGGATCTCACTGCTTCATGACCCTGGCCCCGCCTTTGTGTGCTGGATCTCACTGCTTCATGACCCTGGCCCCACCCTTGTGTGTTGGATCTCACTGCTTCATGACCCTGGCCCTGCCTTTGTGTGCTGGATCTCACTGCTTCATGACCCTGACCCCGCCTTTGTGTGCTGGATCACACTGCTTCATGACCCTGGCCCCGCCTTTGTGTGCTGGATCTCACTGCTTCATGACCCTGGCCCCGCCCTTGTGTGTTGGATCTCACTGCTTCATGACCCTGGCCCCGCCTTTGTGTGCTGGATCTCACTGCTTCATGACCCTGGCCCCGCCTTTGTGTGCTGGATCTCACTGCTTCATGACCCCGGCCCTGCCTTTGTGTGCTGGATCTCACTGCTTCATGACCCTGGCCCCGCCTTTGTGTGCTGGATCTCACTGCTTCATGACCCTGACCCCGCCTTTGTGTGCTGGATCACACTGCTTCATGACCCTGGCCCCGCCTTTGTGTGCTGGATCTCACTGCTTCATGAACCTGGCCCCACCCTTGTGTGCTGGATCTCACTGCTTCATGACCTTGGCCCCGCCTTTGTGTGCTGGATCTCACTGCTTCATGACCCTGGCCCCGCCTTTGTGTGCTGGATCTCACTGCTTCATGAACCTGGCCCCACCCTTGTGTGCTGGATCTCACTGCTTCATGACCCTGGCCCTGCCTTTGTGTGCTGGATCTCACTGCTTCATGACCCTGACCCCGCCTTTGTGTGCTGGATCTCACTGCTTCATGACCCTGGCCCTGCCTTTGTGTGCTGGATCTCACTGCTTCATGACCCTGGCCCCGCCTTTGTGTGCTGGATCTCACTGCTTCATGACCCTGACCCCGCCTTTGTGTGCTGGATCACACTGCTTCATGACCCTGGCCCCGCCTTTGTGTGCTGGATCTCACTGCTTCATGAACCTGGCCCCACCCTTGTGTGCTGGATCTCATTGCTTCATGACCCTGGCCCTGCCTTTGTGTGCTGGATCTCACTGCTTCATGACCCTGACCCCGCCTTTGTGTGCTGGATCACACTGCTTCATGACCCTGGCCCCGCCCTTGTGTGCTGGATCTCACTGCTTCATGACCCTGGCCCCACCCTTGTGTGTTGGATCTCACTGCTTCATAACCCTGGCCCCGCCTTTGTGTGCTGGATCTCACTGCTTCATGACCCTAGCCCCGCCTTTGTGTGCTGGATCTCACTGCTTCATGACCCTGGCCCCGCCCTTGTGTGCTGGATCTCACTGCTTCATGACCATGGCCCCGCCTTTGTGTGCTGGATCTCACTGCTTCATGACCCTGGCCCCGCCTTTGTGTGCTGGATCTCACTGCTTCATGACCCTGGCCCCGCCTTTGTGTGCTGGATCTCACTGCTTCATGACCCTGGCCCCGCCTTTGTGTGCTGGATCTCACTGCTTCATGACCCTGGCCCCACCCTTGTGTGTTGGATCTCACTGCTTCATGACCCTGGCCCTGCCTTTGTGTGCTGGATCTCACTGCTTCATGACCCTGACCCCGCCTTTGTGTGCTGGATCACACTGCTTCATGACCCTGGCCCCGCCTTTGTGTGCTGGATCTCACTGCTTCATGACCCTGGCCCCGCCCTTGTGTGTTGGATCTCACTGCTTCATGACCCTGGCCCCGCCTTTGTGTGCTGGATCTCACTGCTTCATGACCCTGGCCCCGCCTTTGTGTGCTGGATCTCACTGCTTCATGACCCTGACCCCGCCTTTGTGTGCTGGATCTCACTGCTTCATGACCCTGGCCCCGCCTTTGTGTGTTGGATCTCACTGCTTCATGACCCTGGCCCTGCCTTTGTGTGCTGGATCTCACTGCTTCATGACCCTGGCCCCGCCTTTGTGTGCTGGATCTCACTGCTTCATGACCCTGGCCTCGCCTTTGTGTGCTGGATCTCACTGCTTCATGACCCTGGCCCCGCCTTTGTGTGCTGGATCTCACTGCTTCATGACCCTGGCCCCGCCTTTGTGTGCTGGATCTCACTGCTTCATGACCCTGTCCCAGCCTTTGTGTGCTGGATCTCACTGCTTCATAAACCTGGCCTCGCCCTTGTGTGCTGGATCTCACTGCTTCATGACCCTGACCCCACCTTTGTGTGCTGGATCTCAATGCTTCATGACCCTGACCCTGCCTTTGTGTGCTGGATCTCACTGCTTCATAAACCTGGCCTCGCCCTTGTGTGCTGGATCTCACTGCTTCATGACCCTGACCCCGCCTTTGTGTGCTGGATTTCACTGCTTCATGGTCATGGCCCCGCCTTTGTGTGCTGGATCTCACTGCTTCATGACCCTGGCCCCGCCTTTGTGTGCTGGATCTCACTGCTTCATGACCCTGGCCCCGCCTTTGTGTGCTGGATCTCACTGCTTCATGACCCTGGCCCCGCCTTTGTGTGCTGGATCTCACTGCTTCCTTTGTGTGCTGGATCTCACTGCTTCATGAACCTGGCCCCACCCTTGTGTGCTGGATCTCACTGCTTCATGACCCTAGCCCCGCCCTTGTGTGTTGGATCTCACTGCTTCATGACCCTGGCCCCGCCTTTGTGTGCTGGATCTCACTGCTTCATGACCCTGGCCCCGCCTTTGTGTGCTGGATCTCACTGCTTCATGACCCTGGCCCCGCCTTTGTGTGCTGGATCTCACTACTTCGTGACCCTGGCCCCGCCTTTGTGTGCTGGATCTCACTGCTTCATGACCCTGGCCCCGCCTTTGTGTGCTGGATCTCACTGCTTCATGACCCTGGCCCCGCCTTTGTGTGCTGGATCTCACTGCTTCCTTTGTGTGCTGGATCTCACTGCTTCATGAACCTGGCCCCACCCTTGTGTGCTGGATCTCACTGCTTCATGACCCTAGCCCCGCCCTTGTGTGCTGGATCTCACTGCTTCATGACCCTGGCCCCGCCTTTGTGTGCTGGATCTCACTGCTTCATGACCCTGGCCCCGCCTTTGTGTGCTGGATCTCACTGCTTCATGACCCTGACCCCGCCTTTGTGTGCTGGATCTCACTGCTTCGTGACCCTGGCCCCGCCTTTGTGTGCTGGATCTCACTGCTTCATGACCCTGGCCTCGCCTTTGTGTGCTGGATCTCACTGCTTCATGACCCTGGCCCCGCCTTTGTGTGCTGGATCTCACTGCTGCATGACCCTGGCCTCGCCTTTGTGTGCTGGATCTCACTGCTTCATGACCCTGGCCCCGCCTTTGTGTGCTGGATCTCACTGCTTCATGACCCTGGCCCCGCCTTTGTGTGCTGGATCTCACTGCTTCATGACCCTGTCCCCGCCCTTGTGTGCTGGATCTCACTGCTTCATGACCCTGGCCCCGCCTTTGTGTGCTGGATCTCACTGCTTCATGACCCTGACCCTGCCTTTGTGTGCTGGATCTCACTGCTTCATAAACCTGGCCTCGCCCTTGTGTGCTGGATCTCACTGCTTCATGACCCTGACCCCGCCTTTGTGTGCTGGATTTCACTGCTTCATGGTCATGGCCCCGCCTTTGTGTGCTGGATCTCACTGCTTCATGACCCTGGCCCCGCCTTTGTGTGCTGGATCTCACTGCTTCATGACCCTGGCCCCGCCTTTGTGTGCTGGATCTCACTGCTTCATGACCCTGGCCCCGCCTTTGTGTGCTGGATCTCACTGCTTCCTTTGTGTGCTGGATCTCACTGCTTCATGACCCTGGCCCCAACCTTGTGTGCTGGATCTCACTGCTTCATGACCCTGGCCCTGCCTTTGTGTGCTGGATCTCACTGCTTCATGACCCTGACCCTGCCTTTGTGTGCTGGACCTCAATGCTTCATGACCCTGGCCCCGCCCTTGTGTGCTGGATCTCACTGCTTCATGACCCTGGCCTCGCCTTTGTGTGCTGGATCTCACTGCTTCCTTTGTGTGCTGGATCTCACTGCTTCATGAACCTGGCCCCACCCTTGTGTGCTGGATCTCACTGCTTCATGACCCTAGCCCCGCCCTTGTGTGCTGGATCTCACTGCTTCATGACCCTGGCCCCGCCTTTGTGTGCTGGATCTCACTGCTTCATGACCCTGGCCCCGCCTTTGTGTGCTGGATCTCACTGCTTCATGACCCTGACCCCGCCTTTGTGTGCTGGATCTCACTGCTTCGTGACCCTGGCCCCGCCTTTGTGTGCTGGATCTCACTGCTTCATGACCCTGGCCTCGCCTTTGTGTGCTGGATCTCACTGCTTCATGACCCTGGCCCCGCCTTTGTGTGCTGGATCTCACTGCTGCATGACCCTGGCCTCGCCTTTGTGTGCTGGATCTCACTGCTTCATGACCCTGGCCCCGCCTTTGTGTGCTGGATCTCACTGCTTCGTGACCCTGGCCCCGCCTTTGTGTGCTGGATCACACTGCTTCATGACCCTGGCCCCGCCTTTGTGTGCTGGATCTCACTGCTTCATGACCCTGGCCCTGCCTTTGTGTGCTGGATCTCACTGCTTCATGACCCTGGCCCCGCCCTTGTGTGCTGGATCTCACTGCTTCATGACCCTGGCCCTGCCTTTGTGTGCTGGATCTCACTGCTTCATGACCCTGGCCCCGCCTTTGTGTGCTGGATCTCACTGCTTCATGACCCTGTCCCCGCCTTTGTGTGCTGGATCTCACTGCTTCATGACCCTGGCCCCGCCTTTGTGTGCTGGATCTCACTGCTTCATGACCCTGGCCCCGCCTTTGTGTGCTGGATCACACTGCTTCATGACCCTGGCCCCGCCTTTTTTTTGCTGGATCTCACTGCTTCATGACCCTGGCCTCGCCTTTGTGTGCTGGATCTCACTGCTTCATGACCCTGGCCCCGCCTTTGTGTGCTGGATCTCACTGCTTCATGACCCTGGCCCCGCCTTTGTGTGCTGGATCTCACTGCTTCATGATCCTAGCCCCGCCTTTGTGTGCTGGATCTCACTGCTTCATGACCTTGGCCCCGCCTTTGTGTGCTGGATCTCACTGCTTCATGACCCTGGCCCCGCCTTTGTGTGCTGGATCTCACTGCTTCATGACCTTGGCCCCGCCTTTGTGTGCTGGATCTCACTGCTTCATGACCCTGGCCCCGCCTTTGTGTGCTGGATCTCACTGCTTCATGACCCTGGCCCCAACCTTGTGTGCTGGATCTCACTGCTTCATGACCCTGGCCCTGCCTTTGTGTGCTGGATCTCACTGCTTCATGACCCTGACCCTGCCTTTGTGTGCTGGACCTCAATGCTTCATGACCCTGGCCCCGCCCTTGTGTGCTGGATCTCACTGCTTCATGACCCTGGCCTCGCCTTTGTGTGCTGGATCTCACTGCTTCCTTTGTGTGCTGGATCTCACTGCTTCATGAACCTGGCCCCACCCTTGTGTGCTGGATCTCACTGCTTCATGACCCTAGCCCCGCCCTTGTGTGCTGGATCTCACTGCTTCATGACCCTGGCCCCGCCTTTGTGTGCTGGATCTCACTGCTTCATGACCCTGGCCCCGCCTTTGTGTGCTGGATCTCACTGCTTCATGACCCTGACCCCGCCTTTGTGTGCTGGATCTCACTGCTTCGTGACCCTGGCCCCGCCTTTGTGTGCTGGATCTCACTGCTTCATGACCCTGGCCTCGCCTTTGTGTGCTGGATCTCACTGCTTCATGACCCTGGCCCCGCCTTTGTGTGCTGGATCTCACTGCTGCATGACCCTGGCCTCGCCTTTGTGTGCTGGATCTCACTGCTTCATGACCCTGGCCCCGCCTTTGTGTGCTGGATCTCACTGCTTCGTGACCCTGGCCCCGCCTTTGTGTGCTGGATCACACTGCTTCATGACCCTGGCCCCGCCTTTGTGTGCTGGATCTCACTGCTTCATGACCCTGGCCCTGCCTTTGTGTGCTGGATCTCACTGCTTCATGACCCTGGCCCCGCCCTTGTGTGCTGGATCTCACTGCTTCATGACCCTGGCCCTGCCTTTGTGTGCTGGATCTCACTCCTTCATGACCCTGGCCCCGCCTTTGTGTGCTGGATCTCACTGCTTCATGACCCTGTCCCCGCCTTTGTGTGCTGGATCTCACTGCTTCATGACCCTGGCCCCGCCTTTGTGTGCTGGATCTCACTGCTTCATGACCCTGGCCCCGCCTTTGTGTGCTGGATCACACTGCTTCATGACCCTGGCCCCGCCTTTTTTTTGCTGGATCTCACTGCTTCATGACCCTGGCCTCGCCTTTGTGTGCTGGATCTCACTGCTTCATGACCCTGGCCCCGCCTTTGTGTGCTGGATCTCACTGCTTCATGACCCTGGCCCCGCCTTTGTGTGCTGGATCTCACTGCTTCATGATCCTAGCCCCGCCTTTGTGTGCTGGATCTCACTGCTTCATGACCTTGGCCCCGCCTTTGTGTGCTGGATCTCACTGCTTCATGACCCTGGCCCCGCCTTTGTGTGCTGGATCTCACTGCTTCATGACCCTGGCCCTGCCTTTGTGTGCTGGATCTCACTGCTTCATGACCCTGGCCCCGCCTTTGTGTGCTGGATCTCACTGCTTCATGACCCTGTCCCCGCCCTTGTGTGCTGGATCTCACTGCTTCATGACCCTGGCCCCGCCTTTGTGTGCTGGATCTCACTGCTTCATGACCCTGACCCTGCCTTTGTGTGCTGGATCTCACTGCTTCATAAACCTGGCCTCGCCCTTGTGTGCTGGATCTCACTGCTTCATGACCCTGACCCCGCCTTTGTGTGCTGGATTTCACTGCTTCATGGTCATGGCCCCGCCTTTGTGTGCTGGATCTCACTGCTTCATGACCCTGGCCCCGCCTTTGTGTGCTGGATCTCACTGCTTCATGACCCTGGCCCCGCCTTTGTGTGCTGGATCTCACTGCTTCATGACCCTGGCCCCGCCTTTGTGTGCTGGATCTCACTGCTTCCTTTGTGTGCTGGATCTCACTGCTTCATGACCCTGGCCCCAACCTTGTGTGCTGGATCTCACTGCTTCATGACCCTGGCCCTGCCTTTGTGTGCTGGATCTCACTGCTTCATGACCCTGACCCTGCCTTTGTGTGCTGGATCTCAATGCTTCATGACCCTGGCCCCGCCCTTGTGTGCTGGATCTCACTGCTTCATGACCCTGGCCTCGCCTTTGTGTGCTGGATCTCACTGCTTCCTTTGTGTGCTGGATCTCACTGCTTCATGAACCTGGCCCCACCCTTGTGTGCTGGATCTCACTGCTTCATGACCCTAGCCCCGCCCTTGTGTGCTGGATCTCACTGCTTCATGACCCTGGCCCCGCCTTTGTGTGCTGGATCTCACTGCTTCATGACCCTGGCCCCGCCTTTGTGTGCTGGATCTCACTGCTTCATGACCCTGACCCCGCCTTTGTGTGCTGGATCTCACTGCTTCGTGACCCTGGCCCCGCCTTTGTGTGCTGGATCTCACTGCTTCATGACCCTGGCCTCGCCTTTGTGTGCTGGATCTCACTGCTTCATGACCCTGGCCCCGCCTTTGTGTGCTGGATCTCACTGCTGCATGACCCTGGCCTCGCCTTTGTGTGCTGGATCTCACTGCTTCATGACCCTGGCCCCGCCTTTGTGTGCTGGATCTCACTGCTTCGTGACCCTGGCCCCGCCTTTGTGTGCTGGATCACACTGCTTCATGACCCTGGCCCCGCCTTTGTGTGCTGGATCTCACTGCTTCATGACCCTGGCCCTGCCTTTGTGTGCTGGATCTCACTGCTTCATGACCCTGGCCCCGCCCTTGTGTGCTGGATCTCACTGCTTCATGACCCTGGCCCTGCCTTTGTGTGCTGGATCTCACTGCTTCATGACCCTGGCCCCGCCTTTGTGTGCTGGATCTCACTGCTTCATGACCCTGTCCCCGCCTTTGTGTGCTGGATCTCACTGCTTCATGACCCTGGCCCCGCCTTTGTGTGCTGGATCTCACTGCTTCATGACCCTGGCCCCGCCTTTGTGTGCTGGATCACACTGCTTCATGACCATGGCCCCGCCTTTGTGTGCTGGATCTCACTGCTTCATGACCCTGGCCTCGCCTTTGTGTGCTGGATCTCACTGCTTCATGACCCTGGCCCCGCCTTTGTGTGCTGGATCTCACTGCTTCATGACCCTGGCCCCGCCTTTGTGTGCTGGATCTCACTGCTTCATGATCCTAGCCCCGCCTTTGTGTGCTGGATCTCACTGCTTCATGACCTTGGCCCCGCCTTTGTGTGCTGGATCTCACTGCTTCATGACCCTGGCCCCGCCTTTGTGTGCTGGATCTCACTGCTTCATGACCCTGGCCCTGCCTTTGTGTGCTGGATCTCACTGCTTCATGACCCTGGCCCCGCCTTTGTGTGCTGGATCTCACTGCTTCATGACCCTGGCCCTGCCTTTGTGTGCTGGATCTCACTGCTTCATGACCCTAGCCCCGCCTTTGTGTGCTGGATCTCACTGCTTCATGACCCTGGCCCCGCCCTTGTGTGCTGGATCTCACTGCTTCATGACCCTGGCCCTGCCTTTGTGTGCTGGATCTCACTGCTTCATGACCCTGACCCCGCCTTTGTGTGCTGGATCTCACTGCTTCATGACCCTGGCCCCGCCTTTGTGTGCTGGATCTCACTGCTTCATGACCCTGGCCCCGCCTTTTTTTTGCTGGATCTCACTGCTTCATGACCCTGGCCCTGCCTTTGTGTGCTGGATCTCACTGCTTCATGACCCTGGCCCCGCCTTTGTGTGCTGGATCTCACTGCTTCCTTTGTGTGCTGGATCTCAATGCTTCATGACCCTGCCCCCGCCCTTGTGTGCTGGATCTCACTGCTTCATGACCCTGGCCCTGCCTTTGTGTGCTGGATCTCACTGCTTCATGACCCTGACCCCGCCTTTGTGTGCTGGATCTCACTGCTTCATGACCCTGGCCCCGCCTTTGTGTGCTGGATCTCACTGCTTCATGACCCTGGCCCCGCCTTTGTGTGCTGGATCTCACTGCTTCATGACCCTGGCCCTGCCTTTGTGTGCTGGATCTCACTGCTTCATGACCCTGGCCCCGCCTTTGTGTGCTGGATCTCACTGCTTCATGACCCTGACCCCGCCCTTGTGTGCTGGATCACACTGCTTCATGACCCTGGCCCTGCCTTTGTGTGCTGGATCTCACCTGTGTAGAGTAAGAACGGTCCGGTTGCCTCCGAGATCAAGCCGGCAGATCCGCTGAACACTCCGTCTTGGTCCCACCACTTGCCGGGCTCCAAGGCGATGGGCAGGCGTTGCCACCTGATAGGGTTGCACGGGGGGATTAGTAGATTCAGTCACTGGTTTGTCAGAGAGGTATGTCAGAGAGGTTTGTCAGAGAGGTTTGTCAGAAAAGTGTTGCAAGATGGCACGGTGGGGGGGGGGCAATCGCAGGTGGTGTGTGGGGGGCAGGTCTTAAACCGGCTAGACAAAGGGGCCCGACTGTCCGGAGTGAGTGTGTGGGTGCGCTCCCCTAGATGTGTGTGTGTGGTGGGGGTGGGTGGGTGGGTGGATGGGTGGGTGTGGTTGAGGCGGGTCCGTAACCGGCTGGCAGGAGGGGTGTCACAAGATCGCAGGGAGGCGCGGCTGGGTGAGGCATGGTGGGAGCCGTTTAGACAAAGGGGTGGAACTAGATCGCCCAGGGGGAGCGGGTGGGTGGGGCCGGTCGCCAACGAGTAAAAAACAGAGGCGGGTCAATGCTGACTAGCCAGCAATACATATTTTATGTGTGCGTGTTCACGTCGTAATAACAGTGAAAATAAATAAATAAATTAAAAAGCCGGGCCCCCCTTGCCCTCCCCCCCCCACCCCCACTGGCCTGACCTTCAAGAAATGCTGAGCTGCAGAAGACAAACCAACACTCCGGTTTTTTTAAGTTTTAGGCGTCCTCACGTGATCCTTTGAACACCCGTGTGTCGATTCCAGTGCGCACCTTGCCAGGTCTCTCGAGGCTACGTGCCCCCACGACGGCGCTCCCCACACGGGCTTGACCGGGTTGAACTGAAAGAAGACGTGCCGCACGCCCTTCCAGTCCATCATGCCGTTAGGGTCGTTGAGCCAGGTACCTGCCATGTCAATAGTCTTATTAAGGTACAGGACTTGGGCCCAATCAGCCGTCCTGGGCAACCTGGCCCAACGCCCCAACCCATGTCACGAGGGGTACCGGTTCAGCGTCAAGGGAACCGCCAGGGCAGCGGAAGGGGTAGGCACCTGTGCACTAGGAGGAGGGGCACCTGTGCAGTATATCTGAGACTCAGGGGGGCAAGGGAACCGCCAGGGCAGCGGAAGGGGAAGGCGCCGGTGCACTAGGAGGAGGGGCACCTGTGCAGTCTATCTGAGACTCAGGCGATCAAGGGAACTGCCAGGGCAGCGGAAGGGGTAGGCACTTGTGCACTAGGAGGAGGGGCACCTGTGCAGTATATCTGAGACTCAGGCGGTCAAGGGAACTGCCAGGGCAGCGGAAGGGGTAGGCGCCGGTGCACTAGGAGGAGGGGCACCTGTGCAGTATATCTGAGACTCAGGGGGTCAAGGGAACTGCCTGGGCAGCGGAAGGGGTAGGCGCCGATGCACAAGGAGGAGGGGCACCTGTGCAGTATATTTGAGACTCAGGGGGTCAAGGGAACTGCCAGGGCAGCGGAAGGGGTAGGCACATGTGCACTAGGAGGAGGGGCACCTGTGCAGTATATCTGAGTCTCAGGGGGTCAAGGGAACCGCCAGGGCAGCGGAAGGGGTAGGCGCCGGTGCACTAGGAGGAGGGGCACCTGTGCAGTATATCTGAGACTCAGGGGGTCAAGGGAACTGTCAGGGCAGCGGAAGGGGTAGGCGCCGGTGCACTAGGAGGAGGGGCACCTGTGCAGTATATCTGAGACTCAGGCGGTCAAGGGAACCGCCTGGGCAGCGGAAGGGGTAGGCACCTGTGCACTAGGAGGAGGGGCACCTGTGCAGTATATCTGAGACTCAGGCGGTCAAGGGAACTGCCAGGGCAGCGGAAGGGGTAGGCACGTGTGCAGTAGGAGGAGGGGCACCTGTGCAGTATATCTGAGACTCAGGGTGTCAAGGGAACTGCCAGGGCAGCGGAAGGGGTAGGCGCCGGTGCAGTAGGAGGAGGGGCACCTGTGCAGTATATCTGAGACTCAGGCGGTCAAGGGAACCGCCTGGGCAGCGGAAGGGGTAGGCACATGTGCACTAGGAGGAGGGGCACCTGTGCAGTATATCTGAGACTCAGGGGGTCAAGGGAACCGCCAGGGCAGCGGAAGGGGTAGGCACCTGTGCACTAGGAGGAGGGGCACCTGTAAAGTATATCTGAGACTCAGGGTGTCAAGGGAACTGCCAGGGCAGCGGAAGGGGTAGGCGCCGGTGCAGTAGGAGGAGGGGCACCTGTGCAGTCTATCTGAGACTCAGGCGATCAAGGGAACTGCCAGGGCAGCGGAAGGGATAGGCACTTGTGCACTAGGAGGAGGGGCACCTGTGCAGTATATCTGAGACTCAGGCGGTCAAGGGAACTGCCAGGGCAGCGGAAGGGGTAGGCGCCGGTGCACTAGGAGGAGGGGCACCTGTGCAGTATATCTGAGACTCAGGGTGTCAAGGGAACTGCCAGGGCAGCGGAAGGGGTAGGCGCCGGTGCACTAGGAGGAGGGGCACCTGTGCAGTATATCTGAGACTCAGGGGGTCAAGGGAACTGCCTGGGCAGCGGAAGGGGTAGGCGCCGATGCACTAGGAGGAGGGGCACCTGTGCAGTATATTTGAGACTCAGCGGGTCAAGGGAACTGCCAGGGCAGCGGAAGGGGTAGGCACATGTGCACTAGGAGGAGGGGCACCTGTGCAGTATATCTGAGTCTCAGGCGGTCAAGGGAACCGCCAGGGCAGTGGAAGGGGTAGGCGCCGGTGCACTAGGAGGAGGGGCACCTGTGCAGTATATCTGAGACTCAGGGGGGCAAGGGAACCGCCAGGGCAGCGGAAGGGGAAGGCGGCGGTGCAGTAGGAGGAGGGGCACCTGTGCAGTCTATCTGAGACTCAGGCGATCAAGGGAACTGCCAGGGCAGCGGAAGGGGTAGGCACTTGTGCACTAGGAGGAGGGGCACCTGTGCAGTATATCTGAGACTCAGGCGGTCAGGGGAACTGCCAGGGCAGCGGAAGGGGTAGGCGCCGGTGCACTAGGAGGAGGGGCACCTGTGCAGTATATCTGAGACTCAGGGGGTCAAGGGAACTGCCTGGGCAGCGGAAGGGGTAGGCGCCGATGCACAAGGAGGAGGGGCACCTGTGCAGTATATTTGAGACTCAGGGGGTCAAGGGAACTGCCAGGGCAGCGGAAGGGGTAGGCACATGTGCACTAGGAGGAGGGGCACCTGTGCAGTATATCTGAGTCTCAGGGGGTCAAGGGAACCGCCAGGGCAGCGGAAGGGGTAGGCGCCGGTGCACTAGGAGGAGGGGCACCTGTGCAGTATATCTGAGACTCAGGGGGTCAAGGGAACTGTCAGGGCAGCGGAAGGGGTAGGCGCCGGTGCACTAGGAGGAGGGGCACCTGTGCAGTATATCTGAGACTCAGGCGGTCAAGGGAACCGCCTGGGCAGCGGAAGGGGTAGGCACCTGTGCACTAGGAGGAGGGGCACCTGTGCAGTATATCTGAGACTCAGGCGGTCAAGGGAACTGCCAGGGCAGCGGAAGGGGTAGGCACGTGTGCAGTAGGAGGAGGGGCACCTGTGCAGTATATCTGAGACTCAGGGTGTCAAGGGAACTGCCAGGGCAGCGGAAGGGGTAGGCGCCGGTGCAGTAGGAGGAGGGGCACCTGTGCAGTATATCTGAGACTCAGGCGGTCAAGGGAACCGCCTGGGCAGCGGAAGGGGTAGGCGCCTGTGCACTAGGAGGAGGGGCACCTGTGCAGTATATCTGAGACTCAGGGGGTCAAGGGAACCGCCAGGGCAGCGGAAGGGGTAGGCACCTGTGCACTAGGAGGAGGGGCACCTGTGCAGTATATCTGAGACTCAGGGTGTCAAGGGAACTGCCAGGGCAGCGGAAGGGGTAGGCGCCGGTGCAGTAGGAGGAGGGGCACCTGTGCAGTCTATCTGAGACTCAGGCGATCAAGGGAACTGCCAGGGCAGCGGAAGGGATAGGCACTTGTGCACTAGGAGGAGGGGCACCTGTGCAGTATATCTGAGACTCAGGCGGTCAAGGGAACTGCCAGGGCAGCGGAAGGGGTAGGCGCCGGTGCACTAGGAGGAGGGGCACCTGTGCAGTATATCTGAGACTCAGGCGGTCAAGGGAACTGCCAGGGCAGCGGAAGGGGTAGGCGCCGGTGCACTAGGAGGAGGGGCACCTGTGCAGTATATCTGAGACTCAGGGGGTCAAGGGAACTGCCTGGGCAGCGGAAGGGGTAGGCGCCGATGCACAAAAAGGAGGGGCACCTGTGCAGTATATTTGAGACTCAGCGGGTCAAGGGAACTGCCAGGGCAGCGGAAGGGGTAGGCACATGTGCACTAGGAGGAGGGGCACCTGTGCAGTATATCTGAGTCTCAGGCGGTCAAGGGAACCGCCAGGGCAGCGGAAGGGGTAGGCGCCGGTGCACTAGGAGGAGGGGCACCTGTGCAGTATATCTGAGACTCAGGCGGTCAAGGGAACTGTCAGGGCAGCGGAAGGGGTAGGCGCCGGTGCACTAGGAGGAGGGGCACCTGTGCAGTATATCTGAGACTCAGGCGGTCAAGGGAACTGCCTGGGCAGCGGAAGGGGTAGGCGCCGATGCACAAGGAGGAGGGGCACCTGTGCAGTATATTTGAGACTCAGGGGGTCAAGGGAACTGCCAGGGCAGCGGAAGGGGTAGGCACATGTGCACTAGGAGGAGGGGCACCTGTGCAGTATATCTGAGACTCAGGGGGTCAAGGGAACCGCCAGGGCAGCGGAAGGGGTAGGCGCCGGTGCACTAGGAGGAGGGGCACCTGTGCAGTATATCTGAGACTCAGGGGGTCAAGGGAACTGTCAGGGCAGCGGAAGGGGTAGGCGCCGGTGCACTAGGAGGAGGGGCACCTGTGCAGTATATCTGAGACTCAGGCGGTCAAGGGAACCGCCTGGGCAGCGGAAGGGGTAGGCACCTGTGCACTAGGAGGAGGGGCACCTGTGCAGTATATCTGAGACTCAGGCGGTCAAGGGAACTGCCAGGGCAGCGGAAGGGGTAGGCACGTGTGCAGTAGGAGGAGGGGCACCTGTGCAGTATATCTGAGACTCAGGGTGTCAAGGGAACTGCCAGGGCAGCGGAAGGGGTAGGCGCCGGTGCAGTAGGAGGAGGGGCACCTGTGCAGTATATCTGAGACTCAGGCGGTCAAGGGAACCGCCTGGGCAGCGGAAGGGGTAGGCACCTGTGCACTAGGAGGAGGGGCACCTGTGCAGTATATCTGAGACTCAGGGGGTCAAGGGAACCGCCAGGGCAGCGGAAGGGGTAGGCACCTGTGCACTAGGAGGAGGGGCACCTGTGCAGTATATCTGAGACTCAGGGTGTCAAGGGAACTGCCAGGGCAGCGGAAGGGGAAGGCGCCGGTGCAGTAGGAGGAGGGGCACCTGTGCAGTATATCTGAGACTCAGGCGATCAAGGGAACTGCTAGGGCAGCGGAAGGGATAGGCACTTGTGCACTAGGAGGAGGGGCACCTGTGCAGTATATCTGAGACTCAGGCGGTCAAGGGAACTGCCAGGGCAGCGGAAGGGGTAGGCGCCGGTGCACTAGGAGGAGGGGCACCTGTGCAGTATATCTGAGACTCAGGCGGTCAAGGGAACTGCCAGGGCAGCGGAAGGGGTAGGCGCCGGTGCACTAGGAGGAGGGGCACCTGTGCAGTATATCTGAGACTCAGGGGGTCAAGGGAACTGCCTGGGCAGCGGAAGGGGTAGGCGCCGATGCACAAGGAGGAGGGGCACGTGTGCAGTATATTTGAGACTCAGGCGGTCAAGGGAACTGCCAGGGCAGCGGAAGGGGTAGGCACATGTGCACTAGGAGGAGGGGCACCTGTGCAGTATATCTGAGTCTCAGGCGGTCAAGGGAACCGCCAGGGCAGCGGAAGGGGTAGGCGCCGGTGCACTAGGAGGAGGGGCACCTGTGCAGTATATCTGAGACTCAGGGGGGCAAGGGAACCGCCAGGGCAGCGGAAGGGGAAGGCGCCGGTGCACTAGGAGGAGGGGCACCTGTGCAGTCTATCTGAGACTCAGGCGATCAAGGGAACTGCCAGGGCAGCGGAAGGGGTAGGCACTTGTGCACTAGGAGGAGGGGCACCTGAGCAGTATATCTGAGACTCAGGCGGTCAAGGGAACTGCCAGGGCAGCGGAAGGGGTAGGCGCCGGTGCACTAGGAGGAGGGGCACCTGTGCAGTATATCTGAGACTCAGGGGGTCAAGGGAACTGCCTGGGCAGCGGAAGGGGTAGGCGCCGATGCACAAGGAGGAGGGGCACCTGTGCAGTATATTTGAGACTCAGGGGGTCAAGGGAACTGCCAGGGCAGCGGAAGGGGTAGGCACATGTGCAGTAGGAGGAGGGGCACCTGTGCAGTATATCTGAGTCTCAGGGGGTCAAGGGAACCGCCAGGGCAGCGGAAGGGGTAGGCGCCGGTGCACAAGGAGGAGGGGCACCTGTGCAGTATATCTGAGACTCAGGGGGTCAAGGGAACTGTCAGGGCAGCGGAAGGGGTAGGCGCCGGTGCACTAGGAGGAGGGGCACCTGTGCAGTATATCTGAGACTCAGGCGGTCAAGGGAACCGCCTGGGCAGCGGAAGGGGTAGGCACCTGTGCACTAGGAGGAGGGGCACCTGTGCAGTATATCTGAGACTCAGGCGGTCAAGGGAACTGCCAGGGCAGCGGAAGGGGTAGGCACGTGTGCAGTAGGAGGAGGGGCACCTGTGCAGTATATCTGAGACTCAGGGTGTCAAGGGAACTGCCAGGGCAGCGGAAGGGGTAGGCGCCGGTGCAGTAGGAGGAGGGGCACCTGTGCAGTATATCTGAGACTCAGGCGGTCAAGGGAACCGCCTGGGCAGCGGAAGGGGTAGGCACCTGTGCACTAGGAGGAGGGGCACCTGTGCAGTATATCTGAGACTCAGGGGGTCAAGGGAACCGCCAGGGCAGCGGAAGGGGTAGGCACCTGTGCACTAGGAGGAGGGGCACCTGTGCAGTATATCTGAGACTCAGGGTGTCAAGGGAACTGCCAGGGCAGCGGAAGGGGTAGGCGCCGGTGCAGTAGGAGGAGGGGCACCTGTAAAGTATATCTGAGACTCAGGCGATCAAGGGAACTGCCAGGGCAGCGGAAGGGATAGGCACTTGTGCACTAGGAGGAGGGGCACCTGTGCAGTATATCTGAGACTCAGGCGGTCAAGGGAACTGCCAGGGCAGCGGAAGGGGTAGGCGCCGGTGCACTAGGAGGAGGGGCACCTGTAAAGTATATCTGAGACTCAGGCGGTCAAGGGAACTGCCAGGGCAGCGGAAGGGGTAGGCGCCGGTGCACTAGGAGGAGGGGCACCTGTGCAGTATATCTGAGACTCAGGGGGTCAAGGGAACTGCCTGGGCAGCGGAAGGGGTAGGCGCCGATGCACAAGGAGGAGGGGCACCTGTGCAGTATATTTGAGACTCAGCGGGTCAAGGGAACTGCCAGGGCAGCGGAAGGGGTAGGCACATGTGCACTAGGAGGAGGGGCACCTGTGCAGTATATCTGAGTCTCAGGCGGTCAAGGGAACCGCCAGGGCAGCGGAAGGGGTAGGCGCCGGTGCACTAGGAGGAGGGGCACCTGTGCAGTATATCTGAGACTCAGGGGGTCAAGGGAACTGTCAGGGCAGCGGAAGGGGTAGGCGCCGGTGCACTAGGAGGAGGGGCACCTGTGCAGTATATCTGAGACTCAGGCGGTCAAGGGAACCGCCTGGGCAGCGGAAGGGGTAGGCACCTGTGCACTAGGAGGAGGGGCACCTGTGCAGTATATCTGAGACTCAGGCGGTCAAGGGAACTGCCAGGGCAGCGGAAGGGGTAGGCACGTGTGCAGTAGGAGGAGGGGCACCTGTGCAGTATATCTGAGACTCAGGGTGTCAAGGGAACTGCCAGGGCAGCGGAAGGGGTAGGCGCCGGTGCAGTAGGAGGAGGGGCACCTGTGCAGTATATCTGAGACTCAGGCGGTCAAGGGAACCGCCTGGGCAGCGGAAGGGGTAGGCACCTGTGCACTAGGAGGAGGGGCACCTGTGCAGTATATCTGAGACTCAGGGGGTCAAGGGAACCGCCAGGGCAGCGGAAGGGGTAGGCACCTGTGCACTAGGAGGAGGGGCACCTGTGCAGTATATCTGAGACTCAGGGTGTCAAGGGAACTGCCAGGGCAGCGGAAGGGGTAGGCGCCGGTGCAGTAGGAGGAGGGGCACCTGTAAAGTATATCTGAGACTCAGGCGATCAAGGGAACTGCCAGGGCAGCGGAAGGGATAGGCACTTGTGCACTAGGAGGAGGGGCACCTGTGCAGTATATCTGAGACTCAGGCGGTCAAGGGAACTGCCAGGGCAGCGGAAGGGGTAGGCGCCGGTGCACTAGGAGGAGGGGCACCTGTAAAGTATATCTGAGACTCAGGCGGTCAAGGGAACTGCCAGGGCAGCGGAAGGGGTAGGCGCCGGTGCACTAGGAGGAGGGGCACCTGTGCAGTATATCTGAGACTCAGGGGGTCAAGGGAACTGCCTGGGCAGCGGAAGGGGTAGGCGCCGATGCACAAGGAGGAGGGGCACCTGTGCAGTATATTTGAGACTCAGCGGGTCAAGGGAACTGCCAGGGCAGCGGAAGGGGTAGGCACATGTGCACTAGGAGGAGGGGCACCTGTGCAGTATATCTGAGTCTCAGGCGGTCAAGGGAACCGCCAGGGCAGCGGAAGGGGTAGGCGCCGGTGCACTAGGAGGAGGGGCACCTGTGCAGTATATCTGAGACTCAGGGGGTCAAGGGAACTGTCAGGGCAGCGGAAGGGGTAGGCGCCGGTGCACTAGGAGGAGGGGCACCTGTGCAGTATATCTGAGACTCAGGCGGTCAAGGGAACTGCCAGGGCAGCGGAAGGGGTAGGCACCTGTGCACTAGGAGGAGGGGCACCTGTGCAGTATATCTGAGACTCAGGCGGTCAAGGGAACTGCCAGGGCAGCGGAAGGGGTAGGCACGTGTGCAGTAGGAGGAGGGGCACCTGTGCAGTATATCTGAGACTCAGGGTGTCAAGGGAACTGCCAGGGCAGCGGAAGGGGTAGGCACATGTGCAGTAGGAGGAGGGGCACCTGTGCAGTATATCTGAGACTCAGGCGGTCAAGGGAACCGCCTGGGCAGCGGAAGGGGTAGGCACCTGTGCACTAGGAGGAGGGGCACCTGTGCAGTATATCAGAGACTCAGGGGGTCATGGGAACCGCCAGGGCAGCGGAAGGGGTAGGCACCTGTGCACTAGGAGGAGGGGCACCTGTGCAGTATATCTGAGACTCAGGGGGTCAAGGGAACTGCCAGGGCAGCGGAAGGGGTAGGCGCCGGTGCACTAGGAGGAGGGGCACCTGTGCAGTCTATCTGAGACTCAGGCGATCAAGGGAACTGCCAGGGCAGCGGAAGGGATAGGCACCTGTGCACTAGGAGGAGGGGCACCTGTGCAGTATATCTGAGACTCAGGCTGTCAAGGGAACTGCCAGGGCAGCGGAAGGGGTAGGCGCCGGTGCACTAGGAGGAGGGGCACCTGTGCAGTATATCTGAGACTCAGGGGGTCAAGGGAACTGCCAGGGCAGTGGAAGGGGTAGGCGCCAGTGCACTAGGAGGAGGGGCACCTGTGCAGTATATCTGAGACTCAGGGTGTCAAGGGAACTGCCAGGGCAGCGGAAGGAGTAGGCACCTGTGCACTAGGAGGAGGGGCACCTGTGTAGTATATCTGAGACTCAGGCGGTCAAGGGAACCGCCTGGGCAGCGGAAGGGGTAGGCACCTGTGCAATAGGAGGAGGGGCACCTGTGCAGTATATCTGAGACTCAGGGGGTCGAGGGAACCGCCAGGGCAGCGGAAGGGGTAGGCACCTGTGCACTAGGAGGAGGGGCACCTGTGCAGTATATCTGAGACTCAGGGGGTCAAGGGAACTGCCAGGGCAGCGGAAGGGGTAGGCGCCGGTGCAGTAGGAGGAGGGGCACCTGTGCAGTATATCTGAGACTCAGGCGGTCAAGGGAACCTCCTGGGCAGCGAAAGGGGTAGGCACCTGTGCACTAGGAGGAGGGGCACCTGTGCAGTATATCAGAGACTCAGGCGGTCAAGGGCACCGCCAGGGCAGAGAAAGGGGTAGGCGCCGGAGCACTATATCTGATACTCGGACACACCCAGGGCTTGTCGGCTTGAAGCTGCAGAACCTGGATCATGAGGAAGCATAAAATTCCTACAACAACTCATGCTAACCTTATACAAGTTCTTATAAGGTTCGGACTTGGGACTTGTACAACGCCAATCCCTACTCATATGCCACCGAGCCCCATTTCACAGCATCGTGCAGCTTGCCGACCCTTGTTGGGACATGGAGCAGGGTCCACGAGGAGAAACCCGTGAGAAGACAGTGGGGGTAGTGTGGACGGTTGCCTCGACCCGATGACTTCAGTGTGGGCATGCAATTGAGTTTGCGCGTGTGGGAGAGTGGGCCATGGTGGCGTTGGTGTGTGGGGGGTGAGTGTGGGTGAAAGGAGGGGGGGGGGGGGATGCGCTAGCGCGTGGCACAGCTTCCAAGGAACGATGACAACCCTGTTCCTGCCATGTGGGTGCGGCCAAGTGGGAAGGGTTCAGGTTAAAGATCTAAAAGATTTAGCCATTGTTCAAGCTGTTGATGCAACATGCATACGTGCCCTGAGTTTAAAGTTTGGGGATCATGCTGACCTGGGGGTGCAGCCAAGTGGAAGGCTGGCATCAGCAAGGCTGAGTAGTTCACCCCGGGCTTGACCTCTGCCATCCGCTGGGTCGCTGCAGTGGAAGGCGGGAACAGACATGCTTCAGTGGATGAATCAAATGGACATGGTTCAGTTGATGACTCAAATGGTCATGCTTTAGTGGATGATCAAAATGCGTAAAAAGAAAAAAAAGGAACAAAATAACCATGCACTGACCCATTTCCCGGACGCCACAGGTCATGTAACCCTGCCGCAACCACCACCATCCGGCTTCATGAAGTCATCTAGCAAGCATGCAGCTCAAATTAATTTTGGAGCCTGGGTCTGGGGCTGAATACTTCATGACCCATGCCGAAATGAGCAGGTACATTTTGTAGCCAAAGCGATCCATTGTTGGCATGGATCACCTCAGCTGATGGTCCTTGCGAGACCTGACCATGCCTTGCTCGACCGGGTGATCGGGTGCGGCGGTAAAAACAGCCCCCAATTGCACTCACACGTGTAGGGACCCTTGCGTAAAGGAGCGCAGTGCGCTGGCATGTCCTCCATCTTGTGATGGGCAGATTCATGGTATTGGAAATTGGCTGATAGCGCAACCGATCCCAGGACCAGCAGGATCACCAGTACAGCACCTGAGTAGCAATGAGACGGCGTTGGGTGGGCATGGGCATGACAGGCTGCACACAGCAGCACAGTTTGCGAGGATCTATGTTATTGATTTCATGGGTGTGTGGATCCTTGAGATCCGTTCTTTTGCTGGGACTTCACAAGGTGTGAGGCCGGCTGCCCAACCCAAGAAAACTTGAGACGCAAACACAAAAAATAACCCATTCTGGGTGCACATATGGCCCTCGTCGTCAGCCGAGAAAAGGCGAGCAGGAAACAAACAGGTCCTGGAAAGAGATCAAGCTGCCAAAGGGTTGGGACGTTGGTGGTGGAGGCCCTGGGGGCCATAGCTGGTGCATACTGTTGGATCCCACTCTGCTAAACCGTTTTTTCTTCAGGAATTTGAATTTTGAAAATAGCTCACACCTGCAGCGACCAGACTGATCCACCGGTTGTTCTTTGTTAAGGCCTTGTAGCAATGGACCAATCCCTTTCCACAGGCATGCGTTCCTGTCTCGTTGGGGGCCGTGCTTTCCAGCGTCAAGCACGTCCAAGATTTAGCACCTCGAGATCCAGATGGATTCGATCTGCTTTAAATGAGGGTACAGCTTTTCAGTAAATCCCTGGATCGGGTTTGTAGGCTTGGCAGGAATGCAGCTGCTACCCATTCGCACCCATGCAAGCCTGGTGTTGCTTCGTCAGCGGATGCCAGCTCAGCCCTGAGGGGTGTGGTCTCTGACTCAGCCTCAGAATAGGGATGCATCCTCTCGTTGTTCATGCCCATCGTCCTGGTTCAGGGCCTAACAATAGAAGGGAGACCGGCCCGATTTGTTTGCGTTTTAGGGTTGTTCCTCCCGCCACCACGAAATCCAGTGCCACGTAAAGTGTAGGATATCTCATGCAAATTTATGCGCTAGAGCTGACGAAGGAGAGGGTGGTCCAAATAATTGACTCCGAGCTGGAACAACCGATAGAATCTCTGGATATAATGAAGCTCGGCACGCGATTTCCAACTGGTTTCCAACCGGTGCTTCCAACTACCGCAGCTGCAGCCAACCACGGTTGCAACCGTGTCGGCAGTCTCGGCACAAACTGACTGATTGTAGTCGACGTTGGTGGCTCGGTGCCACATCAAGTGTCCTGGAGGTCTTCTTTAAACAACGGACCACTCCTTCCAAGTTCATCTCAACCCTAAAGGTACCGGCATGCTTACCGCCCGTATGCCGTATTGTTTCATTGTTTGTCTCCGTCGTATTATGTTTCCGGCATTTTGAAGGGCTGAAAAATTGGTGTTGGCGTCGATTCTTATTTGCCACGTGTGCGTGATGACCTGCCCAGGCCTCAAACATCTCAAACTAAACCTAGATAGCACTTAGCCTTAGCATTTAGCACCTTCGCTTGGTGAACATTGAAGGTTCAGGCCAGCCTTTCCCGACACCGGCAGTTGGTACCGGTAACTAAATTCACCGCCTGGACTTTTTGTTTTGGCTGTCAGGACATTTCCATCGATTAATGCACTACAAACGTGCTAGCATCATCCCATCGTCATGCCATCCCACGGTGGTGCCAGCCGCACCACCACGGAATGTCATTTTTGAACAGTGCTCACAAGGCCACAAGTGTAACGTCCAGTCATTGATTGATTGGATTGGCAATTAGCCACGATCCCGACCGTCGTCAATGCTGCTCGGGCGTTATGGTACAAGTGTGCCCAATCGTCTCAAAATTCATATATAAGCAATTGATGTCCAACTCTGTAGCCAGCAGTCGCACTCAGTTCCCAGTTCCCACCAGTCAGCGTTCGTTTGAGTGCGCGCCACACTACATTCGCTACTACCGGTATGCGGCAAGCACCAGGCTAATGGGGACCCACCTTTGACTAGCCGGTGGCTGCTGGCCACGGCAGCAGGGCTTGGTGCACTGCACTCCCATGCATGGCCGCATGACATTATGTAGCAGAAATGAAGCTGGGACACTCTGAAGTCTCAACCCAAGCGGTGTGTATCCTCAGGCCATTCATACATCCTGATTTCCTTAGGGGCAGTATTGCAAATAATACATAGTATAACTGAGTGAAGTATCCCCTCATACCCGACTTGCTGGTCTCAAGAAGTCGATATTTCGATTCCAACCATCATGTGCGGTTTAGAACGGCGATTACCCGCTGGGCCCTGCTGAACGCTCCGCCACGTGGGGCTGGTGGGGAAAGACTGAGGTCAATTCCAGCTTAAATACACAGCCAGGACCATGGTTAATCATCCTGTATGGTTATGGCCCCCTGACTATGGAAAGACAGGTGCTCCCGACTAAAAGGTGTAATTCTGGGAACAAGAACAACAAATCCCAACTCTATGGAATGTGTTGCTCCTCCCTACCCCCTAATTGTCTCGGCTGCACAGCTGCATCCGCCCTAGCAAAAATAAATCATCACTGCTTATTAACGCAGCAGCAGCACAGCCCCTTTGGGTAAGATGAGCTGTTGGCTGAATTGCTCACCTCCCCCCACAAACGGTATAATACAGGCTACTCAGTGCTGCGGCCGAACGGGTGAATATCTTTCATCCTTTCTTTCAGCACAGGCTCACTGCTTAACGCAGCAAAAGCACAGCCCCTGTATCTCCCTGTTCAACTGCTCCACATACGCCTCATCCTCCAGCATCGTCCAAGAGGGCAGACCGTCCACGCCGCCCTGGCGCTTGAACTTAAGCTCCTGCAGCCTGCGGCACTCTGCCGTGTTGCCCTGCCCAGTGGCCAGCATGAGCAGGGAGTTGGGCGGCAGGGCGGCGAAGATGACACCGACATGCTCGTCCAGCTGTCGCAGACGCTCATTCAGCGCGGATTCCGTCAGATCCTCCTCGACCCCTCCCTCGACACCTGTGCTGTGCTGGCCCTCATGCTGGCCCTCATGCTGCTGCTGCTGCTGCCCAACTACCTCTGTCGCATTAGTTGGTTCAGAGGCAGTCGAGACGGATGCCTGCGCCGGTTGTGGATCTCCCGGGTCCTTTGTCGGCGCTTTGTGGACTCGGAAGTACTCGGACTGGCGGAAAGAAGCCCTGCAGCAACAGGGTGAGTGCTTGCTGGCAGGTTGAGGCATGAATAACAAGGATAACATGAATAAATAGGTACGCTATCAAGTGCGTGGATTAAGGAAGCCCCCCATTTTGATCGAAGCATGAGACATGGCTACTGAGGCACATAATATAAGGAAGCTGGCTCCACAAGCAAGGACGTGATTCGATTCGGATCCCAGGCGCCTCATCACCCAGCCAGCTCAGGGGGGGTCTGGAGCGCACTCCAAGAAACACTGCGGCCCTCACCGCCTGATCATGAAGCTGTTGACCTCGCTGAGCTGGGTCCAGAGGAAGGAGTACGTGGGCCGGGCTGCCTCCTTGGCTACCTACAGTGTCATAATGCACACACAGTCAGTCAGGCCAAAACTGCTGCAAGGGGCACAAGACATGGGGAGCAGCATATTTAGGGATCAGCACGTAACCTTACCCGTACCGTACCGTATTTCTGGACTGGGTAACCCAGTCGACCCAATGTGGCCGAGCTTGCAGCAGGGTCCACAAGGTACCAGGGGAAGGGGTCTCCCCCCCCCCCCCAAGGGGTACATCCTCCAAAAGCCCTGTTTTTTTCAGGGCCGCAAAAGTCTCCACCATGGCGCGCAAGTTCAAAAGAAAACGAAGCTTTATTACATTCATTCGTCACTTCGTCTTTCTCAACCTAAGACCGACACGGAGATTCCGGCTCTTCCGGGGGAAGCACCCCGTGGGGTACCCCTGCGTGGGGTACTCTTACGCACCATTCTAAAAATGAAGATAAATAAATAGATGCCTCGTACCTGCTGCGCCGCCTCTGCGTCTGAGTAGGCCGGGATGGCCGACGCCGAGCCCGTTGCGTAGCGTGTGAGCGCCTCCTTGCGGTCCACCAGGCAGCAGCGCTGCTGGCGCTCGCCCAGCACGTCCACCAGCTTGGCCACCCCGCCGCCCTCGTGCTCGGAGGTTCCATAAGAGGGGCCTGCAGGAAGAGATGATGTCGATTGAATTATGTAAATTGAATTAAATTAGAGGAAAACAAAAACAGTGATTACCGGTACGGTATGTAAATTAAATTAAAATTAGAAGAAAACGGAAAACGCAGGCCCAAAATTTGCAGGCCCTCCAAAGGGCATGAATTATCAGTCCTGACATCTTTTTTGCTGAGTGCGGTGGCTCGGCTAAATTTCACCTACATTTTAGCGTCATCTACAGGCCGGTCTAGATTCAGCCACAATGGGCACCTTCAAAGGCAGCCTACCTGCTCGATCTCTCCACCACTCACCCCTTGAGATCCTAATATCTTCTGATATCAGCGCATCGAGCTCAATCTTGCCCAGCACGCTTTCAGATCCTCAGGTCTACAGCTGCCATGCTCATTCTCCCCCGTATCTCCTTTCAGATCTCAGATCTATGCGCAGCGTGTCCGATCAATCCCAGCACCCTTCCAGATCTCCAGATCCACCCGCACCGTGCTTGATCTTGAGGTGCACCAGATCCAGCGCGGTGCGTGCATCGATGACCGAGTCGTGCGACCCCTCCTGGATTCGCCGCTTGAGGAAGCGTTGCGCGAGCATCTTGAGCGACGATCGGAACGGAGGCCCCTTGGGGTGCGGGAACAGCAGCGCCGTGTCCAAGATCCGAGAGTGCGTCACACGCAGAGCGCGCAGGTCGTTCTCCAAAGAATGGCCCACGAGGAGGGTCTCGGAGCAGACCAGGCGGAAGAAGTGCGCCTGAGGAGGGGTGGCAGGGCAGCGGTGGGTCAGGCGCGATGCTGTGCAGGAAAAAAAGAAAAACGGTCCTCTTAAAGATGGACGTCATTCTTCGTAGCTCAAGCTCAAGCTCAAATACAATACAATAATAAATAATAAAGAAGAATGGTGAGTGTCGTAAGCGACAGCGTTAGATTCTAACGCGTTAGAGGGTTTCAGGGTTCGGGGGGGCGCGTTGCAGCTGATTTGGGTAGTAAGGGGACAGCGTTAGACGTCTAACGCGTTAGAGGGCTTCAGGGTCCGGGTCCAAAAGAAGCTCTTTGCCGTTCAGGGTCTCCGAGAGCCCTCCAGTCTCGCTCCATGCGTCACCAGTGGAGCCCCCGGGACAGATAGAGCACGTTGATATACAGTGCTGATAGAATTTATAGTTATATACAGTGCCGACAGAAAATTTATAATTATATACAGGGCTGACAGACAGTTTACCGGATATACCGGTACAGTGCTGAAAGAAAGTTTATAATTAGATACAGGGCTGACAGACAGTTTATATTCAATGCTGACAGAAAGCAGGCCCGAGGAAGCAAACACAGGTAGTGACACCTAGGCAAACTAGAGGGGGAGGAAGGCTCATGTCGGACGGATGGACCCAGCAGCAAGGGACACGCAGTACAACCATGTGCACACCTCATTGATGCAGCCAGCACAATCACATCCCACCCCATCCCTCCCCCCGCCCCCACCAGAGCGTCCTCCTACCCGCAAACATCAACCCTAGTCCATCCCCTTCCTAGCCACCTGCATCCCTCCTCCCTTTATCTCCCAGCACCCCACTGTCCAGTGTCCATTTGTCTCCTCCCCCCCCCCCCATCCCCCCCCTTGCCTCACTTGCACCTCCCCCTCCTCCCCCCTAGCCCCCCCTTCCCTCACTTGCGCATCCTCCAGCCTGTTGGTGCAGTCTCTCAACATCTCCTCCGTGATCCCTGAGTAGCGAGTGTTGTAGTCCGTGATGGGGTTGTGGGGCACCACCAGCTCATCCAGCAGCACGTGCCCCCCCCCGTCCACCAGGGTGATGCGCGTCAGCTCAAATCCCTGGAAGCAGGCACGGGACACACCATCTGGTTGTCAGTCATGGGTTGCGATTCATATGCTACGTGAGACGTATGCAGATATGCTATGTGTCACATGGCCAACATGGGTTATGTGTGACATGGGCTATGTGTGACATGGGCTATGTGTGACTGACTGTGACATGGGCTATGTGTGACATGGGCTATGTGTGACTGACTGTGACATGGGCTATTTGTGACATGGGCTATGTGTCACATGGGCTATGTGTGACATGGGCTATGTGTGACATGGGCTATGTGTCACATGGGCTATGTGTGACATGGGCTATGTGTCACATGGCCAACATGGGTTATGTGTGACATGGGTTATGTGTGACATGGGCTATGTGTGACATGGGCTATGTGTGACTGACTGTGACATGGGCTATGTGTGACTGACTGTGACATGGGCTATGTGTGGCATGTGCTATGTGTGACATGGGCTATGTGTGACTGACTGTGACATGTGCTATGTGTGACATGTGCTATGTGTGACTGACTGTGACATGCTCTGAATGACATCGACTATGTGTGTCATGCTTTGTGTGACACAGGGTATGTCACAATGTGTGAGATGACTGAGATGGCTTTTGAGCAATGGGCTATGTGTTTATGTCACATGCCTCATGTTCTGTACTTCTATGTGCTTCAGTTTGTACGCCGTGGGTGTTACAGGGTCCAGCCCGCCCCCCGAAGGTGCCCGATCGACGCGGTTCCAAGGGGGGGGGGGGGAGACCAGCAGGGCTGAAGCGCAGCTGTTTCAAATGTCCTCCTGGACCATGATAATGCTCCCCATGCACCCTGCGGATCCCCCCTCCCCTCCCTTTCTCCTCCCTCCAGAAAAATAACCGCAAACACCAGCTCCGCAATCCACCCCCCAGCTCCCCATCCACAAAAGTTCTTCTGAATCCCCGAAAAGCCTCCCGGAACACCCATTCAGCTGCCCGACCCCCCCTCACCCCCAAAGCCCTCCTGACTGCCCCCGAAGGTTCTGAGACATCCCTCTACCCCCAAAACATCCAAGACACCCCTCCTCTTAAACAGCCTTATTGACTCCCCCCCAAGCTTCTAAACCCTCCTTCCCCCCAAAAGCCCTCCAGACTATCCCTGAAGCTTCCAGGCCCCCTCCCCCGGCAAGCTCCTCTGCTGAATTCTCCCCACAGCTTACCTGGGCTGTGATGCACATCTCGCAGTCCATACCCACAAGGCGCTCGCCCCGACCGCTACTGCTGCTGCCCACTCCTCCTCCTCCACCTCCTCTTCCTACGGGAAGCATTCCACCGGGGGGCCGCCCCGGCAACGTCCGCGCTGCCCCATGGCCAGTGAATGCTCCCCCCAGTTGTTCCCTGGGGCCTGCGGTCGCCTCAGGGCCCTCACACGCGCCCTCACGCTCATCCGAGGGAGCCCCTGTTGAGGCTGCCCCCGAGCTCCTGTGGCTTCCGCCCAGCTTCTCATCCCCGTCAGCCAGCCGCCGCCTCTTCCGCACAGACACCTCCCCGTCGACTTCGTTCTGGTGTGAGTGAGCAGCGTCGTGCAGGGGGTGCTGCCGATCATGCCCTGGTTTGCCTGGGGAGGATGCGTCGCGGGTAGCGGTCGAGGTCGGCGAGGTGGCTGTCGGCGGGGGGGGTGGGGGAGGCGCGACCGGCTCTGCCTCGGCAGCACTGCCTGCGGCAGTCAGGGGCAACAGAGGCGCGCTCTCAGCAGTCTTTCTCTTGTCTTATTGTCTACCATCCTTAAGGGATCCATAATTTGAACCCTCCTAACTCCCCAATGCTCAACCTCCCTCCCCAGCCAGCGCCACTTGCCCTCAACAGCCTGTCATCCTCCCAGCTGGCGCTAGTGAAAACCAAAGCGGGAATCATACCAGCCCAGGTCCAATCCCCCCTTGTTCTCCCCTGCGTAGTGCGTGCACTAGAAAATTAATAAATCACCCCAGCCCTGCCCCCCCCCCCCCCCTCTTTACTCCCCTGCCTACACTAGCTCATAAATCACCCCAGCCCTGATCCACAACCCCCCTTGTGCTCCTCTGCCTACCCCTTTCCGCCCTTTCCCACCCCTTTCCACCCCTTCCCCACCCCTTTCCCACCCCTATCCACCCCTTTCCCACCCCTCTCCCATCCCTTTCCCACCCCTTTCCACCCCTTTCCACACACCCTTTCTTACCCTCAGGTCCACGCCCCTAATGCTCCCTAGCTTGAACTAAACAACTCGTTGGTATTCCCCGCCCCGGCGCCCCCCCCCTTCAATCCCCCTGGTCCCACCTGCCACTCCACCTGGTGATGACAGGTAACCCTCAGGAGCCCTCATGAGGCCCGACGCCTCGTCCAGCGCAGGCAGGGGGTAGCCCACAGACTCCATCTGGGCAACGCTCAGAACGTAGTGGGAGGGGGGGAAGGGGGGCGCAGAGGCAGCACCGCCGCCACCGCCACTCCGCTGGCCTGCTGGCCCCAGGCCCCGGCCCCGCTTCTTACTGTTATTGCTGGTGCTTGTGTTGAGGAGGGCGCTGGTGGTCTGACCTGCAGAGAGGCAGTAGAGTTTCTGGAAGTGCGCGCCTAACAAAAAAGGGGCCGCCGGGCGGCGATCAATGGGCCCACTGGGCCCACTGGGACCAAAGCAATGGACTGGCCTACAGCGGGGGAACCAGGCAGCAGGCACCTTGCTGCACCAGCCCTCCAGGGGGCCTCGCCGCGGGGGCCTTGCTGCGCAGCCATGAAGCAGGAGCTGATGCAGATTCACTTTTTGATCCCTACAGTTCCTGCTTTGTACCTAGGGGGCCTCGCTGCGTGGGCTTTGCTGCGCAGCCATGCAGAGGCTTTCCCCATGGATGTTGAAGCGCGTGCAACACCAACCCAACCAACCCACTTCCAAGTTCCAACGGTGCGTCAAATACAAAATTGCATGGCAGAGTGTCGCCCACCTGCATTGACATGGGCGTTGAGGCCGATCACCACAGCTGGTTTCCCGAGAGCCCTCAGATTGGGCAGGAGATCCTGCAGATAACGAGCAGGTTTCCAGGGCTTACTACATGCAAAATTGTGGCTTAACCCTAGCGCTTCTTCAGGAGCAATCACTCTCAAAATTACTGTCAATACCGCTATGTTGTGCAGGTACACGTTTGTCGGTACCTTGCGTAGGAACAAGCCATCCCGACGTGGAACAAGAAGTAGGTAGGTTTCAAGGCACGCACCTGCTTCTCTTTGAATAAAGCATCGCTGATGCCATGTGCCAGGACTAAGACCAGCTGCTTGATCAGAGGCTTGTTCTGTTCCGATTCCAATGGGAGGGCAAATGCAGTTTCCATGAGCATCAGCGACACTGTCTCGACACTCTCCATGCAGTTCCGCATGGCGAGGGTGCATTAGCATGGGCGCATGGGAGCATGGGGGCACCTCAGGAGATGCCGCAGAGAGATGATGTCATCATGGGCAAAGGCCGAGAATGGTGTCGAAGGTATGAAGCCGGCTCATGTTCACCCAAACCGTTACCTTAAGAAATACCCATCGAGGGCTTACTGCTTCAGCTAGAGTCCACAGAACCAGGCCCTGCACGTCCACCAGCCTGATTGGTTGCTCTGTTTTAATCTCCACACCCGCTGCAGCTGCCCTGCCATACACATCGAAGTATCCGTTCGCGGTCCCCGGTCTCGCCGACAGAGCCTCCGTTTTCTTCTCTTTCTTTTTCTTGCACCTCTTTGGAAGAACATTGTCTGTGTTGTAGTCGTCGTCATCGACCTGACTAGGCGACGGTATGGTGTCTACCGGGGCGGCAACTCCTTCAATTTCCCCCTCTTCGATTTCTCCATCCTCAATCACAGGCGCTGTATTTACCATACCGCAGAGGGTGTTGTTTCAATCAATACTCGAAGGGAAAATTTTCTGGGTGGAGGAGTAACTGGACGCTTGTGCAGTGAGTGTGAACAAGTCTACACATTTGCTTCTTCCAGACTGGCATTTCTGTCTCTGTCCCGTCAGCACTTTCCTGCAACATCGAGGGCTTGATTTCATACGTTCCATGTTAAACTCCAATAAACCCCACCATCGGCCCGTCATGCTACCGCCAGAGTCACCAAATAGCGCCGAATGGCCCTGCCAAGCTCCCTTGTCCCTCCAAGAATTGTGCATCCGCAAATTATGTCGAAGTATTAATAGTGACAATGTCCTGGAGCTAATGCAGGTGAGCGCTCAGCAGTGTCACTCATGCAACAACCCTAAATCCACTAATATTCCAGGACTATGGGGCCATTTGAAGCTGCACCGGTATGTGGTCCCAATGTGGTCCTCAGTCATTGAATGAGAGACACTGCTGATCCATCTCAGGTCATGGGAGAGGTGGACATGCCCGTATGCTGCAGTATACACACCTCTTGCCTTCGGTATGTGGTAAGTCTTTCCTTTTGCCGTGACTGTACAAGGTGTGAGACCAGCCGCCCAACCCTAGAAACCTGAGACGCTAACACAAAAAACATTCCGGGTGCGCAAGGGGCATTCAGTCGACAGCTGAGAAAAGGCGAGCAGGAACAGGAAAGGCACACAACCAACAAGCGCTCACACGGCCGCAATAACTCGTGCGTGGAAAGTTTGAGTCCTGCATGTGTTTGCAATCCTGGCCGACAGGCGGAGTCCACCTGTTTCCCATTTGAATTTCGAATGTATTTCTAGCCCCTCTCACTTCCTCAGAAGTCAGGTCTCAGGATTATTTGTCCTGGCTAGTTTCAGTCGAACACCCAGCAAGCTGCAACTGGCAGCTAGCGATGAATCGGACACAGATTCATCATCATTATGATGTGTAACTTCAAGTTTGTGTTAGTGGATGTAAGAGGCAAAAAATGTGTGAGGATAACGATATACCGTACGATAAAATTTAACAGCAGATACACCAGGAGTGCGCTCGAAGCATGTTCCACACCGCGATTGGTGGCACCATAAACTGTGACTCTGTGACATGTGTATGACTAATGTACGGAGTGTTGGAGTACCCAAACTGCCGACACTAGGCTGCTGATTACTGTAGGTGATATGCACCGGTGTTGGGGTATTGATTATCTGACACACAAATGCTGTCAAGGTGCACCAGCATGATCATCATGCCATCGCATGGCAGCTGCATCACACACATCACATATCCAGTCCGGGACGACCGGGCTGTATTGAAGGTGCTGACCAATCGGTGAACGGCAATGAGCGACTGGACGACGCAGGTGCAATCTTTTTCGACCTTGAGAGCGCGTCGCAGCCCCGAGGAGCTCCAGAGGCTGATGCCCGAGGAGCTGTACCTGCGGCTGGAGGGATGCGCACAAGAGGTGAGCAGCCTGTGAGCAGCCTGTGAGAAATGTGCATCTCCCCCCCAAAGGAACTTATATAAAATTGATGTTCAGCAAAGCATGGTAACCGATACATGGGGCAGGTCCCCTAACGGTTGCTTGTTTAAACTGTCACAATCTACACACCAGGGGATGACGCTCTCTCCCCCCTGCCACGAGATGGGTTTAAAATGAAGGGGCTTTAAACCCTAAACCCTTTACCCTTTACTCTGGTAGGCCCAGAAGGGCGCCATCCACACGCCAGGGGATGTCACCCTCCTGGGCCTCCTAAGCCCAAGTTACGAGAGCAAGTGCAGTGGCAAGGCAGCAGGACTAGCGGGCCGCATCCACATCAGCATGGCATGTGTCACCCAGTCACCGGATTATGGACGCCAGCTGCCGTCTGCCATCTGCCGGCATATGTCACCCACCTACCGGGTTATGAACGCCAGCTGCCGGCTGCCAGCTGCCGGCATGTGTCATCCAGCTACCGGATTATGGACGCCGGCTGCCCGTTTTGAATTATTCATCTGCATGTTTAGGATATTTGGGAGCCTGTTTGTTTTTTCCCGCCTGCTTTGCACGTGAAGCCCTCTGTGCTTTCCCTGCCCACCCGTGCGCCAGAGAGAGCTCCTGGCTATGCGACAGAAGGCAGTCTTGGGCCGCATAGTGGAGCCGATGGAGCCCAAGGTGCCCGTGTGCCTCAAACTGGAGCCGTCCGTTGCAGGTGGGAGCTGCGTTTCTTTTTCGGCGATGGGCCACTTTCAGCGGGCCGCCCAGCGGCCGCACGGGGCCCGGTGTTGTCCAAACCTTGACCGGCCTTCGGGCAGCAGCCGAAACAGCATAGCTAGCCACAACTGGGGCCTCCGGCCGCGGAGGCCGGAGTGTGGCTGACAGGTGGCTGAAGGACACAAAAATAAACAATGGGTGGGCGGCTGCCTCCCCGGCGTCTGTACCTTTAGCTGGAAGTACTAGTGCTCTGACCATGAAGACCAAAGGTTATTTATCATGTTGGACGGCCTTCGCTTTTGACTAGGATCATGTTAGAGGTATCTAGGCATGCACTATCCAGATCATTGGCTGGAGCATCGGGCGTCGAGTTTGTGTCATTTGTCCTGCTTTGATTGCGCCAACCCGCAGTCCACACTTTCTCGTTATCTAGTAACATGCTGGGGTAATGGAGCGGTCGGGTCAACCGCTCCCAATATTCACAACCAAGGCATGTGACTGGCTATCGCTCCTCCGCGCACCTCTTCATGGCAGCATTCTCTCTCTGTCACTCTTCAGGCCATGCACATTCGTATGTGTATGAAGCTGTGGTATCAGGAGTGCGGTGGCCCGCCGACGTGGACCCCGCCCGACGTGAGCAGCACCTGAGCCGCGGGGAGTTCCAGCGGGTCGTGGGCATGAGCTATGCGGAGTTTTGTAGTTTGGCTACGTGGAAGAAGTCGGAGATAAAGAAGGAACTGAAACTGTTCTAAACCTATTGCCTCAGCTGGGCCGGAAATGATACGGTGCTGCTCTTTAGGGGGGACAGGTCAGATTCTCGTCAGGTCGTGATCATTCCGATGTGCCATCTGGCTCAAGCCCCTTAGGCTTTTTAATGCTGTGCTATGGGGACATGTTATGCATAATTGCATATATAAACGACTTACGTCATTAAGATGTCCATGGTAAGGCATACAGTTACGCTGACCATATTTTCCTAAATGGAGCGTTAAAAACTGGAGCTCTACTGGGATGGGTTGCCAATGGTTGTTTTGAAGCTTTTATTTTTATGCCACCTTGCTATATTTGATGCTGCCATGGCAGTTAGGGTTTAGTCTGTGTTACGTTTTCTGCATGCTTCAATTTTCCTGTTTCACAAGACACAACCTCAGATTGACACTCGGACAATGCCGCAGCATGACCTCATCAACTGTGCATCATATGCTTCGTGTGCAACAACTGTACATTGTGTGCAACGACTGTGAACGATCGGATGCCAAACGAAAGACATTGGGGGGGTGAAACAGGGTCATCTGCTTCGGTTTTCCCCTCTTTGCAATCACGGTGATTTGCGTCGACATGATGTCCCATTGTTCTATGCATGCCTTGGCGCCCATTTTCTGCATACATAGGGCCCAGAGGGTATGCACCGTTCTTAGAAGCAGACATAAGAAATGGTGGTGACTGATGAGGATATGTGCTGCCTTTTTTTACGAGAAGGTATTTTGGGCCATCATGTCTGCAATATGCTATGATGTGATTGTATGATACCTTATGTATTGTATCAATTTCTCTATGCTTGGGCAAGTTTGTCTTTTCAGGGCTGGGGGCCCACCTCCTGGACAGGTGGCAACTGCCAGACCCCTGCATGCCCCCGTGGATACACCAATAGTCAGTTTTTGCCCTAGGGGCCAATGTTGCAAGCTGCCATGCCAAGCTGCCATGCCAGTGACAACTACGATATTTCTCCAAATTGTCAGTTATTGATGCGGTGTGTTGGCTTGGGGCAGGAACTTCAGCCTTTTCAGAGACGCCGAGGCCCTTCCTGATCTGATTGATATATTACTGCGGTACACCATTTCCTTACAAAAACGAGGGGGGCAGGAGCAAAAGCTAAAAAAAATCAACGTACAAAAAAGGTGAAGCTACGTTGTACCCTTCCTGGCCTCGAGAACCCATTAAACCCGAGTAACTGTTGTCAACTGTGAATTTCCTCATTTGCAAATCGTACTGCTTAGGGGGGTAGGGTCTTATCCAATCAGCTAAACCGTCAACTCCTAACAGTTTTTTTTGCCCCGCTGCTCAGCTCCTGTTCCTGCCTGCACATACACCATGCCCAGCATAAGCCAACACTTCAATTGACGTGGAAACGTTGCAAAGAAAAATGGGAAACTCGGGAGGCGGGCCAGCCCTTTTCTATTTTAATTTGCGACACAACGCCAACACAGTTGACATCAGGGGGTAGACATTTATCAGCTGTGCAGTTTTTGCTAGACCTCGAATTGGCTTACGGGGCATGCTGGGAACCCGCAAGTTGTACACATTTAAATCAAGCAACATATATTGTTTACATCACAGCAACCTCTATAAGAACACGGCCACGTTGATATGGTATTGCCGCAATATAAAGATGTACGACAACTGAACCCGTGCTTATGTGCAGTCTCAGTGAGGTTTTACAATCCAAGGGGGCATCACATTTAATGCATGGGACAGGGACATGAATTAAAAAGCCAAATTGCCTATGTAGGAACCTGACATGATCTCACCCCTCCATGGGCGCCACCCCCATCTCTGAGCCCCCCGTGGAGTCATTCCCCACCCCTGCCCCTATCGCCGTCCCGCCCTCGCCAGCCTGCTGCCTGTCCTCGTTCAAGTACTCAAACAACGCTGGCGCTGTCTCGCTATTGACGCCACGCACGCTCTTGAACTTGGTATACACGCTTCGGACCTGGACGTGCGGCATGCACCAAGGGTTGGAGCATGAGGCGACACTGCACAAGATACCGGCAATTTAGATACGTCCCGGTCTACAGCCCAGGGGTCTTGGCAAAGCATTCCATTGAATCCTCCAAGATCCTTCCATGCTCGTCAATTCTCGACCCTAATAAACCCCTCATCTATCTTACCATATTGTCCATATGCAACATGTTCATAACGGTGCATAACCCCGCTGGGCCCTGCTGGACGCTCGGCCGCATGGCGCTGGGAGGGTATGACCAAGCTCGATTCCATAATCCATATACCATGCACAGCCTGGACCATGGTGCAACCATATCTCACTTCCTCTCACTGCGCCCTCTCCCTCGCCACACCCTTCCCTCTCATCGCATTCCTCCCCTCTCACTGCATCTGAGCTGGTCTTCTTGAGCGCCATGATGCCCGGCCAGCCATCACTGCCGACGTCACTGCCAATCTCGTCGACGAGGCTCATCGGGAAGTTGGCCAAAGGGTCGGTGGACAGATGCTTCTTGATGCGCTTGCGGCTCTTCTTGCTGTTGTCCAGAGTCATCTTGAGGTACAGGCCCAGCTGCGCCTGGTCCAGGAGCGGGGCGGCGGCCAGCAACAGGCGCAGCACCTCCTCGTGCACCTGCACACATGCGGATATAGTGTTTATAATATGATCAACATTGGTGCTAGCCCATCTGCACCATCCGCACGAGGCCCTCGCGCACCTGTGTCTGCGAGTCCACCGCCTTGAGCAAGATGTTGTCCACTGCAATGACCCACAACGCGTTGCTAGGCTGCAGCCGCCGCGCCTTGACAAGCTCTGCCAGGCGCTGCGCCAGCGCACCAGCAAAGTCAAACATCTCGTACGCGGCCTTATGGCTGGTTGCCTGAGCAGGGTGGGCAACAGGAAGATTTCAGGTTCCACACCAATCAGGTTCCCCAAACGGCCTGCACGGGCAATCCTGAACATGACATAACAGTCTTCAGCAATGCCTGCCAAGCCAAGGACCTGCCTGCTGCTGTTTCAGCCTTGACAGTGCTTGAACAGGATCGCAGGCACAGCTCTGATGTGCCTCTCATGCACCTTATGGACTGCCTCACCCACCCACCTTACCCACCCTTGTGTCCCACCCACCTACCCTGCCCACCCTTGTGTCCCACCCACCCATCCTGTCCACCCTGGCGTCCCACCCACCCACCCTGCCCTCACCCGTGCCAACAAGCGCAGCACCCTAACGGCCGACAAGTAGTCCTCTCTCATCAGCCTCTCCAACACAAACACCTGCAAGAAGGGGCATGGCAGCTGTTTGGAAACATGCAAGAAGGGGCATGGCAGCTGTTTAGAATCATGCTAGGAGGGGCATGGCAGCTGTTTATAATCATGCTAGGAGGGGCATGGCAGCTGTTTAGAATCATGCTAGGAGGGGCATGGCAGCTGTTTATAATCATGCTAGGAGGGGCATGGCAGCGGTTTATAATCATGTTAGGAGGGGCATGGCAGCTGTTTAGAATCAAGTTAGGAGGGGCATGGCAGCGGATTATAATCATGCTAGGAGGGGCATGGCAGCGGTTTATAATCATGCTAGGAGGGGCATGGCTGCTGTTTATAATCATGCTAGGAGGGGCATGGCAGCTGTTTATAATCATGCTAGGAGGGGCATGGCAGCTGTTTATAATCATGCTAGGAGGGGCATGGCAGCTGTTTAGAATCATGCTAGGAGGGGCATGGCAGCTGTTTATAATCATGCAAGGAGGGTCATGGCAGCTGTTTAGAATCATGCTAGGAGGGGCTTGGCAGCTGTTTATAATCATGCTAGGAGGGGCATGGCTGCTGTTTATAATCATGCAAGGAGGGTCATGGCAGCTGTTTATAATCATGCAAGGAGGGTCATGGCAGCTGTTTAGAATCATGATAGGAGGGGCATGGCAGCTGTTTATAATCATGCTAGGAGGGTCATGGCAGCTGTTTAGAATCATGCTAGGAGGGGCATGGCAGCTGTTTATAATCATGCTAGGAGGGGCATGGCAGCTGTTTATAATCATGCAAGGAGGGTCATGGCAGCGGTTTATAATCATGCTAGGAGGGGCATGGCAGCTGTTTATAATCATGCTAGGAGGGGCATGGCAGCTGTTTATAATCATGCTAGGAGGGGCATGGCAGCTGTTTATAATCATGCTAGGAGGGGCATGGCAGCTGTTTATAATCATGCTAGGAGGGGCATGGCAGCTGTTTATAATCATGCTAGGAGGGGCATGGCAGCTGTTTAGAATCATGCTAGGAGGGGCATGGCAGCTGTTTATAATCATGCTAGGAGGGGCATGGCAGCTGTTTATAATCATGCTAGGAGGGGCATGGCAGCTGTTTATAATCATGCTAGGAGGGGCATGGCAGCTGTTTATAATCATGCTAGGAGGGGCATGGCAGCTGTTTATAATCATGCTAGGAGGGGCATGGCAGCTGTTTATAATCATGCAAGGAGGGTCATGGCAGCTGTTTATAATCATGCTAGGAGGGGCATGGCAGCTGTTTAGAATCATGCTAGGAGGGGCATGGCTGCTGTTTAGAATCATGCTAGGAGGGGCATGGCAGCTGTTTAGAATCATGCTAGGAGGGGCATGGCAGCTGTTTATAATCATGCAAGGAGGGTCATGGCAGCTGTTTAGAATCATGCTAGGAGGGGCATGGCAGCTGTTTATAATCATGTTAGGAGGGGCATGGCAGCTGTTTAGAATCATGTTAGGAGGGGCATGGCAGCGGTTTAAAAACATGCTAGGAGGGGCATGGCAGCGGTTTAAAAACATGCAAGGAGGGTCATGGCAGCTGTTTATAATCATGCTAGGAGGGGCATGGCAGCTGTTTATAATCATGCTAGGAGGGGCATGGCAGCTGTTTATAATCATGCTAGGAGGGGCATGGCAGCGGTTTAAAAACATGCTAGGAGGGGCATGGCAGCTGTTTAGAATCATGCTAGGAGGGGCATGGCTGCTGTTTAGAATCATGCTAGGAGGGGCATGGCAGCTGTTTAGAATCATGCTAGGAGGGGCATGGCAGCTGTTTATAATCATGCAAGGAGGGTCATGGCAGCTGTTTAGAATCATGCTAGGAGGGGCATGGCAGCTGTTTATAATCATGTTAGGAGGGGCATGGCAGCTGTTTAGAATCATGTTAGGAGGGGCATGGCAGCGGTTTAAAAACATGCTAGGAGGGGCATGGCAGCGGTTTAAAAACATGCAAGGAGGGTCATGGCAGCTGTTTATAATCATGCTAGGAGGGGCATGGCAGCTGTTTATAATCATGCTAGGAGGGGCATGGCAGCTGTTTATAATCATGCTAGGAGGGGCATGGCAGCGGTTTAAAAACATGCTAGGAGGGGCATGGCAGCTGTTTATAATCATGTTAGGAGGGGCATGGCAGCTGTTTAGAATCATGTTAGGAGGGGCATGGCAGCGGTTTAAAAACATGCTAGGAGGGGCATGGCAGCGGTTTAAAAACATGCAAGGAGGGTCATGGCAGCTGTTTATAATCATGCTAGGAGGGGCATGGCAGTGGTTTAAAAACATGCTAGGAGGGCATGGCAGCGGTTGAAAAACATGCTACGAGGGGCATGGCAGCGGTTTAAAAACATGCTAGGAGGGGCATGGCAGCGGATTTAAAACATGCTAGTAGGGGCATGGCAGCGGTTTTAAAACATGCTAGTAGGGGCATGGCAGCGGTTTTAAAACATGCATCCAACATCCAAAGCAGGATCCAGATCAGGATTCAAAGCAGGATCCAAAGATGGAGCCATTCGAACTCAGAAGGTTGGCAGAGCAAGGGGACGAATTGGCGGGTAAACCCTTGCAACTCGCAACCGCTTGTTGGTCGTGTGCCTTTCCAGCAGCTGCTCGCCTTTTCTCAGCTGCCGACGAGGGCCCCCATGCGCATCCGGGCTGTTTCTTCTGTGGTTTCGTCTCAGATTTTCAAGGGTTTGGCGGCCAGCCCCACACTTTGTCAAGTGCCGGTACAAGCAAAATAACCGCAGCGCGATCCGACAGCCCGGACGCTGTTCCCCCGGTAAGCACCGCCCCCCCCAACGCTGGCCAAGATACATGCATGATGCCATTGATGCGCACCCCAGGCAAGAGGGGCACCCCCCAAAAGAGCGCGGGAGTGCTTCACCGCGCCAGATCTTCACACACCCCAGCACACCCTCACCTGCGCCAGCCGCCTGGCCACCTCGCCGCGGGTGATGGCCTTGAGAGCACGCTGCACCACCGCCGGATCGTCTACCCCGTACTCCAGCTCCTCCGAGGAGGGCAGGGACTCCAGCGACGACTGCCGCCCACCCCCCCTGCCCGCCCGATCGATCTCCACGTCCAGGGCTAGCGCACACAGCAGCGGCAGTACGTCCCGCAGGACCCCGGGGTCCGGTTCGGGCAGGCGGTACTTGTGGTCCCGGAGCATCGTCCGGCTGTCCACCGCAAGCTGCAGCAGGCGTAGTACGAAGCACAGCCGCGAACCATCCCGTGGCAACTCCCCCTTGGACAGGGCCGGCTCCAAAGCCAGCTGCATACCAGCAAGGGACCAGGGTGTGAATCCACCGTCAGCATGCTTTTGCAGATCACCTTCTATTGCAATGAGTGGTACAGTAGATTCGAACTGCCTTCTCTCAGCACGAACGTTGTGAAGGGGTGAGAGAAGCATTGAACATGTGAGTTCTTTATTGCCAACTCTGTTATATGATTATATCGACGCACACTGGAGTTTTTGTCCATGTCTAGCCCCGAGGGCAGCATTCAAGAAATTATGTATTCAAAATTTCAAACCCGAGGGAAGTCCAATCAAATCAACTGTTCAGCCTTTTGGGGTTGCACCAATCATGCAGGGGGCATGCGATGGGAGAGATCCTGCTGACCTGCCGGGGGACAGGTTTGATTTTCAAAAAGAACCATAAATTAATCTTTCTAAAAAAATGTGCAAGCCCTGCCCCACACAGCGGATGACGCGTACGTCGGGGCAGGGGATGCTGCCCTCACACACCTGCTGGTGAATGTGTTGGGGCAGGAGACGCTGCCCCACACAACTGACAACAGATACCAGTACAAGCAGGGTTTAGTGTCACAACCTTAAACGAATACCAGCACAGGGGGGTTACGAATTAAGGACCGGAATTAATACCGGTACATTAGGGCCCCCCCCCCCCCTTTCCGGACATGTCCATGAGCAGCAGGCAGGGCAAGCAGGTCAGGCTTCATGCCATACTGGCTCACAGCCCCCTCCCTATTATACTGCAGATACCAGTGTGCAGATAACTGGATTATTCTCATTAATCCAAAGCTGAGGCAATTACCAGTACAAAATAAAATACAACACGATCACGCGGCAATGTGAGACACCCAGGAGCCAACCAAAGAGCGGATAGACCGCCCTAGCGCCCCAGGATCGCATCACCATCAGTGCTTCAGCTACAACTCAGCTACATTATGTGGCTTGTGGCCGAGGCGGCCTGGTGCAGCAAGCCTTTTGCTTGAGTCATCAGCCGTAAGCTTCATTCACCCCGTCATGGCTGCCCAGCAACCCACACATGGTGCCCTGGTGCCCCTTCATCCCCCTCCCCCCTCCTCCCGCACCTGAAGCGCCGTGGCCAGCAGCAGGTGCACCGCGCTGGGGTCGCGCAGGATGGTGCCCGCCTCGCCCAGCACCTTGTACGGCTCTGAGAGGCGGCCCGACGCGTTGTTTCCGGCGCTCTCAGCCTCGTCCTGGGGCCCGCTGCGGACACTACCCAACGCCTGGGCGCTGCGGCGCTCGGAGGCCTCCACCTGGCACGGTAAAGGGCGCGACACGTCAAGCAATGACGACAAATGCATCCCTGCATCAAAACTACACATGTGCGAGTCAAGCCTCCACCCCACACCCTGTATCAAGCCTACAACCACATCACTGCAGCTCTACATCAGTCACCCCTGCAGGGTCCCTATTGGGGCCTGTCCCCATGCAGTGGCCGTGACTCCTGTGACACGCAAGGCACAGGGCCCTCAGGCATCTGACTCATGTGCTAGCAGATGGATGACATGCGAAGCACACGTAAGGCAGGTGGGGGCTGCCCCCGACCATGCTCAGCTATTATAACGCTGGTGGGAGGCTGCCCCCACCCGTGCTTTGCTAACGTAACGCGGGTAGGGGCTGTCCTCAACCGTGCCCCTGCCCTGCTTGCGCAACGCACGTGGCCACGTGCGGGCTACCCCCGCCCGCATCCACCCCTGCTTGCAGAGCAGGTTCCTGCAGCCTGCCAAGCACTTCACAGCTTCCTTCTGATAAGAGATTTCGCTTTGACTGCTAACAGCTAATTCAAACAGGTCCGATAGTCCAGTCATACGGCGACAAGACGAGACGCAGTTGCGATGGAGGTTGGCCCCAGGGGACAGGGGTCGCCCAAGCCTGAGGCTACACCAAGTCAAACCCTCTCGAATTTTGACCTCTTCGTACTGCCTGTAATAGCGGTGCCGGCAATGTACTGCTGGTACAGACTCAGGCCATGTTTACCCTAATAAAACAACTTCTGCCTGGTACCCACCTCGTCGAAGTACTTCTCCAGCTTGACGAGGTGCTTCTCATTCAGCTGCCCGTTCATGATGCCGGCGTCCAGTGTCCAGGCCAGCTCATGGCACCGGTCCTTTGAGGCCACAGGGCTGTTGTCGTCATGCAGGGCCATGAGCAGCTGGGAGCGCAGTGTGCAGTAAGACAGTTCCTGACGGGGGGGACAGGCGAGAGTAGCCGAGTAGGTATAAGGGGGGGAGGGCAAGACAGCTCCTGACGGGGGGGAAAGGCGAGAGCAGATATGGGGGGCAGGGTAAGGCAGACCCTGATGGGGGGGAAAGGCGTGAGTAGGTATAAGGGGGGTAGGGTAAGGCAGACCCTGATAGGGGGGAAAGGGGAGAGCAGGGGGGCAGGGTCACACAGATCCTAACAGGGGGTAAGACGAGAGCAGGTAGGCAGGGTAAGACAGCTCCTGATGGGCGGAAGAGGCGTGAGCAGGGGGGCAGGGTAACACAGATCCTGACAGGGGGTAAGGCGAGAGCAGGTAGGCAGGGTAAGACAGCCCCTGATGGGAGGGAAAGGAGAGAGTAGGGGGGTAAAAAGCTCCTGATGGGAGGTGGAAAGGCAAGAGCGGGGAGAGAAGGGAGGTGAGGGTCCAGTTTAAAGGGAGGAGGAGAGGGCAATGGGAAACCTTGCTCTACCATGTAAGTCAGACTCAGTGAGGGACACAAGTGTGAGCAAAGGGAAACAGGGAGGGGTGCGGGAGAGAGACCGAATAATGCAATAAGAGAATGGTGGCCCTGGCTGACGTATGGCGCCTGGCTAGGAGCGTGATTGCCGCCCTCGTCCGCTCTGCCGCACCTTGGCTCCCATGTACAGCGTTTCGCAGTCACGGTACTTGACCACACACAGCTCCACGATCTGGCCGTAGATCTTCGCCGACGCCCCAACCATGCCCTTGAGCACCTGCAGCACGCGGCTGCCTTTGCGCAGGATCTTGCGCGTGATGCCCAACGGGCGCCCGCTGCCTCCCCCGCGCTGCCCGGCAACGCGCCGGACGCCAGACACCGCCTGCCCTTGGCCGGCGCCCGGCTGAGAGCGCGACGATGCTGCCGCGACCGGATCCAGCGACTGGCTGCCTAGCTGCCGCCCCGCCTGGCCCCCAGCGCCCGGGCCGCCGCCGCCGTCTTCCTCCGTGCCCGACAGCAGCAGCGCCGGCAGGAACTCATCCATGGCCATAGCTCGCATGATGGTGGCCACCTCATACTTGTACTGTCCCACGGGGGGAAGCGCGTCCTGTTGGAGCAGGTTCTTGTCAAACTCCCATACTTGACGCTGGACCCTGCAACCGGGCAAAACGGCACGCCAGCTCAGCACTCCTTGTAAAACTTTGCAAATCCAGTAAATTTCAGCTCTGCTGCGTACAATCACAGCACTTAATGCGAGTAAAATTACGGAGAGGGAGTGCCAGCCGGTGCACAAGCAAAAATCATGCAGGATGGTGTTGCACACATGCTTGCACAAACAGCAAGTGTGGATTTATGGTGCATACCGTCAGATTTTGCCATGCTATCTTCTTGTCGCATGCAAGTAGACAGCATGACAAGTGTATTGGTGCACTAGTCAGTGTGGAATTATGGTGCATACAGTCGGCCGCGTTTTCACCCAGCGAGGCCTAAAATCGCACACACTAGACATGAAGAGGACATCTAAAACCCTCACTTTGCGGGCAACTCCTTAAAGATTTGTTTGTCTCCCGTCAGCTGCTTCAAAAAGACAGGGGGGACCTGAGAAGGGATGCAAGTAGGTGACAGGATGTTATAAGACTGAAACAACAATGAATCACAAAAAATGTTTGCTCTCCCAGATCCTTCAGATTGTTCACCCAGATTTTTGCCAATCCACCATCATGAGTAATCAGCAGACACTGATTGACCCACACTGGATGACACGGACAGGTGATGTGCTAAAGCATGCAGAAATGCAGCTTACTGGACTGCATGGAGTGCGCTTCATGGGTGCATGCTTGCATGGCATAGCTGAGCACGGCATGCAATAGCCATACGGAACAAGGCTCCGACACCTAAAAAACCCTGGTGCCCACCTGCTCCAAAGTATTCATTACTGCGATTGGCACCTCTCGCAGCTCTTGAATCCCCAGGTAATGGAAGCTGGCGTTGAGCAGCCGCTCTAGCTTAGCCTTGAGTAGTTGCTTCTCTTCCTCCCTGCTGCTTCCCATCCGTTTGCCTAATGTCACAACCCGCTGCTGCAGAGCCTGCTTTGCAGCTACCAGCACAGCGCGATGGGCATCAGCACGTGTGACACCCAGGTGATCCACCAGCCCCAGCAAGGGCAGGCACAGGCCCGTTAGGGAAGCCCTGCCCTGGATCTTGCGAATGGCAGTTTGCGGATGCTCGCTGGACAAGGTCTCTGACACGTATAGAATACCGTTGGCTCCGACGAGGGGTTCTAGAGGCGCCTCAGAGCCTGGTACGTTTTGCGCCATTTGCTTCCCTACTTCGGTCCGTCAGTCTTGAGGGAAGAAACCTCGCGACGCAGCTCGCGAACAACTGTCGCCAGTGCTTCAGGATTCACGCCACTCTCCAGCAGGCCGACCAGGATGGAGAGGGTTTCGCGATCCAAGCCCGTTCCCAGGATGTTTGAAATTTCGCACACGATTCCGAGTGCTTCGTTAGCCTTTTGGGCTGCTGCGATGTCCATGCCTGTCCACCACTACAGGTTCTTCAGCGTTTTTAAAACACCGTATTTAAAATACGGTAGCGTGGTCACAGCTGGAAACACGGACCCCGAAATCAGGCAATGTATTTTCAATTTACCTTTGCTCAATCTACTCAAGCAAGTATGTGTATGAGCCGTTAGCCAGACTTATGTGTCATGGAATCATCCCCTCCTCAGACAGCTTGGAGCATGTGTGGGAAGTATGGACTGAGATCCCTAACTTTTTGTCAGTAGATGTTTCTCAAATATCCGAGGCACTGGTGAAAATAGCGCATCTTCTGCTAAATAATTGTAGAGTATGGAGGCATGCGCTTGAAAAGTGCGCCCACCGGGATGAAGGGACGCTTGGAGCATGGCAACATTTCCAACGCCTCTACCCGTTCTCTTAAACTAGGCTGGCCGTGGGGAGCGAAATCACGCGTCCGCTCCTCCAGCTCTCGTCCCGTTGCTGTGAAATTCCTGCGCGGGAATCAGCAAGCACCAGATGTCACGCTGATGTTAAACACGAGCGCCCTTCTTCGTTTTGACACAAAGGGCTCTGATGTTGGAGAACTCCTGACGTTCCGAGCCCCAACTCCACTATCAGGGTTCTCCCAGGCAACGCTGTCAGAAGCTACTATGAAGGCCCGCAAGAAAGTCCTCGACATTCTCCTCGGGAACCTCAGGTCGCAGCGTCCCGACGCCAACTTGGGCTCTATGGTCGTGGAGCTGGTGCTCCAAGGCAGAGGCATTGCGGACGTAGCCGCGACGCTAATGCTCCTACTCGAGTGCGGGCAGCAGGAGGAGCAGGTGGTTGCTGCGGGTTCAGCATTCTTGCAAACCAGCGCCGCAATTAGCGCCAAGGCCCATCAGGAGGCCCTCCCGGATGTGGCACTCTGTGTTGCGCTTGCACACCGGCACCTTGCCCTCGTAGCCCTGGGCGGGGAGGAGTCAGTTGCAGGGGCATCTCCTCCAGCTACAGGGAAGACTGGCTTGCATGGGCCTAATGGTGCTGGTGAAGGCGCCGCTGGCCCTGCGCTGGCCGTGGCCTACGGTCATGTGAGCAGCGCGCTTAAGCTGATTAAGGAGTGGTGGGGCAAGGCTGCTGACGCAAGCGCCTCCGGGGCCGCAGACCCGCTCACTGGCCACCAGCACCTGCAGAGCCAACTGCTGGCCATGATGCGGGTGCGTGATCTGTCTCGACGGGCTTTGGAGAATGGGGCCGGTCGGCGCATGAGAGCAGTAGACACCCTGTGCCATGCAACCATATCCCTCGTCATTTTTGGGGCAAAGCTTGCCATGTACAACCCATGCTGCATTAGGAGCTGTGCCAGATAAAGCTTTGCTGCAAGTTTTGTCTCTACCTGCCACCTCTCACAACTTTTTGAACTCCAATCACTTCGCCCTGTCTCTGTCCAGAGCATTGCCCCGCAGTACACGCTGCACCTCCTCGAGGCTGGCCCACATGGCAAGCCTTCGCGTGAGCGTGCCATGGATGTCCTTAAGCTCTCTCTGTGGCAGGTGGAGGGTGTGGAGGGTGTGGAGCATCGCCTGGAGCTCATGGCTCAAGTGCGCAGCGCACTGTCTGCGTCAGAACAGGTGCGCAGCATGGGATGGAGGAAGACATGGTGCATGATCCCTTAAAGGGTTGGAGGGCGTGAATCCCTGATAGTGGATAGCTGGGTCTAATCATGGGTGGACGGAGAGGGTTGGACTGAGGCGCCTGCAGCCACAGCTCCCTGGCGTAAATCCAGTGTTTTTGAGTGTTTGTCATCTCAATTTCACCTTGTGCGCTTCATAGGAATCTTAATGGCTCTTAACGAAAGCCAGGGCCCAGGGGGACCCCTCTTGGTAAATCCAGTGTTTCAGGCCGTGCGCGCTTCTGGATCCAGGCATCTCAGCGTTGTGGTCTCGCTTGCCAGCATGCAAGCATTGTGTTTTCCTGTTTGCGTGCAGATTGCCTTGTATGAGAATGCTGTGGCACCGGATGCAGAACTGGCGGAGCAGGAGCTGTACGACTTGGCTTTAGCTCATATTTGGGAGGGATACAATAAGAGGTGGCCGCACCGTGAGTATGGAATGCAATCATGCTTGAACCGCCATCAAGCTCAATGCTTGCATCCACATGAATTTCTGGCACGTTTCTATGATTTGACTGCAGCATGACATGCTGCAAGTAGTCCACCACGCGCTGACCCGTGTGATTGCTGAGAGGGAGGCCGGCATGCATGGCATGCGGCTTGCATGGCTCATGAGTTGGACCAGCCTACACCTCCACCCTGGCGTTTGCCTCTGAACGCCGTCCCTATATCCCCTGCAGGCCTGTCACGACATGCCCCCCTGCCCCAACTCTTTTTAGTTGCTGCCGAATCCCCATCCATCCAGATGTGTACCGTGCGGATGCCTTGCTGCGCGCCATCTCCAAACGGACGGACCTTGGGCTGGACGTCCGCCTGGAGCGCAAAGTCTGCGCGCTGCTGCTGGGGAGCGCCTCTGGGCGGCGGGCGGGCGGGGTGGTTCCTGAGCTGGGTGCTGAGGCCGCAGGCAGGCCGCGCGGGGCTGCTGCCCTGGTCGCAGGGACGGCGATGCTGAGCCCCGAGGTGGAGGGCCCCGAGCTTAAGGGAGCTGCCAGGGCTGAGCCAGCGGAGGGCCAGCTGGGCGGCCCGGACAGTGCGGTGATGGTTGTGGTGAGCTGGGCAGGCAGATGTTTTGAAAGCAAATAAGCGAGCCTACCGAGTGGGAAAAGCCAGGGTGGGTTGGAAATGGTTGCTGGTATAAGGGGGCTAAGATGGTAAAAATCTGGGGGTCGATAGTTACTGTTATTTTAAATGGAAGATGCGGCTGAGGTGCTTAACTGCTGATCCAAACGGCTGTGCCACATTGCATGAGCCGATCGCATGCTGCAGCCTTGACTCGCGGTCGCTAGGCTCATTAATATTTCCCCAACTTCGATGCCCCGTGAGTCGTTATCCACCGTCATGCGATCCTGAGCACAGTCGAATGGCTCACTCTGGCAGGCGCCAGTGCATCACTGGGCTGATGGCGACCAAATGTTGAATGAACCGTGGCACCCTTGGACCCCTGCATCACTCTCAACAAAGGGCTTTGGGTGGTTGCGATTACTTTGTGACAACAACAAGGCCATCCACTGTTCTGTCATACCGTATGTGCATACCTGCAAGACACTTCTGCTATTTGCCCGCCTCTTCCTCCAATGAGTTGCCCGCCTCCTGGTCTGCCGTCATGCCGCAGGCATGCATGCATGCTCGCCCCCAACGCCCATGCTACACATTCGCCCGCCGGCCTCCAGCACCTATGCTACAGGCACGAACGGCTGGCTCCCAACGCCCATGCGGCATGCGCACCCACTGGCTTCCAACACCCTGATGCTGGCTTGCTGTCTGCAGAGCTCGGTCGACGGCCAGGACGAGCAGCTGGCGATGGAGGACTGGGCGCAGCACTGGCTCGAGCTGGCCATCATGCCCGGCTTCACGCAGGCCGGCAGCGCGGCGCTAGGGTCTGCCACTGTCCCCCCTGCTGCCGTCTCTTCTTCTTCTGCTGCTACAACCGTCCTTGTGGGGGATGTGGCGGCGTTGAAGGGCCTGTCGGTGCGCTCCTACTTGAGCTCACCCAAGGTCGTTCTATTCAACCAGGTGTGACAGGAGGGTTTGAAGGCTCAGTATTTGGAGGATACAGAAGCGCCTGAAGGGGTCCTCATTCCCGACTTGCACGATCAGATTGGTATTGTGCATGCTGCATGCTTTACTGGGTTAAGGAACGCATGCAAGGTGCATGCATGGGGGTGACCCTCTATTTACTCAATGTTGCCTTGCCTGCTCACTCCTCAGCTAGCTGCATGACCTTTGAATGAAACATAGCGCAGCCGCCTCATGACAGCTTTTTTGTTTAGCCGTCCCGACGAGAATGCCAACAGACTGCAGTGTAAACTGCGGGTGCGGCCTTGGCTTCTTTCCCACTCATTCTATCAGTGTATTGCCCCCGCCAATGGTGTTAGGTTCTGCACCTTGACCCCTAACCCAAACCCGTGCCCGCCCTTGCCTGGTTCTGCACCTTGACCCTAAACCCTTCACCCGCCCTTGCCAGGTTTCGCACCTAAACCCTGAATCCTTAACCGTTCCCCCGCCCTCGCCAGGTTCTGCGACTTAACCCTTAACCCTCAACCATTTCCCCGTCCTTGCCAGGTTCTTCTCCAAAGTCCTAAACCCTCCCCCTGCCCTTGCCAGGTTCTGCAGCTAAATTCTAAACCCTTCCCCTGCCCTTGCCAGGTCCTGCACTATGCGAATGAGCGGCGCATTTGGTCTGTGACGGAGAACCTGCAGCACCTGTCTCACGATGCGCTTCAGCAGCTCATGTCGCTGTGGAGGAGCTCGGCCAGCACCCTGGCGCACGCGCAGAGGCTGCTGCCGCAAAGGCAGCCCGCCCAGGACAAGCAGCAGCAGCTGGTGCAAGAGGATCAGGAACAGGAGCAGGAACAGAAGCTGAAGGAGGACAGCCATGCGTCTTTTTTGGCTGATGCCGGCAGCGCGCAAGAGTCCAGGGCGGCAGCACTGGGTCAGGAGGGTGCCTTCTTGTCGGCTACGCTGAGTGCAGTTGCTGTGCTGCCAGGGGTGGCTAGCGCTGCCCCCGCGGCGCTGGATGGTTCAGGATCCCTGGAGAGATTGACGGTGGGTGCTGTGGCGGCGGATGTGGATCTGACTGACAGGTTGCCTTCGTTCGATTGGCTTGACGGCCCGGCTGCAGGCGTGAACGATTTTGACTTTGACAACCTGGTAGACGAGTACGATGCGTTGGACGGCATGGCTGCGGCAGCGCCGCACGCCGCGCAGGCTCTGACCATGGACGCGTCCATCCAGCAGGCTGTTGCTTACAGAGCTAGATTAGTTAGCAATAAAGCCTTTGACAGCAGCAGTAGCAGCGGGGTGGTGGTGCAGGACGTGCGCCAGCACCTTACGGACAGCTCCTCGTCCCTTTGGGTGCAGTCGGGTTCTGGCATTCGCCCACGCGCCACTGCTCGCATCGTCAACCCTAGTCGGCCTGGCCAGCTCTCAGCGCGAGACGCGATGCATCTGCCGGACATCGAGGGGAGACGGGACAGGGGCGGGGCGCTGACGGACGTGGTGCTCATGAGCGCCAAGATTGTTGTTGTCATGGCGGTGGCGGGCGCTGCGTGGCTGGCTGGGCGCGGCATGGTGGGGAAGGAGGTACAGGCCGCACCTGCATCTTTGGTGGTGCAGCAGCTTCGTGGTTTGCAGAGGGGAGCGGCCTCACTGCTGCATTGGGGCGGGGCCGCCACAGTTGTTAGCGGGACGCTGCCGGCGACCACGGCTGGCATCGAACAGGCAAGCCTCAGTCAGAGCAGGGGCTCCTGTGTGCTGCTCCTGCCTTCAACAGGCTCATTTGTGCTTCTCATGCCTTCAAAGCTGTATGCCTATGAAAGAAACCTTACTGACAGGCTTTGCTGCCCTGCCTGCTTGCTTGCACCTCTGACTGAAATGTTGTGCATCTGCTCGACTGCCCCTATGCCCTGCCCTGACTGTACCCCTGCCATGCTGCCCTGCCAGCAGGGTATTGCCAAGGCCCACCGAGACGCCTCGTGCGTCGACCTGACTCCTCGCGCTGCCGCTGGCCTGCTGCTCAGCTGGTGTGCTGCCACGCAGACGCCGCGCGAGGCCAAGGCATTGTTCCCGCTGCTGCTAGAGGGTGGGGCGCTGATGCAGGCCCGAGCTAAGGCGGCGTTGAGGCAGCTGAGCAGGGCCGAGCGTGGGAGGGGCGCAAGCACTGCCCACGTGGAGGTGCTCTCTCTGCATGCCGACAGCAGCCGGCTAGTGACAGTGCGCTCCAAGATCACGATCTCTAGGGAGGCTGCTGCGAGGGGCAGGAGCAGCAGCAGCAACAACAGAAGTTCGGAGGAGGTGGCTATCAGCTTCAGGAGGGCAGGGGAGGGCGGCGAGCCGTGGCCACTGGGGCCTTGGAGGATTTCCCAGGTGGACGTGCTCAGCCGCAAGTAGATTCAAATATAGAGGCTATCCTGACTAGGACTTGACCATGGACCTGTGCAAATGATGACCACCTGTTTACCTGTTTACCTGTTCATAGGCTGAGACGTGTTTTTTTGTCGTTTTCCGTCTTTTGCCATGATAAACCCGGCCTAGTTACCCCAGACTATAACGAGTCGCTCCTTCCGTTGTTTCTAGTGTGCATCTTTTTACAGTTTAAGATTTTGCGTGGTGCATACAGTGTGTGAGGGGGGAAATGGTCCCATTTTTGGCAGCTGGGGACCATGACGGGTCTACAGCCGAGGGGGCATGCTTTGCCAAGACCCCTGGGCTGTAGACCGGAGAGTATCTGAATTGCAAATGAAATACACTTTACACCACAGTCAGTAATTGTTGGTTGGTTGATTCCTGCTCCGGGGTTGTAACTTGCGGCACATGTATTGTAAATGTTTTTGTAGCAGTATGTCCTCGTTTCCTTACCTACGATTTTCATCATTTGTGGGGTAGGGCTGCTGTCCCCCAAAAAGAAATGTCTGATTTTGTGACCGTAACGGTCCAGGCGTATGTTTCATCCGAGAGACCCCTTCACTGTTGTATCGGATATGAGGATATAGCCATGTTCATGTCATGTGATTTTCTGACGTTTTTGTAACTATTGGTCTGACTTGATGGGACTGTCTGCTTGGACCCATATTCACTCAAAAGCACGGGCCTGTCTTACCCTAATCACGGGCCTGTCTTATCAGAGGCATGGGCATGCCTAACCAGAAATGTGGGCTTGTCACACTGCTGTAGGCTGAAACCAGGCGTGGTAGGCGGCCGCATACCTGTTTTTGGTGGCGGGGTCCCTAGGGTCTTCCCGGCCGGCGACCTCCTTCCGCGCCCGCTCATAGGCAGCGTCCACTAGCTTCCACGTCTTTCAGTTGGTGCAAGCCACTGTGTTGGTGCATGGATTGTTGGCAGAGCCCTTCTCAGCAGCCGCATATGACATCTTGTAGTGCAAGGGGCAGAGGGGTTTGGCAGCATGGCATAGGGTGTCTCATGCTCCCATGCGCCGGCAGGTCCCATTCTGATGTCAGAGCCTTTGCCCATGTCCAGCTTACACTGGCCTGATGCCCTGTGTCCGCACACAATGCCACAGATGCCGCATGCCTCAGCACCACTCCAGTGTTTTTGGTTGCGGAACTGTGAGCGGTATGTGACCCTTCTGCCAAAATAGGATGCCTGGGGGGGCTGGTTCTAATGCATGCTATATTTTATTATGCCCATCGACGGGCTTTGCCAAAAGGTAGGCGAAATTGTAGCTCTCATCTCAATCTCATACCGGCTTCTTAAAAATATGTTTATCAAGTATTAATTCTCAAACTCAAATTGATTTCCTAAGAAGCATGTGTCTTTGACGGTGAGGGCAGGTATCGTGGTCCTGGCTGAGTGTGCATGCACCCTGAGGACCTAGGTGGGTGGCAGATCAGCTACGAGGCAGCCATGTTCGACATCAGTCGGCCACTGGTGTGAACGCTGCTTGAAACAAGCCAAAATGTGGGATTCGAAAACCAGTACCACGTGTGGGAATATTTACTTGCAAGGGCTGAGACGCTCACTGCGGCGACCTCCCTGAGCCAGTAGGCTTTGTCATCCGTTTGCAATTTAACCACTTATTTAGCACTGAAAGCGCTGTAAATGATATTCCTATGCATCTACGATTGATGGCGGAAGCGGTCGTCAGAAACCACTCGGAGCCTTCCCCGTCCTCCTCGCCTCATCGACCAGATTTTCCCGGGAGCCCCTCTGAGCCTCCATATCCCCAGTCGATCGTCGATGGCTTCTTCGGGAAATCCACCATCATTTCCGACGAGAGCTTGCGCGATGCCGCCCTCTTCTACTTGATTCTATTCTTCCTATTCATTATCCTCTTCAGCTTATTGCAATCTCAGTCCATTCTGTACAAGTTCAGGCTGGTGAGATCCTAAGATTACATGGAAGCTTGCATGGCTGCGTGCATGGCATGTTGAATGCCACTTCAAATAATCCTGTCACTATGCAGCCAGGACATCATAATCACCAGCAGATCAGATCATGCAAGTGTATTGTGGCCTGATTAGGTCTCCGTACCCACAGACAAAGGCAAAGTGTTTGCAGATGCATCGCCATGCACAATCGCATGGGTGTGGAGTGTGCCGCTATCTGTATCTTCTATAAGCTCAGCATGGCGACGCTTTGTCTTATCACGTGGACACAGTGCATCAAAGCGCAAATCCCAGCCCCTGAATGACATTGTGTCCGGTCCTTACCAGTCATGCTTGGCCGATCAGCCTGCTGGATCCTGACCTCAGCTTGGCCCAATCCGCATATGAATTGCTCTACAACACCTCCAAGTAGGCATGATTCAAATTCCAGCTACACGCTGACCCTACTCGACGCGCCCTGTCCTGAAAGCCATCCAGCCCATGCTGCATGGGCCTTCAGCCAGAGGCCATGCTAGGCGTAACGTTATTTATTTTATTTATTGGGATCCCTTTAGGGTAGGGGGGGGGGGAGAGGCTTAGCGAAATGAGTTCAAGCCCACCCACTCCATGCAACCCTCAGGTATCTCCCTCGGTCTCTTGCAAGCCGCCATTGCTCCCAGGAGGAGTCAACGCGCTATGGTGAGCATTCAAACTCTATGTTCACTTAGCGCACGCGATACTATTTGAGTACAAATCATACTATTTTAGTGCAAACCAGAATCATACCTTGCCAGCCACCACTGAGCCCAAGGGGACCAAGCCTTGAATGGCCTGAGGTCGGAGGTTGGAGCAGCTTGGCTCACTGCACCAGGCCCTCCCCGTGTGCTGTAATGTAGCCGTATCGTACCTGATGCCCCCTACAATAAACAATGGCTGAACTCCCCGGGTATCGTATTAGGTACAGCGGGCGCAATTCCAGCCTGGCCCATATTGCCTCAGGGATGTGAGATCTTAGATTCTGCACAACTGAACCAACCGATGCATGGCTTAATTTTCTGATTTTTGAAGGGTTCTTGAAGGTTTGATTTTTTGAAGGTTTACGGAGCCTCATTGATTACCCCCTCCTAGTGTCGCAACTCACACCAGTCTCTTGCAGGGCCCAACCTGTGCATTGGTGTCAGTTCCCTTGGAGCGTGCATGCTCATGCAAGCTCATACCCATGCTCATCCGCGATTGAGCCTGCACTTGTATGTCCATCTATGTCTAGCTCATCCGTGGAACCTCCTTGCTCGTCACTGTTTATTTAAGGCGCTTCACCTACACTTCAGCTACATCACGGCCTATGGCCGTGGAGGCCAGGTACAGCAGGCGCTGCTGATTGGACCCACGGCCGCAATCCAGTCAAGATTTGGTCCCCATCGGCCTAGTAGCGACCGCCAGACGGTCCCCCGAAGGTGGTCTGGTGCACACCCAAACAAAACTGATACTCATCCCCCTCTGCACACTCTCGTGAGCGCCCTGCCCAAGTGTTGCACACCCCAATCTTTGTTCACTGCCCCTCTCCTTTCATTGCTTGGCTGTGAGCAACGTGCAGCGTATCAGCTTAGGGTCTAAGTAAAACCCCTAAATCACCGTTTGCTGCCCCTATTTCAGGGCTTGGCTATGGGCAACGTTCAGCGTATCAGATGAGGATCTGCTTGCCTCAGCGGGACTCGACGCGCTGGTAGGCCAGGCATTGTAGGACAGGCCTGTGTAGGACAGCTTTTGGGCAGGTATTGGGGGTAGGCCTTTGTAAGACAGGCCTGTCTAGGGCAGGCCTTTGAACAGGCTTTGTGGCGCAGGCCCCCGTGGGGCAGGCCTGCGTAGGACAGGCCTTTAAACAGGTATCGTGGGGCAGGCCTGCGTAGGACAGGCCTTACAACAGGTATCGTGGGGCAGGCCTGCGTAGGACAGGCCTTGAAGCAGGTATCGTGGGGCAGGCCTGCGTAGGACAGGCCTTACAACAGGTATCGTGGGGCAGGCCTGCGTAGGACAGGCCTTTAAACAGATATCGTGGGGCAGGCCTGCGTAGGACAGGCCTTACAACAGGTATCGTGGGGCAGGCCTGCGTAGGACAGGCCTTGAAGCAGGTATCGTGGGGCAGGCCTGCGTAGGACAGGCCTTGAAGCAGGTATTGTGGGGCAGGCCCTTGTAGGACAGGCCTTACAACAGGTATTGTGGGGGCAGGCCCTTGTGGGACAGGCCTGCGTAGGACAGGCCTTTGGGCAACATTCAGCGTATGAGATGATGACCTGCTGGCCTCAGCAGGGCATGACGCTCTGGTAGGCTGATAGGCAGGCATTGTAATTATAATACGATCATATGAATAACTTGCAAGGGACGCCCAGGCAAGGCGCCTGTCAAAAGTATATGCATTCACACTCAAAGTATATACATTTCTAACCAAGAACAAAATAACATGTATTCTTGGTAAGGCTGCCTGGGCCCCTTTGATTGGGGCTGTTGGATGGACGCGTTGTCATTTTGACACCAGCAGCCGTGATCGCGCACACAGCCAGATGATGTGTCCGGCTGTCTCGATGGAGCTTCTTGGATGCTCAGCTGAGCTGACAGGCATTACACGCTGCGCAGTAGCTCTGGACTGAATCCTGGTTGCCCCTTCCCTGTCTGTGTGATGGTCAAGGTGCAGACCCTGGGCATGGAGCTGGTATAATTTAAATCATGGACCCTGCACCCACCACCCTAAGGTCCTCTGGGGTGATAATCAAGATGCAGAACCTGGGCATGAAGCTGATATCATTGTTGTCATGAACCCCGAACCCGTTGCCCTGAGCCCTCCTCAGATGATGGCCGATATTCAGACTCTGGGCACGCAGCTGATATAATTTAAATCATGAACCTGTGAACCTGAGCCTTCAACTCTCCTCAGACGATGGTCGGGATGTATACCCTAGGCATGCCGCTGTTGTAATGTAAATTCTAAACCCTAAACCCCAAACTTTAAGTCCTTAACCCTCCTCAGATGATGGTCAAGATGCAGACCCTGGACAAACAGCTGTCATGAATTAAACCACGAACTCTCAGCTCTAAACCCTGAGCTTTAAACCCTCCTCAGATGATGGTCAAGATGCAGACCCTGGGCAAACAGCTGTCATGAATAAAATCACGAACTCTCGGCTCTAAACCCTGAGCTTTAAACCCTCCTCAGATGATGGTCAAGATGCAGACCCTGGGCAAACAGCTGTCATGAAAAAAATCACGAACTCTCGGCTCTAAACCCTGAGCTTTAAACCCTCCTCATATGATGGTCAAGATGCAGACCCTGGGCAAACAGCTGTCGTGAATAAAATTATGAACACCTAGCCCTAAACCCCCAGCTCTGAACCCTCCTCAGATGATGGTCAAGATGCAGACCCTGGGTATGCAGCTGTTACAGTTTAAACCCTAAGCCCTAAACCCTTCTCGGTAACTGTATAAACCCTAAGCCCTAAACCCTCCTCAGATGATGGTCAAGATGCAGACCCTGGGCAAACAGCTGTCATGAATAAAATTATGAACTCTCAGCTCTAAACCCTCAGCTCTGAACCCTCCTCAGATGATGGTCAAGATGCAGACCCTGGGCATGCAGCTGTTCCTGCCCATGGCGGTCATCGGCGGCGCGCTCCTCATTCCCATCCACCTGGGAGGGGACCTGGTGAGCAAGTCCGGCCAGAACACAGCGTCCATCAACCCCACGCAGTTCATGAAGCTCACCATGACCAACATCCCGGAGGAATCACCTGTGCTGTGGTGAGTGATGATGATCATGACCAACTTGAGTGACCATTACCATGATGAGTGACCATGACCAATGTCCCGCCAGGCTCACCTGTGCTGTGGAGAGTACCCATGACCATGCCCAAGATGAGTGACCATGCCCATGATGAGTGACCATGGCCAAAATGAGTGACCGTGACCATGGCCATGACCAATGTCCCGACAGACTCACCTGTGCTGTGGTGAGTGACCATGCCCATGCCCAAGATGAGTGTCATGACCACAATGAGTGACCATGGCCATGATGAGTGGCCATGGCCATGACCAATGTCCCGGCGGACTCACCTATGTTGTCGTGAGTGACCATGACCAATATGAGTGACCATGGCCATGATGAGTGACCATGACCATGATGAGTGACCATGGCCATGACCAATGTCCCGGCAGACTCACCGGTGGTGTCTTGAACCAGGGAGCTTGGTATCTCAGCCCTGATTCAACCAACACGCAGTGACCCCTGTTTATGTCAGACTCACATTATGACATAACCCTAAACCCTAAAACGGCCAGCCGTGTGTCATTCTCCTGCTGCTTGCAGGATGCCCTACATCTCAGCCCCGGTCCAATCAACGCGCCGAGCCCCGTATTAATGTCAGCCTCACTTAACCCTTAAGACTCAAACCGTCAGGCATGTCATTCTCCCAGCCGCTTACAGGGTGCATGGCACCTGAGCCCTGTTTCAATCAACCGGCTCAGCCCTCTGACACTGCTTGCCTCTCTTAACCATGGACTCAATGAAGCCGTGTCATTCTCCCCGCCGCTTGCAGGGTGCACTGCATATGTGCTCTCCTGTACACACTGTACACATGCTGGATCCTGCAGGTAGGCTACACAGGGCGTGTGCGGCTTGACTTACGTAGACAGACATATGCATGGGCCTGTTCGATTGCGTATTATTGCCTATGAACCTGCGTGGTTCCGGTGGAGATTCATGAGCAGGGAATGTGGCTGCCTGTTCCTCAATGACCTGCTTTATGCTGATGCCTAGTTGGTGTGCTGATGCGCGTCTCGTATGACCGTAATAGCGATGGGGAGCTGTCAGTCTTTGCTCGTGGGAGTGCTCCTTAGTAGCCATACTAGCTTTGGCAGGCCGCTGGGTCGCCACAGCTGGGCCGATCATGACAAGATATGGACATATTGTCTGGCATATGCCTGGGGGGATCAAGTAGAAGGGCTTGCAGCTCCCAGCTCCACACCCCTCACAGCCATACACCATGGGTAATGAATGTATGATGTGGCTGAATATCTGTAGTAGCTGAAGCACTTAAGAAATGAGGAGTGGTAGCTGTACCTTCTTCCAATCTACGGCTTTAAGGCTGCCCTGGCCTAGGTAAGCTTGGAGATGCATCGACTGCTTGGATAGCTCATTAGGGGATCTTTCACGCCTGTTTTCATGTATTCTTCTGAAGTGTGAAAAACGTGACGCCGCCCATACACTCGCTGCGCAGTGGCACTACCAACAATTTGTGATTGTGAGGCAACAGTACATGCTGCGAGGTGAGGTCTATGCATCTCGGCTGCGTATTACTAACCGGTACGATAGTTCCGTCATTATTCATCATTTTAAATCTGTCTGGGCTGCATGATTACCCTGTGTATTTCTGTCGAACTCTGCCCAGATTTGATTTGATTGCCCAGATTTGATCGCCCAGATTTGATTTGATTGCCCAGATTTGATTGCCCAGATTTGATTTGATTGCCCAGATTGCGCCCCTGTCCGTATCTCGGTTTGTTTGATTTCGGCTGCAGGACAAACTGTCACCGTTGATGTGCAGGGGAGGGCATCAATTGGTGGCGGGAGCTCCAGGAGGATGAGGAGAATGAGCAGGGCCAGGGGCAAAACCTGAGAAAGCGGTCAGGAAACAGCCCGCTGACGCTGAGGGACTTCAGGTGCGAGGGCCGGTGTACCTGCAGAGTTGACTCATTGGAATACTGGATCCTTTGTGGCCTCTACCGAATGGTGCGACAAAACGTGTGGCTGCTTAATCCAGGGTTCAGGGTTAAATGCTAAGGGTGGCTGCTTTAATCCAGGGGTCAGGTTTAAGGCTAGGGGTGGCTGGCGTAATCCATACGTTGAGGCAACATGTTATTCACTGATGCTGTTATGAATGATATTTAAGAGCACTCCTGGATACACGTGAAGCCAGTTTTATTCGTTGCGGGCACGAGCGGGAAGATATGTGATAGGGACCCTGTATACCGTACACGATTTACAAACGATATGCCCTGAGGCGTGGATGAAGGAAGCCTCCCTGCTGAAATCATGGTCGCCGGAAATTCCTTGGTGGACGAGGACTCGCTCATTCCATGGATTACTCTTCAAGAGGCTGTCTGCGCCTGACTACGGCGTAGCATGTCTTGCAGGTTTTCCAGGCTTGGGGCTCCGCAGTCTTTCAGTGCTGGTTTCTCGCCCTGGCAGGAGCTCTTGCCTGCTTGCGTGTGAACTGCTCACCCCACTGCTCCCCTGCTGCCTGGGGTCAGGCCGGGCCACGTCATGGAGAAGGTGCAGGGCGCTCTGGGCCGGGGATACCGCACCATGCGGAAGAGGTTGTCCCGCCTGTCCCACCCGACTACCGCCGGCAGCCTCCAAAGCCACAGCGTGGGCAGCGCGCACGGCGGCTCGGACGCCCCCAGCGGGCGTCAGCGCGACGAGGAGGACGACCTGGCCAGTATCTACCTGCTCTCACCGCAGAGCACGGACGGGCCGGAGGCGGGCGGCTCGTCATCTGCGGCGGTGTGGCGGTCTGAGTCTGCCGTGGGTGCTGTGTCTGACAAGGCTGGGGATTCAACGGGCCTGGCGCCGCCGCGCGGTTCGGAACCAGAGCTGATGAACGGGCGGGCAGCAAGCCGTGCTGCTGCCCAGCTGCCCGAGCTGCCGCTCCTGGAAAGTGCGTCTCTCGCGTTGCAACACAATTCCGGCGTGGCCTCCTCTGCAGGGGCATGCCTCAGGCCTGACCCCGCTGGCTTCAGGGAGGCACTGAACCTGCTTCCATCAGGCTGGGCCCCCAGTGCCGCGCGTACGATGAGCCAGGGGAGCCAGGGGACGAGGTTTGTCTCCGCGTTTGCGTGCGTCGTTCGTGCGAGCGCCCCGGCGCGCGTGGGGCAGGGAGGCAACTCTGAGAGTCGCTGCGCAGAGTGCGACCAGCTGCAGTGGCTGATGGATAACGAGCTGGGAGGCACGGGGACGCCTGCAGGAGTTAAAGGCCAGATGACGTCCGGGAGGCACTCTGCAGCAGCCGCTGCCGCCCTCGGCGGCGAGCCGACGACAGGGCACGGCAGCAGCCACCTCGGGCTGACGGTTTCGGAGCCGGACGCTCGCTCGGCGACTGCCGCCGTCCCCTCGCAAGCCGCCGGCACATCGTCCGCCCAGGCAGCGCCCGGAGCGCCGGCGCGCCCGACAAAGTTCAAGAAGAACCTGTCCATGGTGAAGGAGTCGGACGTGGAGATGGCCATAATGGGCGAGGCCGGTACAGCGGACCCGATCGTGCCGGGGAGCGGGGAGCGGAGGGCGGGGGGCGGGCAGACCTCAGCCTCGGCGGAGGCCAGGACGAGCCTGGTGGCCGGGCAGGTATTTAGTGACAGCGCTGCAGACAACGGCGGTCCAATCGTTGAGACTGAGGATGCATGGGACGCAGGTGAGGGCTTGCCGGGTGCCATGGATTAAATCTAGCTGGGCCAGCTGGGCCTAGCGGAAGGTAGCTGCCTCAGCTGGTCCTGGCTGGTGCTCTGCCAGTTTTGCCGCCGTGCTGAGATACCACCAATCTTTCTCTTTTTCTTGAAACACTTTGTCCCCTGGCTGGGTGCAATTCGTCCCATTGGAACTCCAAGAGTGCCTGCTGCCAGGCTTCCTCCCCCCCTCCTTCCTGTGTTCAGCCTCCACCCTATTGAAAATCAAGGGTTTAGGGTTAAGGGGTTGACCCTAGTTTAAGGTTTAGGCTCAATACTTTACCCTAAGCCCTTCTCTTTTCCACTGACGGAATTCGTCCCATTGGAGCCCCAAGAGTGCCTGCGCTCTCCTTCCTCTCTGTTTCAGCCTCCTCCCTCTCTGACAAAAGGACTCTGCCGCTCCTGCTGCAGCGCGGGAGATAGACGAGCTCCCGCGGTGGTGGGAGAACATCACGTATCGGTACCACCCGCACGCGGGTCCTCAGGACGCTGGCGTCGCTGACCCTGCCAGCCGCGACCCTTACTTGGTAGGCTCGGGTTCCCGCCCTAGCTCGCTCATCAACCACACCTACGCGTCCAAAGCGGACATGAAGAACCAGGGGTTGCTGTCCCAGCCGTCGGTGCGCTTCCGCAAGACCATCAACGCCTTTGACGGCGAAGTGCAGATGTCTGTGCATGCCCAGCAGTGAGTGCCGCAGTGTTGAGGGGGGCGATGCCGTTGCAGAAGGAGCGGCAATGCAGGGGGCTTTTCTGCGGGAGGCATCATTGGAAGGACATCTAGCAGACTCCAGTGGGAGGCATCATTGGTAGGACATCTAGCAGACTCCAGTGGGAGGCATCATTGGAATGACATCTTTCAGACTCAAGTGGGAGGCATCATTGAAAGCGCATTGAGAGGACTGAGCGTGGCCCCTCAAGGGCTTGGGGGAGTCATCAGCTTCTGCAGTGAACGCTTCCACTGGAGGGCTTTGGGGGAGGTACCATAGGAAGCGGCGCCGAATACGAGGCTTTGAATGCTCTGCCTTACACGGGTTAATGTCCAGCCCTCCTGCCTTGCATGGGCTAATATCCAGCCCTGAGTGACACTCCTAATGCATATCGAAATTGATGACAGCGCCAGAAAGCTGCCCATATCCCGTTGAACAACTTTTTTCTAAATCATCCCTCCCCAACCGATGCTTGCAGCTACGCAGTCCTCGTGACAGACGTCAACCAGGATACCCTGCGACCTGGCCAGCAGTGAGTTTTCTTTCAGATGTCAAAAATAAAGGTCATGCCGAGTTGCATAGGGTGCCAGTGCACATGGAAGGCCCAAGCCAGCACGCTATCTCAAGTGCGTACGACTCACAAATGTTACAAGTCCCGTTCTTCTTACTCAGCTCACCTCAACCTGCCTCGGCCAGCATTCAGTAGAGCCACTAGGCCCACCACGTTGCACGCGTGTCTCAAAGGGTAACATTTGGACCCTGCCTCTGTGCGTTGTTGTCTTTTTACCTGTGCACACCAGATCACTTTTCTTTAGGCTGCCGTGCGGCCCCCACTGGGATTCAGTAGAGCCACTGGGCCAACCACGTTGCACGAGTGCATCTCAGAGGGCAACATTTGGACCCTGCCTCTGTGCGTTGTCGTGTTTTTACCTGTGTGCACCAGATCAGATTTCTTGAGGCTGCCGTGCGGCCTCCACTGGGATTCAGTAGACCCACTGGTCCTGCTAAATTGCACGAGTGCATCTTAAAGGGCAGCAATCGGGCCCTGCCTCTGTGCGTCGTATTGTTTTATTATCTGCCCCACACCTGTAGAAGGCTTCAGGGCAGCCTCCCTCTGAGCCGATGGGGACCTTGACCGGCCTACAACCGATGGGGACCTTGACCTGCAGAAGGCTTCAGGGCAGCCTCCCAATGGGCTGATGGGGACTTAGACCTTGACCAGCCTACAACCAATGGGGACCTTGACCTGCAGAAGGCTTCAGGGCAGCCTCCCACTGGGCTGATGGGGACTTAGACCTTGACCGGCCTACAACCAATGGGGACCTTGACCTGCAGAAGGCTTCAGGGCAGCCTCCCACTGGGCTGATGGGGACTTAGACCTTGACCAGCCTACTACCAATGGGGACCTTGACCTGCAGAAGGCTTCAGGGCAGCCTCCCACTGGGCTGATGGGGACTTAGACCTTGACCAGCCTACAACCAATGGGGATCTTGACCTGCAGAAGGCTTCAGGGCAGCCTCCCACTGGGTTGATGGGGACTTAGACCTTGACCGGCCTACAACCAATGGGGACCTTGACCTGCAGAAGGCTTCAGGGCAGCCTCCCACTGGGCTGATGGGGACTTAGACCTTGACCGGCCTACAACCAATGGGGACCTTGACCTGCAGAAGGCTTCAGGGCAGCCTCCCAATGGGCTGATGGGGACTTAGACCTTGACCGGCCTACAACCAATGGGGACCTTGACCTGCAGAAGGCTTCAGGGCAGCCTCCCAATGGGCTGATGGGGACTTAGACCTTGACCGGCCTACGGCCGGTGGCAGGAGCAGCAAGGCATGCAGCACCAGCCCTGGTTGGCTGTGATGTTGCTGTGGCTAGACTGATGATGCTGTAGGTGGACGGAGGTCGCTGTAGCTGAACTGATATCGCTGGAGACAGGTCCTGACACTCCCAGCTTGCTACCATGAATCACTGCTGCCTCCTTTCCTAGGTGCCAGCAGCGACCAGGCGCTCGCTGAACTGCAGCTACAGCACCCTTAACCCTGACTAGCTAAACCCCTAACCCTAAACCCTGGGTGCCAGCAGCGATCGGGCACTAGCTGAACCGCAGCTGAAGCACCCTAAGTAATCCTTGGTGCATTGCCATTGGACAGGCTGTGGCACCCTGGGGGCCGGATCGAGAGGGACGGCGTTGTGACTAACATAATCCCCATCAAGGTGCGGGACTGGGCCTTCCACAACTATGCTGGCGTTGGCAGGCGAGTGGGCCGACTCAATGAGCAGGCGGACCTCTGGCATATCGCACGGCGGGACTTGCCGCCCGCATCGCACCCCGCCTCAGACGCCGGGCAGGAGCAGCTGGCCGGCAACGTCAGTGTCGCCAGCACGCCGTCAAGGAGCACGGCTCGCGAAAGCGGATGCAACAGCGTGTCCCGCCCGCCTCCCCGCCATCAGGGCACGCTCGGCCTGGGCCGGCCGTCGATGGACTTTGGCGTGCCCATGCTCTCTCCGTTAGATCGGACCAGCCGGAGCACGGTCGCGGAGCCCCTGGATCGCCTGAGTGTGGGGTCCAAGCCGGATGGCAGCCCAGCCTCTGGGACCAGCTCATGGGCAGTCAGGCTGTCCGTAGACACGGCCCCAGCGACACCCGCATCAGCAGCACCAGGGCCAGAACCAGCTAGCGGGGTGGCGGGGGGGAGCACCGACGAGCGCGACCTGGCGTCGATGTCGCCTCTGTTCAGCGGCCGCGTGCGGAAGCGCTTGCACCCCAACAGCCAGTGGCATCTGGTGCAGCGTGCGGTCAGCGAGGGGCGGGTGGGCGACCTGCCGCGCAGCAAGGAGTACTCCGTGGTGAGCAGGGACCGGCTGGACACCTGGAGGTGGAGTGGGAGGTGGGGGTTAGGGAGGGGAGGCATCGAGTGGGACAGTTGTGGACCCTAGCACCGGCAGCGGCTGAATCCTAGCACCGGCAGCGGCTGGAGCTTTTTTCATTGTCAGAGGATACCATATTGGAATTGTAGTCTTCATCGGCTGCGCAGCAGGGCAATGCAACAGTGCGTTGGTTTTGTGTGACTTTGTCTGGGGTAATCTTCGGGATGGCCACCAAGGAATGATTTCCTCCCTGGTCCTGCAGTGAGAATCTCCGTTTATATGATTGTCCCCAAAGGGGTATCATGCAAAGCGGGTTCTGTCAGCGGCACCGCTCTGTTGGCGCATAGCAATGACCACGGCTAGCTAGGAGCGAGGCCTGTCTTGCGATGTGCCAGAGGTGATGGGGTCTCTGTGGCTGCAGCTGCTTTCAGTCACACACTTGTACTCTTTGTGAATGTTTGCACTGCAATGAAAGTGGCTTCTTTGCGGTCAGTACTGCATCCAAGGTGTTTTTTTGCGTGTAGCCCACATGAGTGGCTTTGTGAATGTTTACACTGCATCAAAAGCGGTTTGTTTGCGGTTTGTACTGCATCTAAGGTGGTTTGTTGCGTGTAGCCCACATGAGCGGCCTAAGAGCCCCTGGATGACTGTATGGCCAGATTTGGGCGGCAACAGCTGCAGCTGCTCTACCCCTATGAAGCCTGGCAACTCCCACGTACCCTCCTCCTTGGCCGTGCGTTCCTGGTGTCTACTATGTTCATACACCTGTTCCCCGACACCCTTGTGGCTGCAGCTGCTGCACCAGATCGTACTCGGCACCCCCCACGCACTCTCCTCCTTTGCCGTGCGTTCCAGGTGTCTGCATCGTTCCTGCACTTGTTCCCCGACACCCTTGTGGCTGCAGCTGCTGCACCAGATCGTACTCGGCAACTCCCACGCACTCTCCTCCTTTGCCGTGCGTTCCAGGTGTCTGCCACGTTCCTGCACTTGTTCCCCGACACCCTTGTGGCTGCAGCTGCTGCACCAGATCGTACACGGCACCCCCCACGCACTCTCCTCCTTTGCCGTGCGTTCCAGGTGTCTGCCACGTTCCTGCACTTGTTCCCCGACACCCTTGTGGCTGCAGCTGCTGCACCAGATCGTACTCGGCACCCCCATAGCGCCCTCCTCCTTTGTCGTGCGTTCCAGGTGTCTGCCACGTTCCTGCACCTGTTCCCCGACACCCTTGTGGCTGCAGCTGCTGCACCAGATCGTACTCGGCACCCCCCAAGCGCCCTCCTCCTTTTTCGTGCGTTCCAGGTGTCTGCCACGTTCCTGCACTTGTTCCCCGACACCCTTGTGGCTGCAGCTGCTGCACCAGATCGTACACGGCACCCCCCAAGCGCCCTCCTCCTTTGTCGTGCGTTCCAGGTTTCTGCCACGTTCCTGCACTTGTTCCCCGACACCCTTGTGGCTGCAGCTGCTGCACCAGATCGTACTCGGCACCCCCCACGTACCCTCCTCCTTTACCGTGCGTTCCAGGTGTCTGCCACGTTCCTGCACTTGTTCCCGGACACCCTTGTGGCTGCAGCTGCTGCACCAGATCGTACTCAGCAACTCCCACGCACTCTCCTCCTTTGCCGTGCGTTCCTGGTGTCTGCCACGTTCCTGCACTTGTTCCCCGACACCCTTGTGGCTACAGCTGCTGCACCAGATCGTACTCGGCAACTCCCACGCACTCTCCTCCTTTGCCGTGCGTTCCAGGTGTCTGCCACGTTCCTGCACTTGTTCCCCGACACCCTTGTGGCTGCAGCTGCTGCACCAGATCGTACTTGGCAACTCCCACGCACTCTCCTCCTTTGCCGTGCGTTCCAGGTGTCTGCCACGTTCCTGCACTTGTTCCCCGACACCCTTATGGCTGCAGCTGCTGCACCAGATCGTACACGGCACCCCCCAAGCGCCCTCCTCCTTTGTCGTGCGTTCCAGGTTTCTACCACGTTCCTGCACTTGTTCCCCGACACCCTTGTGGCTGCAGCTGCTGCACCAGATCGTACTCGGCACCCCCCACGTACCCTCCTCCTTTACCGTGCGTTCCAGGTGTCTGCCACGTTCCTGCACTTGTTCCCGGACACCCTTGTGGCTGCAGCTGCTGCACCAGATCGTACTCGGCAACTCCCACGCACTCTCCTCCTTTGCCGTGCGTTCCTGGTGTCTGCCACGTTCCTGCACTTGATCCCGGACACCCTTGTGGCTACAGCTGCTGCACCAGATCGTACTCGGCAACTCCCACGCACTCTCCTTCTTTGCCGTGCGTTCCAGGTGTCTGCCACGTTCCTGCACTTGTTCCCCGACACCCTTGTGGCTGCAGCTGCTGCACCAGATCATACTCGGCAACTCCCACGCACTCTCCTCCTTTGCCGTGCGTTCCAGGTGTCTGCCACGTTCCTGCACTTGTTCCCCGACACCTTTGATCGCGCCATCCCCGTCATCAAACACAAGAGGGTCGACAAGCTGCTGCTGCAGCTGGATGCCGTGATGTGGAGCTATGAGCAGGTCAGGGCTTGCGCATGGAGCGCGTCTGAATGCGCATGCTCAAGTATTTGTTCAAATTTCAGTATCGGTATCGGCAAGTAGGGAGGCTGCAGTTGGATGCTCTCATGTGAATATACAAGCAGGTCAGCGCTCACCCACGGGGGGGGGGGGTATTGCTCCGCAAATAGGGTTTTAGGTTTTAACCCTAAGCCCTTAACCCTTAACCCAGGCTAGGGCTCACAGATGGGAGGGGGGGGCATCGCTCCACAAATAGGGTGGTTGCAGCTGGAAGATCTGATGTGGTGCCATGAGCAGGGCAGGGCCCATGCGTGCAACCCATGCACAGTGTTCACTCATCCGGTACATCAGGCCTAGTGCCTGTCTGGTCAGGGGTTTGCCCACAGCATCGGCAGCATGTCAGTAATACAGGTGAGTTGGGTAAGGGGACAGCGTTAGACGGCTAACCCGTGAGAGGGTTTCAGGGTCTGGAGGGCAGCGTTAGGCGAGGAAGAGTGACGGACTTCTAAGGAATGCCCACAGCATTTAAGACCTGGTGCGTAACGCCAAGCGCCTTCCGGTCGACGGTTCGCCCTCTAAAGAATCGATATGCTATTAGGGTTTAGGGTTGAGGGTTAAGGGTTGAGGGTTGCGTTGCATTTACCCTGAGAGCGCCATGCATGCAGCACATGTCTCATTGTGTGAATTGAATCATGGCAGCACATGCACAATCCATCTGAAGCTTGTGCATGATCCATACTCTTAGCCATCTGGCCGAGCTTGGAGATCAATGCAATGGTCGAGGGCCGGGGCCTAGTCTGAAGCTTTTTATATTTGTACGTGCGAGGTAATTATATGAGCGTATGGAGTGTGCGAGGCTAAAAAAAAAAATCCTGTCCTGCTTTGAGATTCATCTTTATGCAGGTTGCTTTTAATGGACTTAATCAGCCTCTAGCACATTGCTCGAGCTTTTTATTTATGAGCATACATTTCCCGGGTTCTGCCCCAAAATGTTAAGTTCGTACTTCCAACATATGACCAAGCTTGATATGTGTCCATCCGCCCCCCCTCCCCCCGGGCAGGCTTTGGAGCTGTCCCAGAGCCGGGGCGGGCAGCGCATCAAGCGGCGACCCAAGTGCTGCGGCTTGTTCGGCGCGCGAGTGGATCTGCTAGATCTGTACCGCAAGCAGATGCTGGATCTGCAGGACAAGGTCAGGGCGGCGAGGAAGGCAGCGCAGGAGGACGGGTCCACACCCTCATGGTAAGCTGAGACGCGCCGTTGGTTTGGATTGGAATAGCAAGCTTGATGTCAAGAGGGCCGACCCCTTAAGATGAAGGGGTGGAAAGTAGTTCGCACCCTATCCTAGGCTTTGCTTGATCGAACAAGCTGCTCGAGATCCCTGGCGCGGCCAGGGCGAAGCTCATCACGGCCATCAATGCTTCGACCAAGGATTGCGTGGATTAGGTCCGAACAGACGAGGGGGGTATAAAGCGCCTGTGTGTAGTGATGTTAAGGGCATGCCTGTAGTGATGTTAAGGGCATGCCTGTAGTGATGTTAAGGGCATGCCTGTAGTGATGTCAAGGGCCTGCCTATTGTGACGCCAAGGCCTGCCCTCGTGTTGGAAACAACATCCTACACCTGTACATGGTGGCTGCAGCGTGCAACTCGTGCTGTCGTGCTTCACGGGTTTTGAGGACGTGGCCACCTGGGGAACACTCAGGCAATGCTATGTGGGGAGTGTCTTGTCATTGTTCCAGCTGCCTCGCTCATCCTGGCCCCCTCTGCCGTCACAGGCTTAGGGTTCCCTAAACCCTCAACCCCTCTGCCGTCACATGTCAGGGTTCCCTTAACCCTAAACCCCTCTGGCGCCGCAGGTTTGTGTTCTTCAAGACCCAGCAGGCTGCCGCGCTGGCGTCTCAGGCACTGATCCACGGTGAAGACAACAGAGAGTTCAGGGTCATGGCGGCTCCGGGACCAGAAGAGGTGGGACAGGGAGGGATTTGATCCTGCATCCGATGACATGCTTGCTGGTCCCGGAGCCTGTTCTCAGGTCAACAGTGAGTTTCAGTGCTCCTGGCCTGGAGGAAGTGGGACAGGGGGGGATTGGCTCTTGCAGTTGGAGGCATGTGTGTTCAATCCGGAGCCTGTCCTAGGGTCAACAGATAATTTAATGTCGTTGCGGCTCCTAGACCGGTGGAAGTGGGACAGGGGGGGATTGGCTCTTGCAGTTGGAGGCATGTGTGTTCAATCCGGAGCCTGTCCTAGGGTCAACAGATAATTTTATGTCGTTGCGGCTCCTGGCCTGGAGGAAGTGGGACAGGGGGGGATTGGATCCTGCAGTTGGAGGCATGTGTGTTCAATCCGGAGCCTGTCCTAGGGTCAACAGATAATTCAATGTCGTTTCGGCTCCTAGACCGGTGGAAGTGGGACAGGGAGGGATTGGCTCTTGCAGTTGGAGACATGTGTGTTCAGTCCGGAGTGTGTCTTAGGGTCAACAGATAGGTCAGGGTCATGGCGGCTCCTGGACTGGAGGAGGTGGGACGGGGCTGTAGGTGGGATTGGCGCATGTGGCTGAAGACCTGCGTGTTGGGTCCGGAGCCTGTCCCTGCGTCAACAGGGAGGTCACCGTCATGGCGGCTCCGAGACTTGCGGGCAGGAGTCGAAAGTGGGATTGGTACATGCGTCCTGAGATATTGGTGATGGACCCGGAGCATGCAGGCAGATGATAAATGGAAATTGCCGCATCCATTAATTTAAGGAAAGTGAGAGACGCGTGTCGTCTTAAAGCAGCGGGGCGGCATGCAGTCAGAGAGAACAAACGTGAGTGTGAGAGGACAAGACTGGGCAGGCTTTGTGTGGGGTGCTGAAGCCTTTCTGTTGGTCCCTGGAAGGGAACTGGAGCTTGCTGAAGTGTAAAACCTACAACCTACAACCTAAATTGTAGTCCCCTTTTGGTGAACTCGAGCTTGCTTAAGTGTTAAACCTCAACCCTAAACCTTACCCCTCTGTTGGTGAACTTGGGCTTGCTTGACTCTAAACCCTGAACCCTAAACTTCCCCCCTCCCTAGGTAAATTGGAGCTTGTTTGACTGGAAACAGAAACCTGATCCCCTCTGCAGACGAACTGGAGCCAGCTCAGCTGTGAGCCCGAAAACCTAAACCCTAGATTCAATGCCGGTACACTAAAATGTAGACCCTAAAACCTTTACCCTTCAATCTAGCTCCTCCCCCCTCCCCCCTCTGCAGGTGAATTGGAGCTCGCTTTGGATGGGGTATCGCAGCCGCGCAGTCCGCGGCTGGATCTTCACCCCCCTGCTGACGCTGTTCATCCTGATCCCCGTCGGCATGTTTGGGGCGGCGCTGATGCAGCTGTCCATGGTCATATGCCCCTCGCACCAGTGAGTAGAAGGGAACTTGCTAAGGGACCGGTGTCCAAATATTACCTTCCACACTTTTCGTACATTTTTCAGCACCTCGCGCCAGTCAGTGGGAGGGGACTTGAGTTACCGGTGTCCGAATAATACCTTCCACACTTTGCATACATGATTAAGCACCTCGCACCAGTGAGTGGAAGGGGACTTATCATATTTGGACACCGGTATACTATGATCTTCCACACTTTTCGTACATTTCAAGCACCGGTATATCTTTTTGTACGGGTGATAAACAATTGTATTCTCGGTACTGGTGCTACGACTCTTCGTTGGCGCAAATTTGCCGCTAAGCGGGGTCTCGCACCTGTCTAACAGCTTTGCGTATTTTACCAGGCAGGGCCGGTGAGCGCACGATCATTTGGATGCACAGGCTTACATAGGGGGTGCGGGTAAAACATAATGCTTCAATGAAGCAGCTTCATCCGTGCGTAGCTGGCAGCGCAAGGCAGCGTGTGACATGGGAGGAAAATCAGTGCATCCTCACACCACAGTCGGGGATCACCGCCTCAGCTTCACCTGCTGCCGTTTTGCTGTTATGGCTGCTGTTATTCCCGTTTAATAGCCTGTCGCTATCACTGCCCAGCCTTCTGTTGCAATTCCCGACCTGTTGCTGGCTTGCTGATACCGCTCAACCTGATACTGTGCCTCCTTCATCTGTCGCAGTTGATGCTCATCCTGTTTAGGGTTTAGGGTTTAGGGTTTAGGGTGTAGGGTTACTCACATTGCTGCTGCTGCTGCTGCTGCTGCTTCTCCCCTAGGTGCTCCAACAGCGCCACTGGCGAGATCACCACCACCAGCAGGAGCTGCCCCGATGACACGTTCTTGAGGTCAGTGCAGGAGGCAGGGCAGGTTTTGACTTTTGAGGTCAGCTGTGTTTCGTTTTTTCGAGGCTCTGCTACACTTCAGCCACCTTTCAGCTACCTCGGCTGGAGGCCCCATGCACAGCCAGGTAGGCCGATGAGGGTTTGCCGGTTTGGCGCCAATCAGGTGCAGTCATGTGCTCATGTGCCTTGTGCTGATGAGTGATGACGCTCACACATGCACATTCTACTTGCCCCTGCAGCTTTGGTCACGCTCGCGATCCTTCCCCCGGCAGCAATGGTTACATGCTTGGGCTCTTTATTGCGTGGCCCCTTTGTCCATGGCTGTATACGGTTGAGGAGGGCACGCATATTTCTGTGCCATTTTGGCGAGCACAACAAAGCCTCAGTCGAAGTACATGTAACACGCCAGCCAAGCTAGGCGTGCCGGCCTTGTCTGAGGTGACGTAACCATCGCTACGAGGCTGGCAACCAATAGTGTATAGTTGCAATGCCTATCCTTCCACTGCCATGTATGGCATGTTTGGCTGGCATTGCAACTATACACTTCACTCATAATTAAACATGTCGTTATGTTTCTGACGTTACACCTTTGGGGTCTGCTTAAATTAATGACGGTACACCTCTGTAGGACTCAGGCGTAGGACGATCAGTAGCGCAGTAAAACGCAGTAATATTCTGGCTGAAGAACAGTGCAATTTTAGAGGCACCGTAATGAGGCCGACTGCCACGACTGTGACTTGCACCTTACTGAATGACCTTGCACGCGCTCCTCTCACCCCGCAGCAATGGCCATGCACCGTTGTGGCCTTACTACTGCGACGGCGAGGGCGGCTTCCTCAACAACGCCCCCGCCACCATCCTCACAAGCTGGCTGCCCGCGTTCCTCGTCACGCTGTGGCAGGGCACCGTCCTGCCGTTCGTCACATTCTTGTTGGTCCAGGTGAGCACAGATCTAAGGCGTTATTTGAAATGTGTTTGTTCAACCTGTTGCTGGTCAAGTGTCTGAGTTCGTCCATTCTGTTGCAACAAACAAAAAATCGAAAGGTGTTTTAAGGGTTTCTGAACCCTGTGGCAGCGCACTGTCCTGCCATTTTAAGGGTTTCTGAACCCTGTGGCAGCGCACTGTCCTGCCATTTTAAGGGTTTCTGAACCCTGTGGCAGCGCACTGTCCTGCCATTTTAAGGGTTTCTGAACCCTGTGGCAGCGCTCTGTCCTGCCATTTTAAGGGTTTCTGAACCCTGTGGCAGCGCACTGTCCTGCCATTTTAAGGGTTTCTGAACCCTGTGGCAGCGCACTGTCCTGCCATTTTAAGGGTTTCTGAACCCTGTGGCAGCGCACTGTCCTGCCATTTTAAGGGTTTCTGAACCCTGTGGCAGCGCACTGTCCTGCCATTTTAAGGGTTTCTGAACCCTGTGGCAGCGCACTGTCCTGCGATTTTAAGGGTTTCTGAACCCTGTGGCAGCGCACTGTCCTGCCATTTTAAGGGTTTCTGAACCCTGTGGCAGCGCACTGTCCTGCGATTTTAAGGGTTTCTGAACCCTGTGGCAGCGCACTGTCCTGCCATTTTAAGGGTTTCTGAATCCTGTGGCCGCGCTCTGTCCTGCCATTATAAGGGTTTCTGAACCCTGTGGCAGCGCACTGTCCTGCAATTATAAGGGTTTCTGAACCCTGTGGCAGCGCACTGTCCTGCCATTTTAAGGGTTTCTGAACCCTGTGGCAGCGCACTGTCCTGCAATTATAAGGGTTTCTGAACCCTGTGGCAGCGCACTGTCCTGCCATTTTAAGGGTTTCTGAACCCTGTGGCAGCGCACTGTCCTGCCATTTTAAGGGTTTCTGAACCCTGTGGCAGCGCTCTGTCCTGCCATTTTAAGGGTTTCTGGTCCCTGTGGCAGCGCACTGTCCTGCCATTTTAAGGGTTTCTGAACCCTGTGGCAGCGCACTGTCCTGCCATTTTAAGGGTTTCTGAATCCTGTGGCCGCGCTCTGTCCTGCCATTATAAGGGTTTCTGAACCCTGTGGCAGCGCACTGTCCTGCAATTATAAGGGTTTCTGAACCCTGTGGCAGCGCACTGTCCTGCCATTTTAAGGGTTTCTGAACCCTGTGGCAGCGCACTGTCCTGCAATTATAAGGGTTTCTGAACCCTGTGGCAGCGCACTGTCCTGCCATTTTAAGGGTTTCTGAACCCTGTGGCAGCGCACTGTCCTGCCATTTTAAGGGTTTCTGAACCCTGTGGCAGCGCTCTGTCCTGCCATTTTAAGGGTTTCTGGTCCCTGTGGCAGCGCACTGTCCTGCCATTTTAAGGGTTTCTGAACCCTGTGGCAGCGCACTGTCCTGCCATTTTAAGGGTTTCTGAATCCTGTGGCCGCGCTCTGTCCTGCAATTATAAGGGTTTCTGAACCCTGTGGCAGCGCACTGTCCTGCGGTTTTAAGGGTTTCTGAGCCCTGTGGCAGCGCACTGTCCTGCGGTTTGAAGGGTTTCTGAACCCTGTGGCAGCGCACTGTCCTGCGGTTTCAAGGGTTTCTGAACCCTGTGGCAGCGCTCTGTCCTGCCATTTTAAGGGTTTCTGAATCCTGTGGCAGCGCTCTGTCCTGCCATTTTAAGGGTTCTGAATCCTGTGGCAGCGCTCTGTCCTGCCATTTTAAGGGTTTCTGAACCCTGTGGCAGCGCTCTGTCCTGCCATTTTAAGGGTTTCTGAACCCTGTGGCAGCGCACTGTCCTGCGGTTTTAAGGGTTTCTGAACCCTGTGGCAGCGCTCTGTCCTGCCATTTTAAGGGTTTCTGAACCCTGTGGCAGCGCACTGTCCTGCGGTTTGAAGGGTTTCTGAACCCTGTGGCAGCGCACTGTCCTGCGGTTTGAAGGGTTTCTGAACCCTGTGGCAGCGCACTGTCCTGCGGTTTCAAGGGTTTCTGAACCCTGTGGCAGCGCTCTGTCCTGCGGTTTTAAGGGTTTCTGAACCCTGTGGCAGCGCTCTGTCCTGCCATTTTAAGGGTTTCTGAACCCTGTGGCAGCGCTCTGTATAGCCATTATAAGGGTTTCTGAACCCTGTGGCAGCGCACTGTCCTGCCATTTTAAGGGTTTCTGAATCCTGTGGCCGCGCTCTGTCCTGCCATTATAAGGGTTTCTGAACCCTGTGGCAGCGCACTGTCCTGCGGTTTTAAGGGTTTCTGAGCCCTGTGGCAGCGCACTGTCCTGCGGTTTGAAGGGTTTCTGAACCCTGTGGCAGCGCACTGTCCTGCGGTTTCAAGGGTTTCTGAACCCTGTGGCAGCGCTCTGTCCTGCCATTTTAAGGGTTTCTGAATCCTGTGGCAGCGCTCTGTCCTGCCATTTTAAGGGTTTCTGAATCCTGTGGCCGCGCTCTGTCCTGCCATTTTAAGGGTTTCTGAACCCTGTGGCAGCGCACTGTCCTGCGGTTTCAAGGGTTTCTGAACCCTGTGGCAGCGCTCTGTCCTGCCATTTTAAGGGTTTCTGAATCCTGTGGCAGCGCTCTGTCCTGCCATTTTAAGGGTTCTGAATCCTGTGGCAGCGCTCTGTCCTGCCATTTTAAGGGTTTCTGAACCCTGTGGCAGCGCTCTGTCCTGCCATTTTAAGGGTTTCTGAACCCTGTGGCAGCGCACTGTCCTGCGGTTTTAAGGGTTTCTGAACCCTGTGGCAGCGCTCTGTCCTGCCATTTTAAGGGTTTCTGAACCCTGTGGCAGCGCACTGTCCTGCGGTTTGAAGGGTTTCTGAACCCTGTGGCAGCGCACTGTCCTGCGGTTTGAAGGGTTTCTGAACCCTGTGGCAGCGCACTGTCCTGCGGTTTCAAGGGTTTCTGAACCCTGTGGCAGCGCTCTGTCCTGCGGTTTTAAGGGTTTCTGAACCCTGTGGCAGCGCTCTGTCCTGCCATTTTAAGGGTTTCTGAACCCTGTGGCAGCGCTCTGTATAGCCATTATAAGGGTTTCTGAACCCTGTGGCAGCGCACTGTCCTGCCATTTTAAGGGTTTCTGAATCCTGTGGCCGCGCTCTGTCCTGCAATTATAAGGGTTTCTGAACCCTGTGGCAGCGCACTGTCCTGCGGTTTTAAGGGTTTCTGAGCCCTGTGGCAGCGCACTGTCCTGCGGTTTGAAGGGTTTCTGAACCCTGTGGCAGCGCACTGTCCTGCGGTTTCAAGGGTTTCTGAACCCTGTGGCAGCGCTCTGTCCTGCCATTTTAAGGGTTTCTGAATCCTGTGGCAGCGCTCTGTCCTGCCATTTTAAGGGTTCTGAATCCTGTGGCAGCGCTCTGTCCTGCCATTTTAAGGGTTTCTGAACCCTGTGGCAGCGCTCTGTCCTGCCATTTTAAGGGTTTCTGAACCCTGTGGCAGCGCACTGTCCTGCGGTTTTAAGGGTTTCTGAACCCTGTGGCAGCGCTCTGTCCTGCCATTTTAAGGGTTTCTGAACCCTGTGGCAGCGCACTGTCCTGCGGTTTTAAGGGTTTCTGAACCCTGTGGCAGCGCACTGTCCTGCGGTTTGAAGGGTTTCTGAACCCTGTGGCAGCGCACTGTCCTGCGGTTTCAAGGGTTTCTGAACCCTGTGGCAGCGCTCTGTCCTGCGGTTTTAAGGGTTTCTGAACCCTGTGGCAGCGCTCTGTCCTGCCATTTTAAGGGTTTCTGAACCCTGTGGCAGCGCTCTGTATAGCCATTTTAAGGGTTTCTGAACCCTGTGGCAGCGCACTGTCCTGCGGTTTTAAGGGTTTCTGAACCCTGTGGCAGCGCACTGTCCTGCCATTTTAAGGGTTTCTGAGCCCTGTGGCAGCGCACTGTCCTGCCGTTCGTCACATTCTGGATGGTCTAGGGGCGCACACAGGGCTCAAACCTTGATTCTCACCTGTTGCTGAGCTAGTATCTAACTTCGCTTATTTCGTTGCAAAGAAAAAGCGGAAGGAGATCCAAGTTTTCTGAACTCTGTGGCAGGTCCTGGTCCTGCCCTTGATTGCTTGCCTGGTGTTCCAGGTGGGGATAACTGGACACCTCGTAGACTACCGGCATTCAATTTGTGACGCGGCGCGCATTAAAAAAACACTTTGCCTTTCCCACGCATCCCTGCTCGGAGGAAGCGTCGACACCTTGGAGCCATTAGGACAGAAAAAGTTGTGCTGCCCCTCCCCATCACGACTGTACGAAGGCAAAATGTTATTGGAGCCATTCTTTAGGCCACGATTCCAGACCAATATTTTTTTTTTGAACGGATCGATAGCATGGAGGCTGTCCCTAGGACTAGGCCTGCCTCTTCACGGAAATGGGCATGTCTCGTACCAGGAATTTGCTTCTGTGTGGACAGCCAACCCGACCCACTGCATGGGTTGTAGTTGCAGCATCCACAAACCGACTGAACAGTTTTTTTCGAATGGCCACACTGCGCAAGCAGGAGGGGTGTAAGGTGAAGACCCTAAAACCCGAAACTATTTTTGAATGGCCACGCTGTGCAAGCTGGTACGGTGTAGGACGTAGACCCTAAAACCTGAAAGCCTATTTGAATGGCCAGGCTGCGCAAACAGGATGGATTCCCATGGTCACTGAGAGTTGCGGCGCCAGGTCATTGATCTCCCAATTACCTGATCTACTGGCGTTTGAGTGCCCTGCTGTGTCTGCCCGCATGGACTCACACCCCCCTTCTTTCCTCGCATCAGCAAACAAATCTGAGGGCATGGTGCCTCCGATGCCGGCTGCATCAATAGGTGACCGGGCACAGCTTCAGCCTCAGCCACCTCGACTGGGAGATGTCGGCCTGGACCGCATGGACTCACATGCTCATGTGTGTAAACTTTGCAACAACCACTGACATGCTCATGCTTGTACCGCTGGACACACCCCATGCTGGCTGCACCAGCAGTTGACCAGGCAAAGCTTTAGTCTCGGCTACCTTGACCGCGAGATGTCGACCTGGCCCGCATGGGAATACAAATGTTTATGCTTGTATAATTTGTCTGGGCAACTGATATGCGCATGCTTGTATCGCTGAACAAATCCCATGCTGGCTGCACCGGGAGACGACTGGCCAGAGCTTCAGCTTGAGGCACCTGGATCGGGATATGTCGGCAGGACCCGCATGGACTCCCATGCTTGTATCGCTGAACCCCTCCCATTCTTGCTGCACTGGCAGGCGACAGGCCAGAGCTTCAGCCTCAGCCACCTAGACCGGGAGATGTCGACCTGGGTCTGGTACTATGCAATGGTCAACCAGCTGATGGGTGGGGTCATCGGAGCAACCCTGGCCTCGCAGGTGAGAGTTTTGAATGAGTTGACATAACGGCCTGGTATAGTGAAAAAACAACCTATGACCAGTAAATCCCTGGGTCTGGTATAATGTGATGGTCAACCAGCTGATGGGTGGGCTCATCGGAGCAACCCTGGCCTCGCAGGTGAGAGCTTTGAATGAGTTGACATAACGGCCTGGTATAGTGAAAAAACAACCTATGACCAGTAAATCCCTGGGTCTGGTATAATGTGATGGTCAACCAGCTGATGGGTGGGGTCATCGGAGCAACCCTGGCCTCGCAGGTGAGAGGAGGAAAGAAAATTACGCTAGACAGGGGCATGAGGGTTAAGGAAACAGAGCAGCATGCCAGGGCGGATACCGCGTCCGCGCCATTACCATTGCAGTTGAGGCCTCCCTATGCGGCAATATACGGGTAGCTTTATATTGCCGAGGACAGGCCCGCATAACTCTGTTTCCCTGCCACTGGAAGAACCCAAGATCTTCCGACTTTCGAACATAATCTGAGCCCCCTTATCCAGGAATTATCAAAGAGGGCAATGTTACCCCTCTGGTACCCCCTCGACCAATGAGTGTTCCAACGATGCATGCAGATCCATGCCATCATGAAACGCTTGCTGGCGATGCATGCAGATCCATGCCATCATGAAACGCTTGCTGACGATGCATGCAGATCCATGCCATCATGAAACGCTTGCTGACGATGCATGCAGATCCATGCCATCATGAAACGCTTGCTGACGATGCATGCAGATCTATGCCATCATGAAACGCTTGCTGACGATGCATGCAGATCCATGCCATCATGAAACGCTTGCTGACGATGCATGCAGATCTATGCCATCATGAAACGCTTGCTGACGATGCATGCAGATCCATGCCATCATGAAACGCTTGCTGACGATGCATGCAGATTCATGCCATCATGAAACGCTTGCTGACGATGCATGCAGATCTATGCCATCATGAAACGCTTGCTGACGATGCATGCAGATCCATGCCATCATGAAACGCTTGCTGACGATGCATGCAGATCCATGCCATCATGAAACGCTTGCTGACGATGCATGCAGATCCATGCCATCATGAAACGCTTGCTGACGATGCATGCAGATCTATGCCATCATGAAACGCTTGCTGACGATGCATGCAGATCCATGCCATCATGAAACGCTTGCTGACGATGCATGCAGATCCATGCCATCATGAAACGCTTGCTGACGATGCATGCCATCATGAAACGCTTGCTGACGATGCATGCAGATCCATGCCATCATGAAACGCTTGCTGGCGATGCATGCAGATCCATGCCATCATGAAACGCTTGCTGACGATGCATGCAGATCCATGCCATCATGAAACGCTTGCTGACGATGCATGCAGATCCATGCCATCATGAAACGCTTGCTGGCGATGCATGCAGATCCATGCCATCATGAAACGCTTGCTGACGACGCATGCAGATCCATGCCATCATGAAACGCTTGCTGACGATGCATGCAGATCCATGCCATCATGAAACGCTTGCTGACGATGCATGCAGATCTATGCCATCATGAAACGCTTGCTGACGATGCATGCAGATCTATGCCATCATGAAACGCTTGCTGACGATGCATGCAGATCTATGCCATCATGAAACGCTTGCTGACGATGCATGCAGATCCATGCCATCATGAAACGCTTGCTGACGATGCATGCAGATCTATGCCATCATGAAACGCTTGCTGACGATGCATGCAGATCCATGCCATCATGAAACGCTTGCTGACGATGCATGCAGATCCATGCCATCATGAAACGCTTGCTGACGATGCATGCAGATCCATGCCATCATGAAACACTTGCTGGCGATGCATGCAGATCCATGCCACCATGAAACGCTTGCTGATGATGCATGCAGATCCATGCCATCATGAAACGCTTGCTGACGATGCATGCAGATCTATGCCATCATGAAACGCTTGCTGACGATGCATGCAGATCTATGCCATCATGAAACGCTTGCTGACGATGCATGCAGATCCATGCCATCATGAAACGCGGCCCTGTTGAGTTGCTTCACATCATTGGTACCTACCTCCCCTCCTCGTCCAACTTCTTCATCAACATCGTCATGTTCCGTGCGCTGGTCTACGTACCAATGCGCCTGCTGATCCCGCACCCGGCCGCCAGGTTCTATATCTTCAGGTGAGTTTTAGAAAAACATTAAGCTAAGCGATTTCAACAGATTTTGGAGGAGGAGCGCCTCTGTGGCACATTTAGCCTTAAACCTTGACCCTGAACCCTGATCGCCCTGGGGGGGGGGCGCGGGCCATTGGGCGGGAATCAGGGTGGTAGCAGTTTTTGAAAGGATTCTCTGTGTCCCCTCACTCACCCCCCATTCTTTTACCTCACTCGCATCCCTCACTCTCATACCTCCCTCCTTGTCAGGCGCTGGATCTGCCGCTGCTCCTCTGCACCAGTGACTCAGCGCGAGAAGGCTTTCCTGTACCAGCCAACCAGCATACGATACGGCTACGAGGTGACACTATGTACTAAGAGCGCCGGCCTGATGGTGGCATGAGCCTGTCTGGGAAGGAGGGGGGGCTGGTGGAGAGGGAGAGGGACAGATGGAGGTTTAAGGGGCTGGCGGAGGGGCAGGTGGAGGGGCGGGTGGAGGGGCGGGTGGAGGGGTAGGTGGAGGGGCAGGTGGAGGGGCAGGTGGAGGGGCAGGTGGAGGGGCAGGTGGAGGGACAGGTGGAGGGGCAGGTGGAGGGGCAGGTGGAGGGGCGGGTGGAGGGGCAGGTGGAGGGGCAGGTGGAGGGACAGGTGGAGGGGCAGGTGGAGGGGCAGGTGGAGGGGCAGGTGGAGGGGCAGGTGGAGGGTGGAGAGGGAGAGGCAGGTGGAGGGGCAGGTGGAGGGGCAGGTGGAGGGGCAGGTGGAGGGGCAGGTGGAGGGGCAGGTGGAGGGACAGGTGGAGGGGCAGGTGGAGGGGCAGGTGGAGGGGCAGGTGGAGGGTGGAGAGGGAGAGGCAGGTGGAAAGGCAGGTGGAGGGGCGGGTGGAGGGGCAGGTGGAGGGGCAGGTGGAGGGGCAGGTGGAGGGTGGAGAGGGAGAGGCAGGTGGAGAGGCAGGTGGAGGGGCAGGTGGAGGGGCAGGTGGAGGGGCAGGTGGAGGGGCAGGTGGAGGGGCAGATGGAGGGGCAGGTGGAGGGGCAGGTGGAGGATGGAGAGGGAGAGGCAGGTGGAGAGGCAGGTGGGGGGGCAGGTGGAGGGGCAGGTGGAGGGGCAGGTGGAGGGTGGAGAGGGAGAGGCAGGTGGAGAGGCAGGTGGAGGGGCAGGTGGAGGGGCAGGTGGAGGGTGGAGAGGGAGAGGCAGGTGGAGGGGCAGGTGGAGGGGCAGGTGGAGGGGCGGGTGGAGGGGCAGGTGGAGGGTGGAGAGGGAGAGGCAGGTGGAGAGGCAGGTGGAGGGTGGAGAGGGAGAGGCAGGTGGAAGGGCAGGATGGGGGGGGGGGTAGGTGAAGCGACTGGCAGGACAATTAAAGCTCTCTCTACCTAGTGCTGCAACACGCCACCTGGCCACCCAAAATGTATTTATAGGGTAATGCGATGGCTGTGGCGAGCGCCAGTGCTGTTTTGAGTGTGACACCTTTGGGGGGCGGCTGAGGTGCCAGCACATTGCAGGTGGGAGCCAAGGTAGGACCGGCCTACAGCTGGTGGCGCGAGCATTGAGCCTCCCCTGGCTGCCGGTTGGATTGTGAAGGGATCCTCCTCATATGGACAGTAGTGAGCGTTCACTGGCAGCAGGCATGCCATAAGCTCCTCCACCTGCCCCTCCTTCTGCCCCTCCCCACCCTCCTCCTGCCCCTCCACCTGCCCCTCCCCACCCTCCTCCTGCCCCTTCCTCTCCACCCTCCTCCTGCCCCTTCCCACCCTCCACCTGCCCCTCCCCACCCTCCACCTGCCCCTCCCCACCCTCCACCTGCCCCTCCACCTGCCCCTCCCCACCGTCCACCTGCCGCTCCACCTAAGCCGGTGCCACGGCATCGCGATCGCGGTTTGCAGCCGGGACCACAGCGTAGCAATCGTTTTGTGAAGGACGACATGCACAGCTCGATTTGCTCCTCTCCTGTGCTGTTCCTCATTTAACTTCGGCTGTCCTTGATTGGCCTTTGCTTGTCCACAGGTGGGCATGCTCTGCAGCTCCTTCCTCATCGCATTCTCGTTTGCCATCATCTCCCCCGTGGTCACTATCGGCTGCCTGCTGTTCTTTGCGCTCTCCTGGGTTTTCTGGCGGTACAGCTGCCTGTACGTGTACATCAGAAAGTACGAGAGTGGCGGCATGCTTTGGTGAGTGTGCATCATGAAGTACAAGAGTGTTGGCACATCTGCCAGTGTGTGAATAAGTGTGTGTGCAACCCGGGACTTGCGAGAGCGGTGGTCTGCTTTGGGGAGTCGATTTTATTGGGACGACAATGCTGCAGTGTGGGAACTTCGTGGCCCGCCGTGCAGTGATATGAAGACCGGCATGAAAACATAAGAGACACAATATGAATACTTTGGGATTGGAATGCCTGGGTTGGCTGTGACCTGCCTCCTGGATGGCCTCAGATCTAAGCCTCAGTTCTAGGCATCAGATCTAGGTCTCAGATCTAGGCCTCAGATCTAAATACCTCTGCCACCCTGCCCGCTCCACGCAGGCCGTTTGTGTTTGCGCGCATCTTGACGATGCTGGTGGTCATGGCGTTGTTCACGGCCTGCGTCCTGATTGTCAAGCAAGCCTACCTGCAGGCGTTCCTCGTCATCATTCTCGTGCCCGTCTGGGTGCGACGCTTCAGCATCTTCTGCGCCGACCGGTAGGGCATGGCATGGGGGCGTCCTGCACCATAAGGACGAGGCATGGGAGGATCCTGCACAACAAGGACATGGCCATGGGGGTATCTGTACAGGTGCACCTTGTCAGTCTTATAACTCACCAAACTATGTTCGGTGCGCTGCAGGGCGGCCACCTCTGGGCCGTTCACGACCCGGCCTGGACTGGCCCTCTGCCGGTGGCCCTCAGAGTTGGGCATGCTGCACCCGGCCTTAATCGGCCGGAGGCCGTGATGTATAGCTGAAATGGACCTGAAGTTCCATAACTTTAACAGGCGGGTGCTCCTTGTTTCCTGTGTGCAGGTTTGAGAAGGGCATCGAGTCCATGCCCCTGCAATATGCGGCGACCGCTCCTGCTGCACGAGTGGACCCGACTGTGTACATCCCCCCGCCTCTAAACAAGAGGGCAGCCGGCTGGTGCGAGCCGAGGGAGGGAAGGAAGGAGGAAGGAGGCCTGTTGGTTTGGTGGGGCATGATCGTTCTGACGAGGGGCGGGATTGTATTGACAAGCATTTGGAGTGCTTAGGAGCCCTGTGATTGGTTTCATAGCCTGACTGGGTTCGAAAGCAATCGAACACGCCTTTCCGAGGGACTTGAGAAACCTCTTGCGCTTAGTCAGGAAAGAGTGGTGCGGGTCCACTATAATATAACCCATCAGTGGGATGTCTAAAGCCGCGGCCTAGGGACTCCCCAACCCTTCACGCCACCGCCTCGCGATGGAGTAGTCTTCATTTCTTTCATAGCCTGAAGTCATCCTGGTTACCCTGGTTACCCTGGTTACCCTGATTACCCTGGTGGTTACCCTGGTTACCCTGGTTACCCTGGTTACCCTGGTTACCCTGGTTACCCTGGTTACCCTGGTTACCCTGGTTACCCTGGTGGTTACCCTGGTTACCCTGGTTACTTCCTGTTTCTGGGTCTGGATCTGGATCTGGATCCGCTCCAGTCAAGCTCAAGCAATGAGCATCACCGTTGGTATCCTTACCCTATGGCTTGGGGCTTGTGTACTTGCAGGGTCTGTGCACGCTCACTGCCTACCCTGATGTCACACCCCTCTCACTCTTCTCTACACCTGTCTCACATTTTTTTAAATTATCGTTCACAATCCAACGGCTTACTGACACCTCTGCTGACACACCCCTGTCGTTACTTCTCCCATCCACATTTTCCACACTCCTCTCCCTGCTCATTCACACCTTACACACCCACTGACACAGGTATCCAGAGTGGACGAAGCCATGCAGTGGATGGGGGCTTCCAGCATATAGCTTCTGAGGACAATGCAGGGATATGTTCTAATAAGGGTTGACTGTTGTTGTGACAGAATGAACGCAACCACCCAATGCTTCGAGAGGGCAAGGCGAATCAAGAAAAATAGTGTGGTAGAAGATGGTTGACGGGGTTTTATTACTGGTCGATTTAAAGTCTTGGGCACTCGAGGTTTTATGATGTTGGATTAATTGCATCAGATTTAGTGAATTGTTCTGTAGGCAACTATGAAGTTTTTTCAGTTGAGCATGGCATCACATTTCATGTGCGGGACAAGAGCCCGAAAACCTGTATGGGAGCAAAATAAACTTGCTAACCCCTGAGCGAAAAATGAAAGCCTGAAGATAGGAAAACACAGCAGGACAGGGATACACATGGGTAAGGATTTCCTTTTCCTTTTTGAAACTTTCCTTTGCCTCAGTCACACTGTTGGTCTTTTTGGTTTGTTTTTCCGATCGGATGCTGCTGATTTCCCCGATCAACGGTTCGTTTCTGTTGTGGGGGGCTCATCTTGTGCTAGTACGCGTCTTGCCGTTGCCTTACGTATTACTCGGATAGAGAAAGCTGCCGGTTCATTTGACAGCATTTGATGGGAATACAGCGTGTAAACGCTGCCTGTGCAGTGAATGGCGTTGCGCTCTGTCTTGACTATGCTTTTAGAGTTTGGGGCGGAAAACATTCGTTTTATGAGTTTTTTTTATCGTTTAATTGTTTCGGTGTGAAGAATGGTCGAAATCAACCATTCGTATTTTTAAGAAATAATTCATAAACTAATTAGGACTGACACTACGGTTCGGTATCATAATGGGCTAAAGATGCTTGCTAGCAGTGCTAGGTATTTTTCGTTAAATGCCACTGGCACTGAGTGTTGGTCAGTGCCACACTCGAGGCATGGTGCTAGGCTAAAACAGTGCATACCCGTTCGGCCATGCATGCTGAACGGTTGGCCATGTGGGGCTGGTAGGGAATGACTGAGCTCAAGTCCGACTACCATGCACATCTTGGATCATGGTGCTAGGTGGTAGGTGCTTGCAGTCTTGAGTGGTAACTGATTGCTTAATGTCGGTGATTGTCAGTGCCACACTCCTGGTATGGTGCTGGAGGTGCTAGCGCTAGCAATCGCCAAAATCACAGCATGGAGGTCAATCTGGGTACCAGATGGTAGAGGCGCTTCGCGATTTAGAGAATCATCAGGATTGCACAGGGGCCCTCTGGGCGCCCGCGCAATGATTCTCTAAAGCGTGGCCCATACCGTCTGGGAACCAAATTTTGTCCTCGCACAAAATTTTGTCCTCGCACAAAATTAGGGTCCCACACGGTAAGGGTGCTTCACACTTTGCCGTCTGGGACCCTAATTTTGTGCTTGGACCTCGAGGAGGTTACGCCTCGGCTCCTCCACCTACGGTGCAGCATAGGGCCGCAGGCGGGCCTCTGCTTGGCACCCTCTGGGCGCCAAGCAGAGCAATCCTGATTATTCTCTAAAGCGTATAGCGGCCCTCCACCGTGGCACCGTAGGTGGAGATGCCATGGCGGCCGACATGGAACTCGCTGTTAGACAGGGCACCCGAGGGCGCAATTGGTGCAGGGAATTGCTAGGTACTTTGGAGGAGCTGGGTCTGGGATCAGCCATCCCCAAACTGCGTCAGACAGCGACTGATCTGCAGCCGCCACCTGTCCCAGAGGTGCTAGCGCTAGTTGATGTAGCATATGAGCGGGCGCAGCTAGATGCAGCTGGCAGAGGGGACCCCACAGATCCTGCCACTGAACACAGGTCTATGGCGGCCTACCGCACCTGGTTTCAGACTGCGGCGGGCGCCGTGCTGTCAGGGGCCGCACCAGTCGAAGGGAGTGTGCTTGCGTGCGCACGAACCCCCTGCATGAACTTAAGGCTGCGGCTCGGCGCCGTCAGCACAGCTGACACTCGAAGACGGCGCAGCGGTCAGCAGCGTGACGGACGATGCTGCCAACGGTGATGGGCAAGGGAAGATGGCGAGCAAGTGGAGGATGCGCTGCATGTCTGCTTCCAATGCCCTAGCGTGAAGGAGGCTTAAGGAGAGAAGTTGGGCAGGCCCCCGGAGGGCGCCAAAGACTTTCAACAGTTGTACCGGGGCAGGCTTGGATGAGAGGCTCTAATTTTTGTTGAGGACGTTGTACGCATTGTTCAGGCCTAGATTTGTTGATATTTTTGCCCTCTTGGGGAAAAGGCTTGAGTGGGGCAAAGATACTTCGGGCTGTCTTTTCCTTTGGGGGGGGGATATTTCTTTCTCCTTTGTGTTCTTCTCCTTCTTCCCTCTTACCTTTCCCTCTTCCCTGTTACCTTCTTCCAGTGGGACAGTTGAGCGCCCACGCGGCCAAACCTTTTTGAGCAGGGCCCAGAGGTGTTATGTCATTGACTCTCAGCATGGAGCTAGGTCTAAGTGCTAGCTGAGCTTAGTGCTAGGTGCTAATTTCTGATGTTGGTCAGTGCCACACTGAAGGCATGGTGCTAGGTGCCAAGAGCTAGCTGTGCTAGACGCTAGGTGCCCAATGCCGGTGTTGGCTATGATGCGACAACTGGCAGTCGACCATACGGAAAAGAGGGCAAGACAGGCGCCGGCCCAAGGAACAGCACAAATGGATTCCATGCTGCAGCTGGTAGCTGAGGCTACAAGCCATGCAGCGGGTGAGTGGTGAGTCTTGATTTGATAATTTGAATTTGCATGCAAGTGGCATGGCCATCATGCAAGCAATGTGCGAGCTGAACAGACGAGATTCCTTTTATTTAAGCTCCTTTCAAGGGACTGCAGGTTATCCATGCACACTGCTTGCACACAGCATGCACAGGTAGGCCGCCTCTGGAGTCCCCGTTCAAGAAAACCGCCCCCCCCGGCCCCCCCCTAGGACGCAGCCCCACTCTGCCAGTCCACCGCAGCATGCCGGCTGCTGCCCCGGCTTCCACCATGCTTCTTCCCGACTCTCGTCCTCCTTGGCTTCTGGCGCTGCCACCTCACACCCTGCTCCGTGCGTGTGCCCCCCTCAGCCGCCGCTGCCTCTATCTGTCCGATACGCCCCGCCTCTGCCTCACCCGCTTGCAGCATCTGAGCTTTTGCCTGCTCCATTGCCGATTCAACGCACAGCTCCTCATGAGCCAGATCATTGACAGCGTGCTTCCAGCTCAGTATGGCCATGACTTGCACCATCCCATTGGCCTCCACGTCCATACACTCCTCAAAGCGCTGTTGCCTTTGAGATGTCAACTGATTTCGCTCAGCCGCCGCCGCCGCCAGCTGTCAGACGGTCTTAGCCAGGCTGCTAATTTGCTGCTGGGGATCAAGGGTCTGCCCGACCCGCAGATCCTGTCTTCATGCTGTCATGCAGATCTTGTTCTCATGCTGCCATGCAGATCCTGTCATCATGCTGCCATGCAGATCCTGTTCTCGTGCTGTCATGCAGATCCTGTCCTCATGCTGCCATGCAGATCTTATTCGCATGCTGCCATTCAGATCCAATCCTCATGCTGTCATGCAGATCCTGTCCTCATGCTGCCTTGCAGATCCTGTTCTCATGCTGTCATGCAGATCCTGTTCTCATGATGCCATGCAGATCCTGCCCTCGTGCGTAGTTACTGGCTTCTGGATGTCTGCCTCATCGCTATTCCTGAGGCAAGAAAGAAAGAAAACTACGCCCCGCAGGGTGTGAGGGTTAAGGAAACAGCGCGGCATGGGTAGGTAGGAAGCCTGCGGCATTAGGATGTGGTGGGTCATGAATTTCAGCTTTGTGCTGTCATGGGTAGGTACGAAGCCTGACGCCATAAATGTCCTTCACTGAAGATAGCATACACGGACAACATCAGCCCAGCCTGCCCTGGAGAGGTGCTTACATCAGAACACTGGCTGTGGTGCTCCTGTTACAAAGTTGATGCAACCGCCCACAGCCATTTTCGAAAGGGCCTGGCACAGTGAACCAGGGGAATCCAGCGACAAGGGCCAAATGTAACCTAAAACCCACAACAAGCGGGCATCCGAGGACTGAGACATTAATGCATGCACCCACCCGCCTTGTTGGACAATGCCATGGGCATTCTGGACAGTTGCGAGCTAGACCACTGGTTGGTCGGGGTTGTTGGGGCAGCGCCCAGGGCATGCTTGCCTCGTCATGGACAATTCACGAGTGCTCTAGCCTGCACCTGTTCACACTTCACTGGGCCTTTTCCATCAAGGCGCATGGGTGCACCTGTTCACACTACACTGGGCCTTTCGCCCATGAGGAGACAAGCATGCCCTAGGTGCTGTCCTAAACCCCAAGACCTAGCCAGGTCCTAACCGCTTGCTGCCTAAGAATAACATGTCTCCTCCCCGCAGGCGTGAGGGCTAAGCGCGGCATGGGCGTCTGCGTCCACGCCGTTGCCATCGTTACAGCAGATGCAAACTTTCAAGCATGAAAGAGCATTTGGGGTGAGCCCTCTTCATGCATTCTACCCAGATCAACCCTCATCAGAAATATCTGCACTCTGAATCTTGGCCCCAGTTCACTTGCTCGTCAGTCTTTTGATCCCTGCCCAGATATATCCTCACTAAGCTTTGAACTCAGAGCTTGTGCCCCGGTCAGTAAACCCTTATCCCCCCTGATCACTGCCAAGCCTCTACCCCGGTCAACCAAAGCCTCTGATCCCTCAGACCCTCAGCGATCACTGCCCAGATCAATTCATCTCACGTCCTGGGCATGGACCCGTTTGAGCTGACTTACTAGATCCGTGTGCCCTCAGGGATAGACCGCTGCAAGGATCTTGGCCTCGCAATCGGTGACTGTATTTACTGCAGCACTAATGCAGCTCATTGAGTGGTGGGACGCTACGCTGAAACAAGCTCTGGACCTTAAAACCCACACTAGGTGGGGGTGGTCACTGCAACCTGCTTGCAGCTCATTGAGATGAGGGACGGGTCATATGTTGTGACATTGCACTCAAATACAACCAAAAAAACGGTAACCTTATTTACTGTGGGACGAGTCCCGCTTTGCCATGCTGCGCTCCAACTGGCAGGTACTGGTGCTCCTGGGCTGGCTTTTGACATAACGGCAGTAGTGAATCGAACGGAGGCGTCAGAGAGGTCCTCTGTCAGGTGGGAGAAATATATTATCTGAATACTGGAAGCTGGTGTGGGCAAGGCAGGTGGTTTGAGGCTGCCCCCCAGATCCGCCCTCCAGATCCTGCGGCTGGTTGGCGGCTGGCGCGCAGATCTGCCTTCCAGTTCCTGCTGCTGCCTGGCAGCTGGTCCCCAAATCAGCTGGCCAGATCTTGCTGCTGGCTGTCGATTGGGTCCAGATCCGTCTACCAGATCCTGCCTGCGGCTGGCGCTTTGCCCCCAGATCCGCACTCTAGATCCTGGGCTGGCAGGCGGCTGACCCCAGGCCCGCCTGCCAGATGCTGCTGCTGCCTGGCGGCTGGCACCCACATCCGGCTCCTGGCTAACGGCTGGCCCCCAGATCCGCCATCTAGACCCAGGCTGCTGCCTGGCGGCTGGTTCCCGGATTTGGTTTTCAGACTATGCTGTTCCCTGGCGTCTGCCCCCCAGATCTGCCTTCCAAATCCTTGGTGTTGGCTGGCGGCTGGCCCCCCATACCCCCTCTGGAACCTGCAGCTGCCGGCTGGCGACAGGCGGCTGGTCTCCGAATGCGCCCTCTAGGTCCTGCTGCAGTACACCCTCTGTATAAATGTACAGGGCTGCTGGGGCCTCGTGCACCCTTCCCTGGGCAGGGTTCCAAACGAGTTGAACAAGTAATCACTGATATCCGCTGGGCTTTCCCTCCTGGATTCGAATTCTCATTTCAGTGCAAGCAAGCCAGCCAGCTGAACAGCCAACCACTCATGCCCTAAGGGTTCTCCTGCTGGGTTTGGATAGACGCGTTTAGTCAGTGCATGCAAGCAAGCTTAACTGCGATCTACTCATGCTCTCTAGACCTGCCCCGCCTAAGTCCTGCTGGGGTTCCGCGGCTCGGTCGATCTGTGACATCCTGCCTGAATCGCTCGAGATTCCAGAGCTTGATGGTGGGGCCTGCGGCATCCTCATAGTTGTTTGCCTGAGCAGGGACACTGGCAACATGAGTGAGTGTGGTCATATGTCTAAAAACTGGCGGACACTGCCACGGAGTGCCGCCTCTGCTGCTCTGCCATAAATTGCTACCATAGAGTCCCAGCATGGGGTAATTGCCATGGAGTGACTGAGATGGAGTTTCATTATGGCATCATACAGTGCCACCATGCAGTTCTACCATGCAGTGCCATCATACAGTGCCACCATGCAGTGCCAACCTCCAGTGCCACCATGCAGTGCCACCATGCAGCGCCACCATGCAGTGCAACCATGCAGTACCACCATGCAGTGCCACCATGCAGTGCCACCATGCAGTGCCACCATGCAGTGCCACCATGCAGTGCCATCATGCAGTACCACCATGCAGTTCTACCATGCAGTGCCATCATACAGTGCCACCATGCAGTGCCGACCTCCAGTGCCACCATGCAGTGCCATCATGCAGTACCACCATGCAGTGCCACCATGCAGTGCCATCATGCAGTGCAATCATGCAGTGCCACTATGCACTGCTGTCATGCAGTGCCGCCATGCAGTGCCACCATGCAGTGCCACCATGCAGTGTCACCCTGCACAGCCACCATGCAGTGCAATCATGCACTGCCACCATGCACTGCTGCCATGCAGCGCCACCATGCAGTGACACCATGCAGTGACACCATGCAACGCCAGGATGCAGCGCCACCATGTAGCGCCACCATGCAGTGCCACCATGGAGTGCCACCATGCAGTGACACTATGCAGTGCAGCCATGCAGTGCCAGCATGCCGTGCCGCCCTACAGTGCCACCATGCAGTGCCATCATGCAGTGCCACCATGCAGTGCCACCATGCAGAGCCACCATGCAGTGCCACCATGCAGCGCCACCATGCAGTGCCACCATGTAGCGCCGCCATGCAGTGCAACCATGCAGTGCCAGCATGCAGTGCCGCCCTACAGTGCCACCATGCAGTGCCACCATGCAGCGCCACCATGCAGTGCTACCATGCAGTGCCAGCATGCAGTGCAACCATGCAGTGCCGCCCTACAGTGCCACCATGCAGTGCCACCATGCAGCGTGACCATGCAGTGCCATCATGCAGTGCAGCCATGCACTGTCGCCATGCAGCGCAATCATGCACTGCCACTATGCACTGCTGCCATGCAGTGCCGCCATGCAGTACCACCATGCTGTGTCACCATGCAGTGCCACCCTGCACTGCCACCATGCAGTGCAATCATGCACTGCCACCATGCACTGCTGCCATGCAGCGCCACCATGCACTAGTGCCACCATGCAGTGCCACCGTGCAGCGCCACCATGCAGGGCCACCATGTAGCGCCACCATGCAGTGCCACCATGGAGTGCCACCATGTAGTGTCACCATGCAGTGCAACCATGCAGTGCCAGCATGCAGTGCCGCCCTATAGTGCCACCATGCAGTGCCACCATGCAGCGCCACCATGCAGTGCCACCATGCAGTACCACCATGTATTGCCACCATGCAGTGCCATCATGCAGTGCCACCATGCACTGCCGCCCTGCACTGCAATCATGCACTGCCACCATGCACTGCTGCCATGCAGTGCCGCCATGCAGTGCCACCATGGAGTGTCATGCCATGGAGTGCCATCATGCATTGTCATCATCGAGTGCCGCCATGCATTGTCACCATGTACTGCCATGCAGTGTCAATATGCACTGCCGCCATGTAGTGTCAATATGGAGTGCCGCCATGCAGTGTCAACATGTAGTGCCACCATGCAGCGCCATTACGTAGTGCCACCATGCAGTGCCATCATGCATTGCCACCCTGCAGTGCCACCATGCAGTGCCACCATGCAGGGCCACCACGCAGTGCCACTATGCAGTACCACCATGCATTGCCACCATGCAGTGCCATCATGCAGTGCCGCCAAGCAGTGCCACCATGCAGTGCCACCATGCACTGCCGCCATGCAGTGCCATCATGCACTGCCAACATGCACTGCTGCTTTGCACTGCCGCCATGCAGTGCCACCATGGAGTGTCGTTGTGGAGTGCCATCATGCATTGTCACCATGTACTGCCGCCATGCAGTGTCAACATGGAGTGTCATAGTGGAGTGCCGCCATGCAGTGTCAACATGTACTGCCGCCATGCAGTCTCAACATGCACTGCCGCCATGTAGTGTCAACATGGAGTGCCGCCATGCAGTGCCACTATGCAGTTTCAACATGCAGTGTCAACATGCAGTGCCGCCATGCAGTGTCAACATGCAGTGCCGCCATGCATTGTCAACATGTAGTGCCGCCATGCAGTCTCAACATGTAGTGCTGCCATGCAGTGTCAACATGTAAGACTGCCGCCATTCAGTGCCGCAATTCTGCACCACCATGGATGTTTGCCCTTTTTTTTCTGCCCTGCAGTGCCACCATGCAGTGCCACTCCCAGGCTGATGGGAGGGTATGGAGGTCCACAAAACTTGGACGAAGCACCTCAACCAGACTGCCGCAGCCAGAAACGCAATGGGGACGCCCGTTGGGTATGAGTACGAGATTCCCTGAGTCTCTTCATTCTTGTTCCATAGTGTGGAAAGCGATCATGCACACAAAAGACCTTACATCTGGGTGCATGCATAGGCGTGTGGGCAGGTACAGAAGCATTTGTGCTCGAATGGTGTAGGCTTGGTGGACTTTTAGATGCTGGTTCTTATAAGCTACAGTACTGCCCTCTCGGCAGCCAGCTGCAACACTTATTGCAAAATGTAGTCGCCTTACTGGCACCCACATGGGCTGACACAACTCTTGATTCAGTCTAAGCAGCAGATGTTGGTGCAAAACCTTGCCCACAGCCATGTAACAATACTGTTGAATTCGGGGCCTAAGCAGAGTCGTAAAACATCGTTATTTATTTACAACTTAATTTTGCCCCCCAGTCTCATTCGATCCAAAAATTGTTAGTGTAGAAATATATTACCAAATCTGTTAGTTCCAGCCCATTATTCAAGAATAATGGCAGCAGTGCAAATTAGTTGAGTCCACCACTGGTAAAAAATATATTCAGGGATAGCTTTGTCTAACTGTTTGAGCGTAAGAAATTACCAAAAAAATGTACCACATCAAAATAACTAAGTTTAGTACCTAATAAACTACTGAGCACACAGATAACACCCGCCACTGTTTTCCTACACATGGTTTGCGACCATCTTAACGCCTCTACTCCCAGGGATAAATTGCGATTATATAAATTAGTCTACTAGTCCAGCAAGCTTACATGGGGAATGCCACAACATTACTCTACAAGACCACAGCCTCATTCAATGCAAACAAGCGGCCCTCAACCTTGCAACCAGTCTTCGCGGTGATAGCCGAGTATGCCAGCACGTTGCCAAATACCACAGTGTTGACCTCGAAAGTGGCAGCACTGCCTAGCTGCCAGAACACGTTCTTGGCCTGGGCACCACCCGACAGGATCATCTTGAGGCCAGAGCTCACCTAGTCATGGCGAGAGAAATAATAGGAACTAACACATCAACAGAGACGATTCATTGCTTTCAAGACCGTTGGGAGAAAATCTTGACAAATACTGTCCAAATACTGTCCAAATACTGTCTAGTTATGCAGTAGAGAGGCAATTCTGGCAGCAAGGCTGATGCTACCATCCTCCCGAATGGTGGTCGAATTCCATGCATGGAAACCAAGTACTAACCTCAAGGGTCTCCGCAATCTGGAAGATGAACACACTGTCCGAGGCGCTGCCGTACATTTGTACACTCATAAGGTCAGTTGGGAAGTCATGCCACCCAGCAGGCTCTGATGGACACAGAGGACTTCCTTGCATTCAGCAAGCAACTGAGTGGCTCGCATCAAGCAATGTTGAACAGCCTGACATGTTTTCGCTCCCTTGGTTCTCAGTTGATTTCTCCTTCATTTGTTCTCACCGTGTTTGTGACTGTAGATAGAGTAGGCAAGCACAGTGAAGCTGAACGCCGTGCCAAGGTCCACGCTGTCGGGAGTAGTATTTTCCAGCAACCCTCGAGACATCACTCGGGCTGCATCAGTGATGATCATGCCAGAGGTGGCCATGAGGAAGAGCGTAATGGCGCATTGCAGCTTGATGGCTTGCATATGAGACATTCTCTGCTGGATGGGGCTAATGGGGCAGCAGGCAACAGGGTGGCATCATTCCGTTAGCATTGAGGGAAACGTCAGATATTCAACGTGAGACTGAACTGAATATCAGGGGCTGGAAGTAAAGGAGGGCACCCTGTTTGGCCATTCGTCATCTTAGTTAGTTTTCACCAAGCAAGTTGTAAAATTGTGTAAGGAAACTAGGAAAACGGGCATCGTCAGGACTTCAGGAGGCATGCATCAGTCCTGAATATCCTGAAGTGATTAGTGCGCCAACTCAAGACAATCAGAGCAGCTGGAACGGATGGAACAGCCAAGACGGTTGATTTTATTACTGTATGGCATCAGTATTATGCTGTTGCCATACATGTCTCAGGCTAACATCCCTAGCCCATGCCTGGCTCTGGCTAAGTATAATGCCTACTAAACATGATGCGGTTTGTTGTTCGACTTGATGCAATAATTGCCACGCTGTTTTCTATCACGCATACATGCACTGATTATGGATCTGGAATAGTACCGGTACGTGCGTGGCTCACCCGCCTTCAGCAATTAGTTGGCTAGATGGGGGTTGCTCCGGAACGGAGAGTAACCTTCGGCTGTTGAAGATAGTATGCTGCTGCAAGCGATGGCAACTGAGCGAGATGGTCAGCAGAAGAGAAGCGAATAACGAAGTGCCCATTGATCAAGGCGGACATACACCCAGGCTTTATAGTTTTCAGAGGCGGCTGCTCCAGGCCGAATTCCAGACGAATTCGGCCCGAGTCCGAACGAAGTCATGCCATATTACGACATGCCATCACTAAAATATCTGGAATCTTAGGGATATGTAATGATCCCAAAAGCACCCCTTCTCGCCACGCACAGCCCAATGTCGTAGATTCCGAATTCATTAGTCAACGTAAAAGCCTGTGCGTGTAAATGTGCGCTGGAAGGGTCGGTGCTCGAAGGCCGATATCCCAATAGTAGACTCTTCAGGGGTCGATCAGGAACATGCTAGCTGTCATTATGATGCCGAACACCCCACGCAACTAACGAACCAATGGGACACGGCTCGTGTATAAAGAGTATGTAGAGGGTTTGATGGTGGTTCGGCGTCAGCCAACAATGAACCCCCCCCATCCATCTACTACCGGTACGGTCCTTACTGAAGAGCACCGCATGAACCAATTTCTCGGAATGCGATTCACCCAGCTGGCCGGCAGAACAGATTATTCGGCGACCGAGGAGCTTCCAGCAGACTTCCAGCGAGCTGCTTAACGAGTTGTCGAATGCGGACGTGGCTGGAAAGTACGACACTACTGGTGCGTGCGTGGTCGGAGATGATTGGGCATTTCGAGAAGGCCCCGAGAAAAGTAGTAATCGTGTATGTGGAGAGGGCACCTGAGGGTGGCGGGCGCCCTGCCACATCCAGATGGCCATTCGCAGGAGGACTATAAAGCCTGCGATATTCATCGATCATTTTGAATACAATCAGTCGACCAAGTTTTATTTCCTCCCATTGACTACCGTGATTGACTACTCCGCCCCGCCCGGTCCAACCCACCCACCGGGCGCTCAGTCCGCCCGTTCAACAAACCTCCATTGCCCCACCAGCTTAAGGTAGGCATTGTGGATGATGGGTTAAAGCAAGGGGCATGCGATACATTCATACATAAAACTAACCAGTAGGCATGATTTGCTTGTATCGATGTCAGGACCTGCTAGCAAGATAGCTATACAGCCTCAACTTTTAGGCGTGGATAGGTCGGTCGTACGAGGAGGGTGAATCCGTCCGTGTATGGTAGTTGCGACCGTCGCGTGCTAGGCTCATTATTGTTGATGGGTGTCAGGTGGTAATTTCACATTGCACGGAAATCATGAGCATCAGGCCGAAACTAAGACAGTCATCGGCACCTGATACTACAACTGCGGACTGATTACGCACGTATGATCATGTAATAATCCTGCCTACCTTGATTGCCCGCTTCTTAGTTACCGACTACCGCCCCACACAACAGATCATGTCCCCGATGCAATCCAACACGCTGCAATGCGCAGTTGCTATCTTCCTCGTGGTCAGCTCTGGCATCATCGCTTCTGATGCGGCCCGAGAGCTGAGGCAAACGAACCCCTCGACTGTCGACCTTGGCACAGCTGCCGGTTTCACAGTGCTTGCCTACGCCACCGTCACAAACACGGTGAGTTACTAATAAATATGATGCAAGCTGGGGTGCATCCCTCATGACCCCCCTAATAAAAAAGGAGTGCCCCAGAGCTGTCTCTGGCCGGATGGGACAGCATACTACACAGATGGGGTTTGAAATCAGTTAGGTAGCTAGATGAACAAGCATCATGCAATGCATGCATGGCAACCTGTCCAACAGTAGTCCTAGCCTCTGCATCTGTCACTAAAAATGGAAGTTGGTTCGAACAAAAGAATTTCTCCCCCGCTGAATCCTGCAATAGTTTCCTGCAAAAGTGTTTGTAGTATGTGCAACAGAGCTGTGTGGAGGGAAGACATGTGCATTGCATGTGGCCAATGACCAAGCATTCCGTTGAACCGTCTCACCCTCGCTGCTGACTAATTATCGTCGTTATTACGCTGCAGGGCAAGACCAGCGTCGGCGGATACCTTGGCGTCAGCCCTGGCTCTGATGTCGCTGGGGATGCAGTCTCTTACTCTGCACCTGAGGACCGCAACGGCCGGGCAGACGCCGGTGACGCCGCGACTGCGAAGGCTTACATTACAGCAGCTCACTCTGATGCAGCGGGACGTGATGAGAATGTTGTCGTCCTCTCAGCTGTTAACCTGGGTGGCCTGACACTGGAGCGAGGCCTGTACAAGTCCACAGGTGCCCTGGAGGTGTCTTCGGGCGACCTGACCCTCGACGGTGGCAACAGCAATGGTGCTGCCTCAGAGGCCGTGTTCATCTTCCAGATTGCCGAGACACTGCAGGTCAGTCTTCCCTACCTTATTACAGCAGCGCTGTATTGCCTCCCTAATAACCTAGTACAGCTGAAATGTTTGTCAGCAGTATATATGGTATTATTCTGCGTACATGGTTAGCATTTATTATTATTATTATTATTATTATTATAAAAAACAACAAGCCCCATTACTCCCACTATGCACTGTCTACCCACCACGGCCTATGAGCTTAATATTTACCTGATCCTGATATTATGATATTTCCACACACCTCCTCTCCTGACCTTTAGGTGAGCTCTGGCCTAAAGATGATTTTGACAGGTGGAGCTCAGGCCAAGAACGTGTTCTGGCAGTTGGGCAGTGCTGCCACTTTTGAGGTCGACTCAGTGGTGGTAGGAACTGTGATGGCTTACTCGGCGATCACTGCCAAGGCTGGCTGCCAGGTGGAGGGTCGTCTGTTTGCGCTGAACGAGGCTGTCAGCCTGGACAGCAACGTGGTGGTCTTTCCCTCGTAAAACTTGCAAGCTCTATTGACAACATAATCTGGGACGTATAGTGATAAATATTCATCAGGCTGAAGTATCCATAGATAGTGGATATGGCATTTTTCTTAAAGAGCTGATATTCTTGTATTGTGGAGGAGAGTAGTGCGGCAGTACATGTTGACACTGCATGGCGGCACTCCACTATGACACTCCATGTTGACACTGCATGGCGGCAGTACATGGTGACAATGCATGATGGCACTCCACAACGACACTCCATGGTGGCACTGCATGGCGGCAGTGCAAAGCAGCAGTGCATGTTGGCAGTGCATGATGGCACTGCATGGCGGCAGTGCATGGTGGCACTGCATGGTGGCACTGCTTGGCGGCACTGCATGATGGCACTGCATGGTGGCAATGCATGGTGGTACTGCATAGTGGCACTGCGTGGTGGCCCTGCATGGTGGCACTGCATGGTGGCACTGCAGGGTGGCAATGCATGATGGCACTGCATGGTGGCACTACGTAATGGCGCTGCATGGTGGCACTACATGTTGACACTGCATGGCGGCACTCCATATTGACACTACATGGCGGCAGTGCCATCTTATGTACGGCTGGTGGCCGATGCAGCAGAGCCTGCTGCACCAGGCCCCCGGACCACCATCAGCGGTGATGTACCTGAACTGGTGCTGGAGCACTAAAAACTAACCATGTCAAAAGTAATTTTGGAATGCCCTAGGAATGCTCATACACCAAAGATCTAGGATGCGGACCAGTGTGTGTCCCGGAAATTCGCTGGGCAGCATGCGGCCTCCCCTCATTACTCCTGAGTCATGACGGACCTAGTGGCTGAAGTCACTCCTTTGCCCACCTTGCCACAGTGCTTCCTAAAGCAGCAGTGCTCTGTTTGACACTGCCGCGATGGGCGCACAAGGTCCATGCGTTAAATCCTGCCGCTGATCTTGTTTTACCGCCCTGATGCTGTCAATGCCACCCGCATGCTAGTTACTGCGGCAGCTGCTCAGATCAAGCCCCCGGCAAGCAGCGCAGCCGCCGCACCTCCCCCGACGCAGAGCCACAGTAACGCGACCCTGAAGCTTCCGAAGGAGAGCATTCACGCCTCGCCCGGGTGTGAATCTGGGACTTCCTACCTGAGCATGCCCCTCGAGGCGCACATGGAGCTGCTCAGGCTGGCAGAGGACGGCGCTGACGCCGGCACTGGCGAGCAAGTGCTGTGGAGCAATGGCATCATGAGGGGGGAGCTGTCTGGCGGCTCGGATCTTGCCGGGACATTCGGGCTGGGGCAGGTGCTCCGGGCAGTGGAGTCGGGCAGCTGCAGCCCGGCAGAAACCGCAGCCGACGGTCGCCTACATCAGGGAGCCTCTGAGGGGGATGGAGCGGTGGCATGTGGAGAGCCCGGGATGGTGACACCTGGCTGGCCCTACAGCGTAACCGTGGGTCCTGGCGGTGTTGACGCAAGCTTCTGTGGGATGACGGACGTGGACCCGGAGATGGTGGAGTTTCTTAAGGAGGTGTTGCTCTACGGGGAGGAGGAGGGGCAGGAATGGGGCGACGGTGGGAGCCAGGACACTAACTCGGGAGCTGCTTCGATGCCGCAACAACAACAGGATCCTGACAGCGCTGCCTTGGTGTCAGCGAGCACCGAGCATCCGGCCGTATCAGAAGCAACGACAGCTTCGGTAGCTGGTGGGAACAGTGCAACCGTCTCCTCCGCAGCCGCCTTGGACGACGTCTTTGGAGCCATGTTTGAGCCATGGACCGGGTCATTGGAGACTCAGGCTGACTCCATGGCAGGCTCCGGGCGCCCGCTGCCTGCTGTGGGGGCTGCCGGGGCTGGCTCCGGTACCCGCACGAATATCGCGGATCCCTCTGAGGGAGTTGAAGGAGGCAGCAGTGCGGGTCCTGAGGGAGCTCGGGTGGGAGGGAGCGACGCCCAGGCGGGGAGGTCGGAGGCACAGCTGCTCTCTGAGGCGCTGGAGCTGCTGCCTGACCTGGATGCAGTAGCGAACCAGCTGTGTGTCAAGTATGACATTGTGGACTGTTGATGTTGTTCCTAGGGCACATAGCTCTTTGAGGAATTGGGTGGGGCACATCTGGTGAAAACGATAGGCTATGAAAACAAAAGGGTTGGTGCTTATCTGCAAACACCGGCTGAGCTGTAGGTGGGGTTTATGACAACAAGCGCATTTGATGTTGTTGTGGTGGGCTGGTGAGTCTACTCATGAGGCTCTAACATTTGGCCTCGTCCATGATACTTATCAGAAATCATTGCCTCATTCACCGCCCTCTGGGCCAGGAGGGGGTCTGGTTGCCTTCGGGGTGTGGCATCTTAGCACGCTTCCCTGTAAGTGTGCCGGCAGACGATTCATGTTTTCAGGTGTGCCAATTCACCTGTGCATGACCTTCGAGCAACGAACACTACTAGGCCGCTAAAGACCAAACCATTTAGCTGGTCCACACCTGGTAGGTGGTCCAAGCAGTAGGGCTTTCTGTATAAGGCCCCCCTGGACGTTGCGGCAGCTTCACTGCGGCTGAAACACACTAAAATAAATTGTCCTGGTTGCATGATTTGGGGTCCAGCCTCTTGGAGCACTGCCTAAAATATTACAGTACGGTAGCCTTGTATACATTGTTCATTTGCGCCAAATCTTGTGTGCATGTCTTGCCGCCAGAAAGCCACCAGCCATTTGGCCTAGGGGACTCAACCAGCCGGGGGCCCAAGGATAAGGGCTTGCTGCTGCAGGCAGGGTTACCCAGTACGGACCGTATTGGCCTAAAATCCCGTACCGTATCCGTACCGCACGGTACCGTTTGCAACACGGCCAAGTACGGTCGCCATTTCCTACACTGCATGGCTGCTTGAGAGCATAAGTGCAAATATCAGCCAGGCATATCAGATATTATCAGGATAGAGGTAGAGGCATCGCTGAGAACAAGTCCTAGGAAGGCATAGACTGATGCGCATTGGATTTTGCAGCCGTCATCGAAGGCTGGCCAGGCCAAGAGTATGCGATGCGAATTTTGCGACAAGACTATCGTCGGCACTAAGCGATTTACCACTAGTTTTAAGGTACTGCTCGATTGCGCAGCTCCCTCGTCTGACAAGTCCACACAGTCCACAGTCCACACCTCCAGGACATCGAAATCTACGTAAACTCGCTCGCTTCCAGAGGTTAAGAGGCATTCGTTGCTCGTAAAAGCCTAAGTCTACCCCCAAACTTAGTGGCAATAAGACACAACTTGGCGCCAAGTCACAATCCAAAGCTGCATGGAGGGAAGAGGCAAGGAGGAGTAGGAGCCCATGAGTCCAGGACTCCTAGGAGAGAGGCAAGACACAGGAGCTCCGTGTCTCCTAACGAAGTGATTTTCATGCATGCTATGCAATGATGCAACTCAGCAACTCTGCAAGGTGATTCTGAGGCCTCTTGTTTCTATATTCCTGCATGTAAAATTTCATCTGCCATGCTGGTGGGTAGCGTTTATATGGGCTGGCTGAATTGCTGAAATGCTGAATGGCATGTTGGAACATTGTAATAGCGATGTGTGAGGAGTTTGGGGTTGCATCCGAGGTTGCATCAATGATCATATTTTTTTCTAGCATGTCAGCATGGTAAATCTGCATGCATGCATGGAGATCCTTGGTGGTTATTTGGGGGCCATGCAAAATTGCAAGGGGGCTGTCATGCAGCCATGCAGTATGTCAGGATGTGCATGGGGTCAAACAGCCATGGGAGTGTTGCATGCATGTGTTTCTCTGTGTGGATCCTGCTGTCCTGGGCTTTGAAAATGGGGGGAAATCTTGGACCGTACTGCCCTACCGTATTGTCCCTTTCGTCCGTACCGTATCCGCACCGTACCGTACCGTATTTCCGTACCGTGTTTCCGTACCGGGTTACCCTGGCTGCAGGCCCTCACGGCCGTCGGTTGTGATGCAGCTGAACTAAAGCTGAAGCTCAGTAGCATAACGGTACCCTGAGCGCGCTTTCAGGGCTGGCATTCCGGAGCGCTGTTTTTGTACCATTTTTCACTACCGTACAGCAGTACCCTTTTATCCTTTCCCCCGAAACATGGACTGTGTATCTTAAGTGCGCATCAGCAACAGCGACATCATAGCCTGCGGACGGGGGACCTGATCAGTGTTATTTTGGGGCTTCAGGTCCACCTTCAGCAGGCTTCCACGCCAGATTGAGACCAAACCAGGACCGGCCTAGGACTGGTGCCGAATGTAGTATGACTGGCCACAACTGGGGCCTCTGGCCAGAGGCCAGAGCTTAGCTGACATTGAGCTATGTCATTCAAAAGAAACACTGGGCCTGATGGTGCAAGCCCTGCTGCTTTGGCCACTGGCCTATTATGGTGGATCTCCATTGGCCCGGTGTGCATGCACAGATGGTTTTGAGTACACAACAAAATCTTCGGATGCCACCACACTCTCAAGAGACAGCGTTTCAGAATGCAATATCTACCGACGATTACATTGATTGTTCCTGCCCCCCTAGTCCTTTTAGTATCGTCTTCTCTCACATTTGAACAGTTGGGCGCCGGCGTGGCTGAGCCTTCTTGAGGGCCCAGAGCTGTTCCGGCATTGACCAGCAAGACATAATGAAACTCACAGCTGGGTTACGCGCTTTAACTACGCTCTAGCTTAATCATGGCCGGGGAGGTCTGATGCAGCAAGCCTTGCTGCTTGGGCTCCTGGCCATGTTCCAGACAAAGGTTTACCCTACACACTGCTTCCGTATACCCTTAAACACAGGTCCTCCATCCTCCGCACCTGGCCCCTGATACCCGAGTCATCCTGTAAAATGCATCCAGTCTATACGCCCCAGTCCATGCACCTGGCCCATGCTGATAATTGCAAATACACTTGGCACATAAACCCCTGGCGGTCTTGCACCTGGCCCATGCGGCTAACTATACCTAGCCTATCACCTCAAGCATTGCACATGGACACTTACTGTCAAATGCAGATGACGATTTATTTCCTGTTAGACAAGCAAAAAAGCTCCTCCTAGTTTTTCTCCTTAGTGCTCAACTTTTCTTAATTATTCCCTTTTCCCACTTTGCTTTGTGTGAGAGGTATTTTCACAATACTGTTTGTTTCACTTCTTCACCATATCACAGCCATTTAACCAGTATCACTCGTTTACATTTCTGGGTTGCATAAAGAAGTAATAAGTAATTTTCCAACGAAGTCGGATTTCCAATTACTTCAAAAATTGTTCACCATCACAGAAAGCATACTAGGCATGAGATGCACTTAATATCCGATGTCAATTTTCATTATGTTTGTTATGGAACAACATGCAGTGTCAACATGCAGTGCCGCCATGCAGTGTCAACATGCAGTGCCGCCATGCATTGTCAACATGTAGTGCCGCCATGCAGTCTCAACATGTAGTGCTGCCATGCAGTGTCAACATGTAAGACTGCCGCCATTCAGTGCCGCAATTCTGCACCACCATGGATGTTTGCCCTTTTTTTTCTGCCCTGCAGTGCCACCATGCAGTGCCACTCCCAGGCTGATGGGAGGGTATGGAGGTCCACAAAACTTGGACGAAGCACCTCAACCAGACTGCCGCAGCCAGAAACGCAATGGGGACGCCCGTTGGGTATGAGTACGAGATTCCCTGAGTCTCTTCATTCTTGTTCCATAGTGTGGAAAGCGATCATGCACACAAAAGACCTTACATCTGGGTGCATGCATAGGCGTGTGGGCAGGTACAGAAGCATTTGTGCTCGAATGGTGTAGGCTTGGTGGACTTTTAGATGCTGGTTCTTATAAGCTACAGTACTGCCCTCTCGGCAGCCAGCTGCAACACTTATTGCAAAATGTAGTCGCCTTACTGGCACCCACATGGGCTGACACAACTCTTGATTCAGTCTAAGCAGCAGATGTTGGTGCAAAACCTTGCCCACAGCCATGTAACAATACTGTTGAATTCGGGGCCTAAGCAGAGTCGTAAAACATCGTTATTTATTTACAACTTAATTTTGCCCCCCAGTCTCATTCGATCCAAAAATTGTTAGTGTAGAAATATATTACCAAATCTGTTAGTTCCAGCCCATTATTCAAGAATAATGGCAGCAGTGCAAATTAGTTGAGTCCACCACTGGTAAAAAATATATTCAGGGATAGCTTTGTCTAACTGTTTGAGCGTAAGAAATTACCAAAAAAATGTACCACATCAAAATAACTAAGTTTAGTACCTAATAAACTACTGAGCACACAGATAACACCCGCCACTGTTTTCCTACACATGGTTTGCGACCATCTTAACGCCTCTACTCCCAGGGATAAATTGCGATTATATAAATTAGTCTACTAGTCCAGCAAGCTTACATGGGGAATGCCACAACATTACTCTACAAGACCACAGCCTCATTCAATGCAAACAAGCGGCCCTCAACCTTGCAACCAGTCTTCGCGGTGATAGCCGAGTATGCCAGCACGTTGCCAAATACCACAGTGTTGACCTCGAAAGTGGCAGCACTGCCTAGCTGCCAGAACACGTTCTTGGCCTGGGCACCACCCGACAGGATCATCTTGAGGCCAGAGCTCACCTAGTCATGGCGAGAGAAATAATAGGAACTAACACATCAACAGAGACGATTCATTGCTTTCAAGACCGTTGGGAGAAAATCTTGACAAATACTGTCCAAATACTGTCCAAATACTGTCTAGTTATGCAGTAGAGAGGCAATTCTGGCAGCAAGGCTGATGCTACCATCCTCCCGAATGGTGGTCGAATTCCATGCATGGAAACCAAGTACTAACCTCAAGGGTCTCCGCAATCTGGAAGATGAACACACTGTCCGAGGCGCTGCCGTACATTTGTACACTCATAAGGTTAGTTGGGAAGTCATGCCACCCAGCAGGCTCTGATGGACACAGAGGACTTCCTTGCATTCAGCAAGCAACTGAGTGGCTCGCATCAAGCAATGTTGAACAGCCTGACATGTTTTCGCTCCCTTGGTTCTCAGTTGATTTCTCCTTCATTTGTTCTCACCGTGTTTGTGACTGTAGATAGAGTAGGCAAGCACAGTGAAGCTGAACGCCGTGCCAAGGTCCACGCTGTCGGGAGTAGTATTTTCCAGCAACCCTCGAGACATCACTCGGGCTGCATCAGTGATGATCATGCCAGAGGTGGCCATGAGGAAGAGCGTAATGGCGCATTGCAGCTTGATGGCTTGCATATGAGACATTCTCTGCTGGATGGGGCTAATGGGGCAGCAGGCAACAGGGTGGCATCATTCCGTTAGCATTGAGGGAAACGTCAGATATTCAACGTGAGACTGAACTGAATATCAGGGGCTGGAAGTAAAGGAGGGCACCCTGTTTGGCCATTCGTCATCTTAGTTAGTTTTCACCAAGCAAGTTGTAAAATTGTGTAAGGAAACTAGGAAAACGGGCATCGTCAGGACTTCAGGAGGCATGCATCAGTCCTGAATATCCTGAAGTGATTAGTGCGCCAACTCAAGACAATCAGAGCAGCTGGAACGGATGGAACAGCCAAGACGGTTGATTTTATTACTGTATGGCATCAGTATTATGCTGTTGCCATACATGTCTCAGGCTAACATCCCTAGCCCATGCCTGGCTCTGGCTAAGTATAATGCCTACTAAACATGATGCGGTTTGTTGTTCGACTTGATGCAATAATTGCCACGCTGTTTTCTATCACGCATACATGCACTGATTATGGATCTGGAATAGTACCGGTACGTGCGTGGCTCACCCGCCTTCAGCAATTAGTTGGCTAGATGGGGGTTGCTCCGGAACGGAGAGTAACCTTCGGCTGTTGAAGATAGTATGCTGCTGCAAGCGATGGCAACTGAGCGAGATGGTCAGCAGAAGAGAAGCGAATAACGAAGTGCCCATTGATCAAGGCGGACATACACCCAGGCTTTATAGTTTTCAGAGGCGGCTGCTCCAGGCCGAATTCCAGACGAATTCGGCCCGAGTCCGAACGAAGTCATGCCATATTACGACATGCCATCACTAAAATATCTGGAATCTTAGGGATATGTAATGATCCCAAAAGCACCCCTTCTCGCCACGCACAGCCCAATGTCGTAGATTCCGAATTCATTAGTCAACGTAAAAGCCTGTGCGTGTAAATGTGCGCTGGAAGGGTCGGTGCTCGAAGGCCGATATCCCAATAGTAGACTCTTCAGGGGTCGATCAGGAACATGCTAGCTGTCATTATGATGCCGAACACCCCACGCAACTAACGAACCAATGGGACACGGCTCGTGTATAAAGAGTATGTAGAGGGTTTGATGGTGGTTCGGCGTCAGCCAACAATGAACCCCCCCCATCCATCTACTACCGGTACGGTCCTTACTGAAGAGCACCGCATGAACCAATTTCTCGGAATGCGATTCACCCAGCTGGCCGGCAGAACAGATTATTCGGCGACCGAGGAGCTTCCAGCAGACTTCCAGCGAGCTGCTTAACGAGTTGTCGAATGCGGACGTGGCTGGAAAGTACGACACTACTGGTGCGTGCGTGGTCGGAGATGATTGGGCATTTCGAGAAGGCCCCGAGAAAAGTAGTAATCGTGTATGTGGAGAGGGCACCTGAGGGTGGCGGGCGCCCTGCCACATCCAGATGGCCATTCGCAGGAGGACTATAAAGCCTGCGATATTCATCGATCATTTTGAATACAATCAGTCGACCAAGTTTTATTTCCTCCCATTGACTACCGTGATTGACTACTCCGCCCCGCCCGGTCCAACCCACCCACCGGGCGCTCAGTCCGCCCGTTCAACAAACCTCCATTGCCCCACCAGCTTAAGGTAGGCATTGTGGATGATGGGTTAAAGCAAGGGGCATGCGATACATTCATACATAAAACTAACCAGTAGGCATGATTTGCTTGTATCGATGTCAGGACCTGCTAGCAAGATAGCTATACAGCCTCAACTTTTAGGCGTGGATAGGTCGGTCGTACGAGGAGGGTGAATCCGTCCGTGTATGGTAGTTGCGACCGTCGCGTGCTAGGCTCATTATTGTTGATGGGTGTCAGGTGGTAATTTCACATTCCACGGAAATCATGAGCATCAGGCCGAAACTAAGACAGTCATCGGCACCTGATACTACAACTGCGGACTGATTACGCACGTATGATCATGTAATAATCCTGCCTACCTTGATTGCCCGCTTCTTAGTTACCGACTACCGCCCCACACAACAGATCATGTCCCCGATGCAATCCAACACGCTGCAATGCGCAGTTGCTATCTTCCTCGTGGTCAGCTCTGGCATCATCGCTTCTGATGCGGCCCGAGAGCTGAGGCAAACGAACCCCTCGACTGTCGACCTTGGCACAGCTGCCGGTTTCACAGTGCTTGCCTACGCCACCGTCACAAACACGGTGAGTTACTAATAAATATGATGCAAGCTGGGGTGCATCCCTCATGACCCCCCTAATAAAAAAGGAGTGCCCCAGAGCTGTCTCTGGCCGGATGGGACAGCATACTACACAGATGGGGTTTGAAATCAGTTAGGTAGCTAGATGAACAAGCATCATGCAATGCATGCATGGCAACCTGTCCAACAGTAGTCCTAGCCTCTGCATCTGTCACTAAAAATGGAAGTTGGTTCGAACAAAAGAATTTCTCCCCCGCTGAATCCTGCAATAGTTTCCTGCAAAAGTGTTTGTAGTATGTGCAACAGAGCTGTGTGGAGGGAAGACATGTGCATTGCATGTGGCCAATGACCAAGCATTCCGTTGAACCGTCTCACCCTCGCTGCTGACTAATTATCGTCGTTATTACGCTGCAGGGCAAGACCAGCGTCGGCGGATACCTTGGCGTCAGCCCTGGCTCTGATGTCGCTGGGGATGCAGTCTCTTACTCTGCACCTGAGGACCGCAACGGCCGGGCAGACGCCGGTGACGCCGCGACTGCGAAGGCTTACATTACAGCAGCTCACTCTGATGCAGCGGGACGTGATGAGAATGTTGTCGTCCTCTCAGCTGTTAACCTGGGTGGCCTGACACTGGAGCGAGGCCTGTACAAGTCCACAGGTGCCCTGGAGGTGTCTTCGGGCGACCTGACCCTCGACGGTGGCAACAGCAATGGTGCTGCCTCAGAGGCCGTGTTCATCTTCCAGATTGCCGAGACACTGCAGGTCAGTCTTCCCTACCTTATTACAGCAGCGCTGTATTGCCTCCCTAATAACCTAGTACAGCTGAAATGTTTGTCAGCAGTATATATGGTATTATTCTGCGTACATGGTTAGCATTTATTATTATTATTATTATTATTATTATAAAAAACAACAAGCCCCATTACTCCCACTATGCACTGTCTACCCACCACGGCCTATGAGCTTAATATTTACCTGATCCTGATATTATGATATTTCCACACACCTCCTCTCCTGACCTTTAGGTGAGCTCTGGCCTAAAGATGATTTTGACAGGTGGAGCTCAGGCCAAGAACGTGTTCTGGCAGTTGGGCAGTGCTGCCACTTTTGAGGTCGACTCAGTGGTGGTAGGAACTGTGATGGCTTACTCGGCGATCACTGCCAAGGCTGGCTGCCAGGTGGAGGGTCGTCTGTTTGCGCTGAACGAGGCTGTCAGCCTGGACAGCAACGTGGTGGTCTTTCCCTCGTAAAACTTGCAAGCTCTATTGACAATATAATCTGGGACGTATAGTGATAAATATTCATCAGGCTGAAGTATCCATAGATAGTGGATATGGCATTTTTCTTAAAGAGCTGATATTCTTGTATTGTGGAGGAGAGTAGTGCCCCTCTTAGTTCCATAACAAACATAATGAAAATTGACATCGGATATTAAGTGCATCTCATGCCTAGTATGCTTTCTGTGATGGTGAACAATTTTTGAAGTAATTGGAAATCCGACTTCGTTGGAAAATTACTTATTACTTCTTTATGCAACCCAGAAATGTAAACGAGTGATACTGGTTAAATGGCTGTGATATGGTGAAGAAGTGAAACAAACAGTATTGTGAAAATACCTCTCACACAAAGCAAAGTGGGAAAAGGGAATAATTAAGAAAAGTTGAGCACTAAGGAGAAAAACTAGGAGGAGCTTTTTTGCTTGTCTAACAGGAAATAAATCGTCATCTGCATTTGACAGTAAGTGTCCATGTGCAATGCTTGAGGTGATAGGCTAGGTATAGTTAGCCGCATGGGCCAGGTGCAAGACCGCCAGGGGTTTATGTGCCAAGTGTATTTGCAATTATCAGCATGGGCCAGGTGCATGGACTGGGGCGTATAGACTGGATGCATTTTACAGGATGACTCGGGTATCAGGGGCCAGGTGCGGAGGATGGAGGACCTGTGTTTAAGGGTATACGGAAGCAGTGTGTAGGGTAAACCTTTGTCTGGAACATGGCCAGGAGCCCAAGCAGCAAGGCTTGCTGCATCAGACCTCCCCGGCCATGATTAAGCTAGAGCGTAGTTAAAGCGCGTAACCCAGCTGTGAGTTTCATTATGTCTTGCTGGTCAATGCCGGAACAGCTCTGGGCCCTCAAGAAGGCTCAGCCACGCCGGCGCCCAACTGTTCAAATGTGAGAGAAGACGATACTAAAAGGACTAGGGGGGCAGGAACAATCAATGTAATCGTCGGTAGATATTGCATTCTGAAACGCTGTCTCTTGAGAGTGTGGTGGCATCCGAAGATTTTGTTGTGTACTCAAAACCATCTGTGCATGCACACCGGGCCAATGGAGATCCACCATAATAGGCCAGTGGCCAAAGCAGCAGGGCTTGCACCATCAGGCCCAGTGTTTCTTTTGAATGACATAGCTCAATGTCAGCTAAGCTCTGGCCTCTGGCCAGAGGCCCCAGTTGTGGCCAGTCATACTACATTCGGCACCAGTCCTAGGCCGGTCCTGGTTTGGTCTCAATCTGGCGTGGAAGCCTGCTGAAGGTGGACCTGAAGCCCCAAAATAACACTGATCAGGTCCCCCGTCCGCAGGCTATGATGTCGCTGTTGCTGATGCGCACTTAAGATACACAGTCCATGTTTCGGGGGAAAGGATAAAAGGGTACTGCTGTACGGTAGTGAAAAATGGTACAAAAACAGCGCTCCGGAATGCCAGCCCTGAAAGCGCGCTCAGGGTACCGTTATGCTACTGAGCTTCAGCTTTAGTTCAGCTGCATCACAACCGACGGCCGTGAGGGCCTGCAGCCAGGGTAACCCGGTACGGAAACACGGTACGGAAATACGGTACGGTACGGTGCGGATACGGTACGGACGAAAGGGACAATACGGTAGGGCAGTACGGTCCAAGATTTCCCCCCATTTTCAAAGCCCAGGACAGCAGGATCCACACAGAGAAACACATGCATGCAACACTCCCATGGCTGTTTGACCCCATGCACATCCTGACATACTGCATGGCTGCATGACAGCCCCCTTGCAATTTTGCATGGCCCCCAAATAACCACCAAGGATCTCCATGCATGCATGCAGATTTACCATGCTGACATGCTAGAAAAAAATATGATCATTGATGCAACCTCGGATGCAACCCCAAACTCCTCACACATCGCTATTACAATGTTCCAACATGCCATTCAGCATTTCAGCAATTCAGCCAGCCCATATAAACGCTACCCACCAGCATGGCAGATGAAATTTTACATGCAGGAATATAGAAACAAGAGGCCTCAGAATCACCTTGCAGAGTTGCTGAGTTGCATCATTGCATAGCATGCATGAAAATCACTTCGTTAGGAGACACGGAGCTCCTGTGTCTTGCCTCTCTCCTAGGAGTCCTGGACTCATGGGCTCCTACTCCTCCTTGCCTCTTCCCTCCATGCAGCTTTGGATTGTGACTTGGCGCCAAGTTGTGTCTTATTGCCACTAAGTTTGGGGGTAGACTTAGGCTTTTACGAGCAACGAATGCCTCTTAACCTCTGGAAGCGAGCGAGTTTACGTAGATTTCGATGTCCTGGAGGTGTGGACTGTGGACTGTGTGGACTTGTCAGACGAGGGAGCTGCGCAATCGAGCAGTACCTTAAAACTAGTGGTAAATCGCTTAGTGCCGACGATAGTCTTGTCGCAAAATTCGCATCGCATACTCTTGGCCTGGCCAGCCTTCGATGACGGCTGCAAAATCCAATGCGCATCAGTCTATGCCTTCCTAGGACTTGTTCTCAGCGATGCCTCTACCTCTATCCTGATAATATCTGATATGCCTGGCTGATATTTGCACTTATGCTCTCAAGCAGCCATGCAGTGTAGGAAATGGCGACCGTACTTGGCCGTGTTGCAAACGGTACCGTGCGGTACGGATACGGTACGGGATTTTAGGCCAATACGGTCCGTACTGGGTAACCCTGCCTGCAGCAGCAAGCCCTTATCCTTGGGCCCCCGGCTGGTTGAGTCCCCTAGGCCAAATGGCTGGTGGCTTTCTGGCGGCAAGACATGCACACAAGATTTGGCGCAAATGAACAATGTATACAAGGCTACCGTACTGTAATATTTTAGGCAGTGCTCCAAGAGGCTGGACCCCAAATCATGCAACCAGGACAATTTATTTTAGTGTGTTTCAGCCGCAGTGAAGCTGCCGCAACGTCCAGGGGGGCCTTATACAGAAAGCCCTACTGCTTGGACCACCTACCAGGTGTGGACCAGCTAAATGGTTTGGTCTTTAGCGGCCTAGTAGTGTTCGTTGCTCGAAGGTCATGCACAGGTGAATTGGCACACCTGAAAACATGAATCGTCTGCCGGCACACTTACAGGGAAGCGTGCTAAGATGCCACACCCCGAAGGCAACCAGACCCCCTCCTGGCCCAGAGGGCGGTGAATGAGGCAATGATTTCTGATAAGTATCATGGACGAGGCCAAATGTTAGAGCCTCATGAGTAGACTCACCAGCCCACCACAACAACATCAAATGCGCTTGTTGTCATAAACCCCACCTACAGCTCAGCCGGTGTTTGCAGATAAGCACCAACCCTTTTGTTTTCATAGCCTATCGTTTTCACCAGATGTGCCCCACCCAATTCCTCAAAGAGCTATGTGCCCTAGGAACAACATCAACAGTCCACAATGTCATACTTGACACACAGCTGGTTCGCTACTGCATCCAGGTCAGGCAGCAGCTCCAGCGCCTCAGAGAGCAGCTGTGCCTCCGACCTCCCCGCCTGGGCGTCGCTCCCTCCCACCCGAGCTCCCTCAGGACCCGCACTGCTGCCTCCTTCAACTCCCTCAGAGGGATCCGCGATATTCGTGCGGGTACCGGAGCCAGCCCCGGCAGCCCCCACAGCAGGCAGCGGGCGCCCGGAGCCTGCCATGGAGTCAGCCTGAGTCTCCAATGACCCGGTCCATGGCTCAAACATGGCTCCAAAGACGTCGTCCAAGGCGGCTGCGGAGGAGACGGTTGCACTGTTCCCACCAGCTACCGAAGCTGTCGTTGCTTCTGATACGGCCGGATGCTCGGTGCTCGCTGACACCAAGGCAGCGCTGTCAGGATCCTGTTGTTGTTGCGGCATCGAAGCAGCTCCCGAGTTAGTGTCCTGGCTCCCACCGTCGCCCCATTCCTGCCCCTCCTCCTCCCCGTAGAGCAACACCTCCTTAAGAAACTCCACCATCTCCGGGTCCACGTCCGTCATCCCACAGAAGCTTGCGTCAACACCGCCAGGACCCACGGTTACGCTGTAGGGCCAGCCAGGTGTCACCATCCCGGGCTCTCCACATGCCACCGCTCCATCCCCCTCAGAGGCTCCCTGATGTAGGCGACCGTCGGCTGCGGTTTCTGCCGGGCTGCAGCTGCCCGACTCCACTGCCCGGAGCACCTGCCCCAGCCCGAATGTCCCGGCAAGATCCGAGCCGCCAGACAGCTCCCCCCTCATGATGCCATTGCTCCACAGCACTTGCTCGCCAGTGCCGGCGTCAGCGCCGTCCTCTGCCAGCCTGAGCAGCTCCATGTGCGCCTCGAGGGGCATGCTCAGGTAGGAAGTCCCAGATTCACACCCGGGCGAGGCGTGAATGCTCTCCTTCGGAAGCTTCAGGGTCGCGTTACTGTGGCTCTGCGTCGGGGGAGGTGCGGCGGCTGCGCTGCTTGCCGGGGGCTTGATCTGAGCAGCTGCCGCAGTAACTAGCCTGCGGGTGGCATTGACAGCATCAGGGCGGTAAAACAAGATCAGCGGCAGGATTTAACGCATGGACCTTGTGCGCCCATCGCGGCAGTGTCAAACAGAGCACTGCTGCTTTAGGAAGCACTGTGGCAAGGTGGGCAAAGGAGTGACTTCAGCCACTAGGTCCGTCATGACTCAGGAGTAATGAGGGGAGGCCGCATGCTGCCCAGCGAATTTCCGGGACACACACTGGTCCGCATCCTAGATCTTTGGTGTATGAGCATTCCTAGGGCATTCCAAAATTACTTTTGACATGGTTAGTTTTTAGTGCTCCAGCACCAGTTCAGGTACATCACCGCTGATGGTGGTCCGGGGGCCTGGTGCAGCAGGCTCTGCTGCATCGGCCACCAGCCGTACATAAGTCAAGGCTTGGTCCCCATCGGCCTTGTCGTGGCAAAGCAGCGGCCTACCAACGGTTTTCTGGTGCACACTAATGGAACATTGTTCTTTGGGCGCCCCGCCTTACCAGCCCACACCCGGGCCAAGCCAGGCCTTCCTCGTTCACACATACAGGTACATACCACCTCCACATCTCTCCATCTCTCTCAACCCTATCTAGTAATCATCGAAGGGTTTAGGGTATAGGGTTTATATTGGGGTTTATGTTAGGTTGGATAAACCCCAAAACCAGCAGTTACCCAGTACACATGGACGGCTACGGTTCAGCTACATTTCAGCTACCTCAGGGCACATTTCTACTAGCTCCGGCCATAAGCCACAAGCGCTGCCAGATATCAGATAAGCTGCTGGAGTCTGTGCCTGCAGGCTGGTCAAGGTTTGCCCCAATCGGCCTGTTGTGGCGGCTGGGCGGCTTGCCGAAGGCAGACTTGCAGCCGGACTAAGTAAGCACCAACCTGCGGTCGTGAAGGCTGGCCAGCATGACCCTAGGCCACCAGTCTGTCTTGTCCAGAGCTGCAATGATGATGTCCCCTCCGGCCTCGGTCAGGTTCTTCCAGGCCTGCAGCACCTGCACCAACACGCGGTGCCCCAGGCCTACCTGCTCGCAGCAGCAGTCGCAGGCAGCAGAGGAAGCAAGGAATGAGAGAGGCAGAGACATCATGGCAACGGTGAAAGAGACGGATGTACGGCAACGTCATGGGGAAAGCAAACTGAATACAATGGGCTATCAGGGTGCAATATGTGAGTAATATGAGTAATATGAGTAATACGAGTAATATGAGTAATAAGACTGTACATGAGACGTGAAGGTGCAATTTCATTTGTGGATCAAGTGATGTGGATCTAGCAATGATGAATCCACAAGCGCCCAGTGCAACCAGACTAACAAAAAGATACCGGAGCGCATGCAAGCCTGCTGCGACCGTGGGAGGACAGCAGCACAGCTTACGGGCGGGACGGCCATAAGACAGGTGTCCTCTTTGTACAACCTTGCAACGATTATAATGACCTATGTAGGGCATTCAATACATATGGATTATTTTATCTAACTGGTACCAACTGGTATGAACGCAACAACATCGGAGACCCAGGCTCCCTAGCCCCACCTCAACACTCAGCAACGGTGGAGCGGGCAGCCTTGGAGGGGCAACAGGCATCACCTCCGCCTCCAGTGGGGCTGCACCGGACTCGCCCTTCAGCTCCAAAGGGATGCTGCTCGCGCCGTCCAGTAGGAGGGCCGTCTGGGGGCCGCTGAAGACCGGCCCTGAGGTCGCAGGGCTGAGCTGCGGCAACTCGGAGCCCGCCGCAGCGCTCGTAGGAGACGGCGCCCAGAGAGACGCGGTGGGAAGAGGCGCTTGCTGCTCGGAAGCAGACGCGGCGGCCGGCCTCACAGCTCCCTCCTCCCCGGAGACACAGACACGCTGAGCCGCCGCACCCTGCTGGCTGCTGTCGTTCAAGCTGAGCGGCAGGCCCTCAGATGCCCATGCGCAGTCAAACATGTTGCACAGCAGCACAAGCAGTCGGGACAGGGCCTCACTGGCAGCGCCGTTCCAGACTGCACTAGGTGGGTTCGCTACACCAGCCCATTGCCCATCTGGTGAAGGCACTGCGACGTCACAAGCTGGCGGGCCGGTGGCTGGAGCTGCTTGCGAGGGCACCGATTGGAGGGACGGCTGCATCCTTATGCCACCACACCTGCAGTCGGGGTGGGCAAGGTTGCCGGAGGTTACTTGATCAGAGGCTTTTAAATCAGAGATTCCTAGATCAGAGGTGGCAAGATCGACTGTTACTGGAAAGGAAGTTATTGGATCAGGATAATTAGATAATACTTGATCAGATATTATTTGATCAGATGCCACTGGTTTGGTTGTTGCTGGATTGGATGTTACTAGATCTGACGTTACTGGATCCGATGTTGGAAGGCCAGATGTTCCTCCGTGGCAAGATACTGGTCGAATGATACTAATGGGATGTAACTGGATCGGATGATAATAAAACAGATGTTACTGGATCGGATGTTATTGCATTGGATATAATGGAGTCAGATGTAACTAAATGAGCAGGTACTGGATAAAATACTCCTGGATCCGGAGGCTGTGTAAGGTGAGTTCAAGTTGCAACTTAAGGGAGGAGATTGAGTTTGTTAGGAACGACTAAAGGAGATCAAACTTGCTGGGGACTAGGGGCACAAGGCTGTGAGCCAAGTTGCCTTTCAAGGAATGGATAGGAGGTTGAGAGGGAGGGGTAGGGGGGGAGAGAGGCCTGACTGAAGAGAGAGGCAAGTGAGGAATATGGCAACAATATTAAATATATCATCCTTCCTGACCTCAGCGAAGAGCGCCCGAAACAAGGAATCTTAGAGAGGAGATCTGGCGATGAGGCTAGATACAGCAGCGCTAACCCACCAGCAGAAAGCATGTTTTGAAAGCGCTCAGCAGTGCGGACAGATAAAAATAAGGAGTACAGCGAGGTGAGGCTCAGCACAGGTTAAGGTCTACCGAAACTGCTGTTTTTAGGGTCCAGGGGCTATGGACCTGGGTCTCCACTGTCAACAAAGGAGAGGATGGGTGCAGGATTACACTGCTATGAACCCATCCGTGCTAATATTGGCATGCACCAGACCGCCTTTTGGAGGGGGAGGCTGGGCTGCCACCACAGAGCCACTTGGGCAAGAAGCTTGGCCTGCTGCCGGCTGATCGGGAGGCTAGACCTACGGCCGGCTGCTCGGAAGGCTTGGCCGCCGGCCGGTGGTTCAAGTGGGCCACCAACGAAGTGGGCCTTGCCGGCCCAGGTCTTGCTGCACCGGCCCCTCCGTCGTAGGCCGGGAAGTATCTGAGTTGCAGCTGAAATGCGCTAATAAAAAGAAACGACTTGGCCCGTACCTGATTGCTCCCAGTAACGCCGTTGCTGCTCTGATGTGCGCCGGGGTCTCCTTGTGCAGCAGCTCCAGGACCAGGCTGTGCAACAGCGTCAGCGCGCCCGCATACCCCCTGCTGCCCACTCCGGCGCAGCATAGCGGCGGCGCTGCGGCCCCGTTCGCAGTTGATGTGGGCATGCAGGCGGCCATCGCGGGCAGACCCTCAGGGTTCCGGAGCAGTAGTAGAACCGCGTCCAGCACGTGCTCTCTGGTCTGGTGGTCTTGCAAAACGGTCCCAGCGGCGGCTGCCGAGGAAAAGCCGTGCGGTGTCGGCCCGCTGCCGGTGAGCAGCCCGGCCAGCTCCTGCTGACGCCTTGCCTGCTCTGACGCTGCGGGGTCGGCGCTGAACTGGAACGCGACGTGGGTTGACGATGCACCCGCCGCTGTGTCTGGGATATCGAAGTGTTGCTGCTGCATCTGCTGCAAGGCTGGCAGGCCCACTTTGGACTCAGGCAAGCCCCACGCTGAGCAGAACACGCGCAGCAGCGTGGCCACGATCGGGGTGCGGAACCACCAGGGAGACGACGCACAGGCGCTCTGGCCGCAGTCGCCACCGACCCTAGTGTCCAACGAGGCGCCCACGGCTCCCGCCCCACCGCCGGCCTGCTGCTGTGGCAGCACTCCGCCGTCCTGTGGGCGGTTCCCGCCCTGACTCTGCGGCGGCACCGCCCGGCTGTCCTCGAGCAGCGCGCACGACACCTCGACGAGACCGAGCACTTGCTGCCTGCGCCTCTGAGCGTCCTCCTGATGGTGCATCAGCAGTGAGGCGGTCAGCGGCCCACCGGGGCCCTGGCTCATAAGTACGTGCGCGAGTGTCGAGGCGCTGGGAGACACCCCGCTGATGCCGACGCAGTCGGAGAGCACGTCCCCGACATGGGCGCACAGACGGGCCAACAGGGCGACGGCCTCAGGGCCCTCATCTACCGGGGACAGGGCCCCGCTGCCCCTAACGCCATCTCCCAAGCCGCCGGGAGGCTGCTGCTGCGGCGGCGGCGGCAGCGGGCGCGGCACCTGAATCGAGTAGGAGGCCGCGACAGCAAACAGCTGCGCAGCGGCCTTGCGCACTGACATCATTGGGTGCCCAACAGCGTTCATGGCCACCGCCACCATGCTGCCGGATGCCGGTGGCACCGCCGATCCACCGCCGCCGCCGCCGCTATCCATGCTACCGCCCCCAGCAACTGCCTGCGAAGCCAGCCAGCGCGCAATCAGCTCCCCCCTCTCATCCACCTCCTCGTGCCAGCCGCCCAGCAGGCGTAGGGCTGCGTGGCGCAGGCCCTCAGCCTCTTCGTCCTCACTGTCGGCGAACATGCGGATGGCGTGCAGCAGCTCGGGTCGCCTCTGAAGCAGCATGGCCTGCCCTGCTGGGGAGCCTGTCAAGCTCTGCAGGATAACGAGAGCGCCCAGGGCCCGCACCTGCACACGCCCAGGGGGCGAAACGAAAGAGGCATCACGTCAAGTGGATGGCAGTAATTACAGGATGATGAGAGAGTGTCGTGCTCCTGATCCTCATGTCGCAGGTGTGGCAAGAGGGGCACACACACGCAGCTTGAAGGTAACAGAAGGCCATCTCGTTGGGATTCAGAGTCAGAACGAGTATGGTGGAAGCTTACCCAGTGCTACGGCCGAAGTGGTGGCTTCCTTAATCCACGCTTCAAGGCGTATTCTTTGCGAAGGAAACCAAACACATATTACCGCTGTTGCATGGCATGGGTGACCGTTCCGGGGAATTTGGATTTAGCACATCCTCGGGGCATGGCATGGCATGGCATGCGTCCATGTCCGCCCCCCGCGTCAACGCATCTGACCTCATTGCCGGACGAAGGATCACCTCCATCGCCGTACTCGTCTTCCAAAGGTTCTGATCCCTGCCCCGCGCCAGCCTCCTCAACGTTCGGTATCGCGTTCGACACGATCACGAAGATGGCTTCGAGACCACCCCGGGTCACGAAGGCGCGCTTCGCGGCGTCGCTGTGCATCACGAAGGCCGCCAAGCCCTCCACGATCTCGCTGCCGCTGCTGCACCCGCCGCAGCACAGCTCGCTTCCGCCGATGCACGCAGCGTCGGGGTTCTGCAGGAGCGCGCCGAGGCATCGGTCCAGCTTGTCGCGCGGCACCGCTGGCCGCGCTGATTTGCCACCAATGCGTGGCATGCGTGTTTGCTACAGCACATGCACCGATGCACGACTCTGACACGTGACGTCATCAAGTGTCATAACGCAGACAGACAGGCAGGCCCACTGACAGCAGTACCTGCACGTCACCATGGGGGTGGCGGTGGTAGTACTCTTTCACTGTACCAATTTCTTTTACAGTTCTTGATGAGGTGCGCAACAGAATTCCACATGTTCAGGACAGTGCATACCTGCTGGGCCCTGCTGAACGCTCAGCCGCGTGGGGCTGGCAGGGAAGGACTAAGCTCGATTCCAGCTGCCATGCACAGCCTAGGTCATGGTGCAGCCATGCCATCTTGTGTGAGGTTGGCAGGAACATGGAACCAGCGATCTAGACAGAAGGAGAGGGAGGATCGTTTGGCGGGTTCGATCCCTCAACCTGTGGGAATGGAACAAACATGTGAGTAAGGGGGTAAGGGCCATACATTTTGCTCCAGTGAAGAATTAGCTTTGTACTAGGTGAGGAACCTGAGTTGAACCGATTGAAGGCCCAGATGTAAGACACAGGTTGATTTAGAGTTTGGCCTGAGAGCTGATCCATGACTGAAACTGGCTTGGCCTTGGTTCCTTACATGATCATTATTAATTTCATGTGCTGTACGAGTGGAATCGATTTGTGTATGCTGTCTACTGGTAGTTCTGGTAGCTCTAAGAGACCCACATCCATGATTCAATTCACTGGATCTCAAGGGCCAGTCGTCAAGAAGATGCAGGCGGCCGACTGCCAGGAGATATAAAAGATTAAGAGCGCTCAAACCCCATGTTGATGCGAATCATTTGATAGGTGAAGCGTTGCTTGTGAAGCATGCACGCCTACAGCTCATTCAGTCAGAGGCACCCTTCAAGTTTGTTAGGTATAGCAAGGTGCACTTGCATGAGTGCTATCACAGCCGCTCTGTGGCATGTGTACAACATGACTGTTGGATCCAAAAATCTGGCCTTGGTGAAGAGGGTCAATGGCGGCATGAGACGGGTCGTGGACATCAAGGACTTGGACCCAGCCGCCTTCCACCTGGCCATGAAGAGTCAGCGGGGTGGGGGGAATCGTTGCTGACTCAGAAGCGGTACACAGCCAAGATGCTAGAGCGGTTTGACATGACCTATGTCAAGTCCAGGGCAGCAGCGATGGATTCGGTTGCCCCACGATCTTAGGAGGCAGGAAATGAGCTGTGTGAACATCTCAGCCTGCTCTATACGGACATGAATGGATGCCCCAATTCCCTAGATTCAGGTACGGTATCAGGCCTGACATTGCACATGTTGTGGAGAGGTCTCACCTTCAACATGCTGAAGCCTTGCACTGTGCATCTGGAGGCAGCCAGGTCAGTGTTGCGCTATGTAGCCGGTACTCGGACGCATGGCATCGAGTTTGGTGGCTTGTCTGCTGGGCTCATCGGCTACGGTGACGGTGATGACAGCAGCGATCCTGACACGCATCCCTCAACCACGGGCTATGCTTCCCTCCTGAATGGGGGACCTGTGTCATGGAAGAGCAAGCTGCAGCACATGGTTGCAGCATTCACATATGGAGGATCCACGTATTCAGCATCCACGGTGATCCACGTATGGACGGAGTATATGGCAACCCACTACGCTGTCAATGAGGGCGTGTGGCTGCGCAACTGCTCCCGGAGATTGGGGTGGAGATTGATGATGTGAGCATCATGGAGGACAAACCTCTTCCATCCTCGGAGCGCACAAAGCACTTCAATATTAAGTAACATTAACACTTTAATCCAGTGATATTTTCCGCATGTTTGAGTCCTGCCATTGGATCTGCCATGACTTCTGCCATGGGTGTCAAGGGTTGGTAAGTTGTTTTGCCCTGCTCCTTTTTATGCATGTTTCTGGATTTAGACGTTCAGACTCTTTCGGGGGGGTCAGTATGGACATCTTCCAAATCTTCTTTGGCTTTTCAGGGTTTGAGTGGATCGTACCAACCCTGATATTAGCGACTACAGTCCCGTGGTTTGTAGGCTTGAGTGGCCGCCATGCCACCTAAAAGTTTGTAGGCTTCAGGGCTTTCTATGTATTTTTTTGCTGGGCTTCTGGTGCACCTTTCAGTTTTTGTAGGTTTTGAGGGGCGTTATGCTTAAAAGCAAGAAACTGGGGGAGTGTTCAAATTTCTCTGGCGTTCTGCCCTTTTTATTCTTTCCTTTGGATGTTGAACCTGACTTCCTTTCTGTGCACTCAGGGTCTGTCATGGGCAGTACATCTTTGGGGTCAACCTCTTTTTTTTCTGCCCCTTTTACTCAGGCGCCCACTCGGCCGGGCCTTTATTTGAGCTGGGCCCAGGGGTGTAACGTCATTGATCTTTGTGTTCTACCTAGGTGGTGTAGCTCGTGACTATGAGGGACTTGTTACTTGCTTCCTCTCTTCATGTTACTTTCCTGGTTTTTATGTTGCTAGTTCCTTTGGGCCTTAATAACCTCTTTGCGAGTTATCTTTTGCGTTAGGTGCACCCTCATACTATATTTTTGGATGTTCATGCGAGGGGGGGCAGAAGAATAGTGGGTGGACCCTATCCTCCAAGTTTCTAGAGCTTTTTTAATAAACTGGTAGTACAAATATTTTGTTTTTCATGACAAGAGGGTGAAGGGGAGGCTGGGTCTTGGGCAACCCGTTATTTTCCATGGGAAACTACACTACAAATGCTGATGGGAGCGTTGTCGTTCTCTTCTTCATGACAGAAGTGGTCAGCATCATAACGTGTGGCAAGCATTAGCACTTGACCCCTTTCAGCATGCAGAATGACATGGGCGGGGTGCCTGCTCTGCAATCACAAGCATGGCTGTTTCTCACACATGCATTCCTCCACGAACTTGTTCATTGACATGCAATTCATGATCCTTGCCAAGTCTTTTGCCTTCGCGTGAGGCAATGCATCAGGGTCCCCCCCGGTATTTAAAAAAATCTAAAACCTTCAGAACCACGAAGCAGGAAACAGATTGAGGAACCACGAAACAGATTGAGAAGCTTCTGGCCAACAAGCACTCCTCAAAGCAGCGGGCAGCGCGTATGATTCCGTATCGCTGCTTCGAGGTGACGTCTGTTCCTGTCTCGCTGCAATGAATTTTACAGTCGGTGCCATACATGACATGCTCTACTTATGCCATGCCTTGAGGATTCGGGCCAGTACAGGGTGGTGCTGAAAAACACCGGTTTGGGGAAGTGACGGATGTAGCATGCGGGAAAGGGGACTTAAGCCCTCTCTCCACGGATGCGCCTGGCGAGCTGGATGTCCTTGGGCATGATGGTGACACGCTTGGCATGGATGGCGGCCAGGTTGGTGTCTTCGAACAGGCCGACCAGGTAGGCCTCTGCTGCCTCCTGGAGTGCCAGAACGGCAGAGGACTGGAAGCGCAGGTCAGTCTTGAAGTCCTGGGCAATCTCACGGACCAGGCGCTGAAAGGGCAGCTTGCGGATGAGTAGCTCGGTGGACTTCTGATACTTTCGGATCTCGCGCAGAGCTACAGTGCCAGGGCGGTAGCGATGGGGCTTTTTCACGCCTCCTGTGGCAGGGGCGCTCTTGCGAGCTGCCTTGGTGGCCAGCTGCTTCCTGGGTGCCTTGCCTCCGGTGGACTTGCGTGCGGTTTGCTTGGTACGGGCCATTCTGCTTATCGGTTAAGGGCAGGGGCTGATAGTAAATTGAACGTGTCGAATGCTGTCAAATCGCCTGCTTTATGCGGCGTCCACACAACTGATCTGCCGATCCTGTCATTGAGCTGTGTCCGATGAACCGGATCGACAGACCGCAGCTGTCGGTTCGAACTTCGGACCTATTTAGGTCAGACATGACGGGGATAATTACGAAAACGCATTCTCGATCTCTATCAATTTCAAACGTATACAATGTCTGGACGAGGCAAAGGAGGCAAGGGACTCGGAAAGGGAGGCGCAAAGCGCCACCGCAAGGTCCTTCGTGACAACATCCAGGGCATCACCAAGCCTGCCATTCGCCGCCTGGCTCGCCGTGGAGGCGTGAAACGTATCAGCGGCCTCATCTACGAGGAGACCCGCGGGGTCCTCAAGGTCTTCCTAGAGAACGTCATCCGTGATGCTGTCACCTACACTGAGCATGCTCGCCGCAAGACGGTCACGGCTCTAGACGTTGTCTACGCCCTCAAGCGCCAGGGCAGGACTCTGTACGGCTTTGGCGGTTAATCAACCAAACAAATAACCAGCTGCCTCCTATATCCACAAATCACCGGTGTTTTTCAACACCACCACGTCATAAACACAACTCACCGCCCGATCGCGCTGTCTGCACATGCTCACCCCATCATTATTCCAACGATCTGCATGGAAGGTACAGCCATGCATGTGTATTTTGGCCAACATGCCACTGCATGCTGCACGGACCGATGTTGATCAAGCCTTGAACGGCTAGTGGTCCAAGCAATAGGGTCTTCCACACCGAGCTATGTTTGCCATTAGGTCAGGTTGGGGCTGAGGCACCCTAGAAGACAAGGTGACCAACCCTTGTCCCTAGTCGGCAACATGCCTCGTCGCGGTTGTAGCAGGTGAAACATGCTGCAGTCCAGTGGAGCATTAATACACCTGCATCCTAGTTCTGACATGTGAAGTTTGTGAAGTGAAGTTTTTACAGTCCAACAGAGCACCACACTTGATGCATGGGACATGTGCCCGTAAACCGGTACATGCACTTGATACACTAGGACAGAAAGCGAAAACCAGTGACCCCCCTGGGCAAGCAACTAGCACACAACCACGACAGTAGCGTGGGAATGAACCCCATAGTGCAGAAGATAAGCCCCAGCCATAAAACATGACGTGGGTGCAAAAGAGTTCAGTGGAGCATTAATACACATGCATCCTAGTTCTGACATGAAGCAAACTAGTGCCCGTGTCCCCTGGATTGTTCAAAAACAAATAACCTTGTTTCGGCATAAGAATGAATCCCATACCTGTAGTAACATTGCTGAATATGCCTTTTAAGCAGGGCCAGGGTTTGAGGGCATTGACTCTCTTCTTTTGGCGCACCGAAGTAGGTCAAGGTCACGGGGTAGCAGTTGAATTAGTTTTAAGTTTGAAAGCACTGAATCGTATCATACCGCCCCGCCCGTTGCCAGCTGGGAGCCGTGCTACTAAGACACATGCAGCTCATTATTCAACCATGCACCAGTCACCTTGTGCCATCCACACCGTGCCATTCACCATTCACCCTGCCATGCACCCTGGGCCATGCAGCATGCACTGTGCGCCATGTGCCACTCACCTTGTGCTATTCACCCAGTGTCATGCACCCAACACCCTGCACCATGTGGCAAGCACCTTGCGCCATGTATCTTGCGCTCCCTGCCTGCCGCTGTAAACATCGAGCACCTTCAACAAATGAAGAGGCATCTGGTCGCCTGATCCAATCAATACGCTGCATTGCAGCGCCTGGGCCAGCGCAGAAGTAACCACTCCTGCGAGCTTGCTCCCTGCCACTGACTCTGCCGCCAAACCCACTCCTCCTGCTGCCTGCCGTTGCAGACCCTGTTCCTGCCGGCATCTGCGGGCCAGGACCTAGCAGCATGTGAGGGCATGCCCCTGCTGCTGGCCTCGGAGCCCTACTGCTTGAAACAACGGTGCGTGATGGGGTGCATCTGCATCTCTGCAACTGTAAATGCTCCTCTTGATTGGTGCTACGGGTCTGCAACGTGCAACATGGTACCTGTCTGCTTCTTACGGCTTTTGCTGTTATGATATTGGTACGTGCTGCACTGCCACAAGGACATCTATGTACAAGATAAATAAATAAAAGTGGGCCTGCCTCAGGCTTCTCAACCCTGTCATGTGCTTTCAAGCAAGTAACCAACCTTGCCATTTACAACTCCCAAGCATAAACCCTAAACCCTGCCCAGCATCCAAATCGGACACACCGCTCAGGTCTCCAGCCTGTTGACACGGCCCGTGGGAGAGGCTCCGAGTGTCTGGCTGACTGGCTACGGCCCCGGCTGCGGGAACCAGAGCAGAAGTACAGCCTGCTGGACGCAGCGGTCTCAGAGCAGGCATCCCCAGTGCATGTTGCCGCCATGTGTGAATTTGCAGGGGCCTGTCTGCAGGCTAACCCTAGAAAGAGCTGCGCGCATGTCTGAAGGATGAACGCTTCACACTTAACCTTACAACCGATACCCAGATATAGGCCTGCTTGCACGCTAGTCATGGGGAAAGGTGGGGAAACCCCTTTTTATTTCCTCTATTTAGCCGGGCTAGGTTTGGAAGAGGAAAGAGCCTGAGAATCCATACAGCAGCGTGGTGCATGGACCGTGTTAAGTTGAGACTACCATATTTAATATCCCTTTATTTTGAGGCTCTACTTTTAAACCCTGGAAAGGGGCTCATGTTAATGGAGGAGGGTGAGATTGCGAAAATGGGAAGTCGTTCACAAGCAAGAGGGCTGCGTCCCTGCAGGGCGTGAGGGCTGGCAAGAAGTATTGCAATCGTCCACGGATGCGCCTCCCTTCAGCTTCAGGCCCTGTCCTTGCATTCCACTCAACTGTGGCTGTTATTAGTGTTATAGGGTGATTCAGCTACGATTCTGCTATATTATGGCCTTCGTCTGTGGGGGCGTGCTGTAGCAAGCCCTGCTGCTCGAGCTGCCGTCTATAGCCGTACAAGGTTTGGTTGCCATCCGTCCAGTGGTGGCTGGCCAACGGCCTGCCAAACGTGGACTGGCACGCACCTATGTCAGCACTCATTCCACTGGATGCGCCATAGCGGCCATACTCAGCCTCATGCCACATCCTCGTACACCTCTGACCACTCATGAGTAATAAGTCACGACCCTCCTGATGGTTGTGGCTAGATATGGGAATTGGGAACCTTGGCCCAATTCATCTACCTGAGAGGTCTGGGGTTGTAAGGCTGCTGAGCAATGACTGTCCAACAGCCGCTGGATGCAAACGCCGTTTGCTACATGTGCAGAACACAACTGCTGCTTGTAACCTGTGCTTGACGCAATCGCTGTTTGTGACATGTGCTTGACGCAAGCGCTACAGCCTCTGTCTTCAAAATCTGCCTGACTCAACCACTGCAACATCTGCTTGATACAACTGTTGCTCGCCCGCAGGCCATCTATGCTGGCATGCTGGATGCGATCCGCACCCTGAGGGCGGTGTCAAAGTATCCAGAGGCTGCCCAGCCCTCTGAACGGCCACGTCCCACAAGTGACAGCAGGAGCCAGTTCGCAACCGCCTGGGCCACAACATCTGAGACGAACGCAAGCAGTCTGCATCAGCCCCACACAAGCAGCACTTCCCCGTTAGAATCTACAGCAGCAGCAATAGCTCCCGCTTATCTTTTCACCAGTTTGCACCCGTCTGGGAAGCCCCCGATGGCGCTGCGATGGGCCCAAACCTCCTCGGCATTGCTCCCAAGAGGGTGGAGGGACCAGCAGCTCGGCAGCTGTAGCTGGGGCAGGGCAGGGCTGGAGCCACGAGGAAATCCCCCCTCAGCGTCCTTCAGGTATGGGATCTGCAAGCCCAGGCAGCCATGGCTCACCCCGACAGTCCGACAAGTGAGAGGGGATCCTTCATCGGACACACCATAAACGAAATCGGGAGATGTACGAAACACGAGCCTTCTAAAAATGCGACCACTTTGGCGGCTGGGGACCGGTTTCCCAGTGATCACAACTGAAATCCCAAACCCTATCGGTCTATCCATATTCGTTCCTTTCAGTCACTCGGGTACCGGTACTTGAATGCAATCAATAATGACAGGCAAGCCACTCAACATGCGGGGCCTTAAGATGAAGATTGCTTACCGGTACTGATCCAACCTTTTGAGCATAACTTTGTGGTTGGACGGAATCTGAAGCATCCTACCATGCACGGAAATACCGTATACGGTAATCGAAATTTTGATTGACTGACTACATGTACCGTAGTGTTGATCCACTTTCGTTTTCTATGACCATCTATTTGCCACCATCGACCGGCTGCTGGAAACAAAATCTTCATCGGCCCGTGCGGCTGAGCTTGCTTCACTAGGAGCATGTAGCCATGAAGAAGCTGGCGTACCCTAATTCACACCATTGGTCCTACCATGACCTTCATTTCAGTAAATCTTTCTCCTGGCAGTCGCCAAGGAAGGAAGCATCAATCAGGCGTCACATATTCGTGGCAATCAGGAATTGGTGAGCATGTGCTGCTTTTTAACTGGAAACGGATGAATGGGGTATTGGTGGTGTTAAAAAACACCGGTTAAGGTTATGCGTAGATGGAGCGAATGATTGGTGGGTGCTTAGGCCGACTCCTCCTCCTTCTTGCTCTTCTTGGGCAGCAGGACAGAGTGGATGTTGGGAAGCACACCACCAGATGCGATGGTGACGGTTCCCAGCAGCTTGCTCAGCTCCTCATCATTGCGGATGGCGAGCTGGATGTGGCGGGGGATGATGCGGTTCTTCTTGTTGTCACGGGCAGCGTTGCCAGCCAGCTCCAGCACCTCAGCGGCAATGTACTCGAGGACTGCAGCCAGGTAGACGGGTGCGCCAGCTCCGATGCGCTCAGCATATTTGCCCTTCTTCAGGTATCGAGCGACACGACCCACGGGAAATTGAAGACCGGCCTTGGCGCTGCGCGACACGGCCTTCTTGCCTCCAGCGGCCTTGCCGCGACCACCACCAGCGGATACTGTCTTGACTGCCATGTTATCGAGAGGGGAGGTATGGAGTAAAATAAATGCTTGTCACGAAGGTGAGCCTGGGGCCGGTTTATAATATTGGACGACTCGCAAGTCGGATCAACAGACCAGCTGTTGGTGTCTGCTGATCCGGCCGTCCGAACTTTTGGACACTACAAATACGTTTCGCGAAAACTAATGAGCAACAGCTTTCCTTTCTACCTGCAAGTCCCTCCAATTAAACAAAATGGCACCCAAGGTACTTGCTGAGAAGAAGCCTACTACCGAGAAGAAGATCGCGAAGAAGGTCGCGGTCAAGAGCGCCGATGGCAAGAAGAAGAAGAAATCTGGCAAGGCAGTAGAGTCCTACAAGATCTACCTGTACAAGGTGCTCAAGCAGGTCCACCCCGATACCGGCGTCTCCTCCAAGGCCATGAGCATCCTCAACTCCCTCATGAATGACATGTTCGACAAGATCGCCACAGAGGCTGCTCGCCTGTCCCGCTACAGCAAGAAGCCCACAATGACATCCCGTGAGATCCAGACCGCTGTGCGCCTGGTCCTGCCTGGAGAGCTGTCCAAGCATGCAGTCTCTGAGGGCACCAAGGCTGTCACCAAGTTCACCTCCGCTTAAGCAGTGCATCTGACTTCTGGCTCAAGGATCTACCAAAACCGGTGTTTTTAAACACCACCAAAACGACCGCATTTACATGAGTCAATGACATTATACCTCTGAGCCTTGATGCAAAGGCTCGGCAGCATGGGCGCCTGATTAATAAGTAAGTGATCCTGATCGCACTGTAGTGTCTTCAAGCTCTCTGGTCCTATATTTCTTGCCCTGATGATTAAGCAGAGCGCACGTCCCACCATAATAGAAAAGGATCTTGTTGTGGTCCAGCTTTTGACTGACACCCACTGCTCTGCACGCCCTGAGTTAAGAATGGGGCATACCTGCTGGGCATGAACCCACATTGAATTAAAGAGCTATTGCTCTGCAGCCTCTTCTCATTTCAGATAAACAGAGGTGTTGGCGCTAGTGGATGCAACCTACGAGAGAGCACAGTTGGAGGTCACTGGCCTAGGGGATCCTAGAGACCCAGCCAAAGAGCATAGGTCTGCAGCCGCCTACCGTTTCAGCCTACAGTGGGCGCCGTGATGGCACAGGCAAGGAGCCGCAGCAGCAAGAGGGAGTTTGTTTGTGTGCGCACAACTTAAGGCTAAGTCTCAGCGCCATCAGCGAGGCAGACACTAGGGGTAGGTGTCCCCCTTGCCAACAACAGCGTGACGCATGTTGCTTCCAGCGTTGTTGGCAAGGGGGACGGTGAGCATGTGGAGGACGCATAGCATGCTTGCTTTCAATGCCCCAGCAGGCAAGATCACCTTTTGTGGAGGATGTCGTAGCTTTCATTGAGGCTTAGTCATTTCAGGGGCTGGGGCTCCTTCTTTTCCGCCCAGTCTTTTTCGTGCCCCTTCACTTGATTTCCTCTTTCCGGGTTTTCCTGGCTTCTGTCTAGTGCATTAGTTTCCGATCTCTTTGTTCAGGGCTAGGATCTTGACGGCTGGAGTTTCTTCAGAGTTCCTTTTAGGGGGTGGGAGGTATTTTTTCTTCTCCCTTTTCCGTCTGTTCCTTTCCTCTCGCCCTGAGGACAGCGAGACTGCCTTAAACACGAAGGCAGACTCGCTGTCCTTGTTAAAAAGGTGTCTTTCCCTCCCTACCACACAGTTGGGCGCCCGGGCTTTTCAGCATGGCTCAGAGGTGTAATGTCATTGCCCTGCTGAACGCTCGGCCTCTTGGGGCTCGTATTGACTGACTAAGATCGATTCCAGCTACGATGCATGGCCCGGACCGACCGTGGTGTAGCCCTGCCACCCTCATACGTGAGGCGGGGGCCCGGTGATTTAGACAGGTGGGACGAGAATATAGTGTGGCAGGTGGCATATCCCTGAACCGATGCTGTCGATAAGGGCAGTACATTCTGAGCGAAAACACTGCAGGCATACATGAAGATTCTGGTGCACGGGTGCACTGATACAGGTGCGGGCATCAGGGATCACAAGACGGATATTGATGCTTGTCCATTTTGTTTGTGCATTATACCTGATCCATGTGAACACGGGTATCAAGGACCCGAATATCACACCCTTAATCGGTGCCCTTAGCCCAAGGAAACATAAAAGGATCCCCACTGGATAGGAGGGCAAACCTCATTGAGAACTTTCTGAGAATGGAGACTGAGCATCAGCATCAGGATCAGCGAAACTTAACATCCACTCAGCATCAGCGAATCCACTGAGCAACAGCAAAACTTTCCATAATTTCAATTCCAAGCCAGAAGGCGCGTGTTGTTCAATCTAGCGCTAAATGCAGAAGGACCCGGATCAGCAGTGCTGGTGGTGCATTCCAATCACAATCACGGTGAAGACAATCAGGAAGCGTGTACAGATCTTGAAGCATTGTGTGCAAGCATAGAAACTGAGATGCTTACCTAGCTGCCGAACCACTAAAGATCAGACATGCCGGGACCAAAAACAAAATCTAAATCCGGTGAGGAATAACCAGTGCCAGCACCAAAATATCAATAGGTTCACTAATTGGTGCACTGGTACTCTTACTAGAGGAAATGTGACAACACCTGGGGTCTGAACATGACTCCTAGCTGGAGGCCCCATCCTGGGCCCCATCTTGATGCCGCACTCTGCATCCGCTTGTAATCTGTACATCACTCATCCCATTCACCCACATTTCCTTTCAGAACAAAAAGACCTTGGGCCCAGGTTTTCCTATTCTACGCAGAAAAGCTGGAGAGGTGCCTACACCAAAAGCGGGTGTAGGCACCTCTCAGCTTTTGGTGTCCTGGGGACTGACCTGTCATCATGGATGCCGCTACAAGTAACTCACATGTGACAACCACAGCACCCCAGATAACGGGTTCTTTTTAGTTCGAGGACTTGATTGCCTAAAGGATGGCTCTAATGTTCCGCCTCAGATGTCATGCCATGCCATGCAGCATGCAGCTCCAGCAAAACCCAAGCCCCCCTTCCTTGCCCCTTTGCAACCTTGCGGCGCTGTGCTGCAGCTGAACGGCCTTGGAAATGCTCCACAGGGTCACAGCAGACAGCGCTACTGCTTACTATTAAGGTGTAGGCCACGTGGCATGGATTCAGGAAGTGGCCTTTTGCCTGCCGAGTCAAAGATGCAGCGACGGCTTCTTCTTAAACATCCGGGTGCACTTCCCCCCCCCCCCACGCCTGCCATCGTGCAATCCTGCCATCAGAGCCTCGCATGGCGAGGCGTGGATGTGTGTCACCATCGCGGTGTACGGTCCTGTTGCCCCATCGCTGGGTCCTGTTGCCCTATCCCTGGGTCCAGATGCCCCTTGACCGAGATCGCCCGCCCGCTGTCCTACATGACATTGGACAGGGATGTCTCCGCGTCTCCATGGACGGCTCCTCCAGCAGCGCCTTGCCCAGGCGGCGCAACGAGCAAGACCTTGCATGCATGTTGCTGCCTGAACTGGCTTGGAATGAACGATCTGTCGCATCACCTGAGGGCAGAGCTGACGATGAAGGGTACGCCTCGACCTGTTACAGGGCCAGGAACAGCTGCTCAGCAATGTCGATTGCAGGGCGCTCCAGCTAACATTCAGCTACCTCATTTCCAGGCTTCTACAGCCATCGGGGTACGGTGCAGCAAGCCTTGTTGCTGCCCGGCGATCGTCTGTAGGACGGTCATGGTTAGGTCCCACTTGGCCCAGTGGTAGTTGCCCGGAAGCCACCCAAAGGTAGCCTGCCTCACTCTAAAATAAACATAGCTGGCCAGCAGCTAAAAGCAGTGCAATATATGACATATACGACTGATGCAAGAAGGCCAGTGACAACTACCCAGCAGTCATAACCAGTGCAACATACAATGCAATCTAATTTTTTAGCCCAGCCCCTCCTTTCTGGTCACAGGACGCACGGCACTGATAGCCTGAAGTGGAATCAGAGAGTATAACCTGGGATCACCATGTCCTAGGGATTGAATATTTTCTTTCCTGACTGCTAGTTCTTCCGACGCCGCACTGACATTGACCGAATGCGTGACTCCACACCAGCTCAGTCATACCAAGAACAACAAGCCAGTGTGTTCCTGCTTAACGCCAAACATGTATGCAAACTGGGTTGGGCTGGCCGGCGTAAGGACTTTGGAGCACCCAACAGCTAAAAAATGAACCCTGAACCCTGATCAAGGCTGAGTGCAGCCTGGTCACAAGCTCTGGTGACAAGCTTCGTGGCCAATGCAGTGCAAATGCGCCGTAATTCAGGGATCGTTTGTGCAATTACAGTCCCTTCCCATTGAAAGTAGCTGGATTTGTCATGAATTTGCCCTGAAATGACAGTGACTGAAATCCAGCTGCGTAATTGAGCCACTGTATGGGCCGTTATTGGCACAGCGCTGGTTGTGGCTGGCATGACTGCCGAGCACAGACTTCACAGGTCCTGTTGTGCTCCACATGCGCAACTCCCCCTCCCTATCCCGTCCCCCCCGCCACCACCGCACTCCACCATTCCCACTGAACTCCCACGCCATACAGCCGTGCCCTCACACCATTTCAGCTGTGCTGCTCTCTTGATCCGCACACCATAGCCAGGCGTAGCATTCGATCGCTCTGACCACTCACCATTCGAGCTGCTCACCATTCAAACTGCTCACCATTTGATTAGCAGAGAGCGCTACCTGAACCCACACCATCCCCCTAATGAAGAGGCATAGTTTCCATTCCTTCCTTGTGAACACTCCCCTCCGGAACAAATAGTTTGGTTTCGGGTTTTCTTTCCTTCCGCCTACTCACCTCCAGCCTGGGCGTTGGCCCGCCCTCTGAAATCCGCATCTGAGTCAGCAGCCCCAGTACCTCTTCAAAGGTCGGCCTGGGCAGCAGATGGGAAGTACAACAGGGGGGCGCATGCATGGGGGAACAGCCAGAGAACGCATGCCACCTGGCAGGGTGGGCCTGCCAGCCATAAGCTTTAGGGGGCACATATGTGCTTTAGGGGGCACATATGTGCTTTAGGGGGCACATATGTGCTTTAGGGGGCACATATGTGCTTAGCTACGCCTTCCACGGTGTCTTCACGAGTCTCAATCAGTCATTCCCCGTGGCTGCCAGGTGCAGATATCCAGGTGCAAATATCCTAGGTGCAGATATCCTAGGTGCAAATATCCTAGGTGTGGACACAAACATGAGGGTTGGCAGTCACACCTGTGTCTATTTCCTTTACTTCAGAGCATACCAGACCACACTCGGGGCGCTGCCGGGCGGTCACCACTGGGCCGATTGGGGCCAAACCTCGACAGGCATGCGCGCCCGTGCGGCACAAAGCCCTCCCAGCTGTAGGCCAGGTTGCAGCTGAAGTGTAGGGTACGCCTCTTCCATCAACATTGGGTCGCACCCACCTCTGCTCTGAAGCACCGTCCCAGCAGCGACTCGTGAGTTCCGCATAGGCGCGTGGGGTGTCCTCTGCCCAAGCGGGCCGCAACCCAGTCTTCACAATTTGATAGCTCAGGTAAGCTCGGTTGACCTCTTGGAAGGGCACTTGGGAGGTGTACAGCTCCCACATTGTGATGCCAAAAGCATACCTGTTAAACGGGACAGCGCAGGAAAACCACCTTCACTAGACAAACCACGGAAGGGTACACTTGAGGGGTGCACAGCTGTCACATCGTGGCGCTAAATGCGTGACTGATCCATGAACGGAGTGACGGAAGACCACTTAGTGGAGACAAAACACAGAAGGACAACCTTGAGCTATGAAGCTACCACATCGTCGCGCCAAATGCAGACCTGTGCAACAAGACATGCTGAGTGAGCGAGGGAATAATGAGTCTCGTTGGAAAGAACAGTCTCATGGGATCAAACACAGGAGCCTTTGCAGATTCAGATGATAAGAAAATGGGAGAGAGGCTCCTCATCCCATGTGCATGCATGTCAGCTGGCCTGTCTCACTTTCAAACACGAATCCCACTTTTGGATCGAAATGTGATCAAGTGTGACCTGTCTCTTTTTCCCCACACATACACGTCACCAGCCTTCCCCAGGCACCCACTCTCAGGCACTCTTGGAGCCATGTACGTGTGCGTACCATGGACCACACTTTTTAATCTCACTCATTTGCACTGAATGCATCACTCTTTCATTGAAATCACCGACACAGCCGACATCACTCGAAGTGCAATAAGTGCAATCATCCACACTGCCGGTATCACTCATTAATAATTTCAACCACTCTCACCACCGGCACAACTTTTCAATTTCAAACACTCACACATCAGCCACCTTTCCTCGGCAGCCACTGTCCAACACCTCCAGGACCATGTGCACGAACTGGAACATACCAACGACAAACACAAACACTCACACGTCAGCTGCCTTCCCCAGGCAGCCACTCTCCAGCACCTCCGGGGCCATGTGCGTGTGTGTGCCTTGGAACATGCTGCTGAGGTGCGTCTCAGCCGTCTCCATCTTGACAGACAGCCCAAAATCCGACACCTTGGCGACGATGCCACGCTCCTCTCGTGAGCTCCGCGTCAACAAGATGTTCCGGGCCTGCACAGGTGATAAAATATTCAGTGGATCACAGGAAGTGCTTTTCACCCCGGCTAACAGGCAAAGCCCCGCGGCCGCCAAAGGCCCGATTGAGACCAAGCCAGGACTGTCCTGAGGGCCGCTGTTTCTTTTAAACCAGTTCTACACGTTAAAAGGTACCAAGAAGGAGGCTGGGAGACACAAAAGCTGCACCCCACCTGAAAACCCGAGCGAACCCCAACGAAACCGCTCTGCTGATGTGTATCGCTAGCCTCCAGCACCTTTGGCACCCTGTGTGTGGCACCAAGTCAGCATCCGGAACCCGCGCATCCCCACCTTGACATCCATGTCTGAGTGCACCACGTTCAGCTGGTATCCGGAACCCGCATCCCCACCTTGACATCCGAGTGCACCACGTTCAGCTGGTGCAGGTGTGCCATGCCCCGCGCCACATCTATCGCCGTGTCCAGCACCGCGCGGTAATTGACGTCCCCGCTGCCACTCAGCAGGAAGGCGTCTGCATCCAGCGCCTCCCTCAAGGAACCGTAATCACAGAACTCTAGGACCAGCTGAACCTGAGGAGGACCAGGGTCAAAGGATCAGCAGGCAGGCATCGCCAATCGCCATCCAGCACATCGTACTAGGATCCGTAATCAGAGTTTCCTGGGCCAGCTGGACACCGGGAGGACCAGGGTCGAAGGATCAGCAGAGGAAGGCGTATGCATCCAGAGCCTCCCTCAAGGGGCCGTTGTCGCAGAACTCTAGGACCAGCTGGACCTGCGGCAAGGGTTCAGGGTTTAGGGTTGTACTCCAGGACCAGCTGGACCTGCGGCAAGGGTTTAGGGTTTAGGGTTGTACTCCAGGACCAGCTGGACCTGCGGCAAGGGTTTAGGGTTTAGGGTTGTACTCCAGGACCAGCTGGACCTGCGGCAAGGGTTTAGGGTTTAGGGTTGTACTCCAGGACCAGCTGGACCTGCGGCAAGGGTTTAGGTTTTAGGGTTGGACACCAGGATCAGCTGGACCTGCGGCAAGGGTTTAAGGTTTAGGGTTGCATACCAGGATCAGCTGGACCTGCGGCAAGGGTTTAAGGTTAAGGGCCGTACTCCAGGATCAGCTGGACCTGGGGTTCAAGGGGGTGTATGATGCTTTTGGGGAGCAGGGCCTCCAGGGGCAGGGCCTGCCAAAGAGGGGCTTGTCATACAGGGGCTTGCCATCCAGGGGTCTGCCATACAGGGGCCTGTCACACAGGGGTCTGCCATACAGTAGCCTGTCACACTGGGGCCTGCCACACAGGGGTTTGGGCCTGCCATTGAGATGTGCCATCCTTATTGAGCGCTTCAGGTTCCACATGGCTTCCATCGAGGGTTCCTTCAAACCCTGACCCATATCAAACCAAACTGTGCTGGATAGCAACCTGAAAATCCTGATCCGACCCTAAAATGAATGCAAACTACCTTTATCCCGGGCAGCAACCAGGAAAGCATAATACAAAAGCCCAAATGAAACCACACTAATGAAGCCACCTGGGAACCTGACTTGAAGAACCCTTTCAACCCCGTGCTTTCGCCCCGACCGAAGTCACAAAATAGTTGCTCAAATTAAGGTTCATCAGGTTTTGTCACACACTGGAAAACCTGACATGGCCAGGGCTCCTTTTCATGCGCACCAGACCACATGCAGGCCAGACCACCAGACAGTGCCTGCTGTACAGCCACCAGTGGGTTGATGAGCACAATGGACATGACCTGACCTGACCGACAACCGACCTGGAATCCTAGACCAGCCTGGCCAGACGGCGCCCCTCCAACCGGGCTCTCTGGCACCAGGGCGGATCCAATGCGGACGCCAAGGCTGGAGTGCGCCGTGGAGTTGTGGCCGGAGCCGGACATGGCCCAGGGCTCGCGGATCTGATCAAAGCTGTATTCATACGTCTGCGCACACGCAGCAGCAGCAGCAGCACAGGAGGCACGGGTCAGCAGGTCATGCATCGACGGTGAGTCGGGTCTCTGGTTTAGGGTTGGGCGGCCAGCCTCACACCTTGTTAAGTCCAAGGAAGAAGTTGGCCATGCATCAACAGCTGGGATTGTCCTGGAGGGATCTTGAGGCTGGCACACCCACAACAGGAACGGGAATGTCCCAACAGGAACGGGAATGTCCCAACAAATGCCATCAGAATCACGACAATCGAAATACGCCATTTCAAATCACTGGCAGCCGTACAACGGTGGTATTTTATTATCTACAAAAGATGATTGCATTAAGCCCAAGGGGCAATGACGTCAAAAATGACGTCCAGCAATACTGAAGAATAGTTTCTTAATTTCGTCTCTTTCAGTCCAAGATCGTCCTATTTTCCCAGGACCATCTTGGAGTGAGATAGGGAGCGAGGGCGGCCCTTAAACAAACCAGGAACCAGGCAGAAGACCTCCTTGCACACTTGCACCATTTCACCATTGAACCCCGCACACTTCAACCATTTAACCCATTCTGGAGTGAGCCAGGGAGCAGCCAATGGCCGCCTCCATGTTCAGCAGCACACCCTGTCCACACCCTGTTCATGCCTGCACCATTTTGGAGTGAGCCAGGGAGCTGCCAATCGCGGCCTCCAAGTCAAGTAATACTCTGTCCACACCTGATCCCCACCCTATTCACACCTGTACGATGTTGGGATGCGACAGTGAGCTACTGATCGCTGCCTCCATGATAGCCATGCGCTCTTTCTGCATGGGGAACGAAAGCAAGCAAGCATAACCCATGCGCTCATTCTGCATGGGGAACAAAAGCAAGCAATCATCTCAAGCGCCCGAAGCAAACCACCCTGAGGACATAATGACAGGCATGGTTGAGGGCAGGCATGATAGAGGGCATGATAAAGAGCATGATCAAGGGCATGATAGAGGGCGTCAGTGTTTCTTTCAGTGTACACCAGACGACTTTCGAGGCCGCCGAGCAGCCACCACAGCACGAATGAGGACGAATTCTCAGCCAGCCATCAGCCTGTGGCCCAAGCAGCAAGGCCTGCTGCTCTGCGCCCTTCAAAAGGGCCGTGGTGCAGCTGAATTGTAGCTGGAGTACGGTGAATCAATAGTGGCGAGCACAACCGACAGACCACCTTATTCCGAACAAGGGCAGGAGGTCATACTCCAAGACTGGATCATCATATCCAGCTTCCATCCCTTTTCACACATCTTACCTTCTCCAGCCCGCTCATCATGGTCATGGCCATGACCTTCACAGCAACCGTGGTCCCCTGCCACAGTCCCTTGTACACCCGCCCGTACTGCAAAAAAAAACCAACAAGATAAGACAGCTTAGTAACAGACAGACAGCTTCCAAATGAGGCCGGCTATGGTGGCAGGGTGGGGCAGGTATGTTTGGCAGAGCCAGTGATTATGGTTTATTCACATAGGTATCTCAAGCAGTGCTGTGCCGATTACGGTTCTTACAGTGGCTGACTTACATAGCTGTCTCAGTCGCCGTAATGTCAAGGCAATTTCAGCAACTTTACCAGTAAGGGACCGTATTACTTGCGCGATTTCTGAACTGCAGCGATATTGCACAGCACTGATCTCAAGTGGAGCACAGCTGTATTAGCAGGGTGGTGCATGCGGGTACGGCAGAATATCTGCGGTGATACACCCCCTCTGCCACTAGGGTTACGGGTTGAGGGTTTGGGCTTATAGGTTTTATAGTTCAGGGCCCAGGGTTATGGTAGCTCACTTAGTGCTACGGCCGAATGGGTGGCTTCCTTAATCCACGCCTCAGGCGTATCGTTTAATCATTCATTTATTAAGGGCTGAGGGTTCAGGGTTACCCACCGCTCCCTCTCCGATCAGCTCCTGCAGCTTCACGCCCTGCTGGCTGGGCGTCCTGAAGCTGCTCAGCGCACCCCCCTCCGTGACCGTGGTCATGGATTCCGACGCATCGCCTTTGACCATGCGCCTGACGTTGTCGATGAGGTCCGTGATGGACTGCTTGGGCGCGGGGAGGTTGAGACGCTGCGTCAGCTTGTCCTGCATGGCCTTGAGAATCTTGGACGTGTCCAGGCTCATGGACTCCCTGATACAGTGGATGGGGTGCAGGGTTAGGGGATTAGGTTCAAGAGAGAGGTAGACTAGGCCAGGGCAGGGAGGGGGTGACTGAGGGCAGGGCAAGGAGGTGGTGGATGAGGGCAGGGTAGGGCAAGGAGGGGGTGGGAGTGACGATAGGGAAAGGAGGAGGAGAGGGGGGGGGGGGTGGACCTCTCATAATCTTTGTCATCCGGCTACAGCAAGCCTCACCGGTCTGCTCTGCAGATGAAACGGCATGCGCATCAGACAGCTTGTTCTGCCTGCATGCTAGTTCCTCCACATGCTCACCTGCCCAGCAGGAAGAATGATACCATGACGAGGATCCACTCCTCCGGAGACACCGTGCCGATGGGGAAGTGCTGCGAGGGGCAGCAGGGAAGCAGGAGGGGTTGGCCGTCTTGGAGGGGGGAAGAGCCGCCAGGCAAACAATCAACACAACTTGCCGATGGGGGGGTGTTGCGGGGGGCAGAACTGCATCATGGGTGGAGGGCCGTCAGAGGGGAGAGCCATCAGAGGGGAAGCCAAAGCAGCCATCAAGGGATCTTCACAGTCGGGTTATGACACAACTAGTGCTGGTATTGCCACAGTACCGTATGCCAGCACATAATGCCAGCAGGATAAACCACAATCCAGAGGAAATGAGGCCAAGGCAAGGATGGAGATATCATGCGAATGCAAAAAAAACGCATGTCGCGTTGTGTTGGCAGGATTAAAAAATAGTCCATGTGCTACGAGGAAATGAAACAAAAGAAAATACATCAGAGTGTGTGTAGAGTTCCAGCTGAATGGCTGTAACCAGCAATCCCGCAGTCCCTCTGTCTCTCGCCTACGGCTTGAGCGCTTCCTTCACAGGCATCCAAGCAGGCATGCATGCAGCCTGCCGGCATGCGCCGCAAGATCCACGCTCTTGATGTGCATTAAGCGCATGCAGCCTGCTAACATGGGCCACACCGCCCAAACCATCAACGCTCTTGATGTGCACCATGCTAGTGCAGCCTGCCGCCATGCGCCCCAAGATCAACACTCTTCATGATCACCATGCATAGACGGTTGTTTCTCGAGCACGTCAGGCAGCGTACATATCAGCTACATCACGGCCTACAGCCATCGGAGCATGGTTAAGCGAACCTTTCAGGCATTAAAGCTTAGGCCACAATCCAAGGGCGAATCAGAATAAGGTTTCCGTTAGCCTAGTAGTGGCTGAGCTTCAGCCCTCCACGGCTTGTCTCGTGCACACGAGCAGTAAACACTGGATCGAGCGAGCAAATTCGAATTACAGAAGACAGGGGAATATGCAAGAAAAGTATAGTGCAATATCGGCAGGCTAGGCCGATGCCTTGTGCAAATGCTCTGGGTCAAGGGCGGAGGAGGGCCCAATCAAGGCCCCACCCCAGTGCCCCACCTCCAGGTCTGCCCTAGCCAGCAGGGTGCGTGTCAGGTAGAAGATCCCGTGCGGCAGGCAGATCAGCCAGCCGCGGTGCTCCCCTAGCTTTTCATGGAAAAGCCTCGAAGCCCGATCCAGCAGCGCCACGACCTGGCGGTACGCCTGCGGGCCGTCCCCGCACACAATACGGATTCCGAGCGCCTCCAGCGGCCGGGGCACGTCCAAGGTAGGCTCAGGTGCCTGCTTTGTATCGTCGCCGGCCGGGGCGGCAGGCAGCTCCGGTTCGTCTTTGGAGACGGCTTTCGCCTGGGCGGCGTCAACGACGTGCGTCACGACCACAGCTGTCAACCCACTGGCCATGAAGCAGAAACCTCCAGTGGCCAGGTAATGCAGCACAGACCAGATGCTGGACCTCAGTGCCGGCTCGGCGGTGCAAATCCCCGGGCTTTGCAATGCCGTTGGATCAGCTGGTTTGCCGCACAGGCCCTGGCCAGGAGAGCCACGTTCTTGCGGTAATCCAGAACCCTAGGGGCCGGGTGGAAGCAGGGGGGTCAGGGGGATGCAGTGTTTATTTCAAAGTGCTTCAGCTACACGTCAGGGAAATCAGGGCCTCAATTTCAAGTTTCCTAGCGCAGCATGTCCTGCTGCTTGGGCCACTGGCCGTAGGCCCGATGATGTTTGGTACCCATTGGGCTAGTGATGGCTGCACCAACGACCCCCCCGGAAGGTGGTATGGCGTGTGTGGAAGTGAACAGTGGAGGACAGTGAAGGCAAGGGGGGCGGGAGCGATCTACCTGGACCGGTATGTACAGCTTCTGGAAGCTTTGGCAAGATGCATGACAGGTTGTCAGGCAGTTTGACTTGTCCCAGTGACTTATTTGCGTGTCCACTGGCGCCATACTGCTCTTGATTTTGAAGAGGGTCCAGCTGCAACTCAGGGACAGGATGGCCTTCGGGCATGGGGGCCAGGGGCAGCAAGACCTACTGCCTCAGCCACCGGTCTAGGTTAGGTCCTTAATCCACGCCCCAGGGTGTATTTATTTATTTAAGGTCCCCCCATCAGCCCAATGGTGGCTGCCCAGCAGCTTGCCCAAGATATTATTGTGCGCAGCACAGGAATGTTAGAGAAGCACTCACAGGAGGATGGATCCATTCAGTGACCAGTGTACTAGCGAGTACGCGAAAGACGGCCACTTGCATACGTAGAATCCAAGGACCATATTCCCAACGTGGTAGGCGGCCCAGTTACGGTCCGTGACATCAAAGCCCGGGAGGATGAAGGTCCACAAAATGTTGGACAGGGGTATGAGCACACCCATGGACAGCAGGAGCAGGTCTGACTGAAGCGCCCAGGAGAGGCGTCTTGTGAGGTTGCCGTACATGAAGTAGAACGCCAGCGACACGTAGCACACCTCGAAGACAATCAGCAGCATGAAGACCGTGGCCGCTCCGAGACTTTGCGCATGCATGATCAGCAGCAAAGATCGCACGAGCACAACGCCATGGGAGATGGAGGTGGCTGTTGTGGTAAATAACATCATGGGGGACCATGGAGCATGCTGGAGAGGCCCTGCGACAACAAGGGGGGAAGTATGCATGCTTTGGTGGCTATCTGAAGGTTGCTAGCCCTGCCTGGTCATGCTGAAGGCCCAGAGGATTTCACGGTTTCAAACACCACGTGGTCCAGTCCTGCTACTTTCGGAATCAATGTACGCACGAGTGTCTCGATGCGACTCCATTTGCAACGATGTATCCATGCGCGCTGATGCAGTCTCTGATCAATGAACCAGCGAGGTGACGATGACTTCAACTGGTGTACAAGCCCGTTATAACATCAGTATTTTCACTTAGTGATGATACTTCTATGCATCAGCTGCCACGCCAAGACACGATGAAAGAAACCTAGTGCCGGTAGGCATTGCTATAAGCAGTAGCCATGACCTGTGGGTGGCGTTGATTGATCGGCTAGTTTAATGTCTGAGATACATAATGATGCGCATCACGCAGAATGGGGGGGGGCATAATGGTCTGGGGCGAAAACCCAAACAGACAACTGACATCAAAACCCAATGCAATTGCTGGCATTCGCTGGCGCACCCCAGTCGGCAGATATCGATCTCCCTTGACAACGTACTTTTACTCTCCAACGTTTCAGTCAAATGACATGGCATTATTTGCCAACGTTGGCAAGTGAGTGACGTCATTTTTTCCTAAGTCCGTCATCTTTGAAGAGGAGCGCATGCCATTTAATACTTGCATTACTTGTTATTTATCGACCTCGATTCCGATCGTACCAAGTGCCCAGAGGGCCTCCATGGAAGCGAGAGTGTTGCAGGCGAGGGTGGACTAATCGCTGCTGCAGCCCATCCTGAGGCGCGATTATCAAAAGCTGCTGGTCCTACTTTTACTGGTATGAAGCGTGCCTGAACCTCTGCCTGCTACAAGAGCATTCACTGCATTTTGGTGTGCAGTTTCGGCCCACATGCACAGCATTGAGCCAGCTAACACAGCATCCCACCCTTTTTGGGCAGCATCTTGCATGCATGCGCAGCTTCCACCAGTACTGACAGCCCCCGAATGCATGCCCAGCCCCCCGCATGCATGCACGGTACCCCGCCCGCTTGCTCTGATGGACTGTACAAACTTCACAAAACTTCACCGCTTGCATGCACAGCTCCCACCCACATACACTCTGCCTACATGCACACACCCCTGCCCACATGCACAGCATCCCGCCTGCTTGCGGAGCGCCCCACACGCATGCGCATTCCTTGCATGCACATGTCCATGCCTGCATTCACAGCACGTAGCCGCGCTCGCGACCGTCCACCTGCATTCTCAGCTCCTTCCCACATGCAAACACCCCGCCCGCATGCACACTACCCCCGCTTGCACGCACAGCCGCCTGGCGCCTGCCAATATGCTCTGCACCTCGCCCTCATAAACGGTCTTTCAACCTCATGAGCCATCCCCTACCCGTGTACACAGTCCACACCCCCATGCACATTTCCCGCACGGCCCCCCAGTCCCCCATCGACTTTCACTGTTACCCACCCATAGACACAGCCCGTATGCACAGGCCCCCACTTGTATGTACTGTTACTCCCATCGGCTGGTACTGCCCCCCATCCCCATTCACATTCCGCATTCTGCAGACCCCCACCTGTATGCAATGTTACCCCCACCCGCCCGCACGGTCCCCCATCCCCCATCTGCATACACTGTTATCCACCCATAGCACTGCCCGTATGCACAGGCCCTTATCTGTATGCGCAAGTCCCGCCCAAATGGGCGGCTCTCCGCCCGTATGCGCAGCCCCACGCTTGCACGCATAGCCCCCCTGCTCGAAGCTGTTAGCAAGGCAGAAGGTTGTGAGGCAGACCCTTTAGAAACAGCAAGCCATGTTGTACATTTATTCATTAGCCAAGACGGGTGCAAGCTCCATTGGGAGCTTGCATTTGAATGTGTGACGGATATGCGAGCGGCTAGCGGAGTTCTTGCGGTATGTGGGTTTGCCATTCAGAGAACCAGCTGCTATCATGGCCACCCATGTTGCCCCTACAGCCCATGTAGCACCTGCAGCCCCAGCAGCCTTCCTCCCCCAGGTTCATCTGAAGAGAGCATGTCCGCATCAGTCCAGGAGGCAGCTCTTTACATTGGCACTAGCCCAGAAATCTTGATAGCTTTTGTGCAGCCTTTGGGCCTAGATGGAAGGAATTTGGCATAGGCCATCTACCAGACTACCCCCTAGGAGTGGAGTCGACCAAGTTCGCAGTGGGTGTCATTGCGCGCGTCATGCTGCGCAACCAACCTGCTCAGTCAGGTCTCATTCCCACCTTTTATTTTGTATTTTTAAGCGGATTCACTATGTAGACTATATTGCCTAGCCATGCCCTTTGTTTCATGATGTTTGAGGCACCTTCATTTTGCTTGACACGCACGAGACATGCCTCTCAAGTAGCTTTGAGCGGGGCTTCTGACTGAAATCTTGGTTTCCTGTTTTCCCCTCGAAATTGTATAGTTCAGGATTGATGTGACGGTATTACGGCTTCAGATTTATTTCATCACAATTATGCTGATGTGCCCCAGGCATGCCACTCTAGGAGACCCAAGCAAGGCTGAATACTGAAATTTTAATTATGCTGATGCACCCTAGACATGCCACTATAGGAGGCCCGAGGAGGTCTCTAGACTGAAATCTTAATTATGCTGATGCGCCCAGGTATGCACCATAGGAGACGTGAGCAAGGCTTTAGACTGAAATCTTTATTATGCTGATGCGCCCCAGGCATGCCACTCTAGGAGACCCAAGCATGGCTCCATACTGAACCTTAATTATGCGGATGCGCCCCAGGCATGCCACTCTATGAGATCCAAGCATGGCTCCATACTGAACCTTCATTATGCGGATGCGCCCCAAACATGCCACTTTAGGAGACCCAAGCATGGCTCAATACTGAACCTTAAGCATGCTGATGCGCCCTAGACATGCCACTTTAGGAGACCCAAGCAGGGTCTTAGACTGAAACTTAATTATGCAGATGCGCCCCAAACATGTCACTTTAGGAGACCCAAGCATGGCTCAATACTGAACCTTAAGCATGCTGATGCGCCCTAGACATGCCACTTTATGAGACCCAAGCAGGGTCTTAGACTGGAATCTTAATTATGCGGATGCGCCCCAGACATGCCACTCTAGGAGACCCAAGCATGGCTCAATACTGAACCTTAAGCATGCTGATGCGCTCTAGACATGCCACTTAATGAGACCCAAGCAGGGTCTTAGACTGGAATCTTAATTATGCTGATGCGCCCTAGACATGCCACTCTAGGAGACGTGAGCAATGCTGTAGACTGAAATCTTAATTATGTTGATGAGCCACAAGCATGCCACTCGAGGAATCCCAAGCACGGGGTTAAACTGAAATCTAATTTGTGTCGATGCCCCGAGGCTTGCCACTCTAGGAGACCCAAGCTGGGCTGTAGACTGGAATCATAAATGCACTGATGCACCCCCTGCATGTCACTCTAGAAGACCCAAGCTGGGTTGAAGGTTGAAATCTTGAGTGTGGATCCCTGTGATACTGTTATGCCATTGAGGGATACTGTTGCTAAGCCACTTTCACTGGGTAAGGCTGTTGAGTCAAGTTCAAAACCACTGTATATTACATGACGGAAACCTCAATATTGGCGGAAATACTAGCCAAGCATAGACAACTGAAGACAGGCTGAAGTTTTTTTGTCACTTCGCAAAGAAGCGCTCCCCTGACTCCTTCTCCCTCTGAACTGTGTTCATGTGGTGCACACAGTACCGCACGCACAGAAGGAAAACAATATGAGACATGTATCCACAGTTGCTCTCCAAACTCCTGATTAGTTTTGGTGAATGCCCGGAGCGGTCGCTGCGCATCCTAGCGAAAGCAGCCCTCAAGTCATCAAGCTTCTCCTCAGAGATACCAGCAGAGTAGCTGCTGTCTTGCATGAGGGCTAGCCGTGATATACGGTGGCTATGGTCCTGGACAAAGCATCTGTCCTTGAAGCTTGACCCCAAAACAAGCGGCGCCTCAAGATCTGCCAAACAAGGGGCCGCGATGCAACACCAGTCATGGTGAAAGCCAATTGTGATACCATCATACTGCTGCATGATGACGTCAAGCGTGGCACGCCGAAAGAGCGGCGACTCGTTGCTGACCAAGCGCTGCTTTGCTGTTGCAACAACGGCCGCAGTGACCTCTATGGATCCTGTCATAGGCACTACGTGATACCTTCGAAGGGCATGAATGGTAGAACTGAGAAAATGGAGCAGGTGCAATGTGCCAAACCTTGACCATCCTACAGCCGGTGGCCCGGGCAAAACAGGGCTTGATGCACGTGGATCCCCGGGCCTTAGCTGAATCACAGTAGAGGCTCCTTAAAGTAAACACGTGTAGCATGTGTGTGTTACTCACCCTGGGTTGCACCTTTTTGTTTGCAAGTGGCAGTTCAGGATATCTGACTGACCTGAGCAGCAAGTTGCGGTAGAAGTTCCATCAGCCGATACATTGCGCTGACCAGTCACACATGACCTCATACGAGAAGAAGCACATGGGGCTGTACCTAAGCGGGGTAAGGGAAAGAGAAAGTGATACATTACAAAGGCTTGATCCATGGCATGCTCTGTTTAAAACCACTCGTGATGTACATTTGCCCCTGTTTATAGAAAAGCTTGGGGTTAGCGAATTTACAGTCTAGCCCAGGGCAAATTTACCTCAGCAAGGAGAACTCTGACCCATCTGCCTCGAAACGCCCAGGCGGGATTAAAGCACGGTGCATACGGGTATGCAACTTGACTTTCAGCAGTCCACCCAACCTGAAGACGCCACATGTCATGTCAGGCAGCTTCTGGCCCCCCCACGAGATATGGCCGCATGTCTGGCCACACCTCTTTGCAGAGCAGCTGTGAGTCGTTAGCCCCTCCTCTGTCATGGATCACGCAGTGAAATCATCGCCGGTATTCTCGCAGATGCGGACCAGATCCCCCCGTGAACTGCAGCCAGTGAGAATGTTCATGACTCGTGGATCCTTGGCTGGGTTCTCTAGCATACAGTCACGAGAGATGCTGCAATATTCGCAGGCGGGGGGTAGCGCGTATGCGGGCGGGGTGTTTGCATGTGGGAAGGAGCTAAGAATGCAGGTGGAGGGTCGCGAGCACGGCTACGTGATGTGAATGCAAGCGAGGACCTATGCATGCAAGGAATGCGCATGCGTGTGGGGCGCTCTGCAAGCAGGCGGGATGCTGTGTCGGGCGGGGTGTTTGCATGTGGGCAGGGGTGTGTGCATGTAGGCAGTGTGCATGTGGGTGGGAGCTGTGCATGCAAGCGGTGCGCATGCGGCCGGGGGGTAGTCCGGTAGTGCAGGCAAGCGGGCGGGGTACCGTGCATGCGTGCGGGGGGCTGGGCATGCATTCGGGGGCTGCCAGTGCTGGTGGAAGCTGCGCATGCATGTAAGATGTTGCCCAAAAGGGTGGGATGCTGTGTTAGCTGGCTCAATGCTGTGCATGTGGGCTGAAACTGCACACCAAAATGCAGTGAATGCTCTTGTAGTAGGCGAAGGTTCAGGCACGCTTCATACCAGTAAAAGTAGTACCTGCAGCTTTAGATAATCGCTCCTCATCAGGATGGGCTGCAGCAGCGATTAGTCCACCCTCGCCTGCAACACCCCCGCTTCCATGGAGGCCCTCTGGGCACTTGGTACGATCGGAATCGAGGTCGATAAATAACTAGTAATGCAAGTATTAAATGGCATGTGCTCCTCTTCAAAGATGACGGACTTAGGAAAAAATGACGTCACTCACTTGCCAACGTTGGCAAATAATGCCATGTCATTTGACTGAAACGTTGGAGAGTAAATGTACGTTTTAAGGGAGATCGATACCTCCAGTCGGAGGGACATGTACGGCACAGTAACCGGAAGGTGCTGGTAACCGGAACGCGCGGGATCGGCATGTCAAAAATATACCGCTTGTGGCCCTCGTCGTCGGCTGTGAAAAAGCATCACGATCCTGGTGTACATCTGCCAGCTCCACACTTCTCTCCACCCGGATCTTTTCAGTCAGACCTCTGTTGAACAGCGCAGTTCCGATGGACGCGTGATGGACCTGCTATCAAATTACAGCGACAGTGAGGGAGAGGGAGAAGGATCTGCCCGGCTACAGAAGGAGCCCCTCCCAACAGCTTCCCCGGCAACATTCACTCTGCCACCTCCAGACTTTGATGGCGCCGGCGAGTGAGTCATGCATCCATCGAATACACTAGTTAACGTGATTTTAAATTGGGCATGCTCTCTGCTCCAGTCATGCCTCAACTTCGGCCACGCCGGTGCGCCACAAGCGGCCCCTGCCCGTCATGGCACAAGGCGTCCGACCCCAGCAAGGCCTGACCAAAACGGCCAAAGCCTCTTCATCTCAGCAAGGACCGGTAGCCGTTACTTCAAAAAAGCCAGCAGTCTTGCTACCGCCACAGCTGAGAGGACGGTGCGTATTGAGGCATGCATGGGGCATGCATGCGTGACCGACCTGAAGACCTCATGCTCATGCATGGGGCACGCATGCGTGACCGACCCGAAGACCTCATGCTCATGCATGGGGCACGCATGCGTGACCGACCCGAAGACCTCATGTTCATGCATGGGGCACGCATGCGTGACCAACCCAAAGTCCTCATGCTCATGCATGTTTCTGGTGCACCTTCTGTGCATGCTTCATACCTTCACTGTTTGTGACTGCGTCGTGGATTTGGGTCCCATGGGGAGTCTTAGGTATCTCCCTGTACCCGTGCACGGTAGATATCAGGGGAGACATCATTCCCTCTGTCTTTTAGCCCCACTCATAGTGAATGCTCCTTCCTCTGCACCAACCTGACCACAGTTCAGAGACTCAATTGAAGACATTATTGACCTCACAGACAGACGTCTAGCTTGTCACGGTCCCAGGGAGATCGATGAGCCATACAAAAAATCATACAAAAACAGGGAAATGCTTGGCAGGGGAGATCCTGAGATTGGGACATGACTTTGCCACACAGGAGCAATGTGAGCACAGAAGATATGGAGAAGATGTTTACGAAGAGAGCAGCTGCTGCTGCAGCTGCGAGTCAGGTGACCAAGCAGCCCATCAATGGCATGGATATTAGTAAAGACTCTTAGCTGCCTTCTTTCAGGCAAGCTGGCTATGCAGTTGGCGGTCAGGCCAGTATTGATGTTTCAGTGGTCAGTAGGGCACTTCCGGTGAAGGCCTGCACAGGGGTCTTGTGGCCTCATGGTCTGTACATGGCCCTATGTCGCACGAAAAATTAGCTGTCGGCCGTCACCAACTCCCCATGACTATATTTACTATTTTGACTCATACCGTACTCTGATTTAATTGATATCTGTAATTCATAGATTTTCAGCAATCTTCAATTTAATCAAGGAGGTTTAACCCCATCTGAACGTTCAGACTTTCGAGTGCCCGACTAAGTGCAATGACCCAGGCAATAGCAGGTCATATCTGGCTTGAAGTGCTGGCCACACAAGACAAAAATGCTACTCACTAAGTTAGCACCACTGTTAACTAAGTTCAGATAGCGATGGGCACCCACACGGCCATTTTTCAGCAGCAGGGCCTACAGCTGTAACGTCATTATACAACTTGGTTCAGCTTGCTCGTCCTCTACCAGCCCCATGCAGCCAAGGGCTAAGGCGGGCCCAACATGTTTCACACACAGTCAGCACCAGCGATCACAATTCATGCCAACAGTCAATTTGGGTACTGAGCTCAGCCAGGCCATTGGGGCAGCAGGGGTGGAAAGGGAGCGAAACCTAGCGTTCTCTACTGCTTCGAACTGCGTTGTATCGCGGAAGCTGCCTTGCACTCCCTCCCATTCTGGGAGCGCCCGACGTTTACAGGATCAGCGGACTTAAGGACCTTGCCACAACGACCATAAATTGTCTGTGTATTCATGATCTACCAGACCAACATTATCATGTGCTGCGTGTAATACAGCTTTTTCTAAGGCTGGCTCAGCTGATTTCGGGGTGTGCCGAGTAGAGCCAAACCCTCAGTATGGGGGGCCAGGGGGTCATGTGGCAATTCAAGCAACATATTAGGATGTACATGGACTCATGTTGGCATGAAGAACACAGAGGTGCCGCTGCCAGCCTCAACAGACCTCCCACACAACGGTACATACGAGATTTTCCAAATATTGGATTTTGTGTCCCCCCTCAGCCCCCTTTGTGCCCCCCCCCCTTTTCTACGCACCCCAGTGGACCAAGCAAAAATTGGAGAACAGATGTGGTCATGTGGAGTGCTCTCATCAAGCTCTACAGCTTTGGATGATGGGGTGTTTCCAGTTATTACCTACCCCCCCTCGTGTGCATGCTGCATTTTGCTGCCAGTGGGAAACTAGCTTGAGGATCCAAGAAGCAGGGGAGCACCACTGCACCTTCCCCTTTGTTCGGATTTAGATGATGTCGACTCTTGATAATCAGTTCCCATACACTTTGTAACAATAGCAGCGTAGGCAGCCGGCAAAGACACCCTAAGTCAATCCAAGTAAGGCTACAGACATGCATGACAGCATGGCTACATGCCACGCACAAATTTGGATGTCAACAAAAACACTTCATAACAGTGGGAAAAAGAAGAATGTCAGTGTTGAGGGCAACATCTGCACACATACAACCGCAATTGCAACATAACAAGATTTACAACATCAGAATGATACATCATCACACCCGTCCGATCTTGGCGGGAGGGGAGGTTCTTTATGGTCCATACAAGGCACGTGCGATGCCATGGATCCAGGCACCGAGAAGTAGGGCTTACTACCTACTTCTTGACGGCCACACCAAAACCCTAATGCAACTGGAAGACAGGTTTATTGCAGTTTCCTGTCCTACCACAGCATCAGCAGAGAGAACACCTGTCAGCCTTTGACTGAGCTGTTCTACCAAGCTCGGGTTGGAAAGGCAACATGATCGGCGAAGTGCTGGTGTCCTTGAAACCCTTGGTAACTCCATGTACATACATAGGTATTCAGAAGTGTCGTCTCACGAATTCTCTTGAAGACTCAAGGTGACCCACACCATGCAGGGCGTTTGGTCGCTTGTCCTCCAGCTGTATTGAGACCGGGGCGTGAGAAGGCTTCTGCACCACAAATGCAAAATTAAGTCAAAATGGGATCATTTGACCCTTATGAATTATCAGGGTTTAGCACTTATCAACGATCGGCCTTATTACCGTATCACGATAAATTCAGAGTGTTTCAATTAGAATATTACTGTTCACTGCGTAACAGACCGTGTTACGTTAAATCTGAGTCCCTTTTACGTTGTCAGAGCCTAACAATGTAGATTATCAATGAGTAATTAAAGGGAAGTGATCAATTGAGGCACAAGCCGGACAGAAATTTAACCCACTTGAGACGCTTTTGTGGCTGGCAGTTTTGTTGTCGTTTGGATTGAGGATCGATTTATGGAGCGCGGAGTGAAGGGAGGAGCAGTTGGAGCTGGCGTTTCAAATGAGCCTGCATCGTTTATGATCACGGGAGGAAGCACAGGAAAGTAATAAGACTTCAAGCATATAGCATGCACGTCAAGATATAAGACAGGAAATTGGACTTCAAGCACGCAGCATGCGCGTCAGGTTAGGCAGAGGCTCAGGGGTTTTAGACTGATGAAAGCTGGCGGACGGCAGTGGCAGTGGGGCACGTTCATGTGAAAACCACGCTGTGACATTTTACCGGATTATGGGAAGGAATGGCATTGCAGCATTGCCGGATAGCCTTTAAGGTCTTGTCAAACAAATATGCTCAAGCTCCTCTACCCTGTTAAGTTTAAATCTATTGGTTCTCCCACATTACCCATTCAAATATAATTTCATTTCATTCCCAAACTGTCTGGACCCCAAACTGTGGCACCTGTGACCCAGCCCTTCATTCCCCACAATCATGAACATTTTTTCTTAGCAGCAGCAGCAGTAGCAGCATACATAGTTCCTGAGGAGAATTATGCAGTCAGATAGGGTAAATGATTGAGTAGTTAACGGAACTGGCATTCAAGATCTCCCCGACAGTTCATTACGGTACATGCATGTGGACATTTGTTTTTACCTCATGCGGGGCCTCGGAAAGAAGTAGCGCCTCCTCTAGAGAGCCTAGACTACCATGCACTTGGGTGGAATGAGAACAATTCTGCCGAGTGCGGTCAGGAGCTGAAGTATTGATGCGGTTTCTTGTTACCTTCTGGGGTGATGTCCTGCTGCCTCGGCGCTTCCGCACCGTAATCTGCGTTTAATGGCCGGTGCTGATGATCATTGTGAAGCAAAGATATTGTTTCACTAGACTCAGATGTGCTCCACGCTGGTGACGTCGACGACCTCTGGAAAATCGACAACAGTCCCTCTAGGCAAGGAAGGCAGGTGAGTAGCTCTTGGCTCATGGGTCGAAATCAATGCGTTGCTGAACTAAAACATCAAGGTGGCAGGAACCATGCAGGAACGACTAAAATTTGAAGTGCTCAGTTGCAGAAACGCCTAACTACTGGGTATCAATTGTGTTTAACGATGATTCAAGTCAAGTAAAGAATGCGAAATTGGTGGACTGCTCAGAATGAGAAGCCTAGGGGCTGGGCCAAAATGCAAGTTGTGTAGCTGACAATGTACAGCACATAGCTGACTCCTTCCAATGACTCTGACTGCGGTATCCCGTTCAACGCGCCGCTCTCTAACAAACACTCTTGCTATGCATAGTTTTCCCATTTCAAATTCTCATTTCACAACCCTAGTCCTCTGTCTACCGGTAGTCTGGGCCGCTGCGTTCCAGGCAAATGAAGGGATGGGGAAAAGATAGAGACCACGAGCTAACGGGGGCTTTATATTCTAACCAGGAGCACTCGCCTCTTCTCAAGTAAGCTTACCGCTTACCGCTTTCCGCCTTATCAAAGGGCCTGTGCAAACACGGAAGTAGCACCTAAATTTCTCGACTCTTCTTTCACTTATTTCAAAACATGTGCCTCACAGTGGGGAGCCCGACATCGAGGCGCCAATCCTGGCTGGCGAAAACTATGAGTGGGCGGCCATATCGAATCTCGACGTTTTTTTTTCAAGAGTCTACAGGCAAGCCAGTTGTCCAGATGCTACACGTGCAGCACTGCAAGGCTGACAGCATGCAACGCCAACATTATACTTGTACTCACCTGCCATGCACGCCCACATCCACACCCCTGCGCACTCAGGTACTGGCATGGGCGAGGCCTCACAGCGATTGTCATCTCCGGACTTCTCAATGTGCTAGCCCTGGCCTTCACCATCACCTTCTCCACTTTCCTGCTTCTCTTCGTCAACTGGTCAGCGCTGCACAGCGAGTGCATAGTCAACGACACATGCGACATTGCCTCGGCAGTACTCTACACACAGGTACAGCGCCAGGGTTTGAATTTCTACACAAGCTGCAGCTGCAACAAAGCCACAAATCAATCTCAGATTTTCCGCTGCGTCTCACCTGCAGCAGCAGAGCACTACTGCACCAGCACCTCGACGTAGCCAGCTAATTGCTCTGGGACACTTTCACGGATGTAGTCTCTTGTTCAACTCTGGCCATTCCTTGATGGATTGGTGGCCACCATTGGGATGATGAGGACATAGCCTTCACTGGCCTACCGCCGGTGGCCCAAGCAGCAGAGCTTGCTACACTGCGTCACCTTGGGTGTAGGTCATGAATCCTGTGTTGTAGCTGAATTGTAGCTGGAACCACCCTGATACAAACGCTGGTGTGATAGTGTCAGGTCTTCAGGGTTTTGACCAGAAGGGATGCTACCTATGTAGACATCTAACATCTTTGTCTGGCCTGAAAGTTGACTCATTTATCTATTCACTCGCGGCAACATGCCTCCTAGCCCCACTTGGCTAGCAATCATGTTCCAGCTCATGGTTCAGACCTTTACAGGTTGGGACTGGTTGGGGTACAGCGCAGTGAACCCTACGACACAAGTTGCGACTCAGTGTGGACCCTAGGGCTGGCAAGGAAGTGTGGAATTCCTCCTTCGTCCCCCCTGGGAGTATTTTCCCCCGGCAGTGAAACATGTAGACCCTGCAGGTGCTGGGGGGTTTATTAAAAATTTTAATATGAGCTAGGTCGGCACTGGCCTGCACATTCAAAGAACCCCCCCCAGTCCAGGCCACTCGTGTTGGGCTCCTAGAATGTTTTCTCTGGCTGTGCAGGACATTTTATGTTAATAAATGTAGAGGAGTCAAGATGCGGTGCTTCAATCCACCAAACAGCCAGTCACTTGCACCTTTATGGCCATTTCAGCCCCCCCCCCCCCCGGCATGTGCTGTACTGTGTGTTGTGTACCATCTGACATGGCTGCGCAGTGCTGTGCTATGCGTTGTACCGTGAACACATGGCATGGCTGCGCTGTACGCTGTGAGCTGTGTACCGTGCACACATCAGGTGATGCTGCAGTGCTGTGTATTGCCGTGTGCTGTGCTGTGCTGTGCTTTGCTTTGTACCGCGCGCACATCAGTTGCTGCTGTGTTTTGTCGTGTGCTGTGCTTTGCTGTATGCTGTGTGCCCAACTACCCATCCGCTGTGGCAGGCTGCTGCTGCTAGTCTGTGTAGCGTCTCCTGCCCCCCTGCATGGACCCCCAGTTCCCACGTCCCCTCTCTTTCCTCCCCTATCCGCTCCTGGTATCATATTCTGTCGTCCACACCGCACCTCTCTTTCCTCTGTTACATTCTTTCGTCCTCACCACCCCTGTTCCTCCTTGTCCTCTCCAGTCATTCAGGAACTGAGGACTTGAAGTGGATCTGAACTTAGGTGCTGCTCTGTTTTGCCCTCCTCACATCCCTCTTCTCCCCCTCCTCCTTCTTGTCCTGCCCAGCCCCTAAGGGACCGAGGGCTGCTGGTGGACCTGCTCATCCTCACCTACTTGTGCATATTTGGGATTTACTGGATGTGGACTGCCGTACACTTTGTTGTGGAGCTGAGGGAGATGCGGGAGGTGGGTTAAAGAGGGGGTACTGCCAGGGAGGAGGAGAGGGGGGGGGGGGGGTCTGGGAGGATGGGGGGCTATGTGGTGGGAGAGAAGGAGGGAGGTCAGGGAGGGGGACAGCTAGGGAGGAGGAGAGGGGGGGGGGGGGGGGGTCTGGGAGGATGGGGGGCTATGTGGTGGGAGAGGGGAAGGGAGGTCAGGGAGAGGTAACAGCCAGGGAGGAGGAAAGGGGGGGGGGGGTCTGGGAGGATGGGGGCTATGTGGTGGGGGAGGGGAGAGGTGGCTCAGGGAGGGGGACAGCTAGGGAAGAGGAGAGGGGGGAGAGGGGTCTGGGAGGATTTGGCGCTATGTGGTGGGGAGGGGGAGGGGGGTCAGGGAGGGGGTACAGCTAGGGAGGAGGAGAGGGGGGAGATGGGTATGGGAGGATGGGGGCTATGTGGTGGGGGAGGGGGAGGTGGGTCAGGGAGGGGGTACAGCTAGGGAAGAGGAGAGGGGGGGGAGGGGTCTGGGAGGATATGGCGCTATGTGGTGGTGGAGGGGAAAGGGGGGTCAGGGAGGGGGTACAGCTAGGGGGGAGGAGAGGGGGGGGAGGGGTCTGGGAGGATATGGCGCTGTGGTGGGGGAGGGGAGAGGGGGGTCAGGGAGGGGGTACAGCTAGGGAGGAGGAGAGGGGGGGGAGGGGTCTGGGAGGATATGGCGCTGTGGTGGGGGAGGGGAAAGGGGGGTCAGGGAGGGGGTACAGCTAGGGAGGAGGAGAGGGGGGGGAGGGGTCTGGGAGGATATGGCGCTGTGGTGGGGGAGGGGAAAGGGGGGTCAGGGAGGGGGTACAGCTAGGGAGGAGGAGAGGGGTCTGGGAGGATGGGGGGCTGTGTGGTTGGGGACGGGGGGAGGGGTCTGCGAGGATGGGGGCTATGTGGTGGGGGAGGGGAGAGGGGGGTCAGGGAGGGGGTGCCGCTAGGGATGAGGAAAGGGGGAGATGGGTCTGGATGGATGGGGGGCTGTGTGGTGGGGACGGGGGGAGGTGTCTGCGAGGATGGGGGGCTATGTGGTGGGGGAGGGGAGAGGGGGGTCAGGGAGGGTGTACCGCTAAAGATGAGGAGAGGGGGAGAGGGGTCTGGATGGATGGGGGGCTGTGTGGTGGGGGACGGGGGGAGGGGTCTGCGAGGTTGGGGGGCTATGTAGTGGTGGAGGGGGGTCAGGGGAGGGATTGTGCTGTGTGGGGGGGAGAGAGGTGGGTCAGGGTAAAGGGTGGCCGTTGCGTGGGGGAGGGGGGGGGGAGGGAGGGGGGTCAGGGGTCGGATGGGCTGCGTGGGGGGGGGGCAGGAGGTGGCCCCTCTCAACGGCCTCCTCAGCGCTTGCGCTTTTTTATTTGCACACACTTTTTCACACCAGTGCGAACTTTAATTAATTTCAAAATATGAAAAGAAAGATTACTGGATGGGGGTCACTTTACTGATGTGACATGAGTAGGGTGAGGAGAGGCTGCAGTTGAACGTCCACCGCCACAGATCACTCCAATACAGCCCCCGATGGGAGTGCTGGTGGTGAGCATGGGCAGGACTCACAAATGAAAATACAAATGAAAATACAAAGGGGAGTACAAAGGACAGTGCAAAGGACAGTACAAAGGGCAGTAAAAAGGGGAGTACAAAGGGGAGTACAATGGACAGTACAACGGGGAGTACAAAGGACAGTACAAAGGGCAGTAAAAAGGGGAGTACAAAGGGGAGTACAATGGACAGTACAACGGGGAGTACAAAGGACAGTACAAAGGACAGTAAAATGGGCAGTACAAAGGGGAGTACAACGGGCAGTACAAAGGGGCGTCATGTCAGCTGGTGGAGCCCAAACGATTGGCCCCGGTCCACTCCCTTCACTCCCCCTTGCACCTGAAATTAGCGATCTCTCCTGACACCTGTCTGTCTGTGCTTGCTCTCAGCCTGTCCGCCTCCCCCCTCAACCCTTTTGCCCCCCTTGACACCATCATGACACTGCCTGCTTTGACACCTGACCGACCCTGCTTGCTGTCAGACCCAGAATTCCCTCGGTAACACCTTGAGCATCAATCACGGCCAGCCAGTCAGCCCAGTCAGCCCACCTGAAGCCCAATTACCCCCTTGGACATTTGACCGCACCTGACTGCGTTAACACCTGACTGCCCCTTTTTTTGCTCTCAACCTCATCACTTCTTCAGCAACACTTTGGGAATCCATGATGGCGAACCAGCCAGTCAACCTTCCCCTGACCACCTCGGCCTCTCTTGACACATGACTGCCCCTGCTTGCCGTCAGACCCAGAATTTCCTCAGCCATACCCGGGGCATCAATGACGTCCAGCCCTCCCCTGACCCCTATTACCCCCTTGACACCTGACCACCTCGGCCTCTCTTGACACGTGACTGCCCCTGCTTGCTGTCAGACCCAGAATTTCCTCAGCCATACCCGGGGCATCAATGACGTCCAGCCCTCCCCTGACCCCTATTACCCCCTTGACACCTGACCACCTCGGCCTCTCTTGACACGTGACTGCCCCTGCTTGCTGTCAGACCCAGAATTTCCTCAGCCATACCCGGGGCATCAATGACGTCCAGCCCTCCCCTGACCCCTATTACCCCCTTGACACCTGACCACCTCGGCCTCTCTTGACACGTGACTGCCCCTGCTTGCTGTCAGACCCAGAATTTCCTCAGCCATACCCGGGGCATCAATGACGTCCAGCCCTCCCCTGACCCCTATTACCCCCTTGACACCTGACCACCTCGGCCTCTCTTGACACGTGACTGCCCCTGCTTGCTGTCAGACCCAGAATTTCCTCAGCCATACCCGGGGCATCAATGACGTCCAGCCCTCCCCTGACCCCTATTACCCCCTTGATATCTGACCACCTCGGCCTCTCTTGACACGTGACTGCCCCTGCTTGCCGTCAGACCCAGACTTTCCTCAGCCATACCCGGGGCATCAATGACGTCCAGCCCTCCCCTGACCCCTATTACCCCCTTGACACCTGACCACCTCGGCCTCTCTTGACACGTGACTGCCCCTGCTTGCTGTCAGACCCAGAATTTCCTCAGCCATACCCGGGGCATCAATGACGTCCAGCCCTCCCCTGACCCCTATTACCCCCTTGACACCTGACCACCTCGGCCTCTCTTGACACGTGACTGCCCCTGCTTGCTGTCAGACCCAGAATTTCCTCAGCCATACCCGGGGCATCAATGACGTCCAGCCCTCCCCTGACCCCTATTACCCCCTTGATATCTGACCACCTCGGCCTCTTTTGACACGTGACTGCCCCTGCTTGCCGTCAGACCCAGAATTTCCTCAGCCATACCCGGGGCATCAATGACGTCCAGCCCTCCCCTGACCCCTATTACCCCCTTGACACCTGACCACCTCGGCCTCTCTTGACACGTGACTGCCCCTGCTTGCCGTCAGACCCAGAATTTCCTCAGCCACACCCGGGGCATCAATGACGTCCAGCCCTCCCCTGACCCCTGTTCCCCCCTTGACACCTGACCACCTCGGCCTCTCTTGACACGTCACTACCCCTGCTTGCTCTTAGACCCAGAATTTCTTCAGCAACACGTTGGGCGTCAATGACTGCCAGGTGGCAACCATGATCTGGGCTGAGGTGGTGCACCGCCTGGTGCTGGTGCAAAGGACGAAGAGGCTGTGTGTGGCCAGGTGGGCGTTTGGGGGAGGGGGGGGAGGATCAAGCGTTGGGGGGGAGGGATCAAGCGTTAGCTGCTGCTGAGTGTGTGGCCAGGTTGGGGTTGGGGAAGCAATCATGCGTAAGCTTGTACTGGGTGTGATGCAGGCTGGCCTCAGTGGACGAGATAGGTCATGGGAGAGGGTAGCTGGGAGACAGGTTTCTTTAAGGGCATACCTTTGGGCAGGGGGCAGCTGACAGGGAGCTGATATCGGGTGTAGACGGTGCGTGTTGTATGCTGAGCAGCTTGGGCGGATGTGCTTCTGTGCATGGCAGGCGCTGTCGTTTCATTGGGGGTGGCTCAGCTACAGTTCAGCTACAGTTAAGCTGCAGTTCAGCTACGGTTTAGCTACAGTTCAGCTATCTCCTGGAGTCCTGGCATCCGGCCAGAGGCGCCATGCGAATTCGGACGGCCTGTTTGGGATAGTGCCCCTAAGCTCCCTCCAGGTTTCGTCCCAACTGGGCCTATTGTGGCTGCGGTCGGCCGGCGTAAGGTGGCCTATCAGCGGGAAATGTAAAACAACACCGGCGGGCGGTGTTGCCACGCCTGTCTCCGTTCTGAAAGTGTGAACCCTGGCACGTGCGCCGTGTAGGGATCTGAACGAGCTGGACATTGTGGGTCGGATCATGCGGAAGGACAACTTTCTCATCGCCATGATCAACAAGGTGGGAATGAAGTGTGAAGGTGTAGGGGGTGGGGGGCCTGCCGGGATATGGGGTGAATGTTTTATTTCTGAGTTCAAGCGTCGGCGTTGTGTCTCAGGTTTTCAAGGGCTGGGCGGCCAGCCTCACACTTTGTGAAGTCCTAGCAAAAGTTGTGTGCAGAAAGGCAGGCTGTTGGATGTGAACGGTCCTGTGCCCTTGTGTCTGCTCTTTTCCGTCAGTCTCTGTGGCAGCACCTGCCCCTAGCAGAATCCACCAGGGGATGTGTTGCAGCTGATGGTAGGCTCTCATGAGGCAGTCCCGCTTGGCCTTGCTGCTTTATGTGACAGACTCTCTCTGACACGAAATGTGCCAATCGCATACCGGTATCTTGTGCTCATTTTGTTTTTATTTTGCCACACAAGGATCGCATGCTCTGCCCCTCGTTATCTTGCCAACAGATACCAGTATACTTCCCCCCCCCTGCTGCTCACGCTCATCTCCTGCACAAAATCACAATCACCATCACAATTTCACACACAATAACAACACTCTTTCTCTCTCACACACACACACAATCACATACACTTTCTCTCTCACACATACACTCACACACACTCTTTCTCTCTGACACATACAATCACACACACTCTTTCTCTCTCACACATACAATCACACATACTCTTTCTCTCTCTCCCTCACACCCACACTTACATGCCACTCTCACCACCACCACCCGTGTTATGCTGTGCCGAAGCAGGGTGTGGTCAGCCCATACGTCCCGCTGCCGAGGTGGCTCGGCATGGGCCGGCGTCGCACGCTGCTGACGAAGACGCTTGAGTGGAACCTGCGCTGGTGCATCCTTGACCCCATGTTTGACGACCGGACGTTCAAGGTCCAAGAGGACTTCCTGCGAGATCCGGCCAAGCTGCAGAGGCGTGAGTGGCTGCTATCGGGGCTGCTGAGGCTGTGACTGCCACTAGGACGGCTGCTACTACTACTGCTGCTGCTGCTGCTGCTATTGCTACTGCCACAGCAGCTGTGACAGTTACTGCCGCTACTGCTACTGCTACTGCTGCTGACGTTGCTGCTGATGCTGATCGTGCTGATACTGATGTTGATGTTCATGATGCTGGTTTTCTGCTGATGCTGATACTGATGCTGATGTTGGTGTGGCCGGCATGTTAGTATGAGCTGGGAGCTGCTTGCTGATGCTGCTGGGATCCAGGACGGCTTACATCCTTGTCCGCACCTAGCCGTTGTTCTCATGGCCACACACCCATCCACTCTCGTTGTTCGAATAGGCTAGGCAGTGCGAAGAGTGCCCCACTTCATCGTTTCCGCAGGCCTCACCATGCTGCCACACCAAACGGGGCTGTGCACTAGTAAATCCCTAAATGTGAAAGAGAAAAAACCAAGGACGGAATCACAGGAATGGGCAATTGAATAACCCAGAGGCACGTCCAGATAGAAACACTCCTCCTTGAATGAAAGTGGTGGTAACTTGTCCCCATGTCTGTTCCCCAGAATAAGCTGGCTAGGAAATGTGATGACATACCCACCTCTCTGTGCCCTTCTCTGCAGGTTTTCGTCGTGCCGCCGTGGTGAACCTGCTGGTGTCGCCCTTCCTGCTGGTGTTCCTGCTCATCTACTTCTTCATGCACAATGCGGAGCGCTTCTACAGCCACCCGGGGTCCCTGGGATCGCGCAGGTGTGTGGGGTGGGATGCTATCCTGCAAGGGTGTATGGGACTGTGGGGAAGAGGGGGGGGGGTGACGGGGGGGGGGGGGGGGATGCTGTCCTGCAGGTGGCGTGCCAGCTTGCACAGTTCATTCTTCTGTGTCTCGGCCACGTTTCAGCTGCGATATCAGCTGCCTCCGGACCTGTGCTCGGAGGCCCCTTGCGTGGCCAGCCATGCGGCTTGGGCCTTTGTTAGTAGGCCAGTTAGTAGGCAAGGTGTGGCCCCTATCGGGCCATTGGCGGCCGCAAGGCAGTCTTCTAAGGTGGACTGCCAGCCGAGGAAAACAAAACGCAGCGGGCGGGGTGTCACATGCCATAGAATGGCCCCTGAAGGGTGAGGGTTTGTGCAGACGTACCTCTGTTGGTCTGCTGAATCTAAGACTCCTTGTTTGAGCTGCGGTTGAGTTTAATCCAAACCCCCTAATTTGAGCTGCGGTTGAGCTGGAGCCACCTGTTGCCTGTTGGAGGCCTCCCGCTCTAATGCCCGCTCTAACGCCAGCTGGGTGCCTTGGGTGCCTGACGACCTACACATTCACGATTTGCAAATATTACATTTCGAATCTCCCCTCCCTCAATTCACGCAGGTGGACTGCGCTGGCTAAGTGGCGACTCAGGGAGCTGAACGAGCTGCCACACTACATCTCACATAGGTGTGAATAAATATATCAAAAGCATGTCTTGGGGCATGGGTTAAGAATGCCCACCCGTTGGGCCATCACACTGGTTAGGCCACCCTGCCCGAGGTGTCTCTCTCATAGCCTCACAGGTCCCTCTCTCTTAGATGGAGATGTCACACGTCATATGCGGGGGCTGTCTTTTGGGTATGTCATACGTGACATGCCATATCATATGTGGGGGCTGATGAGACGGGGGAGCCTGATGAGGATGAACAGGGAAGGAGGAGATGCAGACAAATAAGAGTAGGATGTCCAGGGGGTGCAGGGGGGGAGAGGGCAGACAGGGAGTCAGGGGGAGGAGGGGACAGACCTGCGGAAATTTAGGGTTTCTCTGTGAAGATTTAGGGTTTTCCCGTACCCTGACCCTGTCTGTCCTCTCCCCTATCCGCATGGGGGAGGGGACAGACAGGGTTCAGGGTTAGGGAAAACCCTAAATGTAAAATCCTTTGTACCTTGCATACTTCACTGGGTCAAACAGAGTTAAGAGTTCAGGAAAACCCTGAACCCTTTGTAGCTAGCGCGCTTCAGTGGGTCCAACAGGGTTTAGGTTTGAGGAAAACCTCATACCCCAACCCTTCTAGCTAGTGAAATTCACTGGGTCCAACAGGGTCTGGGTTTGTGAAAACCCTGAGCCCTAAACCCTTTGTAGGTGGCGTACTTCACTGGGTCCAACAGGGTTTAGGGTTCATGAAAACCCTGGACTCCCAACCCTTTGTAGGTGGCGTACTTCACTGGGTGCAGCATACAATTCCTCCTCCCCTCCCCTGGAATGAGCGTAGAGATGGGGTCTGGGCTTCCTCTATCGATAGTGTACTCCACCTGGCCCAACGTCCCGTTCTTGCACTAGTCTAGGGTCAAGGGTTAAACCCCAAAACCCTTAAGCCCTAAACCCTACCCCCTCCTCCCTCCCACAGGCTCGCTGCCAGTCACGCCCCCACCTGCAAGTACCTGTCCCAGTTCCCCGCCCAGACGCTGGTGTCGATCGCACGCTTCGTCGCGTTTGTGATTGGGAGTGTGGCGGCGCTGCTGCTGCTCGTCACGATGGTGGACGACCGGCTGCTGGAGCGGCCGCTGCTGGGGCGACACATTGTGTGGTGGCTGGCCACACTGGGCGTGGTGCTAACTGCCAGCAGGTAGGGCCGGTTTGAAGGGCGGTTGGCGAGCGGGGACCCTGGTGGCTGGCGACACAGCCGGTGGTGCTAACTGCCACCCAGTAGTGCCGGTTTGAAGAGCGGTTGGTGATGAGGAAGTGTGAGGCAGGGGGGGGGGGGAGGGGGGGGGGGGGTAAGCTTGCATTATGGCGGAGGGAGGGGGGTGCAAGCTTGCATTATGGCGGAGGGAGGGGGGTGTAAGCTTGCATTATGGCCGGGTGAGTGGGGGTGCAGGCTTGCATTATGGTGGAGGGGGGGCAAACAGGTGGTAGCAGCTGCGAGGAGGCAGCGTTTGTTTCAGTGTGCACCAGACCACCTTTGGGGGGCTGCCGAGGGAGGCGCCATTCGGCCCAGACCATGAGCAGCCGATGGCCGGCGGCCCAAGCAGCCTGCCCTAGCTGCACCACACCCGCTGGGCAGAAGGCCATGGGGTTGCCGAGGCTTCAACACGCAATGGCCTGCACAGGGGAGAGCAATTGGAGGTGAACACTGCAGCCACTATCAGCAGAGCATATGCTGTGTCCTCCTTTTTTAAATCCGGCTTCGTTTAAGTTTGAGCCAAGACCGGTGGCCACAAGGAAACAACATGTACCTGAGCCTGGGTGGCTAGGCGCCTCGAAGGTGTTTGCGCCTGAGCGGTTGAACGCCAAGCCTGTGGTGGCTGAGCCTGGGGGGGAGAGGGGGGGGGAGGGAAGAGGGGGGGGGATGTGTGTGGGGGGGGGGGGAGAGGGGGGGGACGTGGGGGGGGCGGAAGAGGGGGGGGAGCATGTGTGTGTGTGTGTGTGTGGGGGGGGGGGGGGTGGTGGCTGAGCCTGAGTGGTTCAGCGTACAGCCGGTGGCCAAGCCTGGACATGAGTCCTGCCAGCCCCTCACCGTCCTTCCTGATTCAGGGCCCTGGGTATGAGCCCTAGGGTTTAGGGTTTAGGGTTCCTTAACCTCCACGCCGTGATAGCCTGTCCCAGCCAGCTTTCCTTCTTTTTTCGATTGTCCACCTACCTGATGAGAGGATGCTGGGTATGATCTCTGCCAGCCCTTGATTGTTACCCCTGCTTGGTTGCCGGCCCCTGACTTTCTTCCTGATGGCTTGCAGGACCCTGGTGTCTGAGGACCCAGTGGCATACGACCCGGAGCAGGCCATGTCGGAGGTGGCTGCCATCACACACCACATGCCACGGCACTGGCGGGGGAGGGCGCACACGCCGGAGGTGCTTGCTGAGCTGTCGGGCATGTTCACTCTCAAGGTAGGGCTGGGCTGGGTGGTGAGGCTGCAGGAGGGGATGTGCCGGGTTTCGCTCGGACATGGAGAGTAGATGGGAGGGAGGTGTCTGTCCCAATCAACCTGCTAAAACCGGTGAGAAAATAAATCAGAACCGCAAGCCGCCGTAATCAAATCGACGTGTCCTTTCTTCCACGGTAACGGCGGGATGTGGCTTCGGCCCAGGCTGCGCTGTTTCCTTAACTCTCACACCCCGCACAGGGCGTATATTTCTTTCTTGGGAGGGAGGGAGGGGGGTGCTGACCATCCAGTCAATGAGGAGGCTGTTGTGAGATGCGTGCAGAGGAGATGCCTGTGGTGCAGGTTCTTGCTCACGACGATGCATGTGGGGATGGACTGTGCAGGCTTGTTCTGGCGGCGCCCGCAGCCTTAAAGCTGCTGTCAACCAGTCTCCCTTGGTCCTGCGTGAAAGCCTGACCTATAACTATGTGTCCTCACTGCCCAGGTGCAGCTGCCCTCTTCCTCTCCTAATCTCTGTCTTGAAACTACTCGCACCTCCCCTCTTCACCTCCCCTCTTTGCATCCCCTAATTGCAGCTGCCCTCTTCCTCTCCTTATCTGTTGTCTTGAAACCACGTGCACCTCTCCTCTTAACCTTGTCCAGTTGCAGCTACCCTCTTCCTCTCCTTATCTCTTGCCTTGAAACCACGTGCACCTCCCCTCTTTACCTCGTCCAGTTGCAGCTACCCTCTTCCTCTCCCTATGTCTTGAGACCACTCGCACCTCCCCTCTTTACCTCGTCCAGTTGCAGCTACCCTAATTGCAGCTGCCTTCTTCCTCTCCCTATGTCTTGAGACCACTCGCACCTCCCCTGTTTGCCTCCCCTAATGGCAGCTGCCTTCTTCCTCTCCCTATGTTTTGAGACCACTCGCACCTCCCCTGTTTGCCTCCCCTAATTGCAGCTGCCTTCTGCCTCCCCCCATGTCTCGAAACCGCTTATTCCTCCCCCCTTTGCCACCCCCAGTTGCAGCTGTTCCTTGCGGAGATGATGTCGGTGCTTCTCACTCCCTTTGTGCTCTTCTTCGTCATGCCTGCGAGCGCTGCCGGCATCGTCGACTTCGTGTCGGTTAATGCGGTGGAGGTGGCAGGCGTGGGCCATGTGTGCTCGCTGGCAGTGTTTGACCTGGCCAGACACGGCAATGGGAAGTATGGCTCTCCCACGCACGGCCTCAAAGCGGAACGCAGTCGGCAGGGCAAGGTGGAGAAGAGCCTGCTGACGTTTGTGGCAACGTATCCAACCTGGGACCCGCCAGCGGAAGGCAGGGCGATGTTGCAGGCTATGGACAGGTGATAGGGGGGGGGGACAGGTTAGGGAGCAAGGCAGTGGGTGATTCAGGTTAATGGCAGGTGACGAGAAAAGGGGGAGCAAGGAGCAGGAAGGGCAGGGCAATGGTGCATGCTGTGGGTAGGTGACGTGTTGGGAAGCGGGGAGCAGGGCAGGAAGCAGGGCAGGGCTAAGTGCCAAGTGGAGACAACTGCAGGACTCAGGTATGTCTAACAGACAGAGGCACATCCCCATTTATGTGCCGCTTGGACGCGCCTAATGTTGACCATGTCCACTGCCTGGACGGCCGCGCCTTGGCCCCTCAGTCATACGGCCTGTTGGCGCTGTGAAGGATGCCCCACCCACCCATGCGTTTTTTGTATTACCCTGTCGCACCTTTCGTGTGAACGGGGTATTCCTGCGTGCCGTTCTTCTTGCATCCGACCCGATCTCACCCAGGCATGCTGCTCCTTTGGCCCACAGGCACATTGGTTCCGGAGCTGTATGTGCCGCCAGCGGCAGGCCCTGGTTGTACATGGGGCAGGCCCTGCCGCAAGCTTATTCGCGACCCTATGCCAGCAGCAGCAGCAGCATGTGCTGTCCCTACTCGGGCCAGGCAAGGCAGCCCAGCAGCTGGCCGGCTTCCCATGGAGGGGCTGAAGCCAGCGGGGCAGGTTTGGGGATCGGGTCTGCCGGAGGGGGCTGTGGTGATGTGCGGCGGAGCCCCCAGCATGCGGCATCGGTGTGTGGCGGTGGTGGTGCCGACCGCGTGACAGCCAGGGTCGCGCACAAGGGGGCTGCAGCTGCATCCTCGGCTGCGGCTGCCCCCACCAGGAATGGCGTGGGGGAGCGCTCGTTCGTATTCGGCAGGTATGGCAGCGCCATGGTTCTGTCGCCCCGGAAGATGAGTGGCGCGTCGCCGCCTTACAGAGCCGCACCTGCATCCGGGAACATGTCTCAGGGCTCTGCTGCAATAGGCGGGGCGCACGACCCTACGTGTGTTTCGGGGCTGTCGTCAGGCCTGTGGGATCCACTGGATGTTGACAGCGGCTTCCGTGGAGTTGACGCCGGGACCAGCAGCTTGGGTGATGGCCATGGCGGCGCTGCAGGTGGCGGCGCCAGCAGCGGGGCCAGCAGCGGCAGCAGGATGCAGTGGGCCGCGTCGGCGCCTTGCTCCGCCCGCGGCGCCTCGGTGGCCATGGCGACTGCCTCAGCCCTTGGCCGCCCCGGTGCGGTTCCCGGCTGCCAGCCGGGCGCAAAGGCCGCTTCGGGCCCGCTGGGCGAGGACTACCTGCTGGATGATGATTTTGTCGTCGAACCAAGCGGGGACGGCGGCAGGCTGGGTCCTCAAGACTCGGACCCGCTAGGCTCAGTGCCGGCGGATCGGCCCGAGGCAGTTGGTGCTCCCTTAGACTGTACACGCGCTGCGGAGTGTTGCACGTTGGACCCCCTTGCAGCCTCGCCGCTGTTGCATGAGAGGGAGGTGGTGCGGACCACGTGTCACCCGGCCGGGTCGATGCTAGCTTCTGGGCCGACCGTCAACGCAGGCCGGGTGGGCAGCGCACCGCAGCCGTCCTGGCAGCAGGTGCAGATTCATGACAGCATTTGGGTGCAGCAGGAGGGGCAGCGGATAGAGGGCGCCGCTTACGCGCCGGATGACGACAGCGGCCTGTTGCGGTGCAGCGTCTTCGGCCTGCCTGCTCATATGGCAGCTTCGCACGAGCTTCCTACCAATGAGACGAGGGAGCTGTCCAGGCGGTTGGAGCTGGGGCACTGCCTGATGCAGTCGCTGTATGAGGCCTTGGAGCCCAGCGTGCAGCACAGGCAGGCGCAGGCGGCAGCTGCTAGGAGCATTGCGTTCACCAGGGGCCCGTGGGCAGGGGGGAGGAGCAGGCACGGCTGAATAGTAGGGGGAGGGGAGGATTGCACGGAAGTCGGACTCCATAAACTCTGTGTGCGAGTAGGTTCTCTCCGTCTCCGCCCCCACTTAGAGAGAAGGCACTGGTTGTAGCCGTGTGCTGCTCGGGCGCCGGATCATGTTGGGGGATGCTAGTTTTCGGACCATTAGCTGGAAATTTAACTATGGATGGATGCTGCCTAGAAGCTGCTGCGGACTTCCATATGGAGTTGGGACGTCGTTGGGAGGTATGGCGAACTTGCGTCCTTCGACAATTCATGCATGTTAAATATGTTTTACCTGTCCTGCTAAAACCTCTAAATATGTTGTTTTACCTGTAGTGCTACAAATAGTTTCTGCACCTGCCCCATGCGTCAAATTTGAGGCTTCGCTGGATTTTGCAGAAACTTCAAAAAAATTGCAAGGTTCATCAGAATTGCAGGTAAATGCCAGCACAGGTTATTTGGTGCATCTGATCTGTCGTTCCTCTTTTGAGACTGCTAGGTACCTTCCCTTTTGCTTTCTTCTGCTAGGACTTCTTAAGGTATGTGGTCGGCCGCCCAACCCTGGAAAACCTGAGACGCTAACACAAAAACAGCCCGGGTGCGCATGTGGCCCTGGTCGGCAGAGAAAGGCGAGCAGGAACAGGAAAGGCATACGATCAACATGCACTCACACGGCAGCAATAACGCATGCGTAAAAACTTCGGACTGAAAATGTACCTTGCCTGCAGTGGATGTGGGGTTGCTGTCAGCTCCACACTGTTGGCATGGGCTCAGCGGGTTCCCTAAAGCCAATTTATGAAACCAGCACTACTCGTTTGAACGCGCTTCACCTACATCATGGCCTCGTGTTGCGGCAAGGCCTAGTCCTTGAGCCACCGTCTGTCAAGTTTCTCTCTCAAATAAATAATGCCAAAGCTGACATGTGCATTCGGTGAAAGGCCACCCTGCTCACAGTCTCTAGGAAACTGCATAACACTCGGTCCGTCTTCCATTGCCCGTGCCCCGACCGACCCAGTGCCCCTGACCGACCCAGTGCCCCTGACCGACCCAGTGCCCCTGAAATTACCCGTGCAACTTCATTAGTGTCTACCTTGACATTTGGATACTTGCGAGTCAATGACCAGATATTTACAATTCACACCGCACGAAGTTCTATCGTTTTAATCATTATTGTTTTAATCATTAAATTGTATGAAAACAATTGCCAAAAGACACTCGACTCTCGTAAGGATCCCAATTATCCCAAATAGTCTGTCAAAATAAACGTCACAACATGTATCACTCATTGCCTTTTTTCATGATTCAGGCTGGGTGCCACTGACTTGAGGCACTCATTATACACAGGAAGGCTGCCTTTCCATACAAATTGTCTATACAAGTGTGAATAAGAATCGACGCGCAACCTATTATGGAATTAATGGGGGGTGTCCATATTTTGGTGTCCAGCTGCGTTTCAGCTACAATTCATTATCATCACGGCTGAGGGTTGGCGAGACCTGGTTACGTGCTTGCAACACTAGGCCCCACTCTTCGATAGTCTTCATAACAAACCATACCAAATCGCTCACATTTATAAAACGACGACTTACATGCTAAAAACCCTGTGGCAACAATGAACAAAGAATGAATCTTAATTATGGCCCTTAGAAAGAAAGAAAGAAAGAAAGCTACGCCCTATTAGGGCGTGGAAGTTAAGGAAACAACGCAGCTTGGGGCCGTAGCCACATCCGCGCCGTTACCATGAGGCAAGAAAGAAAGAAGCAACTTCCTCACGGTGGTTTTCTCTTATGGGTGTGCTTTATTGGCCCAATGACAGGCTTTGTGGCGGAAAAATATTCGAGTCTGCGTCTGGTTTGTACTATGCTATGCAAGAGTTTTATCGAATGGACATGCATTTTCTGGGCGCATTTCTTGGCATGGAACGCGGTGATCCCTAGAGACATCATGGCTTCAATTGTGTGCTTAATATAAATAGTGCCCGATGTGCCGATCAAGATTGGAATAATTTTTATATTGTTTCGTTGGTGCCCGTTCAGGATCAGTAGCTCAACGAGGTCAGTGTGTTGGTTTAAGCACGCTTTTAACTGGTCCCCATGCTCAGTGTCTCTGCAATACTTAAATTCCCCAATGTGGACTACAAAGTCCTTCTTTTGTCCTGTCGTTTGCATCAACAACATGTCAGGCTGCATTTTCGTTTTCATTTGGACGGCTCCAAGTGCTGGTGCCGCAACGTGGGGGATTAAGTACGAGGGGACTTTATTCATCAACATGGCTGGTGCTTCTGCTCTCTCACACTTCTCGGCTGTCCCCAGGTCTGCCATGACGATGTCCCCTCCCATGCTGCCTTTCGATACAGCCCTCAGCAAAAACCTTCCTGTGCCATGGTGGCGCTCTATGTACATCTTTTGCATTTCGGGGTGCCTACATGCGCCTGTGATATGGCCTGCACTGTCGTGCTCACCACACAAGGGGCATTTGTCCGTGGTACTTTTGCCCCACCTGAAAGCCACCTTGATGTTCCAAAGGCATCCATGTCGCCATCGAAGAGCTGTTTTCTTCTCGGCCAGAGTGACTCCTGGGTGGTTAAAGAAACTGTTGCTGAGGGTCCCATCAGCAATCGAGTGCAACCGTTGCCACCCTTGAAAGTATACGCTATCGATGTTGGATCGGCCCAGCTTTTGGCGCTCGTGAATGTGTGTCTTCAAGGCACCCTTCAGATCCTCTAATCCTTGCGGCTCTCCCTGGCTAGGGACCTCTTCGTCAGGTTTTGTGAAAAGCCAGAAAGAGCCGTACTGTGAGGGTTCGGAGCTCACTGGAACGGTCAGATCGCATTCCCCCTTTTGAGTGGCTGCCCGTTTAGCGACCCCGTCGGCTTTCTCGTTTCCGATATCTCCGTTGTGGGCCTTCACCTTATGGAATTCGACTATTTTTCCTTGGGACGCCATGAGTTGGAGTTGGCCCACGATATGCTGGAGGAGGTCTCTGTGCTTGTGGTAGGTGAGAGACATGGGGGATCGGATAGCTTTTCGGATTTGGTACAAGGATGTGGCGCTGTCAACAGCTATTTTGGTCTGTTCTTTTACTAGGGCTCCATAGATTCCTGCCAGCTCGGCTCTGTTTATGGTGTTTGTGGGACCTTCTCCAGCCGGGTTAATGGTGATGTCTTGTTGATCGGCAGTGGCGTTCGGGATGTGGAGGCCAGCGCCAGTTAGCTGGACTTTCCTGCCTTTTTTGAGGCTGGTTTCAATGCAGCTGCCATCAGTGTAGGCTATCTCCCTCCAGTTGTGCTTTAACGCGCTGTTTTCTTGGAACCACTCGCGGCAATTGCATGCGTCCACTAAGTCTACCTTCGTTGCTCTAGGGATGTCAGTGTTCCTTGGAGATCGTTGGAAGGTGCATGATCCTATCATGGGCTGGGCCTGGCTCTGCTCTCCTTGACCTTCTTCCACCCTATCCCCACATGGGGGAGGAGGCTGGGTCCATGTTGCGGTTAGCAGGGGGTTGGCCCTGGCTTGCAGGTGTTTTTCTACATGTGCGAGGGTTGTGTGGAGCAGTCTGATGAGAAGATCCTGTTTCCACCCGATTTGCTCGGACTGGGCTTCTTTGTTCCACACAACGATTATGTCCATGTGGCATTTGTGCATGGGTGGCGGGGTTGCTCCTTGCGTCCAGCTCTCCTCTTTCCACAGGGGGAAAGGGGAGCTCTTGGTGCTGGCTATTCTTGTACAATAATTCGGAAATTTGTCCAACCACTTTTGGTATGGGGGTTTGCCTGACGATTTAATCCCCCTGGGCAGGTACAAGACAGTAGCTGTCGGCTCCCTGGTCATATCTGCAGACCATACTGCCCATCGGACTGCTTTCTCGAGGGATGGTTCGTCCTGGTTTGGGAAGGCATGTGAGTACCCTGTCCACCTGTGTTGGAAGGCATTTGTTTGTGCTTGGAAGGCCTGGTCCCTCGGGTGAATACTACAATAGGTCGTGGCGTGGTCTTTAACTTGGAGGGGGCTAGAGAACCGTTCCTTGGAGACACCAAAGTGCGTGTCTATCAACGCTCTGAACTGTGGTGGGATGCTGAAATTGTCCTGTATTTGTTTAGTCTGTGTCTTTGTCCCCTCCTTGTGTCTGATGATGAGGTCAACCACTTCCTCTTCAAAGGAGGATGGGGGAGGCATCATTTTAGCATGGATGCCTTCATCTGCAGCCTGTTCATACAATCTTCTGAGGGTGACGAGTCTGTCTTTGGCGATTGTCCCGACGCACCGGCCGTTCCCCTTGTACACGCATGCCATCTCCGTAGTCGTGATTTGGGTGGTACTCTTAGGGTTCCATGTCTCAAACTCTCTCACTTCGATTTTACACTCTCCTGTCAGAGCATGGATGTCCAGTTGCGGGTTGATTGGCTCCATATCGAAGGTTATCATTTCCCGGATATTTTCTCCAGTGTGGTATCCCAATTGCTGTGATTTTGGTGAAACCCTTGTCGGGCCATGTTAGACAGGTGCCTATCTAGCATGGTGCCTTCGGAGGTCCTCGCTGGTGGCTGGTCGTGGTTTTCAGAGATCCATTGTCGTAGGAGGGCGGCCGTGTTTTCTTCGGTAAGGAGCATCTCTTCGGGTTCCCAGCTAGGCTTCCATGTGACTTTAACCAGCCCCTCCACTTGTGTGGTGCTCGTTGCATGTGTACATGCCATGCATGTCCATTTGTCTTGGCTGGGTCTCCAGTCCACTGGTTGGCCTAGGCATTGGACATGGTAGTACTTGTAGCATACGTCGCATGTGATGATGTCATCATAACATCCCGAAGCGTCATCGTACTGCAGGCTGTGTGGGTTCCAGCAACCTTCGCATGCTGCAACACCTGCCCAATCGTGGGCATGCAGGTCTTGACCAAGTCCTAGAGTCTCCCGGCAACAAGCCTCTATCTTCTCTGGTGTGTACCCTGCCATGCTATGGTATGGGATGGCCCATTCATCGATGATGCTTGGATGCCAGGTGACTTGATATTGAATTTGCTTGATTCTGTCTTTCTCTTTTTGGTGGCGTCCTTTGCTTGGCTCTGTGACCATCCTCCAACCTGTGATGGCTGCTACTTGGTTGGTGTGCCCGTACATCTCTTGTATGACTGTTGCTGCCCTTTCTCCTCCTGGTATTTTGCTTTTGTCAAGTGTAAAAATGCGCTCTGCCTCCTTCCTTTTGTAGTCATGTCTGGTACATAGGCATGTTCCTCTTATCTGGCACTTTCTGCGTGGAGCCGCAATCTCTTTCCGTAGGCTCGTAGTTGACGAGCATCCTTGTATTTTCTTGTCTCTGTGGAGGGTAGGGTCCTTGCGCCAGTGTTGTTTCTTCTTGCTGCCTTGCTGTCCGGTCGAATTTGCCCTGCCCTCTTGTTGTTGGGTGGGGTCTGGGATGTCAGCGAGGTCTCCCGGTCTCTCTGTTTCTGTTGCTGTTGGAATGCCAATGTCCCTGGTATTCAGGTACTGGGTGATCAATGTCTGGTCAGGGTGAAGGGAAGCCTGGAACATGGTTCCTGTCGGAATGGGGTTTCTTGCTATAGCAGTGATGTACATGTTTCCCTCGTGGATCTCTCGTTGATCCTTTGGGAGGCTCAACGACGTGTTTCTTTTTCTTATCATGTCTCTTAGATCTTTGTCTGCACCCGGACCGTTGTTTGCCATGACTGAGAGTCTGTTTAAGGCTATGATGTGCTTGTCTTTGACATTTCTCCCGTATCTGTTTCTCAAGCCTCTCCCATCCATCAGATGCTTGCCTCCATGTTCTGTCAGGTCTGCTAGATGAATGATTCCTAAGTGGAACAGAGGTTGAAGCAGGGTGTACGCATTAAGGTGGTCTGTGGCGGGGAGGGTAGCAGTGGCAGGGTTTAGTTGTTCTAGCGCTTGGGCGAGTTCCGGGGTATGTGCAGTGAATTGTTGCACATTGCTTTTCATGATGTTCAGGTTGTTATCTGTGATATGGGACAGTTGTCTGAGCCGCATGCAATGTTTTGCCTGTTGGGTGTCTTTAAACCCTGTGGGGCAACCGCCTATGTATTTGAGCTGCTTCTCCATGAGACTGCGAGTGACTGTGCCCATGCGCCCTTCATCGCGTAGGGATGTGATGAGCAGTTCTGTATTCTTCTTTGCGTATTCTGTCGCCAGGGATGCACACCCCAGCCCAAAGGACGCGACATCTTGGTGTACGGTAGCTGAGTTGGCACATCTCCACAGTCCGTACGCCTTTTTGACGGCTGTGGCCATGATGCTGTCTAGAATCTGGAGGTCAGCTCCCGTGCATGGGGTTATCCCAAAGGTGTTTGAGATTGATGGCTTGATAGTTGTCTCAATGATATGTTTAATTTGTCTTGGAGTGGCATGTGAAGCTTGCAGCTCCTCTATCTTTTGCCTTGCCTTCTTTATCAAGCTTTGGTGCTGGAACTTCCAGTCTAGTGTCATCGTGAGCTCTGCACCGAGGTATCTGAAGGGATCTATTGGGGGAAGGTGTTGCACGTATTGTCCTTGGACCATTATCTGGTTTTCAAGTTGTCTTCTTACTTGCACCAGAGCATCCTTGTTCCCATATAGTCCTATAGTCCTATATTAAATGCCAGCACAGGTTATTTGGTGCATCTGATCTGTCGTTCCTCTTTTGAGACTGCTAGGTACCTTCCCTTTTGCTTTCTTCTGCTAGGACTTCTTAAGGTATGTGGTCGGCCGCCCAACCCTGGAAAACCTGAGACGCTAACACAAAAACAGCCCGGGTGCGCATGTGGCCCTGGTCGGCAGAGAAAGGCGAGCAGGAACAGGAAAGGCATACGATCAACGTGCACTCACACGGCAGCAATAACGCATGCGTAAAAACTTCGGACTGAAAATGTACCTTGCCTGCAGTGGATGTGGGGTTGCTGTCAGCTCCACACTGTTGGCATGGGCTCAGCGGGTTCCCTAAAGCCAATTTATGAAACCAGCACTACTCGTTTGAACGCGCTTCACCTACATCATGGCCTCGTGTTGCGGCAAGGCCTAGTCCTTGAGCCACCGTCTGTCAAGTTTCTCTCTCAAATAAATAATGCCAAAGCTGACATGTGCATTCGGTGAAAGGCCACCCTGCTCACAGTCTCTAGGAAACTGCATAACACTCGGTCCGTCTTCCATTGCCCGTGCCCCTGACCGACCCAGTGCCCCTGACCGACCCAGTGCCCCTGACCGACCCAGTGCCCCTGACCGACCCAGTGCCCCTGACCGACCCAGTGCCCCTGACCGACCCAGTGCCATTGACATTACCCGTGCAACTTCATTAGTGTCTACCGTGACATTTGGATACTTGCGAGTCAATGACCAGATATTTACAATTCACACCGCACGAAGTTCTATCGTTTTAATCATTATTGTTTTAATCATTACATTATATGAAAACAATTGCCAAAAGACACTCGACTCTCGTAAGGATCCCAATTATCCCAAATACACGGTCAAAATAAACGTCACAACATGTATCACCCATCCTTTTTTCATGATTCAGGCTGGGTGCCACTGACTTGAGGCACTCATTATACACAGGAAGGCTGCCTTTCTATACAAATTGTCTATACAAGTGTGAATAAGAATCGACGCGCAACCTATTATGGAATTAATGGGGGGTGTCCATATTTTGGTGTCCAGCTGCGTTTCAGCTACAATTCATTATCATCACGGCTGAGGGTTGGCGAGACCTGGTTACGTGCTTGCAACACTAGGCCCCACTCTTCGATAGTCTTCATAACAAACCATACCAAATCGCTCACATTTATAAAACGACGACTTACATGCTAAAACCCTGTGGCAATAATGAACAAAGAATGAATCTTAATTATGGCCCTTAATCTCCAGTATTCCCAGGAATTTATAAGGTCTTAATAAGCTAGCCTGCGAGTCTTACGCCTGCTCGGGCAGGCTGGGGAAGGTCACCACATTGCCATCCAATACAACTGCTGCATTCATTGCGAACAAGCGGCCTTCGATGGTGGCGCCTGTCTTCAGGGTGATGGCCGAGTAAGCCATCACATTGCCGACCACAACAGAGCTGACCTCGAAGGTGGCAGCGCTGCCCACCTGCCAGAAAATATCCTCAGCCAGAGCTCCGTTCGACAGCACCATCTGGAGGCCGGTGGTCATCTGGGGGGTCGGGGCAGGGGCAATGGGAGAAAAATGTCAGGAGGGAGAGCATACCCTCGTCGACAGGAGGGGGTGGGGCAAGCATCAGGGGCCACAAGCGTGACATGTAGGAACCAGCATCAGGAGGTTTAAACAAACAAAGGAAGATACCAGTGTGTAAGAACTGAAAAAACAAAATCTCAGACACAGCTGCTAGCAAGATGAAGCTGCATCAAATACCCGTACGGAATCTATGCATGCCCCGCAGCCAAATATGAGCAGCACCCTTGCAATCCAATGATATCCATGGACTTACCAGCAGCGTCTCTGCAACCTGGAAGATGTACACGCCCTTGCCGCTCAGGGTCAGCTCTCCTGACGACACCTCCAGGGCCCCAGTGGTCTTGTACAAGCCAGGGGTGAAAGTCTTGCCACCGATGTTGACGACGTCAATGACAGCAATGTTCTCGGTACGGTCCTTAGCATCATCGTATGCGATCTGGGCGTCAGCCTTAGCTGCAAACGCATCAGCGTCGCTTGCCCGACCGTTGAGAGTTGGCCTTGCGGCGTAATCGATGGGCAGCTCCTCCGCAACATCAAAGCCGGGGCTGACGCCGAGGAGCCCGCCCACAGTGGAGGCACCCTGGGGCATCAAAAATACCAGTCAACATTCGAGGTGTGAAGTTGACAAGATATGGGCATGCAGAGAAATGCATGCTAGGGTTCATGCTGGGGTTAATATACCGAGTTAAAATAGTCGTTTTGTCAAAGCTGCATATTCTACACCCCCCACTTCATTTCTGCATGCATCCTATGATTCTCGGTGAAGCAAGAGATGCACGCTCTTGCAATGATATTCTTGCTGTGGTTCCTCCTCGCAGCTCTGATGCACTGCTGTCGCCGCTATGAAGACATTCTTAGTGGTATGGAAGAGATTCCCTCCTGCTGCCCAATATCCCCTTCGTCTTTTCTCACCGCGTTTGTGACAGTGGAATAGGCAAGCACTGTGAAATCAAACGCCGCGCCAAGAGCGACAGTGGCGGGAGAAGTATCTTCCTTCAACACTCGGGCTGCATCAGTGATGATCATGCCGGAGGTGGCAATGAGGAACAGCGCAACGGCGCATTGCATCGGAGACATCTTCTGCTGTACATATGGGGAGTAGGCAACAGTGAGATATGATACAGTGAGCTTTCAGAAGGAAACCAGAAATTATCGGTACTGCGGAATTGCTGTAATTACTGGCCATCTGGATTTGGAACGGAAATACCGAACAAGCATGAGAAGTGGCTGCTGACCAGCTTGTTTTTTCCTGAGGCCTTCGTTTTTTTAATAAAAAGGGGCAATCGTCTGGAAGATGGCAGAGTCTCTTGCAAATAGCCAGTGAGTTGGCAGGGGCTGCAGACTGACTCATTGACCCTGACAGACCGACTCTTAGTTCTGAGCTAGGAGGTTTCGGCACCAGCCCAGCAACGGCCGATCTGAGTGGGCGATGTAGTATACTACTACCGGTATTGGCATACGCTGCTGTCAGGATGAACATGCAAGTTCCTCGATCATGTGATGTGTGCATACAGCACATATCCCCACATCTTAGTTCACTCAGGCACATCGTTCACCTTGAGGGTTGAAGGCTGGCTTGAAGCACTTGAACCGGGACTCGGGCGAAGGATGTTCAGTGGACGATAGTGTACTTTGTTTGCTTGATGAAGGAGTTGAATCAAGAGACGCAGGCAGTCGAGTGAGTTTGTACGTAAATGTGTTCGAATGCAGGCTTTATAGTAGCATTCCCAACGACGGGTACGAATGAAGGACTGGATGTTTGGATGTGGTAGGCCGCCCACCATCTGCAGGATGCCAGCCTGGGAATATGAATAGGAAAAGGAATAGGAAAAGGGCAAACTTTTCGAGCAGACCACAATCTCGGGCCGCTTGAGGTCCATTGTCGTACTTGTCGTTAGCCAGCGCATTCTGAGAACCTCGCTCGAAGTCTGTCGGAAGCTGAATTACGCACAGCTTACTACTACTTCAGTAGGGCTCCTGTCTTGTCACGGATTCTACGCCCTCCCCGTAATAATGCGTCAGCCGCTAGTACTACTAGCTAGTTAAGTATCCGACAGCCAGCCTCCTTGTTCGGTCCCAATCCTTGATCTCTCCATCCTGCACCTGACCACAGCATCAGTCCTCACCGGTAATTGGGCCTTCATCAGTCGTTCATCAGTCCTTCAAGAGTCCTGCCTTAGCTTCGTCAGTCCTTCACCGGGCCTACCACATCCATCGTTCATCGACCAGTCAGTCATCAGTTCCAGTTGGTGCAGCGTCAACGCAACCACTTAGGCCTTTTTCGAAAGGGCCAGACGGAACGAACCGACCCGCTGGTACTCAGCTCCTTCATCGATCCTACCTTCCTGCCTACAACCACGGGGCCCTTCATCAACCCTTCATCGATTTTTCATTGCGCCGTCCTAGGCTGCACTTACGCTGCCTCAGGCATTAATTTAATGTGCAAAAAACTCGCACCGCTCGGTCCCTGTCAGTCTATCTGACACCCTACCTGCCTGGCCTGTGCACATGGTGACAATAATCAGGGTGTTCAGTACCAGTGGCTCCTTCATCGACGTCCAATCATATAAATTGCCCATACTAAACGTCTTTTGGTGCACATACCTCCAGCAGACACTGCCTCATTCTTTGTTCACGGGCATCCCAACAAAAAGTACGGTACACCTGATGGTCATGAGTGGCGGCTCGGGGTGCAACGTGTCGGCAGCATGACAGCCCAGAGCAAATAAACAGCAACATATATAGTGACAAAAAGAGGACACCATCCCTAGCAGAACATGCATGCGGCATGTAATGATATGCATCTCCCAACCAACAGTCTATCCGATTAGTGCGCTGGGGCGGCCTGGAGATGTAAGTCCCATGGGCCCAATGGTGTCCGGCTGGCCGCCGCACAGCCCCCGCAAGGTAGCCTGGTGCGAATTTAATGAAACGCTGATTACTACCTGGAACCTGGCTCTGGAATCTGGCTATGTGAGATGCTGTGCATGCCGGTAGAGGATGCGGGCAGCAGGGTGTTGTACACACCTGTTAACATGTTAGCAGCATGCGGTTTCAGAGCTGCCTGCATGGACCCACTTATTATTGGACCCATAGTACCATTGGCCGGTGTTAGCTGGGTAGGGATTCGCCCCACTGCCGGCTCCTCTCCCTAGTCTCCATCCTGAGGGTCCCACAACTTTTCAGGAAACGAGTATGGGCGCGGCAATCCTCTGTTGAGCAGCTGATTACCTGACACGAGGTGCAATCCATGACCGACCGCGCCTTTTCCTTCTGGCAGGCACAAGTGGCAGCATGGGGGCATTGGCGCTATGACCGTACTCCTTATAGTGAAGCCATCTATTGCAACTCGGATATGGAGCTTGCACAATAAATCTATATTACTGTTTTCCCCACATTTTTGTGCCATGCCTGCCGCTCTAGAAGAATCGGACTTGCCAATGTAGGTTCTCCTGCCTTCAAAAATCCCACCCTTCCCCACGACCCCTCCTCTCACACTCTATTGCCTTGAGTTCTCCGATCTTGCCTCCTTCCTGCCTGCCGAGCTCCACACCCTCCCACCTGCTCCCCCCAAGGGCCCACCGCCCATGCACGAATATGACAGCTGTGCTCTAGAGAGTGCGCCGTGCCACTGTCGCTTGAGAGCTCAGTGTAAACCAATCCTCTATTTGTGAACATGGCGGTGGTGTGCCAGTTATACCGTCAGACCAAGTCAGACCCCTAAATAAGGCCGGTATTTCACGTTATACCGGTATAGCCAATACCTTCATCAAATGCCGGTAAACCCTCATCTTCGTGCCCGTATGCCGGTACTGCAGATTTGCTTTGCCTTCCCTCATAATTCACGCTTTGGGGTCGAGGGATAAATTAGGGATAAACTGATTATCATTTGATAACGCCAATTTCCAGCCAGAAATCGAGAGTTTTTGTCAAATGTGTGGCCTGAGTGCACCATTAAAATAAATCATTTTTTCATACCCGAGGGAAGGCAAATCAAATCTACGGTATGTCGGTATGCCGGTTCAATGTCATGTCTATACCGAGAGGGGGCAAAAACAAAAAAATCGACCCCCGTGCCCCTTTCTTGTAGAGCTTCATGAGAGCGTTCCATAGCTATTTTTAAAATCGTTTTTGGCCCAGGGGGGTGGGAGATATGGGGGGGCAAAGTTGGGTGGGGGGGGGGCTCCCAAAAATCCAATATTTGGAAAACCTTGTTTTTTTTCTGGAGGTCTGTTGAGGCTGGCAGCGGCACCTCTGTGTTCTTCTTGCCAACATGAGCCCGTTTACATCCCAATATGTTGCTTGAATTACCACATGCCCTCCTGCCCCCCACACTGAGGGTTTGGCTCCTTTGGACACACCCCGAAACCAGCTGAGCCAGACTTAGAAAGAGCTGTATTACACGCAGCACATGGTAGTGTTGGTCTGGTGGATCATGAATGACCATATCACTTGTGGTCTTTGTGGCAAGGTCCTCAAACCCGCTGACCCTGCAAACGTCAGACGCCACCAGAATGGAAGGGAGTGCATGACAGCTTCCGCGATACTACGCGATTCGAAGCGACAGAGAACGCTTTCCCCTTCGACATGACAGCCTTTCTGTCTCCAGAGACACCGCATGTCGTGGCAAGGTGCGAGGCATCTACTCTGGAAAGCATCTTGGCAGCTCTGCTCGCCCAGGCAGAGGGGGTGCCAGGCCAGCTTCCTCCAGCTGCCCCTCACAGTGTCAATATGTCCTCTGAGTTCCCTTACAATGAAGGCAATGATGTCAAATCCTGGCCTCTTTGCAACAGCGTGCCTCAGCAACTAAAGCAGCGCCAGGATCAGCCTGGGCCATCAGCAGCCAGGGATGTGCTTGTGGACTGTAGGGTGACTGGGTGTGGGAAGAAGTTCAAGATATCTGCTATGCGCTTGCACCTCGCAAGCCATATCCTGTTGGGTCAATGTGGCGCAGCCTGCAGCTTGGAGCCTAATGCTGATGAAGCATGTGGCTTCTTGCCTTCTTTGGTATCGTGTGTGGAGACCGGGCCTCTGGCATGTGCAGGTCAGAGCTGGGAAAGGGCGCCAGCACCGGTGTCCTGAAAGTCAGCTCCACATGCCCTCGACACCACAAGATGTCATACGGTTCAGCGCACAAGGTGTCAGCCAGCAATCCTTGCGCCAACAGGCCAGTGCCATGCCATGTCTGCAGGAGCAGGGATCCGCCCGCCCCCCGCCCGTGGGTCTGGAGCTATTACTACCTTGATCACATGCAGACAGCCCATCCCGATCAGCAGCTGGCGGATGCAGATTTGGCAAGCTACGCGGTGACGGTGGAGGAATTAGAGGGAGTAGTGGGCAATGAGGCCCCGAAGGATGTGAGGGATGTCATGACCAAGATGAAGGCTAATGCCAGCGTATTACCACCGCCATCCAAGCCATCTGCCTTCTGGAAACATGTGATCGCTAGCGAGCAGTAGTCGGTAGTCAATGGCATGGCTGAGTTCAGTACCCAAATTGACTGTTGGCATGAATTGTGATCGCTAGCGAGCATTAGTCGTACTCAATAGCATGGCTGAGTCTCACAGTACACAAATTTACTCTTGGCCGAGCTGTTGGCATGAATTATCGTCATCACCTAAAGAATTGAAATATACTGGTAGAAGCGCCTTGACGAGCTGATCAAAAACCACCCCTACCTTACATGCTCTGCAATTTTGATTTTGTACTGAGATATTTGAATTTCAATGGGTTCCGGAGGCGGTAGGTGGGTGGGTGGTAGGCTTGGTCGCTCGATTTTATATTCGGACATGGGGTCCTCAGCTTTTATTTCTACCCCCCCCTCGGTCTATGCCGTCATTATCAATACCGCCACTGTGTAGTCACACCGGCATACCAACATACATCTAGAACTCTAGAGGGGGGGTCCAGACTCCAGAGCTTAATACCGACATACCGACATACCGGCATACCGAGACACATCCAGAGGGGGGGGTACAGAGCTCAATACCGACATACCGACATACCGGCATACCGGCATACATCCAGAATGTAGGGGGCAGAGCTCCATACTGGTATACCCGCATACATTCAGCAAGGGGGATCCAGAGCTCAATACCGACATTCAAGTACGCATTACTAATAGGACCGTCACGTAGCGCAAGTTGGAGCAGCGCCACATTAGGGTTGAGGTTTGGGGGATTAGTTTAAGGGTTTCAGTATCAGAGGGTTTAGGGTTTTGGTTTTAAGTCAGGGGTCGAAGGGCGGAAGCCCCCTGATTAGGTTTTCAACTGGGGGTTCGGGGTGCCGCAGCCCCCTGATTATGTTTTCAGCCGGGGGTTCGGAGGGCGGCAGCCCCCTAACTAGGTTTTGAGCTGGGGGTTTTGAGGGCAGTAGATCCTTGACTAGCTTTTCAGCCGGGTATCGTGGGCGGCAGCTCCATGATTACGCTTGAGGCCGGGGTTTCGGGGGGCGGCAGCCCCCTGAATAGCTTTAAGCCGGGGGTAGGGAGGCAGCAGCCCCCTAAATAGTTTTAAGCCGGGGAGTTGGGGGGGCGGCCGCCCCCTGATTAGGGTTATAACTGGGGGTTCTGGGGGCGGCCGCCCCCTGATTAGGTCTTCAGCGGGGGGTTCGGGGGGCGACAGCACCCTGATTAGGTTATAAACGGGGGGTACGGGGGGCGGTAGCCCCCGATTAGATTTTAAGTTTGGGGGCCGGGGGCGGCAGCTCCTGATAAGGTTTTTAGCGGGGGGTCTGGGGGCGGGAGCCCCCTCAGTATGTTTTAAGCCGGGGGGTGGGGGGGCGGCTGCTCCCTAATTTGGTTTCAAACTGTTATTTGTAGGTCGTCAGCCCCTTCATTATGTTTTAAGCCGGGGGGCGGGGGGCGGCAGCCCCTTGTTTTTGTTGTAAGCCGGGTGTTTTAAGGCGCGGATCCCTGGTTTTGTTTACAGCCATGGGTTCGAGGGGCTGCAGCCCCCTGCTTTAGTTTTAAGCCAAGGGTTCGGGGAGCGGCAGCCCCCTGCCTTGTTTTTAAGTCGGGGGGTCGGGGGGCGGCAGCCCCTTCTTAGGTTTTAAGCCGGGGGTGGGGGGTGGCAGCCTCTTGATTAGGGTCGAAGCCGGGGAGTCTGAGGACGACAACCCCCTACGTTGGATTTCTGCCGGGGGGTCAGGGGGCGGCAGGCGGAAGCCCCATGATTAGGTTTACGGCCTGAGGTTCGGGGGGCGGCAGCCTCCTCATTAGTTTGTTTTAAGCCGGGGGTTCAGGGAGCGGCATCTCCCTGATTAAGTTTTCAGCTGGGTGTCGGGTAGCGGTAGCCCCCTAATTAGGTTTTCAGTCGGAGGTTCGGGGGGCGGCAGCCTCCCTTTTTTAGTTTTCAGCCGGGGGTCCGGAGGGCGGCAGCCCCCTGATTAGGTTTTAAGCCGGTATGGTATGCCGGTATGCCGGGAATCGGCCTCCGGGGGGTCCTTCTGGAGGGTGTATGCGGTATGCCGATATGCCGGTCTGCCGGTAAATGGCCTCAAGGGGTCCTTCTTGAAGTTGTAGGCCGGTATGCCGGTAGATAGCATCCAGGGGGTCCTTCTGGAGGGTGTGCCGGTATGCCGTTGGGGGTTATTACCGGCATACTGCGTGTGGCTTCCAGTTTATGCTAGTTTCAAGAAGAGATGTCAGGTTTTGGCAAGTAGAGGAGGTCCCTACAGCCCCCTCGCCCTTGCACCCTAGATCCTCACCGCTATCTTGCAAATTGCAGTGGTGGGGATCAAGCGAGTTAAGGAGGAGGCATGGGGCTGTAGCGACCTCAGCCCATGATGACTGAGCTGAGGACTACATAGACTACAGCCAGAGCAGAATCCAGCCCATCTGCAAATGGTGACAGCACCAAGTAATCTCCACGCAAATTATTGTTGACTGAAGTTTGCACAAGCCCACCTCGACGGTGCAAGCTGTTGGGCACAAGGGGACCCAACCTTATCATGCACGGTGGGACCAATTACTACAACATGTTTGCCCTGCTGCATTAAGGTACGGACCAAGGGCAGTGTAGCTGAAGCCTCATTAAATAGGTTGTGCTCTGCACACTACTGGAAATGCACAGTAGGAAAACCTCGGTATTACTTACCATGGTTTACATCAGTAAAAACTTCCGTTACCATGGTAACCGAGTTACGTTGGTAACCAAGGCCTTACATGTGTAAATTTACTGCGGACGAAGGCTCTGTCGGTTTACATCAGTATTTCCGTGATATTCGACCATGGTATTGTAATCAATGAATGTCACGCTACAGAGCTTCCGAGTATGTTATCTAACCGAGCGTTTACTGCGTTTTTACTTATGTACTTTACTGACCTGGCTTTTACTAAGCTTGTACAATGGTCATCCTACTGAGTTTTTACCAGGCCTTTACCAAGGTCATCCTACTGAGTTTTTACCAGGCCTTTACCAATGAAGGTCATCCTACTGAGTTTTTACCAGGCCTTTACCAAGGTCATCCTACTGAGTTTTTACTAGGCCTTTACCAAGGTCATCCTACTGAGCTTTTACTAGTAGACCTTTACCAAGGTCATCCTACCGAGCTTTTACTAGGCCTTAACCAAGGTCATCCTACCGAGTTTTTCTAGGCCTTTACCAAGGTCATCCTACCGAGCTTTTACTAGGCCTTTACCTAGGTCATCTTACTGTGCTGTTACTGAGCTTTTACCAAGGTCATCTTACTGTGCTGTTACTGAGCTTTTACCAAGGTCATCCTACTGAGCTGTTACTAGGCATATACCTAGGTCATTCTACTGAGCTGTTGCTAGGCCTGTACCTAGGTCATCACACTGACCCTGCCTATAACTAGGCCTACAAGTTGAACCTCTTAAGACAAGTAACATTTGACTGGAGCACCTCAATTAAATGCTTAGTAAAATCAATTCAGCCAGCCGAAAACATCAAAAAATAAAGAGCTTGAAATGAAGTCCATGTGACAGTAAACTTACGTAGTCAAAGCTATATATTTTCAAAATGTCCACACTCAAACTCATCAAGCAAATTCATCAAGCAAATACAGCGTGTTAAGTCCATGATACATGGACATCACTCCTTCAAGTTCGCACCGCTTACACCGCTTGATCGGTAGAAGGCAAAATCAATAGGAAAGGAAATAAACCTAATTAATCAAGATAATTTAATTCAGCAATATTCATTTCACCTTTATATACTAACAAGAACATGATGTCTTCACCAATTGATTGGTTGAGGGCAAATAAATTCATGCTCCGTGAGCGGTGTGTAAGGGATGCAAGGTGTTTTCAAGATAATTGACTACTGAGGCTTGGTGTGAGGGGCCTTCACAGCTTGGACCTTCTCGATGTCGATCAAGGTAAACGCTAAAATCGCTGACATTCTCTGCAGACCCTCCTTCACGTCTGCCGCGGCCAGAATCTGCCTGATGCTTATAATCTGCACATCGCTGCGATACAGAATACCGAGCGAGGTCATCACCGCAGTCAGGGCTCGAACCGCATCAGAGGACGCGCTGCCTTGCTCCATATGGTCGTGGAGGTTGCCCAGATTGAAGGGGTTCTTCTGCTTCGCAATCTCCAGCATGGAAGTGTTGGCCTCGATAGCAGCGTCCACCTGCTTGACGCTCTCCGCGATGTGGGCCGCAATGTGGGCTGCAATGTCCGTCCGCCCCACCAAGAAAGAATATATGCCAAAAAACTTTCACCCCACTTCACTGTGCAGGACAGCCAGCACACCAGCAGGTAGTCCTCTTGCGAGGTGAATGGCATTGTAGTCCTCCCAGCCTGCATCAGGCAAGCCACCAGTTGGGCAAAATAAGTCCAGGCCATGCGCTAAAATCCAATGCTGCATGCAGTCAGGAAATAAGTGTTACACATGTACGTCCATGATGATGATGCAGGCAACTTCAAGGATCAACAGGAACAGACCCTGATCAGGAGACAGCACATATTTTAACTTGTTTTCACCATGAGGTGGACATGCATGCACTGTATTATGTAGGCGCACTCGTGCGTGATCTCTCCTTACAGCTCATACCTTCTATTGGTTGGAATGAAAAGTCCCCAATCATTGTTGCGATTTTAATGTTGAGCAGCATTCTTGTTAGGTCAAGATGTCAGCCTGACTGGACAGATCGGCTGCATGGCGAGTCGGCAACTGGCGAGAAGGGGCACGTCGACACGGAAGGGGAGAGGCACCTCTTAAGGTGTGTCAAACAGGCGTCCCTCAGACTCTGCCTGGCCAAGAAAGATTTTGGTAGGCTCAGTAGTCAGTGCGCTCAGAATCAGGGACTTACCGGTGAGGGATCAGGGATTTCCCAGAGATTCAGAGGCTATCAGGCTGAGACTCCCATGTTGGAGATTAGGGACCTCCAGGCTGGGAAGTCGATCTCTTGCGCCCACCTGGTGCCCTGACTGGCTCAAAGTAAATCAGCAGTGCGATGCATTGTCAGCGGAGAGGCATCAGCCCTGTTGGGCTGGTGTCAATTGTCAAAGCCTCTATCTGGTCTTCGTGAGGCAGAATGTACCACCACCGGGACCAACAACAACTGTCAACAACAACAGCCGCATGCTGGTACTGAGGAGCTCATTTGAAGGCACAGCTTTAAAACGAAATTTTGCACCTCTGGCCTCTTGGCACCCCTGCTGCGAGCTTGCGGCCCACCAAAAAGTTTAGGGAACTGCTGACCCTCGTGGGTGCGATCTGCTGGCTTGGCTTGCAAAGCCCCCAAATCGGCCTCCGAATCACCACTCCGAACGAATTCGCCCATCGTAGAGATCTTGCTGAATAAGGTAGGTCTGTCTCACGAAGATTTTGTACAAGTAAAATGTGTCAGCTCTTGCGGGATCCGCCGTGCATCCAATGAGGTGTCATGGCGATGACGTCATGCAAACCGGTGATGCAAACCCTCAGCCAATGAGCCAAGTACCGGTAGAATCGCGGTAGAATCGGTATAACTGCTGGATCGCTTGTAGGCGTTTTCAAGGGTGAACATGTCCTTACGCCCTTACAAGAGGGTCATTGGATTTACTGTAAAGGGTTTCCCAGGCTAGGTTATTTCAAGCTCTTCCACTGCTTGTCGGGGCCTCACCCACCCAGGCCCTCTTATACCTACCCCTACCTGTGCTTCGTTTCTGTTTATTGGAGCTCCCCACTAACTGGATCAGCTGCCCAGTGCTGAAGCCTAGTTTGCACCGTTGGCCCAGCGACTGCAGCAATGCGTCAGCTCGTCGACCAAGTGCCCGTTGAGATGGAGCAGTATGTGCTCGACTGCCTGGAGGACCCTAATGGTCCGTGTCAGCTCCCTAACGTAACACGGCAGTGCGACGGCGTTGTATCCACTATCTACGCATACGTCCGTCCAATGGTGAGCGGCACGCTTCAGAACCACCGGATGTGAGCCTTGGTGTGTCTCGGCATGGCCCTGGCTGGTCCTCTCAGCAGCACATTTGCATGGACGCCTTGTAGGAGTCGGGTGTTGTGCTGCATGAGCTCGACAAGGTGGGCTGCGGTGCGGCGTACGGAAAGGTTGCCATGCTTCCGGTACAGCTCATCAAACCCCTGCCCAAGATGCGAGACCGCCACTTGTCATTCCTCGTGCAGTCTGTGAGTCTACCCCCCCCCCCCTGCTCGCTTGCCTTTCCGTTTTTTGCCTATATCCTTCCCTGCCTGCCTATTAGCCTGTCTTTGCCAGCTTGTATGCTGTCTGCATCTTGGCTGCCTGATTAGCCAAGACCGCTGCCAAGTGATTGTAAGGTGAAATCAGCCACCCACCGGCTGTTGGCCTGCTTACATGTCCCTGCGTGACACTTTTGTCGCCACGGAATGACATACCGGCAACTCGGCAAGATGTACTGTGCTCGATTCACCTGAGCAAGCCATGGGAGAACAGCATGATGCTGATGAGCACCGACGCCCTTGCATCTGGACATGAAACATGGGCCACCCGAGGCAGGCTTGCGATAGAGGAGATGTACCAGGCTGTGTGGGACAACTGCAACGCGTCATTTGACTACTGCCTGATGGTGACGCTGGCATCGTGGATCGCGGCGGTCGGCCTGGCCACCAACAACACCGTCATGATTGGTGCGTCTGTTGGTGTTGTGATCGTCGCTAAGAGTTTAGAGGGGTAAGGGGGCCCTAAACCATGGTTACGAAGAACACAGTCATGACCGGTGTGTCCATCGTTACTGGGTAAAGGTTTTGGGGGATCCTAAACCCTGGCTACGAACAGAACCGAATGATCGGTGCGTCTGTCGTGACTGGCCATGCTTACATACCCGTTGTCATGACATATGCGCTATCAGCCAGTGCAGCTCACAGAGCGTGGATTACCCCCTGTGAGCTGCACTGGCTTTAGCGTTCCCAATTTGAAGTGACAGGTGCAGCCTTCTGCCTGAACATGGAATTGTGATAGGAACGATGGATGTGCCGCATTGATCCTCCCCCCCCCTGCAGCTTGTTGTTGCGTGAGTGCTGTTGCGCGTTGTTGACTCCCCTCCACCCTGTTGCCTGCTGGTTTGTGTGCATTCGCGTGTTCTTGTCCCTCCACCCAAGCTGTTTGGTGACCTGCATGCAGTCGCGTGTTCTTGTCCCTCACCCCAAGCTGCTTGCTGGCGTGTGTGCAATCGCGTGCTGTTGACCCCCACCTGCTGCCTTCTGTTGTGTTGTGCAGTTGCGAGCATGCTGGTGTCCCCCCAAGCTGCTTGCTGGCGTGTGTGCAATTGCGTGTTGTTGACCCCCCCACCTGCTGCCTTCTGTCGTGTTTCACAGTTGCGAGCATGCTGGTGTCCCCGCTCATGGGCCCCATCCTGGGCTTCACCTTTGGCACCATGATCCGCGACTGGGAGGGGTATTGCCAGCGAGATAGTAGGCTTCCTCACATGCCTCGTTGTGGGCCTCATAACAGGTGTGTGGTTAAGACGTACGAGGCTTCCTCACATGCCTCCTCATATGCCTCCTCACATGCCTCGTTGTGGGCCTCATAACAGGTGTGTGGTTGAGACGTACGAGGCTTCCTCACATGCCTCCTCATATGCCTCCTCACATGCCTCGTTGTGGGCCTCATAACAGGTGTGTGGTTGAGACGTACGAGGCTTCCTCACATACCTCCTCATATGCCTCCTCACATGCCTCGTTGTGGGCCTCATAACAGGTGTGTGGTTGAGACGTAAGAGGCTTCCTCACATACCTCCTCATATGCCTCCTCACATGCCTTGTTGTGGGCCTCATAACAGGTGTGTGGTTGAGACGTACGAGGCTTCCTCACATGCCTCCTCATATGCCTCCTCACATGCCTCGTTGTGGGCCTCATAACAGGTGTGTGGTTGAGACGTACGAGGCTTCCTCACATGCCTCCTCATATGCCTCCTCACATGCCTTGTTGTGGGCCTCATAACAGGTGTGTGGTTGAGACGTACGAGGCTTCCTCACATACCTCCTCATATGCCTCCTCACATGCCTCGTTGTGGGCCTCATAACAGGTGTGTGGTTAAGACGTACGAGGCTTCCTCACATGCCTCCTCATATGCCTCCTCACATGCCTCGTTGTGGGCCTCATAACAGGTGTGTGGTTAAGACGTACGAGGCTTCCGCACATGCCTCCTCATATGCCTCCTGACATGCCTTGTTGTGGGCCTCATAACAGGTGTGTGGTTAAGACGTAAGAGGCTTCCTCACATACCTCCTCATATGCCTCCTCACATGCCTCGTTGTGGGCCTCATAACAGGTGTGTGGTTGAGACGTACGAGGCTTCCTCACATACCTCCTCACATGCCTCCTCACATGCCTCATTGTGGGCCTCATAACAGGTGTGTGGTTGAGACGTAAGAGGCTTCCTCACATGCCTCCTCATATGCCTCCTCACATGCCTCGTTGTGGGCCTCATAAGAGGTGTGTGGTTAAGACGTAAGAGGCTTCCTCACATACCTCCTCATATGCCTCCTCACATGCCTTGTTGTGGGCCTCATAACAGGTGTGTGGTTGAGACGTACGAGGCTTCCTCACATACCTCCTCATATGCCTCCTCACATGCCTTGTTGTGGGCCTCATAACAGGTGTGGTTAAGACGTAAGAGGCTTCCTCACATACCTCCTCATATGCCTCCTCACATGCCTTGTTGTGGGCCTCATAACAGGTGTGTGGTTGAGACGTAAGAGGCTTCCTCACATACCTCCTCATATGCCTCCTCACATGCCTCCTCATATGCTTCCTCACATGCCTTCTTGCGGGCCTCATAACAGGTGTGTGGTTGAGACGTAAGAGGCTTCCTCACATACCTCCTCATATGCCTCCTCACATGCCTTGTTGTGGGCCTCATAACAGGTGTGTGGTTAAGACGTACGAGGCTTCCTCACATACCTCCTCATATGCCTCCTCACATGCCTTGTTGTGGGCCTCATAACAGGTGTGTGGTTGAGACGTAAGAGGCTTCCTCACATACCTCCTCATATGCCTCCTCACATGCCTCGTTGTGGGCCTCATAACAGGTGTGTGGTTAAGACGTAAGAGGCTTCCTCACATACCTCCTCATATGCCTCCTCACATGCCTTGTTGTGGGCCTCATAACAGGTGTGTGGTTGAGACGTACGAGGCTTCCTCACATACCTCCTCATATGCCTCCTCACATGCCTTGTTGTGGGCCTCATAACAGGTGTGTGGTTGAGACGTACGAGGCTTCCTCACATGCCTCCTCATATGCCTCCTCACATGCCTCGTTGTGGGCCTCATAACAGGTGTGTGGTTGAGACGTACGAGGCTTCCTCACATACCTCCTCACATGCCTCCTCACATGCCTTCTTGCGGGCCTCATAACAGGTGTGTGGTTGAGACGTAAGAGGCTTCCTCACATACCTCCTCATATGCCTCCTCACATGCCTTGTTGTGGGCCTCATAACAGGTGTGTGGTTAAAACGTATGAGGCTTCCTCACATGCCTCCTCACATGCCTCCTCACATGCCTCGTTGTGGGCCTCATAACAGGTGTGTGGTTGAGACGTAAGAGGCTTCCTCACATACCTCCTCATATGCCTCCTCACATGCCTTGTTGTGGGCCTCATAACAGGTGTGTGGTTGAGACGTAAGAGGCTTCCTCACATACCTCCTCATATGCCTCCTCACATGCCTCGTTGTGGGCCTCATAACAGGTGTGTGGTTAAGACGTAAGAGGCTTCCTCACATACCTCCTCATATGCCTCCTCACATGCCTTGTTGTGGGCCTCATAACAGGTGTGTGGTTGAGACGTAAGAGGCTTCCTCACATACCTCCTCATATGCCTCCTCACATGCCTTGTTGTGGGCCTCATAACAGGTGTGTGGTTAAGACGTAAGAGGCTTCCTCACATACCTCCTCATATGCCTCCTCACATGCCTCGTTGTGGGCCTCATAACAGGTGTGTGGTTGAGACGTAAGAGGCTTCCTCACATACCTCCTCATATGCCTCCTCACATGCCTTGTTGTGGGCCTCATAACAGGTGTGTGGTTAAGACGTAAGAGGCTTCCTCACATACCTCCTCATATGCCTCCTCACATGCCTTGTTGTGGGCCTCATAACAGGTGTGTGGTTGAGACGTAAGAGGCTTCCTCACATACCTCCTCATATGCCTCCTCACATGCCTCCTCATATGCTTCCTCACATGCCTTCTTGCGGGCCTCATAACAGGTGTGTGGTTGAGACGTAAGAGGCTTCCTCACATACCTCCTCATATGCCTCCTCACATGCCTTGTTGTGGGCCTCATAACAGGTGTGTGGTTAAGACGTACGAGGCTTCCTCACATACCTCCTCATATGCCTCCTCACATGCCTTGTTGTGGGCCTCATAACAGGTGTGTGGTTGAGACGTAAGAGGCTTCCTCACATACCTCCTCATATGCCTCCTCACATGCCTTGTTGTGGGCCTCATAACAGGTGTGTGGTTGAGACGTAAGAGGCTTCCTCACATACCTCCTCATATGCCTCCTCACATGCCTTGTTGTGGGCCTCATAACAGGTGTGTGGTTAAGACGTAAGAGGCTTCCTCACATACCTCCTCATATGCCTCCTCACATGCCTCGTTGTGGGCCTCATAACAGGTGTGTGGTTGAGACGTAAGAGGCTTCCTCACATACCTCCTCATATGCCTCCTCACATGCCTTGTTGTGGGCCTCATAACAGGTGTGTGGTTGAGACGTACGAGGCTTCCTCACATGCCTCCTCATATGCCTCCTCACATGCCTCGTTGTGGGCCTCATAACAGGTGTGTGGTTGAGACGTACGAGGCTTCCTCACATACCTCCTCACATGCCTCCTCACATGCCTTCTTGCGGGCCTCATAACAGGTGTGTGGTTGAGACGTAAGAGGCTTCCTCACATACCTCCTCATATGCCTCCTCACATGCCTTGTTGTGGGCCTCATAACAGGTGTGTGGTTAAAACGTATGAGGCTTCCTCACATGCCTCCTCACATGCCTCCTCACATGCCTCGTTGTGGGCCTCATAACAGGTGTGTGGTTGAGACATACGAGGCTTCCTCACATACCTCCTCATATGCCTCCTCACATGCCTTGTTGTGGGCCTCATAACAGGTGTGTGGTTGAGACGTAAGAGGCTTCCTCACATACCTCCTCATATGCCTCCTCACATGCCTCGTTGTGGGCCTCATAACAGGTGTGTGGTTAAGACGTAAGAGGCTTCCTCACATACCTCCTCATATGCCTCCTCACATGCCTTGTTGTGGGCCTCATAACAGGTGTGTGGTTGAGACGTAAGAGGCTTCCTCACATACCTCCTCATATGCCTCCTCACATGCCTTGTTGTGGGCCTCATAACAGGTGTGTGGTTAAGACGTAAGAGGCTTCCTCACATACCTCCTCATATGCCTCCTCACATGCCTTGTTGTGGGCCTCATAACAGGTGTGTGGTTGAGACGTAAGAGGCTTCCTCACATACCTCCTCATATGCCTCCTCACATGCCTCCTCATATGCTTCCTCACATGCCTTCTTGCGGGCCTCATAACAGGTGTGTGGTTGAGACGTAAGAGGCTTCCTCACATACCTCCTCATATGCCTCCTCACATGCCTTGTTGTGGGCCTCATAACAGGTGTGTGGTTAAGACGTACGAGGCTTCCTCACATACCTCCTCATATGCCTCCTCACATGCCTTGTTGTGGGCCTCATAACAGGTGTGTGGTTGAGACGTAAGAGGCTTCCTCACATACCTCCTCATATGCCTCCTCACATGCCTTGTTGTGGGCCTCATAACAGGTGTGTGGTTAAGACGTAAGAGGCTTCCTCACATACCTCCTCATATGCCTCCTCACATGCCTCGTTGTGGGCCTCATAACAGGTGTGTGGTTGAGACGTAAGAGGCTTCCTCACATACCTCCTCACATGCCTCCTCACATGCCTCATTGTGGGCCTCATAACAGGTGTGTGGTTGAGACGTAAGAGGCTTCCTCACATACCTCCTCATATGCCTCCTCACATGCCTCGTTGTGGGCCTCATAAGAGGTGTGTGGTTAAGACGTAAGAGGCTTCCTCACATACCTCCTCATATGCCTCCTCACATGCCTTGTTGTGGGCCTCATAACAGGTGTGTGGTTGAGACGTAAGAGGCTTCCTCACATACCTCCTCATATGCCTCCTCACATGCCTTGTTGTGGGCCTCATAACAGGTGTGTGGTTAAGACGTAAGAGGCTTCCTCACATACCTCCTCATATGCCTCCTCACATGCCTTGTTGTGGGCCTCATAACAGGTGTGTGGTTGAGACGTAAGAGGCTTCCTCACATACCTCCTCATATGCCTCCTCACATGCCTCCTCATATGCTTCCTCACATGCCTTCTTGCGGGCCTCATAACAGGTGTGTGGTTGAGACGTAAGAGGCTTCCTCACATACCTCCTCATATGCCTCCTCACATGCCTTGTTGTGGGCCTCATAACAGGTGTGTGGTTAAGACGTACGAGGCTTCCTCACATACCTCCTCATATGCCTCCTCACATGCCTCGTTGTGGGCCTCATAACAGGTGTGTGGTTAAGACGTAAGAGGCTTCCTCACATACCTCCTCATATGCCTCCTCACATGCCTTGTTGTGGGCCTCATAACAGGTGTGTGGTTGAGACGTAAGAGGCTTCCTCACATACCTCCTCACATGCCTCCTCACATGCCTTGTTGTGGGCCTCATAACAGGTGTGTGGTTGAGAGGTACGAGGCTTCCTCACATGCCTCCTCATATGCCTCCTCACATGCCTCGTTGTGGGCCTCATAACAGGTGTGTGGTTGAGACGTACGAGGCTTCCTCACATACCTCCTCACATGCCTCCTCACATGCATTCTTGCGGGCCTCATAACAGGTGTGTGGTTGAGACGTAAGAGGCTTCCTCACATACCTCCTCATATGCCTCCTCACATGCCTTGTTGTGGGCCTCATAACAGGTGTGTGGTTAAAACGTATGAGGCTTCCTCACATGCCTCCTCACATGCCTCCTCACATGCCTCGTTGTGGGCCTCATAACAGGTGTGTGGTTGAGACGTACGAGGCTTCCTCACATACCTCCTCATATGCCTCCTCACATGCTTTGTTGTGGGCCTCATAACAGGTGTGTGGTTGAGACGTAAGAGGCTTCCTCACATACCTCCTCATATGCCTCCTCACATGCCTCGTTGTGGGCCTCATAACAGGTGTGTGGTTAAGACGTAAGAGGCTTCCTCACATACCTCCTCATATGCCTCCTCACATGCCTTGTTGTGGGCCTCATAACAGGTGTGTGGTTGAGACGTAAGAGGCTTCCTCACATACCTCCTCATATGCCTCCTCACATGCCTTGTTGTGGGCCTCATAACAGGTGTGTGGTTAAGACGTAAGAGGCTTCCTCACATACCTCCTCATATGCCTCCTCACATGCCTTGTTGTGGGCCTCATAACAGGTGTGTGGTTGAGACGTAAGAGGCTTCCTCACATACCTCCTCACATGCCTCCTCACATGCCTCCTCATATGCTTCCTCACATGCCTTCTTGCGGGCCTCATAACAGGTGTGTGGTTGAGACGTGAGAGGCTTCCTCACATACCTCCTCATATGCCTCCTCACATGCCTTGTTGTGGGCCTCATAACAGGTGTGTGGTTAAGACGTACGAGGCTTCCTCACATACCTCCTCATATGCCTCCTCACATGCCTTGTTGTGGGCCTCATAACAGGTGTGTGGTTGAGACGTAAGAGGCTTCCTCACATACCTCCTCATATGCCTCCTCACATGCCTTGTTGTGGGCCTCATAACAGGTGTGTGGTTAAGACGTAAGAGGCTTCCTCACATACCTCCTCATATGCCTCCTCACATGCCTTGTTGTGGGCCTCATAACAGGTGTGTGGTTGAGACGTAAGAGGCTTCCTCACATACCTCCTCATATGCCTCCTCACATGCATTCTTGCGGGCCTCATAACAGGTGTGTGGTTGAGACGTAAGAGGCTTCCTCACATACCTCCTCATATGCCTCCTCACATGCCTTGTTGTGGGCCTCATAACAGGTGTGTGGTTGAGACGTATGAGGCTTCCTCATATGCCTCCTCACATGCCTCCTCACATGCCTCGTTGTGGGCCTCATAACAGGTGTGTGGTTGAGACGTACGAGGCTTCCTCACATACCTCCTCATATGCCTCCTCACATGCTTTGTTGTGGGCCTCATAACAGGTGTGTGGTTGAGACGTAAGAGGCTTCCTCACATACCTCCTCATATGCCTCCTCACATGCCTTGTTGTGGGCCTCATAACAGGTGTGTGGTTAAGACGTAAGAGGCTTCCTCACATACCTCCTCATATGCCTCCTCACATGCCTTGTTGTGGGCCTCATAACAGGTGTGTGGTTGAGACGTAAGAGGCTTCCTCACATACCTCCTCATATGCCTCCTCACATGCATTCTTGCGGGCCTCATAACAGGTGTGTGGTTGAGACGTAAGAGGCTTCCTCACATACCTCCTCATATGCCTCCTCACATGCCTTGTTGTGGGCCTCATAACAGGTGTGTGGTTAAAACGTATGAGGCTTCCTCACATGCCTCCTCACATGCCTCCTCACATGCCTCGTTGTGGGCCTCATAACAGGTGTGTGGTTGAGACGTACGAGGCTTCCTCACATACCTCCTCATATGCCTCCTCACATGCTTTGTTGTGGGCCTCATAACAGGTGTGTGGTTGAGACGTAAGAGGCTTCCTCACATACCTCCTCATATGCCTCCTCACATGCCTCGTTGTGGGCCTCATAACAGGTGTGTGGTTAAGACGTAAGAGGCTTCCTCACATACCTCCTCATATGCCTCCTCACATGCCTTGTTGTGGGCCTCATAACAGGTGTGTGGTTGAGACGTAAGAGGCTTCCTCACATACCTCCTCATATGCCTCCTCACATGCCTTGTTGTGGGCCTCATAACAGGTGTGTGGTTAAGACGTAAGAGGCTTCCTCACATACCTCCTCATATGCCTCCTCACATGCCTTGTTGTGGGCCTCATAACAGGTGTGTGGTTGAGACGTAAGAGGCTTCCTCACATACCTCCTCACATGCCTCCTCACATGCCTCCTCATATGCTTCCTCACATGCCTTCTTGCGGGCCTCATAACAGGTGTGTGGTTGAGACGTAAGAGGCTTCTTCACATACCTCCTCATATGCCTCCTCACATGCCTTGTTGTGGGCCTCATAACAGGTGTGTGGTTAAGACGTACGAGGCTTCCTCACATACCTCCTCATATGCCTCCTCACATGCCTTGTTGTGGGCCTCATAACAGGTGTGTGGTTGAGACGTAAGAGGCTTCCTCACATACCTCCTCATATGCCTCCTCACATGCCTTGTTGTGGGCCTCATAACAGGTGTGTGGTTAAGACGTAAGAGGCTTCCTCACATACCTCCTCATATGCCTCCTCACATGCCTTGTTGTGGGCCTCATAACAGGTGTGTGGTTGAGACGTAAGAGGCTTCCTCACATACCTCCTCATATGCCTCCTCACATGCCTTGTTGTGGGCCTCATAACAGGTGTGTGGTTGAGACGTACGAGGCTTCCTCACATGCCTCCTCATATGCCTCCTCACATGCCTCGTTGTGGGCCTCATAACAGGTGTGTGGTTGAGACGTACGAGGCTTCCTCACATACCTCCTCATATGCCTCCTCACATGCTTTGTTGTGGGCCTCATAACAGGTGTGTGGTTGAGACGTAAGAGGCTTCCTCACATACCTCCTCATATGCCTCCTCACATGCCTCGTTGTGGGCCTCATAACAGGTGTGTGGTTAAGACGTAAGAGGCTTCCTCACATACCTCCTCATATGCCTCCTCACATGCCTTGTTGTGGGCCTCATAACAGGTGTGTGGTTGAGACGTAAGAGGCTTCCTCACATACCTCCTCATATGCCTCCTCACATGCCTTGTTGTGGGCCTCATAACAGGTGTGTGGTTAAGACGTAAGAGGCTTCCTCACATACCTCCTCATATGCCTCCTCACATGCCTTGTTGTGGGCCTCATAACAGGTGTGTGGTTGAGACGTAAGAGGCTTCCTCACATACCTCCTCACATGCCTCCTCACATGCCTCCTCATATGCTTCCTCACATGCCTTCTTGCGGGCCTCATAACAGGTGTGTGGTTGAGACGTAAGAGGCTTCTTCACATACCTCCTCATATGCCTCCTCACATGCCTTGTTGTGGGCCTCATAACAGGTGTGTGGTTAAGACGTACGAGGCTTCCTCACATACCTCCTCATATGCCTCCTCACATGCCTTGTTGTGGGCCTCATAACAGGTGTGTGGTTGAGACGTAAGAGGCTTCCTCACATACCTCCTCATATGCCTCCTCACATGCCTTGTTGTGGGCCTCATAACAGGTGTGTGGTTAAGACGTAAGAGGCTTCCTCACATACCTCCTCATATGCCTCCTCACATGCCTTGTTGTGGGCCTCATAACAGGTGTGTGGTTGAGACGTAAGAGGCTTCCTCACATACCTCCTCATATGCCTCCTCACATGCCTTGTTGTGGGCCTCATAACAGGTGTGTGGTTGAGACGTACGAGGCTTCCTCACATGCCTCCTCATATGCCTCCTCACATGCCTCGTTGTGGGCCTCATAACAGGTGTGTGGTTGAGACGTAAGAGGCTTCCTCACATACCTCCTCATATGCCTCCTCACATGCCTCGTTGTGGGCCTCATAACAGGTGTGTGGTTGAGACGTAAGAGGCTTCCTCACATACCTCCTCATATGCCTCCTCACATGCCTTGTTGTGGGCCTCATAACAGGTGTGTGGTTGAGACGTACGAGGCTTCCTCACATGCCTCCTCACATGCCTCCTCACATGCCTCGTTGTGGGCCTCATAACAGGTGTGTGGCTAAAACGTACGAGGCTTCCTCACATACCTCCTCATATGCCTCCTCACATGCCTTGTTGTGGGCCTCATAACAGGTGTGTGGTTGAGACGTAAGAGGCTTCCTCACATACCTCCTCATATGCCTCCTCACATGCCTCGTTGTGGGCCTCATAACAGGTGTGTGGTTAAGACGTAAGAGGCTTCCTCACATACCTCCTCATATGCCTCCTCACATGCCTTCTTGCAGGCCTCATAACAGGTGTGTGGTTAAGACGTACGAGGCTTCCTCACATACCTCCTCATATGCCTCCTCACATGCCTTGTTGTGGGCCTCATAACAGGTGTGTGGTTAAGACGTACGAGGCTTCCTCACATACCTCCTCATATGCCTCCTCACATGCCTCGTTGTGGGCCTCATAACAGGTGTGTGGTTGAGACGTAAGAGGCTTCCTCACATACCTCCTCATATGCCTCCTCACATGCCTTGTTGTGGGCCTCATAACAGGTGTGTGGTTAAGACGTAAGAGGCTTCCTCACATACCTCCTCATATGCCTCCTCACATGCCTTGTTGTGGGCCTCATAACAGGTGTGTGGTTGAGACGTAAGAGGCTTCCTCACATACCTCCTCATATGCCTCCTCACATGCCTTGTTGTGGGCCTCATAACAGGTGTGTGGTTAAGACGTAAGAGGCTTCCTCACATACCTCCTCATATGCCTCCTCACATGCCTCGTTGTGGGCCTCATAACAGGTGTGTGGTTGAGACGTAAGAGGCTTCCTCACATACCTCCTCATATGCCTCCTCACATGCCTCGTTGTGGGCCTCATAACAGGTGTGTGGTTGAGACGTAAGAGGCTTCCTCACATACCTCCTCATATGCCTCCTCACATGCCTTGTTGTGGGCCTCATAACAGGTGTGTGGTTGAGACGTAAGAGGCTTCCTCACATGCCTCCTCATATGCCTCCTCACATGCCTCGTTGTGGGCCTCATAACAGGTGTGTGGTTAAGACGTACGAGGCTTCCTCACATACCTCCTCATATGCCTCCTCACATGCCTTGTTGTGGGCCTCATAACAGGTGTGTGGTTGAGACGTAAGAGGCTTCCTCACATACCTCCTCATATGCCTCCTCACATGCCTCGTTGTGGGCCTCATAACAGGTGTGTGGTTGAGACGTACGAGGCTTCCTCACATGCCTCCTCATATGCCTCCTCACATGCCTCGTTGCGGGCCTCATAACAGGTGTGTGGTTGAGACGTAAGAGGCTTCCTCACATGCCTCCTCATATGCCTCCTCACATGCCTCGTTGTGGGCCTCATAACAGGTGTGTGGTTAAGACGTACGAGGCTTCCTCACATGCCTCCTCATATGCCTCCTCACATGCCTTGTTGTGGGCCTCATAACAGGTGTGTGGTTGAGACGTAAGAGGCTTCCTCACATACCTCCTCATATGCCTCCTCACATGCCTCGTTGTGGGCCTCATAACAGGTGTGTGGTTGAGACGTAAGAGGCTTCCTCACATACCTCCTCACATGCCTCCTCACATGCCTTGTTGTGGGCCTCATAACAGGTGTGTGGTTGAGACGTAAGAGGCTTCCTCACATACCTCCTCATATGCCTCCTCACATGCCTCGTTGTGGGCCTCATAACAGGTGTGTGGTTGAGACGTAAGAGGCTTCCTCACATGCCTCCTCATATGCCTCCTCACATGCCTCGTTGCGGGCCTCATAACAGGTGTGTGGTTGAGACGTAAGAGGCTTCCTCACATACCTCCTCATATGCCTCCTCACATGCCTTGTTGTGGGCCTCATAACAGGTGTGTGGTTAAGACGTAAGAGGCTTCCTCACATACCTCCTCAAATGCCTCCTCACATGCCTCGTTGTGGGCCTCATAACAGGTGTGTGGTTGAGACGTAAGAGGCTTCCTCACATACCTCCTCATATGCCTCCTCACATGCCTTGTTGTGGGCCTCATAACAGGTGTGTGGTTAAGACGTACGAGGCTTCCTCACATGCCTCCTCATATGCCTCCTCACATGCCTTGTTGTGGGCCTCATAACAGGTGTGTGGTTAAGACGTACGAGGCTTCCTCACATACCTCCTCATATGCCTCCTCACATGCCTCGTTGTGGGCCTCATAACAGGTGTGTGGTTGAGACGTAAGAGGCTTCCTCACATACCTCCTCATATGCCTCCTCACATGCCTCGTTGTGGGCCTCATAACAGGTGTGTGGTTGAGACGTAAGAGGCTTCCTCACATACCTCCTCATATGCCTCCTCACATGCCTCGTTGCGGGCCTCATAACAGGTGTGTGGTTGAGACGTAAGAGGCTTCCTCACATACCTCCTCACATGCCTCCTCACATGCTTCGTTGTGGGCCTCATAACAGGTGTGTGGTTGAGACGTAAGAGGCTTCCTCACATACCTCCTCATATGCCTCCTCACATGCCTCGTTGCGGGCCTCATAACAGGTGTGTGGTTGAGACATAAGAGGCTTCCTCACATGCCTCGTTGCGGGCCTCATAACAGGTGTGTGGTTGAGACGTAAGAGGCTTCCTCACATACCTCCTCATATGCCTCCTCACAAGCCTCGTTGCGGGCCTCATAACAGGTGTGTGGTTGAGACGTAAGAGGCTTCCTGACATACCTCCTCATATGCCTCCTCACATGCCTTGTTGTGGGCCTCATAACAGGTGTGTGGTTAAGACGTACGAGGCTTTCTCACATACCTCCTCATAGGCCTCCTCACATGCCTTGTTGTGGGCCTCATAACAGGTGTGTGGTTGAGACGTAAGAGGCTTCCTCACATACCTCCTCATATGCCTCCTCACATGCCTCGTTGTGGGCCTCATAACAGGTGTGTGGTTGAGACGTAAGAGGCTTCCTCACATACCTCCTCACATGCCTCCTCACATGCCTCGTTGCGGGCCTCATAACAGGTGTGTGGTTGAGACGTAAGAGGCTTCCTCACATACCTCCTCACATGCCTCCTCACATGCCTCGTTGTGGGCCTCATAACAGGTGTGTGGTTGAGACGTACGAGGCTTCCTCACATGCCTCCTCATATGCCTCCTCACATGCCTTCTTGCAGGCCTCATAACAGGTGTGTGGTTGAGACGTAAGAGGCTTCCTCACATACCTCCTCATATGCCTCCTCACATGCCTCGTTGCGGGCCTCATAACAGGTGTGTGGTTGAGACGTAAGAGGCTTCCTCACATGCCTCGTTGCGGGCCTCATAACAGGTGTGTGGTTGAGACGTAAGAGGCTTCCTCACATACCTCCTCATATGCCTCCTTACATGCCTTGTTGTGGGCCTCATAACAGGTGTGTGGTTAAGATGTAAGAGGCTTCCTCACATACCTCCTCATATGCCTCCTCACATGCCTTGTTGTGGGCCTCATAACAGGTGTGTGGTTAAGACGTACGAGGCTTCCTCACATACCTCCTCATATGCCTCCTCACATGCCTTGTTGTGGGCCTCATAACAGGTGTGTGGTTGAGACGTACGAGGCTTCCTCACATACCTCCTCATATGCCTCCTCACATGCCTCGTTGTGGGCCTCATAACAGGTGTGTGGTTGAGACGTAAGAGGCTTCCTCACATACCTCCTCATATGCCTCCTCACATGCCTCGTTGTGGGCCTCATAACAGGTGTGTGGTTAAGACGTACGAGGCTTCCTCACATGCCTCCTCATATGCCTCCTCACATGCCTCGTTGCGGGCCTCATAACAGGTGTGTGGTTGAGACGTAAGAGGCTTCCTCACATACCTCCTCATATGCCTCCTCACATGCCTTGTTGTGGGCCTCATAACAGGTGTGTGGTTAAGACGTACGAGGCTTCCTCACATACCTCCTCATATGCCTCCTCACATGCCTTGTTGTGGGCCTCATAACAGGTGTGTGGTTAAGACGTACGAGGCTTTCTCACATACCTCCTCATAGGCCTCCTCACATGCCTTGTTGTGGGCCTCATAACAGGTGTGTGGTTGAGACGTAAGAGGCTTCCTCACATACCTCCTCATATGCCTCCTCACATGCCTCGTTGTGGGCCTCATAACAGGTGTGTGGTTGAGACGTAAGAGGCTTCCTCACATACCTCCTCACATGCCTCCTCACATGCCTCGTTGCGGGCCTCATAACAGGTGTGTGGTTGAGACGTAAGAGGCTTCCTCACATACCTCCTCACATGCCTCCTCACATGCCTCGTTGTGGGCCTCATAACAGGTGTGTGGTTGAGACGTACGAGGCTTCCTCACATGCCTCCTCATATGCCTCCTCACATGCCTTCTTGCAGGCCTCATAACAGGTGTGTGGTTGAGACGTAAGAGGCTTCCTCACATACCTCCTCATATGCCTCCTCACATGCCTCGTTGCGGGCCTCATAACAGGTGTGTGGTTGAGACGTAAGAGGCTTCCTCACATGCCTCGTTGCGGGCCTCATAACAGGTGTGTGGTTGAGACGTAAGAGGCTTCCTCACATACCTCCTCATATGCCTCCTTACATGCCTTGTTGTGGGCCTCATAACAGGTGTGTGGTTAAGATGTAAGAGGCTTCCTCACATACCTCCTCATATGCCTCCTCACATGCCTTGTTGTGGGCCTCATAACAGGTGTGTGGTTAAGACGTACGAGGCTTCCTCACATACCTCCTCATATGCCTCCTCACATGCCTTGTTGTGGGCCTCATAACAGGTGTGTGGTTGAGACGTACGAGGCTTCCTCACATACCTCCTCATATGCCTCCTCACATGCCTCGTTGTGGGCCTCATAACAGGTGTGTGGTTGAGACGTAAGAGGCTTCCTCACATACCTCCTCATATGCCTCCTCACATGCCTCGTTGTGGGCCTCATAACAGGTGTGTGGTTAAGACGTACGAGGCTTCCTCACATGCCTCCTCATATGCCTCCTCACATGCCTCGTTGCGGGCCTCATAACAGGTGTGTGGTTGAGACGTAAGAGGCTTCCTCACATACCTCCTCATATGCCTCCTCACATGCCTTGTTGTGGGCCTCATAACAGGTGTGTGGTTAAGACGTACGAGGCTTCCTCACATACCTCCTCATATGCCTCCTCACATGCCTTGTTGTGGGCCTCATAACAGGTGTGTGGTTAAGACGTAAGAGGCTTCCTCACATACCTCCTCATATGCCTCCTCACATGCCTCGTTGCGGGCCTCATAACAGGTGTGTGGTTAAGACGTACGAGGCTTCCTCACATACCTCCTCATATGCCTCCTCACATGCCTTGTTGTGGGCCTCATAACAGGTGTGTGGTTAAGACGTACGAGGCTTCCTCACATACCTCCTCATATGCCTCCTCACATGCCTCGTTGTGGGCCTCATAACAGGTGTGTGGTTGAGACGTAAGAGGCTTCCTCACATACCTCCTCATATGCCTCCTCACATGCCTTGTTGTGGGCCTCATAACAGGTGTGTGGTTAAGACGTACGAGGCTTCCTCACATACCTCCTCATATGCCTCCTCACATGCCTTCTTGCAGGCCTCATAACAGGTGTGTGGTTAAGACGTACGAGGCTTCCTCACATGCCTCCTCACATGCCTTGTTGCGGGCCTCATAACAGGTGTGTGGTTAAGACGTACGAGGCTTCCTCATATGCCTCCTCACATGCCTTCTTGTGGGCCTCATAACAGGTGTGTGGTTAAGACGTACGAGGCTTCCTCACATGCCTCCTCACATGCCTTCTTGCGGGCCTCATAACAGGTGTGTGGTTAAGACGTACGAGGCTTCCTCACATGCCTCCTCACATGCCTCCTCGTGGGCCTCACAACTGACACATTGTGCCTAGGCTGTCTAGGTCTTTAGTGCCCTGGTTGCATGGTGCCTTTATTTTTGTCTTCCATTGTCACTGGCGGGGTCCTTGTGTGAGGGCTACTGCTCTGTGCTCTGTTTCAGGGTTAAGGGGGGTTTAACCCTAGTTTGACCCTAAACCCTGTACCCTAGTACAACCCAAAACCATTTTTGCTGCTGCCCTCCCATTGCCTCTTCCCCCAGAAGCAGTGCAGTGCTCCTTTCCTGGCACCATCTCCATTGGCTGTGTGACACTCATAAGCCAGGCTGCGTTTACAAAGCTGCATTCCCCTCGGCCATGTATTGCACCCCCCCTCCCTAATCAGCAGTCTAAGGCCTCTGGCCCGGAAAGCCTGTACCGTCCTGCTGGCCTCTCGCCTTTCCCAGCAGCATCAGCGCCCATTGCTTTGCGCAGGGCTGGTTGTGGCTTGGTGGACTGAAGTGGCGACGCTGTACGAGTGGCCTACCTTTGAGATGGACAGTCGCGGCCAGACCTCCTCGTTGATCACGGGCGCGCTGTTTGCAGTCCCCTCTGGAGCCATTGTCGCACTCAGCACGACGCTGGGTGGCAACAATGCGATCGTGGGCGTCGCCATCTCAGCCTCGATCTTGCCGCCCGTCGTGAACATAGGCCTCAGCCTCGGGTTTGCGTTCGCGGGGGCCGGGCGCATGGGCATGGACGTCAACAGGTTCTACTCCATGGCGGGAATCAGCGCCTCGTTGTACTTTATCAACGTCATGTGCATCTACTTGGTCGGCCTGCTGTGCTTTGCGATGAAGGTGCGAGGGTTTTGTATCTTCAACAGGATGTTGATGGGAGGTGCATAACGTGAGCCCATAGATTGGAAGCCGACAGAATCTACATGGTTGGCTTGCTTTGCTTAGCTGTAAAGGCACAACGGGCTTGGTTGCATGAAATGGGGTGTCTGGGCTCTTACTGGTCATGCTTTAAGGCTGACAAACCCTGCACACCTGCCTTGCCTTGCCTTATGATCAGAAGGCTCCATCATCTATTTTGAGGTGTCTGGCTTTAATTTGGGGACCGGCCTTGTCCTGCCTGCTGCATGAAATGCATCTCCTCTTATCCTGAACGCGCTTGAGACACATGACCTGGGAGACACGCCCTGACATGTGGACTCATGCTCATGATTCCGCAGGGCGTGCGCCCGGTGCGCAAGCAGCTGAGCAACTACAAGTGCCTGCCGGCCATCCGCTATGTAAGTGAGGGCCTATGTAACTTACAGGTCTCGCACAAGTAAGGAGACTAGGACGAGCAGCTTCTGCATGACTAGGATGGGCAGCTTCTTGATGACCAGGATGGGCATCTTCGATGACGAGGACGAACAGCTTCTGCATGACTAGGATGGGCAGCTTCTTGATGACTAGGACGAACAGCTTCTGCATGACTAGGATGGGCAGCTTCTTGATGACTAGGATGGGCGTCATTGATGACTAGGACGAACACCTTCTAGACAACTAGGACGAACACCTTCTAGACAACTAGGACAGGCAGCTGTTTCATGACTAGGATGAGCGGCTTCTTGATCCCTTACACAAAGAGCTCACTAATGGCTAGGATCAGCAGCTTCTTGATGACTTGGATGGGCAGCTTCATGATGACTTGGATGGGCAGCTTCATGATGACTTGGATGGGCAGCTTCTTGATGACTAGGATAAGCATCATTGATGACTAGGGCGAACACCTTCATGATGACCAGGATGGGCAGCTTCATGATGACTGGGATCAGCAGCTTCATGATGACTTGGATGGGCAGCTTCTTCATGACTAGGATAAGCATCATTGATGACTAGGACGAACACCTTCATGATGATTAGGATGGGCAGCCTATTCATGAATATAATTATTATGTCTTGCTGTCAGGTTCAGGCTGCTCACCGCTCATTTCCTGAAGCCGTTGCATCGGGGCCAAACAGCAAGCACAGCTGTGTGAGGGTTGCTGCACAGCTGCGTAGCGACCCAGCCTATGTCGGCCAGGATGCATACATCTGCCTACCTCTTTTTTCATTATTCGGGTCGGCTGGGCTGATTTTTCCCGCCGTGTTTACCCTCCCATCTTCAGCAGCAATGCAATATCGAGAGCGGTGAGGATGCGTCGACCAAATCCAAGGAATTAAAGGATGCCAAGTCAAAGAAGTCTATGGAGTCCAAGAAGTCGAAAGACAGCCTGGGAGGCAGAAGGTCCAACAAGTCAAGGGAGGCGATGGGGGAGGCGATGGGGGCAAAGTCCAAGGATTTGAATATGTCTAAGGAGGCCATGGAGGCCAATGGCTCCATTATGGAGTCGAATAATGAGGCTGAGCCAGCTGACGAGGAGGCTGCTGGGAATGCGACCGAGGCGCAATTCACAAACGCGGACCATTCCAACTCGGCCCCCTCGGTGCTGTCGGTTAAGAAGCCGGGCATGGGCCGCGTGGTGAAGGACCGACCGCTGTCGTCGGTGTCGCTGTGGGACCGGATCAACGCAGTGGAGAAGGCGCGCAACGCGGTGAAGAAGTACCGGGACAGGGATAGGTCACAGGGCAGCAGGGACAAGTCGGGCAGCCAGAAGTCGCCGAGTTACGCCATTCCGGAGGAGGCGAGCGACAGCAATGTGTGACCTTGGGACTCATAGCTCATCTTGCATGGGTCTTCCGGACCAACACACCGCTGGATGAGATTAGACCTAGTAGTTAGTGCATCTATCAGGGCAGGTAGCCAGGAACGTCCTATTATGTTAGCTGGCACTAGTGATGATCCTGGTCTCACGTAATGCGATATTATCATAGAAACAGCGACCCCCCACTCACAAAATGTATCCTCAAGCCTGAGAAAAATACCCTTTTTTCCATGTGGAGGTTGCAAACCGGCAAGTAGTAGCAGGAGTTATTATGGTGGCAGGAGTTATTATGGTGGCAGGAGTTATTATGGTGGTTGGGGGCCCTGGGCGCGGAAGATCTGTATCAAAGATATCCAGGTAGCCACGTGACACATTCCTCAAGTCCACCCTGACATTGTTTGGGCTGGCAACTCAATAGCCGGCGATGTTTTTACCCTATGAGTTACTAATTTCTTATGCGTGAATAACTTGCTAGTCTATTACCGCACCCCTAAAGCAGTACACCGTGTGCTTATTTTGAGTATTTTGCTGGGATAGCGATTGGGATTTTTGGCTGAGGAAGGGATGCAGTCTCCGCCAGTAGGGAGAGCGTTTGAACGCAATGGTCCATGAATTAATGATGGGATAATGGACATTCTGTTGCATATGCCTGATCAACTTATCGTGAATACCGCGCCATCTTGATTCCGGTATTGCCGTTTGTTTAGTTTTTTTATGATCCCTGAGCCATCCTGATTCCCGATTGCCCCGAAAGAGCGGTAAATATTCGATTACCTGTACTGTGGTGGCTGTCATGGATATTGGGAAGCGGCAGTTTGATGGTCCACGGGTCGTGTACTGGAAATGTTGTAGTGCACTGGCCTGGCGCGAGAACTACCTTGCCCGCTCTGCCATGTAGATCAGGTGCCTCGTCAAGGCGCCATAGCCCGTTCCCAGCCGAGCAGCATCTCAGACTGTCAGGGGATGCCCTTGCCTCGCCACCCCAACCCAGCCACACCCCTGCCTGGGTGCCGTTAGCCCGGACATCATCGCCCACCTCTGCCCAACGGTCCACCCGGTCTTTGCTATTTTGGAAATGGCCTCGCCTGTGACCAAAGCGGGGTCCTCACCTCCTCAGCTGGCCGGCTTCAGGCTGACAGGTCCCTCTCTGCCAGAGGGGCCGCCCTCCTTTTGGGCAGCTGGTTTCCTGACTTAGGCCCTGCCTTTGATGTGGAACAGGCAGCTCTCCCACATGCTAATTGGCGTGCGACAGCCACGCTTTGGAGGAACCCGGCTCTGCTCCATCCAGCTGGAACTGCCCCATTCCACCCGCACAGGCACATGGCCATGACATAACATCTCTGGGCCATGCTCAAAAAGGCTCGGTGACGTGGGTGTCTGCCTCGCCTAAGCGTCTCTCTAATGCAGAAAACCTCTTTAGTAGCGGACGTAATTATAATGATTTGAAGTCGACCTTTTCCGCTCCAGGTTTCCTAAAAACATACTCGGTGACCAAACCATATCAGGGAACAAACACTCCACAGAGTATGCCAGTTGTCAACCTAACAGATTACCAGAAGCACACAAAATGCGAACCAGCTGATGGCTCGGGACTGGAGCATGATTTCGTTGCCTACATTTCTTGCATGCTCCATATGTTAGCTGTGGGTCAATACCTTGAACCAAGATCCAGTTGGGAACCCGGAATCACTATTTTCGAAACTGATACCGGTGCCTGGAGTACCAGATTAAACAGATCATATTCAAATCATGGAAGCTTGTCATTTGCACATTTGCATTGGAGAAAAAACCCACTTGGATCAACCGAACCGCTCACTTCAAATCGTATCGCCAAGTTGCATGCAAATCAGGGATTTAGAGGTCTCAACCATGCCACGTTTCATCATTCCAAGAGTGAGCGCTAAGTAGGAGCATCGGACTTGTATGAGTAAAGGGTGGGGCTTGGGCGTAATTCTGGACTTACCATCACGGAGGAACACATATCACTGAAAATGCGTAAGTGTGTGATTGAAATTTCTGTCATACTATTGCTGGGACTCTTCAAGGTGTGTAACGATATGCCATTACGATGGGGATTGATCGTGATGTAAAAGGATCACGATCAATGCCCATCGTAGTAGCATATCGTTTCAAGGTGTGAGGCCGGCCACCCAAACCTAGAAAACCTGACATGCAAACTAAAAAACAGCCCGGGTGCACATGAGGCCCTCGTCGGTAGCTGATAAAAGGCGAGCAAGAACAGGAAAGGCACACAACCAACACGCACTCACACAGCCACAATAAATCATGCGTGAAAAGTTGTGTAAGAGTAAGGTCTGAAAAAATAACTGGTAGCTCACCTCAGCACCCCTCTAGCTAAAGCACACTACCACATACAAGCGGGCATTGCAAGTCATACTCAATCCACACATGAAGCCTGCCACGTCAGATGTTTTCCGATGTCAGGCATTCGCATTGCATTATTGTGAGGCGCTTATGCTGTTGTCCTACCTCGGCAAAACATCCTCAAAGTTTGACAAACCCATTTATGAATTGCATTTCTGCCGCCAGGTGCCAGTAATTGAGTATTATTCTGCAGCCCTGCTACTGCCAATGCTGCCCAAAGCCCATTCTGATTCCCCTCGGAAGTCCACAAGTGCCGTATGGTAGGGCTATACGGGCTGGTGAAGTACAGGTAGCTGTACACGCTCACGTTGTACTGGAATTTCGGGTAGGTGTAACGGTTGAGTGCCGTCTGCTCAAAAGGATGCTTCAATTTGTACTCCGGAACTAACAATCTGCTGTCCCACCAATTTTGAATCAGCGCCGCTCCCAAAGGCGAGTTCCGCACAACCCAAGTGCCAGCGCACAGGTAGTCAGATTCGTTGCTCAGAAACCCCGTCGGGAAGCCAACGCCGCCGCCCATCTCGGGCCTGCCGCCGGAAACGCCGTTCAGGCCAACCATGAAATGCACGTGCGGCCGCTGCCTCAGCGGCACGTTCCCATGCATCTGCATGTGCTGGACAGTGGACGAGAAGAAGTCTCGCGAAAGCTCGTGCACGTTGGTGGTCGCAAACATTGCCTCGAGGCGAACACCATGGTGGTCCATCCAGAGGAAGGCGTCAGAGTCAAGCCACATCAACCAGCGGCAGTCAGGGCGGCGTGCAAGGGTATCACGAGCTGCTGCTAGCTTCATCCACGACCAATGCATGCCCTCGGCGGCACGCTCCGCTTCGTATTCAGCTCCTGTGGTCGCCATGAACGAGTAGTTGTGGCGCAGAGTGTATGCGGCGTTCAACCGCAAGGTGTGACTGAAGAGTGTCTTCGATGGGTGTAACGCCCAAGCCGCCTCCAACCCTGCGTGGTTCACGGTGGCAACTAGCGCAAGGTCCTCGTCACTGAAGCGCGAGTCTAGTGTCAGGACGCAGAAGCCCACATCCGGCCCGGCAGCCGTGTGGCCAGCACCCAGTAACAACGTTTTGCGGCTGGCAGCTTCAGCGACCTGTGCCAGACAGAGGGGGAGGGTAAGGGAGGCAAGATGCAGCACAGAGCTCCGAGGTTATGGAGAGCGAGAGAGGACTCCATTCCCAAGAATAAATGTGTGTGTGTAGCTGAGTCCCCTCAGGTTAGTGAGCCCCTTCGGTGTGATGCCAAGGGCCCTTTATTAGGTTGCAGCCAGGACTACGGTTCTGTCTTCAACCAGGAGAATTTTGCTACAAGTCCCAGTGTTGACTGGTGCCGTTCGTTATCATTATTCTAGGAGGTAGTTGGAGTTAGGAGTTATCTCAAAGCATCACTTCGAGAACATTCACTGCTGCATATCCAGCCTACTTGTGCGTGACAGTCTCACAGCCCATTCCCCACAGCGGTATATACCTAGCCTTCCAACGTCAATCCCTGGCACACCTCTTTTGGGCACGACAGCCACACAACAAAATAATCGCGCACCGCACACCTTCGATGCCACCAGCAGCACAATGAGGCATAGGCATGTAACTGAAGCTGCAAGTTTAGGCAGCATGATGCCTCAGTGCCTCACAGCTGGGTGCCGCTGCGGAGGGGAGGAGAGACAGGACGGTGAAAATTTCAAAAGAAGCCCGAAACCTGCCTAGGCTGATGGGCTCATTTTCAAGGTTGAAAGTGGTCTTGTAGACACTCAATCCAGCCTCAGAGAATTCTATGATGGTTTTCGTAAAACTATATGGTTTATCCCAAGTTATGTGCACAATCTTGGACTGCTAGCCATCCAGGAAATGTGTGTACGCATGGACTTCCTGCCCCTGAGGGACTGTGTGCATGCCTGCCCCCATGCCAAGAGACAGCGTTGGCATGGACTGCCTTCCTCAGCATGACCCCAAGACTGTGCATAGCTCGTTAGAGTTGGCCATGTTTTGAGCTTGTAGCTTCGCAATGAAGCGAGGGAATCACTTTCAGACGGCAGGAGGCACAACTGGGCAGGGACGACAGAAATGGAGTCAGCCGGGGCTCCGGCAGGAACTTCAGGTGACATGTATATGTATGTAAATTCGACCACCGCGGCGCAAGCCACATACCAAAGCTTTGAATGTCCTAACTTAAAGGCCCCTGTCCTTGCAATACTATTTAACGCACAAACGTGACATGCGGGCACTTTTCAGAGAGCGACTTCATTCGCAAACGTCGAAATCACCTGTGATGAGCACTTGAAGAGACGAAGTGCCTGGAGATCATGCAACAGGCGGAGGAGGGAGGAAGAGGTTGTAGGTAGGGGTGTCCGATCCAGCGTCACTATGTCCGCAGCCTAACCTCACCCTAACGACCCAACGCCCCGGGTGCGGGTGGGTCAGACCTCGACATATCTAGACTTTAAATGATGCGTTCGCTGGATGATGATCTTTCTGTGCCCTCGGGAATTATCAAGTTATCCTCTCTGTCCCTACTGAAACGAGTCACCCCCTTTTTTTTGGTTCCTCCGGGCCACGAGCTGAAAGTGAGTTAAACTCGTCAGTATTCAATTTGCATTGAATAAGTAAAGCTGGGGCGTCTGTGCTACACTTGCACCCTAAGCAGTGTTATAACGCATTGCCACACACAAACGAATGTACCGCGTGTAGTGCGAGAAAGGAGAGAGGTTTCATTCAAGCTTAGAGTCTGAGACAAACTCCCACATGCTCTTACAATTATGCATTTTTACTTGATTTACGTTTAGGCACGATTCTGGCTGGCCGCCTCGTCATTTGCTGAAAAGGAAAATGCCAGAGTTGGAATCTCTATCTCCCGAGGGCTCTGTATCGTCCCGAGTCTCTAGAGCCTCAAAAGCCTCGAAATACTCTTCCACCGGAACTGGAAAATCCAAGCGCTCCAGAAAACCAAAAAAGGACGCCCGTGCCGGGATCAAGGAGCCTGTGAAGCCAGCATGTGATGTTGAAATGGTTGGTACCAAGTTCCCAAATTGGCAACACCGCCTGAGTGCATGACCCCTTGCCCTACGCTCAGCTCATGTCCCCCTCCTACTGACCATGCAAACGCATGCCTCCCCATGCAAATCGTAGATTCGGGTCGGACTCTCTCAGCTTGGCAGGACAGCCGATGGGCTGAAACCTGCGTACCTGAGTCTTGAGGTGCAGGGTACCAGTATGGACAGTGCGGACACCATTTCAGCCTACCGGCACGTTCAGACCTTGCTAATCCGCAACAATGAGCTCACCAACCTCACCGCGCTGTCCAACCTGCACAGCCTTACAGCCCTCGACGCCTCAGGCAACAAGCTGACGAATGTGAGCGCTGCTACTCACTAGTACACTGTTCCTGCATGGCGCGCGTCAGCTAAATTCATTCGCATCACAGGGGCCTGGTTCAACAAACCCTGCTTTGCCAGGGTTCCTTTTTACGGCTAAATTATCGGCTATAAGGCCACCTTCAGCAGGCCGCCCAGCGGCGGCGTAAGGCCCGATTGGGACCGAACCTTGGCAGGCCTTCAGCCGGCGGCCCAAACAGCATAACTAGCAACAACTGGGGCATGCGGCCGGAGGCCGGAGTGTACCTGACAGGTAGCTGGATCTCGATAAAAAAACTGGCTAGTTTGTACTGATGGGCTGTGGTGGCCGCCCAGTGGTGACCCCTTGTTAAGTTTATTAAACGTGCACACAAACGAAAAGTGCTCTCTGCATGGTTCCTTCCCTTGCTTGCCCTCCGGTCAGCATGTGTACAACAGCAAAGTGCCACACAGTCACCAGCATCCTGCTTGCGTCTGCCCCCCCCATTATGTGGGCCTGCATGAAGATAGTACTTTTTCGCTCCAGAGTTTTGCATGCCATAGGATGTAGGCAGCAGGTGCGTGGGGTTCATCTGCTCACAGGGCGTATCTCATTCAAGCGTGGAAAGATTAGGACTTCTGCACTTGATACCGAAGATTTATTCAATTTGACTCCCCTCGGAGAATGAAGGAAACTGGTTTCAAAGATAGATGCCAGAATTTGATTTTTAATGATTCTCTCGCCCCTAAACAATGCAATCATGAGCGATGGCAGAGCCAAGGCACAGAACGGCAATAACTGTGGCTGAATTGCGGAGCTGTAATTTCAGGGCAAATTCAGCTACATTCAGCTACATTCAGCTACATGACCTGCACGGGACCATAATTACACACACGATTTCTGAATTACGGCGCAATTGCACGTCACTGATTCTAAAGGGCGTGAACCGATTTGAACATTGGAGGGACTTATGAAATCTTTAGGGGGAGAAATGATTTGGACATGGGCAGGCGCGTGAGATTTATGCATACTATTGGGTACTTTGGCCCAGTGGGGGAAATAGTCCTGTGGTATAATGCTGGTAGCATCCAATCCATCCCTACCCATAGGTAGAGGGGTTGAATCTGCAACATGATATTTTCTCTCCCCCTGTCTAGATCGCCGGGTTCCATGTTCCTGCTGCCCTTGCATAGGAGGGTGGCATGGCTGCAGCATGGTCAGCCTGTGCATGGTAGCTGCAATTGAGCTTGGTCGTTCCCTACAAACCCCACTCAGCTGAGCGTTCAGCAGGGCCCAGTGGGTATGCACCGTTCTAAACTATTGGGTGTACATTGATTTGAATATGGGAAGGTGCATGGAGCGTCGGCATGATATACCGGTACCAGTAGAGCGCAAATTGATTTGAATGGAAGAAGGCGCATGGATGGCCTGTATTCTTTAGGGAGCGAATTGGTTTGAATGTAAGAAGGCGCATGGATGGCCTGTATTCTTTAGGGAGCGAATTGGTTTGAACATAAGAAGGCCGATGGAACAACGGCAATCTGTAGGGTGCAAATTAATTTACCTTGGGACCGCGTGCAGTGGTGTCGGTTAATTTTCGATGAAACGGACTTTGTTTATTTGCGAAGGCTTCAAATTTAGCGCAGTCACCTGTCCGTTCTTACAGGTGCTTTGTTTTTTTATTCCGTACCCGGAATCAGGGCCAGGAATGTTTTTAAAAAGCTCCTATAATGTCATTCCCCCATGGTGATCCAAATGAAGCTTGCAACACTTACGGCTGTTTATGCAAATGATTTCCTTTTTCAGTATCTACTTAAAGGGACACTGGACCAAAGTCTTGACAGGGGGGGGATTGTCATAAAAAAAAGGCAAGAGAGACTGGCACAGGTCCCGAGTCAACACCTGCCATCGGCAGGTCATCGTGTCAAGGAACACTACTTTTCATTATGTTGCAAGTAGCAACTGTCGGACTGTGATGCCGGTATGCGAAATCCGAAGAACGGCAGCTCGGTGCCTTGTAGCTCAGCAACAGGCAGCATGGGCAGGTAGAAAAAGAAAATAACCCCAAATGACCTTAAGGAAGTGCAAAGATCGTCAGGCTTTTTTGTTTTGCAACCAGTTGGACCGGTTTACATAAAACAGACAGTGGTACTGATACCGGTAGTCAGCTATTCAAACCCTAAACCCTAAAACCAGCTACACCGGTCAGTGTCCGAGCCCCATCAAATAATTGTGGGGCTTACCCACAAAACCCTGAACCCTAAATCCTAAACTAGGGCTCAACCCCTAACCCTACACCCATGGAATGCAAGGGCACAGCACCACAGCAGTCACTAATTTCAGGGAGTTGGCACCAATATACCGGTATGCAAAATAACCAGACAAACAAATGTGCCAGCTGTGCATCGGCCTACCTGCGTGCCTCGGCCGCAGCCCTTTGGACAGCTTCTGCAGTCTGCACCCCAGCTTCTGCAGCCTGCTGGTAATAAATAATATTTCTTTACGATTTTTAGAAAAAATATGCGTACCGCCTCCTCCCCCCCATCATCGTCGGAAGCGTTTCCCTCCTCCCGCTACTAGTCTATCCTCTGCCCCAGCAGCGTTCGTTAACGAGCAATCTTTGCTGCCCATTCTAGAGCATTTGTCTTTCAGCTAGCAATTGACTCAAAAATCCGAACTGCCTTTGTTATTCTTGAGAGAGGTCAAGCAGTTAGAGGCTGGCTGAATGGAGAACAAACTTTATCTTAGACGACCTTGGCCTTCGCACCATTAAATTTTAATTGGCCCACCCGGAATAACACGCGGTTGAATAATTCAGCATTAAAATGTCGCGCGGCTTCTCTTGTTAATTCAATTATGAAGGTTTTGCTTGTGAGTACCGGTACTAAACAAGTTTCCCACACTTTCCCACACCAGTGCTGGTATTGCTATCATCATGCTGCATGCGTTCTTACCAACCCCTGCAGTGCCTACGCTATGCATCATCTTGCTGACATAGCGCCAGCCTTCCATTGTACAGGCTTCACGGATTAACATAAAACTATTTCATGACCCTTGCAGCGTAATAAAAACTACTAACCGTGTTTGACCCTGTAATTCAAAAACAACCACCGGTATAATCCGTTGCCTGGCATGAAGGCAAAGGACGTTTATAGTAGTTAGCATCCTAGCAGCAGGGGATGCCCTGCTAAGAGTACCCAGAAATCCACTTTTTGTTGTTGGTTTCTCTTTTGTACCTGAAAGGCCTCCGTGCCACTGCTTCGGTTTTATAATGAAGGGCGGCCAAAGAAACAAAATTGGACTGACATACCGGTACTCTACGTTATGGGACTTATACATTATATTGGGCGCAAATCGACCTGAACGTGTATCTGCGTGGGTTTAGGGTTCAGGGTTTAGGGTTTACCGGTATGGGATTCGACTGGCCCTAGCAGCACACACACACACGGGATTTATTACTTGTGTTAGCCGTATTGCCATGAACGGCCTGTTTTCGGCTGCAGTTTTGTATGTTGACCCAGTTGAGGGCATGGTGTGGCAGGCTGCAAACCCGATGGGAGCAGACGCAGGCTATGCATGCATGCATGACATACACTCGTGGCAGACCGACAGCACAACAGTTTGAGCAGCCGCTGCAGAAGCTTGGAACTATTGAACGCAGACCGACCCGAGATGGCGCGTCCGTTATATGGGACATTGTCACATTGGGCAGCAAAGCGATCCGAGCAGACGCTCCACCGGACTTCAGCCTGCAACCGATTCCAGCATGCGCTGTCGGTGGAATTTATTTGACAGTGCCTCATGCCTCATGCGCACAGGTTTTGGGCTACGAGTTGCCTCCTGACTGCGACGTCAACCTGCGCCACGCCAACTTCTCCTGCAACCTCGTGAGCTCCATAAACGGGCTGTCGGCCTTCACGCGGCTGCTGACGCTGGACCTCGGGAGCAACCAGGTGGAGAGGATCTGTGGCCTGCGCGGCCTGCGCATGCTGCAGAAGTTGGCGCTAAACGATAACCGGCTCATCAGCTGCATGGGGCTCGAGGACTTGGAATCGCTGACAGACCTTAATTTGGCGGTGAGGCTTGTCAAAGGGGGTTGCAGAGTTATATCAATCCGAAACACCATTCTGCACCAAGCAAGTAGCACTCTCATAGACACACGGCTCATCTTCCCTGTTTGCACCCGATAGAAAAAAGAACCACAAACAAGCGCGAAGATCCCCGGGCAGTTGGAACCACTCACACAGCTCTCTATCATGGACAGCCTGAGCTCATGCAAGCCTAGCCTCTACAAACACCTCCCTCTCATGTGCCCCCTTGTTCTACAGACACCTCCCTCTCATGTAGACCCCTTGCTCTACAGACACACCTCATGATCCCCCTTGCGATATTCGCACCTCCCTCTCCTCTCGCCGGCACAGGGCAACATGCTGCAGAGCCTGGAGCCGCTCGCGCCCCTGTCTGGACTGGAGAGCTTGAACGCCTCCAACAACTTGCTGGAGCACCTGCACGGCCTTGATGGCCTCACCAGCCTGCAGCGCCTGGACATCTCCAACAATAGGATCCAGACGTTGGATTGCATCTCACATGTGCGGGACGCGCAGCTGCTGAGCGAGGTTGTGATGCTGGGAAACCCGGTGGAGCGGGTACGCGCTTACCAGTGTTTATTTTATGATTAATTGATAATCATTAGCATGCAATTAAATAAGTACCGCAGTCACACTCTCATATGAGCACCATAGAAGTTATCATAAGGCCTTAAACTTTGAATAATTACGATGCCGACCAATTCATGCGCTTATGTTCAATAGCCTTAAAAAGCCTGAAAAAAGCCTGAAAAAACCCTGAATAAGCCTGAAAAAAGCCTGAAAAAGCCTGGAAAAAGCCTGAAAAAGCCTGAAAAAAACCCTGAAAAAAAATACCGGTATGTATTTGATTTTATTTGCCCATTGTTTGTCAGTTATGTATCTGAAGCAGACAGGGCCCATGAGGGCGCTGATCCGGAAGTCCGTCTTTACCTCGGTCATTCCCCACAGGCCCTTCGGTAGCCGCCCAGCAAGTACCAAGGGTGGTTTGGTGGGTGCTGAAAAGAGGAGAATCAGCTTCAGGACAGAATATTTTGATTGCTTTTATGTGTTAGGAGGGTTCAAAATTTGAAACCCTTCAGCTGATGCTGCTTCCATCCGCCTGCTCTCTCCTGGCACCTCGCAGTGCATGCACGTGCGTTTGCACGTGGTGGACCTCCTCCCACAAGTGACGGTCCTCAACCGGACGCCGGTGCTGGCCAAGGAGAAGGTGCTGTCGTCCAACATGCACGGCGCTGATGCCGAGGCGCTGCGGGCCATCCGTCGCAAGTAAGGGCATCACAGGACTTCTGATGTTTTGAGGGCAAGGGCCAAAGGATAATAGTGCATGACTGCATTTACCCCAAACATGTCATGATTGCCCTCCCACCCCCCTCCTCTCTTGCTCACATCGCTCACACTCCTCTGACCGTGACTTCCTCTGACCCGCCCACCTCCTCTCTGGTGCCCTCCCGCCCCCCGATGTAACTCCATAGAAGCCCACGCTCCCTGAAATAAGCAGAGCCTCTGACTTCCTCTAGCCTAGTTCAGGGTTTAAGGTTTAAACCCTGAACCCGAATCCCTTAACCCCAAATAAGCAGAGCCTCTGACTTCCTCTGGCCTAGTTCAGGGCTAAGGATTGAAACCCTGAACCTGAATCCCTTAACACCAAATAAGCAGAGCCTCTGACTTCCTCTGGCCTAGTTCAGGGCTTAGGATTGTTTACCCCAATCCTAAACCCTTAAACCTGAAATAAGCAGAGCTGCTGACTTCGTTTGGCCTATGTCAGGGCTTAGGATTGTTTTCCCCAATCCTAAACCCTTAAACCTGAAATAAGCAGAACCTCTGACTTCCTTTGGCCTAGGACAGGGCTTATGATGTTTTCCCCAATCCTAAACCCTTAAACCTGAAATAAGCAGAGCCACTGACTTCCTTTGGCCTAGGTCAGGGCTTAGGATTGTTTCCCCAATCCTTAAACCTGAAATAAGCAGAGCCACTGACTTCCTTTGGCCTAGGTCAGGGCTTAGGATTTTAATTTCTAAACCATGAACCCAGATCCTTGAACCCTGAAATAAGCAGAGCCTCTGACTTCCTCTGGCCTAGTTCAAGGTTAATGAATTGTACCCTAAACCCTAATCCCTTAACCCTCAAATAAGCAGAGCCTCTGACTTCCTCTGCCCTCTCAGGTACTTTCCACATGGGGAGCTCGACGACGGCGGCGGCGCGGTGCCTCCTCCCTCCGCCGGCCTGGTCGCCAGCCGTGCGGAGGAGGAGCGCCTCGAGGGCTTCGATGCGGAGTTTGTGCGTATCGATGCCTGGGCGCTGTCGCTGGCCCCAGGAGTCACGACCAACGCAGCAGGCGGCATGTCTTGGTGGCGGGCTGCAAAGGCGGCCGCCGCGCTGATGCTCCCGGCTGGCCCGCCCTCGCTGAACTCTGCGCCGTCGCTCATGTCGGTCGCTGAGTGTGACGAGGACGGCTCAGCGGCCCGTGAGGCCGAGGATGCCACGGCCGATGCGGCAGCAGATGCGGCATGCGGCGGCGCCGCGGAGTCCGCCCCGTTGATCTGCCTGGCTGACCAGCTTGCGTCCACTTGCGGTGACTCGCAGCTGCTCATGGCCCGCGCTTGCTGGCAGTGGGTGGCGGCGCATGTGGTTGCGCCGCGGCGTGAGTGCACGTGGAGCGTACACGAGCGGCTGTTTGGTCCCTCGGCGCTGGGTGCCGTCGCGGAGCTGACGTTGCTCAGCGCGGCCCGCGGCAGCGAGGGTGGCTGCGGCGCTTGGGCCGAGTGTGCGGCCTGGCTCTTCGTGCAGCTGGCCCGCGCATGCCAGCTGGAGGCCGTGATCATCCCCGGCTACTGGCGCAACGGCACGCTGCCGCCGGGCATTCGCTATGCGGCGCACAACCACTGCTGGGCGGCCGTGAAGGTGAACGGGCGCTGGCGGCTGGTGGACCCGACCGCAGCCGCACTGCTGGGCGGCGCGCCAGCCGCCCCGTTCTTCATCCCGCCCGAGGCGCTCATCTACTCGTACTTGCCCCTTGAGGCTCAATGGCAGCTTCTGGCCAAGCCCATTTCGCTGGACACGTGGTGGGACCTGCCGGAGTGCAGCGTGTCCTTCTTTGCTCGAGGTTGCAGGTGAATGACATACAATTCTCGGAACTGCCAGGGTACCGGTTAACGGTATACCGTATTATAATGACTGATGCATGGATTAGGGTTTAGGGATTAGGGCACAGCAGTGTTTATTTTCCGTGTCTCAGCTACCGGTACATGTTGTCTACACTCCGGCCGCTGGCCGGCGGCCCCATTTGTGGCCAGCCTTGCTGCTGTGGTCACCCGTTGCTGGCCTGGCCAGGTTTGGTCCTAATTGGGCCTTAAGCGGCCGCTGGGCGGCCTACCTAAGCTGAACTTCTGGTCGAAAAACGAAACACTGAGCCCTACGAGTGCCTGGCCCTAGTGCAGGTTACCCCTCCAGAGGTGAGCCCTCTTCTCAACCTTGGAAGAACACTTTTAGCCGTGTCTGCGGCTTAACTTCTTTCAGGCTATTGAGTACAGCAGGAATGGCTAGAGTTTAGTACTTTCACTGCGATACCGGTAGTGTACTGCCGATATGCGAGGAGGGAAGTAGCAGGAATGTAGCTGAATCGTCTGAATGGCACCTTTTGAATATCGCTGAGCTGTCCTCAACCGCCCCCCTCTTTCCCTCAGGCTGCTGAGCAACAATAGCGGGTTGAGTAGCGTCACGACACTGCCAACGTACAAGGAGGGCGACCGCATGCCTAGCCTGACGATGGAGATCGGGGCGCCGCTGCGGCAGGGTGCGTACCTGTCGCACACGGTGTACGAGGCAGAGACACGCAAGGTCGTGGCCAGCTGGCCGCAGCGCAAGGGGGCGGGCGGCAGCAGCACCGGCCAACTTGCGTTCCAGCAGGTAGTGGGAGGGGCTCACATCAGAGTTTATTTTTCGGGTATCCTCCAGCATGGAGGACAGCATATCCTCCATCATAGGTCGTTTGCGGTCCAGATCAAGCTGCTTGCAATCCACTAGACAAATGATAGCTGCCCTTTCAAGCTACGTATCAGCTACACTCCGGCCGCGGGCCGGGGACCCCATTTGTGGCCAGCCTTGCTGCTTCGGTCACTAGTTGCAGGCCGGTCCAGGTTTGGTCCTAATTGGGCCTCTAACGGCCACTGGGCGGCCTGCCGAAATTGAACTTGTCGCAAAAAAAAGAAACCCCGGCTCTCATGTTTGAAACTAACAAGGGCACCTGGCATAATCACTCGCCCATGTTTGAACGTGGCATCTGCTCCGGTGCGACGTGCTTTCAGGATCCTGTTGTCCCTGGCAGGTGTCATACATCCCCGGATCACACAGCTCTGTCAACTTCGGGTCGAGCAGCTTCGCAACGCAGGTCACTCACCTGACTTCTCCCCCCTCCCCGATTGTGCCCCTCGGCAGGTGTCATACATCCCCGGATCACACAGCTCTGTCAACTTCGGGTCGAGCAGCATCGCAACACAGGTCACTCACTTGATCTCCCCCCCGTCCCCGATTGTGCCCCTCGGCAGGTGTCCTACAGCCCAGGATCACACAGCTCTGTCAACTTCGGGTCGAGCAGCATCGCAACGCAGGTCACTCACTTGATCTCCCCCCCTCCCCCACTGTGCCCCTCGGCAGGTGTCATACAGCCCCGGATCACAGTGCTCTGTCAACTTCGGGTCCAGCAGCTTCGCAACGCAGGTCAATCAACTCATCGCATCCTTTCCGGCGCCGGGCGACTACATGTTTGAAATCAGCAACATCGTCGAGCTGCCAGGAGGCATGCCCCTGACAGTGGCGGGAACGCCGCTGACGTTGCGGGTCGCTGCGTCTGATGAGATCATGCGCATCAAGGTGAGCACTGGGCAGCATCAAGGTGGGCACTGGGCAGGGTGGACCGACCCTCCCCACCTACCTACCCAACCTTCCAGACCCGTACCGCTTACTGTGGCCCTCGCAGCGAGTGCTGTGCCGGGCTCTCAAACTCTTCTGAGATGGAATGGCGCAGAATCATGTTTGCTTCTGCAGCCCTCTGCTGACATTGCTCTCCATTGAGCTGACCGGCGCACCCGGGCACCGTCACGTAGTCACAGCTTTATAGAGGGACTTTACAGAGATTTCTCTCAAGATTGACGGATCTTTGCTTTCACTATCGTGATTGTACCGGTACCGTATATGGTATGGCATGCTCATGAGCTGAATTTCATTAATATTGCCTTCTCTGGCCTCCCTCGCCTACATTTGAGGGTGACTGTCTCAGCCTGGTGATTTGCCACAACCCTACCCCGTGGCAGGTTGTGGTTCCGGAGCCTGACCCTCACGACCCTGAGGACGGCATCCTGCACTGCAGCGACAACACGCTTTGCTTGCTGCCCATCACGCACCCTTGCTTCATCGAAGCCCGCTGCGAGCTCGTCGCGCCTGCCCCCAATGTGGCCGTGGAGGCCGACTGCATTGAGTTGTTTGAGGTGGTGGCACCGGGTGCGCAACGTGTCGCACTGGCGGGCCCGGACGGCAGGATCCTGTTGGAGCTCCCGCTGGTGACTGAGGTCAGGGGAGGTAGCGTGAACAGCCCGGAACGGCCAGGCTCAAATATGGGGAGCCAGCCGCGGCCAGGCTCGGCCAGCGGGGATAAGCCTTTAAGGTTCAGGGCTGAGCTGTGCGTGCCGAGGGTGACAACGTTGCGGGTGCAAGCAAAGTTTATGGATCCCTCGGGCCTAATGTCAGAAGACTGGTCACCGCTGCTGACCATTCAGGTGTGCTGCTGACTGAATCTTTGGGAGTACAGAATGGGTACAGTATGGGAGCTGTTCTTTCTGTCAAAATATTAGTATCAACTATCAAGGGGGACATGGAGAAAACATAAGTCACGAAACCCATCTACCTCGTCACCTGACCTTCCTTCCCCTCCTACGCCCTAGCCTCGTATTCTGCCTCAGACCCCCCCCAGCTGCTCCCCTGGTCCTCTGCCGCAGGGACCCCCTCACAGAGCAGGAGGATATGGATGAGCCTCATCTAGGGTTGGACGCCTGCGTAATCATAAATACTTATATGCGTATAAATATACGGTATGCGTATATATACAGAATAATCAAATATACGCGAAATTGTCTGAATGATTGTACCGTATACGGTATACACCAGCCTTAGCCTCATCCCCCCTCTCCTCGTCCCCCTCCCTCCCCCCCCCTCAGGTTCTGCCTCAGGGCCAGCACCTCACAGAGCAGGAGGAGGATTTGGATGTGCCAGAGATCGATCCAGAAGACACCGCGGCACAGCAGGCCGTGGAGCTATTCAAGGCCATGGACGTGAACAAGGATGGCAAGGTGTGTTGGGGTTGCAGGGTTTACGGTTTCTTCATCTTGCTGCGAGGGGAGGCATCTGGCAAACTTCATCTTGTTGCAAGGTGAGGCATTTGGCACGGTTGATGGAAAGGAGGCTCTTATAACATCGCAAGCCGATATGCCAATGTTTTCAGACCAATCGCCATGCTTTGATCTGTGTTTTCATGTGCACACACGCAGATGCCCAAACGGCATGCTCTGACAAACCCGTGTTATGCTGCCCGCACAGGTCACGCGTGGCGAGATGCTCAAGGCGCTCCGCAACAACCGCCAGATCGCCGACATTCTCAAGTTGCCTCCACGCATTCACCTGCACGACGGAACGTTCGAACGCTTTGTCGACGGCTTCCTCAGCATCGACCAGGCAAAGCTAGGCAGCTACGGCTTTGACGAGCTGTGCGCCTACATGGGTATCCGACCCCCCGAGAGCTCCGACGACGGCAGTTACGACAGTGATGACGAGGAGGCTGGGGGCCAAGGGGACGTGGCACAGGGTCTGATGGGATTCGCGTCAGTGGCTGGGGAGATGCCTAGTATGAGAAGGGAGAACAACCAGGGAGATGACATCGGGGGCATGCCCCAGGTTCCCAGTCCCTAGAAAATAGAAATGTGTGCATGGCACACTTCATTGTTCGTTGCCAGTGACTTATAATGGAGCGTCAGCTATCAGTCGGTTTTTACATCACATCTTGCGCCAGGGTGGCCTTGTGCATGTTCATTGCCTTCGTAGTTTGTGTCGTTTCATGATAATTACAAACGCCGGATGCTGAGCATATGCTGCAAATTTTTGTCAGGTTTTGGCGACAACCCTAATGGGCTGCCTAATGGGTGATGTACCGTAGAACGTCTTAGACTCTGTGCACCCCCCCAAAAAAGATTTTTTCCCGTCACGCACCCCAAAAAGAATTTATAAAACGGTCGCACAGCACCGAAATTTTAATTTAATTTTTTCGTCGCGCAGCAGGTAATTTAATTTAACATCGCGCATCACTGGAAATAATTTAAATTTCCTTCCTCGCAGCACTTTCAGCCAGTACTGTAAAACTTAGTTAAAACCTCGTTTGATGCTAGCAAGGATAGTACACGACTACACGGTCAGCAATACTCAGCATAGTCGTCATCCTCCTCCTCCGCAGTTTTCTAGCCTTAGGAAACCTGTGGCTGTTGAAGCCCCGAAAACGTCAGCAGTCGTCAGCACCCGTCTCTGCCTCCAGGATCGAGCTTCGCAATGGGGATTGGCGTAAGTATCACTCGACGGATGTAAAATCAAACAGTCGCGCACGAGCGCGCGTTTTTTTCACATTTGCTGTTTTTAATTCTTAGCGCGCACCCCCAAAATAGTTGTTTGGGCACCTGACTGACGCTCCGCGCAACAGCGATTTTGGAATTAATAATAGCGCGCAGCCATGTCCGCGCACCCCAATAATTATTTTATTACGAGCGGAGTCAAAGACGTTCTATGGTACTCCTTTCCTAAGAGACTGCGGCTTTGCTGCTCGAATTTGGGAAAAATTGTGCAAGGCACCCGTCTGAGCCTTGATGGGCATAATTAGGCTCCGCTGCTTCAAAATCTTCATTAGCAGTTTAAACCACCTCCAAACTTAAACTTCTGCGTCCTCACATTTTGAAAAATGTTTGTTTGCCATCTGGGGCCAATTCTCACCAACAGCAAAATCGCCCATGCGAAAAACATGTAAAAAACAAAGCATCATATCCCAGTCACTTAAACTCCCCCCAGACCCATGTAAGTTGGTATGAGACACCCCAAGTGTTGGGAAATTTAGCTGAGTCAGCTCCATGATCAGCTACCTCAGCTACTTTAGCCACCCTTGCTATATTTATGCGTTTGCCCCTACACTAGGCTCTCATCGCGTGCATGCTCCAAATGGTAGCCTAGAACGTGCCACCACGCACAATTTAAAAACAATTGTAAGTCTCAAATGTGTGCCACTACCCAATCTGAAAGTGCCTTGTCTTGCCACGGGGGGCTCTGCCGAAAACATGTGAGACATGGAGCTTCACACCAGAAAGCTTCACACCGATTTCCGCAGAGTTCTCATTTTCTGTGTCGTCATTGCAGTGCCTCTCAACTCTTCTGCCATTCACCTTCACAAACAGCAATCGAATTTAAACAGCAATTTAACGCAAACAGGAATTTAATTTCGCTGTAGTACCTGCAATCTTTATAACAGTTAACGAAGCTACGTTTCCGAGATATAGCCGTACAGAAACACAGTCCGTACAGAAAAAAGTAAAAACTACTCGGGCGCACTGAGTCTAGAGAGTTGAGGCCTGAGATCAGGAATGGGACAAGATACCGATTTCTTCTCTAGGATTTTGTAAGATATGCCAGTCGCATACACTGTGCGAGTCGTGAACTTTCCCCCGGCTCCACTTATCACTCGATCACTCATCCAGGCATGCGGTGGTCGAGGGCGGTGGTGGCAGGCGACGAACTTGTTGAGGGCTAGTCTGCTGTCTTTTTTTTTGCCTCCCTGGGGACTGGCTCTTTCCCTTTTTGTCTCTCTCTCGCTTTCAGAGGCAGGGATCCTTCGGTCTGTCTTTCCGTTTCTGGAGGGTGTTTTCTTCGCCCATTGTGCGCCTCTCTGTCTTTCTTCTAGCCTTTGCTTCCTTTCCTTTTCCTACCAACCAGACAGGATGTCGGAGCGCCCGCAGGCAGGGGCGGGAGGCCCTGTATTTTGTTTTTTTTGTTCAGCTTTTTGAAGGCTCGTCTCTTCAGGGGCAGGGTATACGGTTTGCCCGGCCCTTGTGTTCTTTTTTTTTGGTGGGTGAACTTGCTATCATTTCTTTCCTCTCATGCCTTCTCCCTTGACATTCCAAGCTGTCTTTTTGTTTGCCGACGTGACCGAGCTTCATTTCAGTATGGCCTAGAGGTGTAAGTAATGTCATTAGCTTATTCCCACTCGACTGGCCAGGTATTGGATGACACATCGAACGTTGTTTGCACACTAACAGATCAGCACGCCAAATCCACAGGATGCCCTCATCCAGAGCATGGGTGAAATTCAAGTTTTTGAGTGAGAACGTACCTTTTATGTGCTCTGAGTACCTGGGCTCTATCAAAGAAGCCTATCAGACCCGAGAGGCTGCAGTACAATGTGTCACCTGGTGTCTCCTAGGCCAAAGCTGGTTACCTTGAATGAATGGACAAATTCTTCGGCTGCTCCGCATGCAGAGGATACTTGAGTGACCGCAAACAACTCCAGGTTTAATTACATTTCGTCCCATGATGGTTTGGCCAAGTCATTTAGATTGATCTGCAGACCAGCTGCCGATTCCTAAGAGTCTGGCCTGCCTATTAATCCCTGAAGACTTCTTTGAGCTTCGTGTTGGTTAGTTATCTCGAACCATGAGCATCCATGCCATGAACAGCAAACAATTCGTTCATGCAATCAATACTTCACATAGCCTGGGCCATTGTCCCATGAAATCAATACTAGACGGAGCCCTGGCCCACAAAGAATGGGGAAGTGACATCAGGCCAGGCTAGGGGAATTGCCAGGGGGGTATCCACCAAAACTTGAAATTAAATACCATTGATGCAGTAGGTACCGGTACCGATACTACCAGAATTAACCTTCATCCCATACATCTACTGCTTTCGTACTTGCAATAATTTATAACGCTCTTAGTCTGACTACATTCTAAAATGCTGCTATTACCGGCCAGTTCAATCCAACGTGAGAGCAGGTCACGTCCACGTCAGCAAGTCATCATTCGTCCATCACGAGTACTGTCTCGCCCCTCTCTAGCGTCTTGATATCCCGCTCAATCTCCCCCAGCTGTCTCTCAAGTTCCTCCTTGCGCCGCTTCTTCATCTCATTGTCCACCGCAAGGCTGAACCCTTGGTAGGCATCGTTGACACGTCCCCACTTCTTCTTCAGGTGGTACAGCACCTGCGACCGGTCCTCAGATGACATCTGGGAAACCGCCTGCCCAGCATCCTGCACAAGGGAAGTAAGCAAAGGGTGAGAACATGCGCATCAAGTCAGGCCGGTGTAGATGTGGGCAAGTGCTTAGGTATGGCCAGCACGTCTGCCAGCCAACCTGCCATGCAATAATCTGGCATGCAGGTTGATGATAAGGGCCGCGACATGGCGCTGGCAGCGCTGCGCTGCATGGAGGATCTGGAACCCAGATCATCAGTATCAATGCCTGTCACATGCACGTCGTGCCATGAATCCATGGCCTTGTAAGTTGAATGCAATGAATGACCTCTGCCATATAAGGTGCAATGCTGCCTATTTACAGCAAATCCTCACTATCACCCCTAACCCTGGGTCTCACCGGCTGGGTGCGCATCCTGACATACTGCTCGAAGTGTTCCTTTTCTCTTTGGACAGTCATTTTGTTCTTTCGTAGGTACATGGGGACGTCACCATAACCGGGTCGCGTCGTCCACTGGAAAGCGTCTTGTGGCACCTTTCCTGGCTTGGACAAGATTGCCTCGACAGCGTTGCTTGTGATGTAGTTCTTGTTGCTCGTCAATCCCATCATCGGCCTCTCCTCCTTGAAAGGTACCGCTGCCTTGATTTTCGTCTTCATGGTAGTGGGAACACACGCTGCACATATCCAAAGAAAGCCTGTGTGAGCCTTCCGTCGATGAAGCAAGTGGTAAAGACGATGCGCGTTGAGAACATGTTACTACTCACGTTCAGGCAGCACTGGGGATTTCTCGTGGGATTTAAGAAATCTATTTGTGAGAGGAGCGTTGGCACCGTTGGGAAGGCCGAAGTTCGCATGTCCCTGCAGCTTGGTCTGGCCGAAGTCGAGGTCATGTGGATGGACCTTGCTGGTGTGCTGCAAAGAGAGGAAGCTGGCTTAGAGATGCTCCAACGTCAATCGAGTTTATGATCATAAAGACGGCTTCGGTACGTGCTCACCCCTGACACATGGCGCGGGGGCCGGCTAGGGATCGCCTGCTCTCGAGGAATCAAGTTGTAAACCGACTCATCAGGCTCGTAGCTGTCCTGGTAGCCCATTTAGTCTATACGAGATGTTGGGGAGATTGAGATAACTGAGACACTGAAACACACCTTGGAAGCGAGCTCGCTAAATGCATAAGTACGGCATATCAAATCCTTAGAAAATCCGGCACAGCGCGGGCCACGCACACACACCGACCGGCGGCCCCAAATCCTACTCCGGCTTCATCGAAGACCAACAATATTCCAACCTTTATTCCATCCCAAAGTACCAACTGTGTATGCCTTGTCAGACGGTCCCACTAAACAGTGCCAAGAGTTGGAACTGGAGGGTAAGCGGGAGAGGCGGACACGGGTTGGGTCGGCCCGCCGGGTATTGCGATTGGAAAAGAGGTGACAGAGCCAGCCCTGCCGGTGCCAATGAGCAGCTCGGGAGTACGGTCGTAGGCAGAGTGATGCATTGCATCCTGCGGGAGGGAGGCCAAATGCAGCGCAGGCTCGGGTTACGAACTCAAGATAGCCATCATCACAAGTAGAGCCCAGCAAATGTACCTGACGGTATCCATGAGCATGTCAGCAGGCCATGCTACATAAACAATGACAGGCTTAGGGAGCAGACAATTTTCACACCAAATTTTAAATATGTAAAAGCTGTGCCTTTGGCGTAGCCCCTGAGTGACGTGGTTGGGCTCGTGCTTTGTGAACCATGGCTATATCGTAGGAGCCCTGTGGTTGAGGTACGAGATGTGATCTGGACTGCTGGCACATAGGGATGCGGCCTGGTTGAAAATGGGTGGCTATCTGAAGGGCCTAGGTAGTGGCTTTGGTTGTTGTCTGTGTGGTGTGATGAACCTTGCACCCTTAAAACACAACCCTCCCGTGGCAGAGCTGCATGTCGCCAGGTCAGACGGAGTGAAGCCTGAATCCTGCACCCTTAACACACAACCCTGAACTGGGAGAGCTACAGGTCAGAGAGGGGAAACACCTGAACCCTGCACCCTTAACACTCAAACCTCAACCTGCAGTGTTTCAGGTCAGACAGGGGGAAAGCCTGAACCTGTACCCGTAAAACAGAACCCGCAACTGGCAGAGCCGCAGCTGACCAGTCCTGAGCAGCAGGTCCCACACCTGAATCAAAACAGTGGAAGGTGCCGATATGTGCCCTGTGAGTGTGCATATCTGTTTCTGGTTAAGCTGATGCAGTTGTAGTGTGTCTGGATGACAGTTGGTGCATGGCACCGGACGCTCTGTCGAAATGTCACCGCACTTCATTCACGGGAATCTGCAGAAGACAAGCAATTCCGACAGCACTGCCAAACCTTACAAACAAAACGAGTTTGCGCCTAACGCAAAGCTGCACGACAGTCCCTACGATGGTCTTTCGCATGTTCTGCAGTGTGAACTGTCATATTGCAAGTTCGAAAAGTAGTCAGCCGCTGGCAGCTGCGATACGGATCAACGTGAGCAGCCCTGCCATCACGGCTAACCTGTTAAACGAGTGTGCGCTTAAAGCAGCGCAACGCGAGTGCACAACACGTACTGTGAGTATGGACTTCCCGTGAAGAAAGTCGAAAACCAACGTGGCCGAGGCCGTGGCTGCCCCACCACGAGCACATACATTGCCAACAGACATGCAAACGACTGTCCGCCGAAAAGAAAGCAACGCAATGGCCTGTTCCTGCAATGGGCACCACTTTTCAACACAAACCCCTCAAAATAGCAAAGCACGGCTCATTCTCTTCACTCCGCGCATCTCCGTTGCAGTGCACTGTCATAAGGTAGGGAAGCACGAGAAACGCCATTGGAACAAAACACGACTCGAAACAATGGGGCGAGCGCGAAGCACGAGCCTTTCAAAAAGGTCTTCACTTTGGCGGTTGGTAACCGATGTCCCAGTGAACTTAGCTGAAAACCCAAACCCTATCCCTTTCCGTTCCTTTCAGTCACTCGGGTACAGGCAGAGCGGCAATGCTTAACGAACCGAGTCTACAGCCCCCCCCCCAGGCGTCTTACACGACTGCACCAGCGCAGCCATAGGCAGAGGAAAACCACACCTGAAAGTCTGACTGGATCCTGTTGCTCACGCGTCCGAAGTTGAAGGGGATGCTGAGGCGCGGGTGGAGGCCTTGTCCAGGCAGCAGAGGCTCCTCGTGAGCGCTGCCTTCTCCAGTGTCAAGCTCACCCTGCCGTTTTGAAAATCCAAAGCAACAGGTTGGACAGCAACAGCTGGCAACGGAATCGCACGGATGCCAAAGCGGGGTCAGCAGTTAAGTTGACGAAGTCCTCTTGGGCAAACCAAAGCCCTCTTGAAAAAAACGGAAGTTTGGACTTTTTGACACCAATATTGGGTACAGGTACAGATTGGTAGGGACCGCAGGAAAAACTTGTAGCAGACCTAGGGTTTGAACCCAGGGGGAAACTTGTTTCCTCCCAATGGCAGACCTGAGATTCCGAGGTTCCTCGTTCAGGCCTTACCGGTAAACATCTGTAAACAACCATTAAACGACGGCGGCGGGACACCATTTAACGAATCATACGTTCATGCATTCCTGTAAATGATGCATTTCGGGGATCATGCATTCCTGTAAATGATGCATTCCGGGGATCATGCATTCCTGTAAATGATGCATTCCGGGGATCATGCATTCCTTTAAAGGGAATCATGCAACATGTGCGGGGGGGGCCGCAGTGCCTCACCTCTTCAGGCTTGTTCAGGTTCCTGAAGTACTTTATGAAGTCGCCAGTCATGAAGAAGAGCAGCACGCTGCAACAACAGGAGGGCACAAGTGTCGGAAAGCCACAGCGAACTAGCAAGGAAACCTGCACTAGCGTCCAGAGCGGCGTTGGCTGCCCAGGCATGTTCACGCAGACGTTGCACTAATTGCAGGCACCCTCTTCATCCTCAGAGCACTGAAGCTGCCATCCACTGCCACCATCCACTGCCACCATCCACAGCCTGCGGCTGAGGGGTCCTGGTGCATCATGCCATAGCGTCTGAGCCCCCGGCCGCCGGTTAATGGTATGGTCCCCATTGGCCTAGCGGCTGGCTGCCCGCCCTCTCCACAAAAAAAGCCTGAAGCTCACTTTAAGCGAACCTGGAACTCACCTGCCCATATATTAATAAATAGCAGCCAGCTATACAGCCAAGCTGCTGCGTCTAACCCCTCAGAGCTCATTCACTTATAACTGGTTAGATGTTATCCTTTTAGATGAGTTCAAATTAATTCAAAAAAAACCATTGCCTGCCTAAAAGTGGAATCTGTCAGAGGCGCACGGCATCGAGCTCCTTCGCATGGCCTAAACACCGGATGAAGAGGTCAGCGCACATGCCCATGGCAATGGCAAAGGGTTTAGGGCGTAGGGTGTGGGGTTTGGACAGGCGAGCCCTCACCTGAAGATGAGGCCGGCGTAGATACCGTTGGCGATGGAGAATGTGTAGGGCTGGATAACCATCGTGAGGAAGGCCGGCACGGCGGAGGTCATGCGCGTCCAGTCAATGTGGCCCGCCTCGCCCATCATCATGGCCCCGACAAGCACTAGGACGGGGGCAGTGCACACCGGGGGCAGAGCCTGACAGGGGAGAGGAGAGTGCATGAGGGCGGCAGATTAATGATTACAAAGACTGCTCAGTTTTGCGGCTTTACTTCATGCAAAGGGCACTCTGATTTACTTTCTTGCTGTACCGTCACATGAAGAAAAGGCTAGTAGCATTTAGGAGATGGAGCATGTATCAAGGAGTCTGCAGAGCGACCTTCTCACCAGAGGGGCAGAGCCAGCCAGCAGGAGAGGAGAGTGTGGGATGGTTACAGTTTTCCCAGGTTTCGAGTTTACACTTCAACAGCCTATGACCAGACATTGGCGATCTTTTAGTTCCCGACCTGTCATACATCCTTTCCAGTCCCAGGAACTGAGACCAGGGCGGACATTCTCAGACTCAAAAGACCCAACGACCAGACATTAGGCTCATGTCTTTGACAGTGTTATTGGCAGTGAAAAAACGCGCTGCACTCTCTGATTGCTCCTGCTGAGTCAGAACCGTAACAGGCCTACTTTCCAGATGTTATACCCTACATTGTGAAGACCTAGGAGGGCATGCCTAATTTCTAGGGTACACCCTAAATCATGAACATAGGAGGGCATGCCTAACTTCTAGGGGTAATACCCTAAATCATGGACACCTAGGAGGGCATGTGATGCCCGTGAGCAGCGCCGCTCCCCTTCCCACGTGGATCTGGGATGCCAGGAACAGGGACACAAGGAGGCAAGAGGATCAGCCTGGATCTGCTTGGATTTACCTGGATCCACCTACATCTGCCTGATTAATGACTATGTATGGATCTGCCTGGATCTACCTGGATCTACCTACATCTGCCTGATTAATGACTATGTATGGATCTGCCTGGATCTACCTGGATCTACCTACATCTGCCTGATTAATGACTACCGGTTATGGATCTGCATGGATCTACCTGGATCAACCTATATCTGCCTGATTAATGACTATATATGGATCTGCCTGACTGCCTAGATCCGCCTGATTAATGATTTGTATAGATCTGCCTGGATCTACCTGGATCTGCTTGGATCTACCTACATCTTCCTGATGAATGATTATGTATGGATCTGCCTGGATCTACCTACATCTGCCTGATTCATGATTATGTATGGATCTACCTGGATCTACCTGGATCTGCTTGGATTTACCTACATCTGCCTGACTAATGATTTTGTATAGATCTCCCTGGATCTACCTGGATCAGGGGCGCGAGGAACAGCGATATGAGGAAGCAGAAGGACACCAACACCGCCACCAGGCCCGTGCGTCCGCCCTCCTTGATCCCCACGGCGCTCTCTGCAGCGATGATGAGCGGTGTGGTTCCTGTTAGCGCCCCAAAGGCGGTCCCGGCCGCGGCGGACAAGAACATTGGGATGGCCCCAGGCACCGAGTTGCCCTCCACGATACCCGCCAGCTTGCTGAGGCCGAACATGGCGCCGCCGATGTCGAAGACCATGACCAGGGTGTAGGCCGTGATAGCGGACATGGCGCCCGATTCCATCTTAGAGAGGGGGGGGGGGCATGGGGAACGTTCAAGAAGAGAGAGAGGAGGGGAGCATGGAGAACATTCAACAAGAGAGAGGGGGGGGGGGAGCATGGGGAACGTTCAACAAAAGAGAGGGGAGGGGGGGGGAGCATGGGGAACGTTCTACAAGAGAGAGGGGGGGGGGGGCATGGGGAACGTTCAACGACCCGTGGGATGGGTGGTGATGAGGGTGGTGCGCGTGCATGGCCGGGAGGTTGACGGTAGTCCACTAATTGCAGGGTTAAGGGTGGAGGGTTCAGGGTTTATCCATCTGAGAGGGGGGGGTCGGAGCCAGTGATTATTTGAGTGATTTTGGCCATTACCTTTGGGTAATGAAATCCTCGGACATAGATAATAATAAATGGAGAAGAGGACAACCAGGAGCAGTGTTTCTTTTTTCGCGTCTCAGCTACATGTCAGCTACACTCCGGCCTCTGGCCGGGGGGCCCATTTGTGGCCAGCCATGCTGCTTTGGCAACCAGATATATGCCAGCTCAACTTTGATCCCAATCGGACCTGCCGCGGCTGTGGGGCGGCCTGCCAAAGGTGGACTTGTGGCCAAAAAAAGAAACACTGGCCAGGAGCTGCAGGGCACTGAAGTACACGTGGGGGGTGAACCTGGTGGTGTGACCCAAGTGCTTAGTCGGGGTCCTATCTTTTTGTTTGTATTTATTAGAACCGGTATGTTATATACGGGTACCAGTATTTATGTTCTTTATATACCGGCACTTAATATTCTTTTTAGACCGGTACTAAATCTGGTTCAACACGCCACAGCAAGGGAACAGTAACCACGCTTCCTCTATAAAATCTGGTTAGGGCGCCACAGCAAGGGAACAGCAGTACGGCCCTGCTTCCACGAGCATTATTTGGTTTTGACACAGCAGCAAGGGAACAGCAGCCACGCAAACACTATAATTCAGGTTCAACACGCCACAGCAAGGGAACAGCAGCCACGCTTCCACTTAAATCTGGTTAGGGCGCCACAGCAAGGGAACAGCAGCTAAGCTTCCACTATAATCTAGTTAAGGCGCAACAGCAAGGGGACAGCAGCTAGCTTCCCCTCTAATTTGGTCAGGTCCCAGAAGTAAGGGAACAGCAAATAAGCTTCCACTATAATCTAGTTAGGGCGCAACAGCAAGGGGACAGCAGCTTAAGCTTCCTCTAATTTGGTTAGGGCGCAGCAGCAAGGCTCTAACATTCACCGTTTCCTTCTTCGGCTACGAGTCCACTTTTTAAAGCTGGTTGGGACCAAACCTGGACCGGCCTACGGCTGGTGGCCAAAGCAAAAGGCTGGCAAAAAATGGCCTCCTGCCAGATGCCGGAGTGTAGCTGACATGTAGCTGACATGTAGCTAAGTTCTGTAAAATCAAAGGGCCAGTTACGGTCGGGGACCCAAATTTGATACGCGGGGTTTCAAAACGCTACTCACATTGATGATAGCGCTGAAGTCATGGTCGAAGAACTTCATGGAGGGTAGCGCAAACACTTGGGCAGGCCACTTGTCGAGGACGAGGAAGTATGAAAAAGCAGTGGCAGCCATGCCGATGAGAATAGAGCCTGGGACCTATGCACAGCACAGGGGTTTCACACAAGTATGAAGACAGAGTCTGGGACCCACACATAAGCAGGTTTCAGTATTTCACACAAGGATGGGGATGTAGCCAGGAACCTAGCTTTGAATTCCCACATCGCGTGTGAGACAGCTTTAAGAGATTTCCTGTTTCACACAAATGTGGATATAAAAAGAAACGAGGCATCAGCCTTGTCAGCATCGATGCCAGCTGCCAGGGGATCTGATACTGCCTGGCACACCCATGCAGCTTTACCCCGGATTATAGCCACAGGATCGACATATTTTCTGTTTCACACAAATGTGGGAATTCAAAAAACGAGGCATCAGCCTTGTCAGCATCGATGCCAGCTGTCAGGGATCTGATACTGTCACCCTACACCCCTGACCTCCAACCCTTGCCCTGGACAGCAGGTCCTCACCCCATTGTGATGCAGCGCCGCGATGATGGACAGGCCACCCGCCGCCAGAAGGACATCCAGGGTCATCAGGTTTCCCAGTCCAACCTGCACACGGGGGGGGGGGGGGCAAAGGGCATCGGGCACGTGTGCTGACTCCATAAATAAATAAATAAACGATACGCCCTGAGGCGTGGATTAAGGAAGCCACCCGTTTGACCGTAGCACTAGGTGAGCTACCATGTGCTGACTCCACATTTAACTCAAAGGGAAATGTTCCCCTAGCCTCCTAGGGGAAAATAAAAAGTAACGCAATACGCATATAATAAAGAAGACCAAACGTAACGTACCGTCTAGCAATACAGTGATAACAAAATAAAAAAGCTTCCCAGGCGCCGCTCACCAGGCCTGGCCAGATGGCCAGATGGCCAGATGGCCAGATATGTTTATTACATACGGCCATGTAATGAATACCTGCCATTAGAATTGCCCGGTGTGGTCGCTACGATCAGCAAAGCAAAGCTCGATCAGCAAAGGATTCAGCAAAGGATCCAAACCTGAGGTACCTCAAGATCCACATTTCTTCGAATCGCAACCTTTGAGTACGCAGCGACTATGCCAAGGTCTTACAAAGTTACAATGCCATTTAAAGGCCATCTAAACCTACAGGTTTCGGAGGATGCACCCCGTGGGGGCAGTTGGACTCCCCTTGCCAGGGGTAGCGTGTATTGTAAGGCGCAACATGGTCTTACCCAAACCTCCGTTACAGGCCAACCGTAAACCCTTAACGCAGCAGCTTTGTATCAGCAGCCAAGGTGGGTAAGCAGAAAGGTCGGTCAACCAGACATCCCTCAGCATCAGGATAGCACGCAACCTCAGAGGGTAGAAGCCAACCAGACGTCCCCTACCATCAGGGTAGCACGCAACCCCCAAATAAAAGCCAACCAGACGTCCCCCGACACCAAGATAGCTCGCGACCCCACCAGGTAAAATCCAACCAGACGTCACCCACATCTGCATTGCCCACAATGACGCCCGCAGATTGCAGGCCGAAAAAAACGGCGATACTTCAAATCACCCCTTTTCCACTGCCCTCCCCACCATGGTGTCTGCATTGCCAACGACAATGCCCGCAGATTGCAGGCCGATGAGGGACAGCAGTAGGCCCATGCCTACCACTGTCGCCAGCTTGATCTGCGACCAGCGAGAATATACAAATGTGTCAGACGTTCATAAGCTGGGACAGGCTCCGGCTTCATAGGCAGCTGCCTTTGGAGGCCTGGGACAAAGAGCGGGACGAAGAAACACATTCATGAGCTGGGGCAGGCTTCGGGGTCTAGGGCAGCTACCTTGGGAGCCTGAGAGGCCTGGGACAAAGAGCGGGACGAAGAAACGCGTTCATAAGCTAGGGCAGGCTCCGGGGTCTAGGGCAGCTGCCTTGGGAGCCTGAGAGGCCTGGGACAAAGAGCGAGATGAAGAGACGCGTTCATTAAGCTGGGGCAGGCTCCGGGGTCTAGGGCAGCTGCCTGAGAAGCCTGGGACAACGAGCATGCAGTCCTCCCAACACCCAGCCTGAGCCGGCAGATCTCTCCAAAACCAGCCTGGGCAGGTAGACATCCCCACACCCAGCCTGAGCAGCTTGCGCTCCCCACACCCAGCCTTGGCAGGCAGACATCCCCACACCCAGCCTGAGCAGCTTGCGCTCCCCACACCCAGCCTTGGCAGGCAGACATCCCCACACCCAGCCTGTGCAGGCAGACATCCCCACACCCAGCCTGAGCAGCTTGTGCTCCCCACACCCAGCCTGTGCAGCTTGCGCTCCCCACACCCAGCCTGTGCAGGCAGACATCCCCACACCCAGCCTGTGCAGCTTGCGCTCCCCACACCCAGCCTGTGCAGCTTGCGCTCCCCACACCCAGCCTGTGCAGGCAGACATCCCCACACCCAGCCTGTGCAGCTTGCGCTCCCCACACCCAGCCTGTGCAGGCAGACATCCCCACACCCAGTCTGTGCAGCTTGCGCTCCCCACACCCAGCCTGTGCAGCTTGCGCTCCCCATACCCAGCCTGTGCAGCTTGCGCTCCCCACACCCAGCCTGTGCAGGCAGACATCCCCACACCCAGCCTGTGCAGCTTGCGCTCCCCACACCCAGCCTGTGCAGCTTGCGCTCCCCACACCCAGCCTGTGCAGGCAGACATCCCCACACCCAGCCTGTGCAGCTTGCGCTCCCCACACCCAGCCTGTGCAGCTTGCGCTCCCCACACCCAGCCTGTGCAGCTTGCGCTCCCCACACCCAGCCTGTGCAGGCAGACATCCCCACACCCAGCCTGTGCAGCTTGCGCTCCCCACACCCAGCCTGTGCAGCTTGCGCTCCCCACACCCAGCCTGTGCAGGCAGACATCCCCACACCCAGTCTGTGCAGCTTGCGCTCCCCACACCCAGCCTGTGCAGCTTGCGCTCCCCATACCCAGCCTGTGCAGCTTGCGCTCCCCACACCCAGCCTGTGCAGGCAGACATCCCCACACCCAGCCTGTGCAGCTTGCGCTCCCCACACCCAGCCTGTGCAGCTTGCGCTCCCCACACCCAGCCTGTGCAGGCAGACATCCCCACACCCAGCCTGTGCAGCTTGCGCTCCCCACACCCAGCCTGTGCAGCTTGCGCTCCCCACACCCAGCCTGTGCAGGCAGACATCCCCACACCCAGTCTGTGCAGCTTGCGCTCCCAACACCCAGCCTGTGCAGGCAGACATCCCCACACCCAGCCTGTGCAGCTTGCGCTCCCCACACCCAGCCTGTGCAGGCAGACATCCCCACACCCAGCCTGTGCAGGCAGACATCCCCACACCCAGCCTGTGCAGCTTGCGCTCCCCACACCCAGCCTGTGCAGCTTGCGCTCCCCACACCCAGCCTGTGCAGGCAGACATCCCCACACCCAGTCTGTGCAGCTTGCGCTCCCCACACCCAGCCTGTGCAGCTTGCGCTCCCCATACCCAGCCTGTGCAGCTTGCGCTCCCCACACCCAGCCTGTGCAGGCAGACATCCCCACACCCAGCCTGTGCAGCTTGCGCTCCCCACACCCAGCCTGTGCAGCTTGCGCTCCCCACACCCAGCCTGTGCAGGCAGACATCCCCACACCCAGTCTGTGCAGCTTGCGCTCCCCACACCCAGCCTGTGCAGGCAGACATCCCCACACCCAGCATGTGCAGCTTGCGCTCCCCACACCCAGCCTGTGCAGCTTGCGCTCCCCACACCCAGCCTGTGCAGGCAGACATCCCCACACCCAGCCTGTGCAGCTTGCGCTCCCCACACCCAGCCTTGGCAGGCAGACCTCTTCATACCTAAAGGGGGCGTAGTCCCTCACACCCCTCACACTCTCCCTCCCCCCGCACACCCCTCACAGACATGCTACCCCTCACACCCTCGCTCTCCCCTCACACCCCTCTCTCTCCCTCCCCCGCACACCCCTCACAGACATGCTACCCCTCACCGTATTTGGCACGAAAGCCAAGATGAGATTTAGCGCTCGGAGGACGGCCAACAGGGCCACGACCAAGGCCGCCACCATGCATCCTGCCAAGGCCTGGTTCAGGGGCACGCTCTGCCCCAGCACCTGGCTGAACACTAGGAACGCTGCGCAGGGGAAGGGGCGGGATATGGATATGGTGAATAGCTGGGATTCATGGATTCGGGTTTTAAAGTTTAAAGGCACCCTGAATCAGCACCTGGCTGAACATCAGGAACGTTGCGCAGGGGAGGCCGGTTCAGTTGTACGGGTCATGATTGAACCTTGGGTATGCTCACAAGGGAGGGGGGGGTGTAGGAGGAGGTGCTCACAAGGGAGGGGGGGATGTAGGAGGAGGTGCTCAAAAGGGAGGGGGGGATGTACGAGGAGGTGCTCACAAGGGAGGGGGGGATGTACGAGGAGGTGCTCAAAAGGGAGGGGGGGGTGTACGAGGAGGTGCTCAAAAGGGAGGGGGGGACGTACGAGGAGGTGCTCAAAAGGGAGGGGGGGATGTACGAGGAGGTGCTCACAAGGGAGGGGGGGTGTACGAGGAGGTGCTCACAAGGGAGGGGGGATGAACGAGGAGGTGCTCACAAAGGAGGGTGGATGTACGAGGAGGTGCTCACAAGGGAGGGGGGGGTGTACGAGGAGGTGCTCACAAGGGAGGGTGGATGTACGAGGAGGTGCTCACAAGGGAGGGGGGATGAACGAGGAGGTGCTCACAAAGGAGGGTGGATGTACGAGGAGGTGCTCACAAGGGAGGGTGGATGTACGAGGTGGTGCTCACAAGGGAGGGGGGGATGTACGAGGAGGTGCTCACAAGGGAGGGTGGATGTACGAGGAGGTGCTCTCAAGGGAGGGTGGATGTACGAGGAGGTGCTCACAAGGGAGGGGGGGATGTACGAGCAGCTGCTCACAAGGGAGGGGGGGGTGTATGAGCAGCTGCTCACAAGGGAGAGGGGGTGTATGAGCAGCTGTTCACAAGGGAGAGGGGGGTGTATGAGTAGCTGCTCACAAGGGAGGGTGGATGTACAAGCAGCTGCTCACAAGGGAGGGGGGGATGTACGAGGAGGTGCTCACAAGGGAGGGGGGGGGTGTATGAGCAGCTGTTCACAAGGGAGGGGGGGGGGTGTATGAGCAGCTGCTCACAAGGGAGGGGGGGTGTACGAGCAGCTGCTCACAAGGGAGAGGGGGGTGTATGAGCAGCTGCTCACAAGGGAGAGGGGGTGTATGAGCAGCTGTTCACAAGGGAGGGGGGGTGTATGAGTAGCTGCTCACAAGGGAGGGGGGGGGTGTATGAGCAGCTGTTCACAAGGGAGAGGGGGGTGTATGAGCAGCTGCTCACAAGGGAGAGGGGGTGTATGAGCAGCTGTTCACAAGGGAGAGGGGGGTGTATGAGTAGCTGCTCACAAGGGAGAGGGGGTGTATGAGCAGCTGTTCACAAGGGAGAGGGGGTGTATGAGTAGCTGCTCACAAGGGAGAGGGGGTGTATGAGTAGCTGTTCACAAGGGAGAGGGGGTGTATGAGCAGCTGTTCACAAGGGAGAGGGGGTGTATGAGTAGCTGTTCACAAGGGAGAGGGGGGTGTATGAGTAGTTGTTCACAAGGGAGAGGGGGTGTATGAGTAGCTGTTCACAAGGGAGAGGGGGGTGTATGAGTAGCTGCTCACAAGGGAGGGGGGGTGTATGAGCAGCTGTTCACAAGGGAGAGGGGGTGTATGAGTAGCTGCTCACAAGGGAGAGGGGGTGTATGAGCAGCTGTTCACAAGGGAGAGGGGGTGTATGAGCAGCTGTTCACAAGGGAGAGGGGGTGTATGAGTAGCTGTTCACAAGGGAGAGGGGGGTGTATGAGTAGCTGTTCACAAGGGAGAGGGGGTGTATGAGTAGCTGTTCACAAGGGAGAGGGGGTGTATGAGTAGCTGTTCACAAGGGAGAGGGGGGTGTATGAGTAGCTGTTCACAAGGGAGAGGGGGGTGTATGAGTAGCTGGTCACAAGGGAGAGGGGGTGTATGAGTAGCTGTTCACAAGGAAGAGGGGGGTGTATGAGTAGCTGTTCACAAGGGAGAGGGGGGTGTATGAGTAGCTGTTCACAAGGGAGAGGGGGTGTATGAGTAGCTGTTCACAAGGGAGAGGGGGGTGTATGAGTAGCTGTTCACAAGGGAGAGGGGGGTGTATGAGCAGCTGCTCACAAGGGAGAGGGGGGTGTATGAGTAGCTGTTCACAAGGGAGAGGGGGGTGTATGAGTAGCTGTTCACAAGGGAGAGGGGGGTGTATGAGTAGCTGTTCACAAGGGAGAGGGGGGTGTATGAGCAGCTGTTCACAAGGGAGAGGGGGTGTATGAGCAGCTGCTCACAAGGGAGAGGGGGTGTATGAGCAGCTGTTCACAAGGGAGAGGGGGTGTATGAGTAGCTGTTCACAAGGGAGAGGGGGGTGTATGAGTAGCTGTTCACAAGGGAGAGGGGGGTGTATGAGCAGCTGCTCACAAGGGAGAGGGGGTGTATGAGTAGCTGTTCACAAGGGAGGGGGGGATGTACAAGCAGCTGCTCACAAGGGAGAGGGGGGTGTATGAGCAGCTGCTCACAAGGGAGGGGGGATGTACAAGCAGCTGCTCACAAGGGAGAGGGGGGTGTACGAGCAGCTGCTCACAAGGGAGGGGGGGGGTACGAGCAGCTGCTCACAAGGGAGAGGGGTGGGTGTACGAGTAGCTGCTCACAAGTGGGGGGGGGGGTACGAGGAGGTGCTCACAAGGGAGGGGGGGGGGTGTACGAGCAGCTGCTCACAAGGGAGGGGGGGGATGTACGAGGAGGTGCTCACAAGGGAGGGTGGGTGGGTGTGCAGGAGCAACTGCTCACAAGGGGGGGGGGGGGGCGAGCAGCTGCTCACAAGGGAGGGAGGGTGTGTGTGCAGGAGCAGCTGCTTAAGCTGTGTGTGAGCACCGTGTTTGTGGTTGAGTCGCGATGGCGCCAGGCAGAGGCTGGTGCGGGGGCAGCTGCTCAGACTGGGTGTGTGAATTGTCCCAGGGCGACAAACAGACCCTCACGCAGCTCACTGGGGAGGGGTATGTGGAAACGCTTTTCTGTGCAGGACGAGAGAGGACGGGAGCAGATGGATGCGCAAACTGATCGGAGGCCCAAGCACATTGTCCAAAAGACTGGATAGCATCAGAACCTCTTACATACCTAGATCTGAACCTACTTATTTTCGTTTTCCTGGTCCCCTCCCAGTTCGCTCTGCCTGGCCCTTTCGCGAAAGGCTGTGGGTGGTTGCATCAACTTTGTATCAACGACTTATTGACTCTGGCAGTGGCAGTGTCGGAACCCTTGTACGTAAATACTTAACAAGATCTGAGCCCATGCGACTTCGCCCGAGTCCTGGGACAAAAAGACTGAGCTAGATCTGAGCTAGATCTGAGCTAGATCTGAGCCAAAGTGACTTTGCATGGGTCCTTGGACACAAATCCTAAACTAGATCTGGGCCTTGGTGAAATTGCTGGACAATTTTTTGAACTGAATACTGAATTAGATTTGAACATCAGTGAAACATGGTGAGTGTCGTAAGGGACAGCGTTAGAGGGTTTCAGGGTCCAGAGGGGCGCGTTGGGCGAGGAAGAGTGACGGACTTCTAATATAGCCAGAGTTATGAGACAATAACACTTGACTAGATCTGAGCCCCAGTGACATTGCTTGAGCCCCAGGAACTGAATGCAGAACTAGATCTGAGCCTCAGTGACACCGCCAAATTTTCCTCGAAGCTGGACAGGAACCTTGGTGAATGTATACAACAATAGCACGGATCGTCGGAAGTAAACAATACTGAACTAGATCTCAGCCTCCGTTGACCCTGATGAATGATAACGCCTGCCTGATAAGTGCTGCGTACCTGTGGCATACAGAGGAAAGCTTCCCAGCCCACTGCTGGCTGGCCCACCCACCATTAAGGCCCATTCCTGGCGCCACGGCAAACGGCAGATTTGCAAACAGGCCGCAGCACAGGGTGGCCATGGCGCTGGACAGAGCAGTGCTGGTGGTGACCTCGTTGATGGGCAGGCCTGCGCGTGGTTTCAAATCCAGATTCAAATTTCAGTAGCCTACCACAGGTTGCAATGTTTTGTGTTAGATTTTGTAGAGGGTGTGTGGCAGGGGGGGGGGTGTTAGGTTGGCAAACGGGGGGGGGGGGAGTGGGCAGCACAGGGAGCACGGGGAGGGCACAGAGAGCACGCGGGGGGAGCACGGGGAGCACGGGGAGCACGGGGAGCACGGGGAACACAGGGAGCACGGGATGCACAGGGAGCACGGGGAGCAGGGGGGGCGGCTTGCTTGGGACTGGTCACGATGTGCCCCTGGGACACATACTTAAATCGGGCCTAGGGGTCAAGAAGGCAAATAAATGCATGCCACAAATACAGTACTGGCCTTTACCCTGCCCTTCCCCCCTTGGCTGCTCCCAATATCTGCAAGCTCAAACGACAGGTCTCCCCCCACATCAAACGACAGGTCTCCCCCCACATCAAACGACAGGTCTCCCCCCACCTGCAGGTAGTCCCGGCGGCTTTTCCAGCTGTTTGTGTTACCCTGCCGCACCTGCCCCGCTGAGGATCTGTGGATTGACGACGAGGATGTAGGCCACGGTGAGGAAGGTGGTCAGGCCGGCGCGCACCTCGGTTGCGATGGTGCTGCCCCTCTTTGAGATGGCAAAGTACCTGACATATGTTGATCCAACAGCGTTAACGGGGGCAACTTAAAGCTTTTTTCCGGCAGAGCCCCCCCGGGCGGCCGAAAGTCGCGGGGGCGAAGCCCCCGGAGTCACCCCGTATCTGTCTGTCTGTCTATCTGTCAGCCCAATATTTCTGGAACGTCACGGAAACTTTATGCGCTACAGCGCAAATCATCCGGCTGTTTCTATTAAGGTTATTTCTGTCAGACCTCAAAGGCCGAGGTGCAGAAATGAGAAACTCAGCTACCAAGGCTGGATCTCACAGCGGATAATGTTAAGGTGTCACGCGCCAGCTGCAACTGCGCTTCTCTATGCGCAATTCGATATGCATCATTAACACCACGCACTTGACCAGCGATAGAGTTGTGACAAATATTTGAAATCCTGCAACATGGCGAGGGGGTTTGCATGGGGTCCATGTGACCCCGTCCGCACCTGCACCTGCCCTCTGAAAAGTCACATACCCGACTGCTCTGCCGTTTTTCGTGCTGCGCAGCAGCATTTCTGATTACTTGTCAAAAGGGCGAGGCAGATCAGGTGTAGGGTCTGCCTAGTGGTCAAATGGGGATTTTAGGCACCATGAGCTGCCGTTCTACAAAGGGCAGACGCTGGGCTGCTGGGCACTGCCCTCGGTGGAGCGGCATCTGCCACTCTGTATCACCTCTCCTCCATACTAACCTCGTTTAACCAAATTCGCCGGGCATGGGCCAAGATCCATCATGGCCAGTTCTTGGCGACAGGCAGACAGTTAGGTATGAAAAGGGGTGCGCTGTACCAGAACCCGCTGATTCTCTAGATTTCGATTGGATCTGACAAAGAAAAGACACCTTAGTGATTCCGATTTGAAATGATGGTTGCACCGGCACCGTATCTGCGTCGGCCTAGGAGGCGGACGCAACCGTGCACTGTCATGCGTTGGCAATCCCGAATGATATCATCTGAAAGAAGATGCGCTCCCGAAGCATACCTGTCAAGGAAATCCCCGAACTTCTGCATCGTGCTGTCATTAGACATTGCTTGACCCCACCACGCGGTGTCAGCGTAGATGCGAAGATGCTACTTTTCTTGGCGAGATCTCGTTGTGGATTGCAGGGATTCTGGATGGGATTCACTAGTTTTTAGATTACAGGACCTGATTAAGAGTTCCTGACTTTACAAGGTTTTACTTCATATCGACGATGGCACGGTGACAGGTGTGGGGGAATCAGTGTGGATTCTGGCGTACCATGCGTGACGCAGCGTAGATCTAAACCATGGGATCCAAACCGAACTGACAGAGGCTTTGCCTAAACTGCGGTCATGTTGGCAACCAACTCGGGCAGTTGCGTATCAAACTTGCCATGCTGGCTGACAGCCTGGCCGACAGCTCACTGCGCATTATCACCTCATGTCCTGAACACTGCCTATCTAGCTAGTTGCGTGTGTAGACAGACCCTAGCAAGTCCTCATTCATCAAACACCGCCAGCAGAAGAATTAGGTCGCAAAAATATGGTATTTAACTTTCTTATATATATATGTAAATAATCTCGGACACCATGCTAAACAATGCATGAATATAGTACTTTACTTTCTTATTTATATATGTAAAAGCTGTGCCTATGGCGCAGCCCCCGAGTGACGTGTATGCCCTGAAAACTGCTATGGTGTACTAGGCTGCTGTGTTGTGTAGCAGTACTCAGGAGGTTTTCCAGGTTTGGTGTCCTGTTTGATTCTGGTGGGACATCGCAACGTTGATTGGTTCTGTTTAGCTGTTGTACTACTGGATGCTGGCCGTCTGTTGAAGTGGATGTATGCGTGAGTGCTGTTGCCTGATTGTGCTGTTCTCTGGCTGTTTGTGGGGTAGTGTGTTTTTCGCTGTTTGCTCTAAGTGTTTGCACTCAGGGAAATTCTAGACAGTTGCACTAAGGAAAATTAAAGGCGGTTGCACTCAGGGAAATTCTAGGCCGTTGGACTCTGGAATATTCTAGGCAGTCGCACTCAGGGAAATTCTAGGCGGTTGCACACAGGAAAATTCTAGGCGGTTGCTCTGAGTGAAATTCTAGGCAGTTGCACCCAGGGAGATTCCAGGCGATTGCACTCAGGGAAATTCTAGGCAGTTGCAGTCAAAAAAATGCTAGGTGGTTGCACTCAGGGAAATTCTACTAGGTTGCACGCATTGAAATTCTAGGCGGTTGCAGTAAAGGAAATTCTTATCGGTTGCACTCAGGAAAATTCCAATCGGTTGCACTCAAGGAAATTCTAGGCGGTTGCACTCCGGGGACATGCATGTGGTAGGCAAGCAAATCGGCATTACGCAGGTGGGCAGGCAGGTACGCAGGCAACAGGTCAGTTGCTTGGCAGCATGCAGGTGGGCCGGCAGGCATAAGGGTCGCAGGTAGGCAGGTTTTTGGTTCAGCTGCTGCAGTTGTGGCGTGTCAGAATGACCGATGGTGCATGGCACCGGAGGCTCTGTTGAAATGTCATCGCACATCATGCACGGCAATCTGCAGAAGTCAAGCAATTCTGCCAGCATTGCCAAACCTTACAGACGAAACGAGTTTGCGCCCAATGAAAAGCTGCACGATAGTCGTCCCTAAGATGGGCTTTCGCATGTCCTGCAGTGTGAACTGTCACCCTGCAAGTTCGACAACTAGACAGCCGCTGGCTACTGCGATACGGATGAATGCGAGCAGGCCTGTCATCACGGCTAAGCTGTTCAACGAGTTTGCGCTTGAAGCAGCGCAACGCGAGTGCACGTCACGTACTGTGCAGTATGAACTTTCGGTGAACAAGCTCCAAAAACAATGTGGCCGAGGCCGAGGCTGCCCCGCCACGCGCATATACATTGCGGGCAGACATGCAAACGACTTTCCGCCCAGCTCAAAGCAACGCGATGGCCCGTTTCTGAAATCGGCACCACTTTTCAACGCAAACCCCTCAAATAGCATGCCCAGAAAAGTACGGCACATTCTCTTCACTCCGCGCACAACCGTTGCAGTGCACTGTCATAAGGTAGGGAAGCACGAGATACGCCGGTGGAACAACAGATGACTGGAAACACTGGCGCTACCGCGAAGAACGAGCCTTTCAAAACATGACCCAAATTGGCGGTTGGTAACCGATGTCCCAGTACAAACCAACTGAAAACCCAAACCCTATCCCTTTCCGTTCCTTTGAGTCACTCGGGTATATCATCTCGGATACGGTGCTAAACTATGCATGCACGCTGCATTCCGAAAGACTGTCCATGACAATTGAACTTTATGAACTCAAATGTCAGCTCAGATGTGCCAGGTGTACCACAAAATATATACCGGTATACCATTCTCAGTAGAAATAATTATTCAGCACTAATACCTACAGTATGCAAGCTTAGCCACTGCTTTAACCGCCATGGGGTCTTACGTTGGTGGCTCCCCACGGACGTGCCGCCGTTGCAGCCTAGTCACTGAAGCCAGAAACCCACCCCTCACGCCGCCCTTGCTGCCCTCATCGCCGCTACTAAGCTGCTGAAGGCCCTCCAGCGAGAGCACCGCAGGCGCCAGCACCACCGCCCCCGACGGCCCTAGCGCATTCCCCCCGAGCTCCAGCCTCTTCAGCAATTGCAACGCCCCAATCGAAGGCGCCAGCGCTTCCGCCCCGCCGCTACCTATCGCATTAAACCCGAGGTCCAGCCACCGCATTTGCCGCAGCGGCATGAGCGAGGGAGCTAGCGCCGTCGCGCCTGCGGCCCCCATTCCATTGTGTGCCAGGTCCAAGTGCTGCAGACCTAGCAGGCAGCCCAGTGCCGGCGCCAGCGCAGCGACGCCCTCAGCTCCGAGACCGTTGCTTGCCAAAATCAGCACCTGGATCCGCGTCAAACGTCGCAGCGCCTCCGCCATCGCCTGGGCTCCCGCCTGCCCCAAGGCTGTCTGGGCGAGGTCGAGGCTGGTCAGCCCGGTGGCCCCCGAGAGCGCTTCAATCGCCCCACCAGCACACATCTGCTCGTTACTTCCGAGGTCCAGGCTACGCAGCCGAGGCAGCGCCCGCAGCAGCTGAGCCAGCAGGGATGCCCCCTGAGGGTCACAGCCCGCCGAGCACATCACCAGGCTGGTGAGCCGAGTCATCCCCTGCAGCGCCGGCATCAACGCAGACATCGACGAACCGGCGCCGATACTTGAGTGCCCTACGTTCAGCCGCTGCAGGTCGAGCGGAGCCAGCGCGGCGGCCAGCGTCTTGGAGCCTTTGCCACTCAGGCGGTTGTATCCGAGGTCGAGGTCACGAAGCCCCGATAGCGCCTGCAGCGCCGGCGACAGCGCCGCGACGCCGGCGTCACCGAGCCCACAGGAGCCCAAGTTCAGCGACCTGAGCCGCGCCTCGCGGCCGAGCGCGGCCAGCGCGGTGTGCATCGCCTCGGCGCCCCCGCCGCCGAGATCACAACTGTACAGGCTCAGCCGCCGCAGCGCCGTCAAGCTGGCGAGCGCGACCGCCAGCACCCGGACGCCGTCCGTGCATATATCGTTGAGGCCCATGTCTAGGCCCCGAAGTGCGGTCATGGCGGACAGGGTCGGAGCCAGCTCCGCCATGCCGCGGTCTCCGAGGTCGTTACTGTATAGGTTGAGGTCCTGCAGTGCCGTCAGCTCGCGCAGGGACGGGGCCAGAGAGACGATGCCCTGCACCAGCCAAGTCACGGGGAGGCAAGGACATTGCATCGTGATGAGCCTCGCGCACACACACAAACATGCACTTGGATACTTTGTCTTCTTCCTCCCCGTTTTTGTTAACAAATTTAGAATCCCACAATCCGGCACCAGAACACGCACAACCTGTATTTTGCCTCTATCTCGCTGTTTCCCACGCACACACACATGAACACACCTACACACGCACATCCTGTATTTTGCCTCGATTTAGGGTTACGGATTTACCTTGCTGCTGTTTCCCAAACTGGCAAGTACAAATCTATGGCTCAGATTCATGTCCCCATGAACATACCTTGGCACCCAGGTCGTTATGGGTCAGATCCAGGCGCCTCAGCAACGTCAGGGCCCTCAAGGCGGGTGCGAGAGCAGCCACGTTGCGCGCGTTGCGGTACCCACACAAGTTGCTCCAGCTGAAGTTCAGATCCTGAAGAGCCGTTTGGGCTCTGGAAAACGGGGAGGGGCAGGGCAGCAAAGCGTTGACCTCTGGTATGCCTTTGTCCTCTTCAAGAGTTTAAATAAAAAAAGTAACGAGGGAGGCAGCGAAGTCTCCAGACCTTGTAGCCTCGAGGTGGAAATTAAAGGAAGCTGTTATAACAGGATGCACTGGAATATCATATTGAATTGTGAGAGCCGGCTTGGTTTTCTGTCACGGCATACAGCTGTGCACCTCGGGGCATGGAGGACTTGCATACTGTATGAACTTAATGTGCAGTAGGTACGTGTCAAGTACAAGTATAAATATTGAAGTATGCCTCCTGTAGGTCATATTCCACATAGGAGTGAACAGTTGACACGCCTCATCTTTAATGTGATCCTAGGTGTAATAGGTCAGGCTTAATGATGCTGCACACTGTCAAGGTCAGGCTGCCAAATCTCATCACGCCTGCAGCTCCCTCCCCCCCCCAATTTGCTTCCTTCATTAGCAATATACCAGATAACTGAATATCAGATTCAACACCTCAGTGCGCGGGCCAAATATTATTTATGAGTTTAGGGTTCAGGGTTCAGGGATTTACATAGTCCTGGAGTGTGCACTGTAGTGCACGGGCCAGAAACTGTTCATGAGTTTAGGTTTTAGGGTTTAGGGTTCAGAGATTAACATAGTCCTGGAGTGTGCACTGTAGTGCACGGGCCAGAAACTTTTGATGAGTTTAGGGTTAAGGGTTTAGGGTGAGGGATTACCCCTAGTGACGGACTGCGCACCTCAGTGCACGGGCAAAATGCAGTTTTTGGGGTTAAGGGTTTACAGATGAACCCTAGAAGTGAAATGCACACCTCAGTGCGCGGGCCAGATACAGTCAATGAGTTTAGGGTTTAGGGATTAACCCTAGTACCAAATTGCGCACCTCAGTGCGCGGGCCAAGGCGCTCCCCGCTGCTCCAAAGTTGTTGCAGCTCAGGTCAAGTGTCAGCAGCCTGCAACCTTTTGTCTGCAGTGCAGCGACCAGCTCCTGCAGCCACACAGCGGTAGTTGAGTGCGGGGCAGTGCAGGGCTCCCGCTGGGCTAGCTGGTGCCTCCAGGTGGACGCCCAATGGCCGTAAGTACAACTAGTGCTCCGCTGGGGCTGGACAATTGGGCTCCGAGACCTGGGACCCACTGGCACAATCTTCCTCTTGCAAGAGCTGGACAAGGCCAGAGGGAGTTTCTGCCTGTGAGTGCCAGGTCTCGGAGGTTTCAGAAGTTTAAGGATCCCATGTAGGTTCCCGAGCATGCATAGATCTATGGAAGAGAGCCAATTCCACAAAAAACGGAGAGAAAAAACTAGTGTCCGGCAAACCCGGGCAAATCATAGACAACTCATTGTAGGGCCCTGCTTCCACTCCTTACCAGCTGATCCATGATGAAACATACTTCCACAGAATGAGTGGCCCGTGTACACCAGCTCCATCACGCAGCAGGGTGAGCCGGCAACACCACGGCTAGCAAAGCTCCGCCCGCAACACTCCTGCCGGCAACACCACGGCTAGCAAAGCACCGCCCACAACACCCCTGCCGGCAACACCACGGCTAGCAAAGCACCGCCCGCAACACCCCTGCTGGCAACACCACGGCTAGCAAAGCACCGCCCGCAACACCCCTGCCGGCAACACCACGGCTAGCAAAGCACCGCCCGCAGCACCCCTGCCGGCAACATCTCCCCCAGCAACAACACGGCCATGATTTCATGAATACCACGGCTAGCAACACCCCAGCCAGCAACACCACCGCCCGCAACATCCCAGCCAGCAACACCATCGCTAGTAACACCACCGACAACACCACCACCGTCAGTGGCACCACCGACGGAAAGGCATCCACCAGCTCAATAGCTAACACCATGGCCAGCAATACCCCAGCTGCCACACCATGGCCAACAAAATGATGGCATGCAACACCCTAGCCTGCAAAACCCCACCTGCCAAACCCACCGCCTGCAACACCCCAGCTGCCAACACCACTGCCTGCAACACCCTAGCCTGCAACACCCCAGCTGACAACACCCTAGCCCGCAACACCCTGGCCTGCAACACCCTAGCCTGCAACACCCTAGCCCTCAACACTTTAGCCCGCAACACCCTAGCCTGCAACACTTTAGCCCGCAACACCCTAGCCCGCAACACCCTGGCCTGCAACACCCTAGCCCGCAACACCCTAGCCTGCAACACCCTAGCCTGCAACACCCTAGCCCTCAACACCCTAGCCTGCAACACCCTAGCCAGCAACACCCTAGCCTGCAACACCCTGGCCTGCAACACCCTAGCCCGTAACACCCTAGCCCGTAACACCCTAGCCCGTAACACTCTAGCCCGTAACACTCTAGCCCGTAACACCCTAGCCCGTAACACTGTAGCCCGTAACACTCTAGCCTGTAACACCCTAGCCTGTAACACCCTAGCCCGTAACACCCTAGCCCGTAACACCCTAGCCCGTAACACCCTAGCCTGTAACACCCTAGCCTGTAACACCCTAGCCCGTAACACCCTAGCCCGTAACACCCTAGCCCGTAACACCCTAGCCCGTAACACTGTAGCCCGTAACACTGTAGCCCGTAACACTCTAGCCCGTAACACCCTAGCCCGTAACACTGTAGCCCGTAACACCCTAGCCTGTAACACCCTAGCCTGTAACACCCTAGCCCGTAACACCCTAGCCCGTAACACCCTAGCCCGTAACACCCTAGCCTGTAACACCCTAGCCTGTAACACCCTAGCCCGTAACACCCTAGCCCGTAACACCCTAGCCCGTAACACCCTAGCCCGTAACACTGTAGCCCGTAACACTGTAGCCCGTAACACCCTAGCCCGTAACACTGTAGCCCGTAACACCCTAGCCTGTAACACCCTAGCCTGTAACACCCTAGCCCGTAACACCCTAGCCCGTAACACCCTAGCCCGTAACACCCTAGCCCGTAACACTGTAGCCCGTAACACTGTAGCCCGTAACACCCTAGCCCGTAACACTGTAGCCCGTAACACCCTAGCCCGTAACTCCCTAGCCTGTAACACCCTAGCCTGTAACACCCTAGCCCGTAACACCCTAGCCTGTAACACCCTAGCCTATAACACTGTAGCCCGTAACACCCTAGCCCGTAACACCCTAGCCCGTAACACCCTAGCCCGTAACACTGTAGCCCGTAACACCCTAGCCCGTAACACCCTAGCCTGTAACACCCTAGCCCGTAACACCCTAGCCTGTAACACCCTAGCCCGTAACACCCTAGCCCGTAACACCCTAGCCCGTAACACCCTAGCCTGTAACACCCTAGCCTGTAACACCCTAGCCCGTAACACTGTAGCCCGTAACACCCTAGCCCGTAACACCCTAGCCTGTAACACCCTAGCCCGTAACACTCTAGCCCGTAACACCCTAGCCCGTAACACCCTAGCCCGTAACACCCTAGCCTGTAACACTGTAGCCCGTAACACCCTAGCCTGTAACACCCTAGCCTGTAACACCCTAGCCCGTAACACCCTAGCCCGTAACACCCTAGCCCGTAACACCCTAGCCCGTAACACCCTAGCCCGTAACACCCTAGCCTGTAACACTGTAGCCCGTAACACCCTAGCCCGTAACACCCTAGCCCGTAACACCCTAGCCCGTAACACTGTAGCCCGTAACACCCTAGCCTGTAACACCCTAGCCTGTAACACCCTAGCCCGTAACACTGTAGCCCGTAACACCCTAGCCCGTAACACTCTAGCCCGTAACACCCTAGCCCGTAACACCCTAGCCCGTAACACCCTAGCCCGTAACACCCTAGCCCGTAACACCCTAGCCCGTAACACCCTAGCCCGTAACACCCTAGCCCGTAACACCCTAGCCTGTAACACCCTAGCCTGTAACACCCTAGCCCGTAACACCCTAGCCCGTAACACTGTAGCCCGTAACACCCTAGCCTGTAACACCCTAGCCCGTAACACCCTAGCCCGCAACACCCTAGCCCGTAACACTCTAGCCCGTAACACCCTAGCCTGTAACACCCTAGCCCGTAACACCCTAGCCCGTAACACCCTAGCCCGTAACACCCTAGCCCGCAACACCCTAGCCCGTAACACTCTAGCCCGTAACACCCTAGCCTGTAACACCCTAGCCCGTAACACCCTAGCCTGTAACACCCTAGCCCGTAACACCCTAGCCCGTAACACTCTAGCCCGTAAAACTCTAGCCCGTAACACTCTAGCCCGTAACTCCCTAGCCCGTAACACTCTAGCCCGTAACACTCTAGCCCGTAACACTCTAGCCCGTAACACTCTAGCCCGTAACACTCTAGCCCGTAACACTCTAGCCTGTAACACTCTAGCCCGTAACACTTTAGCCCGTAACACTCTAGCCCGTAACACCCTAGCCCGTAACACTCTAGCCCGTAACACTCTAGCCCGTAACACCCTAGCCCGTAACACCCTAGCCCGTAACACTCTAGCCCGTAACACTCTAGCCCGTAACACTCTAGCCCGTAACACTCTAGCCCGTAACACTCTAGCCCGTAACACCCTAGCCCGTAACACTCTAGCCCGTAACACTCTAGCCCGTAACACCCTAGCCCGTAACACCCTAGCCTGTAACACCCTGGCCTGCAACACCCCAGCTGACAACATCAAGCCCTGGCCAGCAGCAACCCGACTGGTAACACCACATACCTCAAGAGCTCCGGGCCCTGTCAGCTCCCGGCATCGAATGAGCGACAGGTGGACCACTGATGTTGGGTCCGCTATAAAGTGTGAAAAGTCGGTGCATGGTTGGCCCCTGGACAGCCCTTGGGCACCTGCCTTGCGCTCCACTGCCTGCCCGTCACTGAGTAGCTGCTGAGGGCAGTTAGAGGCAGGGGGCCGCAGGCCAGAGGGCTCTGGGAGGGGGGACTGCAGGAGTGCAGGGCATGCGGGTATGAAGAGATTATGTGAGTGTGGGCAGGTCAGAAATCTTTTCAACGCCTTGATGGTCGTGAATTAAATCCAATTGAACCAAGCGCTACAGGAAGTGGACGCGGGTGTTCGGCAGGAGACTCGGCTGTGGACTGTTTACACAAAATTGGGGTGCACCGTGCTTTGCATGGCCAAGTCTGATGTACCGGAATGAGAGGGTTTCACAGGGACTTCGGTCCATCGCATGCACGCAGGCTGACTTGGCTACATCGGTTGATTGCTTTCATCTGCCCCTTTGCGGGAATTACACGTTTGCGCGAGCGTGTACAGCACGCATATAAGACCGTGGCGAGCACACTTGCGAGGAGGCAGAGTGGCATACCCAGTCGGTGCCAACGCTAGTTCCAAAGCGATCACCTTGCCCCGCTCTTCTCTCAGTCCTTTCTCATGTGTACTATCCTCGCAACTCCTCGCCACCAATCGGGGCCGCAGCGGTTCGGAACGGGCGCACAGGAACGGACTACATCGATGCTTCACTGCCACATTCATGACATGCGTTAGTGAGATAATTGAGTTACAAGAATAACCCCGACGACAAACGTCCACCGAGAAGGATGCACATCCGTCCGAATACGGTACCCCCGGGGTAGGGTTTGATTAGGGTTTTGTTTCCAAATAGACCCCTGGCAACTGGCAAGTGTCGTCAGAGCACTGGCCATCATCTCTTTCCGCAGCCCTCCCAGAAAGCGTTTGAGTCAGCACCCGGAGCTAAGCACAAGTCCTGGCCCTGCACATTGGCCACCACCTCAGCCGCATTCGCAATCTCAACGGTGCGGTCCAGAAACTCCTTATAGCCAGCCCTCCCGCTGAACAGGCTAGCCTCCGGTACAATCTGGCGAGCCACTCGCTCAACTTGCAGCACTCTGATGTACTCGAGCATCATCCGGATGTAGTCGTCATCCCTGTGCAGCAGACATCGAATGGGTTAAGAGATCACCTGAGAACCCGCAATTAAAGTCAAAGACGTTACACCTCTCCTGGGCCCAGCTAAAACAGGCTAGGCCGCGTGGGCGCCTAACAGAAAAGTTGGGAGAAGGAAAGTTAAGTTCAGAGGGGAAAAGAAAGAAAGAGAGGAACACAAAGGAGATGGAAATCCACAAAGTGAGGGTTGATCCCTTGTAAACCGCGAACTGCACTACTTGACTCCTCATCCCCATCCCCATCACCTTCACCTCGACCTGCATCTGGCTGAGTGCGTCAAGTATTAGTGGGTGAACAATCCAACGCTTGGTGACTGCTGCATCTGGCTGAGTGCGTCGCTTGCCCCCTTTTTTGATAGGTATCCAGGGTTTCCACCCAGGGTTTCCACCAGCCCAGGAGTTAGGCCGCCAGGACATTGGCCCCCCAGCCCAGCCACTACTCCTGACCAAAGACTTACACACCGTCATATGAGCAGCCGATACCAGAGCCACCACAGTCCTAATAAAAAACAAACGGAATATTTAAATTTAAATATTGAAGCCTGGAAAATCTAAATATTATATGCCAAGAGCAACACTGACTGATGCACCACACTGCTCACACATACTATGAGCTTGCTATGAGCTGTTGTCACCCTAAATACAGATCCCAAAAGCATGTGAAAGACTGTTGCTATGACTCCACCTGCCGAAAGGCCAGCAGAAGGCACACCTTTGATATTTATTTTCAATACCCACATTGTATTTGCTAATTTAATTTGGGCTCACAACCGCAGACCCAAGAGGCCCCATGACATGACCTAGGCCCCACGTGGCCGCCCTTACACCAGTTCATTTGAGGGGGGGGCTCCCTCCACCGAAGGGGCAGTTACTCTCAAACTTGTGTGAGAGACAAAAAAAACGCTATTTGGGTCCCAGGAGCTCAGCCACAATACAGCTACATGCCTACATCACAGTCTACCCCGCCAAGGGGGGGCCTGATTCATGGATGCGCCTACTGCGCCTACTGCCCCCGGCCGTAGGCCAGTCAACGTTTGGTCCCAATCAGCCTGTGGTGGCCGCCCTACGCCCCCCCCCTGAATCCGTCTGGCTCGCAATAGAATCAACACTGGACCTCTCCCTCTCCTGCAAGCCAGGCTGCTTCACTCGCCTCTGCACTCGGAACAGCCTGACCCCCTTGGTCGCTGAGCGGCTGAGCAAGAGCACGCTGGCGGCACCCGCAGCCAGGCAGTGCATCTGCAACTGCGGCACCCAGGCCGGCCTCAGAAGCAGCATGGGACCTGGATCAGCAATGCGGTACTCCAGGTGCAACCGCCCTTTCTTGGCCTTACGCTGATCCCTGCGAGGGGTACAGCGGATCAGGAAGGGGGGTCAGCAGGACAGGATCGGCAGGACAGGATCAGAAGGGCAGGATCAGGAGGGCATGATCAGGAGGGCGGGATCAGAAGGGCAGGATCGGGAGGGCAGGATCAGAAGGGCAGGATCAGAAGGGCAGGAACAGCAGGGCAGGATCAGGAGGGCAGGATCAGAAGGGCAGGATCGGAAGGGCAGGATCAGAAGGCAGGATCGGGAGTGCAGGATCAGGAGGAGGATCAGAAGGGCAGGATCAGGAGGGCAGGATCAGAAGGGCAGGATCAGGAGGGTAGGATCAGAAGGGCAGGATCGGGAGGGCAGGATCAGAAGGGCAGGATCAGGAGAGCAGGATCAGAGGGGCAGGATCAGAAGGACAGGATCAGATGGGTAGGATCAGAAGGGCAGGATCAGAAGGGCAGGATCAGAAGGGCAGGATCAGGAGGGCAGGATCAGGAGGGCAGGATCAGGAGGGCAGGATCAGAAGGGCAGGATCAGAAGGACAGGATCAGACGGGCAGGATCAGGAGGGCAGGATCAGAAGGGCAGGATCAGAAGGGCAGGATCAGAAGGGCAGGATCAGAAGGGCAGGATCAGGAGGGCAGGATCAGAAGGGCAGGATCAGGGGGGCAGGATCAGAAGGGCAGGATCAGGAGGGCAGGATCAGGGGGGCAGGAACAGCGGGACAGGATCAGAAGGGCAGGATCAGGAGGGCAGGATCAGAAGGGCAGGAACAGCGGGACAGGATCAGAAGGGCAGGATCAGGAGGGCAGGATCAGGAGGGCAGGATCAGAAGGGCAGGATCAGAAGGGCAGGATCAGGAGGGCAGGATCAGAAGGGCAGGATCAGAAGGGCAGGATCAGGGGGGCAGGATCAGAAGGGCAGGATCAGGAGGGCAGGATCAGAAGGGCAGGAACAGCGGGACAGGATCAGAAGGGCAGGATCAGGAGGGCAGGATCAGGAGGGCAGGATCAGGAGGGCAGGATCAGAAGGGCAGGATCAGAAGGGCAGGATCAGGAGGGCAGGATCAGAAGGGCAGGATCAGAAGGGCAGGATCAGAAGGGCAGGATCAGAAGGGCAGGATCAGGGGGGCAGGATCAGAAGGGCAGGATCAGAAGGGCAGGATCAGCGGGGCAGGATCAGGAGGACAAGATCAGCAGGGCAGGGTCAGCAGGACAGGGTAGTCATAAAGGCAGGATCAGCAGGAAAGGATAAGTAAGACAACATCAGCAAGACAGGATCAGCAGGGGGGATCAGCAGGATAGGTTCAGCAGGACAGGATCAACAGGACAGGATCAGCTGTCAACGAAGGACCGGCAGAGGCGGATCATCAGGCATTGGAGATCAGGCAACACACTATCTACATTTCCTAAGCATGCCTTATTTATATTTGTACATTCCTTCATTGTATCCCACAATGTCCTATGCAAGCTTTCCAGATTTCGGCTAGAAGCTGCAGGTAAGGATCATGACAGTGCTCGTGTTTTGTCCTGTGAATATGACAGCCCTACACCTGACCAACAGCTCACAGGCAACACCCAGCAACTACACGCCGGCATCTCTCATCCTCACTTGAACATGAAAGGGCTGTGGTTCTTGACCTCCACCGCCTCCCTGACGTCCACCCAAAGCGCAGGCTCCTGAGACATCCCGGTCTCCTGGGGCGTCCCGGGATCTCCCCCTGCAGCCTGCAGCAGCAGCCGGTCAGTCACAAGCCTCAGGCTGTCAGCCCAGGAGTGCTCCAGCGAAACGGGCCTGCCTCTGACGGGGCTGCGTGCAGCAACATCGCTCCCAGTCTGTGTCATACCCATCGAAGCGGCCGCAGACCCACTGAAGGCCTGCGCTGTGGTGCCCTGAGGCAGCTGTGTCGCCCGGTGCACTGCCCGCCGGAGAAGCGCCCCTGCCACCTCCCCAGCAGCAACAGCAACCTCGCTGCTGCTCGACGCACCACCGCCTCCACTGCTGCTGCTGTTGGCGATACCCACGCCCGCAGGCAGCCAAGTAGCCAGGGCCTGCCTGCCGGCTGGGCTTGCATCCGGCGACGGCGCGGGCAGCGTGAGGAGGTCTACAGGCGAGGCGGCGCGCTGTGCCAGCTGCTGCTGCATGAGCGACGATGCCTCCAGCAGGTCCGCGTGGCTGAGGGCAACTCGGTGGCAGATGACGGCGTCGGGGGAGGCACCTAGGGGGGGCAGCTCGCTGGGGTCAAAGCCGGACTGCTGGGCTACCAAGTCTGCACCCTGGCAGCAGTAGAGGCCAACCTGAGGAGGCACGAGGCAGACGGAGAATGTATCGGGCCAAACGCGACGGAGACAAGAGCAATGGGCACATGGAATGGCTCAATGGCCACAAGGGCTCCCAATGCTGACCAATAGGGCTCCAAAGGCTGACACACAACGCGACGCGTTTACATAGACCCCCTACAGAGTCCCCCCCCCAAACACAGCAGCGAGCATTTTACTGAATTTCGTGAGTGCCAAAACACGCACAAATCTCAAATGAAAGTATCAAGGATGGCAAAAAGCATGCTGCTGGCTCACGCTCTGCAGCTAGAAGGCAGGGAAGAGGCCTCAGGACGTAATAAAACCTGAGTCATAAAGCTTGGATGACACAACAAAAATTCCAAGAGAATGCAAGGCGCCATAGCCCCATTGGCTTAAATTTTCTTCTGATAATGCAATGCGTCCGGATGTGGCCTTGCGCTTCCAATGGGCACAGGTTCCTCTACCTTCCATCGTGGCCGGAGCGCGACTGTCTACTTTTCGTACATTCACACCCATGTGCATGGCTGCGTTCACACATGCAAAGCTGCGTTCACACATGCAAAGCTGCATTCACACCCATGCGCATGGCTGCGTTCACACATGCAAAGCTGTGTTCACACATGTACAGCTGCGTTCACACCTCTTCAAGGGTGGAGTCAGGGAAAAGCTGCATGATCGCATGTAGAGACGACGGCTCTTGTATGGTGCCCCATGCCATGCGTATAGCTGTGGCGCTCTTCAGGGCAAGGACCTCGCTCGCACGCCTCTTATCTGCGGTCAAACGGGAGCACCAGGGTTTCGTGTTTACTGTTTCATATTTAAAAACCCGAGGCCTAAACTAGGTTCGCTCATCTCTGATCTGCATTGAAACGGAAGCAGCACACACGACATGCGTGAGTGTGAATGCAGGAGCAACACCTGCAGCAGCACACACGAGCATGGAAGCCACTATTTATTGCAAATCGGTTCCACCACATCACGGCGTACAGCCATGGTGATCTGGTGCAGCAAGCCCTGCGATGAGGTTCGGTCCCCATCGGCCCTGAAGAGTTTGCCCGAGGGTGGTATGAGGAGCACAAGACTGGACACACGTGGATGCCGTCAGTTTGTTTTTTAGTGGTTCCCGGACCACCTTTGATGGGCCGTGCTGCGGCCACCCCTGGGCTGATTGGCACCAAATCTGGACCAGCCTCCGGCCGGAGGCCTTGGCAGCAGGGCTGGCCGAGCCAGGGGCTGGTGGCTGTAGCCCACAGTGTAGCTGAAATGTAGCTGAAAGTGATGCGGTAACCACTGCAAAAAAACTCCGGATGCCGTGCACTGTCATCAAGCGTGAAAGAGGACCACAGCAGATTGCAGGCATGGGTGGGCAAAGCATGGCATTCTCCAGGGTCCATTTGCTTCTTTAGGGTTCAGGTTGAACAGGCCAGGGTGTCAGTAAAGGATTGAAGGGTTCAGCCCAGGACCCTGCATGGCGTGATAGCTCTATTTCCTCCGAGCTTGGACCATTCACGCGTATCTTGCGCAGAATAGGTCCCAAGTACCTCCCTCAGGATTTGCCAGACTTTGGGTGATTCCCCGACTGCTTTCTAGCTATTTTACCTCAAGAAGGACCGACTGATCTCTCCAGCTGCACATGACCTTCCCCGGACATGCCAAGCTGGAGGTAGATCCCTGATCGCTTTCTATCTCTTTTGAGTTCAACCGCGAGAAGGACCTAATGATCTCTTCAGCCGCATGTTCTCTGCCTCAGGGTAATATAAGTTTGATGTGGGTCCCTGCCTCCCTGGACGCTTTCCATCCCTTTTGAGGTCAACCACAAGAAGGAACTACTGATCTCTTCAGCTGCAAGTCACCTTCCTCCGGATAAGCCAAGCTTGATGTGGGTCCCTGTTCCCTTTCCATCTCTGAGTTGTACTGCTGCCTGGCCTCCTCGTTGTGTACGCATGAGCTGGAGGGGGCTGCTGAGCTGTCAAGCGGTACATCTCCGCCACTGCCTAGCTGTCCATCTCTGCCAGGCGGACGCCACCGGGGCTGCGTGAGCTGCTGAAACGCCTCTTGCAGCGAGTTAGCCCCCTGTTTCGGGGCGGAGGGTGTCGATAGTGCCCCTCTGCATTTCGGAAGGCGCCGGAGGTGCCTGAGGTACCATGATAAATTCCTATTATGGCAGCCTTATCATTGCGACAGCTGGATGGTTGGCTTCATTAATCCATGCCCCCTGGCGCACTATTTATTCATTCAATCCAAAGCTTTATGTTTATTGACTGATTGTGCGGCATCATACAGTACACATATCATTGTCAAGAGCAACCATCTATATCAACACCATAGGATGACGGGAAGCCTACTCCAGCTGCCCCAAGGCCCATGCCCTTTGGGATAATGTGGTTTAATTCGATGCATGCAGCTGGTGATGTTTCATATCAATATATGGCCTACATGCCCGCACCCCTTAGGGTGATCCCTGACCCTACCAAGGTTTCAACCCTGCCGCCATTGAAATCTGCCAGCAGATCCAGTTTGAAGCAGGACATTTAACCTCCCAGGTTTAAATAGAGCCTAGATGGTTCTTGTTACAGCATGCAGAGCGACCCGGTGTGAAACCTAGGAAAAGAAGCTGGAAGAAGAAGCTAGGAAAAGAACAAGAAGTGTCCATTCGAACCTTGGGGCCACGGATGACCTGTGCTGCCGCTGGTTCGCGCAGCCCGAGCGCCTGGTTCAGCTTCCCAGTTGTCAGCATGCCCGCATGGAGCTCGTGCCAGAGATGGTCTTCCTGCCGCACGTACCTGATCGGGTGGAACGTACGTGATTGCAAGAGGGGCGGCGCGCATGGCAGTGTTGCGGCTGGGGCAGCCGCATGTCATGGCAGCAGGGGCAGATGGAAATGTATGGCAGAATCGCAGCTCGGACATGCGCGGTATGCTGCCATGCAGCATCTCGGCGCGGGCATAAGGAATGATTGCAGCAGGGGCATAAGGATGGACATCAGAGCTAGTATGAGTTAATATCGGATGCCATGCGACCGTGAGAGATTCATATCGCATTTGTGATCCCAGCTGATCCCATGCATGCCTCACGTCCTGACTACTGACTACGTGACAGGCTGTGGACATGCGCCCGAAGCTGATGGGTCACCCCATCGCTAGTCTGCGATGAAATACCTGTAAGATCGATATCCATCAACTTTCATGTCCCCGGATGGCGGGAGCGCCACGAAGCTGTGGCTGTGGCGCAGCTGTTGTGGGCTGATCGCCAGCCAGTACGCGTTCGGCAGCTTGCTGTTGGCTCCCAAAGAGCTCTTCCATTTAGGTCGAACAGACGGCGAATTAGATGTCACACTGGACATGATGGACAGGAGCGCCTGGAATATTGTGTGACAAAACCTGACGCTGTCATTTGGCGACGGTCGCGGTCGCGGTCCAAGGCCATCCTAACCACCTAACTGACACAACCAAAACAACCCCAGTCAGCTGCCCCTAGTGCCTTTTTCGATGAACCGTGATCCTTCAGGCTCTTCCGGGAAATGCAAGGGCGTCCACAGTGATTAAATTCATCATTTAACCTTATTGAGGTTGCTGATACCGGTATCTAGCAGGCATGGCAGAACCACCAGTCCATCAGCACTTGAAAGACAGACTCAAAAACTTGTTCCTACAGGCAAGTTTGTCCGTCAGTGCACACACCTTAGAAGGCTACAACTGGAGCTTGGTGAACGACTTCACGCTTCCCATCAAAGCTATTAGGCAAATACAGGTACGGATCCTGAAGTTGTTGTTATTCACAATATGATCCTAAATGATGTCAATGACATTACACAAAAACTCGGCCGCATGGGCGGCTTAAACGATGTGTTCCGGTGAGTGGTTGATGTTTTGTACAAGAAAACTGACAAGGTGCAGGAAGTGCACTCCAGGACAAGGTACCGTCCGCTCAATCGATACAGCAGTCTGCCACTGACACAAAAGGGCAGTGTGACTGCTTGGTTGCAAAAGAAACCTGAATGAAACACAAGACCAGGCCAAGTAAACCAAAGTATAAAAAAGAAGAAGAGTGATGCGACGGATGCGACGACAGCGTTAGATGGCCGAAACAGGCATAAAGACGTCGTTGCAAATATGTCATCCCAATTTTTAGCGGGACACTATTTGGACATGCTGAAGTGATGTATGAAAAGGACAGAAACATCGTTCAGGCACTTCAAAAAAAGTGACAAAAAAATATCGTTCAGGCTGTACAAAATCAGCGCTCATGCTGCCGTCCATTGTGCTCCTGTCGTGGATGCTGCTGTCGTGGATGCTGCTGTCGTGGATGCTGCGTCATCACATACCTAGACACTGTTTATTTATAACAGCATATTCCAACACAGGTTAAAAGTCCAAATAAAGTAAGGAAACAGCTCAGCCAGAACAGCAACACCACCACTGGCCACTCAGGCAAAGCGCCACGCAGCGCTCGTTACAATATGCCTGGGCCCTGATTCTTTATAAACAGCTTATTCCAACACAGGTATGAAGTCCACACAGAATAAAGTATGGGAACAGCTGAATCCAGAGCAGAACCACCACCATTGGTCAACTTGAGGCCTGCTGACCAGGCCCTCCTTGTTCATTGCCTTCCTGGCCTAGAAGGGGGTAGGGCTCACCCTCGGCCTGGTCAGTGGCAGAGAGAGAGGGCACTTGCAAGGGTAGGGGACATCCGCACCGCCTGCCCAGGCCAAACGGGGAGAGGCCTTCCGCACCGCCTACCCAGGCCAAACGGGGAGAGGCCCTCCACACCCCCTACCCAGGCCAAACGGGACAGGAGCTGCGCAGCTAAAGATGAGGGCCACACTTTCCGGCAGTGACGACGAGCTCACGAGACCACCACCATTCTTTGCCTTGCTCAATGGAAAGCAGAGGAGCTTGGACTTTTCCAGCTGCTGTTGGTGCCGCTGGGGTTGTCTCTGCAAACTTTTGTTGACGAGGCCTTGCCTCCAGGAAAAGTGGCGAACTGCAGCGCGGTGCAGCAGTGGAGGTGCGTCCCTGCTGGGCTGCTGCCGCTGGGGCTGCCTCTGCAAACTCTTGCTGACAAGGCCTTGTTTCCAGGAAGAGTGGCGGATGGCAGCGCGGTGCAGCAGTGGTGGTGCGTCCCTGCTGGGCTGGTGCGGAAGCCTGTGGCCCCTGTCGACATTGCTGCCCAACAGGGCTCGGCAGTGAGTCCCGCACACAAACAGGAGGAACAATTACCCGGCCAGATCGGCTGCGAAGGGGCAGCAGGGCCTCGTCCTCATCTGGCTGGTCTTGCATGCTGGCCGCATAAAGAAGATGACTCCCCCTGGCGCCACACCGCCTCTTCGCACACAGATCGGCATCATCGGCTAGCTGGTGCTCTTGAGATGTGCCCTGGCTAGGACGGGCGCTGCGTTGGCATCGCACCGCTACAAATGCAGATTTAAACTGCCTGGGGTCAGCGCTGCCTTGGCGTGGCACCGCTTCTTCTGTAGGTGGACCCCGGCTGTGACCAGCGCTGCTCACAAGGGGAGCTTGGACTTTTCCAGCTGCTGCTGCTGCCGCTGGGGCTGCCTCTGCAAACTCTTGCTGACAAGGCCTTGTTTCCAGGAAGAGTGGCGGATGGCAGCGCGGTGCAGCAGTGGTGGTGCGTCCCTGCTGGGCTGGTGCGGAAGCCTGTGGCCCCTGTCGACATTGCTGCCCAACAGGGCTCGGCAGTGAGTCCCGCACACAAACAGGAGGACCCGGCCAGATCGGCTGCGAAGGGGCAGCAGGGCCTCGTCCTCATCTGGCTGGTCTTGCATGCTGGCCGCATAAAGAAGATGACTCCCCCTGGTGCCACACCGCCTCTTCGCACACAGATCGGCATCATCGGCTAGCTGGTGCTCTTGAGATGTGCCCTGGCTAGGACGGGCGCTGCGTTGGCATCGCACCGCTACAAATGCAGATTTAAACTGCCTGGGGTCAGCGCTGCCTTGGCGTGGCACCGCTTCTTCTGTAGGTGGACCCCGGCTGTGACCAGCGCTGCTCACAAGGGGAGCTTGGACTTTTCCAGCTGCTCCTGCTGCCGCTGGGGCTGCCTCTGCAAACTCTTGCTGACAAGGCCTTGTTTCCAGGAAGAGTGGCGGATGGCAGCGCGGTGCAGCAGTGGAGGTGCGTCCTTGCTGGGCTGGTGCGGAAGCCTGTGGCCCCTGTCGAAATTGCTGCCCAACAGGGCTGGGCAGTGAGTCCCGCACGCGAAGACAAGGAACAACCACCCGGCCAGATCGGCTGCGAAGGGGCAGCAGGGCCTCGTCCTCATCTGGCTGGTCTTGCATGCTGGCCGCATAAAGAAGATGACTCCCCCTGGCGCCACACCGCCTCTTCGCACACAGATCGGCATCATCGGCTAGCTGGTGCTCTTGAGATGTGCCCTGGCTAGGACGGGCGCTGCGTTGGCATCGCACCGCTACAAATGCAGATTTAAACTGCCTGGGATCAGCGCTGCCTTGGCATGGCACCGCTTCTTCTGTAGGTGGACCCCGGCTGTGACCAGCGCTGCTCACAAGGGGAGCTTGGACTTTTCCAGCTGCTGCTGCTGCCGCTGGGGCTGCCTCTGCAAACTCTTGCTGACAAGGCCTTGTTTCCAGGAAGAGTGGCGGATGGCAGCGCGGTGCAGCAGTGGTGGTGCGTCCCTGCTGGGCTGGTGCGGAAGCCTGTGGCCCCTGTCGAAATTGCTGCCCAACAGGGCTGGGCAGTGAGTCCCGCACGTGAAGAGAAGGAACAACCACCCGGCCAGATCGGCTGCGGAGGGGCAGCAGGGCCTCGTCCCCGTCTGGCTGGTCTTGCATGCTGGCCGCATGAAGAAGATGACTCCCCCTGGCGCCACACCGCCTCTTTGCAAAAAGATCGAAATCATCCTCCAGCTGGTAATCTTCAGAGGGACCCTCGCTGGGACTTGCTCTGCCTTGGCGTGGCATCGCTACCTCTTCAGACGGAACTTGCCTGGGGACAGCGCCGCCTTGGCCTGGCATCTCTACTCTTGCAGATGAAACCTGTCGGGAGTCAGCGCTGCCTTGGCGTGGCAATGCTACTGCTGCAGATGAAATCTGTCTGGGCTCAGCGCTGCTCACAGGGGAAGCTTCTACTTCTGCAGCTGCTGCTGCTGCTGCCTTCTGCCGTCTGCTGTCCGGATGCGAGCCGCTGCTGCGGCTTCCGAAACGGAGGCACTCTACGTTCTCCATGGTTTTACTGGCTACGAAGTGGTTGATCGGGATGACAATCGAATCCAGGGATGGGACGCCCTTGGAGGTGCCGTACGTGGCACGAGCTGCCTGGAAAACTGCCGGGCTCCACAGTGGAGGTGAGCTCAGCAGGCCCTGCCGGGCGTAGGTTATAATGAATCCCCCAAATGTTGATATTTTCTTCGTGGGCCATTCACTTGACCGCTTCCGTACAGAATAATGCCTGGGGGGGTGGCGGCACAATGATCGTTCGGCAGCAGGCTGATATTTTTGACCCAGCGTTACGTGAACCGGGAAGACATGACGAAACTATGTGTTTGCCTGAAATATCTACTTAACGGTACTTAGGATGGGTGGGCATATACACAACAGCTCACAATCTACAAGCAAGGCCAGAACCTGCAAACGCACCCAACCTGACAGCCCTGACACCCGGGGGGTCCATCTGTTAGCGCGGCACGTGGAGAGAATTTTTGCTTGGCATTCGCACCCGTGTATATTTTAGCGCGTTGCAGCTACAAATCAGCTACATCACGGTCCACGGCCGTGAGGGGCTGGTGCAGCAAGCCCTGCTGCTTGGACCACCGGCCGGAGGCCGGTCAAGGTTTGGTCCCCATCGGCCCAGTGGTGGCCGCCCAGCGGTCCCCCAAAGGTGGTCCGGCGCACACTAAAATAATCACTGAACCAATGCCGGCTTTTGAACAATGCCGGCTTTTGGCCAATGCCGGCTTTTTGCTAATGCCGGCTTTTTTCTAATGAATTTCATACAGCCATGATGCTTGAGGCTTGAGGTGTTGCCGGCATGAATACGTGAGATGCAAATGCAACAATGAAATAGACCTGAAACTGCAGACCAAACCAAGCATCGCTTCTGATCAGCCACCGGCCTGAGCTAGGTGGGCACGTGCATGAGTTTTTTTTCAGTGATAGCCTATCTCAAGAGTGAAGCCATTCAGTGCAATAAACACACACCAGCGGTTCTTCATTGCGTTCCCCGTCCTCCCGGTAAAGAAGGAGGAGATGCTGACAAACTGGCTCCCGACTTCGCTGTGCAGGTAGGCCAAGAGGTAGTCCTCTTGAGGCGTGAAGTGCTCTTTAGTGATGCCCGGCCTGCAGCATGCAATCCACCAGTTGCATGGCGTGTCATGGACACAAAGCGCAACTCTGCGGTTTTGAAGTCAAGCCACACGCAGCCAGGTTGCAACCATTAAAAACATGCTCCTAGCACATCCGAGCCATCCACAGATCTACAGACCCTGCTCAAAAGATAGAACCAGGCCCCCAGGTAGAGCACTGGTATAACCAACCTATACTGCCATACTGGTGCAGTAATGATGACATGGACATGCATGCACTGTTCATGGCGCACAAGCAACATGATATCATGACCTCAGGGCTCAGGCTTGCCTCAAGTCTCCCTTCCACTTCTCAATGCATTGTTTGCCAGTCCGGTTGAAACCCCACAGCCGTAGCTGGTCAGAAACCACCTTCCACGAGACATTTACATCATTCCTCTCCTCGTCCCAATTGCCGTCGTGTTCACCCAAAGCTGCCTTGATGAGCGCATCAGTCTCCTCATATTTCCATCCCCCGATGGTGTAGCCAGAAGCATTTCCATTCCTTGAAGCATTTTCATTGAAGCATTTCTTTTGAGGCATTTCTCACTTCCGAAAGATTGAAAGGGCTTTAACGCCTGAAATTAGGGTGGAAAAGAGAACGAAGACGCAACAATCTCAGATTGGTCACAGACCGGTATGGCACAACATAAGAGTGCCGAATAGGCCTTCCAGACAGCAGCAAACAGCAGGCAGTGCCTTGAGCTGTGGACATATTATACTGCCCCCTAACAGCGACTCGACGACCCCCTCGGCCAGCAGCCACATTTAGATGACTTCGGTTACAATTATACATCACACCCGTTTTGCGTCTTTGAACGTAGGTGACAGCTCAAACAGCATCATGAGGCCGTCTTCATGGTCGCTTGGTCGGCAGAGGAGGCCAGATTGAGAAACAGAATTCCCATCGCATGCCTCCCGCAGCTGCCTCATGGCTCAGACATGGGTCCCAGACCGTCATCCACACCTAGCACCCATGCATGGACTGATGGACCCCTGGATGGACCTTTGCATGGACTATCTGTTTTCCCCCCAAAACCGAAGGGGGGGCAAAAAGAAACTGAACACACCCTATCCTCGAAAGTTGTAGAGCTTGACGAGAGCTTTCCATATCTGGTTTTAAAATTTTGTTTGGCCCAGGAGGCTGGGAGATATGGAGGGTCAAAGTTGGGGGGAGGAGGGGGGTAACATAAAAAAGGAAAGGCTATTCTGAAAATTTTAGTATCTTTATTTTTAAACAACAGATTGAGACGATAGCTACACCGTTGCATTCCTACTGTCATTTGCTATAGATAAGCATCATAGTACTTTCCACACAGAATACCAGACCCCTCTTGGCATGCAATTTTGGCATGGGGGGTGTCATGGCTCCGGAACCACATGCACCGTTGTGCATACGGTACTTCCATTATGGACTCACACGGTGTAGCTGCATTGGTAGTTCTATGAATTACGCAATGACAACCTGCTGTGAGCATTGTTTAAAGGTTTTAAAATTCACAGACAACCCAGTGGCCCTAAGGAATCACCAACAGGGGAAAGCAGAGACTCTCTGGGGGAAAGAGTGCAAGAGAGAAGCTGAGAGGCTGCCTGCTAGCCCAGCTGGTGGGGGTCCCTGGTCAGCTTCCACCAGCTTCTAGCCACAGCTTGAGCATGTCAGATGAGTTCCCGTACAGAGGCGGTGATGCCAAGTCCTGGCCACTTTGCGATGACACCCCGAGCGTTGGAGGATGTTAAACAAGAATATGGACCACCAGTGGCTGGGGATGCGCCGACGGTGCGCAAGGTGCATGGCAGTGGGAAGATAAGCAAGCTATCAGCTATATATGCGGTTGCACGTCGGAGCGCAAATCTTCCTGCGCCAATGTGGGGCAGCCTGTAGCTTGGAGCCAAGATGTGCTGATGCATGCGGCTTCTGTGGCATTGTGTGTGACGTCAGGTCATCAGGCCTGTGCAAAATGGACTTGGGCAAAGGCTCTACCAGCGGCACATAAGCAGTCGAGTCCCGCTGCCCCCTGAAGTACAAGATGTCATATGCGGCTGCTGAGAGGGGTTCTGCCACCAATCCTTGCACCAACAGACCAGTGGCTTGCACCAACTGCAGGAGCATCGCGGGTACCATCCGCCCTTATGTGTGGAGTTATCACTCCCTAGATGACATGGAGTCAGCCCACCCTGGTGAGGAGCTGACCGAAGCAGAAGTGACGAGATATGCCATCAGCGCGAGGGGGGGGCAAGGAGCTCCCCAACTTAACAAGAAGCAGAAGACCAAGCTTCTGAAGCAGCACATCAGCACGCTCAAGTTAGATGCTAGTTTGATGCCACTCATGCGTGCGTTCTCTCGTTTCTGGAGCCTCGTGATCTCTAGCGAGGATAGGTAGCTGGCAGGTGGCAGCTAGAGCAATGATATATTCTTTTGTTTCACCGCTTGACATTTGTGAACTAGCCACATTTATCGACACCATTAGAAGCGCAATGATGAGCTGGTTGAAATTGACCCAGCTCCCTTCCTTAAAATACGTTTTTTGACTGAGAAACTAAGGTTTTACTAGGGTCCGGAGGCGGTGGGGGGGGGAAGCCAGGGGTCGTTTCACATATTTTTAGGATGGGGTGTTTGACTTCCTTTTTGCCCCCCCCTTCCCAAAACTATCTATTTTGTGTACCCCTCTCCCCCGACTTCGCCACCTTACGCCCCCCTGGTTAAAAAAAAATGTGAAGCCCAGATCTGGAATTTCGGATGATGTGTATCGCACATTATTTTTCTGCCTCCCCCATCCTCCGTTTAGGTTGGGGGCAATAGCATCCTCGATCGGAGGGTAGGGCGGTCCTTCACCCACATGACCTAGTGGATGTCTGGGAGGCCACATCGCAGCTAAACCCCCAGGAAGCCTTTCATCCGCTTCCCCAAGGCCCAGTGATTCACCCGGCGAGCAGATGTGCTGTTAGGCGGCATGCCTTGATGGTCGGCGGCAAGGAGGGTGAGGACCTGCAAGGGAAGTGCATTTCTGCTGAGGCCGTGTCAGATATTCGAGCAGGGCCCAGAGTTGAATGACGTTACAGAAGGACCCAGAGGTGTCACGTCATGAATTGTGGATTTAAATCGAAGTTTGGCGGAGGAACAGTTTTCATGTACCGTATCAGAATGGACGGAGGGTAAGGTAAAAGTGTGAAGTGCCCAGGATTCAGCCTGCCTACATTCTACAAATTAATGACGTTACACCTCTGGGCCATGCTGAAAAGAAGCTCAGCCACGTCGGCAAACAAAAAGTCAGCTAGGACAGTCAAGGGAGAAGGCACTACAGGAAAGAAAGGATAGCAAGTTCACTCACCAAACAACAAGAACAACAACACAGCGTTTTGGCAAACCGTATCCCCTGCCCCTGAAGAGATTAGCCTTCTACAAGTGGGGCGACCCCTTGGCTCAAATTCAGTGAGTAATTACCGGCCCATTGCCACCATCAGCTTGCTGTACCGGCTATATGCTAGCATGCTCACCGCCATCACTGATCATAGAGCACGCTTGCACGAGCACATCCTTCTGGGCCCTGCTAAAAAAGGCTCGGCCGCGTAGGCGCCCAACTATCCCGTTGGAGGAAAATAAGCATAAGGTGAGAGTAAAAGAAGGGGAAGAACAAAGAGGAGAAAGAACCCCCTCCCCAAAAGGAAAAGGCAGCCCGACGTATCGTTCCCCCTCTCAAGCCAGCAGGCAAGTGTGTATGTTGATTCATACCCCTAGTGCCATTGGTGCTTGGTGAGTGGCTACATGATGTCAAGAGAATAAACCGAAAGTCAGTGCTTTCAATTAGGGACTCGCGCTGTCGCTTATAGCAGCACTCTCATCAGAGTAACCTGAAAGTCCGCAACCCTCATTGATCCCTTTCAAATAAAATAGACCTTCACAGATGGCGGTATTTGCAGCGCCATAAGGCGTTGGTAATGGTTTTTATCAGGCTGGATGAAATAGAGATAGACTTGTGCTAAGCGTATCAATACACGCTGGCATGGATAAGTTCCACACAGTTCCCAGGCAGCCTCCTCCTCAAGCACGGCAGCTGGCTGGCGTGAAAAGTAAGATCATACCTGTTAAGTGCTGGCACAACACCATGCACAGGCCGTGCCCAACACATCCAAAATAATGTACAGTAATTATAAGAATAAGTAAGTACATGCTGACATATCCCTTATCAGTCTGCACGTATCCCTTATCAGTCTGCACGTATCCCTTATCAGTCTGCACGCCTCCCTTATCAGACTCTGCATGAATGATTGAAGCTATTCAGCGTAACAGTCACGTAAGCAAGCACGCAAATTATCCCTAGCATACGGTGTTTCTGTCTTAGGCCAGTGGCAACCAATTGGCGAGTACAGGTTGGGCCAAATGATAGTCTAATGGTATTCATTGCGGTTATATTGCCCACTAGGCATGCCCTTCCTATTCTTTTGCATGTGCCCGCTGCGTTCCTTCCAGGGCTGCCTCCAGAAGTTCTGCCAGCTCCTGCCTTGCTGCCAGCAGCTCAAGCCCCTGCTCTCTCAGTGCCGCGTGCAATCTCGTCACCTTGGACTGGGCCTCATGACTGTCCTCAGATCCTGCAGTGCCTGGCTTCTGCTGGGGCGACACTGCAACAGCAAGCCCGCTGCCAGCCTGTAGCTTTGCAATCTGCTGCCTGATGAGACAGTTGTTCTGTTCCTGGACCAAAGCAAGCTCGGCCTGCAGCCCTGACACCTGCTGCCGCGCGTTGCTTGCTTGAGCCAAGGCTGTCAAGCCAACAGACCTGAGTTCTGCTGCCTCTGCTCTCGCCGCTTTGAGCTCGGTGGCCTGCCGTTGTGTCTCAGTCGCCGCATCAGACAGCAGCTCTGCCATCTCCTCCTCAAGCTCCCGAAGCCTGCTACGAGCAGCCTCGAGTTCTAATGAAGAGCTCCCATCCATGACCTCTAGGCAGGGAGAGAGAGCTGGTGCAGTCGTGTTCACCGTCCTCGCCTCTGAGGAGTCCGAGCCATCCTGCGAGATGGTGTCCACCGCATGGGGGGTCAAGGAGAGTCCTGTGACTTGCATGGCACACGCCGTTGCTGCTACTTCTGCCCTGAGCTGGTCAATCTCCTGCTTTGCAGCAAGGAGCTCTGCCGCATGTCGCTGCTCTACCCGTGACTGATTGAGCTGCAGGGCTTGCACTTTCGCTTCTGCTGCGTTGACTTCAGCAGCGGAAGAGTCGCTGGAGCTGCAGCAGCCCATTCAGAAAAGACAGCGTTTCGTCATTAATGTATGCGATTCAGTACCCCAGCAGGATCATCGGGCACGAACATGAAAAACAGCGGCTTTCTATCTAAGTTCTGACAACGTGCGCGCACTAGTCCCCTGGAAGCCCGCACTGGCGATTCACGCTTCAACGTGCAGGCTATGTGCCATACACGCATGCGCATGCACTCATGCACATCGACGGCACTTGTTTCGAATGTATCGCTGCGGAACGTGCAAATGTCCTGTCCAGGACAGGGGGGTCCAGGACAGGGTGCATCAACTGCCACGCCGGTTCAATGCTCCGGGCGTGGGCCATCCAATGAGTAGTTCCAAGCGCTCGAGCCTGCTAAAGGCTTCGGTATGTCCGATAAGTCCGATCGTACCCTCGACCGAAAAGCGACAGGAGCCTATTCACTCAGTTTCTGAGTGTCAGGCTTCGTGCCGGATTCGACTGTGCATATACACTGCCCGGCCACCTCAACTGGCGGGATCTCCATAACTTAGTGTATATCGTCACGAATCTCCACGCGGTCGATTCGCGCCTTCTAGGTCACCGTCCTGGGATATTGGGGTAGGTGGATTATATGAAACTGCCGAAATGTTAGCACAGCAGACTTCTTGTCTGGCGAAGGTTCGCAAATGGCAACGTCGATGGCTGGATCGCATGCATGCCATGCACTGCATTTGCCCTAAGTGCCTTGTAAGTGCACAAGGTTGCAATTAAGATGCTGCCATGCACTTGATTTTGCATCGTAGCTTATACATGGGGTTGGCTGGCTAGATGTATGTTGAACTCGCGTTTTTTGGGTCGCCACATCCTGTGCATGCGTTGATTCATGCCCGACTGGCCATCTCGCCAATGAACTCGGCCGAGATTCTTCGGCCAAGATCCGACCAAGAGTCTAGGACAGTGCAGTGCTGCATAGCGTGTCAATACCACAAATGCTAGTTCATACCACAGTACAACTCTTCAATTGCACCTCGAACAGGACAGGAAGCAAGTGGGCCGCAGCAGCAGATCTGCGGATCTACAGACAGTCGAGAACATACGGGTGACGATCTGCTGCGAAGCGTTGTGAACTGGGATGGGGGCATCACATCCTCGCCGCCTCCCCTCGAGTAGCAGTGAAATATCCAAAAGCTGTGATTCCGAAGAAGATTCAGGCCCCGCAATCACAGCAGACGGTGCAACAGATGCAGCAGACGCGGCGCATCTGGATGCATGGTCGCTGGTGCCATGGGCAAACCAGCGTTACGCCGACAAGCTCGCCGTCGTGGACTTGTCCCGAGGTGGCGCGAGCAGGCCAAAAGCCGCAGGTTTGCTCACCTATGCCGACCTAGCGAAGCGTTGCTGCGCGCTAGCAACACACATGTGGACCCGCTGGGGTGTCAGGCGCGGCACGCGCGTCGGCGTGATGCTGCGCAACGCCGCGGAGGTCATCGAGGCGCATTTTGCGGCCGCCGCGACGCACGCCATCGTGGTGAACATCAACGTCAGCCTCGCGCCTCGCGAGCTGACGCACGTGCTGCGCGACTCCGGCTGCCAGATGCTGATCGCCGACTCCACATTCGCGGCCACTGTTGCAGCGGCTCTGGAGCCGCCCCCCGCCGCAGGGGCAGCAGGGCCGTCAGGATCATGGGCAGGCGACCAGGCTGGAAGCAGCAGCGGAGAGCAGCAGCGGGCAGCAGCAGGGGTTTTTGTGGCACTGGAGATGGTGGCCTGGGTGAACAAGCCGGTCAGCAGCTCCCACTTGCCCCACGGCCTAAACGCAGCGCAAGCCCGCGAAGCCGCCGAGGAGGAAATGCGTAGGAGGGGCGTGACCTGCACCGAGTACGAGGGTGAGAACATCATGTATGATGCAAGAAAGCTGGAGGAGAAGTGCAATTAATGAGGTCAAATAAATCTCCTATTTTCTAGGGTCGGGCGGCCGGTATCACACCTTTCAAAATCCAAGCAAAAGAAAAGAACCCCTAATAGTGAAAGCAAGCCTGGTCTGCAGTGGCGTTCATAGCGACGTAACGATGTGCCCAACCTGCATGCCTCTTTGTGCGGATGTGGCTTTGGCCCCTGCGCTGTTCTCTTTTGCCGCAGGCATCAAGGGGGGCATAGTTTATTTATTCATTTTCCACCGCAGCCGGGCTTTTGCATGCTTTATATCTCACATCCACCAACACCCTTCCGCCTGTTCCTTTTGCCCTCGTAGACTGCTTCGCTCCCGACGTCAGCCTGGACCAGTTCCAATGTTGGCGTACCGCCCAGGCGGAGCAGGACGGGTTTGCAGCCGACGACGGCTTCCACATGTACTACACCTCCGGAACCACGGGCTTACCTAAGGGCGTCCTGCTGTCCCACCGAATCGTCATGTTGCATGCCATGGGCTGCATCAAAGGCAAGGGTTTGGGGTTTCTATAACAGGCTGAAGGGTGCTTTCAAGTTCTTGAGGCACTAGATTTTGCACGCTGACACCCGCACCATACTTTTTTCCACTCCAGAGGTGGCAGACCTCGGTGATTCTGCCACCTCTATCAGGTCGCGGCGTCCAACTTGCATCCCAGCCTCATCAGCCCTCATCCGTCCCATCCCTTTGCACACTTCACCGCTCACCTTCAACTGGCCCATCAATAGACGCCTTCCTCCGTCTCCTCCGTCTCCCCCTATACCCTAACCCCGTAACCCCCCTAAACCCTTCCACGATCAACCCTGCTCCCACTCAGAGATGTGTCATCAATAGTGAGGATGAGTGGCTGCATGCCGCACCGTTGTTGCCCAACCCTACACCCTTAACCCCCAGACTCTCACACCCTTAACCCAGCTACCACTCAGAGATGTGTCTTAATGGCGAGGATGTGTAGCTGCATGCCGTACCGTTGTTGCCCAAACCCTACACCCTTAACCCCCAGACCCTCACACCCTTAACCCAGCTACCACTCAGAGATGTGTCTTAATGGCGAGGATGTGTAGCTGCATGCCGTACCGTTGTTGCCCAAACCCTACACCCTTAACCCCCAGACCCTCACACCCTTAACCCAGCTACCACTCAGAGATGCGTCTCAATGGTGAATGCTACACAATTGCTGCATTAACCCTTAACCCTAAACCCTCAACCCCTAAACCCTCACCCCCCTTACACTACTCCCTTGTACCCTAAACCCTTACACCCCCCTGAAACTTGCTCCCGCTCAGAGATGCGTCTCAACGGTGAAGATGTGTGGCTGCATGCCGCCCCGCTGTTCCACCTCGTCGACGTGTTCGCAGTCTACGCCGTGACCCTAGTGGGCGGCCGTCATGTGGTTCTGCCCACTTTCACAGCACAGGACGCGCTGCTAACCATGGGTGAGGCATGGAGGAGTATTGAAATAGATACATAGACAAAAATGCTGGAGCATTTTTCAAACGCTTTGGTAAATCGGACGCAAATTAAGATGTCTACGGCTGGGAGACAACGTTCGTCAGTAAAAAAACTTGTTTTGGCATCCTAGATCTTAGATCCTTTGAGATCCTAGATCCATTGTATGGCCCTGGAGATGATATGGGATCCACCAGGTAGATGGGTCATCTCTGTAATCTGTGACAATGAGATATGACACGTCACACCTGCTTGTGTGAAACGATAGTGTGATATCACACTTATCACTGCATAGGTGTGACTGCAGTATGTTTCAAGCTTGTGAGGAGGAGAAGAATAAGAAACTGACACGGCTATGAGATCAAATTCCAGATCCAGGCACAACAATTATGTTTGTATTGAAGTCGACAGTTCAGCTGCATATATCCTGATCCTGCCTCTAGTGCTGCGTCTGGGCTTTACGGTACTCGTTATTCATTGTCTTGGCGCATGATGTTTGGATTCCATGTGCATGATGGCGCAATGTTTGGATTCCATGTGCATGACGTCAATCCTTGGATTCCACCCTGGATTCCATGTGCATGATGGCGCAATGTTTGGATTCCATGTGCATGATGTTAATCCGTGCTACTATTTTGCCTCCTTCGTGCCTCTCTCTTGCTGAGTGCTACAGCATAACTCCTTCATTGAGACATAGGACCCTTGCTTTGCTTACGGGTGTGTTGCAGCACTCCATACCTGTACCTTGCTCTCCACACCTGTGTCTTCTCTGCCTGGCTCGCCTGCTGAGCTGGAGTGTGTGACAGTTGCAATGTTCTTCACAAGCCACGCAAGGCATCGCTTCATTTCTTTCTTCCCGAAGAGCGTGAGAGGGTGACGGTCAGCAGTGCGACCATCGACCAACTCTACCAGCTGTAACATTGCTGAACTGTAGCTGAACTGTATCTGAATAATAACAGAATTGTAGCTGAAATAAGCTGAAGTGTACCTTAAACCCCCAAGAGAATAAACAGTGCTGCTCACCTGCCTCCTTTCCGCCTCCTCTGGTTTCCTGTCATGCCTGCTGCTCACCTGCCTCCTTTCCCTTCCTGCCTGTTGCCTTCCTACCTCTTTTCCTGCCTGCTGCCCACCTGCCTCACTTCCGCCTCCTCTCCTTTCCTGCCCACCACTCACCTGCCTGCCGCTCACCTGCCTCCTTTCCCTTCCTGCCTGTTGCCTTCCTACCTCTTTTCCTGCCTGCTGCCCACCTGCCTCCTTTCCTGCCTGCTGCCCACCTGCCTCACTTCCGCCTCCTCTCCTTTCCTGCCCACCGCTCACCTGCCTGCCGCTCACCTGCCCCCTTTCCCTTCCTGCCTGTTGCCTTCCTACCTCTTTTCCTGCCTGCTGCCCACCTGCCTTCTTTCCTGCCTGCTGTCCACCTGCCTCACTTCCGCCTCCTCTCCTTTCCTGGCCACCACTCACCTGTCTGCCGCTCACCTGCCCCCTTTCCTTTCCTGCCTGTTGCTTTCCTACCTCCTTTCCTGCCTGCTGCCCACCTGCCTCCTTTCCTGCTCATCTGCCTCACTTTTGCCCCCTCTCCTTTCCTGCTCACCTGCCTCCTTTTCTGCCTGCCGCTCACCTGCCTGCCGCTCACCTGCCTGCCGCTCACCTGCAGAGCGGGAGCGGGTGACAGTCAGCAATGTGGCCAGTACCATGGCTGCCCTCATGGCCTCCAACCCGCTACTGCCCCTGCTGGACCTCTCCTGCCTGCGCCTGCTCTCTTGCGGGGGCTCGCCACAGCCGCCGGCGGTCGTCAAGAGCTGCATTGCGCATTTCGGATGCGAGTTCTTCGTCTCTTACGGCATGACAGGTGTGTGTCGGGCAACATCCACACAAATTATTAAGGTGACAGGATTTAGAGATGAGGGTTTAGGGTGAAACCTATGGTCATAGCCTAGGTTCAGGGCTTGAAATATAAGGGTTTATGGTGGAACCCAGGGTTATAGCCTAGGGTCAAACCCTAAACCCTTAACCCTAAACCCTAGATATACAAATTGCTGTGGAGGCTCAGCCTCACGCGCTCCACTGCATGCTCTCTTGGGGGCTGTATTGCCGCTCTACTGCATGCTCTCCCGGGGGCTGAATTGCATGCTCTCCTGGGGGGCTGCATTTCCGCTCCGCTTCAGCTGCATCCGGATCATCGTCATGCCAACCAGGGGAAAACCAAGCCGCTGTATTTCGTTCCCAATAGCCAGGCCGAGGACAACCGAGGAACGCCTTATTTGTGCGGGTTGCGGCAATAACAGCACAGATGAGGCCTGGGGCACAATCTGTGCTGTCTCTGCATAACCTCAGCCCAACTTGAGGTGCAGCTCTCCCCCCCTCCCCGCCACGCCTGCCGCAATATTCCTGTATGCAACCAGACTTGTAAGTAACCTGTGTCCGGGGGATGGAAGAGTGGGGATGGAAGAGTGGGGATGGAAGAGTGGGGATGGAAGAGTGGGGATGGAAGAGTGGGGAGGTAAGAGTGGGGTGGTAAGGGTGGGGAGGTAAGAGTGGGGTGGTAAGAGTGGGGAGGTAAGAGTGGGGAGATAAGGGTGGGGAGGTAAGAGTGGGGAGGTAAGGGTGGGGAGGTAAGAGTGGGGAGGTAAGAGTGAGGAGGTAAGGGTGAGGAGGTAAGATTGGGGAGGTAAGAGTGCTGAGGTAAGAGTGGGGAGGTAAGGGTGGGGAGGTAAGAGTGGGGAGGTAAGAGTGGGGAGGTAAAAGTGGGGAGGTAAGATTGGGGAGGTAAGAGTGGGGAGGTAAGAGCGGACAGGTAAGAGTGGGGAGGTTGGAGCGGGAGAAAGCCTCGTCCATCAACGTGGCAGCGAGAGGTCCTACAGCCCTTATGTCAGGCCCCTCATCCAAAACCGTAAAATCCCTTTACCCCAAAACGCAATCCCTCACCTCCTAAACAGGCCATTCCCTGGCCCCTATCAATCGTGCAGCTACAAAGGAATTGTGCATTTTCAATTTATGATGCCTCATGAGACTGGGTGGTCTGCCCACAAGACGATCGCCATTTTCTAAGAAAAGTGTGGATATGTTGACATCGAAAGAGTCTATCTCCCAACCTTTTTACCCCTTTGGTACATTCCTGTTACACCTCACATCGCTCCTCCATAGCTCCGTGCTCCCGACAAGCAGTCAGCCCCCGCTGGGAAAATATAGTCTTAACCAGGGCTGTACAAACCCACCGGTTCATGGACAAAATCGGCTCAAAAAAACCGAGGAGTGGCAGATTAGAGTCCTTCAAACCGTCCTTATCCTAGACCCATTGCAGGGCCCTGCTCTGATCCCCTCGTTTCCATCTCCCTCCTCCGCATACGAAGAGTGCTGTGGAAAGATCTCGATGAGCATCCTGCCTGACGCATGGTGGACACAGCAGGTGAGTTCTAGGGCATGCAGGGGTGGGGACATCTTTTAACCAGCCAAAAGCAGTTCAGGGCTTGCAGGGGCATATTTAACCAGTTCAGGGCTTGCAGGGGCATCTTTTAACCAGTTCAGGGCTTGCAGGGGCATCTTTTAACCAGTTCAGGGCTTGCAGGGGCATCTTTTAACCAGCCAAAAGCAATGGCATGCAACGTCGATTATTTGGGCACTCGGTCATTGCAGGGATTTCTGCGGCACAGCAGGGAGTGGCTTATGGGTTGGTTGGTGGAGGTAGATCCATGATCTAGCTTGGGGTGGTGGAGGTAGATCCATGATCTAGCTTGGGGTGGTGGAAGTAGATCCATGATCTAGCCTAGTGATGCTGGAGGTAGATTCATGATCTCGCCTAGTGATGCTGAAGGTAGATCCATGATCTAGCCTAGTGATGCTGGAGGTAGATCCATGATCTAGCCTAGTGATGCTGGAGGTAGATCCATGATCTAGCCAAGTGATGCTGAAGGTAGATCCATGATCTAGCAGGGATTCAGAGAGTCGAGGTAGATCCATGATCTAGCCTAGTTATGCTTAAGGTAGATCCATGATCTAGCCTAGTGATGCTAGAGGTAGATCCATGATCTAGCAGGGATTCAGAGAGTCGAGGTAGATCCATGATCTAGCAGGGATTCAGAGAGTCAAGGTAGATCCATGATCTAGCCTAGTGATGCTGGAGGTAGATCCTGATCTAGCAGGGATTCAGAGAGTGGAGGTAGACACATGATGTAGCTGAGAGGTGTTGGACGCAGATCCAAGATCTGGCAGGGAGTCAGGGAGTGCAGGCTTGAACACATGATGTTAGCCTATGCAGGATGCAGATGGGGATCACTTTTCTTGATGAAAATAAAAAAAAGGTCGAATTTTGTGGTGACGCCTTCCTGGGCACACCTCCAAAGAAGCTCCAACGCAACCTCTGACTGCAGTGGTCGCACCTCCGTGCCTCTGAATCATCAGCCTGTCCTTTGGTCTAGTGGTCCAATCTCTGCACTGACGGCTTGAACCTGCTCCATCAGGCCCAGCGTGTGGCGGAGAGGCATCGCCAGCCGGGCCAGAGCCTGGAGCCTTCCAGGCATCCACAGCCGGCTCAAGGGCCCCGCGTCCCAGAGCTCTCTCTCGCGGAGCTGTCGGACCTGGTCTGCACCTCAGGCAGGCCCTTTAAGCTCATCGACGTGCGCGTGGTGGGCCTGCCAGAGGAGGAGGAGACGCTGCAGGGCGGCAGGCCGCAGGGAGGGGCAGTTGGGCAGCAGTACGTGGATGTACTGCCTGGCTCCGGAGCCGTGGGAGAAGTCTGGTGCCGTGGCCCTACGGTGTTCACAGGTGAGATGATCAGGGTTTAGGGTTTAGGGTTCAGGGTAATTTACGGTTATGACGGTCGGCTTTGGAACGGTGTCACAAAAAAATTACGTTTTCAGTCCGAACAATGCTTTTTAACTGTGTCACTGACCGCACTCACATAAGGCTTGAATGTATTACATTATACATTACGTTGCACAGCCTATTTCGCTGCACATTACACATTAAAATGACACAGAGCATATTACATTACACATCAGTACATAACATACCACATTACACATCAGTACATAACATCACACATTACATTACATTACATTACATTACATTACATTACATTACATTACATTACATTACATTACATTACATCACATTACACATTATATAACACATGACATAAAACGTAACGTTTTACATTAACCAGAGTTCCTGTTACCATTAATCTGAGTCCCTATCATGGTGTCAAAGCCCAAACCTGTGAGAACTGTGAGTTAATAAGCATGTGCAGACTACCCTGCCCCTCTGTTCCAATAGTCCCTACCCCCCTCTCCCCTTACCCTTTCCCCCTGTTCCGATAGTCCCTACCCCCCCCCCCTTACCCTGCCCTCCTGTTCCAATAGTCCCTACCGCCCTCCCCCCTTACCCTGCCCCCCTGTTCCTATAGTCCCTACCGCCCTCCCCCCTTACCCTGCCCCTCTGTTCCAATAGTCCCTACCGCCCTCCCCCCTTACCCTGCCCCCCCTGTTCCAATAGTCCCTGCCCCCCTCCCCCCTTACCCTGCCCCCCCTGTGCCAATAGTCCCTGCCCCCCTCCTCCCTTACCCTGCCCCCCTGTTCCAATAGCCCCTGCCCCCCTCCCCCCTTACCCTGCCCCCCCTGTTCCAATAGTCCCTACCGCCCTCCCCCCTTACCCTGCCCCCCTGTTCCTATAGTCCCTACCGCCCTCCCCCCTTACCCTGCCCCCTTGTTCCAATAGTCCCTACCGCCCTCCCCCCTTACCCTGCCCCCCTGTTCCAATAGTCCCTACCCCCCTCCCCCCTTACCCTGCCCCCCCTGTTCCAATAGTCCCCACCCCCACCCACCCCTTACCCTGCCCCCCCTGTTCCAATAGTCCCCACCCCCACCCACCCCTTACCCTGCCCCCCTGTTCCAATAGTCCCCACCCCCACCCACCCCTTACCCTGCCCCCCTGTTCCAATAGTCCCCACCCCCGCCCTCCCCCCAATACCCTGCCCCCCTGTTCCAATAGTCCCTACCGCCCTCCCCCCTTGCCCTGCCCCCCTGTTCCAATAGTCCCTACCCTACCCCCCCTTACCCTGCCCCCCTGCTCGAACTGTCCCTGCCCCTCCCCCCCTTACCCTGCCCCCTTGTTCCAATAGTACCTACCGCCCTCCCTCCTTACCCTGCCCCCCTGTTCCAATAGTCCCTACCCCACCCCCCCTTACCCTGCCCCCCTGCTCGAACTGTCCCTGCCCCTCCCCCCCTTACCCTGCCCCCCTGCTCGAACTGTCCCTGCCCCTCCCCCCCTTACCCTGCCCCCCTGTTCCAACTGCCCATTGGCCCCCCATCCTCTGCAGGCTACTGGAGGAATGAGGCTGCCACCCTCGACAGCTTCATGGAGGGCGGCTGGTTCCGCACTGGAGACCTGGCCACGGTGGCTGACACAGGCTACCTCAGCGTGGTGGACAGAAAGAAGGACATGGTGGGAGCCTGGGGAGGGGGGGACACCAGTTATATACAAGGGGGGGGGGGCAGGACATGGTGGGAGCCTGGGGAGGGGGGGACACCAGTTATATACAAGGGGGGGGGGGGGCAGGACATGGTGGGAGCCTGGGGAGGGGGGGACACCAGTTATATACAAGGGGGGGGGGGGCAGGACATGGTGGGAGCCTGGGGAGGGGGGGACACCAGTTATATACAAGGGGGGGGGGGCAGGACATGGTGGGAGCCTGGGGAGGGGGGGACACCAGTTATACAAGGGGGGGGGGGGGGTCAGGAGGGGGGAGTGCTGGGCAGGAGGGGGGTAGGACGGACAGGATGCCCCCCCCCCTCTCACCTCTGTCTCATGTGGTAGGTTTCAAAAACCTCCCAAGGCGTTTGAATCCAAGCCTTGCCGAAGCAGGGGTGTGATACCATCTCTGAGGTGTGGGCATAAATCATGTGGCCGGCCGATATCACCAGTGCCCTGCACAATGTCTGTTTTAGGGTTTAGGGTTTGGAGTTGAGGTTTCAGGGCTTACGATCCAGGGTTCAGGGTTTAGGGTTTAGGGTGCACCAGAGCACATGCGGAGATCACCCATACCCAGCACAGTGTCTGTTTTGAAGTTCAGGGTTCAGGGTAAAAGGTTTAGGGTTCAGGGTTTAGGGTTTAGGATGCCCCAGAGCACATACGGAGATCCCCAGTACCCTGCACAGTGTCTCTTTTAAGGTTCAGGGTTAACAAGTTATGGTTTATGGTTTACGGTTAAGGATTTAGGGTTTAGGGTGCATTAGAGCACATGCGGAGATCACCAGTACCCTGCACAGTGTCTGTTATAGAGCGCACCAGGCCAGCTTTGGGGACCCTGCCAGGCGAGCCCCTACTAAGCTGATGTGGACCCCACCTTGACCGGCTCACGGCCGGGGGCCCAAACAGCAAGGCTTGCTGGCTGGCTTGCTGTTTAGCTTGGCTTGCTGGCTAAAAGAAAGAAAGCTACGACCCGTGGGAGGCCTGGGAGTTAAGAAAACAGCGCAGCCTGGGCTGAAGCCACATCCGCGCCGTTACCGTTAAGGCTGGATGTCTGTGATGTTTCTGAATCCATTGTAGCTTCAACACCTTGACATGAACCATTTTCCTAGTTCCCCAGCTTGTACGACACTTGAACCTTCATCCAACCCCGACACAGATCCTAGTGGGAGGAGAGAATGTGTACTGCTCCGAGGTGGAGGCTGTACTGCACGCCCACCCTTCCGTGGCCTCCGCATCGGCCTTTGGCTCCCCCAGCGCCGTGATGGGAGAGCTGGTCATGGTGGCTGTTGTCTTGAAGGGGCAAGAGCCTGCGGCACCGGCCGCGGTGGCAGGCAGCGGCATCCAGCTCATGGCGGAAGGGGCAGCGGATGAGCATCGGCACATGGAGAGGGAGCTGATGGAGTGGTGCCAGGGCCGCTTGGCTGAGTACAAGGTGCCGACGAAGGTGAGGGGAGGGGGAGAGGGAGTTTGAGGGAGGAATGGGAGAGGAGGTAGAGGGGGGGGGAGGGGGAGGGGAGGACGAGGGAGGAATGGGAGGGGAGGGAGAGGGGTGGGGGTCATATAAATGAGGTCATAGTCCTGCCCATCCCGCCACCCACCCCCGCTGCTGACCCGCGGATGCCACCCTCAAATACACTGATGTAGTCACACCCCAAACCCTTAACACTAAACCCGAAACCCTAAGCCCTTAACTATAAGCCCTGGACCCTGCTGCCACCCCGTGGACGCTACCCTTAGACTACCCACAGGGACTCTAAAGACGCCTTGGTAATCATGTTCCAGCATGGGGCGTACCTGTTGCCGCCCTTACGAGCACCTCTTGGAGCGCATGCCAACCAAACCCTTCACCTTGTTAACCCAGTGTATCCACCCCGGGGAAGCCAGCCTCAGGCTGCTCGCTGATGCACTCATGCACTTATGACCATATTGGTAATCATGTTCCAAAATGGTGCGCCACTGACGCCACTGACAGGTGCACCTCTTGGCGCGCGTGCCTACCCCCGCGTCCGGCAAGGTCACCAAGACCTAACATGTGCATGATCCCAGTCCTGCCCCTAACCCACACCCCTGCACCCCAATCCAGGGACGCCACCTTAAGACTGTTCACAAAGAGTGTCAAAAATCACCCTTGGTGCATGCCTGCCGCCACTGACAGGTGCACCTCCTGGAGCGCATGCCGACCACTGCGTCTGGCAAGGTCATCAAGACAGTGTTGCGGGATCAGCTAAGAGATATCAGGGGCGCTGCGCCGGGGCCGCTTGGCCGGAGCAGGGCTGCAGCAGCAGGGCCGCCTGGCAGGGGCAGTGCGGCCGCTGCGCCGGGGCCGCTTGTCAGGAGCGGTGCGGCCGCAGCAGGGCTTGAGGGCAGGAGCGGTGTGGCCGCAGCGGGGCTTGAGGGCAGGAGCGGTGTGGCCGCAGCGGGGCTTGAGGGCAGGAGCGGTGTGGCCGCAGCGGGGCTTGAGGGCAGGAGCGGTGTGGCCGCAGTGGGGCTTGAGGGCAGGGGCGGTGCGGGGCTGGTCCAGCCTGGCGCAGACAGGTCAGTAAGATGGCAACGGACCTGGGGCATGTGACCGCAGGCCATTGCTTAATGTACTGTCTGATGTACTGCCTCGTGCAGTAGTCATGCATTTGTGTCACACCAAACAGTACCTGTCTCTTTCCTGCTCCCTGCCTCCTGCTTCCTGCTTCCTGCTTCCTGCTCCCTGCTCCCTGCTCCCTGCTTCCGCACTGGTACCTGGCTTTTCCGTGTGATGTCTGTCTTTCGTGTGTCGTGGCAGAGCGTGAGGCGGGGCCTGCAGAGCGGTGTGAAGTTGTGATGATTTTACAGTCATGCAGAGCGTCACATTTGATGCACGGGGCACGTGCCCTTTCTGAACGGGTCCCAGGAGGGGGAGATACCCCGATACTGGAATACACTTGGTTTGATGTGCTGACTCTGGGAAGCTGTACCCCCCCCTCCCTCCCTCCCGTTGTCACACAATGCCCCCCCCTCTCAGAGCTCAGATTCCTCTCTGCCAGCGTCCAAATGCATCTTCCCTTTGAGCACTGGTACCTAGATGTGGAATTAACGGTTGTACTGCCCTGCTGGCCCCCGCATTCAAATTCAAAAATTCCAGGGATGCGGGTTTGGTCAGGGCAACCCAGGCAGTACATTCGGCGCTCAGGCGGCGTGTGCCTGTACTGCCTGTGCTGCAAGCTGGGATTAGTCCTGCTGATCCTGCGCTCACCTACGCGCTTCCACTGGACGCTGCCAGGGACATCTTGCAACAGGTGCGGCAGGGGGGGCAGGGGCAAAATAAATTGTGCACGATGGAAAATACACAAAATCATTTAGTTTTGTGCTACCGGTAGATTGATTGCTTGATTCTGGAAGATGGATTTCTTGATCGTGCACGAGGGATTGATTGATGTGCAAGATGGATGTCTTGAATGTGGAGGATCCATTTCTTGAATGCGGAAGAATCTTCTTTTTAATGTGGAAGATTCGTTTTTTTGAATGTGCAAGAATCAATTATAGAATGGGGAAGAATTATGTATTGATCGTGCAATATTCATTTCTTGATTGTGCAAGAGGGCCTGGGCACATGCTCCCTCCCAACAACACATACCCAGAGCACCCAGCACCAGCAGCTAAGTAGAACCTAGCAATGCAGCATTTGTCGGCCGTCAGGGCCCGCAGTCTCTGATCCAGCATTCACACATCCCAGCTAAAAATACAGTCCATAGTGTGCTCCAGGCTCATGCTGATGATTCAGTCCATAATGTGCTGTAGACGTTAGCCGCTACCTGTAAGAGGATAAATGCATGAAAGCGTCTGATTTGACAACTCGACCTACCCTTTGCCGGAGCGGTTAAACGCTCAGTCTTTACACTACCCTACTTTCATACAGCGGTGGCTGTTGTGGCACAGCTGCCGTGATACAGCCTGAAGCATGTTCAAAGCCATGACATAACCCTTCCCTTCAGAACTTTCTTTTTAGAGGAACAAACACCAGTTGGGTCCAAAGCCAATTCCTCACACACACACACGGTCCACGTCGACGGCCAGCAGGTATTTAAATACCGTAGGAGTGGGGTTTCCTTCCACTATAAGCTAATTGCTTTTCGGGTGCGCTGACCAGCTGCACACCGTAATAATAATTAACATCACCGCTGCGCGCGGCCAGACAGTTACGAGCCAAAACAACATTTTTGAAGGAGCACAGAGTAATGTACCGTAACCTCGTGTGTCTGTCTGCCCCCTCTTCCTGTCATGCTGCCTTTAGGTCCAAGCTGCCGTCGCCTACCTCCGTCCCCCCTCCGACTCCGCTTCCGCACCCAGCCGTGGCACCCTCCCACCCTTGCTGCTGGTCCACCCTGGGCCTGTCTCCCGGCAACTCCTGTCCGCGCTCAACTCCCGGATCTCCACAGATCCAGGATGGAAGGGTAAGTTGCTGGCAAGGGGTGGCAACAATCACAAGGCTCGGTGCCTTTCCGACCGCCAAGCAGCATGTTTCTCTTTTCATAACCAAGCTACGTGTCAGCTACGTGTCAGCTATGCTCCGGCCGCTAGCTTGAGGCCCACTTTGTGGTCAGCCTAGCCAATATGGCCACCTATCTTAGGCCAGTCCAGGTTTGGTCCTAATCTGGCCTTTGGCGGCCGCGGGGCGCCCTACGGAAGTTAGACTTGTAGCCAAGGAAAGGAATCTCGGCAGCGCCGAGTCGAGATGATAGTTTGATGAAAGGCTTTCTTTGACAAAGGCTCAAGGGTTGGCGCCTTGGCCAGCTGTTGCAGCGGCAGGGTACTGCTCTTTAGTGCACTGGGGGGTCCACTGGGAAATACTGTACACCCATCAAATCTTGCTGTACGCATCGTAGTACAGCAGTACAGCGGAACATGGTAGCAGCACATGTGGACACAGCACTCGACCGCATAATCTGTAAAATAAACCAATGATTCGCACATGTCCGCAGAATCTGTTACATAAAACATAGATTCACACCCGACCGCAGAATCTGTTACATAAAACATGGATTCACACCTGACCGCAGAACCTGTTACATAAAACATGGATTCACACCCGGCCGCAGAACCTGTTACATAAAACATGGATTCACACCCGGCCGCAGAACCTGTTACATAAAACATGGTTTCACACCCGGCCGCAGAACCTGTTACATAAAACATGGATTCACACCTGACCGCAGAACCTGTTACATAAAACATGGATTCACACCTGACCGCAGAACCTGTTACATAAAACATGGATTCACACCCGGCCGCAGAACCTGTTACATAAAACATGGATTCACACCTGACCGCAGAACCTGTTACATAAAACATGGATTCACACCCGACCGCAGAATCTGTTACATAAAACATGGATTCACACCTGACCGCAGAACCTGTTACATAAAACATGGATTCACACCCGGCCGCAGAACCTGTTACATAAAACATGGATTCACACCCGGCCGCAGAACCTGTTACACAAAACATGGATTCACACCTGACCGCAGAACCTGTTACACAAAACATGGATTCACACCTGACCGCAGAACCTGTTACATAAAACATGGATTCACACCCGGCCGCAGAACCTGTTACATAAAACGCTGACCCTGAGATCCCTGAATGTGCTTTGTCCTCCCTGCTGAGTCACAGGCCTCCCCTTGCACATGGTTGCGGTCCACCCAGCATGCCTGCAACAGCCGCCGCAACAGCAGCCGCAACAACAGCAACAGCAACAGCAACAGCAACAACAACAACAACAGCAACACCCGCAGGAGCCTGAAATTAAGTGGCTGGCGGTGCTGCGCTCTGCCCTCCTGTCAGCAGCTCAGGACCTGCCGCCTGTGGGCGGCATCCTCCTGGCCGCCAGTCAGGCGCCAACAGGGACAGCTCCACCTCGGAAGCCGTCCGTGCCGGTAGCTTGTGCCGTCCCCGCCCCCGCTGACGCCCGCCGCCAAGCTGCCAGCGCTGCTGCTCCAGCTGCTCCTGCTGCTCCCAGCGTGCATGTTGCTCCCCTGCCCCGCCAGTCTCCCGTCATGATGGCTGAGGCTGGAAGCCCTGGATCTGGATCTAGATCTGGGCCTGTCGGTGCCCAGATCTCGTCCCCCGGGCAGCAGTTGCAGCTGATGAGGGTGGTGGTGGATGAGGCGCTGCGGGAGGTGTTGGGCTGTGAGAGTGTGGAAGGTGTGGACGCAGATACACCACTGATGGCGGCAGGTGAGGAGCAACGGCAGTGCCGTCTGGGGGGTGAATAAATAAATAAATAAATAAACAAAAATAAATAAATAAATAAATCGATACTGTAAATGAATAAATAAACAGTAAATACATTATGTACCAATTACAAAATAATCAACCAACCAATAAATCAATAAATAAATGCGTCCATGTAACGTGGATCGGAGATGACTGCCATGTGGCTGATACACGGGACACGGCCACCAGAGTGTGGCAAAAGTTTACAAGAAGAACTCACAACTTCACAAAACTTCTCATATCCACATTGCTTTTCTCAAATGCCCCCCCTACACCCACACCCCTGCCACACCCAGCCATGCACACCCTACACCCACACCCCTGCCACACCCAGCCATGCACACCCTACACCTACACCCTACACCCCTGCCACACCCAGCCATGCACACCCTACACCTACACCCTACACCCCTGCCACACCCAGCCATGCACACCCTACACCTACACCCTACACCCCTGCCACACCCAGCCATGCACACCCTACACCTACACCCTACACCCCTGCCACACCCAGCCATGCACACCCTACACCTACACCCTACACCCCTGCCACACCCAGCCATGCACACCCTACACCCCTGCCACACCCAGCCATGCACACCCTACACCTACACCCTTCACCCCTGCCACACCCAGCCATGCACACCCTACACCTACACCCTACACCCCTGCGACACCCAGCCATGCACACCTTACACCTACACCCTACACCCCTGCCACACCCAGCCACCACCTGATGTGTCAGTGCCACCCCTCGTTCCTCGCAGGACTCACTAGCGGCTCAGCGGTACAGCTCACTTCGCTGCTGGAGGCCAGGCTCGGCGCCCAACTGCCCGCCACGCTGGTGGGTGTGGGAACCCGTGGAAGAGTATGACACTGACCCTTTTCAAATGTATGTTGCAAATACGTGGGCGGGGCGAGCAACCCAATCTGGGGCTGAGGCCCCTCATCTGCTCCGTGAACCTGTCCTTTTATCTACTGCCCCCCCCCGCAAAACCCTAAACCCTAAGCCCTAGACCCTAACCTTAAACCCCAAACCCTAAACCCTTCACCGTAAACCCTAAACATCCGTTCAGGTGTTTGACTACCCCACGGTGACCGAGATATGTGAATACCTCACAGCTGAGGGATATGGCAGCTCCGAACCCAGCAGCCAGGAGGCAGGCCCTGCCCAGGAGGCAGGCCCTGTCCTGCCTCCCTGGGCACAGCCACCGGGAGCTGCGACCGCAGCAACAGCAGCAACAGCTAGCGGGCCTTCAGCTGGCCAGCTGCAGGCGGTACATGCGGTACATGCAGCCCTGAGGCGCCGCGTCCCCGTAGTGCCTGTACTTCATGATGGCATGGGTCCTGCTGATCCTGCCTTGACGCACCTGCTGCCACTGGATCCTGGGGGCAATGTCATCGAGCAGGTAGGAAGCAGGGGGAGAGGGGGGAGCTGGGGGGGAGGAGGCAGGGGAAGGGGGGAGGGGGAGCTGGAGGGGAGGGAGGCAGGGGGCGGGGGGGGGGCTGGAGGGGGGGAAGGGAAGCAGGGGGGGGGGGGAGCTGGAAGGGAGGTGGGCAGGGAGAAAGACTGAGATCACTTATGATATTCCCTGGGTAGCAATCGGGCGTGAAGCTGGGCGAGGGGCTGCTCTGAGGCTGACAGTCATGAGGGCCCTAGGGTAAGGGATGGGAGGGGTTTGTGAGAGTCAAGGGAGGGGCTATCTCCCCTCCCAAGCTTCCAGAGTCCCGGGCAAGGGAAGTACCTCCAGAGCTGGGGAGGGACGATAGCCGTGTTCAACACTTGATATATTGAACCTGTGTCAGGCCAGCAGCCTGCACCCAAAGACTGCAAACTTAAAGAAGATGAGGATGTCAGGATGTCAGGATCTCAGGATCTGAGGATCTGAGGATCTCAGAATCTGAGCGTACCGTATCTTTAGATCCTCTGAGCTAACCAGTCTTGGTTGCTCCCCCCCCCCCTGTTGCATTTCCTGAGCTCAAGCCCCATTCTGGGACAGTCTTCCAAAATGTGTGCATGCCAAACAGATTTAGGACTGGTGGATCCCCTCTCTGTCGGCCCGAGAAACCTAATGCTGCGGCCTTCAGCCCCAGGTCTATGCTCTAGTCATTCAGGCGCTGAAAGGCATCTCATCATCCAAAATTCTTTAAATTTTATTTTAATTTAATTGAAATTTATAAAAATGTTACCGGTACTACGTTTTCATTTTTTAAAGACCTGAGAAATCTAATGCTGTGGCGTTCAGCCCTCGGCTTCATCATCCAGGCGCTGAAAGGCACCTCCAAATCCCCTTACCATCGCGCATCACAGTATTATTTCTATTCCCCCTTGTCCCACCTCACTATGTTTTTATGCGGGATCACCCCTCAGTTGGTTTGTTTTCTACGGAGCCACGCTCGCAATTTCAAGCTCCTTGCTCTGCTCTGCTAGCGATTTCGAGTGATTCCCCCTTTTTCCGCCTCACTATCTTCATCCCATTGGTGGGCTTCCCCCCTACATGTAATGATCACATAAGATTATGAGCTTCCTAAGCAGCTAGGCTAGCGATTCTGAGTTTGTCCCCTCTCCTACCTGCAGATCCGGGCAGCGGTCGCCCACCAGCCGCTGCCCCAGAGCGCCCCGCCCAGCCAGGCAGGCCTGCAGCCCCCGAGCACCCAGCCGAGCCAGGGTGGCCGGGCCGCCATCTCCAGGCACTTGCTGGTGGTGCACCCTGGGCCTGTCCCCGACCACCTCCTGTCGTCCCTACGGGAGCTGGGCGATGGGGACCCGGCATGGGCAGGTCAGCCGGGATTCGAATTTTGGGGTTTAGGGTTCCCATGTTGATAAGGGTTCACAAATAGTGGGTAATGCCTCGTGTGTCAGGTGAATGTCACACTTATGAAGGACACACTTCAGAAGTGCACACTCCTGAAGTAAACACTTATGAAGGACATGTTTGAAGGACCCATTTCTGAGGTACCCACTTCTGAGGTACCCACTTCTGAAGTACCCACTTCTGAGGTACCCACTTCTGAAGTACACACTTCTGTCCATGACGTTTTGTCATTTAGTTGCATCAGAAACTCTTTGACCCAAGTCCTGACGTCCCGATCTCCTGCTCCACTCTTACTGCAGGCTGCGTCTTACACATCGCTGCAGTCCCCGCGGCATCGCTCATGGAGCCGCCGCCGCCGCCACCACCGCCGCCACCGCTGCCACCGCCGCCGCCGCCTCTGCCCCTGTCTCAGCAGCCGCCGCCGCCGCCGCTGCTGCAGCAGCCTCAGCAGCCACTGCAGCAGCCGCAGCGGTCGGAGAGTTTGCTGGCGTTGCTCCGTTACTCGCTTCTCTTAGCTGCCGAGGGCCTGCCCCCTTTGGGATGCATCCTATTGGCTGCCGATGAGCGGTACATCTTGCCAGGTGGCGCACCTGCACCCCTCCAGATCTACACGGATCGAACCGCCCAGGAGGCCGGCATCGGATCTGGATCTAGATCTGGGCCTGCCGGTGCCCAGATCTCGTCCCCCGGGCAGCAGTTGCAGCTGATGAAGGCGGTGGTGGATGAGGCGCTGCGGGAGGTGCTGGGCAGTGAGAGCGTGGAAGGTGTGGACGCAGATACGCCACTCATGGCGGCAGGTGAGGAGCAACGGCTGTGCCCTGGGGGGTGCCGAGGCAATGGGGCCTCTTTTCTACCCTAAATATAACTTTGTACGTATGAGTTGTCGGCATTTCTGCCGTGTGAGGGCTTGTTGGCCGTGTGCTCCTCCTATTCCTGCTCGCCCTTGCTCAGCAGACGGCATCGGCCACTAGCGAATCTGGATTTGTTTTATGCGCTCCCAGGTTTGAAGGGTTGGTAATGATTAAGATCAGGGGATTAATTGATGAAGATGTAACAATTTCAGGCTATCATATTGAATGCAGAACATCTCATGGGATTGTTTTCATCAGCCCTTCATGTGGGTGGCTAAACCATTTCCGACAGGTGCCTTCAGCGTTTGATGTTAGCAGCTGGCCTGTATGTGCAGATCGTGTGGGATCTGGGATCTGGGATGTGGGACATATCCACACGGGCTCATCATCATTCCTTGGATTAACTTCAGAGCATCATCGCATCAGTCATTTCACTTCTTCTGGCTGAAGACATGACATGCGTTTTCTAGGGTGGGGCATTGGTGGTGATGCTTGGGGCAGGGCCGTAGCTATTTCAAGCCTGGGCGGCCTGGGGCAGCGCTGTAGCTGTTTCCCCGGGGTGGCCACACCCCAATCATGCTACCAATACCACACCCCATACAGGTTTGACCAGCGGTACAGCTGTGCAGCTCACCTCTGTGCTGGAGGACAGGCTGGGGGCAAGTCTGCCAGCAACCTTGGTGAGAGGCAGTGACAGTGGCAGCAGCAGTAGCCTCATAGTAGCTGGAGCAGTGACAATAGCAGGAGCAGGAGAAGTAGTAGTGGTAGCTGATGCAGTGACAGTAGAAGGAGCAGCAGAAGTATCAGCAGTAGTGTCAGCAGTAGTAGTAGCAGTAGTAGCAGGAGCAGTAGTAGTAGCAACAGTAGCAACAGTAGCAGCAGCCGTAGCACAAAGCCACAGCAGAAGATATTGGCCAGATCTGGGGCAGGCTCCAGCCTGCTTCTCCATCTCACCCACCATCACACAGGGAGCATATCTGCATGTCTTGCTTGCATCCATTCCGTTAATTAGCCGAGCACCCTCTGCCCGCTTTTGTGCGCCGCTCCGCCTCTTCAAGCCTGCTGCGCGGACCCTGCTGCATCCAGTCACCGTTGCCCAAATTATGATGCCAGGAGCTTTGCCTCACAAAAACATTAAAACTACCGGTATCTGTTATTCTATTTCACTAAACGGTTTTGGGTTTTTAGCTTGGGGATAAACGAAGGCGTGTGGGGGTAACTCTTACCCTAGGAACCAGGGGTGGGGGACTTTGGTTCCTCCAGCTTGAGTCAAGACTTTGGCAACGCCTCTGGCCCCCCTTTGACTGACTGCCCCCCTTCACTTGGGGAGAATCGCGATATGTGGAAGAGAGTCAGAGGGAATCGCTGAAGGCTCGTATCCCCCACTTCCTGTCTAAGCGGGTGTCGTCCCCCCCCCCCTGCACACAGCCTGGTTCCTCTCACCTGCCTGGGGGCCCCCCTCCCTGGCTGGGTGTCTGCCCCTCCCCTGACGTGTAACTGAGATAAATCCTTTCGCAGTTGTTTGACTACCCCTCCATCAGCGAGATCTGCGTGTCCCCCCCCTAGGTTTGACCAGCCCTCAATCAGTCAGGTCTGCATGTCCCATTGTCCCCCCTTTCGCATTTGTCCGACTGCTCCTCACTCTGTGTCCGAGTCAGGCCTGCGTGTTCTCCCCTCTTGGCAGGTGTTTGACTATCCCACGATCAGCGAGATCTGCGAGTACCTCCTGGCCGAGGGTTACGGAGCCACCTGCCTCGCTAGCCCGGAAGAGCAGCTTCCAACCAGCTACCTCCCTGCAGCCGCCCCCAGTGGCTGGGTGCAGTCTGGCGCGGGTGCAGCCGCGGCCTCTCAACAAGGGCCTGGCGAGGGCTCTCGTGGTGATGAGCTGCGGGCGCTGGTGACCGAGGCGGTGCTGGAGGTGCTGGCGGGCGTTGTCGGTGACCTGTCTCCGGACACACTGCTCATGGCTGCAGGTGAGTGGGGGCTCAACGGGCTATATAGGGCCTGTCATGGCACATTTGGGGCCCAATGTCGGGCCTGTCATGGTACGTTTGGGCTATTTAGGGCCCTATGTCGGACCTCTCATGGCACGGCTCTCTGGCATCTGCTGTCATCGCTGCTTTGGCATTCTTGCGATCCTTTCCTTGTGGTCCACGATATGGCTGTAGGTGATCTACAGGATGCAAAAGAAAACAAAGCTGGAACTTGGTATGAGCCCCTGTCTATTTCTGAGGATGTAGTTGCACCAACAATTTAAAGCCTAAACCCTAAACCCTAAAGCCTAAACCCTAAACCCTAAACCCTAAAGCCTAAACCCTAAACCCTGTAGTTGCACCAACAATTTAGAGCACCCAGCAAACAGAGGATTACAACGCTCTGCTTGAAGTGCTGCTTCTGAAATGCTGCTAGTGCTGCTTCTGAAGTGCTGCTTCTGCATCGGCAAGATCCCTGTCTAGTGGTGCACTTTAAGGCTGTAGATCAGCCACCGGTAAAAGACACAAAAGGGAACAAAGATGGTACTTGCCTGCTAGGTAGCAGCCCCTTTCTCTTTCTGAGGTTGAAGTGCCATACAGGCTGCAAAGCACCCTACACGCAGATCACTGCAACATTTCGCTATAGGGTTCATGGTTCAGAGTTTATGGTTACGGGTTGAGTGTTTATGGTCTAGCATTTAGGGATAAGCGTGTAGGGTTGAGACTTTTATGACGCGTCTATGGATATGGGTTATGGTTTAGCGTTTAGGGATAAGAGTTTATGGTTTAGGGTTACGCGTTTATGGATATGGTATATGGTTTAGCGTTTAGGGATAAGAGTTTATGGTTTAGGGTTACGCGTTTATGGATATGGTATATGGTTTAGGGTTTAGGGATAAGAGTTTATGGTCTAGGGTTACGCGTTTATGGATATGGTATATGGTTTAGCGTTTAGGGATACACTGTAAGGGTTTGGGTTTTAGGTTTCCTCATCCTGAATTGAAGGTGGGTCTTGCTGGGGCCTGAAGTAAACAAAGCCTCATCACCATCCCATGACCTATGCCCTATTACTAGCCCGCGATCCATTACCAGCTCGAGCCTCATCACCATCCCGTGACCTATGCCCTATTACTAGCCTGCAATCCATTACCAGCTCGAGCCTCATCACCATCCCGTGACCTGTTTCCAGCTGGTGATCCATTACCAGCTCGAGCCTCATCACCATCCCGTGACCTATGCCCTATTACTAGCCCGCGATCCATTACCAGCTCGAGCCTCATCACCATCCCGTGACCTGTTACCAGCTGGTGATCCATTACCAGCTCGAGCCTCATCACCAACCCATGACCTATGCCCTATTACTAGCCTGCGATCCATTACCAGCTCGAGCCTCATCACCATCCCGTGACCTGTTACCAGCTGGTGATCCATTACCAGCTCGAGCCTCATCACCAACCTGTGACCGATTATCAGCTGGTGATCCATTACCAGCTCGAGCCTCATCACCATCCCGTGACCTGTTACCAGCTGGTGATCCATTACCAGCTCGAGCCTCATCACCAACCCGTGACCGATTATCAGCTGGTGATCCATTACCAGCTCGAGCCTCATCACCATCCTGTGACCTGTTACCAGCTGGTGATCCATTACCAGCTCGAGCCTCATCACCATCCCGTGACCTGTTACCAGCTGGTGATCCATTACCAGCTCGAGCCTCATCACCAACCCGTGACCGATTACCAGCTGGTGATCCATTACCAGCTCGAGCCTCATCACCAACCCGTGACCGATTACCAGCTGGTGATCCATTACCAGCTCGAGCCTCATCACCATCCCGTGACCTGTTACCAGCTGGTGATCCATTACCAGCTCGAGCCTCATCACCAACCCGTGACCGATTATCAGCCCGTTACCTGTGACCTACATCCAGCCCGCAACTTATCACGCACTTGTGTCCTTGAAGCCGCCTGGACCTCCCAATCTCCACACCGCTGCACCTCTCAAGCTTCACCAGCGGCTTGGCTGGCTTTTCGAGGCGGGGCTGCTTGGTGCGACACCGTAGCTATTTCCCCGGAGTGGCCACACCTCAATCCTCCTCCCCTGTCCCCTGGCCCTGTCCCCTGGCCCCTGTCATGTACAACACCACATGACCCCTCGCAGGTTTGACGAGTGGCTCGGCTGTGCAGCTCACCTCAGTGCTGGAGGACAGGCTGGGCATGAGGCTGCCAGCAACCTTGGTGAGAGTCAGTGGCAGTAGCAGTGGCGGTAGCAGCAGCAGCAGAAGTAGAAGAAGAAGTACCAGGCTGGGCATGAGGCTGCCAGCAACCTTGGTGGAGAAACAGTTTAATATTCATAAAACAAGGCACCGGTACAGGACCGTATCGGTATGATTTAATTACAGATTTCAACTTGGCATTTATTTTGGTATCCGTCCTTTGGAAAGAGTAATCTCCTGCCTCACAACAGTGTAACCCTGTGACACAGGTATGCTTTGAGGACTGTCGAAAATATCGTGACCGGCTGATACAAACAATGCAGCCTGCTGAGTGTGAACCCTTCAGATAAACCCTTAACATCTAACTCATAATCCTCAACCCAATCATGAACCCCAAACCCTCAACTAGACCATGCACCCAGCTCTGTAATTACCCCTGCTGCAAAATGACACTTCCACACTTCTCCTCCCTGTCATGGCTTGTTTCCCCCCTTCCCCCTGCTGTGCCTTTCATCCTCTGTTGGACAAATTACACTTTCACACTTTCACAGTTGTCAACCCTATCCCTGCATGCTATCCCCCACCCCCCCCTTCTACCCTACCGCCCCCCCCCTAGGTGTTTGACTACCCCAGCATCGAGGAAATCTCAGAGTTCCTCGACTCCCTTGGGGTGGAGACGCCAGCTCAGCAGCAGCAAGCCGCTCCGGAGATCCAGCCCCTCTACCCCCCTCAGCCGCCTCAGCCCACCCGGGAGCTTCAACAGCCCCTCCCGAGCGATCCACCCCTCCCGCTCAGCCTCTCCGCCGTCCGCCAGAGGGTGCGCCAAGAGGTGGCTGCCATCACAGGAGAGGCCTACGACCCGCACCCCGCCCCACTCCCCTCGGACGCCAGCCCGCTCCTGTCTACCGGCCTACTCAGCAGCACCGCGGCGGTGCAGCTCACTGCTGCGCTGGAGAATGCATACGGGGTGCGGCTGCCGGCCACCCTGGTGTTCGACTACCCGACGGTCGCGGCCATGTCAGACTTCATCTACGAAGAGGCCCTGCCGCTGATAGCACCGCAAGGCGCCGCAACCGTCAGCGCTGCTGCTGCTGCTGCTGCTGCTGCTGCCACGGCTAGCATTGCTTGGCCTGCCCAGCAGGCACCTTTACCGTCTCAGCCTCTCATAGGCAGGGTTGTGGGTTTCGCGGCCACGTCAGTGGCCAGGCGAGCGGCGGCATCGAGGCTCCCAGCAGATCTGGCGTTGGGCCTACTACCCTCAGAGGCACCTTACAGCCAACCTCTGCTGGCAGTCACCGCGGCCTGCCACGTGGCGCCCAGCGCCAGCATCGATAACCAGTCCGCGGTTGGCCCGCCCGTCGGCTTTGCGAACGCGGCCTCCGCCTGGCAGGCCCCGCCCAGCAGCGTACCTCACCGGCTGATTGACCGGGCGTCTGTGCCACCGCTGGCCAGGTGGGACGTGGAGGCGGAGGCGACGGCGGCGGCGGCGGCAGCTGGCGAGCAGCTGCCGATGAGGTTTGGAAGCTTCCTGACTGGCGCGGAGATGTTTGACGCCGCGGCCTTTGGCTTGTCGAGGGCGGAGGCGGTGCTCATGGGTGAGAGGGACCGACAACATATTCCAAAATTCAAATTTCAGATAGCTGTCAGTCTTTGAGATGCCGATAGGTGCCTGTGACTAGCGCCCGCAAACCAAATAAGCAAATAGCCAAATAGCTAACAGATCAATCAAGACTGTGGGCCTGTGGGGATGAGGTGCTATTCCTGCACCTGGCATGGATTGTGCATGGCCATCTATCTTGCTTTTACGAGTACAAGTAACATAGGCAACTTCTTGATCCTGCGTCCCATTGCCCTCTGGCATCAAGGAGGCGCGCTGCTGTTGCTGTTGCTGCTTCTGCTGCGTCTACTGTTTCTTCCGCTGCTTCTCTTGCTCATGCTGCTGCTACTGCTACTGCTGTTGCTGGCGCTGTTGCTCCTGTTCCAGCTGCTGCTGCTATTCTGATTGCATCTACTGTCTCCTTTGTTATTTTCGTCCTTGCTGCTGCTGTTCCTGCTCCTGCCGCTGCTGTTCCTGCTGCTGCTGCTATGGCTGCTGTTCCTGCTCCTGCCGCTGCTGTTCCTGCTGCTGCTGCTGCTTTTGCTGTGGAGTCTGCTGTCACAGTATTGCTGGAGTCACACTAAACATGGAGTCACACTATTGCTGGAGTCACACTATTGCTGTGGGATCCGCTGCCACACTGTCCCTATAATTGCTGTACTTGCTGTCGGTGTTATCGCCGTTGCTTCCGCTGCTGCTAACGCTTTTGCTTCCGCAGTCGCTATTGCGTATATGTCACTGCTGCTGCCATGGCTACATAATCTGCTGAACCTGTTGCAGTGGTTTGTCACTACTACTGCTGCTGCTACTGCTGTTGCTGCTTATAATGGATGCTTCCTCATGCTTGCACACAGATCCGCAGCAGAGACTTCTGCTGGAGGCATTTGCCATGGCCCACGCGGCTGACCATGTGTCAGGGGTGGCTGCAGGAGGGGGACCAGCTCCCATTCCTCCGGTGGGTACCAAAGTGGCATCATTGGAGAACCACGGGGTCAGCATTGGTTCTGTGTGGCTGTATAGCCTTGCACGCATTGAGGATTCAGGGTTTAGGGTTTAGGGTTCAGGTGTTGCTGTGAAGCCTTTCAGAAAGTTAGGGTTTAGGGATAAGGTGTGACTATATAGCCTTACACAAATGTAGGGTACAGCCGTACACAAATGGTGCTTCAGGCACTAATCGTCTTTAAGAACAGTGAGCTTAAGGTAATGTATTGAAGCATGAGATCCTTAAGAAGTGTGCATCCCTTCAATTGCAGCAAGCGCGTTATCAGACGCTATGTCTATTAGTCCCAAAAGCTGCCCTCCACACCTCATGCCATCTGCAATGTCCCCGGTGAACGCACCAAGGACACTCACAGCCTTCTGCTGCCAAATCTGGATGCCTGCCCCCAGCCTGCCGCCGCCCAATCTGGATCCCTGCACCCAGCCTACCGCCACTGACTCTGGATGCCTGCCCACAGCCTGCCGCTGCCTAATCTGGATCCCTGCCCTCCCTGATCGCCCCCCTCATTCTCTATCCCCCCTTCCCTCATTGCCTCTCCCTGCCTGCATTGTGGCTGTCATCCACTGTCGGCGTGTATGTGGGAGTCTCTCAGCCTGCTGCCACGGACTCTAAATCCCTACTCCAGCCTGCCGCCGCTGGATCCCTGCCCTTTCTGATTGAACACTCGCCCTCTATCCCCTCCCTCCCTCATTGACCCCTCCCTCTCACCCCCCCCCCTGTCTGCATTGTGGCAGTCAACCGCTGTGGGCGTGTACGTGGGAGTCTCCCAGCTGGAGTATGCGCGTCTGACTCTGGAGCAGAAGGTGTCCATTAATGCGTACTACGCAACAGGTGATTAAGCGTTTAAGTGGGGGTTGGGTTTAAATTTTTCGATGCTACAGCAGAAGGTGTCGATCAATGCGCAACAGGTGATCAAGCGGTGGCCGGGTTACAATTTGAAGATTTTGTAGCAGACGATGTCTATCAATGTGTACTTTGCGGCAAAGTGATCAACTATTCAAGGGGCGGTTGTATTTGAATTTGCTGGTTTTGGAGCAGACGTTGCCCACCGATGCAAGGACGGGCTCTTGACCTGCACTGTGTAGGGTCCCGTCATACTGTTTATTTATGTCACGACGCTAAGCTACTGAGACATTTGGCGCCAGATGTCCTTGGACGCTGCCTTGCGGGTGCCCGTCGAATGGAGCCTGCTGTATCCCTGAGTATCTACCTATTCGTGTTGACTTTGTTTGACCGGTGTCATAATCACTGTTTCGTTTTCGAACGTTTCAGCTACAATTCAGCTACATCACGGCCTACGGCCGAGTTGCCTGATGCAGCAAGCAAGCGCGCGGGCTGTGGGCCAGTCAAGGTTGGGTCCCAAGCTGCGTTGTTTCCTGAACCTCCATGCCCTAATAGGGCGTAGCTTTCTTTTATTTTATTTTTGGGTCCGAATCGGTGCAGTGGTGGTCGCCCGGCCGCGTCCAGGCGTGGTCTGGCACGCGTTGAAATACTCACTGTGGTCAAAAGCTTCTCTCCCATTTATGAGGGAGAGTAAAATCTGCCGGTATTCCCATAAAGTCTCCTTCACAGTAGACTGGTAAGATTCAACGTTTTAATTTATGAATTAAAATGCATTATGAAGTCGTAGGGATGATGGTGTCTTGTAACCAGCATCAAAAACTTGCACTCCCCCAGCGTGAAACATTTCCAAGGGCAGCAAAGCGTTTCAACCCTGCAAGCACCTCCGGCAAAAAAGAGTTTTTGCTATAGAGGCATCTGCTCCTGCCCTTGAGCCGCGTCATCAATTGAGTACCAGATTTTCCTACAAGCATCGCGTTCCCCCGCCTCCTGTCACAGGAGCACACCTCTCGGTGACCAACGCAAGCATAAAGTACGAGTACTCCCACAGCGTGAAATTCCACAGGCAGCAAAGCGTTTCGACCCTGCAGGTACCTCGTGCAAAAAACAAAGACAATTATTTCCCCCGGAGGCAGCCGTTTATACCCTTCAGCGGTGTCGTTAATTGAGTCCCAGGTTCTCCCATCAAGATCGCTTGCCCCTGCTCCCCGTCCCAGGAGCACACCTCTCGGTAACCAGCGGCCGCCTGTCCTTCACGTTCGGCCTGAGGGGGCCCGCGGTCACGGTGGACACGGCCTGCTCGTCATCACTTGTGGCCTGCCACCTGGCGGCGACGGCCCTGTGGCAAGGCGGCAGCAGGAGGAATGAGGGGACAGCGGCTCAGGCGGCGGCCGCAGTGCTGGGTGTGAACTTGACCCTGGCCAGCACTTGGACGCAGGTATGAATCGGGAGGGTGATGCAGTCAGGGGAGTGAGGAGTCAGTATTCAGGAGAGGTTTAGGGTTTGGGGTTAGGGGCTTTGCGTTGAGGGTTGAGGGTGAAGGGTTGGGGGTTCAGGGGGTAGAGTTCAGGATAGAGATGGAGAGGAAGCAAAGGTAAAGGGCTCCTGGAAGCCCAGAATGTTTGTGTGCCAACTGCAGCACTGCATCCGCTTGAAAACAAACTGTCCAAGCCAAAGATTCGCCATCTCTCTCCTGAGCCAAGGAAGGAAAGAAAGCTACGCCCTATTAGGGCGTGGAGGTTAAGGAAACAGTGCAGCTCTCCTGAACAGTGCAGCTCTCCTGAACAGTGCAGCTCTCCTGAACAGTGCAGCTCTCCTGAACAGTGCAGCTCTCCTGAACAGTGCAGCTCTCTCCTGAACAGTTCCGCTTCTTGTCACTGGTCACCCCCAGTTCGCTCTGCCTGGTCCTTTCTCAAACAGCTGTGTGTTAATGCCTTCATTTTGTAACAACAACAGAGACCTCGTACGTGCCTCTTCCCTCCCCTATCCCGCAGGCCTGCAACCGAGCCGGCATGCTGTCCCCTGAGGGCCGCTGCAAGACGCTGGACGCCTCCGCCGACGGCTACCTGCGCGCAGAGGGCTGCGGAGCCCTAATGCTCCGCCCTTGGAGCGGAGCCAACCCCAGCGCCCCTGCGGCCAGCCGGGGCCAGGGCGGGGCCCTCGGCAGTGGCTGCCTGGCCCTGCTCTCTGGCAGCGCCACTAACCAGGACGGGCGCAGCAGCAGCCTGACCGCGCCCAACGGCCCTGCGCAGCAAGCGGTGCTGAGGGATGCCCTTGCCCTGGGAGGGATGACACCCCTGCAGGTGATCGTGTTTTGGCGTGAATAGGTCAGGCATCCTCTCATGAACAGGTCAGGCATCCTCTCATGAACAGGTCAGGCATCCTCTCATGAACAGGTCAGGCATCCTCTCACAAACAGGTCAGGCATCCTCTCATGAACAGGTCAGGCATCCTCTCACAAACAGGTCAGGCATCCTCTCATGAACAGGTCAGGCATCCTCTCATGAACAGGTCAGGCATCCTCTCATGAACAGGTCAGGCATCCTCTCACAAACAGGTCAGGCATCCTCTCATGAACAGGTCAGGCATCCTCTCATGAACAGGTCAGGCATCCTCTCATGAACAGGTCAGGCATCCTCTCATGAATAGGTCAGGCATCCTCTCATGAACAGGTCAGGCATCCTCTCATGAATAGGTCAGGCATCCTCTCATGAACAGGTCAGGCATCCTCTCACAAACAGGTCAGGCATCCTCTCATGAATAGGTCAGGCATCCTCTCATGAATAGGTCAGGCATCCTCTCATGAACAGGTCAGGCATCCTCTCATGAACAGGTCAGGCATCCTCTCATGAATAGGTCAGGCATCCTCTCATGAATAGGTCAGGCATCCTCTCACAAACAGGTCAGGCATCCTCTTATGAACAGGTCAGGCATCCTCTCATGAACAGGTCAGGCATCCTCTCATGAACAGGTCAGGCATCCTCTCATGAATAGGTCAGGCATCCTCTCATGAACAGGTCAGGCATCCTCTCATGAATAGGTCAGGCATCCTCTCATGAACAGGTCAGGCATCCTCTCACAAACAGGTCAGGCATCCTCTCATGAATAGGCCAGGCATCCTCTCATGAATAGGTCAGGCATCCTCTCACAAACAGGTCAGGCATCCTCTCATGAACAGGTCAGGCATCCTCTCACAAACAGGTCAGGCATCCTCTCATGAATAGGTCAGGCATCCTCTCATGAACAGGTCAGGCATCCTCTCATGAACAGGTCAGGCATCCTCTCATGAACAGGTCAGGCATCCTCTCATGAATAGGTCAGGCATCCTCTCATGAATAGGTCAGGCATCCTCTCATGAATTGGTCAGGCATCCTCTCATGAACAGTTCAGGCATCCTCTCATGAATAGGTCAGGCATCCTCTCATGAATAGGTCAGGCATCCTCTCTCAAACAGGTCAGGCATCCTCTCATGAATAGGTCAGGCATCCTCTCATGAATAGGTCAGGCATCCTCTCATGAACAGGTCAGGCATCCTCTCATGAACAGGTCAGGCATCCTCTCATGAACAGGTCAGGCATCCTCTCATGAACAGGTCAGGCATCCTCTCATGAATAGGTCAGGCATCCTCTCATGAAGAGGTCAGGCATCCTCTCATGAATAGGTCAGGCATCCTCTCATGAACAGGTCAGACATCCTCTCATGAACAGGTCAGGCATCCTCTCACAAACAGGTCAGGCATCCTCTCATGAATAGGTCAGGCATCCTCTCATGAACAGGTCAGGCATCCTCTTATGAACAGGTCAGGCATCCTCTCATGAATAGGTCAGGCATCCTCTTATGAACAGGTCAGGCATCTTCGGAAACCCTCTAGTTTCCTTGCGCCAGCCCCCCTGACTTCTCATCCTTCTGACCCCTCCCCCCCTCTTGACACCCCCCATTGATTCCCCTCTCCCTTTGAAATCCCCCCCCCCCCCCTTCTGACACCTCTCCCCTCTTTGACTCCTCTCTCCCCTTGAAATGCCCTCCCCCTCTTAAAATCTCCTCCCCCTGAAACCCCCCCCCCCCCCCTCTTGACGCCTCTCCACTTTGACTCCCCTCCCCCCCTTGACTCCCTCCCCCCCCCCTTTAGTATTGACTCCTCTCCCTCCACTTTGACCCCCCTCCCCCCCTTGACTCCCCCCCCCCCCTTAAGTATTGACTCCTCTCCCTCCACTTTGACTCCCCTCCCCCCCTTGATGCCTCTCCCTTTGACTCCTCTCCCCCCCTTGACTCCCCCCCCCCCCTTAAGTATTGACTCCTCTCCCTCCACTTTGACTCCCCTCCCCCCCTTGATGCCTCTCCCTTTGACTCCTCTCCCCCCCTTGACTCCCCCCCCCCCCTTAAGTATTGACTCCTCTCCCTCCACTTTGACCCCCTCACCCCCTTGATGCCTCTCCCTTTGACTCCCCTCTCCCCCTTGACTCCCCCCCCCCCCCTTAAGTATTGACTCCTCTCCCTCCACTTTGACTCCCCTCCCCCCCTTGACTCCTCCCCCCCCCCCTTAAGTATTGACTCCTCTCCCTCCACTTTGACCCCCTCACCCCCTTGATGCCTCTCCCTTTGACTCCCCTCCCCCCCTTGACTCCCCCCCCCCCCCCCCCTTGAGTATTGACTCCTCTCCCTCCACTTTGACTCCCCTCCCCCCCTTGACTCCCCCCCCCCCCCCCCTTAAGTATTGACTCCTCTCCCTCCACTTTGACTCCCCTCCCCCCCTTGACTCCCTCCCCCCCCTTAAGTATTGACTCCTCTCCCTCCTCTTTGACCCCCCTCCCCCCTTGACCCCCCCCCCCTCTGGACGTCCCTCCCACCACATGGTAACAGATCTGTAAGCTAGAGATGCACGGCACCGGCACCCCTCTGGGTGACCCCATCGAGCTGGGAGCTGCCGTGGCTGTATACGCCACGGCCCAGGGGGGTCCCAAGGGAGCATCCGCCGCCAGCCAGCCCGACAGGGCAAGCAGGCAGGCACCCCTCATCCTCACTGCACTGAAGTCGGACATCGGGCACGCGGAGCCTGCTGCAGGTGTGTGTGTGTGAGGGGGGGGCATCGCGCTGAGGGGGCACATGGCGCTTCAGCTGTTTGCTTGAGTTTGTACCCGACCACCATTGGCCGGCTGTCGGGTAGTTACCACTGTAGGCCTGTCTGGGCTTGATCCCCATGGGCCCATCCCCACGCCCCAGGCACAAACCAGCTGCATGCCTTGCTGCCTGAGGCGCTTCGTTAAAAGAGCCCCGCTGTCGTGAGCGGGCTAGCCCACTAAGGATAGAACTGCTGTGGATCGAGCGGTACCTCACGCCTCCTGCTTCGGCGGAGGACTGGTCTTTCTTTCTTTCTTTCCTTCTTTCTTTCTTGCTGCCTGAGGCGCCTTAGCCGTGGGCCGTGATGCACCTGAATGGTCTCTGAAGGACCACGACGTGATGTAGCTGAATAGTAGCTGAAGGACCATCACTTGATGTAGCGGAATAGTAGCTGAAGGACCATAGCGCCGACGGCAAATTTCATGAGGTGCTTTCGGCATTTGTGCTCAGAGGGCCCACAGGAGAAATGAGGGCATCTGATAGTCTCCACTACTCAACTCGATTTTTGCAGCAGAGCTAGTACTGGTGTTCTTTGTTGCTATAAAGGCTAATTTTGAAGTGTCCAGTGCACACGGGAAAGGGAGAGTCGTTTATATGCGTAAGGGGCCTGTCACGCAGGGCCCCTAGGTGACAGGCCCCTTACGCGTATAAACGACTATCCCTTTCTCGGACTACCGGTATACCCCCTCGGGCTACCGGTAGTCCCCCTTAGCCGGGGGACTGGTCCGACCACCTAGGCTAGGGGTTGGACCATTCCCCCGGCTAATCTTTGTGATATAAAATAAAACACCACAATTTTCTTTCTTGGTCAATCCTTCGATGGGCCAAGGGCACCAAGGTGCCAACCTGGGGCCCGCCCCCCCCCCCCTGTTCGGTGACAAGCCACTTCTGCGCTACAAACTCCCACTTATATTCCCCTCATAATTGTATGAATATATGCTAACAAATCATGATCAGACAATGGGGAATCATCAACCGCACACGTCATTAAGTCGACTTGAGGGAAGCCAAGGTATTTTTGGCCTGTGCCGCATCCACACCTCTCCCCCTCTGGCCCTCACATATGAATTATTCTTTGGCCGGGCACTATTGGCCAGTCTCTGGCCTCTCACGCAGGTATTCTAGGCCTTTGCCAGGCTCTACACCTCTCCCTCTCTCTGGCACTGGCACTCGCATTTTTTGCCTGCCAGCCTGTCAATATTGGCCTATCTCTCTCCCTGTCACGCAGGCATTATAGGTCTGTGTCCCTTCCACACCTTTCTCCCTCTCTCCCTCCCACACTTGTATTATTGGCCTGTGCCGGGCTCTTCACCTCCTCCCCCCTGCCTTTCCCTCTCTGACACTCACTCTCGTATTCTTGGCCTGTCTCTCTCCCTGTCACACAGGCATCCTAGGCCTGTGCCGGGCTCTTAACCTCTTCCCCCCTTCCCTTCCCTCCCTGACACTCAGGTATCCTAGGCCTATGCCGGGCTCTACACCAAGCACATTCCCGCCTGTCCTTCCCTCTGCTCCACCTGCGGCACCTGAACCCTTACCTGGGCCCCTCCATCGACACCTTCACGGCGGCGGCAAGGGGCAACAGGCAGCAGCAGCAGCAGCAGCAGCAGGAGAAGGGGCAGGCGCAGGGCATGGCGCAACTGCCCAGGGCTACCGGTCCGTGGGTGTTGGCGAGATCCACAGGCTCGGGGTCTGGGGCGCAGCCAGGTGGCGACGTCGGCCAGATGGAGGGCAGGGTGGCTGTGGGAGTCAGTGCTTTTGCCTTTCAGGTGCGATCTCTGTGATGGGATGAGTTCGGATGACGACCAACAAAATATGGGGCCTGGTTTTTAGCCTTGCTAATGGTCTGGACCCCTTTGGCTCTGCCAAAGTAACAAAAAAACCTGCAGGGGCTGGTGTACCTTTGGTGCAAAATCTTGTGATGAATGGGACTGATGGGATGTGGTCTCGTTGCTGTGATATTTTGAGCTCTGAGGTGCGTCCTCTGTCATGAGATGTGGTCTGGTTGCTGTGATCTTTCCAGCTCCGAGGTTTGTCCTCTGTGATGAGATGTGTTTGCCTTGCTGTGACCAAGGGCGATCGGATACGTTTGGATCCTGTGATGAATGGGAGGGATGGCATGCGTTTGACTGGATGTGTCTTGATTCGCTCTGCCTGGCCTTGGCGAAAGAGCCTGACCCTTAGCGAAAAAGGCTTTGGGTGGTTGCGTCAGCTATGTAGCAACCACCAGGGGGGGGGGGGGAGGGATGGGATGCGTTTGGCTTGCTGTGACAAAGAGGGGTGATGAATGCGGTGGGCGTGAAAAGCTCGGCCACCCAGCTTGTCAAGGTCGGTACTGTTCCTTTTGAGAAGAATTAGGTCAAAAGCTTTAGAGATTGGGTTGACTGGTAACTTCATAAGGACCACCCTCCCTTAATCCTCGCTTCATTTCCACGACAGGGCACCAACGCCCATGCCATCCTGACATCCTGCCCCGTCACCGATGTGAATCCCACCACATTCCAACCGCCGAACGCCTCCCCTGTATCCCAACCCCCTGTGGAACGCGAGCGGTACTGGATCCACCCCCGACTGCACCCTCTGGCCGGGACAGTGCTCACGACTGGCTCCGAACCCGGATCCGAGGCCGGATCCGTGGTCTCGGTGCACTTCCGCCTGCCCAGCGCCCGCCTGGGATTCCTGATGGACCACCGCGTCATGGGCATGCCGCTGCTGCCGGCAGCCGCCATGCTTGAGATGGCCGTGGCGGCCGTGGCCACGGCGCTGGGTGACTCCAGCCTGGCGTCGGGGAGCGGACCTGCCGCTTCGACTCCCTCCGCCCAGTCGGCTTCGAGCTGGTGCATCTCCGGGTTGCAGATGCTGCGGCCGATTGTGATGCCGGAGCAGGTCCAGGGTGGAGGCCTCGTGGTCAGTTGCAAAGTGATGCTGGGCCATGGCTTGGTCGAGCTGTCGTACAGGGCAGACAGCGGCGGCAGCGGTGGCGGCGGGAGTGAGGCAGCAGAGGAAGGCGGAGTGGTCGTGGCGAAGGGGGCTGTCTCCCTTTTGGGGGCTGCTCAGCATGCCGCCGCTCCGCCGGTGGACCGGACCGCCGTAGTCGCTCCTGCCACAGCGGGAGCGGGGACTTCCCTTCGGGCAGATTCCCGGCGTCTGGCTGTTCTCGCGGCCTTCTTAGGCGTGGCAGACCTGGTGGCTGGCCGGCGGGCAGGTCCGCCAGCCGCACCCGCCTCAGGATCCGGATCTGGATCTGAAACTGTGTTTTCAGGGACCCCCTCGATGGGCCAGCTGTGCCCCGCCCCCGGCGGCTGCCTGAGCGAGACCGGCGCCAGCTGGCACACTGACGGCTTCCACACTTTCCCCGGCCATCTCGACAGCGCCTTCCACTTGGGCGTGGTTGCGCCGGGTTCTGGAGCCAAGGTGCCAGTCGCTGCGGGAGCCTTCGTTGTCGGAAGCTCCTCTACGCCCTCGGTCGGCGACGAGGAGGCCGCGGGGTCCGAGCAAACCGCGAACGGCGCCGGTAGTATGTGGGCGGTGATGAGCCCCGGGGAAAAAGCCGCGCTGCAGGAGCAGTCGGCAGGCCCTGCGGCAGCTGAGGGCCAGGGCAAGCCCAGTGGGGACACCAGCACCTTCTACATGGTTGCCAGGAGTGGAGCGGGGTGCAGGGCGGTGCTCCGAAACCTCGAGACGGTGACCATGAGCAAGGCGCAGCGTGCCGACCGGCAGAGGAAGCAGCAGATCCCGTCGCAGGTGCTGCCCGGGAGCGCGGGCGAGGCAGCGGCAGCAGCCGCGCAGACAGCCGCAGATTCGGAGCAGCAGGTGGCGTATGAGGTGCAGTGGCTGGTGGCGGAGCCGCAGGCAGCAGACGCGCAGGCTGAGCAGCCGGCGCCAGCGGGCCTGGCCTGCATAAACTTCAGCCGCAGCGGCGCCGGCGCCGGCCGCGGATTCACCATTGCCGCCGCTCCCAGCTGGGCTGAAGGGCCCAGCAGCTGTGGAGGAGGTGGCAGCGGCGCTCCTGCCGGCGCTGCGGCGGCCCTGCAGCTGCTCCAGGGGGCAGCTCTGGTTGCCCCAGAGCCCAACCTGGGGGAGGGGCTACTGAACAGCGTTGCCGTTGTCCTGCCGGGCGGAGCAGCGGGAGTTGATAATGTGTCACATGGCCCATGTGGAGGTATGTTAGCCATCCAGATCTCAGCCCTAGGCACAGCCCGAACAGGGCAGGCCTAGGCGAGCTCGTTCCTAATCCTTGCCTTGAACGGTGGCGGTCATCGGTGCTTATTTTTTCGTGACTCAGCTGCATGACAGCTACACTCTGGCCTCTGGCCAGAGACCCTAGTTGAGGCCAGCCAAACTGCCTTGGGCACCATTGGTAGGCAGGTCCTGGTTTGGCCCCAATCGGGCCCTAAGCGGTTGCGGGTTGGCCTGCCGAAGGGTGGACTCGTAGCCGAAAAGAGTAACACTGGCCGTCATGCTTCAGTCCACACCTGGAGCCTTCCACATCCCAGCCCTAGACACACCCCGGTCAGGCAGGCCTAGGCGAGCTTGCTGCTTATACTTGCTTTGAATGCCACACCCCAGCCCTAGACACAGCTCGGACAGGCAGGCCTAGGCAAGGTTGCTGCTTATACTTGCTTTGAGCGGTGGCCGTCATGCTTCCACCCCTTGGTTCTTCCCCACACCTTTGCTCCAGTCCACACTAAGGCTTTCCTCCACACCTTTGCTCCAGTCCACGTCTGGACCCATCCCCACACCTTCCCTTCACCTCAAACCTCCGCCCATCCCCACATCCCTTCCCAATTCCTATGCAGGTACCCTAGGACCCCTGGGGGATTCTGTGTGTGCAGCTTCTATAGCGGGCCTGCTACGCACATCCGCCACCGAGGGTTCAGCGGGGACCTGGTCGCTCCTGGCCACGAGCACACATCAAGCCAGAGCCCGCAAGTCACCAGGTAGCTGTAGCAGTAATAGCTGGTGTAGCTGTGGTAGAGATTGTAACAGGTACAGCAGCAGTAGCAGCAGTAGTAGCAGTAGCAGTAGCAGTAGCAGCAGCAGCAGCAGCAGCAGCAGCAGCAGCAGCAGCAGCAGCAGCAGCAGCAGCAGTAGTAGCAGTAGTAGCAGTTGCAGCTGTAGTAGCAATTGCAGCTGTAGTAGCAGTTGCAGCTGCAGTAACATCAGCAGCAGTAGCAGGGCAGCAGCAGCAGCAGCAGCAGTAGTAGCAGTAGTAGCAGTTGCAGCTGTAGTAGCAGTTGCAGCTGTGGTAGTAGCAGCAACTGCAGTAACATCAGCAGCAGTAGCAGGGCAGCAGCAGCAGCAGTGACAGTGGTAGCAACAGGACATCAGTGGCAGCAGTGGCAGCAGGAGCAGCAGTGACAGTGGCTGCAGGAGTAGTAGGGACACAAGTATGGCGCCCGTTCCTGCGCTCACCTACCCGTGCCAGGTGGAGCCGCTGCAGAGATCACGGGTCACCTGCCCTTCATCTACCTCTCACCTACCTGACACCTACCTGTCACCTACCCCTCATCTACCTCTCACCTACCTAACACCTACCTGTCACCTACCCCTCATCTACCTGTCACCTACCTGTCACATACCTCTCACCTGTCCCCCACCCACCCGACACCTGCCCCTCATCTGTCCCTCACCTGCTCCTCACGCAACCCTCACCTACCTCCCACCTTCCTGTGCCAGGTGGCGCCGCTGCAGAGATCACGGGTCACCTCGAGGCCGCTGTTGCCGCTGGAGGCGCCCTCTCGGTCCCTCGGCTGATGCCATGCGAGACGGCAGGCACAGCAGCCTCAGCCGCTGGGGAATGGGTTCAGCTTCGGCCCAGGCCGAGGGGGAGCCTGGCCGGCATGGTTCCGGAGCGGATGGACCTTGACGCGGCGACGGCGCAGCTGGCGCCCGGCGAGGTGCTGGTTTCGGTGCAGGCTGTGGGCATCAACTTCCGGGACGTTCTCAATGTGAGTGTACGGCGGTGTCCACTGGAGTATTGCAAGCATGCAACAGTCACACAAAACTGCATTTACGAACATGTGCACATATAAAACGCCAAACTCATGACATCATACCGGTATATAAATAAAAGTGAGCGTAGCTGTGTGAGTGGCTGAGTGTGAATCGTAATCTATTAGCATGATCATCCGCAGCTGCCGACGAGGGCCACATGCGCCTCCGTTTGTACCGCCCATACGACCCTCCTTATCTAGTTATCTTCCATGCGGGTGCCGGGCATGTATTTCGGTGACCCCGGGGATTTGTTTTTATTTTGGAACAAGACATTGGGCACTAACTTTCTAGCAAAGTCAATAGCCGCCATGAGAAAAGCCCCTTTCTCCCATTGCATGCAGGTGCTAAGCATGTATCCCGGTGACCACGGGGATTTGTGTTTTCTTTTTGGAACAGGATATGGGCACTAACTTTCTAGCGAAATTAATAGCCACCATGAGAAAAGCCCCTTTCTCCCCTTGCATGCGGGTGCTGGGCATGTATCCCGGTGACCCGTATTTATTTATTTAATTGGACATTAACTTTCAAAACAAATCAATAGTCACCATGGCAAATCAATGGCCACCCTGAAAAGCCCCTTCTTCCATACAGGTGCTGGGCATGTATCCCAGTGACTTGTATATATTTTTAATTGGACATTTGGCATTTACATTATAGCAAAGTCAATAGCCACCATGAGAAACGCCCCTTTCTCCCCTGCGTGCAGGTGCTGGGCATGTATCTCGGTGACCCGTACATATTTTTTAATCGGACATTTGGCATTCACTTTCAAAACAAATCAATAGTTACCACGGCAAATCAATGGCGACCATGAGAAAACCCCCAGAATTCTCTTTCATGCAATTGCTGGGCATGTATCCCAGTGACCCGTATAATGTTTTTTAATTGGACACTTGTTATTCGCTTGAAGAAAAACAATACTCACCACGGCAACTCAATGGCCACCATGAAAAAAGCCCCTCCTTCCATGCCATTGCTGGGGCATGTATCCCGGTGACTCGTACTGTTTTTTCTTTGAACTGGACATTTGGCATTCATTTCCAAACAAAATCGTCAGTCACCATGCTCACAATCGGGAGTCACCATGAGGCGCCCCTTTCTCCCCTTCCATGCAGGTCCTGGGCATGTATCCCGGTGACCCCGGTGAGCCTGGATCCGACTGCGCCGGCATTGTGATGGCCACCGGGCCTCAGCCCCAGCATCCAAGACCACAGGGGGCGGCAGCCGGACCTAGGCTGCAAGTGGGCGACCGGGTGTTCGGCCTGGCACATGGCTGCTTGGGAACGATTGTGGCGGGCCCGGCTTGCATGATGGCCAAGATGCCGCCCGGCATGGGGATGCAGGCAAGGACTGGGGCGGAGGGGAGAGGGAGGGAGTGTTGTGGGGGTGGGGATGGGGGAGACAGGGGAGAGGGAGGGAGTGTTGTGGGGATGGGGATGGGGGTAGAGGGGAGAGGGAGGGAGTGTTGTGGGGGTGGGGATGGGGGAGACAGGGGAGAGGGAGGGAGTGTTGTGGGGGTGGGGATGGGGGAGACAGGGGGGAGGGAGGGAGTGTTGTGGGGGTGGGGATGGGGGAGACAGGGGAGAGGGAGGGAGTGTTGTGGGGGTGGGGATGGGGGAGACAGGGGAGAGGGAGGGAGTGTTGTGGGGATGGGGATGGGGGTAGAGGGGAGAGGGAGGGAGTGTTGTGGGGGTGGGGATGGGGGAGACAGGGGAGAGGGAGGGAGTGTTGTGGGGATGGGGATGGGGGTAGAGGGGAGAGGGAGGGAGTGTTGTGGGGGTGGGGATGGGGGTAGAGGGGAGACAGGGGAGACAGGAGACAGGGGAGACAGGAGAGACAGGGGAGGCAGGGGAGACAGGGGAGACAGGGGAGGCAGGGGAGACAGGGGAGATAGGGGAGACAGGGGAGACAGGGGAGACAGGGGAGACAGGGGAGACAGGGGAGACAGGGGAGACAGGGGAGACAGGGGAGACAGGGGAGACAGGGGAGACAGGGGAGACAGGGGAGACAGGGGAGGCAGGGGAGACAGGGGAGACAGGGGAGGCAGGGGAGGCAGGGGAGGCAGGGGAGACAGGGGAGACAGGGGAGACAGGGGAGGCAGGGGAGACAGGGGAGGCAGGGGAGACAGGGGAGACAGGGGAGACAGGGGAGACAGGGGAGACAGGGGAGACAGGGGAGACAGGGGAGACAGGGGAGGCAGGGGAGACAGGGGAGACAGGGGAGACAGGGGAGACAGGGGAGGCAGGGGAGGCAGGGGAGACAGGGGAGACAGGGGAGACAGGGGAGACAGGGGAGACAGGGGAGACAGGGGAGGCAGGGGAGATAGGGGAGACAGGGGAGACAGGGGAGACAGGGAAGACAGGGGAGACAGGGGAGACAGGGGAGGCAGGGGAGGCAGGGGAGACAGGGGAGACAGGGGAGACAGGGGAGACAGGGGAGACAGGGGAGACAGGGGAGGCAGGGGAGGCAGGGGAGACAGGGGAGGCAGGGGAGGCAGGGGAGGCAGGGGAGGCAGGGGAGGCAGGGGAGACAGGGGAGACAGGGGAGACAGGGAAGACAGGGGTGGTCGTGGGCCAGGGTTTGTTTGTTCTGCCGTTGGAAGGGTTTGGCCAGGGATGGGGGGTGGTAGGGGGCAGGGTTTAGGCTTAAGGGTTCAGGTTTGAGGGTTGAGGGGGCTGGTGTTGTTAGGTGTGAGGTTCTTTTAGGGTGTTCCCCCCTTGTTGAAGATTGTCTCTATCCTGTTTTTTGACTGAGGTCTTATGCACACACTTTTTAACACTTTTTTTACTCGGGCCTTACACACACACTTTTTAACCCTTTTTTACTCAGGTCTTACGCACACACTTGTTAACATTTTTTGACTCCAGTCTCACTTGTTAGAGGGGGGGGCAAGGTCTGCTTTCAGAAATCTGATGTCTGAAAACACTCGTTAAAGTCCCTCCAGATGCCGGGTGGGGAGGGGTGGGGGCTCTGCTCTCAATACAGACAGGTATAACCGAAGTGCTCAAAAGTGTAGTCTTGCATGAGACTTCTCGTGTAGTTTGGCCCAGGGGGGGGGAAGCCACGAGGGTTTGATCCAGGCCAAAACCAGGAGCTTTGACTGTACAGTTTGGCAGGTCCGGGATGTCGCAGGGGTCCCTGGCAAGTGCCCCCTGCAGAATACCGCAAAATATAATTTGCAACCCTTAACCGACGACCAAAAAACAAAACCCCGAACCTTCAACCCTTACACCTGACCCCATATTTAGAGTGCCACAGGAAGGTTGTGACATGCCCTAATACCATAATCATCACGCATAGCTTAGTCCAACCTACTTCTGCCCCGCCCTCCCTCTTGGTCCAACCTGCTTCTACCCCGCCCTCCCTCTTGGTCCAACCTGCTTCTACCCCGCCCTCCCCCTTAGTACAACCTGCTTCCACCCCGCCCTCCCCCTTGGTCCAACCTACTTCCTTCCCGCCCTCTCCGTTGGTCTAACCTACTTCCTCCCCGCCATCCCCCTTGGTTTAACCTACTTCCACCCCTCCCCACCCCGCCCTCCCCCTTGCAGGATGCTTCCACCATCCCGACCGTCTTCATGACAGTAGAGGCAGCTCTGGTGGGCATCGCTGACCTGGCGCCGGGGCAAGTGGCCCTCCTGCATGCCGCAGCGGGAGGGGTCGGGCTGGCCGGGTTGCAGGTAAGGTTTTATAATTAAGGGTCCAGGGTTTGGGGTACAGGGTGGGGATTTATGTGATCTGTAGATGCACCTTGCAATGACGTGTGAAGCATGTGGAGGTGGTGGCAGATCAGGTCAGGTCAGATCATATCAAATTATATCAGGTAAGATCAGATCATGTCAGGCAAGATCAGATTAGGTCAAATTAGACGTGAGGAACATGCAAAGATGGTGGCGGATCAGATCAGATCAGATCAGATCAGATCAGATCAAATCAGATCAAATCAGATCAGGCGTAGTTGGTGCTTTCCTTTGGTGTGAAGCTGACATTTATATAAGCCAATACATTATTTGATTAATTTATGTGAGCTGGAGCTTATTTATCTTGTGTGTGTACAACTGTGTTAACTGCACAGTGGTGACGGGTCGTGGGTCTCAGGGGCCACTAACCTTTTTGGCATCCCCTCAACCTGCCAGTTTCTTGAACAACTTACCGTAGTCTGCAGACTTGAAACAAAAGATGCAATTTGTCTCAAGCTGTACCCCCACTAGCTCATTTACCGACAACAGGCTGCCAGCGGCTTGTCGGATTGATGCATTTCGAAGTCCGCTTCCCGTTTTAGAATGTGTGCTTTGCGTCCGTTCCAGGTGGCTGCTGCCGCCGGGGCTGTTGCCGTGGCCACTGCGGGCGGGCCGCCCAAGCGTCACCTCCTGCGTGCGGCTGTTGGCGTGCGCCACGCGTCCGGCTCGCGCGACACTGCGTTCGTGGAGGACTTGATGCTGGGCGCTGCAGGCGGCGTGGACGTGCTGCTCAACTCCCTCACATCGCCTGGTGAGAGTACGGATGGAGCACGAGGGGTCGGCAATCATGATCAAGTCCAATGGAGATGACAAGTATAAATTGTATCTGTTGGTGGGAACTGCACTTGTGCTCAACTAAAGGAAGGGAAACCTTGTATACAAGACACAAATGGGTTTAGGGTTTAGGGTTTAGGGTTTAAGGTTAGGATGAGAGACCTTGTATACAATACACAAATGGGTTTAGGGTTTAGGGTTTAGGGTGTAAAATTTGGATGAGAGACCTTGTATACAAGACACAAATGGGTAAGGGTTTAGGGTTTAGGGTTTAAGGTTAGGATGAGAGACCTTGTATACAATACACAAATGGGTAAGGGTTTAGGGTTTAGGGTTTACGGTTAGGATGAGAGACCTTGTATACAAGACACAAATGGGTAAGGGTTTAGGGTTTAGGGTTAAAGGTTAGGATGAGAGACCTTGTATACAATACACAAATGGGTAAGGGTTTAGGGTTTAGGGTTTAAGGTTAGGATGAGAGACATTGTATGCAATACACAAATGGGTAAGGGTTTAGGGTTTAGGGTTTAAGGTTAGGATGAGAGACCTTGTATACAAGACACAAATGGGTAAGGGTTTAGGATTTAGGGTTTAAGGTTAGGATGAGAGACCTTGTATACAATACACAAATGGGTAAGGGTTTATTGTTTAGGGTTTAGGGTTTAAGGTTAGGATGAGAGACCTTGTATATAATACACAAATGGGTAATGGTTTAGGGTTTAGGGTTTAAGGTTAGGATGAGAAACCTTGTATACTATACACAAATGGGTAAGGGTTTAGAGTTAGGATGAAAAACCTTGTATATAAGACACAAATGCCAATGTGGTGATATGGCTCCCGCGGCACTATAACTCTTTGCCGCCTCCCCCTTCCCGCTGAACCCTAAACCCTAAACCCTAAACCCTAAACCCTAAACTTTAAACCCTTACGGACCTCAATGCGAAGGCATGGTAGCCGCCTCCCTATCCCTGCTAAACCCCAATACCCTTCACCCTTCACCCTTCAACCCTTCAACCCCCAAACCCTTAACAACAAACCCCTCCCAGTCTCCACTGCACAGGTCTGGTTGCCGTATCTCGCTCCCTGCAGAGCCCTAAAACCTTGAATCATTTATCCCAAACCCTGCAAGCTTGAACTTTTGCGGTCGCCACTGCGCAGGCATGGTTGTTGCCTACCTCTCCCTGCTAAACCCTGAACTGCTAATCCACAAAACCAAACCCTCAACCCTCAACCCTCAACTCTTGGCCGATCCCACTACCCAGGCATGGTAGCCGCCTCCCTGTCCCTGTTAAACCCTGAACTGTTTATCCACAAAACCAAACCCTCAACCCTCAACCCGTTGCGGACCCCACTACCCAGGCATGGTAGCCGCCTCCCTCTGCCTGCTCAACCCTGGCGGGCGAATGGTGGAGCTGGGCAAGCGGGACATCTGGGGGCAGCGGAGGGCGGCTCAGGTCAGTGAGAGGGACATGGAGTAAAAGGGACATGGACGAAAAGGGACATGGAGTAAAAGGGACATGGACTAAAAGGGACATGGACTAAAAGGGACATGGAGTAAAAGGGACATGGACTAAAAGGGACACGCCCAACCGCAGCCCCTCTATAGATTATACAACTTGAGATAACCCTCCAGCTCCTTCCCCGATCTTAGGGCCTCAGGAAGGGAGCTGACGGGGGTAACAATTGCTCAGGAGGAGGTAACTGACACACATTTTTAATATATTGCTGGACCTGCGAGCCTTTTTTTAGCATGGCCTGAAGGGCCGTTAGATTGATGAGTCACAGTCCCTGTGAATTTGGTATGGGATTGAGGGTTTAGGTTAGGGTTTTGACTAAGGGCTTTATGATTTAGGGTACTGTATGGAGCAAAGGAGTTAGGGTATAGGATTTCTGGTTCAGGGATCGAGGTCAAGGATTGGGGTTTAAAGGATCTAAGGTTTGTAGGTGTTTTTAAATATATATGCCCCTTGTACCCCCTTCCCCTTTCACCTGTCCCAGCCCTCAACCCACCCTCTCCCCCTCCCCCTCCACCCACTCGACCCCCCCTCCCCTCTTCTTCCAGCCCTCCACCTACCCGCGCACTCCTCCCTTCCTCTCCCAGCCCCCTACTTACCCCTCCGCCCCTCTCCCCTCCTCTCAGCCCTCCACCTACCCGTCCCCCCCCCTCCTCTCCCAGGAGCGCCCCGACGTGCTCTACAGCCTCCTCGCCATCGACTTCCTGCCGCCCCACCTCCTGGGCCGCCTCCTCTCCCGAGTCTCCGACAAGATGGCCGCCGGCCGCCTCCGCCCGCTCCGCTCGCTGTGCTACAGCCTCGCCTCCGCCGCGGCCGCGATGCGCACGCTGGCGCAAGCGGGCCAGGCGGGCAAGGTTGTCACGATGGCGCTGCCCCGCGGCCCGGCCATCGGCTCTGGTTCCTCCGGCGCGAACGTCGCGGTGACCGGCGGGACCGGCGGCCTGGGTCTGCTGGTCGCCTCTTGGCTGGTTGCCACGGGAGCGGCCAGTCGCATCACACTTCTAGGCCGGAGCGGCCGGACTGCGCAACCCGCGCAGCCTTCCCCAGCTCCCGGGGGTGCGTCCAGTAAAGCGCCGCCCGCTGCTTCCTCCTCCTCGCCCACCTCGGCTTGGTCGACGCTGACTGAATCTGGTGCTGAGGTGGTTGTCGCGGCTGCTGACTGCGCGCTGGCGGAAGACGCGCGGGCCGCATGGACGGGACGGATGCTGCTGACTGGAGGTGGAGGTGCTGCTGCTGCCCCTGCTACTCCGCCCTTGCCCCCGCTGGACGCGGTGCTGCATGCAGCGGGGGTGCTGACGGACGCCTTAGTGGCGAATCAAAGCCTGGGGCACGTGCGGAGGTGAGCAAGGGGGGCATGTGTGGAGGGTGAGTGAGGGGGGCATGTGTGGAGGGTGAGTAAGGGGGCATGTGTGGAGGGTGAGTAAGGGCATGTGTGGAGGGTGAGTTAGGGGGGCATGTGTGGAGGGTGAGTAAGGGGGCATGTGTGGAGGGTGAGTAAGGGGGCATGTGTGGAGGGTGAGTAAGGGGGCATGTGTGGAGGGTGAGTAAGGGGGGCATGTGTGGAATGTGAGTAAGGGGGGCATGTCTGGAGGGTGAGTAAGGGGGGCATGTGTGGAGGGTGAGTAAGGGGGGGCATGTGTGGAGGGTGAGTAAGGGGGGCATGTGTGGAGGGTGAGTAAGGGGGGCATGTGTGGAGGGTGAGTAAGGGGGGCATGTGTGGAGGGTGAGTAAGGGGGGCATGTCTGGAGGGTGAGTAAGGGGGGCATGTGTGGAGGGTGAGTAAGGGGGCATGTGTGGAGGGTGAGTTAGGGGGGCATGTGTGGAGGGTGAGTAAGGGGGGGCATGTGTGGAGGGTGAGTAAGGGGGGCATGTGTGGAGGATGAGTAAGGGCATGTGCCGAGGTGAGCGAGGGCTTGGGCTGAGGCGATGGTGGAAGATGTCTGACAAGCACACAGGCCCTGAAGGTGCAGCTTTAGGATCCTCTTCGCCATCCTGACAAATCCAAACGTTGTCCCACCCCTGCTGTGCCATTCCCCCCATGGCCTTCGACCCCAGGCTGGCAGTGTTATCCTGGCACATTCAAGCGGTCCCGTATCTGCTGTGCCATGACCATCCCTCGCCTCCGTCCCCAGGCTGTGCTTGTCACCCTGACACATTATTACGTCCTCCCAATCTACCATGCCAGTCCCCCCAGAGACTTTGCCCCAAAGCTGGCGTCCCTATCCTCCAGCGCAGTGCTGCTGGTAGCGTCAACTGACACTTCATAATTAGACAACAATTCACTGTGCATCATTTCCCCCCCACCAGGGCTTGCGCCCCCAAGCTGGCAACATCAACCTAGCGGATCATGATGATGTTAAACCTTTCTTTGCCACTCCCGCCCAGAGCCTGCGCCAATGCCTGCGCCCCCAAGCTGGCAACGTCAACCGGGTATATCATCATGATGTTTAATTCCCTGTGCCTCATTTCCCCCTCCAGGGCTTGCGCCCCCAAGCTGGCAAAGTCAACCAGATACATCATAACGATGCACCAATTCCCTGTGCCTCATTCACCCCCAGGGCTTGCGCCCCCAAGCTAGCTGCCCTGTCCTCCAGCTCAGCACTGCTGCGGGGTGTCTCCCCGTTGTCGTCCATCGTCCTTTTCTCTAGTGTGGCATCGCTGGTCGGGGCGGCGGGGCAGGCCAGCTATGTGACGGCCAATTGCGGGATGGACGCTTGGTCTCATCAACAGACTTCCCAAGGTGTGGAGGTGTCTTAATGTGTGAGGGCGGAAGTGTGGGACGCGGAAGTGTGGGGGGCGGAAGTGTGGGGGCGGGAGTGTCTTAATGGGCACTGGTTGGTCGCTGTCTGAGTGACACAGGCAAGCAGGCTTGATTTCGCCAACAGAGGGGACTAGGCAGGTGGGCGGAATTGTCTGTATGGGCAAACTGGGCATGGGGTGCGGCTGTCTGAGAGGCACACACAATCAGAGGCTGAATTGTCAGGATGGACATGGGCTATCGCTATTTCCTCACACGTGTCATGATGAAGATAATTCCCCATGGGGTGCTCACGGCGGCCTATTCCCTGAAACCCCTCTGCCACCGGTGTGGAAGTATGAAGTACAGGTGTGGAAGTATGAAGTACAGGTGTGGAAGTATGAAGTACCGGTATATCGTATGCAGAAATGGTGGAAGTGACACAGTTGTTGTTATGCAGGCTGGATCCCCCGGATGGGCACGGGTGGGCACAAACCTAAAATAAATGTTGGGAAAACAAAGTACCTTCGTATAGGTACCGGTAGTTCAAAATACAGTTTTGTCATATTTTGTCATATGAGGGGTACAGGCAAGCAGGTTTAATTGCCTGCAAGGACATGTGCATTTCTTTCAGAGGCGCACGGAGAAGCAGGCCAGCAGAACCTGCGATCATGACAGCTGCTGACGGTCCCTTTTTAGGTCTGCTTTTTAAATGCCTGCCAAGCCATTTGATTGCCTGCCAAGCCAAGCTGGCACCTGCCCCCACACACTTCTCTCTCCCTCAGGCTAGCCCTCTGGACAGCTTTTTGGGGTCCTTTCTTAGGCAAACTTTTAAGTGCCTGAAAAACTGGCACCCTGGCTCCCTAGTCCCTACCCTCCCTAAGGCATGCCCTCAGGTCAGCTTTTTGACAGTCATTTGTTAGGCAAGCTTTTGAAATGCCTGTCGAGCCAAGCTGGCACCTGTCCCCCCTCCCTACCTCTTCCTCAGGCATGCCCTGCACCGCCATCCAGTGGGGTGCGTGGTCTAGCGCCGGCATGGCCTCAGAGGCAGTGAAGGCCAGGTTGGAGCGCCTGGGCCAAGGGGTGCTGCAGCCCCAAGCCGGCCTAGCAGCGCTAGCGGCAGTCCTCCGTGGTGGCTCCGCCTTCGGTGGACTGTCCGGCAGGCAAGGCGCTGCGGCGGTCACGTGCGTGAATCCGTTCGATTGGGGCAGGTACCTGCGGGTGGAGCCACAAGTGGGGCCGCAGGACGCACGGCCCGCAGTACCACAGATTTATGGCCAGGTGCATGCGGTGGCAGAGGCGGCAGTGGCAGCCAAGGCGCAGGCAGCGGCCGCCCTGGCAGCGTCAGGAGGCGAGCTCGAGCGGGGGGCAGCGTCAGCTGCCGGCGGCGCGGCGGCTGCCGGCGCCCCCGCTGATGCTGGCGTCACGCGGGAGTCCGTCCAAAAGGAGGTCGAGGCGGCACTGGTGGAGGTGTTGGGGGCGGGGCTGGATCCAGAGGAGCCCCTCATGTCGGGTGAGCAACATGCATGGGCTGCATGGACGCCGGCTGTAGGCCTGCCAAGAATAAGTTACAATCGGGCATTCACGGTTGAGGTACGGTTGAAGTACGGTTGAAGTATGGTTGAAGTACGGCTTGTTAAGGGAGACTTTATAGCTGAAGGGAAGGGAAAAACTGTTACCAGCCATGCTCCTTTGTCTGTGAGATCAGGACCTCCCCGCTCCTGATGTGCCCTGTAATGGGGATTTCAACTTCTACACTGGCAGTTATGCTTGGCCCTGAAAATGTGATCCCCGCCCCTGCTCCTATTGTGCTCTGTACTTGGCATTTTAACTTCTGTATTGGCGGTTATTAAATTATTAAGCTAGAAACAAAAACGCTTCGTTCTTTCTTTGCTTGCGACCTTTTGGGGGGGGTAAAGGCCAGCATGGTCAGTTATGCTTGACCCTGTGAAGGGCTCCCCCCTCCTGCTCCTAACGCGCTCTGTACGTGGGCTTTCAACTCCTTAAGTTAACAAGTTACTTAGTTGCTTAGTCACTTACATGTTACCTGCCCCTGAAAACGTGTTCCTCGCTCCTGCTCCTGTTATGCTTTTATACTTGGGCATGAAACTTCCTCGATTACCAAGTTACCTACTTTAAGCTTGACCCTAAGAGCGTGTTCCTCGCTCCTGCTCCTGTTGTGTAGCTGGTCTGGATTCCCTTGGAGCTGTGGAGTATGTGAACCTGGTCAGCAAGAGGCTGCGGGTTCAGCTACCCAGCACGCTGGTGAGGCTACAAAACCCTTTGAGATACGTGTTCAATAACGGGTAAATTCAATAGCAGGTGACGTTAATAGCCGGTAGCCTGCAAATTCATTAACCAGTAAGTTCAATAGCAGGCAAATTCCATGGCCGGTGAATTCACTAACCTGCAAATTCTCTACCGTAACCAGTAAACTCAATAGCCGGTAAATTGAATTACCGATCTATAACCGGCATGGATGGAGCAGCAAGTGAAAGCAGTCAAGCATTGATGGACTCTTGCCTGAGAGGTCTTGCTGCCGACAATTGCAAGTTTGTGAAGAATCCCCTCAGGCCCACCATTCAGAGTATTTTCGTGTTCCCCTTGCCCCATCATATGTCTTCCAGGTGCTACGACCTTGTCACCCCAGACCTCTTATCATCCACCCATATAAGACTGCCTCCTTATCTCCTCCTGAATTACATCTTCGCTATGAACCCCACCCCCCACCCCACACTTCCTCTGCTAAACCTTCCCCATGCTAGACCACCGCACCATCCCAGGCCTTCTTTCATCCACTCATACAGGATTGCTTCCTCATCGCCCCCCACCTCACAACACCTCTGCTTTGAGACCCATCCCCCACGTCATGCTACCTCTGCTATACACTGCATCCCACAAACCTTACTTCCTCCGCCAGGTGCTAGACCACGTCACCACCTCAGGCCTATTACCATCCACCCCCGTGAAACTGCTCCCTCATCTCCCCCCAACCTCATCACACTCTAAACTCAAAACCTTAAGCCCCTAAACACTATACCCTAAATCCTAATCCCTAAAACCATAACCCTAAACCTATCTGACACCCTCATCCAGGTGTTTGACTACCCCACAACCTCCGCCATCGCTGGCTATATCTTCACAAAGATCGCGCCCAAGACGCGGCGGCCTGACACGCAAGTGCGTCCAGGACTGGCACTCGGACCCAAAGCCGCCATCCCCGCTGACGTCGCAACGCGGGGCCCAGAAAGCGACATCCTCGGCGAGCTCTACGCTGCGGCGGCCGGCGCTCTGTCCCCTTCACCTGCCCTGCCGCCCTCCATGCCGTCGCACCTGGCATCGTCCCAAGATGCGCTGCTGGTGGGTATATCAGGCCTGCTGTTCCGGCCCCTGATTGGTGCCCTGCCCAGCAGCGAGGACCCTGCAGCCGCTAACCTCCGGGGGCCCTCCGAGTTTGTCTCCACCTGCGACGCCATCCAGCCTGTTCCGCTGGCCAGGTGGGACAGGCACCGGGCCGACGCCACGCAAGCCACGGCCGCGGGTGGGGAGCCGCCATTGGGTGCGCAATTCGGAAGCTTCCTGGCAGCTGCCGAGCAGTTTGATGCCGCGGCCTTTGGCCTGTCTCCGCTGGAGGCCCTGAGCATGGACCCGCAGCACCGCATGCTGCTGGAAGCGGCTTCGGAGCTCATCGTTGCACAACAGCAGGCCCGCCACAATGGCGCCGCGGCGCCAGGGAGCGGCTCTCGGACGACTGGAGTTTTCATGGGAGTTTCCTGGACTGAGTACCACAGGCTGGCTGATGTGCACTCGGCGGCTGGCGGCGGCAGTACGGGTCCGTATGGAGCCCAAGGAGCTGTTCTTAGGCAAGTAGGAGAAGGAAAACAAAAAGCACTTCAATTTGGGGGGCTCAGATTGGCAATAGTCTCCGAGATAGAATCAGTTTGAGACTACAGTATCATCACTGCCTGTTTATAAAAAGTTGGGTGAAAACGTCTGTCAGAAAAGTCGGCGCTTGAAACTGCGGTCATCCCACTCCTCAAGCTTGCACATGCAGTTCATAATTCAGTAGAGGGTCCTGCCCTCAGAAAGTGTAACCAGTGTCGGGGGGGCCGGTTTCGGAGCAAAACTAAATCTGCTAGCACTGAACTGCAGACGACTCGCAAGTTTTCAGAGGGGACAAACTGACGGTTTGGAGCGCAGTGAAAAGCCCAATAGCCTCTGGCCAAAGGGGTGCTCCAGGGTAACGGGGAGCATCAAAAGCTAAAGCGGAGGTTAGGGTGGGTGGGTTCGAAAGTAAGAGGAACTTTGAGCTCAGACATACAGGAAAAACTTTTCCAACTGAAGGTCTTTCATGAGCTCAGCTCCTTTATACCCCATATAGGGGTTTAGGGTTGCGATCGAGTATTCCCACTCTTTTAGCCCCCCAAATCCTTCAGGTTTGTGCATTACTATGCTCTAACCTTGCTCATTTTTATTTTTATTTAAAAATCCGTAGGAAGAGGATTGGAAACTGGCCATTGCGGGCAAGTGGCTTCCTGAAAATGGCGCTGACGATCGATAATCGATATTTTAAAGAATGCCTCTCTCCAGCAATGCTAATTTTCATGAATGGCCATTGGAATCTAATTTGTGCCGACCGTACCTAGGATGACATTGAAGACTTAATCCACCACAGTAGGCCAGCAGCAAACCCTTAACCCTAAACCCTCAATCCTTAATCCTTAATCCTTAATCCTTAATCCTTAATCCTTAACCCTTAATCCTTACTCCTAAACCCTTAATCCCAAACCCTTGATCCTAAACCCCTTAACCCTCAACTCTAGACCCTTAACCCTAAACCCGCCACAGTGGGCGAGTGGCATGGTATCTGATCTTCCAATCATGTCTTTTTAATTGAGAGGCTTGGGGATGACAAGCAACCTTGGCAACTTGGCAATGAAAAGGCCAAGCACTGACGCCCCAACATCCATCCCAACATCCGTCCCTGCTTCACCACTGCCATCTGCTACTCGCAGCGTCGCCGCGGGCCGCATCTCGTACCACTTGGGCCTGTCGGGCCCCTCCATGGCTGTCGACACCGCCTGCTCCTCCTCTCTGGTCGCAACCAACTTGGCGGCGCAGTACGTCAGGCACACCTACTTAACCGTCGACCCTGCCACCAGCTGGCCCTCTGGCGAGGGCTCCGCCGTTGAAGGTGGGCTCTCCGGCGCAGCCCTTGTGGGTGGGATCAATATGATGCTGCTGCCGGGGACCACCGCCATGTTCCAGCGGGCCGGCATGCTCGCGCCTGACGGCCGCTGCAAGACGCTGGATGCCTCCGCCGATGGCTACGTGCGCGCCGAGGGCTGCGCCATGGCGCTCCTCGTTCCTATCGAGGCGTCAAAGACCGGCGGTGCTGCTGCTGCCGGCTGCCTGGCTTTCCTGATGGGCACCGCGGTGAACCAGGACGGCCGTAGCAGCGCCCTGACCGCGCCCAATGGGCCTGCCCAGCAAGAGGTCATGAGGCAGGCCCTGCAGGCTGCGGTAGCGGAGCCCGGACGTGTGGCGGCGCTGCAAATGCACGGGACGGGGACGAGCCTCGGGGACCCCATCGAGGTGGGGGCGGCCGTGGAGGCTTTGATGGAGACGCGAGTGGGCAACGTCGGGGCGGTGGCCGGGGCGGCGGGGGGCGGAGGCGGAATGCACCTGCTGGGATGCAAGGGGACGATCGGGCACTCCGAGCCGGCGGCTGGGATCAGCGGGCTCGCGTATGCAGTACAGCAGGTGAGGCGAAATATTGTGAACATCACAATTTTCTCTGAGGAAATATTTGCAGGCGTCGTTTTCAGTCATTTCTGTCCATATTTGTAATTTGCCCGTGTGATTCCCAGATGATTCCACACAAGTGGGGCGTTATGTACTTATGATACACTGGCTTATGGTACACTGGCTTATGGTACACTGGCTTATGATACACTGGCTTATGGTACACTGGCTTATGGTACACTGGCTTATGGTACACTGCCTTATGATACACTGGCTTATGATACACTGGCTTATGATACACTGGCTTATGATACACTGCCTTATGGTACACTGGCTTATGGTACGTCCTCTTGAATGCCCCCAGACAAAAACGAAACGAGACAAACATTACGATATACGGTACCTACTGAAAGGATGAATACTAGTCATGAAAACTGTTTGTTCACCTAGCGCGCTGTCGTGCTATACTTTTGCTATCTCCCTGAGCACCTCTTGCCCCCCCCCCTCTGCATATCCCCGTCGCCAGGCGAGTGGGCTTCTGGCGTTACCTCTCCAGCAGCTGCGTACACTTAACCCGCACGTGGCCACAGTCTTGCACAGCTCCCAGGCAGCTGCCGGCAGCACCAACGCTCCTCGGCAGACCCAACCTCTGGTCGCTGCTCGGCGTGCCCTGCAGCCCACTGGGTCGGGAGAGCGAGCCGCGCCAGCCTCTGCCGCTGCCTTGTGCATCGGTGTCAGTGCCTTCGCTTTCCAGGCAGGTTAAGGGTGTAGGGTTTTAGGGTGTAGGGTGTAGGGTGTAGGGTGTTGGGTGTGGTTTAAAGGGTGTAAGATTCAGGGTGTTGGGTACATGATGTATGGTATAGAGTCCAGGGTCTACGGTGCATGGTTTAGGGTCTAGGGTGTGGGGTATAGGGTTAATGTATTAGGTTTATTGTCCGGCGCCTGGGCTACGCATTTGTCTTTTTTGGCTGCATGGTCGTGTTCATACTCACAACTGTTGGCTTCCTTTACCCTGCGTTGCCAAGCCTGCGGCCCATCTGCAGCTTAACCTCAATATCCCCCAAATTGTCCCCAACACCCTATCTACCCCTCTTACGCTGCCTTCATACACCAGTGATGCCCCCATCCCCTTCCCCGTCCTTGCCTCCATTTGTAGGGCACTAATGCACATGCCCTCGTGGCTGGTGTGCCGCCCAGAAGTCTGCAAGAATCCACTTCCTCCTTCTCTTCTCCCGGCGGCCGCGGCAGCGGGGAGGCCTTGCCCTGGGAAGAGCGTCGAGTGTGGGTGCACCCTGCCATGCACACATTGGTGGACAGAGCTGCGATGGGGCGCACAGCCCCAGGCGCCGCAATGCAGGTACTCACAAGGGTTTAGGGATGTAGGGTTTAGGGCTTAGGGTTTATGTGGTCTTTAGGGCTTAGGGTTTATGTGTTGAGTGTGGTTGCGACCCACAATGCACACATTATTGTACCATGTGGTGATGGAGCGTGCGGCCCCAGGCGCCGCCATGAAGGTACTGACAAGGGTCGTAGGGTAAAGAATTAAGGGTTAAGGCGTCGGGTGTGGGTAAAACCCACAATGCACACATTGGTTGACTGAGTGGTGATGGAGCGTGCGGACCCTAGCGCCACAATCCAGGTACTCACGAGGGGTTAGAGTTGAGGTTTAAGGGTTCAGGTTTTAGGGTGTAGGGTTAAGGTTTTTGCAGTTTAGGTTCTAGGGTGTAGGGTTCACGTAGCGGTAGCCAGATGGCGGAGGATGCTTACAAGATGCTTGTGGCTGGCATGCTTCCATTTCAAGACTGGTGCCGTCCTCTTTCTCCCTCATTCATTTCGGCAAATGCAAAGGGTGAGGGTGTTGGTTGGAAACAACTGCAGGGTTAAAGTTTTCACCCATCAGCTAATGGGGTTCTGGCATCTGCTATAGGTTGATTTTCTCCACTTCTGGCCTGAGGGCAGGCCTGCACTGGGCCCACCGCAGTTTTGCTTTGATTTCCCTCGGTAGGAATGCATTACTTCTCGTCCTGCCGTCCTCTAGGGCCAAACATTGGCCCAAACAGTTGATTTCCGACTAGAAACTGACGATAACTAGTGTTGACTGCACGCCCCACCCTCCAAAAACTAAATTATGAGGGCACGAAAAGCACATATACATTAAGAATTTGCACTCTTCATTTGTTGACCAGCCTGTAAATCAACTCACAGTGCCGCTTCTCTGCATTCCATAATCCTAAAACCTTAACACCCTCTTCATTGCTCAGGATGCTCTCTTTGAATGCCAGCTGACTCGAGCCGGCCACGCTGGCATTTGGGACCATGTGGTGGCTGGCAGGCCCCTGGTGCCCGCTGCCCTCTTTCTGGGCATGTCCTCCAGCTGCCTTACGCTCCTGCAGTCAGGGGCTGCCGCTGGCGCTAAGTCAGCGGCGGCCACAATGACCTCCTCGGCCCTGACGCAGTGCGCCATTCCGACCCCCTGCCTCTTGCCGGAGGCGCTACCGCAAAGAGGCTTTCTCACGGGTGCGCTCCCGCTAGGAGATGCTGCGCTGTACCTGGTGTGTTCCGTCAGCCTTGCAAGTGGCCGAGTGACCCTCGTCAGCTCCGCAACCGCAACGGCGGGTAACGGAGCGGCGGCTACCCTCACGCACCTCACGGCGTCCGTTACGTCCGTGACCGGACGGGGCGCCATCATGGAGTCGGCCTCTTCCCAGTCTGCTGGAGCAGCCCCGAGTCTCTCGGTTTCTCAGTCGCCCCGCTCGAGCTCGCTCCTCCCCCGACTGACATGGGCGATCGCCATCATGGCCAACGTCATGCCCCGCCCGCCCGTCGCCTCCGCGTGCGGCTCCATCGCGCCGCCCTTCGGCGACAGCGCGAGGTCCTCCTCGTCGGGCTCTCGCTGTCCCGACGCGGCCCAGCTGGATTGTAACCTCCAACTGGGTGCTCTGGCGGCATCCGTCGCCTTTCGCGAGGTTTCCGGGAGCACAGTCCTCAGGGTTCCGGCTGCGCTCGACTGCTTCCTCCGTGGGGTCGTGGACGGGGTGAATGAACCTGACGCACAGCTTCCAGGCAGCTTCTTTGCGTCCGCCCAGGCCCGCCCTGGGGGCGAGGCCAGCCGCGTCACGTGCGACTACTGGATGAGCACGCCCTCAGCGCAGCTGCGCAACGGTGGACCTGGTGGCGGCCAGTGTTGTGCGCTCTCTGGCCTGTTGGCTAAGCAGCTGAGGCCGGGGGTTCTGGAGCGCCTGCTGACTCAGCTGGAGGATGATCAGCAGCAACAGCAGCAGCTGCAGCTCCAGACAGGAAGCGGCGGGTTGCGGCAGCGGGAGCGTGGCCGTGCCAAACGACGCTCGGGATCTCAAAGGAGGTTGCCACGACATGGAGCATCTGAGCGGGATCGAGCAGCGGCCGCAGACCAGGAGGCAGTGGCAGCTCCTTCCGAGCCTCCATCAGTGCACAATGTTGTGTATGAGGTCGAGCGGGTGGCGTACGCGGTGATAGAGCCGACCGGCCCTGCTGACGCGCCCCCTGCCAGCACTGCAGCGCCACAGCTGTCGCCCTGGAGTCGCATCGAGGCCGCCTCCGGGGGAACTACCTCCCGGGCGGCAGGCGCCTCTATCGTTGCTGCGGCCGGCCAGCTGGCGGCTGTTCAAATGGCGGCTGATGCACTGGCGATAGCTGAGAGACAGCAGCAGGAGCAGCAGCAGGGAGGCGGCTGGCTGATGTCGGGGCAGATCAGCCGAGCTGCCAAGGTCAAGTTCAGGGGCTGCTCCCCAGCTGCGGTCGGCCCTGCCGGCGCATTGGCCTCAATCACGCAGCTGACTGGGCTGCACGCTCTGGCCAAGACGCTGGCCGCGGAGACAGGCACTCCCTGCGCCTTTGAGGATCTGAGCCTTGCGGATCCAGCAGCTGCTGCCGCAGCCTCTGCTGGTGTCGCCCGTCCTGGCTGTGCTGCTCTCCAGATCACCGCAGCCCTGTCCCCCCCGCAAGCCGTGGCCGCGGACACAGAGTCTGCCTTGGCTCCCGCGGATATTTACGGCGGTGCCAGCTCCGGACGTGTTCGCTTCTTGGACGTCTTGGTCCCTCGTGACCTGCCGGTGGGACCCGCCGGGGATTACCAGCTGGTGCCACGGCCCCCGGGGTCTCTCGGCAGCCTGGTGCCGGTGCCGGTGGCTGCCCCCGAGGCGGCTCGGGCATCAGAGCGAAGCGTGGCGGTCAGAGTGAGGGCCGTGGGGCTCAACTTCAGGGACTTGCTCATGGTGAGCCGGGGAGGGGGACACGTGGGAGGGGGAAATGGGGTGGGAGGCGGCGTGGGTGGGGGAGGTGGGCGGGGGGGGACACGGTGTAGGAGGCGGGGTGGAAGGCGGGGTGGAAGGCAGGGTGGGGGGGGGAGGATGGGAGGCGGGGTAGGGGGTTGAGTGAGGAGAGTGATGGTGGGATTCTGAGGGGGGTAGGAGAGGGCTCAGGGAGCTGAGGGGAGATGGGCGGAGAGGTTGGTGGAAAGAGAGTGTAGTGGTGGCTTGCAGTGGTGTTGCATGTCTTCAAATAGGGCTTTGTGTCAGGAAGCAATTCAACTACAATTGCCACCTATGTTTCATCACAAGCTACCAGTAGATAATACATCACTGGCTCATGGATGGATAGATAGGCTTCTCATCACAAGCTTGTAAATACATCACAAGCTAGTAAATAAGCTTCCCATTACAAGGCTCCGGTGATAAATAAGCTACAAACAAAGTAAGAGGATGAAGCTCGGGGTGAAGTGCAAGTTTGTGCGCAAAGCTCAGTCTGACCATGCGGAGGTCATGGCTTCGAATCGGAAAAAGCCCTGTCATTACCTTTATGTCGGCTGGCTAAAGCAAAGACCTCAAAGTAAAGACCTCAAAGTATGCATACCGGAAGTCAATTTCCTTGGGGCAATTAAAACACGGTGCCATTGATGACGAAGGGTTGGGGTCACGTCGGTAAGATTCGTGCGTTTGAAAGCCGCTTGAAACAAACGAAAACGTGATTGAAATCGTCGCTTGATTCAACCCTAGCTTCAAACGGGTTTTCAGTTGAAAACAACGTGTTTGAAAGCCATTTGAAACAAGCGACAATCAAGCATGGTTGAATCAAACGGGCTATCGACGTGATTGAAACAAGCAGTGTTCAAGTGGCAATCAATCATGCTTGAATCAAGCGATATGTTGACAGCTTTGAATCAAGCGAGCTGTCGACGCGTTTGAATCAAGCGAGATGTCGACGCGTTTGAATCAATCCTAGCATCAAGCAGGGTTTCGATTGAATCAACCATGGTTGAAACAAGTAGGAGTCAATCTCAATTGAATCAAGTGGTTATGTAACGCGTTTAAATCAACCCTAGCGTCAAGCAGGGTTTCGATTGAATCAATATCTCGTTTGAAACAAGGAGCATCAAACTCAGTTAAATCAAGTCATGTTACAACGCAATTGGATCAGCCCTAACAGCAAGCATTGTATCGGTTGAACCAAATTTATGCTTGAAACAAAAAATCAAATGACACTTCACACACCTTATTCATCAATCCTAGCGTGACACATAGTTGAACTGAATACAGCTTTGGTCCGAAACAAGTACCGGTGGCAACAAACATTCATTGCAATGATAAATAGACACACCCATAGTGTAATCAATGTTGAACATTTATAGAAAAATGCATTGTGTAAATGTCCCACCAACACCCAAGCAAGCCCTACGCCTCGGTCGCCTCCGTGACCCTCCCACAAATGTGTATGTGATTCGCTCTAAAAGGACGCACATTCGTGTCATCAGCCATAACCATCGGAGCAGGCAGTTCTTGATCTGGGCAAAGAAAAGAGGGATACTGCGTTAGGCTCATGGCAAATCAGGAAATTAAATAGGGGGGTAATTGTTAGGAGAATGGAATCAGAGAACATGATACCGGAGACATCATATACGACAGCAAATTAATTGGAATGCAAAAACTTAGCCAGTGCAATATAACTTCATTTCCAACCTACCTTAACAGTGGGAGAAGTGGGAGAAGACCTGACCAGTCATCGGCACTAGTCGACGGCGGGTGCCTTTCAATATATGCCTATTTTGTGCTTCATCCTCGGGGTTCTCTCTGCGGCACAAAAATACACCGCAACTTATTGAATATCATATAATTGCCTGAAAGAATGAGGCTACCATTAATTACTGCTGGATGAAGTTGGCTGGTCATGGGACTCCATGCATGAGATGGGCCGTGCGGCCGCATGGCACGGTGACACGTGGGCATCATCGAAACGCTGTTTACTTGAGAAAGCATTATCCTTCACGATGCAGGCTGCATAAACCCACCCGCCAAGCATGGCCTCACTTCCATTCGTCAATACCCGGTATATGATCATCACTTACCGAGCCACCGGGTGGGTTGAGCACTGCCGATCTTGGTAATATCTCGGTAAGATCTGCTTCCATGCAGATTTCCCTTCGTGCGTCCTTCAATGGCAGAGAATTCGTTGTGATCAGGAATCGCTAGATCTTTGTCGGCCTGCGGATAGAAGCACACATATCAAAATCAAGTCGAGTCGCCTTTGTCGACCCATAGGCACGTGCACTCCAGCGAGAATCGACCAACCTTCGTTAAACCTCGTAGATGACATCGTTGCTGAATGCTTCACATCGCATACGTGCATGCAGATAGGACGCTCCATAGCGTGGGTGACGGGGCACATTGATCTTGCTTATCCTCGGCCGCAGGGTTCCCTTCGCCCGCGTCCGTGATCTGCATCAGGGACACATACATGTACAGTAGGTGAAGAGGAAACACTGGAGGGCATTGAGCAACGTCAAGTAGCACTTACGTTGCACAGGCGTGGCACGGGATGCCCCTTGCGGCGCTTGGCGGCTTTAAGTGCACCAAACGTTCATGCTCCCCTTTTATTACATGAATGTAGCGGCGCGATGAGTCTGAAATCGCGTCCAAATATTCGAGTGTGCCAATGAGATTCCTAGGTACAAGATTGGGTGTACCTGTTTGGTATACCCAAATTCAGTGTGGAGTGTACGCAGGAAGTGTGGGTTTCGGATAGATTTTGCGCTGTTGCCATGCACAAGCTGCTTGCAACAACGAACTAAATCTGCCGAGTTTCTTATTCGAACACGAGTACTGGCGCTATAATCTTAGCAGTTAGGCCTCCATTCATCATTCCGCATTCAGAAGTGGCATACAGGAAAACCACTTACCTACTTACAAGTGGTATAAACCACTTATAAACCACGCTGTCGTCAGGCTTTGACCTGGCTGCGGTCCTTGCTGCTGAGCTGCATGGCTTTCCCCAAATTTTCACCTCAAAAGCTTGGAGCTGGTAACGCAGGTGACTCTACCCTCTAAGCTGTGGCACTACCCACATGCGCGTCGCTCTGTACGTACTGGTAAGCACTGCACTCCAACCATGGAGCACAGCGCCCTGTCCGCATGCTTAAGGGCACAGCATCCTACTTACAGGTGCACTGCGGCACCCATGCGGTATGCATTGAGCCCTACCCGCATGCACAGGACGTCACTCTTAAATGCGCAGCGCCCAACTTCCATACCTACCGGTAGTTCTACACCAAAGGCGCAGATCCTGTTGGATGTGGACATTTATGAAGGGACATACTTGGTACCGTACGTCAGTGTTTACGGTAGTACGCCCCAAACAACTTCTGGGGGGCCACTGGACGGGCACTATTGGGCCCGTGGGGACCAGGCCTTGCCAGGCCAACTGCTGTAATACTAAGCAGCATGGCTGCATGCGCAAAGCTCTCTTAGCTGTTGGCCGGGTCGCAGCTGAAATGTAGCTGAGGCATCTCAAAAGAAATACTGCCAGATCCCTACCCGCATGTGCAGCGCCTCACCCATACGGTGCCATACGCACAGCGCTCTACTTGCATGCACAGTGATCTGCTTGTATGCACATCACCATGGCCGCATGCGCAGCGCATGTTTCAGGTAGCCGGTAGCGGGAATGATGTAGCGCCAACCCATATTTACTATGCCCTGTTTGTGGGTGCTGCGTCCCGCCCGAATACAGCTCCCGCACGTACCCCGATGAGGGACAGCCGTATTTAGCACAGCATCCACACCTATTTACTGTGTGCTACCGGGAGGTGCAGCACTCTTGATGCATTCACAGTGCTCGCTCTCATTTACTGTGCACATGCAGATGCAGCGGTCCACCCATGGAACAGAGCATGCCCTAATTACTGTACCACACTGGCGGATGCATCAGGGCCCCCGCATGCACAGCGCATGCCCTTATTCAGTGTACCCATCCGGAGGGTGCTGCGGTCCACGCATTTGCCCTGTGCCTGCCCTTGTAAAATGTACCCTGCTGGTAGGTGTAGCGGTGCACCCGCATGCACAGCGCCTGCCCTTATTTAAAGTACCCTGCTGGTGGGCGCAGCGTTGCACACACACATGCAAAGCGCCTGTCCTTGTTTATTGTTCCCTACTGGTAGTTGCAGCGGTGCTGCTGTCGGGCTATGGGTATCCATATTTACTCCTTTACATAGGGCTGAACAGCCAAGAACCCTGGAGCAGGGTGCAATCTAGCTTGGGCCAGGAGGCAGAGTGCATACTAGCTAGGGGCAGACGGCAGCAAGCAAGCCTAGACAAAAGGAGAAGGGATGGAGAGAGAACCCTAGCGCAGTGAGCAGCGGCGATGCGGTTGGGCCACGGGATAATACTAATTTACTCCGTTACATTGGGCTGAACAGCCAAGAATCCTGGAGCAGGGTGCACATTAGCTAGGGACAGAAGGTAGCAAGCCTACCTAGACAAGAAGAGAAGGAATATATAGATATCCGCAAGTGCAATAAGCAGTGGTGACTGGATGCGGTTGGTCCATGGGGTAATACTAATTTACTCCGTGACATCGAGCCGAACAGCCAAGAAGCTTGGAGCATAGTGCACGCTAGCTAGGGCAAAAAGGCAGCAAGCCTAAAGAAGAAGTGAAACAATGAGGAGAAACGCAAAGCACAATGCGCAGTGGTGATGCGGTTGTGTCATAGGTATTCAATTTTATCCGTTACATCGGGTTGAACAGTCAAGAACCCTGGAGCTGGTTGCACACAATAAAGCGGTCACGCGCAACAACGGTTTTTAAAAAGACTAGTAATAAAGGCGCAAGAGCGGGTCAAAGAAGATATGCCAGTCATAAAGCAATAGTGCAGTTCATGCGCAAGAGCGGTGTTCAAAAACTATAACAGCCCTAAGGCTTTAGATCAGTCAGGCGCAAGAGCTGTGCTCAAAAATACTATTACTTAAGCAATTTGAGCGGTCAGACGCAAGAGCGTTGCTCAGAAGTATACCAGTCCTAAAGCAATAGAGCGATTTATGTGCAAGAGCGGTGTTCAAAAAATATACCATACCGTACCTTCGGCTATTGAGCAGTCAGGCGCAAGAGCGGTGCTCAAAAATACTATATCTAACGCAAATAGAGCGGTCGGGCGCAAGAGCGGTGCTCAGGAAACATACCAGTCCAAAAGCAATACATCAGTCTGGGGCAAGAGCAGTGTTCATAAAATATACTAGTCTTAAGGCAACAGAGCAGTCAGAAGCAACAGCGGTGCTTAAAAATACTATTAATAAAGCAATAAGACCTGTCAGACGCACGAGCGGTGGAAATATACCAGTCCTAAAGCAAAAGAGGGAAGCACTGAGAGGAAGCTCCTAGTCTTACACAGTCGCCATCAGCAAATCTCCAGAAACCAGAGGGGACTAGTTGAGTGATCTCCTCTCTGCCACCGATGGTCGGGAAGGTCATGGCCTGAGTGTTTGTAAGTATTGATTTGTTCTGACTCCGTACGCAAGGGCCAAGCCAGGTCCACTGCAGACAAGTTCTCCTCCGGGACCCAACACTTCTCACAAGGCCGCTTGGAAGGAACACCATATCCTTGATCTCTGGCTCATCCCCGACAAAGCTGAACAGCCAAGGGAAAACAAACTGACTGTTGCCCCATGGATCTCGGAGTTGGACGCCTACGGGGCAGGGGGCAGGGGGCAGGGGGCAGGGGGCAGGGGGCAGGGGGCAGGGGGCAGGGGGCAGGGGGCAGGGGGCAGGGGGCAGGGGGCAGGGGGCAGGGGGCAGGGGGCAGGGGGCAGGGGGCAGGGGGCAGGGGGCGGGGGGCGGGGGGCAGGGGGTATGGGGCAGAAGGCAGGGGGTAGGGGGCAGAAGGCAGGGGGCAGGGGGCAGAAGGCAGGGGACAGGGGACAGGGGCAGAAGGCAGGAGCAGGGACATATGGCAGAAGTAGGGACAGGGGACAGGAGCAGGGACAGAAGGCATGAGTAGGGATAGGGGGCATAAGCAGGGGCAGGGGGCAGGAGCAGGGACATGGGGCAGGAACAAGGACAGAAGGCAGGAGCAGGGACAGAAGGCAGGAGGTGGGGCAGAAGGCAGGAGCAGGGACAGGGGGCATAATGAGCAGGGACAGGGGGCAGGAGGAGGGACAGGGGGCAGGAGCAGGGACAGAAGGCGGGAGCAGGGACAGAAGGCATGAACCGGGACAGAAGGCAGGAACAGGGACAGAAGGCAGGAGCATGGGCAGAAGGCAGGAGCAGGGACAGAAGGCAGAAGCAGGGACAGAAGGCAGGAGCATGGACAGAAGGCAGAAACATGGACAGGGGGCAGGAGCTAGGACAGAAGGCAGGAGCTGGAACAGAAGGCAGGAGCATGGACAGAAGGCAAGAGCATGAACATAAGGCAGGAGCATGGACAGAAGGCAGGAGCAGGTACAGAAGGCAGGAGCAGGAACAGAAGGCAGGAGCAAGGACAGAAGGCATGAGCAGGGACACGGGGCAGGTGCTAGGACAGAAGGCAGAAGCAAGGACAGAAGGTAGGAGCAGGGACAAGGGGCAGAAGCTGGGACAAGGGGCAGGAACTGGGACAAGGGGCAAGAGCTCCTACTGGTATCATGCAGCCAGGATAATGCACGTTCATGGTTGCGCATGTGGCCAATAGCTGTACCGGTATTGCATTGCAAAAAAATAATGGTTGGTCGCCTAAGTAGCACGCACCTATGCGTGGACGCGGGTATCAACGGCCGCTCACTACTACCCGTTTCATGCAGCCAATATATGCACGTTAATGGATGTGCATGTGGCCAACAATTGTACCGACACGGCACATTCTTGACAGAGAGCAAAACAAGACCGGCCAAAGGTCGGTCTCCTAAGCATCACACCTAAGCGCGGACCTGGGTGGCAGGGGCCGATCACTGATACTGGTTTCATGCAGCCTGTTCAATGCATGTTTATGGTTGCACACGTGGACAGTAGCTGGACCGGTCATGCACCTTCCTGATAGGGGGTAACAATACCGCCTACTGTCAATTGCCCAAGCAGGCACCTAAGTGCGAACATGGGGAGATTGGGAGAAGCAGCCGCTCTCAAGCCCCGGTTTTATACAGCCAATATAATACATGCTCATGGTTGCGCATGTGGGCAGTAGCTGTACAAGCATTGCACCTCCCTGATAGGGGCGGAAACCAGACCGGAATGCGGTCGGTCGTACAAGCGGCACGCACCTAAGCGCAGGCCGGGGTAGCATTGGCCGTTCAATGTTACTAGTATCATACAGTCAGTAGAATAAAGTTTCATGGTTGCGCATGTGGCCAATAGTTTTACTGGTATTGCACCTCCTGAGTTTTCCGATGGGAGGCAAAACAAGGCCCACGGCTGGTCGCCTATGCAACACTCACCTAAGCGAGGACATGGGTAGCAGCAACGGTGTGCAATCTAGCCAACAGCCCCACGCTGGTGCGCAAGCTGGGCCATCAACTCCAAGCTGGTGGGCAAGCTGGCCACCAGCTCCATGCTGGTGTGCAAGTTGTCCATCAGCTCCACGCCGGTGCGCAAGCTGACCACCAAATCCATGCTGAAGCGTGCCTGGTGAGCAAGATGGCCAGAAGCTCCACTCTGGTGCGCAATCTGGGCAGATGTTCCAGGCTGTTGTGCATACTGGCTAGCATTGAATCTTTATGTTGGTGAACAAGCCTGCTACTCGCCAGCAGCTCCATGCTGGTGTGCAAGCTCGCTGCATGCAGCAGGAGGCCAGCAGCTCCAGGCTGATGGGCAAGCTGGCCACCAGCTTCTTGTATGTTTGTGCGCAAGCTGGGAAGCAACGCCAGGCTGATGTGTGAGTTGGCCTGTGTTGCAGACAGGGAGACATGCATCAGCACCCCCGTTGCAGACTCAATTTCTGTTCATAGGGGAAAAACTATTACAGTATATATTCACACTTGGAACGCATGCACATCTTCATCTCCGCCCCATTCGAATGCCTAGACAAAGTATGCACCTTCTGCTACAACGCTTATCAAGTGCCATACATTACGAGCGCATGCGAACATGCCAGAATTATGCTCCTGCTGGGAGTACTAGTAGGTAGTTGAACAAAGCAAAAATATGCACACAGATATGTACACGACGAATGAAGCTGTCATGCATTTTCCATACGAGCGTATAACTTGATGTTGAGCTGTGAAGATGACTAATGCCGACGCAAGAGGTATGACGAGTTGACGACGCTATCTAGCAAGAGCGAGCGAGGGCCAGGAGCGAGCGGGTGCACCTGTACCAGGACTTCGACGCAGGGCGGGTGTCGACAGGGGAGAAAAAGCGGGCACTTGAATCAATCGAGCTTCAAGCGTTCGATCAAGCGAACTTTTCCCTCCGTTTGAATCAATCGACCATTTCAAGCGGCCGAATCTTACCGACGCAAGTGCCCTATCTTTGATCCTGGTCATGTATAAGGACATGTATAAGGACATGTATAAGGACATGTATAACGACATGTATAAGGACATGTATAAGGACATGTATAAGGTCATGTATAAGGACATGTATAAGGACATGTATAAGGACATGTATAACGACATGTATAAGGACATGTATAAGGACATGTATAAGGTCATGTATAAGGACATGTATAAGGACATGTATAAGGACATGTATAAGGACATGTATAAGGACATGTATAAGGACATGTATAAGGACATGTATAAGGACATGTATAAGGACATGTATAAGGACATGTATAAGGACATGTATAAGGACATGTATAAGGACATGTATAAGGTCATGTATAAGGACATGTATAAGGACATGTATAAGGACATGTATAAGGACATGTATAAGGACATGTATAAGGACATGTATAAGGACATGTATAAGGACATGTATAACGACATGTATAAGGACATGTATAACGACATGTATAACGACATGTATAAGGACATGTATAAGGACATGTATAAGGACATGTATAAGGACATGTATAAGGACATGTATAAGGACATGTATAAGGACATGTATAACGACATGTATAAGGACATGTATAACGACATGTATAACGACATGTATAACGACATGTATAAGGACATGTATAAGGACATGTATAAGGACATGTATAAGGACATGTATAAGGACATGTATAAGGACATGTATAACGACATGTATAAGGACATGTATAAGGACATGTATAAGGACATGTATAAGGACATGTATAAGGACATGTATAAGGACATGTATAAGGACATGTATAAGGACATGTATAAGGACATGTATAAGGACATGTATAAGGACATGTATAACGACATGTATAAGGACATGTATAACGACATGTATAAGGACATGTATAACGACATGTATAACGACATGTATAACGACATGTATAACGACATGTATAACGACATGTATAACGACATGTATAACGACATGTATAACGACATGTATAACGACATGTATAACGACATGTATAACGACATGTATAACGACATGTATAACGACATGTATAACGACATGTATAAGGACATGTATAACGACATGTATAAGGACATGTATAAGGACATGTATAAGGACATGTATAAGGACATGTATAAGGACATGTATAAGGACATGTATAACGACATGTATAAGGACATGTATAACGACATGTATAAGGACATGTATAACGACATGTATAAGGACATGTAAAACGACATGTATAAGGACATGTATAAGGACATGTATAAGGACATGTATAAGGACATGTATAAGGACATGTATAACGACATGTATAACGACATGTATAAGGACATGTATAACGACATGTATAAGGACATGTATAACGACATGTATAAGGACATGTATAAGGACATGTATAACGACATGTATAACGACATGTATAAGGACATGTATAACGACATGTATAAGGACATGTATAACGACATGTATAAGGACATGTATAACGACATGTATAACGACATGTATAAGGACATGTATAAGGACATGTATAAGGACATGTATAAGGACATGTATAACGACATGTATAAGGACATGTATAACGACATGTATAAGGACATGTATAACGACATGTATAACGACATGTATAAGGACATGTATAAGGACATGTATAAGGACATGTATAAGGACATGTATAAGGACATGTATAACGACATGTATAAGGACATGTATAAGGACATGTATAAGGACATGTATAACGACATGTATAAGGACATGTATAACGACATGTATAAGGACATGTATAAGGACATGTATAAGGACATGTATAACGACATGTATAACGACATGTATAAGGACATGTATAAGGACATGTATAACGACATGTATAAGGACATGTATAAGGACATGTATCGGGAGCACTGAATATTCGACTACCACCAAAGCAGGTCATGTTGGCCTGTACCTCTTACGCCCATTACACAATTATTGTCCTAATGTGTGACCTATGGAACGAGCAGATCCTTGGCAGGTACACCGGCTCAGTCAGAGGCCTATCTTTCATCCTGGTCACACATCACTCCCCTGTCAATTTAATATCCATCAGAGTGGGTTCTTCTGACAGGTACACCGGCTCAGTCAGAGGCCTGTCTTTCATCCTGGTCACACATAACAACCCTGCACGTTCGACTACCAACAATGCAGGTCCTTGGCATGTACCCCGGCTCTGATTTGGATCTACCTGGAGGTGACTGTTCGGGAGTGGTGGTGACAGACAGCAGCAGTAGCAGCTGCAGCCTGACACCAGGCACACCGGTGTTTGGACTGGCCTCTGGCTGTCTGGGCACCCTGGTGCACTGTGCCCCAGACACACTGGTGCCCATGCCATCGCAGCTGTCTTTTGAGCAAGCAGCAACCATGCCCACGGTCTTCATGACTGCACACATGGCCTTCGATCTGGCTGCGGGCGTCAAGCCTGGAGAGCGAGTACTGGTGCATGCAGCAGCTGGAGGTGTGGGCCTGGCAGCCATTCAAGTGCTGAGGGAGAGGGGAGCAATCACCGTGGCCACCGCAGGGGGCCCTCCTAAGCGCGCTCTCCTGCGCTCTTTGGGAGTGCAGCATGTGGCAGGGTCCCGGGACACTGCCTTTGTTGAGGAGCTGGCTGTGGGTGGCAAGGGAGTAGACATGCTGCTCAACACGCTCACCTCCCCAGGCATGGTGTCAGCAGCCTTGGCCCTGATGTCTCATGGTGGCCGGTTGGTGGAGATCAGCAAGCGTGACATCTGGTATGCTGGGCGGGCTGTCCAGGAGCGTCCCGATGTCCACTTTGGCATGGTGGCCGTTGACTTCTTGCCGGGCCATGAGGTGCAGCGGGCCATGTCCCGTGTAGCCACCGGCGCCGCATCTGGCGCTCTGCACCCTCTGCCAGTTGCGGCCCACAGCCTGCGCAGTGTCTCAGCGGCACTCCGGCAGATGAGCCAGGCCAGGCATGTTGGCAAGGTGGTGGTATCATTACCAAGGCATGACCTTATCAACACAGCCTTCACAGATCTCCCGGACATGGGCGCGTTTTCCGGCGGCTCCGTGGCGGTCTCGGGCGGTCTCGGAGCGCTGGGCCTCCTAACCGCCAGCTGGCTTGTATCGCACGGCGTGTCACGGGTCATCCTCTTGGGCCGCAGCGGGCGCACCTCGGGCCATCAGAAACAGCAGCCGGAGCTGCAGAGAGGTAAGGAGCCATCGGAGGCTTCCTTGCCGCAGCTTCTGTTCAGCGGGAGCCGTCACCGCGCCGTTGTCACGGCCACAGCCTGCGACATCGGGGCCACGGAGGACCTGCAGGCCTGCACTGCATCCGGGCGGGCTGGCGCGTCCCCGGGGCGCGGCGCGGCCGTCAGCGAGGAGGGGCGTCTCGGACAGCGTGAGACTGTGACAGCCTGGCTCCACGCCGGCGGCGTGCTGGCCGACGCCTCGCTCCAGAACCACACGCTGGCGGGCCTGCGCAGCGTGTGTGCTCCGAAGCTCTCTGCGGCGGCATGCAGCGGCGCGGGGCCGATGTCGCTGCTGCAGCCCACTGGAAGGCACGTGCTCTTCTCCAGCGTGGCGTCCCTGCTGGGCTCTGCCGGCCAGGCCGCATACAGCCTTGCCAACGGCGTTTTGGACGCGGCGGCGTCCGCGATGGCAGCCTCGGGAAACACGGCGCTGAGCGTGCAGTGGGGTGCCTGGGCCGGCGCCGGCATGGCCGCGGCCTCCTCGGTCTTGTCGCGGAAACTGGAGAGGCTGGGGATGGAGCTGCTGCCTCCCGCTGTGGGTCTGCAGGCGTTGGAGGCTTTGCTGACGGTGGCCGGGGCCGGAGGGCCTCTGGGCGGAGCACGCGCTTCCCTTTCGCCGGTGGCGGCGGTGGTGCCGTTCGACTGGCCGCGGCTGCTGGCCAGGCAGCAGCGCGACCCCTCGCAGCCTGGCGGCGTTGCGGCCTTCTTCTCGCGCTTTGCTGATCGCGCGGCGGCAGTGGACAGTGCTGTAGCACCGAGGCCCGGAGCACCCGCCAAGCGGCGCGCCGCCAGATCTAGGTCCTCCACAGCCGGGCCGTCCCTACTGCAAGTCCTGGAAAAGGTGACAGCCACTGCTTCTGCGGTTATCGGCTCCGACATCGCCCCTGACGCCCCGCTCATGTCCAGCGGGCTCGACTCCCTCGGCGCTGTCGAGCTGCGGAACAGCCTCGAGGCAGCGCTGGGAGTGAGCCTGCCCAGCACGCTGGTGTTCGACTACCCGACGGTGGAAGCCATCGCGGTGATGGTGCAAGCACGTCAGGCATCTCAAGCACCTGCCGTCACGGCTGTGTCCCCAGCAGAGTCTGAAAGCGAGGCAAGTTCGTTTATTGCTCTGCGTGACTTCAAATGAAATGAAGTTAATAACATAACCGGTCAGGATATTAATGATGTTCATGAGATAAGCCCAGGTAACGTCATATAGATACATGGCGCTGAGTTAATAATATTTTAATATTTAAAGCTGTGTTTCCTGTGTTTTGCCGGCCTCATGCCTGTCATCTACTCATCTGTGCCCATGTCAGAGGCCGCCAACGGCCCAATTGGGACCAAACCTGGACCAGCCTACGGCTGGCGGCCAAAGCGACGAGGCTGTCCACAAACGGGGCCTCCAGCCAGCGGCTAGAGCTTGGCTGACATGTAGCTGAGTCACAAAAAAAGAAATACTGACGCTTATTGCACAGGTCCTACACAGCGCGGCCACCCCTCCTCTCCGGTAATAGATTCTCTGGCGCACCCCTCCCCCTATGGCCTGTTTCGTTGACCGAACCGTCTCCCTACATCCTGTTCCTCTGACAACTCCTTTATTTGCAGACTATCTTTCTCTCAAGTCTTTTGTCCACTCGAAACCCTTTGTCCACTCGAAACCCCTTCTATCACAATAAAACACATTTCTCACTCCAAGCCATTTTCGCACTCTAGCCCTTTTCTTACTCAACCCCCTTACTCAACTCCTTTTCCTACCCAACCTCCCTTTTCTCATTGGAACCTTTTTCACACTAGAAGCCCCCTTCTTACTTAAAACCCATTTTCACACTCAAAACTCACGTCCAATCCTAACCTCTCCCTGTTCCCCCCGCCTTTCGTCTCTCTTGTCATCAGAGCACATCCAATGAGGGCGACTCCCTCTTTGAAAGCCACGAGGAGTCGGAAATCGATACAGCCAGCCAGTTGATGGGCATGGCCCAAGTGCAGCAACGCGTGTCTGAGGTGCTGGTGGCGGTGCTCAGTGGACAGGCTCCGGAGCAAGACGCGCCCCTCATGGCGGCCGGGCTGGACTCCCTTGGCGCAGTAGAGCTGCGGAACAGCCTCCAGGTGAGCACGCACATAAAGACAAGAGCTGCGGTATAGCCTGCGGGCAAGCATCTAGATAAGATCCTTATCTAGGTAAAGACGAGAGCTGCGGAGCAGCCTGCGGGCAAGCATCTATGTAAGATCCTTATTTATAATAAGAATCCTTACGAGAGCTGCGGACCTCATTCATGCGGACCTCATTCATGACCCTGAACCCCATGACCGGCACCTAACTTCCAACACCAAACTTCCAAAGGTTTTTGATTTCCTGGAATGGATGTTCCTGCGAGAGAGGATTGAGGAAACACGCCCCCAAGCAAGTCTGCGGACTCAAACGATAGGGCCGACTGCCACGATGCGGATCAGCGATAAATCAACCCAGGCCCTCCGTCAAGCAACCCATGACCATTCTCCGAAAACACTCATTTTCACCACTCACAGGATACCTTCCATGTCCCACGTACCCTTCAATACTCACCACTCACAGGCTGCCTTTATGCCCCTCTTACCACAGGCTGCCTGAATGCCCCTCTTACCACAGGCTGTCTTTCATTCTCACCACCCTCGGGCTTCTTTATATGTCTGACTCACCCTTAAATGCTCACCCTTAAATGTGCAAAAAAAAACTTTTTTATATTTGATAAAAGCAAAAGTATACGATATAGTGCACCACCGACAGGCTGTCTTTATGTTCCTCTCTTCACAGGCAGCCTTTACTGCTCACCACCCACGGGCTGCCTTTTATGCTCGACTCAGCCTTAAATGCTCACCCTTCAATGATTCCCACCCACGGGCTGCCTTTTATGCTCGACTCAGCCTTAAATGCTCACCCTTCAATGTTCACCACTCACAGGCTGCCTTTTATGTCTCTCTACCCACGGGCTGCCTTTTAATGTTCACCACCCACGGGCTGCCGTTTATCCCTGTACTCACAGGCTGCCTTAAATGCTCACCACCCGCAGGCTGCTTTTTATGTCTGACTCACCCTTCAATGTTCCCCACCCACAGGCTGCCGTTGGTGTCCCATGTTCCCTTCAATGCTCACGACTCACGCACCCTTTTATTCAAAGACCCTCTGCTTTTTTTGTTCACGCGCACCCTTTGAAATCTTTCCTATTCGCAGGCTGCCTTCAATGTCCCTCTACCCGCTACACTTGCTATGGACTACCCCACGGCGGCTTCCCTGGCCATCTTCATCCACTCGCTACTCAGCCAGGCGGCAGCAGCAAGTGCGGGCACCAGACCGAGCGGAGCCGGCTCAACAAGAGCCCGCACCCGTCACACAGGTGCGCCCCGGCGCACGCCAGAGCCACGCCGCGACCCCCGGCTGATGAGCCCCGGCAGCTACCCGCCAGCTGCTGTTGGTGCGGTGGGCGTGGTGGCCATGTCCATGCGTGTGCCGGGGGCCGCGGGAGCAGCTGTGCCTGGAGGCTGCGGCCATGGCGCGCTGATGGGTGGCGAGGTTAGAGGTGCGGGGGTGGCGGAGGCGGTGGATGCCATCGGGACGATCCCCTTTCAGCGCTGGGCCGTGGAGGACCACGGCAAGCTTCATGAGGACTCTTCCGGCGGAGCGGTCAGGTGAGCGATGGATGGGAGGCGAGTACTGCATGTACGGCATACTTCCATACTGGTAGTAGAGGGTTGGGTTTAGGGCTTAGGGTTTTGGGCATAGGGTTCAGGGTTTAGGCCACAGGGTTAAGGCATGTACTGCATCCTTCCATGCCGGCAGTACACAGGTTACAGGTTACATCAGGACACGGGAAGTTGCCGTTTTAAGAGAGTCCCATGGGGAAAATCTCCTCGCCATTAATCCCCTCCAGTCAGTTGAAGGATGGGCAGGGGGGGCGGCTGAATTAATGATAATTTATGAGCTTGAATTTATGAGAATTTACGAGCTTGTGAGACAGAAGGAAAGCTGACGTGCCGCGGAAAGGAAGGGGTGGCATGATGAATATTATCAACTTGCCGACTTGTTAGATCACTTCACAAGGCTTCAGGTCCAATAAGGGGATCCAATAAGGGGAGTGGGAGGATGACTCTCTGATTTGTTTATTTTTGAGGTGGCAGTCTGTCTAACAGTTGATGTGAGCCCGATCCTCTGTCCTTTGTGCCTTCCGTCAGGTTTCGGGTTTGAAAACAGATAAACTTGGGCACAAAAACAGAATCCCTTGGTTTTGGGGAAGGGGGTTGTTTGATAAATATTTTCAACAAGCATTGCAAACTTGTTGTTTTACTTCACAAGGCTTCTAATCCAATCAGGAAGGATGGGTGGAGCAGCATGGTTTAAACCTCTCTGCTTTGTTCCACAAAAACATAAACCCTCAGTTTGCCACCATCTCCTGCCCTCTACCCCTCAATCCCGACACCCTTCCTGGGCACAGGTTTGGCGCCTTCCTGCCGTGCGTTGAGCTTTTCGACGCGTCGGCGTTTGGCATCAACGAGAGAGAGGCAGCCCTCATGGATTCCCAGCAGCGCATGCTGTTGCTGGCAGCTGCACAGGCCACAGCCGATGCTAGCATGCAGGCGCATGGCGGTGCCCATGCGGCCGGGGCCAAGGGCATGGCAGCGGCGAGAGCTGCGGGCGTATCGAGCGACGTCATCTCCGGCATTCCTCGAATGGAGTGGGGGGTCTATGTGGGGATCTCCGCCCTGGACTACAGCCGTATGGCAGCAAGGTACTTCTGAAGGCACATGCGCTGGATCGATTTGATTTTCATCAGAACCCCAAGGAACGCTATAAAATAACCCTTGATCCTTTGCCCCCAATTCCCTCAAGGTACCCACATTGAACACAAGGTTCGGGCCTTGGGATTTTAACCCCTTACTCTGAACTTAGATTAAGCCAGGAACTTGCCAAGGGGTTATTGCCTGGCGCAGGCGTGCATCCTCCTTGTCCCTAAACCCGATACCCTTTACCCTAAACCCTACACCCTAAACCTTTAACCCTAAACCTTAAACCTTAAACACAGCACCTCGTACTCACCTCTCTGAAACTATGTACCCTTCAACACCCCAACAACGCCACCGAGGGTCAACATCATCAACACCGCGACACTTCCACCACCGCCACCGCCACTGTGTGCTCACCTGATCAACACCCCAAAACCTCAACATCCCAAGGCCACCGCCACCGCCTGCTTGCCTCATCAACAACCCAACACCTCAACACCTTCACACCACAACACCTCAACACCCCAACACCTCAACACCCCCACACCGCAACGCCTCAACACCCCCACACCACAACACCCCCACACCGCAACACTGCAACACCACAACACCGCAACAGTGTGCTGATCTCATCGACCCACCCCCACCCCCCCCACCCCAATACCGCCACCTGTTCAGGTACTGCCCCTCGTCCATCACCGCGTTCAGTGCCACCGGCTCTCTCTCGCTCTCTGTGGCCGCCGGCCGCATCTCGTACACGATGGACATGAGGGGGCCTGCCATCGCACTGGACACGGCCTGCTCCTCGTCCCTGGTCGCTTGCCACACCGCTATCGAGGGGTTGGCGGCGGGGAAGTGTGGAGGGGCGGTGGCGGGAGGTGTGAATCTGGCGCTGGTGCCGGACACACCTGCCATGTTCCAACGGGCAGGTGCGTGCAGCCTAGCATGTGCGTGAAGCCTAGCAGGTGCGTGTAGCCTAGCAGGTGCGAGTTGGCACTGCTGGCCCCCGGATCAGTTAGAGGACATATCACAGATGAGTCATAAGTCCACACACCTGGCCTTTGGACCACCGTGCCAAGACTAGGAGTCAATTGATATGACTGTTTGTCTTGGTACGGTGGTCCAAAGGGCAGGTGTGTGTAGCCGAACATAAGGAGCTCTACACTACTGGCCTCCTGATCAGCCCGTCGTATTGAAGACTCCTGGTCTGCCACCATGCCAGGGCAATAGGTTTTGTCCATTTGATTTAAGCGTCTCGAAACAGAGCCTCCGGAAATCCTCCGGCTCCAAATCAACCCACTGGAGAACATCCACACTTCCCCCATTCCCCCCGGCTTCGCAGTATAACTCTAAAGCTTTATTCTCCCGGTTTATTTGTTCTTCAGCCAATAGTCCCCGGTAACCGGCCGGTTTGTAGATCTCTGGAGTCTAAACCCCTCCAGATCTGCAGTTGTTGAAGCTTTCCGTCAGATTCCTGCGCAGGAGATATTTTCTGCCTCCCTGAAAATAAAGACCTTGGAGTCCTGTCCCTCCTCCCCACACTTCAGGCATGTTGCCCCACCCTTAATGGCCCACACTTCAGGCATGTTGCCCCACCCTTAATGGCCCACACTTCAGGCATGTTGCCCCACCCTTAATGGCCCACACTTCAGGCATGTTGCCCCACCCTTAATAGCCCACACTTCAGGCATGTTGCCCCACCTTTAATGCCCCACCCTTCAGGCATGCTGTCCCACCCATAATGCCCCAAACTTCAGGCATGTTGTTCCACCCTTAATGCCCCACACTTCAGGCATGCTGTCCCACCCTTAATGCCCCACACTTCAGGCATGCTGTCCCCTGAGGGCCGCTGCAAGACGCTGGACGCCTCCGCCGACGGCTATGTGAGGGCGGAGGCTTGCGGCATCATCCTGCTCATCCCACTACCCCCGACCGCGGCTGACGTGCGCGAGGGGCGCAAAGACCGACCTCAGAGCCACCGATCCACCCCCAGCACCACTGGTTTGCTGGCAATCATCGCTGGGGCTGCCGTGAACCAGGACGGCCGCAGCAGCGCCTTGACCGCGCCCAACGGGCCTGCCCAGCAGGAGGTCATGAGGCAGGCCCTGCAGGCTGCGGTAGCGGAGCCCGGACGTGTGGCGGCGCTGCAAATGCACGGGACTGGGACGAGCCTCGGGGACCCCATCGAGGTGGGGGCGGCGGCGGCGGTGTACCTGGCAGGCCGCAAGGCGCCGCGTGCGTCGCCCTTGATGTTCTTCTCGAGCAAGTCTGTCTCGGGTCATGCCGAGCCGGCAGCTGGTGAGTGGCATGCTCTGGGGTGATGACGAGAGCCGTTGCATATAAAAGCTTCATGGGAATGTCTGTGTCATCAGGGGGGTGCACTTGGTAGGGAGTATGTGCTGACTGTGACCAACCAGCGGAAAGAAGACGGCTGTGGGAACAAGCTGAAAGGGTGCATTCCCGAAGAGCCGCATCATATTGATTCATAAATTTGACTGTAGTTGCGCATTGGCTAGTTTAGTAAAGCACTATCGCTGCTTTAGTGGGGCGGCCAGGCTGCCATGAAAGGGCCCATTAGGACCAGACCTTGGCCGGTCTACAGCCGTCAGCGTAAACGACAGGGCCGGCTGCACCAAGTGTTGCCAGCCGAAGGCTGCAAGGCTGTAGCTGAAGTGTAGCTGAAGTGTAGCTGAAGTGTAGCTGAAGTGTAGCTGAAGTGTAGCTGAAGTGTAGCTGACGTGTAGCTGTGGTGGATCTGAAGCATCATGTGGTAAACAATGTTTGCGTTGATGGGGATGCCCAGACGACATGGACATGCTGGCTCATCATATCCAGCGATTGAAACTTGAATTCGAAGTAACCAATCATTCACATTTGAATTCGAAATATAGCCGTTTATTCGATTTCGATTTCGATTCGATTCGGAATTCGGAATCTGAATGTCCTGTTCTACGTCATCCCTATGCAGGGATGGTGGGCCTCCTCCACGCCGCTCGGTACATCTCCCGCTGCTCCGTTACCGCCATCAGCCACCTCCTCAGCCTCAACTCGCACGTGGAGTCCTCCCTACAGGTTGCTGCCAGAGGAAGCAGCATCCCGAGGCAGACATTTGGGGCACCCACGAGCAGATCAGGCTCCAGCATGACCCAAGGCGGTGCTCGGAGGACGGCGAGTAGCCGCGGCGGCAGCGGGGCTGCGGCGGCAGCCGGGGCAGACCACGAGGGCAGCGTGTGTGGCATCAGTGCCTTTGCGTTCCAGGGAACCAACGCGCATTTGCTGCTGCAAGGCCCGCCAGCCTCAGAAGATGCCGACCCGGCCGGAGGCGGCAGCACCTCCCTCGCTGCTGCCGGAGGGGTGCGCAACACTGCCATGCTGGCGTGGCAGCTGCAGCACCTGTGGCTGGTCCCTCTGAGTGGCAGCCTTGCTGCACGTGTTTCGACAGTTTCCCTGACCGCTGCCACCCCGGCTGGGGCGGCCTCTCCCGCTGCCGGCGTTCCTACCGCGCCGTCTGGGGCCTGCCTATTCGAGACCACGATCGACGGCAGTGCCAGGCTGGCGTACCTCTGGGACCATGCTGTACAAGGCAGGCCTCTGCTGCCGGCTGCGGCCATGCTGGACGCTGCAGCGGCGGCCGTTGCAGCTGCTCTGCCAGCAGAGCTGGGCTTTGCGCTCGGCGACGTGCGCATCCTCGCCCCGCTCGTCCTACCCGATGTCAGGCGCCATATCGGCGGCGGCGGCGGGCGGCGGCTTGCCAAGGCAGGGCAGTGGGGCAGCGGGGGCGGCGGCGGCGGGAGCTGCTCGCTGAAGTGTGCGGTGTCTCTGGCTCAGGGCACGCTGAAGCTCGCGTCTTCCAGGACGGATATCTCAGCCGCATCCGTCCACATGACGGCTCAGGTCACACATACCATTCGCCCTGAGGGCCTGCCAGATCACTCTTTCGGCAGCCTGCCACGAGAGGCTGCTGCCCTGTCACCGGGGCCTGCCAGAATCCAGGCTGGGAAGAACAGCACGGTAGATGCCAGACAGCTGCTCAGGACGCTCCTCACCGGGGGGCCTGCCGTTGCGGCTGCCCTGTCCGGACGTCAGCTGGCCGTAGCGTGCAGCTTCGCCCGGCTGTCCCGCCCCCTGGAGGAGTCGCTCCCCGCGGGTGAGGTGTCGACGGGTGCCGCGGTGATGCATCCGGCCACAGTTGACTGCTGCCTGCAGCTGGGTGCTGTGCCCGTCCACGGGGATGCAGCGTCTCCCTCCGGCCCCGCAAGCCCTTCTGGCGAGGCCGGGGAAAGCGCCAGGCCTGGGCCGTCAGCAGGCGCCCTTCTCAGGGTGCCCACTGCAGCCGGTCTGGTCCTGATGCCCTCGCTCAGGGACCGCTCATGGGCAGCCGGGCAGCAGCTGGAGGGCAGCAGCTGGGCAACCGCCCGCCAGGTCGGCACCAGCGGCCTCATGGGCTCAGCGAAAGAGAGAGTAGCTGCCCAGAAGCTGGACTACGCGCTCGTGCCGGACATGAGCGGCGGCGGCGGCGGCCAGACAGGGGGTGTCTGCTTCGTTATCTCCGGCCTTGTTGCTACCCCTATGTCAACCGCGGCGGCTGCTGCCTTGCAGGAGTCATCGTCTCTTTTGGGAGCACCCGACAGCCGGGGACCGAAGGCAGCGGGAAGGCAAGGAGCTGCCGGCGCTGTTGACCGCGACGAGTTGCCGGGTATTCTGTACGCAACACAGACCGTCGCGACGCGGCCGATGTTCGGGTCCGATGTGGAACCTGGTGCCCCTGGGGGGCAGGCCCGCAGCGTGGCGCAGCGGCGCCGCCTGGCGCTCTTCACGTCCGCGGCCTCGGCATCCGCGACCGCTGCGGCCTGCCTATCTGCGCTCCAAAGCCTCGCAGCCCGGGAGGACCCCGGCCCCTGCCTGCTTGAGCTGCCCGCTCTGTCGGCCAGTGGAGAGACAGAGACGGCTGCAGGTGCCTGCCAGCTCAGCCGCCCTTCCATTTCAGCTGCCATGGCCGTGGGCATGGCCAAGTCAGCGATTCTGGAGGGGGGGAAGGGACCCTCGGGCCTACTCGTCCGCCACTCAGGCTCAAATCACCCTGCGGCGCAGCAACAGCCCTGCAATCGGCTCACCTTCATCGCCTTGAAGGGACCGGAGGGAGCCCCACCTGCCGAGCGCCTTGCGGGTGATGACAGCTCTACAGCTGCCGCAGCTCACGGACCTGTGGCCAGCTCTGGGATTGTCTTCAAGCCTACTCTGATAAGAATGGAAGCAGAGGGTGTGTCACGGACCTCCAGCCCGTCCGGGCTGGACAGCTCACAGGGCTTCCGTCTGCTGCCTAAGCCACCGGGGTCCCTGACCAGCCTGGTTCCGGTGCCAGTACCTGCAGCGACTTCGGAGCAGGTGTCTGTGAGGGTCCATGCTGTGGGGCTCAACTTCAGGGATCTGCTCATGGTGAGACAGGGATCAAATTGATAAGGAAATGCTTGCTTTATGAACCTAGTAATCAGGACCTGCTCACGGTGAGGGAGGGATGAGGGGGGGGGGGGGGGAGAGAAGGGAATGCTTGATTTACAAGCTTGATAATTGACTTCCAGGATGTGAATTCATCTCAAATTGGTTTGAGACTTACATAAACCAATTTTCACGATTCATCATACACGCGAACCATGATTTCTTAACAATACTGTTCTTGTTATGCATTTCTTAAACCAGTATCTGTATAGCTTAAATAATATGATGGGCGATGAAGAGTTGGAAACCAGCCCCCTATCTTTGCTCCTGATTTTAAGTATAAAACCCTGCGCATTCTGTGACCATTTGATCTTGGTATAGAGGACATGATCAAAACCCAGCGCATTCTACTACCAACAATGCAGGTCCTTGGCATGTACCCCGGCTCTGATCTGGATCCTCCTGGAGGGGACTGCTCGGGAGTGGTGGTGTCAAGCAACAGCAGCTGCAGCAGCCTGACACCAGGCACACCGGTGTTTGGACTGGCCTCTGGCTGTCTGGGCACCCTGGTGCACTGTGCCCCAGACACACTGGTGCCCATGCCATCTCAGCTGTCTTTTGAGCAAGCAGCAACCATGCCCACGGTCTTCATGACTGCGCACATGGCCTTTGATCTGGCTGCGGGCGTCAAGCCTGGAGAGCGAGTACTGGTGCATGCAGCAGCTGGAGGTGTGGGCCTGGCAGCCATTCAAGTGCTGAGGGAGAGGGGAGCAATCACCGTGGCCACTGCAGGAGGCCCTCCTAAGCGTGCTCTGCTGCGCTCATTGGGAGTGCAGCATGTGGCAGGGTCCCGGGACACTGCTTTTGTTGAGGAGCTGGCTGTGGGTGGCAAGGGAGTAGACATGCTGCTCAACACGCTCACCTCCCCAGGCATGGTGTCAGCAGCCTTGGCCCTGATGTCTCATGGTGGCCGGTTGGTGGAGATCAGCAAGCGTGATATCTGGTATGCTGGGCGGGCTGTCCAGGAGCGTCCCGATGTCCACTTTGGCATGGTGGCCGTTGACTTCTTGCCGGGTCCCGAGGTGCAGCGGGCCATGTCCCGTGTAGCCTCCGGTGCCGCTTCTGGCACTCTGCATCCGCTGCCAGTTGCGGCCCACGGCCTGCGCAGTGTCTCAGCGGCACTCCGGCAGATGAGCCAGGCCAGGCATGTTGGCAAGGTGGTGGTCTCCGTGGTGCCGATGCCGAGCTCTGGCTGCTCTGATGTGATGCCCACCCTCCTCCCAGCCTCCACCTCTCCCTCAGGCGGACGCGTGTTGGTCACAGGTGGTTTAGGGCACCTCGGGGGCCTCATCGCCAAGTGGGCGCTCGCCAAGGGCTGTGTGGACCTTTGTCTCACTGGCCGGTCCGTCCGGCTTGCTGATCTCAGCAGATTGCTGGCAGATCCGGATCAGCAGGCCGGATCTGGCCTTCCCAGTTTAGCTTCTGTGCAGCTTCTTTCCTGTGATATGGCAGCTACCGCGGACCTTCCTATGCTGGAAGGACGTACCGATGCTTCCGGTCAGCGTCCGGCTAGCTGCCTGGGGGCGGTCCTGCATGCCGGCGGTATCCTGGCCGATGCCATGCTCCTTAACCAGACACTGGCCGGCCTGAGGGCAGTGCTAGCCCCCAAGGTGGCAGGGCTGGGGAACTGGACGGGAGCTGCACGCCTGCACCCCTCCTCCAGCCATGTGCTCTTCTCCAGCGTAGCCTCCCTGCTTGGCTCCCCCGGCCAGGCCAACTACTCAGCCGCCAACTCGGCGCTGGACACCGCAGCCTGGTCCCTTGCGGCAGCGGGTCTGCCTGCAATCAGCATCCAGTGGGGTGCATGGGCCGGAGGGGGCATGGCGGCAGGAGATGCACAGACTGCGGCCAGGGTGGAGAGGATGGGCATGGGACTGGTCTCTCCTGCATCGGGCCTCTCTGCTCTCGAGGGCATTCTGAACGGCTCGGCTGCAGCCCTGACACCTGTTGTTGCGGCAGTGCCCTTCAGGTAAGACAAGTTGGTGGGAAATTGTGTGGAGGAGGTGGGGAAATGGTGTGGAGTAGGTGGAAATGTGTGGAATAAGTGGGGAATTGGGTGGGCTCCATGGGAAATTGTTTGGAATAGGTGGGACACTGTGGGGTCCGTGATATGTTGTGTGGGGTTGAAAGACCAGTTGCCCCGCTGGCAAGACAGGGTACGGATGGGTCTGCGATGATATTGTTTGGCATAGGATTGTCTGCGATGATATTGTTTAACATAGGATTGTCTGCGATGATATTGTTTGGCATAAGATTGTGTGGGATAAGACCTCCTGGTACTAGATTCTGCAGGGTAAATCTGTGGTGGATACGACCATCTGATATAATATGGTGTGCTAAAAGATTGCGTGCTTCAACATGTTGATAGGGCAGTCTGGTATACGACTCAACAGGATGATGTATGATCTGCTTGTGTGGGATGTCATGGAGATAATGAGCTGATTTAGGGCAGATCTGGATTCTGAGCATACGTATCTGGTTGCCAATTTACGTGGACTATGCCCTACCACCCCCTTGGAGCTCACTGTCCAGACCTCTGATTTGCATCCTCTCTTGATAAAGATGGTGTATTGAGCCGACAAGCTGTCACAGAATGGACTTCGGGTGTAGGGCTTTGGGTTTTGTGTTAAGGGTCCAGGCTGTGAGGTTTCAGGTCGTACGGCTTAGGGCGTAGGGTCCAGGCTGTAGAGTTAAGGGCGTAGGGTTCAGGCTGTAAGGCTTAGGGCGTAGGGTTCAGGCTGTAGGTTAAGGGTTTGTGAGTCAGCGAGCTGCATCCCCGGATGCACGTCAAATGATCTTGCTCCACCCAAACGATTGGTAAAATCTCTCGGCGTGAAATACCGTAGCTGGTCGTGAGGGAAATCGCAAAAGATAACAGAGGTACCGTTGAGTGATTGATCCACAATTGCAATGACACGGGGAAGAATGCACGTATCCTGTACAGGAGGGTCTGTCCCTAGGGATCGCCTATACCTAGGGATTCGTTGACAACATGACAAAGGATTGGAAAATGACACGTAGCACTTACTTCTTACTTGCTCCATTGTTCCCTGCAGATGGACCACGTTTTTGGCTCGCCAGCTACGCCTGCCGCCCACCGGCCGCATGTTCTCCGAGTTTGAACAGGACCTGCCCTCCCGCGTCGGCGCCAAGGGCACTGCGCCGTCCGCCCTCGCCCCGGCCGCATCACAGCCACCCGTGCCGTCCGCCAGCCGTTCCGCGGCGGCGGCGGCGGCGGCCGCCGACGCAGCCGCCGCCGCCGGCAGGCAGGTTCTTCAGCAGGTTTTGGCTACTGCAGCGGCGGTCATTGGATCATCCATCGCCCCCGACGCCCCGCTCATGTCCAGCGGGCTTGACTCCCTCGGCGCTGTCGAGCTCCGGAACAGCCTCGAGGCAGCGCTAGGAGTGAGCCTGCCAAGCACGCTGGTGTTCGACTACCCGACCGCGTCGAGCATCGCAACCTTCCTGGCTGCACGTCATGCAGAGCAGCAGATGGAGGCCGGACAGGAGCCAGGCTCTCTGCCAGCTGAGGACCAGCAGGCAACCGTTTGGGCTCCTCGAGGAGGCAGGCGGGGTTGGTATGCAAGCCGTGGTCGGAGCCAGCCGGGAACGCAACAGCTCCGGGCTGCGGGTGCCGCCAGGTCAGCGCTGGCCGGTCCTGCCAGGTCAGCGTTGGCTGGGCCTGCCCTTCTGCAGCAGGTGCTCGAGGCGTCCCGTGTTGTGACGGGCCAGGCAGACATCGCCCCCGACGCCCCGCTCATGTCCAGTGGGCTCGACTCCCTCGGCGCCGTTGAGCTGCGGAACAGCCTCGAGGTAGCGCTGGGAGTGAGCCTGCCGAGCACGCTGGTGTTTGACTACCCGACCGCCGCGGCCATCGCTGGATTTGCTGAGGGCATGCTGCTGCCACGGTTGGACACTGGGGAGGAGAGCATGGAGGGAGAGGTTCTGGAACGCCCTTCAGTGGCTAGACCCCGCAGGGCTCCTCCCATGCAATGGGGCAGGGGTGCCGGCAGGGTGGAGGCAGATGAGGACGGCCTGCTCGCCATGCTCGGTCTTCTCAGCGAGGAAGAAAGCGAGGATTTCGAAGACCAGGAGTACCTTGATGGCGGGTTAGAACCCCAAACCCTCGCGAGGTTCCGGCCAGGCCTCGGCAGGCCCGGCTTGTCAGCTTCCGGCCAGCTTCTCGGATCCGCAGTTCAAGACAGCCACGTGTATGAGCGGCTGCTGGAGCCGGTAGCTGTGATGTCTGCGGCTTGGAGGCTGCCTGGTATGGCTTCTGTCAGCCTTGGGAGTAGAGGCAGCCTGTGCTGGGGAGATGCTTCCGCGCCCGTGCCTCTGGCCAGGTGATTTGGGGGAATCAGGTCTGGGTGAAAGGCTAGGGTCGATTTAGGGAATGAGGTTTGATTGAAAATGTGATGTGAATGGTCTTCGGGGACAAGGTCTGGGTGAACAGCTAATGCTAGGGTGGGGTTAGGGAATGAGGTTTGAGGTCCAGACTGGGTCAAGAGCTAATGCTAGGGTGGGGTTAGGGAATGAGGTTTCGGGCTCAGGCGAGGAGAAACGCTTCTGCTGGGGCTTCAATACACCGGGCAGATTAGCCAGGTGACCTTGATGCAGCTCATGCGGGTATAGCTCAGCCTCGATGAGTGATTGGGGGAAATGAGGTGGCCACTGTGGGTCTTGCTGTGTTGCTTGGTGCAAGAAATACCTGGACCAGTACACATAATTTGAATACTAAAATGAAGCGCTTTGCGTGTGGCGGCCATGAGTTGTTGAAAAGAGAAAAATGTGAGAATGGCAGTTTAGCATACCTCCTCCACTCACATGCACCTATCACGGCAACCGCGGCCACCTCAATTGGGATTTAAAAAACCCATAACCCTGGCAGGGGGAGCAACCGCAAACGCTTAAACCTGAATCGTTTTCCCTATACCTAAATCCCTAACCCTGGCTTGTGGGACGGCCCTAAACTGTCAAACCTTCATCGTTTTCCCTACACCTAAACCCCTAACCCTGGCATGTGGGACGGCCCTAAACTGTCAAACCTTCATCGTTTTCCCTACACCTAAACCCCTAACCCTGGCATGTGGGACGGCCCTAAACTGTCAAACCTTCATCGTTTTCCCTACACCTAAACCCCTAACCCTGGCATGTGGGACGGCCCTAAACTGTCAAACCTTCATCGTTTCCCCTAGACCTAAACCCCTAACCCTGGCATGTGGGACGGCCCTAAACTGTCAGACCTTACTCGTTTTCCCTACACCTAAACCCCTAACCCTGGCATGTGGGACGGCCCTAAACTGTCAAACCTTCATCGTTTCCCCTAGACCTAAACCCCTAACCCTGGCATGTGGGACGGCCCTAAACTGTCAAACCTTCATCGTTTCCCCTAGACCTAAACCCCTAACCCTGGCATGTGGGACGGCCCTAAACTGTCAAACCTTCATCGTTTCCCCTAGACCTAAACCCCTAACCCTGGCATGTGGGACGGCCCTAAACTGTCAAACCTTCATCGTTTCCCCTAGACCTCAACCCCTAACCCTGGCTTGTGGGACGGCCCTAAACTGTCAAACCTTCATCGTTTCCCCTAGACCTAAACCCCTAACCCTGGCTTGTGGGACGGCCCTAAACTGTCAAACCTTCATCGTTTTCCCTAGACCTAAACCCCTAACCCTGGCATGTGGGACGGCCCTAAACTGTCAAACCTTCATCGTTTTCCCTAGACCTAAACCCCTAACCCTGGCATGTGGGACGGCCCTAAACTGTCAAACCTTCATCGTTTTCCCTACACCTAAACCCCTTACCCTGGCTTGTGGGACGGCCCTAAACTGTCAAACCTTCATCGTTTTCCCTACACCTAAACCCCTAACCCTGGCTTGTGGGACGGCCCTAAACTGTCAAACCTTCATCGTTTCCCCTAGACCTAAACCCCTTACCCTGGCATGTGGGACGGCCCTAAACTGTCAAACCTTCATCGTTTCCCCTAGACCTAAACCCCTTACCCTGGCTTGTGGGACGGCCCTAAACTGTCAAACCTTCATCGTTTTCCCTAGACCTAAACCCCTAACCCTGGCATGTGGGACGGCCCTAAACTGTCAAACCTTCATCGTTTCCCCTAGACCTAAACCCCTAACCCTGGCTTGTGGGACGGCCCTAAACTGTCAAACCTTCATCGTTTCCCTAGACCTAAACCCCTAACCCTGGCATGTGGGACGGCCCTAAACTGTCAAACCTTCATCGTTTTCCCTACACCTAAACCCCTAACCCTGGCTTGTGGGACGGCCCTAAACTGTCAAACCTTCATCGTTTCCCCTAGACCTAAACCCCTAACCCTGGCTTGTGGGACGGCCCTAAACTGTCAAACCTTCATCGTTTTCCCTACACCTAAACCCCTTACCCTGGCTTGTGGGACGGCCCTAAACTGTCAAACCTTCATCGTTTTCCCTACACCTAAACCCCTTACCCTGGCTTGTGGGACGGCCCTAAACTGTCAGACCTTCATCGTTTTCCCTAGACCTAAACCCCTAACCCTGGCTTGTGGGACGGCCCTAAACTGTCAAACCTTCATCGTTTTCCCTACACCTAAACCCCTTACCCTGGCTTGTGGGACGGCCCTAAACTGTCAAACCTTCATCGTTTTCCCTACACCTAAACCCCTTACCCTGGCTTGTGGGACGGCCCTAAACTGTCAAACCTTCATCGTTTCCCCTACACCTAAACCCCTTACCCTGGCTTGTGGGACGGCCCTAAACTGTCAAACCTTCATCGTTTTCCCTAGACCTAAACCCCTAACCCTGGCTTGTGGGACGGCCCTAAACTGTCAAACCTTCATCGTTTCCCCTAGACCTAAACCCCTAACCCTGGCATGTGGGACGGCCCTAAACTGTCAAACCTTCATCGTTTCCCCTAGACCTAAACCCCTAACCCTGGCATGTGGGACGGCCCTAAACTGTCAAACCTTCATCGTTTCCCCTAGACCTAAACCCCTTACCCTGGCATGTGGGACGGCCCTAAACTGTCAAACCTTCATCGTTTTCCCTAGACCTAAACCCCTAACCCTGGCATGTGGGACGGCCCTAAACTGTCAAACCTTCATCGTTTCCCCTAGACCTAAACCCCTTACCCTGGCTTGTGGGACGGCCCTAAACTGTCAAACCTTCATCGTTTTCCCTACACCTAAACCCCTTACCCTGGCATGTGGGACGGCCCTAAACTGTCAAACCTTCATCGTTTCCCCTAGACCTAAACCCCTTACCCTGGCTTGTGGGACGGCCCTAAACTGTCAAACCTTCATCGTTTCCCCTAGACCTAAACCCCTTACCCTGGCTTGTGGGACGGCCCTAAACTGTCAAACCTTCATCGTTTCCCCTAGACCTAAACCCCTTACCCTGGCTTGTGGGACGGCCCTAAACTGTCAAACCTTCATCGTTTTCCCTACACCTAAACCCCTAACCCTGGCTTGTGGGACGGCCCTAAACTGTCAAACCTTCATCGTTTTCCCTACACCTAAACCCCTTACCCTGGCTTGTGGGACGGCCCTAAACTGTCAAACCTTCATCGTTTTCCCTACACCTAAACCCCTTACCCTGGCATGTGGGACGGCCCTAAACTGTCAAACCTTCATCGTTTTCCCTACACCTAAACCCCTTACCCTGGCTTGTGGGACGGCCCTAAACTGTCAAACCTTCATCGTTTTCCCTACACCTAAACCCCTTACCCTGGCATGTGGGACGGCCCTAAACTGTCAAACCTTCATCGTTTTCCCTACACCTAAACCCCTTACCCTGGCTTGTGGGACGGCCCTAAACTGTCAAACCTTCATCGTTTTCCCTACACCTAAACCCCTTACCCTGGCTTGTGGGACGGCCCTAAACTGTCAAACCTTCATCGTTTTCCCTACACCTAAACCCCTTACCCTGGCATGTGGGACGGCCCTAAACTGTCAAACCTTCATCGTTTTCCCTACACCTAAACCCCTTACCCTGGCTTGTGGGACGGCCCTAAACTGTCAAACCTTCATCGTTTTCCCTACACCTAAACCCCTAACCCTGGCTTGTGGGACGGCCCTAAACTGTCAAACCTTCATCGTTTCCCCTAGACCTAAACCCCTAACCCTGGCATGTGGGACGGCCCTAAACTGTCAAACCTTCATCGTTTCCCCTAGACCTAAACCCCTAACCCTGGCATGTGGGACGGCCCTAAACTGTCAAACCTTCATCGTTTTCCCTACACCTAAACCCCTTACCCTGGCATGTGGGACGGCCCTAAACTGTCAAACCTTCATCGTTTTCCCTAGACCTAAACCCCTTACCCTGGCTTGTGGGACGGCCCTAAACTGTCAAACCTTCATCGTTTTCCCTACACCTAAACCCCTAACCCTGGCTTGTGGGACGGCCCTAAACTGTCAAACCTTCATCGTTTCCCCTAGACCTAAACCCCTAACCCTGGCATGTGGGACGGCCCTAAACTGTCAAACCTTCATCGTTTTCCCTACACCTAAACCCCTAACCCTGGCTTGTGGGACGGCCCTAAACTGTCAAACCTTCATCGTTTTCCCTACACCTAAACCCCTTACCCTGGCTTGTGGGACGGCCCTAAACTGTCAAACCTTCATCGTTTCCCCTAGACCTAAACCCCTTACCCTGGCTTGTGGGACGGCCCTAAACTGTCAGACCTTCATCGTTTTCCCTAGACCTAAACCCCTAACCCTGGCTTGTGGGACGGCCCTAAACTGTCAAACCTTCATCGTTTTCCCTACACCTAAACCCCTTACCCTGGCTTGTGGGACGGCCCTAAACTGTCAGACCTTCATCGTTTTCCCTAGACCTAAACCCCTAACCCTGGCTTGTGGGACGGCCCTAAACTGTCAAACCTTCATCGTTTTCCCTAGACCTAAACCCCTAACCCTGGCTTGTGGGACGGCCCTAAACTGTCAAACCTTCATCGTTTCCCCTAGACCTAAACCCCTAACCCTGGCATGTGGGACGGCCCTAAACTGTCAAACCTTCATCGTTTTCCCTACACCTAAACCCCTTACCCTGGCTTGTGGGACGGCCCTAAACTGTCAAACCTTCATCGTTTTCCCTACACCTAAACCCCTTACCCTGGCTTGTGGGACGGCCCTAAACTGTCAAACCTTCATCGTTTCCCCTAGACCTAAACCCCTAACCCTGGCATGTGGGACGGCCCTAAACTGTCAAACCTTCATCGTTTCCCCTAGACCTAAACCCCTAACCCTGGCATGTGGGACGGCCCTAAACTGTCAAACCTTCATCGTTTCCCCTAGACCTAAACCCCTAACCCTGGCATGTGGGACGGCCCTAAACTGTCAAACCTTCATCGTTTCCCCTAGACCTAAACCCCTAACCCTGGCTTGTGGGACGGCCCTAAACTGTCAAACCTTCATCGTTTCCCCTAGACCTAAACCCCTAACCCTGGCATGTGGGACGGCCCTAAACTGTCAAACCTTACTCGTTACCCTAAAGCCTTTAGCCACTTACCCTATACCCCAACAGGTGGGACACGGAAGCAGCATCAGCAAAGATGGCCGACCACGCCGTCCGCTTTGGCAGCTTCTTGGCAGGTGCCGAGATGTTCGATGCTGCCGCCTTCGGCCTCTCTGAGTCCGAGTCAGTCCTGATGGATCCACAGCAAAGGATGCTGCTAGAGTGTATGGCTGAGGTCTTGGCGGCCATGGGCAACGGGTGAGTTCTGCCAGACCTGGCAATAAATCATGGTTTGCTTTTTAAGATGTTCATGTGTCCCTGGCTCCTTGAGATTTTACAAGCCTGTGATGCCTCCAACTCCAGCCAGTTCTAATTAACAGAGACAATGATCTTTGCTGTTTAAGACATGGTTTGATCGGACTCAACAAGTATGAGGCTGGCTGCCCAACCCTAGAAAACCTGAGACTCAAACACTGGGAAACAGCCCGTGTGCCCTTGTGGCCCTCGTCGGCAGCTGCGACAACATTGCATGAGCCTGTAATATGTTTCAGGCATCTCAAGCCCATGCAAACTGGTATACCTGAAACACTTTCAAGTACTGACAAACACTGATCATAAAGCAGGCCACTTCCCTTATCCTCCTCCCTCCACATGGTACCCATCCCCCCCCTCCTGCATCAGGCCGCCTCTCAACCCCACCCTCCCCATGTCCACATCATGCCAGTTCTCTCCTCCCCACTCCTGCATCAGACCACCCCCCTCCCCATCCCTCCCATGTCAGGTTTCTCCCCTTTCCGCCTCGCACCAATCCCCTCCTCCTCACTCCTGCATCAGACCAACCCCCTCCCCCCTCCTGCATCAGGCCACTTTCCTTACCCTATTCCTTCCACATGGTACCAATGCCCGCACCTTTCCTGCATCAGGCCTCTCCCCTCCACCACCTCTGACTGGGGCGTCTTCATTGGCGCCTCTTCCACCGACTACCTCCGCCTCGCCGCCGCGCACGCAGCCACATCCAACGCATTCGCAGCCACCTCAGGCACTCTGTCCGTTGCCAGCGGCCGCCTGTCCTTTACGTTCGGCCTGAGGGGGCCTGCCATTACAGTGGACACAGCCTGCTCGTCATCACTAGTGGCGTGCCAGGGGGCCATCTCTGGTCTGAGGCTGCAGCAGTGCAGCGGGGCTGCGGTGGGCGGGGTGAACCTGACGCTGCTGCCTGACACCCCAGCGATGTTTCAGAGAGCGGGTGAGGTTAAAGGGTAAAGGGTTTGGGGTTAAGGGTTCGTGGGGCCAAGGTGGGCAGGGTGAATCTGACGCTGCTGCCTGACACCCCAGCTATGTTCCAGAGAACGGGTGAGGGTTTAGAGTCGAGGGTCGAGGGGTGAGAGGAGAGTGTTTAGAGTTTAGGGGTTTAGGGGTAAGGGTTGAGTGCAGTTAGGGCCCAGAAGAAGAAGCATTCACGGAAGCAGAGAAGCAATCATGGACGAGCGATGTGCATGTATTCAAATGTGGAACGTCGACAAGATCAGTGTTTATTTGTACACGCCAAACCAGCTTTGGGGGCCAAAACTGGACAAAGGAGGACCAAAACTGGACCAAAACTGGACCAAAACTGGACAAAGGAGGACCAAAACTGGACCAAAACTGGACCAAAACTGGACCAAATCAGTCCTGACCCAACGGCAGTGGCCCAAGCAGCAGTGCATGCCACATCCTGCCATCACAGCCATAGGCCATGTTGTAGGTTGTCACCACAAAGTTGACGCAACCACCCACAGTCTTTTTTGAAAGGGCCAGACAGAGCAAACCGGGAGGAGACCGGAAAACGAAAACCGAGACAGACACCAGAAAACAAACATAACCGCCGGCGACAAAACAACAGCCAAAACACGGGCAGCACCAACTGACAGGAAAGGACCCAACACCAAGAACACTGCCATAAAGGAGACCAGAAAGCAGAACTAACAAGGAGTGACAAAGAACACAGGAAGCCAAAGGTAAAAGCCAGTAGCTTAAGCCAGAAGCCGAAGACGAAAGTCAGAACCTGAAGCCAAAAAGTCAGAAACCGAAGCCAAAAGTCAGAAGCCGAAGTCAAAAGATGAAGTGTAGCTGAAGCACCCTAAAACAAGCTGGGCCCAAGATGCCAAAGGACTTGTTAAGGCATTCAAGCAAGTATAGTTGGACCTTGGTCATAGATACCCATACGAGGAAGATTTGTAGGCAGAGCTCAGATACACCCCCACTGGACAGGTTTGACCAAAACAATTGCTGGTCTTGTGCTTTTTGAACGCCCTCTTGCTCCGCTTCAAACGTCAGATGGTGCCGGCAGGTACATGATGATTTTAAAATTTGAAACAGGTGGTGATCACAGCCTTTGAAATCCCTCATGCTTGATAGACTCTTTCCCATTGTGACCCACACTTCAGGCATGCTGTCCCAACCTTAATGCCCCACACTTCAGGCATGTTGTCCCACCCTAAATGCCGCACACTTCAGGCATTTGTCCCACCTTAAATGCCCCACACTTCAGGCATGTTGTCTCACCCTTAATGCCCCACAGTTCAGGCATGTTGTCCCACCCTAATTGCCCCACACTTCAGGCATGTTGTCCCACCTTACATGTGCCACACTTCAGGCATGTTGTCCCACCCTTAATGCCCTCACTTCAGGCATGCTGTCCCCTGAGGGCCGCTGCAAGACACTGGACGCCTCCGCCGACGGCTACCTGCGTTCCGAAGCCTGCGGCATCTTCGGCGTTCTCACAGCCTCAGCCGCCGACCAACTCTCGGCCGCACCCTCAGCACCCCCAGAGCACTCCGCCCCCTCGCCCCTCGCTTACCTGGCAGGCGCCGCCGTGAACCAGGACGGCCGCAGCAGCGCCCTGACCGCGCCCAACGGGCCTGCCCAGCAGGAGGTCATGAGGCAGGCCCTGCAGGCTGCGGCGGCAGCAGGCCCTGTCGGCTCCGGAACCGGCCTGGCTCCGGCAGATATTACCGTTCTGGGCATGCATGGGACAGGGACACCGCTCGGCGACCCCATCGAGGTGGGGGCTGTAGCTGCAGCTCTCCTCGGCGAGCTCCGCCCGATGGGAGGGGCACCCGGCGGCTCTACCGCTGCCGCCCCTCTGTCCTTCATATCGTCCAAGTCGTGGGCAGGGCATGCCGAGCCAGCATCGGGCATCGTGGGCCTGCTACAGGCCAGCCTGGCGGCCTGCCACGCTGGCGGCCTGCCTTTGCTGAACCTACGCACCCTCAACCCTCACGTGGTGGGCGCTCTGGAGGCCACAGGGGCCGCAGGGGGCGGCGGCCTGCCTGCGCCGGGAGGTCACGGACGGAGCTGGGTGATGCCGAGGCAGGCCCACGGCAGGCCCTCCCTGGCGGCTGCTACGGAGACTGTAGTGGGCGTCAGCGCGTTCGCGTACCAGGGAACCAATGCGCACGTGCTGCTAGAGGGGGCGACGCTACGCAGCGGCCCATCAGCGAGCGGCCCGGCGGAGGTCGCCGTCGCCCGCGCCGCGCGGCCGGCCGTGTCTTGGAACAAAACCCGCTTCTGGGTGGAGCCCGCTGCCAGGGCCATGCTTGCGAGGGTTTCCATCGGGCCCGCTCCCTCCCTGTCGCGTGTCGGCCCCGGCCGCCCGCCATCCGGTGCAAATGCCACGGAGATCCGGTTCGAGGCCGAGGTCGCCGCCAATCCGCGGCTGGCGTTCCTTAGAGACCACGTGGTTTCGGGGCTGGCCGTTGCCCCCGGAGCCGCTCTCATGGAGGTAGCCCTGGCGGCCTCTACAGCGGCGCAGCTCCGAGAGGGCGGCCGCTATCTGGGAGGGAGGGACGGCGGTGCGGGCGCGGCCGGGGACCACCCTTCGGCCTGCCTGACCGGCCTGCTGATCCACGCCCCGCTCATACTGCCTAGTAAGCCTAGGGGAGAGCTAGGGGGCCGGTCGTCTTCTGGCGGCATGTTGCTTGTTTGCACCGTGGCCGTCTCCACCGGAGTTGTACGTCTGTCGTCGGTTAGCAGCCCAGGAGCTCGCGGTAGGCTGCATCTCTCCGCGCAGGCCCAGGCTGCCATACAGCTGGCAAGCGCCTCGTCAGCGAAGGCCCGGACTCAGCTTGTCTCTGGAGAGCGAACCATGTACTCCGGTAGCCAGGCCTCTGTCGCTGCTGCCAGGGCCTGCCTGACAGCCGTGGCGGTGCGCGCTGGCGCCTGCCTGCCGAAGGATCTCGAATCGCGAGGTGCCTCCCCCTCCGCCGCCGCAGCCTTCGCAGCCGTCATCAGCCTCGTACCGGCTAAACCAGAAGCGTACTGCCTGGACCCCGCCGCCCTGGACTGCAGCTTCCAGCTAGCTGCCGCCTCTGGACGCGGCCTCGCCTCGGCTGCCGCCGCCAACGCGAGCGCCCTCGGGGCAAAGCCGCAGCTGCTGGTGCCAGCTTCCGTCAGCTGCTTGACAGCTTCCGCTGCCAGGTCGGCCTCTAGCCAAGCGCCGGCCCCAGTGAAGGGCTCCTCAGCCTCCAGAGTGGGGTTCTGCCTGGGCTTGAGCCGGCAGCAGGAGTTAAGTACCGGGGACACCTCCACGGCTGACTGGTATGCAGTGGCGAAGCCCTCCGCCTCAGGCAGCAGCGTTCCCACAATGGAAGGGACGGCAGGCTTGGTGGAGGTGGAAGCTTGGCTCATGCCAGCTCTGGGCCAGAACGCCTCGTCCTGCTCCGGGACCCGTGTCTCGGGGCTGGTGGCCAAGCCCATGGCGATAGCTGCAAGGCCCAGTGAGGTCAGTGGGCAGCGGGCGCCCGCCCCGGCACCCACGCCCTCTCTGCTGTCTTTGAGCGGCAGAGGTGCCGAGGATGGGCGGGAGGAGATGCTGTACGAGACTGTGCTCTCAGCAGACAGCTGCGGACATGATCTGACTCAGCCGGAAGTCCTGGCCTCTGCCTGGCCCGAGGCGCGAGCTCTAAGTGCACCCTGCCTACGGCTGGCGAGTGCCCGCGGCAGCGGCAAGCCCGGGCGGTGCCAGCAGCGACGCCCCGGCAAACATTCTGCTGGCGAGAATGGATCCAGCCAGGGGCTGGCCTCCCTGCTGGCAGCCTTGCAGCAGGCAGCCCTGGCGAAAGGTCTCCCGGGGGATCCCGCGCAGCCGCAGACCCAAGCAGTGCGCTGGGTGGAGGCTGTGACGGTCGGGGCCGGCGCCGCCGCCGCAGGACCCTGCTCCTGGAGCCCTACGGGGCATGAGGACGCGGTGTCCGGAATGGTCCCCGGCCTGTTCAAGACGCTGGCCCTGGAGTGGCGCGGTCAGGCGGAGGCGGGGTGGAGGACCCGCTATCCCAGCAGCAGGGGGAGTGCCAGCCGGGGAGGGGATGTTGCAGCCGGGCTCCTGGAGCTCAACTTCAGGGGAGAAGGTGCGACTGTCGAGAGAGCTTCAGCAGCAGTTACACTATATCCAGTATATCTGCCACAACCACTAGATACTGTAGCCATCAGATCTAATATATCAACTAGATCTATGATGTCCGCTATATCTACTAGATCTTCAAGATCTCTCAGGTCTGCAATATATCCGGGATAAACATACATGGACTTCTGCTCAAGGCTCGCGCTTCATGATCTGCTGCATTGTATCTGAGGGTTAATGTTGTATAAATGTATTCGTTGGCTAACAATCTGTCCGCGAAAGATGTGAAATCGAAAACTTCAAAGCCCTCCCTCACCCGCTTGTTCGCTTGCTTGCTTGCTTGCTTGATGACCTGCTGCATCGCCTCTGTGGATTCATGTTCCATTCATTGGCTCATAGGCTCATTGGCTCATTGGCTCATTCTGGCCGCGGGCAAGCATGAAAACACGAAAGCTTATAAGCCCTCCCTCGCTCGCTCCCTCGCTCACTTGCGTGTTGAAACCTTTTGATGTATTGCTTTCATGTTGAATGTACCTTTTGAAGTATCGCTTCCGTGTCACTCAAGCAGGTGCAGCCTCCCCAAGTGCGTATGGCAGCAGCTCGGAGGGCGGTGTCCATTTCAGCCCTGTTTTGGCGGCCAGGAGGGGCTCTCCATCAGGAGCATCTGAGTATTACCGTCTGCTGCCTAAGCCGCCGGGGTCCCTGACCAGCCTGGTTCCGGTGCCAGTACCTGCAGCGACTTCGGAGCAGGTGTCTGTGAGGGTCCATGCTGTGGGACTCAACTTCAGGGATCTGCTCATGGTGAGACAGGGATCAAAGGGGGTAAGGAAATGCTTGCTTTATGAACCTAGGAACCGTAATCTGCTCATGGTGAGAGAGGGATGAGGGGGAGGGGGTGGGGGGCCAGGGAAGGGAGCGCTCGCTTTTTGAACTTGTTCATTGATTATATGATTTAAATTGATTAATTGAAGCATGTAATTATTTTGTTATTTGTACATACGTATATCCTTGGTAAGAGGAGTGATCAAGGGGTGTGTGGGGGGGTGGGGGTGGGGGGGGAGCAAGAGAGTGAAACGCTCGCCTGCCTCCATTTACAATTTGTACATACGTATTTCCTTGGTAAGAGGAGTGATCAAAAGGGGGGGGGGGGGGAGCAAGAGAGTGAAACGCTCGCCTGCCTGTATTTACAATTTGAGGTAGACAATGTACATCATGCATTTTAAACCCAGGCTTCTGTCTATCAATTTTTATCAAGCATTATGGATGATAAACGTACCATTTGATCTATGTGATATGTTGTACGATGAAGGGTTTAAGACCATTTGATCTTGGTATAGGGGAAATGTACAAAACCCTGCACAATTTGATCCTGGTATTATGCTGTCCTTTTAAGGTATTGCATACCATTTCATCCTGATGATATGTTATAATTTAATGGATTCTAGACCATTTGATCTTGGTATAGAGGACATGATCAAAACCCAGCGCATTCTACTACCAACAATGCAGGTTCTTGGCATGTATCCCGGCTCTGATCTGGATCCTCCTGGAGGGGACTGCTCGGGAGTGGTGGTGTCAAGCAACAGCAGCTGCAGCAGCCTGACACCAGGCACACCGGTGTTTGGACTGGCCTCTGGCTGTCTGGGCACCCTGGTGCACTGTGCCCCAGACACACTGGTGCCCATGCCATCTCAGCTGTCTTTTGAGCAAGCAGCAACCATGCCCACGGTCTTCATGACTGCGTACATGGCCTTTGATCTGGCTGCGGGCGTCAAGCCTGGAGAGCGAGTACTGGTGCATGCAGCAGCTGGAGGTGTGGGCCTGGCAGCCATTCAAGTGCTGAGGGAGAGGGGAGCAATCACCGTGGCCACTGCAGGAGGCCCTCCTAAGCGTGCTCTGCTGCGCTCATTGGGAGTGCAGCATGTGGCAGGGTCCCGGGACACTGCTTTTGTTGAGGAGCTGGCTGTGGGTGGCAAGGGAGTAGACATGCTGCTCAACACGCTCACCTCCCCAGGCATGGTGTCAGCAGCCTTGGCCCTGATGTCTCATGGTGGCCGGTTGGTGGAGATCAGCAAGCGTGACATCTGGTATGCTGGGCGGGCTGTCCAGGAGCGTCCCGATGTCCACTATGGCATGGTGGCCGTTGACTTCTTGCCGGGCCCTGAGGTGCAGCGGGCCATGTCCCTTGTGGCCTCCGGTGCTGCATCTGGCGCTCTGCACCCGCTGCCAGTTGCGGCCCACGGCCTGCGCAGTGTCTCGGCGGCACTCCGACAGATGAGCCAGGCCAGGCATGTCGGCAAGGTGGTGGTCTCTGGCTTTGATCCCATGAGACTAAACCCCTCTGATGGGGGCCTGCTGGATCTGGGTGTCTGGAGAGGATGCCATGCAGCGGTCGGCCGTGTCGTCATCTCCGGCGGCCTCGGATCACTTGGTCAGCTCATGGCTGGTTGGCTGGCCCTAGCTGGTGTCCGGCAACTGCAGCTGCTGGGAAGGTCTGGGCGGATCGCAAGCAGCAGCAAGGGTGGAAGGACTGATGTTGCTGATGAGGCAAGGCAAGGGCAGAAGAGCACTGCCATGTGCTTGGTCACGAGCTTGGCTTGCGACATGGGCGCTGCTGAGGATCTGACTGCGCTCATGGGGCATGGAGGCAGCGATGCCAATGAGAGGCCAGTGCTGTGTGTCATGCATGCTGGCGGCGTCCTGGCCGATGCCATGCTCCGTAATCAGACACTGGCCGGCCTGAGGGCAGTGCTGGCCCCCAAGGTGGCAGGGCTGGGGAACTGGACGATAGTTGCACGCCTGCACCCCTCCTCCAGCCATGTGCTCTTCTCCAGCGTAGCCTCCCTGCTTGGCTCCCCCGGCCAGGCCAACTACTCTGCTGCCAACTCAGCTCTGGACACGGCAGCCTGCTCCCTTGCGGCAGCGGGTCTGCCTGCAGTCAGCATCCAGTGGGGTGCATGGGCTGAAGGGGGAATGGCGGCAGGGGATGCACAGACTGCAGCCAGGGTGGAGAGGATGGGCATGGGGCTGGTTCAGCCGCAGAGGGGCATGGCGGCATTGGGAGCTGTGGTAGCGGCTGGAGGCAGCTGCACCTTCCCTACAGCTTCTGCGGCCCTCGCAGCAGTCCCCTTCAGGTGACGTCAATGCCTCAGCCATCTCTTTGTCCTAGGATAGGGTGTAGGGCACATGGTGGCCCTGAAGGCTCAGGCTGAGATGCAGGAGCAAAAGAGGCATGCTGCAGAGAGGGCTGGACCTTCAGTTTTGGGGGGGGGTAGGGTTTAGGGTTTAGGGTTTTGGGGTTTCGGCCCGCGGACCTTGTCCCTAAACTAGAGGAAAGTATTGGAGATCTGACTCTCTCTTGAGGGAACTGCTGCAGACCGCGGCTGATGAATGTGACTTAACACCAAGAGTAAAACGAGGAAGCTCTCGTTGGCTTGTGGTGATGCAAAACCGTGGTGGTGCAAAACGGCGTCCCTTCTGAACTGATACGCATGCTTTGATCCTGGTGCGGTTAATAGCATCCCGATAGTGCTGGTTGCGCAAATGATCGTCCCTTCTGGATGCAATGGCATGCTTTCATCCCGATAGTGCTGGTTGCGCAAATGATCGTCCCTTCTGGATGCAATGGCATGCTTTCATCCCGATAGTGCTGGTTGCGCAAATGATCGTCCCTTCTGGATGCAATGGCATGCTTTCATCCCGATAGTGCTGGTTGCGCAAATGATCGTCCCTTCTGGATGCAATGGCATGCTTTCATCCTGATAGTGCTGGTGGCGCAAAATACCGTCCCTTTCTAAATGCAATGGCATGCTTTCATCCTGACAGTGCTGGTTGCGCAAAATACCGTCCCTTTCTAAATGCAATGGCATGCTTTCATCCTGACAGTGCTGGTTGCGCAAAATACCGTCCCTTTCTAAATGCAATGACATGCTTTCATCCTGACAGTGCTGGTTGCGCAAAATACCGTCCCTTTCTAAATGCAATGGCATGCTTTCATCCTGATAGTGCTGGTGGCGCAAAATACCGTCCCTTTCTGAATGCAATGGCATGCTTTCATCCTGTCAGTGTTGGTTGAGTAAAATTCCGTCCCTTCTAAATGCAATGGCATGCTTTCATCCTGACAGTGCTGGTTGCGCAAAATACCGTCCCTTTCTAAATGCAATGGCATGCTTTGATCCTGATAGTGCTGGTGGCGCAAAATACCGTCCCTTTCTGAATGCAATGGCATGCTTTCATCCTGATAGTGCTGGTGGCGCAAAATACCGTCCCTTTCTGAATGCAATGGCATGCTTTCATCCTGTCAGTGTTGGTTGAGTAAAATTCCGTCCCTTCTGAATGCAATGGCATGCTTTGTTCCTGACAGTCTTGGTGCGTAAAACACCATCCCTCCTGAATGCAATCACATGCTTTCATCCTTTCGCTGTTGGCTGCGCAGGTGGGACGCATTCATGGCCTATAACTTCAAAGGCTGGCGCCAGAGGCGGCAAGCGGAACCGCTGGTGCCCGCCATGTTCAGTGTCGTGGCTGAGGATGCGGCGGAGGTGTCGGTGGCAGGGGTGGCTGTGGCGCGTGGAGCTGTGGAGCCCAAGCGCCGTACCCATGTGCCTGCACCTGCTGCGCCAAGCTTCAACAGACAAGGCGTCCTAGATACAGTGAGTCTTGCGGCCCCTAGCTTTGTTTTTTGCTTAACCTCCGTGCCCCAACAGCGTGTAGCTTTCTTTTCTTCTCTCTTTCAACAGACAGGGCGTCCTAGATACAGTGAGTCTTACGGTCCCTAGCTGAGTATTTTGCTAAACCTCCGTGCCCCAATAGCGCGTAGCTTTCTTTCTTTCTCTCTTTCACCAGACAGGGCGTGCTGGATACAGTGAGTCATCCTGGTCATGGATTTTGCTCTTGCATGTCTAGGGACTTCGGTTTAGGGTTAGCTTTAGGGATAGGGTTTAGGTCGAAATTCGGCCAAGGTGAGTAGAGGTGTGCACGTGAGTACGAGTAGTGAGAGTGGGTAATAAAAAGCGTGAGACGGGGTTTGAAGGGTGTAGGGTACTACGTTTTACAGATTTAATTTCCTTTTGTCATCTTCGATGGAAGGAAGCAATGCTTGGCCGGGTTATGCTGCTGACGTGGTAGTGCTGTTCTGAAGGATAGCGGTGTTTACTGTAGCGTGCTTCAGCTGCAATAAGCCCAGGCCCCCACGTTCATAGGCCGTGATATCACAGCTGCTATATTGCAGCCGAATTGCAGCTGTGATATCACGGCCTATGAACGTGGGGGCCTGGGGCAGCAGGTCCTGCTGCTCGGGCCACCAGCCATGTGTCGGTCAAGATCTTGTCTCAATTTGCCCAGTGGTGGCTGCCAAGCGGTCCCCTATGGGTGGTCGGGTGCCCACTAAAAGAAACACTGAATGCTAATGCCCGTGCGATTCCGGAGGCTTTGAAACCTGACTTGTAGCAATTTGAAGGCAGATCGCCTCAAAGGGACTGCAATGCTGATATTATTTGGGGAAGTATTGTTATCTGGGGAAGCGGTCGGGAGGCTGTGTATGTGAGCGGTTCTACGTCCGTCTCTCGTGTTGCACCTAACGCAACACATATTTTTGAACATGTACTGCTCTTGGATCTAATTCAAACAAACGGTTCCTTGGATCCAGTTCAGATGTCTAATCATTTGACGTGTAATGCTTCTTGGATCCAATTCAGATATCTAACATGTCCTGCTCATTGGATCCAGGTCACACAAAACAACATGTACTGCTCATTATATCCTGGTCAAATGTACAGTACTACTCCTTGGATTTAGTTATACCAGACCAACATGTGCTGTGCTTTTTTCCTTGGATCCAGGTCACAACATCTGTCCAAAGGATCCTCGGGGGATCGGCCAGTGGCCTTGCCGCCGACGCCCCGCTCATGTCCAGCGGGCTCGACTCCCTGAGTGCCGTGGAGCTGCGGAACAGCCTCGAGGCAGCGCTGGGAGTGAGCCTGCCGAGCACCCTGGTGTTTGACTATCCCAGCATTGAGTCCATCGCAGAGCAGGTGGCGGAGCGGCTGGAGGCATCCGCCCTGGTGCAGGCCGCGGCGCCGGCACCCACCTCCAGGAGGCTCCCCGGTGCACGGAGCAGGCGGGCGGAGAGGGGGCGGGCTCCCCGAGCCGCTACAGGTCCTGCCGCAGTTGTGGGTGCCGCCAGGTCAGCATTGGCTGGCCCTGCCCTTCTGCAGCAGGTGCTTGAGGCGGCCCGTGTTGTGACGGGCCAGGCAGACATCGCTCCCGACGCCCCGCTCATGTCCAGTGGGCTTGACTCCCTCGGCGCTGTCGAGCTGCGGAATAGCCTCGAGGCAGCGCTGGGAGTGAGCCTGCCGAGCACGCTGGTGTTTGACTACCCGACCGCCGCGGCCATCGCGGATCTTCTCGGAGAGAAGCTGCTTCCTGCCGGTGTCCCGGCCGCACCCTCCTCTCTGGAGGGAAGCTCGGAGGGCTGGTATTCAGACGAGTCCTATCGCTCCGAGGACGAGGCTGAGGAGGCTGAGAGGGAGCCTCCTGCCCGCGGTCCTCGAGGGACCAGCGGCCGTCTGGGGCGTCCAAGATCCCTGCCGCTGTCTGCGGCCGCGGGCCTCCCTGGCGTGTCCGTTGGCATCGTCTCTGCGAGCTTCCGCCTCCCTGGCAGCGGACTGACCGGGGGCGGGCGCACCGCCATGCTGCCGGGGCAAGCTCGCTGCCCGGGCGCCGCTTCCGGCTGCGGGGACCGAGATGCCGTGGGCGTGGTACCGCTACAGAGGTGGGACGTGGACGGGCAGCTGGCCGTGTCTCTGATGGGCGAGCAGGTCGGCACCGGAGCTACGCCGCCGGTCCGCCTGGGCAGCTTCTTGGCAGCTCCGGAGCTGTTTGATCACACTGCGTTTGGCCTCTCTCCGCAGGAGACTGCGCTGATGGTGAGGAGGATGGGGGGCTGTGAGGCACCTGGGTCCTTATGTGCTGTGTGAAGCTTGTGAGGTTTTTACAGTCCAACGGGACATCATATTTGATGCATGGGACTTGTGCATGGGACTTGTGTAAACCGGTACAGGCACTAAATACGCTAGGACAGCGAGCAAAAATCAGTGACCCCCCTGGGCAAGCAACCAACACACAACCACCGAGCAGTAGCGTGGGAATGAACCCCGTAGTGCAGAAGATTATCCCCAGCCAAAAACAGGACGTGGGTGCAAAAGTGTTAAGGGTTGCATGTTAAGGGTTAATTGGTTTGTGCCTTGAACAGCACCGCTGTTGTGTACATTTCGGTCCTTTTGCTCCGACTTTGCAAAGTGGGAGGCTGGCCGCCCAACCCTATAAAACCTGCAGAGGCGAGCACAGAGAAAACAGCCCGGGATCGCTTGAGGCCCTCGTCAACAGCTGGGAAAAGGCAAGCTGGAACAGGAAAGGCACGCGGCCAACCGGCACTCACACGGCCGCAGTAACTCTCTTGTGTGCGCTTATGGAGCTGGGCTTTTGTAACCTGTCACCCAGGCGACGTAAAGTAACGCGCATAGACACCTGCTGTGGAAAAGTAGTGCTTTCAAGATCAGGTTTGTGGGCCTGCCATGTTTGCAAATGTCAAGCCCACTTAAAAGTACTTGCCCAGGCCCACATGCTCGGCCCTGCCCCCCCGCTCTATCTGCTCACAGGACCCTCAGCAGCGGCTGCTGCTGGAATGCTCAGCGGAGGTCATGACGTCCACCGGGGCCGACGACAGGTCCAGGTTTGGCGTTTATGTCGGGGCGTCCTCAGTGGATTACCTCAAGCTCTGCATGGCGCACCATCGCTCCATCACGGTGTACAGCGCTACGGGTGGGTGTAGGGTGGAGGGTGGAGGGTGGAGGGTGGAGGGTGGAGGGTGGAGGGTGTAGGATTTAGGGTTGAGGCCGGGGCCTCCTCGGTGGATTACCTCAAGCCCTGCATGGCGCACCATCACTCATCTGACTTGCCTTCATCACTCCACTCCATTTCTTCATTTCCATTCCTCTCCATGTCATATCGCGATATGGAGGGGAGTGAAAATCACGAAATGGAGTTTAAGGTTTAGGGTTTAGGGTTTAGGGTTTACAGTTTACAGTTCATGGTTTTGTAACGATATAGAGTGGATTGACAAATTACGAAATGGAGGGAATTTTTCAAATCCATTCCATATCATGATTTCCAGCCATGCCGTCGGTCACTGTTCACACCAGGGTTCACACCATCCAACATCTGACGTATCATTCTGTCCCGTCTCATCCTTCTTGGACTGCTGCCTGGCTCTTTCTTTTTCTTATTGTGTTTCTTATTTAATAATTAGTAATGGATTTTCCTGCCTGGCTTATTATCATTCTTATATATTCCCTTAATTATTCTTATTCTTATTATTATTATTGTTATGAATAAATTGCTGCTTGGCTGATCCTTCCTCAGGAGTGACGCTGTCAGTTGCCAGCGGCCGCCTGTCCTTCACTTTTGGTCTGAGGGGGCCCGCTGTCACGGTGGACACGGCCTGCTCGTCATCACTAGTGGCGTGCCAGGGGGCAGCACTCGGCCTGCAGCTGGGCCAAACCAGGTACATCACTCGCGTGCCCTAAAAACAAGAAAACAATAGCACATCGGTATCATTTTATGGCATAATTTTACTCGTAAACACAAATTACATACCATTATATAATACATAATTGAAAACCAATAAAAGTACAAATCTACATAAAAATCAACGACCCCATCCAAGAGCCGTAGACATCTGATGAGGTATCAACACATGATGGGGCACGGAGCCATGTACCAGGTTTTTGTTTGCCATCCTTAATTTCTGGCCCTTGATGATTTATTGCCCTCGTTGATTTAGGTTGTAAGGCGCCCTCCCCTCCCCCCCACCCCCCCCCCCTCCCCCCCTCTCCCCCCCTCCCTCCCCCCTTTCCGCTGCACATTGCAGGCGAGCCCTGGTGGCCGGGGTCAACCTGGTGCTCCACCCCGACACGTGTGCCATGTTTCAGAAAGCCGGTAAGAGGGAGGGTCATGTGTGTAGGGGTGTGTAAAGGTTTAAGGTTAGGAGAAGAGCAAGGTTTTAGCATGGGAAGCCTCAAGGATTTGGGGGCAAAAATAGTGGAAATGCTCAATCGTATCCCTAACCCTCTATATGGGGCGTAAAGGAGCTCTAAGCTCACGAGACCTTCAGGAGAAGAAGCGGTTCAAACGGTTTAGGGTTGTGGGTCAAAAGGATTTCGAGTTTTGAGGGTTAAGGGTCTGGGGATACCGTATAGGATCTAGAGTGATCAGGGTTTATGGTAAGAATAATGGTTTAGGGTGAAGGATACATGCGCCATGCGCCATGCGCCATGCTCTAGATGTCACGTTACAGGTTTCAGATTTCAGTGCGTGAAATTACAGTTGGCTCAGCAGCCGTGAACGCCAGACAGGCAGCAGGCAAACGCTTGACGGGCAGCAGGCAAACGCCAGACAGGCAGCAGGCGTGAACGCTTGACAGGCAGCGGGCCAACGCGGTAATAGGAGCACACACATTGAAACCCGACATATGCAATGTCGTGACGAAGGCGGTGTTTTCATGCTATGGGGGGTACTTTCATATCGACAAGGTCTTGATGTGGCCGGTCAGTGTCTTGATGTAGGCAGAGCCTTAAGGAACCTTTCCTACTTTGATGTAGGCAGAGCCTTAAGGAACCTTTCCTACCTTGATGTAGGCAGAGCCTTAAGGAACCTTTCCTACCTTGATGTAGGCAGAGCCTTAAGGAACCTTTCCTACTTTGATGTAGGCAGAGCCTTAAGGAACCTTTCCTACCTTGATGTAGGCAGAGCCTTAAGGAACCTTTCCTACCTTGATGTAGGCAGAGCCTTAAGGAACCTTTCCTACTTTGATGTAGGCAGAGCCTTAAGGAACCTTTCCTACCTTGATGTAGGCAGAGCCTTAAGGAACCTTTCCTACCTTGATGTAGGCAGAGCCTTAAGGAACCTTTCCTACTTTGATGTAGGCAGAGCCTTAAGGAACCTTTCCTACTTTGATGTAGGCAGAGCCTTAAGGAACCTTTCCTACCTTTGAATGACTGGATGGACAGTGGGAATGAAAGGCACCTGTGGAGAGGTGCCTCCCAACCCGTCTATTTTTGATGTGTTATTACTGTGCTTACATCCGGCCCCTTTCTAGCTCTAATGAAAGGTGACAGTGTTTTCAGTGAGAAACCAAACTTGGTTAAAATAAAATTCTGGGCAAAACCAGCTAGTGGCAATCCGTGGCTTTCATTTCGTTTTTCAAAGGACACCAAAAGCAAAATAAACAAGTGAGACTGACAGTACGGTCTTCCCCTGAAGATGTCAGCATCATATACCAGAGGTGACATTTCCCTGCGGTTTGAGATAGATGGGCAAAATTATTTCTACTGCAGTCATTTTCTGTTTTAAGGGGTCTCGGATGATTTTTTTTTAGAGGGTCTCGGTTAAGAGGCTCCTATCAGAACATGGTCATCCAATTCCAAACAAAGGAAGCCACGTGAGAGGAGTGAGAGTTAAGGAAGCAGCGCAGCCTGGGCCGAAGCCACATCCGTGCCATTACCATATTCCATGGAGAGTTCTCACGGCGTTGCTTTCCTGACGCCTATTTCCCCCCCCTCCGCTTCCTCCAGGTATGCTGTCCCCTGAGGGCCGCTGCAAGACGTTGGACGCCTCCGCCGACGGCTACGTGCGTGCAGAGGCATGCGGTGTCTTTGTCCTAACCGCCTCATCAGAGCTGGCCGGAGGCTCCGCCCCCTCCAGCGCCACGCCCGCGCCTGCCGGCGGAAGCCCTGGCCCCTACTTGGCCCTGTTGGTCGGAGCCGCCGTGAACCAGGACGGTCGCAGCAGCACTCTGACCGCGCCCAACGGGCCTGCCCAGCAGGAGGTCATGAGGCAGGCCCTGGCAGGCATCTCTGCCCCCGACAGCGCGCTCCGAAACCGCTACGACGGCCCGCCGGGGCTGTCCCCCGCCGAAGTCGTGGCGGTCTCCATGCACGGCACGGGGACGCCTCTGGGCGACCCGATTGAAGTGGGAGCGGCAGTGGCGGTGCTGGGACAACCTGGTGGCAACCTGGTCGTTCCCCTAGGCGGACGGCAACAGAGACAAGGGGAGGCAGGCCTAGACAGATTCAGCAGCGGACGCGTGGTGTCTTTCCTGTCAAGCAAGTCTTGGTTTGGGCATGCGGAGCCAGCAGCAGGTGGGTGGGTGGGTGGATGGGTGAGTGAGTGATCCTGTGTGGGTGGGTGGGTGGGTGATCCTGTGTGTGTGGGTGTGGGGGTGGGTGATCCTTTGTGGGTAGGTGGACGGGTGGGTGGGTGGGTGGGTGGGTGGGTGGATGGGTGATTCTTTGTGGGTGGGTGGATGGGTGAGTGATTACTTTGTTTGGAAACGCCTCAGACTGCTAAGCTGGAGGACTTGCAGTTGTCTGCGGCCATGACTGCAGGAATGAGAGCAGCAGAAGGGGGCATGTAGCCACATCCCCTTGATGATGATGCATCCTTTTAACTCCTGCTCAAACCCTCCTCCTTCAAAATCAAAGACGCGAAATCTACTGTTTTTACCTGGTACCTGTAAGACTGTATTATATTGCTGCCATGTTGAATTTTGTTGTATAAATCTTGTTTCCCCCTGCGTGGTCAGGTGTTGTTGGCATGCTCCATGCGGTCCTCTCTCTGGATCAAGGCAGCCTGCCGGCCATCAGCCACCTGGCCGCACTCAATCCCTACGTTGGCACCGCCCTGAGCGGCAGCGAGCCGCCTGCCGCGCCGCGGGGGGAGGAGGCCACCGCCTTTGTGCTTTGGAATATGCCCAGGCAGGCAGGCCCCACAGGGCAGACGAGCGGCGGCAGAAGCTCCGTCAAAACGTCGAGCGGTGGGACCGGGAGGGTTGAGCGATCCCTCTCCTGCATCGGGGTCAGCGCTTTCGCTTTCCAGGCAAGTGTGGAGTGGCAGCATGTTTGTAGGTTGACGCCGGTGCAATATAAAACTTTCATTTTACAAGTACCAGGACCATGCTTGTAACCGTTACTTGAAAATAGTTACGCTACCTGATGATCATTCACCTGGAACCTGAGACCTGATCTCCGTCATCTGTCACCTCAGGGCACCAATGTGCATCTGCTGCTGGGCGCCGCTCCCTCCTCCCTCGGCGAGCACCCACCCCCCGCGGTGCCCGGCCCGTCCTTTTCCTCAGCGCTGCTCCCCTGGCAGCGCATGCGGCACTGGGTTACTGCCGAGGGGCACGGCTTAATCACATCCGCCTCAGCAGCCCAGTCAGCGGCCGCCGTGAGGGCGCTACGCAGCCATCGGACAAGGCGCGGCAGGCACCACGCGTCCCGCACCGCTCCGGCAGCCTCCTTACAGGACCTCCCGAGCACCACGCTCCGCTTCCACGCGTCGCTCGGCAGGCCCGTGAGCGCGTACCTTTGGGACCATGTAGTGGGCGGCAGGCCTGTTTGCCCTGCGGCCGCCTTCCTTGAGGTAGCTGCTGCGGCAACCAGGATGGCCCTAGAGCACCACCAGCTCGGCCGCGGCAACAGCCCCGACGAGGGCGCACCGATGGGTGTCCTGTATCAGGTGGAGATTCCCGCACCGCTGCTGCTGGGGCGCCCGCTGGGCGCCGGGGATGGCGCCGGCGGCAGCGGCGCCAACGTCGATCTCGTCTGCACCCTGGACATGCAAACTGGGGCCCTGAAGCTCTCGTCGTCCTTGCAGAGCAAGAGGCAGCATGGCTCAAAGAGGCTGTCGGCAGGTAGGAGCGGCGGCGGCGGCAGTGTAGTGCATCTGCAGGGTCATCTCGCGTTGCTGCCTCAAGCTTCATCTTGGGGCTCGCTGCGTTCAAACCTCCTTGATGGGCAGCAGCAGCAGGAGCAGGAGGCGCGGCTAGCGGCGGGGCACACAGCTGCCCAGATACTGCTGCGCAGCATGATCCTTGCATCATCAACAGCAACAGCAGCGACAGCGGTAGCGGCGGGGTGGGCATCATCAGCAGCAGCGGCCGCAGCAGCAGCGGGAGCAGCGGCCTACCGTGAGCCAATCCCTGGGTCTACTTCTAGCGTGGCCCCAGGCGGCACCTCCAGGCCTCTCCTCGCCAGCCTGTCATGCACTGCTGGCGCAAACGATGCCGCCACGGCGCTGGAGTCTAGCTGCTTCCATCCCTCCGCGCTGGACTCCGCTTTGCAGCTGGGAGCTCTGCCCCTGCTGCAGCAGGCACGGGAGCAGGGGCGACAGCGCACCTGGGTTCCGGTTGGGTTGGAGGGCCTCACTATCCCGTTGGTCTCGAGGGGTGTCCGCGGCAGTCCTGTTCCTGCCGGGGATGGCGGGGGCCGAGGGCATGCTGAGGCCTTCGCCCTGGCCATGCCCTGCCAGGCCACCTCGGCCGACGTGGCGTCCGCCGACTACCGTCTGCTGCTTCCGGGCTGGGGGATGGAGTCGCCACTGCGTCTCCAAGGGCTGAGGTCGAGAGATGTCGCGGCGGCAGCTGTCCGCCTCGGCGCTACCGCTGCAACAGCGCTGGCCGCAAAGCCCTCGGGTACTGCTTCCGGAAGAGCGCCGATCAGCAGCGTGGCAGGCCCAGCCAGGTCTGACGAGTCGGTGGAAGCTGAGCGGCAGCTGCTGTATGAGGTCAGCTGGTGCGCATGGGGTCCTGCTGATTTAAAAAGCAGTCCGCACCCGCCGGGCTCTGACATGGAGGCGAGTATGGGCGTTGGCTCATTACCCCCGAGGAGCTGTGGCGAGCTTAAAGGCGCCTGGTCCTCTTCTACCCGTGCTGCCCACTGGGAGGCTGTCCTGCCTGCTGCGGCAGCAGCCCTGTCGCTCGTCCAGAGCGTGGCGGCCGCTGCAGGCATCGGCCGCCCAGGGGGCGCGCCGACCAGCAGCTCCGCCAGGGCCTTTTCGGGAGGGCGCGTCTGCGGCCTCCCTGCGGCATCGGGTCTCCACGGAGCGGCGGGAGCTCCGCTTCCCGGCGCTGGCCCGCTGCTGGCTGCGCTGCTGCGCTGCGCCGCTCTCGAGGGGGCAGCGCCCGCTGCAAGCGGCGGGGAACCCCTGCAGTGGCATGCGCCCGGGGAGCCTCCAGCTCCACACCTTGGCGGGTCCGTCCACACTTCTGCAGCCGTCACGGCCTGCCTGCCCAGCCAGGCGACGTCCGAGGGTGAAGGGCTGTACGGACAGGCTGGTATCGGAGCCGTGCAGTACGTTGCCCGGCTGGTACCATCTCTGGTGGAGGGGGGTGGCGGAGCACCTGAGTGTTACCGTCTGCTGCCTAAGCCGCCGGGGTCACTGACCAGCCTGGTTCCGGTGCCAGTACCTGCAGCGACTTCGGAGCAGGTGTCTGTGAGGGTCCATGCTGTGGGACTCAACTTCAGGGATCTGCTCATGGTGAGACAGGGATCAAAGGGATAAGGAAATGCTGGCTTTATGAACCTAGGAACCGTGATCTGCTCATCGTGAGAGAGGGATGAGGGGGGGAGGGGGGGGCGAGGAAATGACACGCTTGATTGCCTGCATTTACACTTTTGGTGGTCAGTTTACCTCAGGCTTCTGGAAAGAGGCATCGCCGTTTTTCCTAGCAAGCAGTGGAATAAATAAGCGTTAGTAATTGGTGCTAATCTGAAGAGGGCAAGACCGCTGACATGTCGATGCGCAGCTCGCATAATAAACGAGGCAGTCCATGGACAAGCTGGCTGCTGTTCTGCATGGGATGCCATGCTGCATGGGATCCCCTGAGCATATTTCACTGTTGGCCATTGATACTTATTTGAGGAGGCTGCTGAGATGTTGCAGTCTGCATTGTAAGTGGCGCAGTCCGTGGGCTGTCCATGGACAACCTGGCTGCCATGTGTACCTTTACTGCCCTTTTCACTGTGTATGTTGTCATGCCCTTGTGTGATTTAAGGAACATGCAGGTCCTTGAAGGTGAGCCAGCTGCTGCATAAACCCTGGCCCAATCAGAGGCCTGTCTTTGACCTTACACAAATGAAAAAAACCCTGCGCATTTTAGAGCCGATATCCTAATGTGTGACTAATAGACCATGAGGGTTAATGGCATAGACCCTGGCCCAGTCAGAGGCCTGTCTTCGACATTGGTCAAGCGGAAAAAATCTCTGCCTATTTGTGACCGTCAATGCAGGTCCTTGGCTTGTAACCTGGCCCATTCAGAGGCCTGTCTTTCATCCTGGTACACATAACAACCCTGCACGCTCGACTACCAACAATGCAGGTCCTTGGCATGTACCCCGGCTCTGATCTGGATCCTCCTGGAGGGGACTGTTCGGGAGTGGTGGTGTCAAGCAACAGCAGCTGCAGCAGCCTGACACCAGGCACACCAGTGTTTGGACTGGCCTCTGGCTGTCTGGGCACCCTGGTGCACTGTGCCCCAGACACACTGGTGCCCATGCCATCACAGCTGTCTTTTGAGCAAGCAGCTACCATGCCCACGGTCTTCATGACTGCGCACATGGCCTTTGATCTGGCTGCGGGTGTCAAGCCTGGAGAGCGAGTCCTGGTGCATGCAGCAGCTGGAGGTGTGGGCCTGGCAGCCATTCAAGTGCTGAGGGAGAGGGGAGCAATCACCGTGGCCACTGCAGGAGGCCCTCCTAAGCGCGCTCTGCTGCGCTCATTGGGAGTGCAGCATGTGGCAGGGTCGCGGGACACTGCTTTTGTTGAGGAGCTGGCTGTGGGTGGCAAGGGAGTAGACATGCTGCTCAACACTCTCACCTCCCCAGGCATGGTGTCAGCAGCCTTGGCCCTGATGTCTCATGGTGGCCGATTGGTGGAGATCAGCAAGCGTGACATCTGGTATGCTGGGCGGGCTGTCCAGGAGCGTCCCGACGTCCACTTTGGCATGGTGGCCGTTGACTTCTTGCCGGGTCCTGAGGTGCAGCGGGCCATGTCCCTTGTGGCCTCCGGTGCTGCCTCTGGCGCTCTGCACCCGCTACCAGTCGCGGCCCACGGGCTGCGCAGTGTGTCAGCGGCACTCCGACAGATGAGCCAGGCCAGGCATGTCGGCAAGGTGGTGGTCTCTGTGGTAGCGCCACCGGAGCTGCAACGGCTAGATGGCAGCTTATTGACCATTGGAACTTGGCAAGGAATGCATGGTCGTGTCGTCATCTCCGGCGGCCTCGGATCACTTGGTCAGCTCATGGCTGGATGGCTGGCCCTAGCTGGTGTCCGGCAACTGCAGCTGCTGGGAAGGTCTGGGCGGATCGCAAGCAGCAGCAAAGGTGGTGGTGAGATTGGTGTTGCTGAGGAGGCACGGCCAGGGCAGCAGGGCTCAGGGCTTTGCCTGGTTACCAGCATGGCTTGCGACATGGGCGCAGCTGAGGATCTGACTGCGCTCATGGGGCATGGAGGCAGCGATGCCAACGAGAGGCCAGTGATGTGTGTCATGCATGCTGGCGGCGTCCTGGCCGATGCCATGCTCCGGAACCAGACACTGGCCGGCCTGAGGGCAGTGCTAGCCCCCAAGGTGGCAGGGCTGGGGAACTGGACGGGAGCTGCACGCCTGCACCCCTCCTCCAGCCATGTGCTCTTCTCCAGCGTAGCCTCCCTGCTTGGCTCCCCCGGCCAGGCCAACTACTCTGCCGCTAACTCGGCTCTAGACACCGCAGCCTGCTCCCTTGCGGCAGCGGGTCTGCCCGCAGTCAGCATCCAGTGGGGTGCATGGGCCGGAGGGGGCATGGCGGCAGGAGACGCACAGACTGCTGCCAGGTTGGAGAGGATGGGCATGGGACTGGTTCAGCCGCAGAGGGGCATGGCGGCATTGGAAGGTGAGGGGCGCTCTGTTGCATCATTGCCAGCATACCTGTTTTTCAAGAGCATACGCTTTCCGCTTCGCTTCAGCAAAGCTGTTTTTTAAGAGCATCTATTATCCCAGGAAGGCTTGGGGAAGTCTTACCCAAGAATTTATGCTTGGGGCATGAGATTTCGGCGGGGAGCATCCTATACCTCATGCAGCGGAACTGCGGGGGAATAGGTGTCTGTTACTTTATAAATGTCTGCTCGCACTAATCCCCACTATGACAATGAACACCTTGGGGGAAATACGTCATGCACACCAGGCACACTGTAATCTGATGGCTCATGGCCCAGGAGGAAACTGTATTTTGATTTGGTTTGCCTGCTTCTTTACTCGAGTGCTGGCCCTGCTTCAGCACTTGTGTATTGTCACGCTGCTCCTTATCTTGTGGATATTTCAATTTTGAAAGCTACTGCCTTGCATATTCAAACACACACACATACGCACACACACAAGGCTTCCTTCTTGCGATGTATGCGTTCCTCTGATGTTGCTTGCAGATGCCCTGACTTCTATCGGAGGTCCAGCGACACTGGCTTCCATCCCCTTTATGTGGCCGACCTTCCTGGCGCAACAGCAGCAACAACAGCAGCGGCAGCAACAGCAGCGGCAACAGCCGCAGCAACAGGCTGTCGTGCAAGGCTTCTTCTCTGTTGTAGCAGATGCAGCAAGCGCCCCATCCAGGACTGCCGCTACGAGGGCGGCTGCACCGTCCCCACCGCCCGCTCGTGAGGGAAGGGCCACCACAGCGCGAGCGCCTTCTCCTCCTCCTCGCGCTCGGCTCCCTAGAGGAGCCAGCAGCCTGCGACTCGAGCCTGAGGCTATGGAACGCAAGGTGCAGGCAGTGGTGCGCGCTGTGCTGGGGCGTTCTGAAGACATGGCCCCCGACGCCCCGCTCATGTCCAGCGGGCTCGACTCCCTCGGCGCTGTTGAGCTGCGGAACAGCCTCGAGGCAGCGTTGGGAGTGAGCCTGCCGAGCACGCTGGTGAGTGGTTCAACGTATTGTATGAGACTAGATGATATACTTGACCTCTATTTAGGCATCAATGGCCTTATAATTTCATGGCCAGAGTATGTGACCGATACCCTGTCGGATCAAGAGTTGAATGGCTCACAAGTCGGACATTTGTCCCCTACCCCCCCTCCTACCCCCCCTCCTACCCCCCTCCCCCCTGTCTGATCAAGAGTTGAATGGCTCACAAGTCGGACATTTGTCCCCTACCCCCCCTCCTACCCCCCCTCCCTACCCCCCCTCCCTACCCCCTGCCCCCTGTCTGATCAAGAGTTGAATGGCTCACAAGTCGGACATTTGTCCCCTACCCCCTACCCCCTACCCCCTGACCACCCTTGCTTTGCTTGGGGCCCTCAAAGTGATGCTCGGTCCATCCCCTTTCCCTCTTTCTTAGCCCCGTAGGGGATGGACCCCAAGATTCTGCATGGTCTGCTTGGGAGCAAAAATACAATGCAGCCCCTCCGGGGGGTAGGGGGGGGGGTAGGGGCTAAGAAAGAGGGAAATACTTTGGCGCAACGTCTTAAGGGTCTCCATGTCTCCATATGTCATGGCAGCCGAGGATGCAACCTTCGAGACATCCCGTCCTCATTTAGAGCCACAGCAATGCGCATGTAACCTTGTGGGATGCTGCGAGTCATAAAATGGGACTCATAAAATTGTCCCATAAATGGGACAAAGGCATCTTACAAATAAGTGAGCTGCTGCCTCGGGTCCCTGTTCAGTGGGCTCTGGCCTGAGGACGTGTTCATTCTTGGGAGTTACAACTGGGAGGTCGGCTGCCGAGCAGCCTTTACATCTAAGACAGAAAGATCTGAAAAAACAGATGTCAGACGGAGAGGACGATGAGGACGATGCCTTAGGCATGTCACATGTGATGTGATGTGATGTTCCTAATAACCTTAGAAAGACTATATCTCTGTTTCAGAGCCCATTCCCTAGCCTGAAGGTCAGGGGCTCAATTCTGGGCATGACGAGCTTCACAACTGCTGCTGGAACTTTGCGCCTCCCAGTAAACAACTGCTGCTGGAACTTTGCATCACCCAGTCAACAGCCTGTCCGGGGCCACAAGGTGCAAGGTGCACCTGTATCCACAGTAACAAATCTCAAACAGCTGCGCTGCAGGGTTGAGGGTTGAGGGTTTGTGGGGTTAAGGGTTACATGTTTAGGTTTAAGGGGTTGAGGGGTTACGGGTTAAATGTTTAAGTTCAAGGGGTTCAGGGGTAAAGGGTCAAATGTTTAGGTTCTAAGGGTTAAGGGTTAATGTTTAGGTTTTAGGGGTTGAGGGGTTCAGGGTCAAATGTTTAGGTTTTAAGGGTTAAGGGTTACATGTTTAGGCTTGCTGAGATTAAACCAGGTGCATCATACCTGGCCGAACCAGGGAGGGCATACCTAGTTGAGCCATGGAGGTTCCTCCTGCTTCAGTGCAATCTTGATCCAGAGCTGCCCTATTTTTTCCCCAGGGGGCGCTTCCCTAGTTCAGCCAGGGAGGTAACTGCTGGTTGAACGCAACCTTGGTCCCTAGCCTCTTTTGCCCCCCCTGCGACAGGTGTTTGATTATCCCACGGTGTCTGCGATAGCCGGTTACGCTGCGTCCAGCCTGCAGCAGGAGATCCCCGGCGGCGACTTGCCGCAGGGAGGCACGGAGCAGGCCGACCAGAGGGTGCGGCGCCGTAGCCGCAGGGCTGCGCCGCCAGGGGCGGCGCCCTCTCAGGCCCCGCCGCGGCCGTCCGGAGGGGCCGGTGAGGAGCGGGCCGGGCCCGAGGCTGTGGTGCGCAAGGTGCAGGCAGTGGTGCGCGCCGTGCTGGGGCGTTCTGAAGACATCGCCCCCGACGCCCCGCTCATGTCCAGTGGGCTCGACTCCCTCAGCGCTGTCGAGCTGCGGAACAGCCTCGAGGCAGCGCTGGGAGTGAGCCTGCCCAGCACGCTGGTGAGTGGTCACAGTGCGGCTGATGTTGACAGGATACCAGTGTGGTCCTTTGGGGGTGTGAAGCGATGACTGGATCAGGCTAGATCTAGATCTTGATATATGACTAGATCTGAGTAGATGGGGCATGGATGATAAAGTGCATGAGATTCACTGTGCAGGTATGAGAGACCGACAGGTTCCTGTCTTTTGTGGGCCGCTGGCCGGCTGAGGCCCAATCCCCTGTCCCGCATAGAACCTGCAGCCCGCAGCCGCTGAACCTCTGTCTAACTCTGTCCGTCCTCTGGGGCCTCAACTCTGTTCAACTCACAAGGAGGCAGTGGCTATTGATCAGGAGCCTCAACTCTGCCCAGCTCTGTCCAGCTCTGTCCAACACTGTCCCTCCTCCTCGGGAGCCTTAACCCTCTTCAGCTCTGTCCGTACTCCAGAGATTCACATCTGTCCCATTCGCCCCACCCCAGGTCTTTGACTACCCCTCCGTCTCCGCCATCTCCTCGTTCGTGGTGACCTCGATGCAGACAAGCCCCGGAACGCCCAAGGCGCCCGAAGCATCCTATCGAGGAAGCGCAGGGTCGGAGTCAGAAGGATCAGAGAGCTGGGAGCTGTCCCCCTCAGAGTTCTCTGACGGCTCTGGCAGCTTCCTGACGTCCTCCGGATCAGACCGTCGGGCCCGCCTTCCCCGGGGCCATCCCGCGGCCCTGGCTGCGAAGCCGCCAGACCTGACCTTGGTCACTGCCACGGCATCACGCAGCCCGGGGAGGTCCTTGGAGCAGCTGGTGACCGGAGGGGGAGTGCAGGGCTCAGACAACATCACGCACATCCCACATGCCAGGTGGGATGGGCGTGCGCTTAGGGTTTAGGGTTAAGGGTTGAGGGTTATGGGTCCAGGATTTATCCTCTCCCAGCGTATGCCCGGATTCTTTCATACCGGTAACATTAGTGTCTGTAGTGTTTTATGGGGGACTGTATCTTGGGGCAGGGAAGGGAGGGCGGGTGACAGTGCTTTTATCCCGCCTCGCACCGCACGAGTCGATTTTCTGATTCACTGATTTGGATCTGCTACATCCAAGCCTAACCTTCCCGATCTTCTCTTCATGTGGATCTGGGTTCACCTTTGTGTGGATCTCCAGGTGGGACACGATGTCAGCGCCTGCAACCTCGTACATGGCTGAGGATGGCTTGGGCATGCCAGTCCAGTTTGGAGCCTTCCTCCCCGACGTGGACGCCTTCGACGCCGCGGCTTTCAGCATCGGCAGGCCTGAGGCGGCGGCTATGGGTGAGCAACTGAGCATTTTCTAAAGAGAAACCCTATTCAACTGGGCTGTGCCTTGTTGGACGCTGTAGATTTTATGGCATACGGTAATGTATCTCAGGGTTGGGCTAAGAGCCCTCTGATCCTCTCCTGTGCCCGCTTATTTTTGTTACAAACTTGATGCAACCACCCACAGCCTTTTTTGAATGTGCCAGGCAGAGCGAAGCGGGAGGAAACCAGCACAGAAGCCAGAACAAAACCGCAACGACAGCTAGACAGAGACGCTTGTCACCTCTCTGGCCATCCTGTAACCTCCTACCCCTCTCTTTCCTTTACCCTTCTTTTTCCCCAGCAGCATCCCCTCTGGAACCTTGATCCTTCCAGATCCTTAAACCACCTTCCACTCCATGTTCTGTATCCTTCCACAAACCTCCCCCCCCCTCCATTTCTGCATCCTTCCAGATACTTGAACCACCTTCCACTCCATGTTCTGTGTCCTTCCACAAACCTCCCCCCCCCTCCATTTCTGCATCCTTTCAGATTCTTGAACCACCTGCCACTCCATGTTCTGTATCCTTCCACAAACCTCCTCCCCCCTCCATGTTCTGCATCCTTTCAGATCCTTAAAACCCCTTCCACTCCATGTTCTGTATCCTTCCAGATGTCCAGCAACATCTCCTATTCGCTCTGAATCCTTCCAGATCCACAAACCTCCTCGCCCCTCCGTTTCCTGTACCCCTCCAGATCCTCAGCAGCGTCTCCTCCTCGAGTGTGTGGCCGAGGTCCTGGTGGTGGATGCAGCTGCGTCCTGGGCCATCTCGCCCTCAGGCGCCTCCCAGCCTGTCATTGGGGTATTCATTGGCGCATCCTCCACGGACTACAACAAGCTGGCGCTCAGGTAGGCTCATGTCTGAGATATAAAGAACCAAGAGGGTCATGACTAAAATTGGCTGGCGCTCAGGTATATACCCGGGTCTCAGATAGAAATAAGCAGGAGGGTCTAGGGTTTAGGGTCTAGGGTTCAGGACTGCCACTAGCTGGCACTCAGGTGCACCATAGGTGGACCCAGGACTCCGACAAAACAAAACAAAAGGGTTTAGGGTTAAGCGTTTCATGATTTCACAACTTGGCACTCGTGTACACAATTATGAGTTTCTGATCAACAGCAAAGAAGGTATAGGGTTCAGGGGTTTGGGATTCCATGTTGAGGGACTAGGCACCACACCTGGTTTTAACCCTCATCAAGCGTGACGTTTGGTAGCCCTGCTTTCGTCCCTTGAAGGCCCTGGAATCATGTCGCGCCATAGCTCAGAGGTGCGATCCACAGATGCTGTTTGCCCCCTGCCCATCACCCCTGCCTTCTTTCTACCCACCGTAAGGGCAAAAAATTAAAGCCGGATATCCCCTGGGGCCGCTTCCCCGCCAGGTACGGAGGACAGGGCAGCGGCAGCGGCAGCGGCAGTGGCAGTGTGAGCGCCTTCTCTGCAACAGGCGTGAGCCTGTCTGTGGCGGCTGGGCGACTGGCCTACGTGTTCAACCTCCGGGGGCCTGCCATGACCATTGACACAGGTGAGGGGCTTTGGCTGCACCTCGCCTCCGTGCACAAGATGCCTGGTGAAGGCCTATGACAAACGGCATGATTGCGGATAGAGAACGCCGGGAGAATGTGGGAGTAGGGGGCTAGGTTGATTGGTACTAGGTACTTGCAAAATAACAAAAATTACATGAAGTCTTACAGAAAACTTCAGTTCAGAAAATCTAACCGGGTTTTGCTGTCCTAGCGTGTCATGTGCCAGTATAGCGGTTTACGGGCACATGTCCACATGCATCAAATGAGATGCTCTGCTGGACTGTAAAACCTTCACACACAAAAAACCACACGTAGAAAAAAGATAGTCCCTACGTCTCCACTAGGTGCCTCGGACTCATCAGAGTGCCCCCCAGTGAACCCTAAAACCCTAAACCCAGTGATCCCTAAAAATCATGGTCTGAAGGACTGGGTTAAGGGGTTACGGTTGAGATACGATCTAAACCTTAAAACCCTAAAACCTCACTAGTGCGCCCCATGATCTAAGGGAGGGACCCAATTCTTGCGGTGATGGGTTTGTTTCTCACCCAATCCTTCTGACCCCTGCGGCTGCCCCTGCCCCCTCCCTCCCGCGCCAACCTCCCCTGCAGCATGCTCCTCCGCTCTCGTTTGCCTCCACAACGCGCAAGGTGCGCTGCGCCTGTCACAGTGCGTGTCCGCGTTGGCTGCCGGGGTCAACCTCACACTCACGCCCGACACGCCGGCCTCCTTCCAGCGCGCCGGGATGCTCGCCCCCGACGGGCGCTGCAAGACGCTTGACCAGGCGGCCGAAGGCTACGTCAGGGCGGAGGCCTGCGGCGTGCTCATGCTGAAGAGGCTGCGCGACAGGCGCCCGACAAGCTCGCACGGCGCCGGCGGCCCAGAGGAAGCCGCGGCCGGCCGGGGCGCCTTGGCGCTGTTTGTGGGGTCGGCAGTGAACCAGGACGGCCGCAGCAGTGCCCTGACCGCGCCCAACGGGCCTGCCCAGCAGGAGGTCATGAGGCAGGCCCTGTCAGACGCGGGCATGGAGGCCAGGCTGGTGGACGTCTTACAGATGCATGGGACAGGTCAGAGCTCTTATCATCTATTTGAGCGATCCATGCTCCACGCCCCACGCTCCTTGAACGCTCCATGCTGCACGCTCCTTGAATGCTCCATGCTTTACGCTCCTTGACCGCTCCATGCTCCTTGAGCAACCCTCGTCTGATGCAATCACGTTCTCACCCGAGGCATGGCTAGCTGCCGGGGCACCGGTATGGAATACTTACATGTACCTTACTCTGGTTTGAATGAATGTGGGACAACTCTGTGTGACTCTCTGTCGGAGGAGCATGTAACTTGTCTCTTGGATCAAAAAAAAGTTGCAGAATTTTGTCATGTATAGATCCATATCTTCCTCGTCGATTCACCCAGTGTTGAGCCTGCCTGCTTGAAAATGTGTGCAGCCTGTTTTTGAATGGATTTGGGACACCTCTGTGTGACTCTCTGTCGGAGGAGCATGTGACTTGTCTCCTGGATGGCTGGATCAAGCAGCTGCAGAATATAGTCATGTACCGGTATAGAGCCATATCTTCCTCGTCGATTCACCCGGTGTTTAGCCTGCTGCCTGCTTGGGAATGTGTGCAACCTGAGATGCTCTCCCCACCTCCTGCTGTTGACTGCCGTCTTACGGCAGCTGCAAAAATGTCGAGGACATGTGAGGAGGCTGCTTGGTCCCAAAAGTCCCCATTCCTTGATTACTTCCCCACCTGACCTGATTGCGTCCTCATTTTCTTGCTGCTTCCTTTGTTGCAGGAACCCCGTTGGGCGACCCCATTGAGCTCGGAGCTGCAACGGCTGTGCTGTGTACCAGCAAGCCCATCCAGCAGCAGCAGCAGCAGCAGCTACCCACGGTCGCAGCTTCCCCACCGTCCGACAGCGCACTCCGCCGCCTTTCCTTGCACGCGTCCAAGTCATGGTCCGGCCACGCGGAGCCCGCTGCTGGAGTGGCCGGTGCCCTGCATGCCCTGTGCACCCTTTCAATGCACGCAGACCTTCCGATCCTGCACCTCACGCAACTAAACGACCACGTCGTCGGGGCGCTGGCGACCGCAGGTGCACCCGGGGCGGTGCGGGCCGCAAGGCAGGCCGCACCCAGGCCCAGCACACGGCCCAGAGCGGCGGGAGGCTGGCACGCGAGGGAGGCTGCTGCTGCTGCTGTGGCGGGCGTTAGTGCTTTTGCCTTCCAGGTGCGATGTTCAGCTTTTTGGCCGCCACACTCGCCAACAGATCTTGGGCCTGAGACGTGTGTAGAGCAGGTGGCAGACCTCCTCTGGTGGAGGGAAGGGGGATCTGGATCTTGGTATATAGGGGGATCCGGTGCTTGGTATATAGAGTGGAATCCATAAGTACAGGCCTGAGCCCAGCAAGAATATAGCCATGCACTGGTGAACAACTCGGGTGTGCGCCACGCGTCACCAACTAAGCACGCGTGATTATTTTCGACAATGTGCCGCTATCCCCCCGCCCATGCCGAGGTAAGTGTGTAGGGTTATGGGTTGGGGGTTTAGGATTTATTTTAGAGGGTATCCATGCCCCGGTGTTTCTATAGAGAGCGCCATGCCTCGCATGGGGAGCTGCAAAATGGCCACCACAGGGCTAATTAGGACACCAGCAAGACCAGCCTTTGATCAGAAATGGGCTCAAGAGGTACATGGCATGGCACACCATGACATCAACCAGGATGAAAGAACAGGCCTCTGACTGGGCGGGGGTAAACCGTATACGCCAAGGCCGTGCATGTTCCATTATTCACACCTCACAACGTAAGCTCGACAATGCGCATACCTTTGGCCATGCGATAGCTTCAAAATGGCCACCACAGGGCTAACAAGGACATTGCGATAGCTTTTGTGGCATCCAAGTCCCCTTGCTGGGATGTAGCTGAAGTGCAGCTGAAGGCTATTCAACTCATCATACTTGCCTCTCCTGCACCTTTCAGGGCACCAACGCCCACGTGCTGCTACAAAACCTGGCTGCGGGGTCGTCAGGCCCAACCCCTCTCCTGGCAGAATCTCCTTCCGGGCATGCCACACACCTCCCGAGCGGCGCCCCGGTATCCTCGGGCGGGTCGCCACCTCCTCAAGTGGTATGGAGTTGCCGTGAGCGGCTGTGGGTGGCCCATCTGGAGTCCCCACTTCTACACAGCTTCCACACTCCAAGCAGCAGCCCAGCATGGGAGCTCGCCGTGCAGGCAGCAACGGAGACGGGGCCAGAGGAGGGGCGACAGGATCCAGTGGCCCACGCGTCGTTTGGCCTGCTCCTCCCTGGCCGCCCCGCCTGGATCATGTTTGAGTGCCCACTCGGCCTTCCAGTCCTGGCCCCCCTGGCTGGCATGCTGCTCGGCCCAGCGGCGGCGGGAGTGGAAGATGCATGTGCTTGGGAAGCGGAGGATGACGGGGTCGGTGACGCGGGCGGTGCTTGGAGCCTGGTGCCGCCGTCACTGTTGATGGCTGTCGCGGCGGCGGCATCGCGCGCCTCGGGCCCGATCACCGCCCCCAACCCATTGGTGCTCTTCTCTGACGGAGTGATGCAGCCGCAAAGCCCCGACCCCAGCTCAGAGGACTACCTGTCCTCGTCATTGGTGTGCCTGTTGTCGCCGGCGGACGGGCGGGTCTGTGTTTTCAAGGCGGCGGACGCGTTGATGGTTGCACCCATGGGCGGAGCGGGGCAGAGGGGTGCACCCAACCGCCAGGGACGCTGGGAGTTGTTCCCCCACGCTGGTGATCAACAACGGGACGTAGGGGATACGTACGAGGAGGAGGAGGAGGAAGAGGAGTGGGGAGAAGGTGGGGGGGGCTCTTGGTCTGAGGAGCAGCAGGCGGAGTTGGAGTATGAGGAGCAAGAGGAGGCAGCCTTGCCATGCTTGTTGTTCAGCGCCATGCTCGTGGGCATTGAGGCTCGCGGCAATGCCGTGGCTGCCCCGCTCCGCGCCAGTCCACTGGGCAGCTCTGCTGGCCGGGTCTTGATGCAAGGGCTGGGGAGGCGTGCAGCGGAGTGGTTGGACGGCCGCATGTATGCAGTTACTTCGCGGCCTGCGGTGCATGAGGCCGAAGTGGCAAGCGTTTGCATGGCAGAGGCGGCGCTGCAGGCTAGGGATGGAGCTGCAGGGGGGCTGTTGAGCCACTTTGAGAGCTGGGTGGTGCCCTTGGCGGCAGATGCTGAAGCGGCAATGGGTGTGTAAAGGGGGTGAAGGAGTGTGGCAGAGGTGCAAAGATGGCAACGGAAAGCATGAGTGTCAATGACGTTACACCTCCGAGCATGCAAAATATGTAGGGCGCCTTGGTTGTACTGTAGTGATGTCGTGTGATTTCTCGGTACGCATACAGGATTAGTGGTTATGTGCCTAAAGTGGGCACATAATGACTGGTGACCCTAAAGTGGGCACATTATGAAGTACTGGTAACTTGGCCTTGAGCCCTTGACACAGCTAGTTTTGTCTTGTTTGTCCTGTCTGTTGCTCCCTTTTCTCCGGTTCTGTCTTCTCTGTTTGTTATAGACTTCATCCGATTTCCTCTGTGTTTGCGCTGCTTTGGTTTTGCCACCGTGTCTCCGTGTTTTTGTCCTGGTTTGGTTCTTGACTTCCTGTAGCTTGTTCCTCCCGGTTCGCTTTGCATGGCCCTTTTGCAAAAGGCTGTCGGTGGTTGCATCAACGTTGTAACACCAACACAGCCGTCTATGAGTGAGTCTAAAAACGTACATGCGCTACTCGCATATGGCGTAAACAAGACTAACAGCACTTTGATGAGTCCATTAACATCCTAAAATGTTGCTTGATTTACCACCTGCCCCCCCATACGGAGGGTTTGGCTCCATAGGGCACACCCCGAAACCAGCCGTGTGTGGAGACCGGGACTCTGGCATGTGCAGGTCAGAGCTGGGATAGGGCTCTAACAGCAGCATCGTGCAAGTCAGCTCCGCATGCCCTCTGAACCACAAGATGTCATACGGCTCAGCGCACAAGGTGTCAGCCATCAATCCTTGTACCAACAGGCCAGTGCCATGCCATGTCTGCATGAGCAGGGATCCACCCATCCCCCGCCTGTGGGTCTGGAACTATCACTGCCTTGCTGACATGCTGACAACCCATCCCCATCATCAGCTGGCGGAGGCAGATGTGGTAAGCTACGCGGTGACGGTGGACGAATGAAAGAGATTAGTACGCAAAGAGGTCCCGCTGAGGGAGAGGAAGAAGGCAGTGAGGGAGCTCATGGCCAAGATGAAGGCTGATGCCAGCGCATTGCCATCGCCATGCAGGCCATCTGCCTTCTGGAAGCATGTGATCGCTAACGAGCAGCAGTCGGTAGTCAATAGCCTGGCTGAGCTCAGTACCCATATTGACTGTCGGCATGAATTGTGATCGCGCGCGAGCATTAGTCGGCACTCAATAGCCTGGCTGAGCCCAGTACACAAATTGACTGTTGGCATGGACTGTGATCTCCTAACGAATGGAAATATGCCAGTGTAGGGGTAGCCACAAATACCATGGCGAGGAAAACAAATCTGGTGGACATGAACATGAGGTATTTTAGGTTCAGGCTCTGTCACAATGTTGCTGATGCTTTCTTCGTGCTCGTGCTAGGTTCCAAGTACATCGGCCACCTCGGTGTTATTTGTGAGCAATGCACAGCCGGTCACGAAATCTTGCAGCTTTCAGCCCCTCAAGCGAAAAGGTTGGATGGAAGGGAGGGACCTGGCTAGCATATGAGATATTCCCATGACGAGATATTATATATGTGGATCTATGCCCTGCTCAGAAAGATACGAAACATTCCCTGTCTTGCCCAGCCGGCAGAGGCAATGTTGACAAAAATGTTGACAAAAATCACGAGGCCCATTTGCCCACCTCCGACAACAGTGGGTTTTGTTAGCTGGAAACAGAGCTTTGAGACCAGACCAGGCTTACATGCAAGGCACATGTACAGGCAATCACAGCACCTGAGTAGGGACACTTTTAATCCAACCAATGCAGCATGGGGGCCCATCAACCCCGACTGAAAATGAACTTCACAACGGACAGCTCACCCCCAAGAGACAAAGCCCCCTCCAAAAAAGGAAAGGGAATTGAAGGGGTCACTTGGCTACCAGATCCTCAGCTAGCTACAGTCAAGGCACAGCCAAAGCAGAAATAAAGAGGAGCAAAACAGCATCATGGACTGTTTGAAGTAACGTATGTACAGTTTGTGACCCATAGTAGAAGCGCCTCGACGAGCTGATAAAAAACACCCTTTGCATGCCTATTAGGTTTGACTGAAACATTTGAATTTCAAGGGGGTTCGGAGGCGGTACGTGGGTGGGTGGTAGGCTTGGTTGCTCGTCTTTATTTTAGGGCATGGGGCGAGGCATGGGGTCCCGGTTTTTTGCCCCCCTCCCACGTATAACTTCCTGGGCTCGGGTGAATTCTTTTTGCCACTTTCAATCTGGGCGTTTTAGACAGACGACCACAGACGCATGGTTTCGGCGTGTGAACATTAACAGCGTTCCGGCATATAGATTTGCTGAATCCAGGAAAGATATGAGGAAAAAGTTCCACGAAGCTTAAATTGAGTCGCAGGCGTCAGGCACAGTTATGATGGACAGGGACAGTAATAATGGACAAGGGCGCAGCCGACAAAACCACTCGAGCGTCCACACCTTTTCATACAGGTGTGGGAAATAATCCAGGCTAACCTGTTACCGCCCTGAACTCTGCACTCCATCACATGCTATGACATCTACTGAGCAACAGGTCATGTTGTAGGGCCCTGATCACAACTCCTATAATCTCCTTGCTTATTCGCATGGCACGCCTTATCAGCAGGGATGATCCAACTCCCGAGGTTATCTACAGGAAGTCCAATCAGCGAGCTCTCCCGCCCTTGCCCTTGGTCTCTGAGGGCTTCAAGATCTGTACAAGGATTGGGATCAGGATTTAAGGGTACTCATGATCACAAAGTGTCCGGCAACAGGAATCCGGACAAAAACAAACTAGCCACACCAAGTCACCCTATATGCCTATGCTGCACAGCGCATTTTAGTTGGAGTCCCCCAGTTGTGTTTTATAAAGATATCAATCATCATGCCCTGTTGCTCTCCCATCAGGACCTTTTGCTCACCTGGAAAGAGCACATGAGGGTCTCGTCCACGCTCATCATGGCACCGGCATTCTCAAACTCTCCACAATAATTTGGAGCCGAGAAAATGGTCACAAGCTGGCGCTTGGCGAAGAACTCATAGCCCTCTTCAACGACCTGCATTGCGGAACCAGGGGTTTGAAAACCCCACAGCGAAAGCAACCCTAAAGACGCAGAGATGTTCAGACATTGTTTCAAACTTGTCATACAATTTGCACCTCCTCGATAACAACGACTCAGTACTGTTATTTTCTTTTATCAGAGGGGGCGAAGGGCATGCAGTTACCTGATGAGCTCGGCAAACCAGGTCCAGGTCGTGCTTTTGAAGGAACTCCGTTACGCAATCCGGGCCAAACGTGTATGACACGCCCCGGTCGTTTTCTCCCCAACCCTGGATGTCTTTGTCAGGATCGGCCCAGAGGAGGTCGCAGAGCAATCCAGAATCTGGGACGTCTGTGGGTCGCGCTATCCTCTTGATTTGCTCCAACGACTTGAGCTCAGGCGACAGCCCTCCATGCATGCACAGGATCTGCATGGGGACACGCGGGAACTGAGCTTGGACCCTGACAGACATGGACATCAGAAGTCAATACAACTGTCCGGCCAGGGATACTCCATGGTAAGCCGGGTGCTGCTCTATACAGTCTATCTTTGTGCAACTCGCAAACAGAGAAGCCCCGAGTGACGCGCAATCACAGAGCTTCCACTCATGTTTGTCACCCAAGAATCAGCCAACTCTCATGAAGACACAGTGTGTCTCAGGGCCACCATGTCATGGAACTGCATCTCTTCGGGGTCCCATGTGTGGCATAGCATCTGTCATGGCCCCCCAAAAGGGGACTATATCTCTTCAAGGCTCCATATCATGGGACAGCACTACTGTACCTTCTCATCAATGAGTGCTGATACTGGCAGGCAGTTGAAGCAGTCCGTGAACGTCCGCCAGAGGCGGATGTTGTACCGACGCTTGCACTCGTCATAGAAGCCGTAGATGCGGTTGATGGATGCGCACTCGTGATTTCCACGAAGGAGGAAAAAGTTCTCGGGGTACTTGATCTACAGCGCAAGGGACAGCAACTGCCTGAGCTGTAGCCAGATATATTCAATCATATGCAAGCATGCTGGAAGGGAGGGTGGAGCAACACCTGGGGCAAACATATCTAAGCAAGGGTCTGTTTCCAACTGCGTGTCGACCTTACCCAGGATGTGCTTCACATGCCACTCCGGCATGCATTAATTTCCTTTCCCAGCAAGACAAGTATTTACCTTGAATGAGAGCAACAAGCAAATTGTCTCGAGGCTGTGCTTGCCCCGGTCCACGTAGTCACCCAGAAAGAGGTAGTTCGCCTCAGGGGGGAACCCACCATACTCGAACAGCCTCAGGAGGTCAGAATACTGTCCGTGGATGTCACCTGGGCAAGACGGACATAAGAGACATATCATGATTAGAGATTAACATCTGCAAACCAATGCAGCCAAAGCTCCAGTTCTAAACGTACACGGTAAGTGCATCATGCGCACATTCTTGGACATCCCAAATGCATTCCACAGCTCACCGCAAATCTTGATAGGGGCCTCCAGTTCCAACAGGTTTGGCTGCGCCATGCAGATCTCCTTCGCCATTAGGCAAATTTGGCGAATCTCATTCTCGGCAAGCTGCACTGATTTCCCCGGCCTACACACCGGACAAAAACGAATAAGCAAAAGCCCCCAATCTAACGGCGCTGCGGCTAAAGAGTCTGACCTTGCCTCCCTAACGCTGAGGAGCCTCTCGATAATTTCATCAATCTGGATGATATCCTGTTGGGACGGTGTCTTCGTTTAGACATGTTCACTTCAACTTCGGCGAAGACCTTTGAGGCATGGAGTCGATATCAAAGCCTTACCATGGCTTAATTTAGAACTCCAGGAAGGTATGCCGTCTCAAGAGAGTTCTAATTAAAGTGATTGTGTCCAGGATTGTTCGTCAAACCACATAATCCTGCTACACTAGGACAGTGAGACGACTATAATAGCCTGGTGACGAGATGTGCTATCGCTGCTTCAATGTTTCTGGCACTCTAGAAATGCGGTACAGCATCATGGCAGGCCCACAAGCCACGTAGTGTTTCCAGTCGTTGCGTGCCGGTCAGGGTACCCTAATTGCGTTCATCTCGATACCTTTAGAAAATCAGCAGTCGGTCGTATGCAAGTGTCGCATCATGCTTGATGTATTCTAAGAGGGCAGATCCAGGGGTGGGCAAAATAAATGTGGCATTTCATTCAGAACTGGTCATCTCATGAAATAATTACCACACCTGATACCACCTCCTCAGTTATTATGAATATCATATTTCTTCCAGCAGGATACGGTAGGATGAGTACTCTCAGAGTCTGTTCAAACTGTCTGTTTAAGGAGCTACTTAAACATTCATTGAACCAGTTTGAACTGGCCGGTAATGCCTCATAAGAAAAGCTCATTTAGGTCCCAGTGGTTCAATCCACAAAGGTTGTATGGCACAGTGCAGCTCTAGGACTCTGCACTGGACAAGCCACCGTTGCTCAGGCCCGCTCAGCACTAGTCGGGCCCAACAACAGCATTCAGTACTGCATAGCGTGTGCTTAGTACTGGTATACAGGCGTTATTACTGTCATAGGACTCCCTCAAGCTGAGATGCCAGCGATGTGGTCAATAATCATTCTGTATCCTTCCATGATAGGCTTCTGATCCTTGACGGCGTCGCACAACAGAATCATGTCATTTGAGTCTAGGTTGGGCTGCTTGGATAGCCAAAGCAGCAGATGCAGGTCGGACAGTCTCTCCACATAGCTCTTGGACCCAGTTTTTCTTAGGTACTCGCGGAGGTCAGTCTTTCCCTGAAAAAACAATAAACAACACATTCAGACCCAGAAGAAGTTATAATGCGCATCCTCATCAAGTCATCACTCATCAGTGCATGAAATGTTCTTAAATTTCCTGATGCCGGGGCACACAGCGATCTTGAAGTATACACTCCCTTGGCCCAGCTGCCGAAAGCATGCCATATACTGGTATCTTACTAAGTTATGAACTCCAAAAAGGTTCAATCCAGCACTCACTTGCGGCAGCAACCTGTTCTCTACTGGGAAGCCAGTTTGCAAGCGACCATCGTGGCTTGTGATCGACGCGGGACAGAGGAAGTAGTCATTATCCACCTCATCAGCATCCTTGCCTGGCGACAAGGCAGAGTATGAGCAGGCAAGGGAGGAGCTTAACAGAGCAGCAAGGGACAAAGGTTGCAGGGCATGCACTGAACCATCTGGGAGCATCATGGCCCATGGATAATGCAGGATCCACATACTGGCAACGGCAATAGGGTGCTCCATGGCCCGTTGATGCAGGAATCAGCAGGATCAGAAACTCAATAAAGTAACATACTTGCAACAATGATCGCCTGCTCAACACTGGGCTCCTTGGGGTTGCACATCTTCGAAACTCCCACCAGAGGCTCCCCCTCCTTCGGTGGCAGGATCCAGCCTTCCTTGGCCAACCTAAAGAACAAACAGCAGTTGCGTCCATTGAGTTTAGCGGAGGAGCTGCGAAGACTCCTGCGAGCCCCCCAAATATGCTGCAACATGCATGGCACCTCATGTCCTCGTCCATGATGAGAAGAGGAGGATTTTAGTGCACGATTGTTGGCTCTATCAATGGCAAAGCAGCCGGCCAGGTGTACCCACTTGACGCATTGCTCAGAGCACTGGAAAACCTCGAAGTGCACGTTGCCCCCTTGAGCGTTTTCCTCCCACGATGCCATCACTGTTGCACACTGTTCTCCCAGCTCCTCCTGGCAATTTTTCAACAGATTCAACATGAAACTCCGCTGTACATAGATCTTTAGCATCGGTACAGTTTAAGTTACAGTGGAGGTTGCTGTTTATTTTTCTGGCTATGAGTCCATCTTTGATTGAGCCCAAACTTTGACCGGCATACAGCCGCAGGCTCCTGCAGCATGGCTGGCCTCGTATGGGGCCCTTGGCCGGAGTTAATTGAATTGCAACCGACCACTAAAAAAGTATCGCTGCTGTGGCGCTGTAGAACACCTTGCGCGGCTGTTATTTCACGATCTTGAAGTTTAGCCGGAAGTCAGGCAGCAAAAAAAACTGTACGGTATTCCATGTTATGTTATTATACTGGCACTGAGACAAGAGCTCAAATGCCATCACCCACCTGCATGGCTGCCGTCTGCAGCAACTCCCCCGTGTGCATGATGTAGTCGCGCTCTTGCTTACTCTGGCTGAAGATCCAGCCCACCTTGTGAAAGCCCAACAAGCCTGCAAGGAAGTCCACCTGAGCCTCCTCGGGTGTGTGCCTGAGGTAGGAGAAACAGGCAGGCAAAGGGGACACGCAACTTAAACAAAAAACGTAATCATCCCTAGCATGCGTTGCTGTGTGGAATTGTTCTGCTTGGCAGTCGGGCCTAATTGCACGTGCCGAGGCGCAGGTGCAGAGAGAACCCAGCTATGCTGGAGTGCTTTGATGTGCATACCGCCAGCACTAGGTTACACCATGGAGCGCTGGATCATGCTAGGAGGCAAGCAGTTGCTGACCACAGTCCATGGCTGTGGTCAGCAACTGCTTGCCTCCTAGCATGATCCAGCGCTCCTGTGTTCATCATCCACAGTGGCCCACCTCTTCATGCTGAGGCTCAGCGCACTGCCATCCTGAGGCGGCTCGTAGATGAAGTCGACCTTCACCTTGCCGCCCTCCTCCACAACACCGTACAGGATACCACCCCGCTTGATATTAAAGCCAAGAGCACCTGCAATGCAAAGAGAACACGCTACCCGGTTCAGCAGCTGAAATTGTGACAGCAGCATGTAAGGGGCATGGTTTGAACCCTCATGCTAGTCATATTCCATATGCCGGCTTCTGAATAGCACACAATCATTAAGACCGGGCTTAATGCCACGGGCCGGTGCACTGGAGCTGACTATCAGCAACCTTGAACATAAGATCCAGTTTGCACCTTGAACATAAAGCTGGAAGGCGTCAGCGGCAAACCGGTCAAAGGACACAGACTCAATCTTGGCCTTTTCTTGTCTCTCAATGCGTGTCTGTTTGGCCATGACATCCTTCATCGTGACGCACTGGCCGAATTCTCGAGCTGCGGAAGAGGAGCATGGCAAGTAAGCATGGCTCAAGAATCGAAGCATGTGGTTCAGCGATACAGCAAGTGTCAAGAATCACAAATACACAGACGTAGCCACAAAGGTGCGGATAGAAGCATAGCCTGTCAGAAAAACAGCATGCCACCAGGGGCAGCCCGGGTGCTGATTTCTGAACCGCATTAAGGGGGAAATGAAGGAGCATCACCAGGTCACTCCAGGCCCGGTCGGGCTCACCTTCAAACGCGGACTTGCGTACGACGGGTTCAACCTGCCTCTCTCCACTGTACAGCATGTAAAGCATATCACCGTGGGAGACACCTGCCTTTGCAAGAGACTTGGCGCCACTATCCAAATCGCGGAAAGCCTGCCCAATGCGTGTCAGGAACAAGAGCTTTGTAAGGAGCGGAAGCACGGAAATCAGGGGGAAATATCATGGGCGGAGAAGAAAAATAGGCTTTTGAAAGGCAGCGTGAGTAGGGGTTTAATGTTTTGGCATCGGAATAGGAAACATACAAGGTTGATGCATCATCAGTTAATCACAGCATGATCAATCTTTCCCAACCCTTTCCCTCCTCCATGCACCACTGACTCACCTGCGCATCTTTTGTGGTGAGCAGCGCGGCATTCTTAGACAGGTGGATGTCCTCCACAGGGATGTTGAGTTTGCTGTTGATGGCTTGCTTCAGGACCTTCATGCAAGAAGCCAATAGTGCATGAGCGCACCGCTGCTGGTCGCTAGCTGGTTGCATGTTCGCTACCAATCACTAGCCCTACCTGGCTAGCATCATTGTAACCACTTTGTCAAATTGCCAACAATTGTGAAGCACCACTGCACAGATGAGGCCCACCTCTTCCACTCTGCAGAGAGAGCAGTAGGATATTCCTAGACCTCACCGAGATGCTTCCTGAGTCGGGAACCTCAATGCGCTCTAAGCCGTCTCTGGATCTCAGCCGGATGATCATGTCGTACTTCGCTGGAGATCCGAGGGCTCAAGCTCTTGTCTCTAGTGACGTCAGGCAAGTATCAAAACCAGCTCCTGGCGATATCTCTACAAATTCAATCCGGGAAAAAGATAAGAGGATTGTGAGAGGTGCATCAAAGCATGATGACCTGCAGGGCATGGCAGCAAATGTTCTCATCCGGGACTTTCCGTATGTGAAGATGAGACCGCAGGGCAATCAGACGAAACAAAGCTGCTTGTGCATGCAGCTGTCGGCATTGACTGCCATCACAAGCCCAGAGGCAAGCAGGCAGCATCAGCAGTACCTGTCCAAGTCATCATATGCCCTTGACAAATGCATGCGATTTATTGATGAAGCATGCAAATTTCCATGCATGTGTTCTTCACTGCCACTTTGAATTGATCAGGACATGCCATTCATTCGCTCTTATAGTCCATGAAATAAAACCCACATTACGTCGTGCACGAAAAAACAGAATGAGTATGATGTAGGCAGGCAGTGTCATAGGTGAATATGACGTCTCACCTACACGTAGTTACTTGCTAGGTTCGCCCACAAAGAATGTCAATTGTTTCAGCAGAGCTACCTCAATGTTTTCGAAACTGTCAGTAGAAAGAAAGAAAGAAAACGCCTGAGCGTGGCTTGAGGAATACTTAGTACCTGGCATTACCGTATGCATCGCGAGAGATCCCAGTACGACCCATCTCCAAACTTCAACCATCCAATCGACGTACCTTGGGCTTGGGAGAGAAATGGCGAAGCCGTGGACATGAGGTTTAGAACATTCGAGGTACATAACGAAGTATGATGCTTTCATCCAGAAAGGTTTGCGGCTGGTCCGATAGCACCAGGACCTCTCGTGTGGCTCGGGGCCCATACCGGTATCCTGCCAGCGTTATATTGCAGCCAGGGATAAATCTTATGAACGGTGATACAGCTAGCAATTTTTATCGTCCATCATCAGTTGCTCGGGCTCTGGGAGACAAGGAGGAGTCAGGCAGGGATTGGGACTCGGCATGGAGCAGGTAGATTTGACCTTGGAATGATTTTTCTCTCCAACTCCGTGCACATGGTTGAAGATGACCACTGATGAAATTGTTGCTACAAAGACTTGCTGCCGCTATGCAGGCTTCGCATGACATGGAGTGGTACCGCTGCTGCGCTCAATTCAGCTTTGTAAATGCAGGTTCCAGCGTCAGATGAAGAGCCAAGTGGACACAAACGGAGCTGTGCGCCCTCGGGCTCCCAGGCGGGCCCCAGGTCTCAGTCCTCAGCAGGATCGAGTGAGGCAGCAGGTGCGCCCAATTTCGACTGATGGATGCTGGTTTGCTTAAGCACAACACCATGCTTGTAGATCCCGCTCATGCGATATGCCTGTCATATAAACGATTTTTCATTTTGAGTCTGACGGGGAGCATACGAATTCACATGTTCATAAGATAGTGTGAAAAACTTGCCCTGGCAGGGTGACAGACAGGGAATAATTGTACCTGTCCTGGTGGCTCAATAAATCAGGCGCACGCCTTATCGGCCGGGAACCATCCCAAGTTTCCCTTTCGAGCAATGTTTCTCTCTTCTCTTCACAAATGTTTTAAATGCTGTTTCTTGTCTCTCGCCCTCCCCCAGGAGCGCTTCTTGTTGGACATTTATACGAATGAGAACTTCTATAAGCTCGGTGCAGTCGCAGCTGTTGCTCTCATTGTCGTATGTATTGCATCTGCGGGTAGCTGACAGCTGATGCACATTGCCCTGGTGCTGAGAAATTACATGGGATCTGAATCACAGTCTTAAGAACTCTTCATGTGTGCAAGTGGAGTGAGTGAATAAATCTGCTCCAAAAGCATGGAACTGATATCAAGTTTTGAATTTGCGAAGTGACTTGAGAGATGTTGTTGATCAGCACGAGAGGGGAGCGTATGACAGTAGAGAGGCAATCCTTGAGCCCACAGAACTGATCCTTCTGCTGACGAATGAGCAGCTTTGTGTACGAGTATAATATGTTAGACATGCCTACTGAAGTTTATACTTACAGAGGCGAGCTTTGCAGATAACAGTATTTTAAAACTCCGCCATTTCGGAGGATTCCATGGTGCACGCACTTGTCTGTGTTCAGGCTGGCTTATAATGTGTGTTGTTCTTTTCAGGATGATTCGCCAGGAGGAATCTGAAATCTGTAAAACTCCTGTGTGAACCAGTTATCTGGAAATCTGGAATAGGTGCCACAAATGGATGGTAGTCACTACAGGGCAGTGTCCAAGGTTGTGGTTTGGAATTTTTGCCCTCAACTGGTCTCCATTGCTTGTGATTTCAATTCGCCCACCAGATATGGGCTACAATATCGCACTGGTAGTTTGTGAATTATGCGGTTTTGAAAGAATCCTACGCAGACATTGGGAGGCAGTGCCAGAGAGAATGCCCCAGTGCCTCTCAGAACTGTGGAGGCTAAGGTCGATTATTTGGGTTACTCTTTCCATCCAAGCTAAAGAGTACGGTATATGCAATCGCAGTTGCAGTAGGGTACAAGTATTGTTAGTGACCTATAGGTATGCAGCAATCGGTAGGCACACAAGAGTCATCCCTACTTGTGGAGGTTGAGGAATCGAACCCGCCAGACGAACCTCTCGCTCCCCCTGTCTAGGTCACCAGGTTCCTGCCCCCCTCGCATAGGAGGATGACATAGCTGCACCGTGGTCCAGGTTGTGTATGGTGGCAGGAATTGAGCTTCGTCATTCCCAGTCCCACGCAGCTGAGCGTTCAGCAGGGCCCAGCAAGTATGCACCGTTGACCGTTCTCAACTTGTTGAAAACGATCCCATCTCTCCCCCTGTCCCCCTCACATAGCCACAGGAGGGTGGCAAAGCTGTGCCATAGTCCTGGCTGTGCATGGTAGCTGGAAGTGAGCTTGCTCATCTCCTACCAGCCCCCTGCAGCCGAGCGTTCAGCAGGGTCCAGCAAGTATGCACCATTCTTAACTTGTTGAATCTCAGCCAATACGAATTGATCTTGGTACATGTCAGAGGAAGCAAAGCAGACAACCATGCCTCCACTGGTTAAATCTCAGCGAGGGGATTAGGGGCTCTGGTGAAGACTCCTTTTGTAACCTAAAGAAGTTCGCTGTGATTTGACAAATACCAATCTATGATTCCGAAGCTGAAGTGAGGACCCGGCCGTCTGTCGATTCCGGTATAATGACTGGTGTGACTGGTACCTGAACAAAAAATGGAAGGGGCAGGCCCACGACAAGGCTCTGTTGTTTTCTTTCCACTTCAACATGAATCGTTATGATGACACAGCTGTTTCGGTAACAAAGACATCGGAGGTTACGGGCTCTCAAGGTCTCAGAAGTTTCATGATGACAGCCGGACTGAGCATGCATCAATAGTTTTGTGCCAGCCAATATTCAAGGGGAATTCTTTTCGACTGTCTGTATTGTATTCCCAACTTTTCTATTCGGGTATAATAGCAAGGCCAGTTCATGCAGCTTGGTGAGGCTTTGACGGCAACTTGGTCATTGCAAGAATGCTGGAACACATGCCTGGTAGCCTTGCTTTTGTAATGGTGTTGATGTGAAGGTGCCTCTGCATTTCATACCTTAGGTACGGTATTGGCCAGGTAGTTGGGGTAGGTTAGATGTGAGCTGTACTCCAGTTAGACTGACACCGATGATCGGAATGTTATGTTTTGAGTGTGGTTAACTATTGGTCTCACTGTCACCAGTCAGGCCGGTGCTGGCGAGTGCTGGCCAGGTGGGTTCGGGCATGGTGCAGGCGAGTGTTAGCCAGGTGGGGGGTGGCGGGGTACAGGCGAGTGTTGGTCAGGAGGTTGCAAGCGTGTGCTGGCCAGGTGGGTGCTTGCAAGCGCTGGCCATGCGAGTGTAAGCCTGGCGGGTGTTGGCCAGGTGGGTGCATGAGAGTGCTGGCCATGTGCATGGCCAGGTGCATGGCTTTGTGCATAGCCACGTGGGAGCTGGTGGGGTGCAAGCGAGTGCCGGCCAGGTGGGTGCAGGCAAGTGCTGGCCAGGTATGTGCAGGCAGTGTGCATGCAAGTGCTTGCCACGTGGGTGCATGCGAGTGCTGGCCATGTGGGTGCATGCGAGTGATGGCCATGTGGGTGCATGCGAGTGATGGCCAGGTGGGTCCTGGCATTGTGCATGCGAGTGCTGGCCACGTTGGGTGATGCATTGAGCAGGCAAGTGCTGGTCAGGTGGGTGCAGGCGAGTGCTGGTCACGTGGGTGCATGCGAGTGCTGGTCACGTGGGTGCATGCGAGTGCTGGTCACGTGGGTGCATGCTAGTGCTGGTCACGTGGGTGCATGCGAGTGATGGCCAGGTGGGTCCTGGCATTGTGCATGCGAGTGCTGGCCACGTTGGGTGCTGGCCTTGTGCAGGCGAGTGATGGCCATGTTGGGTGCTGGCCTTGTGCAGGCGAGTGATGGCCACGTTGGGTGCTGGCATTTTGCAGGCGAGTGCTGGCCATGTGGGTTCATGCGGGTGTTGGCCAGGTGGGTCCAGGTGGGTGCAGGCTAGGTGGATGCAGGCGAGCGCTGGCCTGGTGAGTGGCATGCCATGCAGCAAGGTCAGATCAGGCCATTCAACAAGGTCTAGTCAGGCCATTTGAACGGGCACGTCAGGCCATGGGACTACGTCAAGGGTCACTCACCATGATGCCTCGCAATTGAAGACTGTCCAATAACAACCGCAGGGTGCAGAGTTCCTCTGGATAGGGTCCCTCTGGGCCCCCCTGGGTCATGACTAGAGAGAACCAACCGTCCAATAATAACTCCTGATTCTAGCTAGAGTGAACATTTCGACGTAGTCCTGGTAGTGTCGATACTGAAGCCTTGTCGCCCCAAGGTGCAGGCCAACGCTGGTGCGTGTCTTGAGGAATGCGAATTCATCTGCTCGGTACCAGAAGTTTTGTAAAAGGAAAGGCAGGGGACCCTGAAGAGGAAATTAGCGGAAATGTATGAATACGTGAGAACTTTTCCACACACAAATCAAGCATGGATGATCATCCTGCTCGTGCGCACTTGCCTTGTTCGCATCTTATTAATTTTCATCATGGTGTTCATCCTCGTATAGCACTTCAAATTCAGCTTTAAGCTAACCAGCAGTTGACTTCATGAGCTAGGAAGCTCAGAACAAATAGCCCTTGATAGGTTGACGGCAGGCTCAACTTAGAACGATGGCCTCAGGACCGGACCCTTTCTACTTGATTCGAGCTGAAATCTCGAGTCAGGTATGATACCCTTCCGTTTCCCGAATGATACTTGAACATCAAGTGATGCATTAAAATCAAAACCTAATTCCATCGTTTACGTGCAGTATAATGACATACAGCAGAAGCTGCATCGGTTCCACACTCTTTCAGTGACCAGCCTGGATCGAAAAAACCTTGCCAGAGAGATAGATGCTGACTGTGACTCAATCAAATACCAGGCAAGTGCTTCTGCATGGATGGTGTTGCCTCATCATGACGCCCATGCTGTGCGTCATGCTGACCCAAGTGCCATGCATGGACTCACTCAATCCACAAGGCACCTGGGATGCAACTCATCGTAACGCTTGACTGATCTGTCCACGTGCAGCTGGACATGCTGACAGAAGCTGTGAATAGAGCAGCCGAAGATCCAGCTCGGTTTAATCTGACACTTGAGGAGATTGGTTCGCGACGCGTATGGCTAGATACGACCAGGCGGCAGGTGTGTTCTATAAAATAGTTGGATTTGATCTACATGAGAGAGGCAAGGGAGGCAGTACCTTACTAGCATATTGAAAGGTCTGAGTCAGTAAGATAGATGCTTCTGTCTAACTGCCAGGCCATTGGCATGACCACTGGACTATGCCAATCACAAAAGGCCACAGACTACATGAGGGAGGGGATAGCTCCCGCCTGGCGATGGATTGTCCATGCGTTATACCTTTCATTTGGTTGGTATTGAATTGCGGATGCTGACTGACTGTCACCGTGGCTGCGCACAGGTTCAAGGGATTAAGGATACCATCAAAACCATGACTGCGACAGGGCCGCAAATTCCGACCGGATCTGACCGCATGGCTGCAGCCAATGATTCTTACCTTGGCACAGAACTGCAGAAGCAGGAAATGATAATGAGGTACGGTCGAACATGGTCAAGCTTCACCTATGTGTCGCTTCCTTAAAACACACCCCGGGGAACTATTTAATCAAGGTTTATCTGATCGTGCGCTGGCATCATGATGTTTGGTTCCTTGGCATCCCAGTTTTGACGTGTCTGTGGGCCGTAAGGGTGTATTGGATCGCTCTCGCCTTGTTGCATGCGTGCTACCTTCGCCTTGCTGCATGTCTGACACTATCGCCTTTGTTGCATGTCTGCCAGGAATCAAGACAACCAGCTAGCAGATCTTGAGAAGGGGGTGGACAACGTGACTTCCATGGGGACCGCGATTAAAGAGCATTTGGTTGAGGATGTGAGTGGCCTGCAAACATTGATGCTGGTTCCAGTGATACCGCACCATACACACATGGCATGTATGCTGGGGAAAACAAACGTTTGCGTGTTATTTAGATTCCAGATGTCATGCATCATGGTCTCAGCGTTCTCTTTTCTATACTCCTGGTATTGAGTCGAGCCCCCATGTAGACTTGATGAGGCTGCGATGTTGAGCAGGGGCACAATGAACTCTGTTGTGCTCAAAATGTATTTTTATTTTCTTCCCCAGAGGAATGTTTTCTCATTTTTCATTGCAGGACCGATTGCTTACTTCGCTCGACAGTGAGATGGACACCACGCATAGCCGGTTGCGGGCCACCACCAAGAAGGTCCAAGAGATCATCCGGAAGAGCGGCAACACCTCACAGCTTGTCATCATCATTGTGCTTGTCGTCATAATCGCTCTGCTGGCATACTTTGTCTTTGCGTAAGAAGCATGAGATGCTCAACTACTAATAGAGTGTTGTTCGTGCTGTCCCAGACTACGAACTCAGAAATAGCAAGCTGACTGCCAAATTTGTGTATGTTGATTCAGTCCATGGGACATTCGAAGAACACCTGTACCAGCTACTGCTAGGAGGGGCTTGGTACTAGCTTGGCAGTCCAATACTTAATATGATGGGGTTTCAAAATCATTCAAACTGCAGAAAATCTAATATCTTGTCAAACTCAGGGAACAGTAACAAATACATGACAAGGGTTAGAACGGTGCATACCCTCTGGGCCGTGCTGAACGCAGCGTGGGGGAACATGACAAGGGTGTTTATGAGCACAACTGAATCACAGTAATGGCAGTACTTATGAGAGTGCCCTAAATGAGTCTATGAGCCAGCCAAGATTCGGTATTTCCGTGCGACAAGCTGTGTCTGACTGAGTGATGCACAGCTTCAAGTGACCTGACATTCACATGAAAGCTACAGTCACGAGCACCACTAGAATGATGACAAGTGCTACGATAACACACATTTGCGACAGGCCGCCAGACTTGCGGATGATTTCAGACATCCGCTTTTGAGCAGCCTTGAGGCGGGATTGCGTCACGTCCGTTTCCTCGTCGAGGTGACTCATCAGCCGTTGCTGTAAGCACAAGGGATAAACGGCCTTCACAGTGCGCTCGTTTCACCAAAGCCTACGGCTGTGGGTAATGGTGCATCATGCCCTACGGCTTAAGCCAACAGCCGTAGGCCAGCCAAGGTTAGGTCCCCATCCGCACAGTTGTGGCGCCTGGCAATATTCCAAGGTGGCGTGGCAAGCCCTACAATATAAACTATTCTTCACGTCTCCCTTGCATAACGGCCACCTGCCAACCTTGACAATTGACATATCCTCAGTATTTGGAGTGCGGTACTGCTCCAATGACAATCATTCATAGGATATTACAATTAAAACCTACATATCAGCAGCATGGCCAGTCAGACACCCACCTGGTCATCTAGCTCTTCCCCGATAGCTCGACCTAGCTGTCCAATGCGGCTGACAGCTAGCTCTATGTCATCTAGCGTCTCGTCTTGTTTTCTGAACCAGAACACCATCATTTGGCAGAGGAGAATATGTAGAGACAAGGTGAGCAATAATCCGAAATCTCAGAGATTAGGAAGCATTTAAAATAGTAGCAAGTTGTGAAAACATTTCTTTGCAGGTCTCAGGAACTTGATGTGAGCATTTCTCGGCTACCGACTCGGGTATCTTACCTCATGATTAAGGACTGCGATTCAACCTCGGATCCCACAAATTTCCTGTTGGCCTCACGCACCCGGTCCCCAGTGTAGTCCCCCCCTCTGCTGCTCGAAGGCGGGGGAGGGGCAGCGATCGCACCCTGGAGCGCTTCGTGTGAAGTGTCGACCTGGGGCACAAGGATGATATGCCTTTGCTTTGAGGCGGTTCAAACGTTGTAACTAGGCCCACAATTTACCTTACAGTGAGCAGGGATCATATCGCGTTGCACCCACTCATGCAGTGTCCTGGTTTGCATGTGCATGGTGGCTGGAAATGCAATCGATCCGTCAGCCCATGCGCGATTCTAGGATCATTCCCATGTGCATGGTGACATGGTGGCCACGTGGAGCACGCACCTGCTGCCGCGTATTGTCAATCCATCTCCGTCTTGAACTTAGTTCCTCGTTAGTGAGGTTGAATCTTGCTGGGTTCTCTGCTGCCTTGTCCACGGCTCCAGTCAGCTCTTTCAGCTGCCACGTGCAGACAAATGGTAGTGTGAGGAGTATGAGCTGTGCGCATAGACATGTCGAATGATTCCAAATTACCGTGACTCGTACCTGCCACCGTATGGACTGAACTCCAGCTTCCACTTGCTGTGAGAGGGTTTTCCGCTCGGGATTCCCGGCTTGAAGGCCATGGTATCTAGTCATTTTTTGCTTTAGATCATGAACCTGGGTAGTAAGCAGACGTGATGCGATTAGTTAAACCCGTGAGACTTAGGGGAGAGAGTTTGCTCACGCTCTCGTCGATCTCCATTTTCAGCACGTAAAAGGGGTCTTGTTTCGACATGATGGATACAAATCTGATGAAAAGCAAAATGAAAGGCTCACTGCGCTGAACGAATATTTCTCAAGCACAGCCTAATAAGCGCTGTACAAATGATTAAAAGAGTGACATGTCACCTTTCCGGACGGGCACTAGCAAGCAGCATGCATGGCTGGAAGGACCTCCCATGTCAGTCAGAGAGCTCGCCCCCCTTACAAGCAATCTGAAGATTGGTGATCTTACAGACATTTCCAATTCCAATTTTATTCTGGCATCACTTGAACCATCAGCAATTCAACACAGACCGTCTCCGCCATGCAACTAAAGAAAACCACAAACATCTCTCATCAGGTACCGAGCTGCATCACCGAATCAGAGAAGACAGTGAAAAATCTAATGCGAACCTATCTTTGAAGAGTTAACTGGTAAGTCTCATGCACCATCTTCCGTAGGCCCCTCTATTTCAGCCGGCTGAGGCCATGTCGAGAAGCGGAATGCAGCCTCATTTAGGCCCTTCAAGAAAAGCCAGGACTCAGAAGGGTCCGCGAAAGCTATGCTTGGGTAGATTTTCTGCAAGCAAGAGACACAAACCAAAGTGTCAAACTGTTATACTGAAACACCGACACGAGGGTAAAATCAAGCACACAGCATGAGTGTTGTTTAGTGTTTAGGATGCATGGTGCCGAACTGCAAACCCGCTGAATGCTCAGCAGCATGAGGCTACAGCTGGAGCAGTGACAGATGTATCACATACCTCCTCCTTGAACACATCTGATGACGCCTTGACTAATCCCCTGTCAAAAGGCAGCAGGTCAGTGCCGCGGCCAGATCCTTGGCTGGGATCCTCAACCTGATCCTCATAGTACGCACAATCCTGCGCGGCAGCATGCATGCAAGCACTGATGATTGAGACAGAGGACGCTGCATTGAAAAAAAAAAAACGATTTCCGATTCTTCGACAATCAATTTCAATTGATACGGTAATGAATGAATCCAATGAAATCCTTCACTTCACGATGCACAGAATATTTCTCATCTCCCACAGACTCACCATCAGCAGACCCGTGGCTGGTGCCATGGGGACGGTGAGGTGGGTGTTGCCCGGGTCCAAAGCTGAAGTGATGCACTCAGCAGTAGCAGCACCGCGAGCAACAGCCAGCGCCATTCCCACCTGACAACAACCAATGAACCGCAAGAGCACAGTGTGTGAATCACAGGTTCACACTAGCTTAATACAGTGAGGGGCTGCATGCACTCAGCTGTCGACGAGGGCCCCATGCGCACCCGGGCTGCTCTTTGTGTGTTAGCGTCTCAGGTTTCTAGTATTGGGCGGCCGGTCTCACACCTTGTAAACTCCTAGCAAAAGATACACCAGCAAAGATTTGTCCGCACCATTTTAATGCAGCGAGGGGCTGCATGCACCAGCAAAAAAGATTCGTCCGCACCATTTTTCTGATCTGGTACATCATGAAGCTCCTCCCATGCACGACCAGCTTCACGTAGCTCTGTGTGCGCGGTGCTGCAGGACCTGCATCGAGGGCGGCGCCACCTGCTGCAACAGCTGCTGCACCTGCTGCAACACTTGTTGCACCCTCCCTGTCAGCAGCAGATGCCCCGGATGACAAAACAACATCTTCAAAAGCTGTCCCAGTTGCCTTCAGAGCGTCGACTCCCACGGGAGGCACAACATCTCTTGGAGCTGTTGCAACCGGCTGGTCAGCAGCACGTGCCCCGGGTGACACGGCATGTACAGGAGCTGCTGCGGCAGACCCAGGGACACCTGGTTCCCGCTCATCCACAACATCCCGGACATGAACCTTGATCAAGCCTTCACAGTGGAAGCGGTAGATGGTGCGGGTTGCGTCCTTGCTCCCTGGTGAGACCACCTGGGCAGGCATGGAGGCAGACATGGACTTGCCGGCTCGATGCTCATTCTCTCTTCTGGTATGCCAGTTTTATACATGACATGCATCATAGTTTAATCATCAGGGAAGATCCTGGCAGATCTAGGCAGATCCTGGCAGATCAGGGAAGATCAGGGAAGATCCTGGCAGTTCTAGCCATGTGGCTTCCCATTCCCTGGCTAAATAATACAAACAATTTGCTTTCCTCACACCTACACACGTTTCTCACGTGAATCATACAATCATACCAAATCTAGCGCAGAGTCTCTGAAGTGTGAACACAAGCATTATTATCTTGAACCTGTCTGCTCATGCCCCACCACGTTGGTAAAATTATGGAAGCTGTGGCTCCCCTCGTAGAGGCTGAGAACACGGTTCAGCTCCTCCAGCCTGCAGAGACACAGAGGAGCCAAGGCAGCAGCAGCAGCAGCAGGGTGATGGTCCCAGACTGCCAGGTCAAGGCGATGCGGGTGACAATAGGGGCGCAGGGTGACGGTGGCGATAAGGGGACCATTGCAAGATTCAACTCAAGCAAGCATTTGAGTGCTGTTGGAAAGTCAGAGCATCCAAATAAACTGGGTTTGGCTCATCAAGCAAAAACCTGCCTTGACTCATCCAGCTGGAACGCGCTTGCTTGCGCCTCCAGCAAAGCGCTGTTCTTCGTTTTTTCTCCAGAATCCTCTGCATGCGCACAAACATGGCCAAACAGTGTTTTCGTTTTTCTTCTTTTGGCTCAGCTATATTACAGCTACTGGTACATTTCAGCTACATTACAGCTGCATTCCAGCCACATTTCAGCTGCCTCCTGGCCTCAGTCCAACGGCCACATGCGTGACCCCCCAAGCGGCTTACAATTCAAACTCCAATTAGGCCATTGGCAGCAGCGGGGCAGCCCGGCGAAGGTGGACGCAGAGCACACAAAACAATGCTGCGGCCGAGGTGGGACACAACCGAGCCATGCAGCTAAATAATGGACACCACAACGCACGTGATGGCAACATTGTAAGACTGAGATTGTACCCCGCAGCTCCACCCCTGGCCATCACCCATGCACCCTAGCCTCGTGACTCTCACTCACTGATCCAGGCCCTCTGGTCCTCGCCACCGCTGCGCCCCCGCTTGTTCCACCCTCTCCTTTGCCACCTCCGCTCCCGTTTGCCGTTCTTTGAGACTGCAGGCTCATCTGCGCCTGGCCCAGGGCCTGCTGCCTCCGAGACCAAAGTTGGACGAGGATCAGTATCAGGGCACTCTGACTGAGGCACATCAGCGCATGGGGCTCCTTGTGCAGGCTCCGCAAGAGCACCCGGCCCACCAGCAGCAGCCGCCGGCCCACCATCAGCAGGGCCGTGTGAAGACAACTTTGCCGCACCATCGTCTGCGGTTGAAGCATCTATCGCAGCTCTGGCAGAGCGGGGCAGCCCCACCTGCAGTACAGTGGCATGGGAGGCAGATCAGAAAAGTGGGTGAGCAGGTGAGTTCCCTGTGAAGTGTGAACCCTGATAATGATAACAGGTAAAATATCTCCGTCAGCATGTCACGAGTGCCATGATGTGCGATGCGTGGAAGGGTGATCAGGATAGAGGGTGCAAGGGCGAGCGTTGGAGAGGGAGGACACAGCTGATAGAGAATTCAAACTCAGCTAATCGAGAATTCAAATTCAGCTGGTAGAGAATTCAAATTCAGCTGATAGAGAATTGAAAACAGGAGTTGTGCCCTTGTACATGCCTGCAGCTGGTGTCCAACATTGAGATTGGAGAGCATTGTACAAAGAAACCAATGGAAGGAGACCCGGTGGCAGGTGCATGCTACGAATACGCTGTCACAAATGTGGTCGAGGGGGGCTGTTGTTTCACGACATTCTGGTTACGGAGCATCTCACAACCTCTGCCGCTCCGTAGATCAATGGCCCTACCTTCAGTGCGGATAAATGAGATATTGCCAAGATTCACGAAGGTCCTACGCCATCGCCAGATATGATGATCCCTGGCCTCACACGAGACTCTACTCCATAACGAGCAGACGGTCATGTGGAGAGACCAGCATGTCATGCTCACATGATTGGACGTGATTACGTGGGGTGGGCATTGCTCATACTGTAGATTTACTTTGCCTTCCCTCATAATTAACGTTGCTTGGGGGTGAGGAATCCATATAAGTATATAACCCAATAACTATCTATCGATTGTCCACGCCAGATTTTAGTCATAAAATAAGAGTTTGGGTCCAGAGTTTGCCCTGAGGTCAGCATTAAAAGAAAAAGTTTTTCATACCAGAGGAAAGGCCAATCAAATCTACCGTATGAATGTATGATCAATTGATCATGTCATTGGATGTGAGGTAAGCATTGCCCACCTTGGGATCCATGGTCCACAGAGGCAGCAGGTACTCATAGCGGCGGCCGCAGCAGGATCGCCGCGCATCGAAGTGCGATGGAATGCCCCACTCCACGCCCACCAAGCGGATATCAGGGGGCAGCGCCGCGTTGACCCTGAAAAGTATGTCCATGACAGCAGATAAGAGCCATCTTAAGTGTGAGGGGATGACTGGTAGCTTCAAGACCAATCTGAATACTCCCTTGCCCTAAACCCTTAACCCTAAAACTGTGGGGGGATGACTGGTAGCTTCAAGACCAATCTGAATACTCCCTTGCCCTAAACCCTTAACCCTAAAACTGTGGGGGGATGACTGGTAGCTTCAAGACCAATCTGAATACTCCCTTGCCCTAAACCCTTAACCCTAAAACTGTGGGGGGATGACTGGTAGCTTCAAGACCAATCTGAATACTCCCTTGCCCTAAACCCTTAACCCTAAAACTGTGGGGGGATGACTGGTAGCTTCAAGACCAATCTGAATACTCCCTTGCCCTAAACCCTTAACCCTAAAACTGTGGGGGGATGACTGGTAGCTTCAAGACCAATCTGAATACTCCCTTGCCCTAAACCCTTAACCCTAAAACTGTGGGGGGATGACTGGTAGCTTCAAGACCAATCTGAATACTCCCTTGCCCTAAACCCTTAACCCTAAAACTGTGGGGGGATGACTGGTAGCTTCAAGGCCAATCTGAATGGGTTGGGAGTCCCAACCCATTGGATGCTGAGGGGTGCACAGCCAGCCTAAAGCATCTGCCTCTAATCTCAGGATCCGCATATTCTGGAATCTGGATTCACATGGTCTGGATCCATACAATTCTGGATCCATACAATTCTGGATCCATACAATTCTGGATTCCACATGGTATGGATCCGCATGGCCTGGACCCGCATGGTCTGGCTCTGCATAGTCTGGGTCCGTCTTTGTTCCCCCCCCCCCTGCCGCCATTGTCCCCAATGCCTGCAGCAGCTCCCACCTGTCCATGAGGCCCACACGGCTGGAGGACAGCAGCATGCAGGATACCACGTTGCCCGCCGCGCTCACTCCCTTGTCTGTCCGGGCACAGCGAGCCCACTGCACCTAAAACATCCACGCACGAGGGAGAGCCTTTGACCCGGAGCTTACCCCGACACGCCACACGCATGCTGTGTGGAATAGACAGGCCGCTTGTGACAGATAATGGCACAGCGGGGATGTTGAGGCCCGAAAGCGCGGTCCCCGGGCTGCTAAATTTGTTGACATAGTACCACAAGGCGCAGCGCTAGCACGGCCTGCCTTTGAAAAAAAAAAAAAGGAAACGATACGCCCTGAGGCTTGGATTAAGGAAGCCACCCGCTCGGCCGTAGCACGAGGTGAGCTACCATGAACTAGGAAAGCTACCACGGCCTGCCTTCATATGCAGTGGAATGGCAGCAAAACAAGGCGCCCTGCCAATCTCACAATCCAGCTTGTGTTCAAGAAGGCAAGCTTTTTCATTTGTAATAAATTGACTTCTTAATTCATACATCTTGGGGGTTAGCTGTATAATTATAATTACTATTTATTATGCAGCACGGAGACCCGCAGCCCCTCACAATCCAGCTTGTGTTCAGTAAGGCACGGAGACCCGCAGCCCCTCACAATCCAGCTTGTGTTCAACAAGGCACGGAGACCCGCAGCCCCTCACCTCGTTGAAGTTTCCCGTTCCAGAGAGCGCCCCCGCTTTCTGAAGAGCTGCCTGGAGCTCCTCCTCGATGGTTGGCCAGCCTGGCTGACGCTGAAAACCCTGTCACAGGCAGCCGCCGGGAGATGGACTGTCAGCAACTGGGTTGCCACCAGCCACTCCACTTGCGGCTATCCGTGCAGGCAGGACTTGCTGACACTAGACAGCATCCCATTGAGACGCATAGGAACCATGAATAGAGGAGTATCTGCAATTGTTTTGCTGACACGAGCAACCGCCAACTAGCCGAAATATGGGAAACAACAACCAGTCCCCATTGCGTGGCACTCATCAGAGGCATGCTGTCATCCCACACCTCTCACACATCACATGCTTGGGTCCTTGATTGGGGCTGATTCATGGGAATTACCAGCCCAGGACTTCATTCGATTCATGTACATATGACGGTGACAGGAGGTTTCCCAGTGATCAGTTGAGCACAACCTCCCATTTGCCCATCCCCGAGAGAGTGGCACTAATAGTTCCCCTCTGCCCGTCTCTCCCATCCCCATGCTAAATTGCTAATGCGCAATACGGCATTCGACCATGCAGCTCAGACTCCAAGCTCCCCTGCATCGCCCCCCTAACCCGTTCCATTAAATTTACCTGATATTTTCCTCCGTTGTAAGCGACGAACAATGCTACCGGCACTCTGCCGGCCTGCAGTTGATCACCCATGCCGCCAATTAATGATGCTGCTGTGCGTAAGAGAGAAGCAAGAGTGCAGTACTACAGTGCATTCATTGAAGCGGAGCGGAAAGAAAGAAATCGCCTGAGCGTGTCTTGAGGAATACGACGCATCGGACAATAAATGGGAGTTTTGGTGTGGCCGAATGGTGTGAATCAGGGGTGCCCCTGGTGTGAATCTTCAAGAGTGTGGGCAGAGTGTGATGGGTTGGCAAAAACTCCTTTATTAGGGGATCCTCAGTCTCACATGTGATGTACTTCTCCCAGCGTCATCAATATATATGAAAAATTTTACTTGCTGCGGCACTCACATGATCACTTAAGGCACGTATGCCCCCTTATCCTAACCGTGACCCCCTGGAGGGCCACCCGCTGTATCATTCTCAAGGACCTCTGTCGAGTGGTTCGTTTGGTTTTGTACACTTGTACCAGAATAAAGAAACCAAAGAGCAGGTTGCCATCAAGTTCCTCGAAAGACACGGGGTGAACAAGTACGTCGAGAGCGAGATCCTGAATCACCGGAAACTCAGTTCTAAGTCAGCTCACAACGGGGAACCGCACTGCTACCCCCATGTGATAGAATTTAAGGTAAGCCCTTGCTGCTTGTACCGTACCTGGCATTGTTGCAACCAGATTGCAACTGATGAACTTTGTCTTCCTGTCTTTATCTGTCATGACACTACTGCACTCTGTATGAAACATGCGACCTTGCATGTCAGCATGCATGCAGTTGTTCATTATTGCCCGCTGGCCTGGGCGTGAAGCTCTGCCCGGGAGGCACCACTCAGTCGCTGAGAATGCCATCTATGTCCACCTCATGGCCAGGTCATCTCCTGCCTGCCTCTTATCTGACGTGAGCTGAGAAGCCTGGTGTCCTGAGCCACATGCACAATGACGCAGAACGTCTTCCTTTCCAACAACTACATATGCATCGCCATGGAATACGCGAACGGGGGGAACTTGTTGAACTACATCAATAAGGCGGGTGGGCGTCTCAAGGAAGCTGCGGCGCGCTGGTTCTTTCAGCAGCTCATCCTGGGCATCGACTACTGCCACCGGAAAGGCGTCGTCAACAGAGACATCAAGCTGGAGAATACGCTTTTGCAGGCAAGGGTTGTTGCAGGATGGAGGTGTTGCAGGCGAGGACTGTTGCAGGCTGGAGTTGTTGCATTCAAGGGTTGTTCCATGCAGGAGTTGTTGCGGGCAAGGAGTTGTTCCATGCAGGAGTTGTTGCGGCCAAGGAGTTGTTGCGGGCAAGGAGTTGTGCCATGCAGGAGTTGTTGCGGGCGAGAGCTATCATCCAAGCTAGAGATAGCTGGACAACATCAAGCTGGAGAACACACTGTTGTAGGCCAGGGTCTGGCATGGGCGCATGGCTGGGCTTAGGCTAGGCTGGGGTCAGCTTTGCTGGGCTTCTCTGGCCTTGCCTGGGCTTCAAGGCTGGGTGGGCTGGGCTGGGCTGGGCTGGGCTGGGCTGGGCTGGGCTGGGCTTAGGTTAGGCTGGGGTCAGCTTTGCTGGGCCTCTCTGGCTTTGCCTGGGCTTCAAGGCTGTGTGGGGCTGGGCTGGGCTGAGAGCGCGGGGCCTAAGCGGGATGGGGCGGGGCGGTTGCTGGCTAAGGCTGGTCTGGGCAAGGGCTGTGTACACACATTGGAACAGCGGCACCTCCCAAGTCTTTCAGCTCTACATAGAAAAGAGACCGGCCAGCGAGGGTCTCTTTCATTTTCCAAATGAAGACCTCCCTTTTGGAACGCACATGCCGGTATGTGTCTTCCATGTCCAATACAATGGTGACGCCAACTTGGGCCATAATTCATTTTGATGCGCACCAGGACACCTTTGGGCAGCCACCCCCGCTTGCCCATTGCGTGCCCATTGCGTGCCCATTGCTTGCCCATACGATCAAAAACCTAGTGCGGCCTATGGCCAGTGGCCTGAGCTGCGGGGCTCCCTGCACCTAGCCTGCAAGGCTGCATGCCATTATGTAGCTGGAGCACGCTGAAATAAATAATTAAATCGTTGTGTGCAGGTCTTACCCGGTGTGAATCACCCACCCTTGATCAAGATTTGCGACTTCGGGTACAGCAAAGCTGAAGACATGTCAGCACCAAGATCCAAGGTCGGGACACTGGCATGTAAGTCACTGCCCTCCTGAAGTGCCTGTAGTACAGTACACCAAATATGGTACCAGGCTACTGGTGCACGAAATCTAATGCGCACCAGACCACCTTTGGTGGGTTGCGGGTGCCACCGTTGGGCAGCTTGGGACCAAACCTTGAACGGCCTAACGGCCGGTGACCCAAGCGGCAAGGTTTGCTAGACCAATCCCTACCAGCCATGGGCTGGGCTGTAGCTTACGTGCATCTGAAGCACCCTAAAATGTGATTGAGTGATATGATCATATGAGTCACAGACCTCCTGTAGGACACCAAAGAAATAGAGAATGTACGCCAAGGCTGAGCAACAGCAATTCAGCACTCGCACAATTTAAGCTACCGGTACCGGTACGGCGGTACCTGAATTGTCAGGTTTACAATGTGTGTACCGTAGTGCCGTAGCACCGTGATGGCTGTATTGCTGTGATCGGGCCCTTTTTGTGGGTTCGTTGCTTGTGCGTTCTTGGCTGCGCTTTGGTGGCGTGGAATGCAGTGTTCAGGTTGCACGGTTTGTGCTGCAGAGGTGTCAATGACATTCCACCTCTGGGGCTCTGGGCCCTGCTCAAAAGGCTCGGCCGCGTGGGCGCCCAACTGTCCCGTTGGAAGAAAATAAACTTAACTGTGCTGCAGGTGTGTGTGTGTATGTGGGTTGGGGTGCAGGGTCTGCAATGTGCTGGCTGTGTGGCGGCAGCAGATTTGGTATTTGGTCAGGCCCGTTACAGATACTGTGACTTCGACAGCACGCGAGCCTGGTGGTGTGTGTCTGGTCTGTTTGCTGTAAATAGCTTGTGCGACATGCATGCGGTGTGCCATGTTAGGTTGGCAGCTCACGAGCAGGTTGGTGTGAGTGTTCTATACATGTGATGTCGAGTGTCTGTCGGTGTGGGCACCGCAACGAGCATGCTGCGTGCAGTTAGTCTGACAGCTCGAGTAGTGGGATGTTTGTGAACACCCAGCACTGCTTCGAGCCCGCATACAACGACCACCCGGCAGCCTTCCTTCTGGTGTCACAAAGACATCATCGTGAAAGAATGCAACCTGAACCAGGGAAGGGCCGGGGGGTAACCAAGTAGCCGGGTTTTGCCGGGAAGGGTTTTTTGGGCCGGCTTGAGCCGGCCGGGGCTCTAAAAGTGGCCACGGCAGTGTGGACGGATTTTTTTCCACACTTCACAAAAATCGAAATTAATCGATTTGTTACTATTAGGCCTTGTGGTACCTGCCCAGCAGCCTGTCCATCGTATTATATCGGTTGAGCACATTAAAATGAACATGGCCAATACCGCAGGGCCATGCACTTTTAGGGTGACCTTCAACGTCGGAAAAAGTGCACGTGAGGGACATTGGTGTGGGGCCGGCCACCGTGGGCCGCCCCAGTGGGTATCCTCACCGTGGGGATACATGTCGTGGGGCTCCGTAATGGGTTGGCATCAGTGGGGTATGTCTGATGGGAGACTCCCACGGTGGGTCCAAGTGAAAGGATTCCCCACACCGGGCTTTCGCGATGGGCGGTCCGACTCATGTTCCCCTATCGTGGGGATCCCCACATGGGGATACCCATAGTGGGGCATCAACGATAGGCTGACCCACGTATGTCCGACTATCGTGGGGATCCCCACATGGGGTGAACCCACAGTGGGAACTCCGGGATGGTTACACCCACGCTACATGACCTCACCATGGTAGACCCATTATTTCATAGCATGGCTTACCCACCGTGGGCCAACCACATCAGGTAAACCCATTCATGTGCTCTGGGCATTGTAGTTCCATCGCCATAGGGTTGAAAGGGTTTAGGGGTTCGGCGTTTATAGGGTTTAGGTGCTAGTTCAGGGTTTATAGGGTTTAGGGGCTAGTTCAGGGATTATAGGATTTAGGGGCTAGTTAAGGGTTAAGGGTTTTAGGGTTTAGTGGATGGGGCCAGAGAGGATCACCAACAGCTACTGAAAGCTCTATGCCGCTGCCAGAAAACCGTGGGGCCAGACAGGGTCAGCAAAAGCTACTGAAAGCTCTATGCCGCTGCCAGAAAACCGTATGTGCCGGTACTAGACTACCGGCCAGCCACGCACACTGACTGATTGCAAAGGGGGGACTGGTGCATAGGCAGGGCACCGAAGCTGTCCACTCTTGACAGACATTCGCAAATGAACGGATCAATACTTCATTTCCGAACGAGCCCTAAGCAAGCGAGGCCCAGAGCCCCAGAGGTCCACATGCATGCCTGGAGTGAGATTTGTGGCCTGGGATATACAAGTTTGCAATTGTTCATGATGGTGCTGATTTGAACATTTATCAAATGAAGGAATCGTTGCTTTTCTTGCGAGTGACCCCCAGAAATAGGCGTAAGGGCGGGGTAGGTCACTCAGACTGCGTTACGTTTGAGGTTGCGTTTGGAAGTGCAAACGCAGACGCGAAACGCAGGGGGGGGGTGACGTTTGGATAAAATGTTGTGATGCTTAATTGGAATCTACTGCGCGCACATCTGCTGATGGTCTATTTTCGATTATGACTGCTGTCAAACGCAACCCACCAAACGCGATAGTAGTCTGACCCACTCCGCAAAAAGGACCACTCGTTCCAGGCCGTCCCAGAGGCATCCCACGTCCCACCTGGGACGCCCGCCTGGGATGCCTCTGGGACGTCTCCTATATTTCATTTTGTCCATGGACGCGTCTCAGACACGTCCCGGCATGGGACGTGGGACGCGTCTCAGACTTGTCCCATGTGGGATGCGTCTGGGATGCATCCCACATGTGCACGGGATGTATGCTGGGATGAAGTCTAGGATGCCTGTGGAGACGTCCGCTGTGATGCATGCTGGTATGAGAGCTGGGATGTCAGCTAGGATGCATACTGGGACCGAGACGTCTGCTGGGATGTCAGCTAGGATGCATACTGGGACTGAGACGTCAGCTGGGATGTCAGCTAGGATGCATATTGGGACTGAGACGTCAGCTGGGATGTCAGCTAGGATGCATACTGGGACTGAGACGTCAGCTGGGATGTCAGATAGGATGCATACTGGGACTGAGACGTCAGCTGGGATGTCAGCTAGGATGCATATCGGGACTGAGACGTCAGCTGGGATGTCAGCTAGGACGCATACTGGGATACAAAGCAGGCTCAGGCGTCAAGAGACGGGTGCGTGAGTTATCGGCGATTCGGTAGTTGGAACAGACGGACGGACGCGGACGGACGGGCAACTAAAAACGGGCAGGTGTGGATCCCTTTATGCTGCTATAGACAGCACTCGGGTATAACATTAGTTTCGAGGTAAGTTTTGCCGGGAAGTCTGTGGGAGAATTTAAACTACACCCGGCTGACGCCGGGGGCGTAGTCAGCCAAACGCCCAAACCCCCATTTTCGCCGGGGTTTGCCGGAAAGGGGTTCGCTGGCTCACCGGGAGAAATGAGCCATCGGCCCATTTCCCCCGGCGCCGGGCCCGGCGTCCCTTTCCTGACCTGAACAATTGATTATTTTAGTACGCGCCATACCACCTTTAGGGGGCCGCTGGGCGGCCACCAATGGGCCGATTGGGACCAAACCTTGACCAAAGTACTGCCTGCCTGTGGTCAAAAGGGCAGGGCTTGATGCGCCATCCCCTCATGGCATTGGACCGTGATGTAGCTGAATTGTAGCTGATGCGTGCTAAAATAAACACATTTTATGTTCAGGTCCTGAACCCCTTTGCACATAAAAAGAGAGAGGTACATCAGCCCTGGGATGCAATGTTGCCAACATCTGCACATGAATGAAAATCATCACTTAATCCCTGAAGTGTGGATCAAGGAGGTTCTGCTTCACCTGATCATGTCTCGCTGCCCTCACAGACATGGCACCTGAGGTCATCACCAGCACCGGCGCATACAACGGCACTCTCAGCGATGTCTGGTCGAGTGCAGTCATGCTCTACTCAATGCTGTTTGGGGTGAATCCGTTCGACCTGCCTATGGACGCGGCAGCAGAAGCAGCGCTGGCTAGGCTCGTGGGTGGCCGTCAGCTGAGGCAAAACGAGGTGCGGGCGCTGCGTATCCTGAACGCGCTCTGGCGGTTTCCCGACGACGCGGCGGTCTCAACAGATTGCCGCGACCTGCTGCAGAAGCTGATGGTGGCCGACCCCAACCGGCGGCTGGGAATCCCTGAGATTCAGTGTCACCCGTGGTTTCTCGTGAACCTCCCCGCTCCGGCTCTGTTGATGAACGACGCCTACTTGGCCAGCACAGACTATGCCGGCATGCAGAGCGAGGAGGACATCGTGCACATCCTGGCTGATGCCCAGGCACTGCGCTCCACCTCCTGCCGTCCCACCCTTGCAGAGGGTGGCTCGAATGTGGAGGGCAGCAGCGGCGTCGACCATATGATCGATGCAACAATCGAAGAGGAGGTCTTGTATGGCATGTCTGTTGACATGTCAGGCCGTGCATATGTGCATTGAATGCCTGTTGATGATTAGCCAGACACGGGAATGGGACCTGTAACCTGTCATAACAGCCTGCCATTGGCTGCTAGTTTACACGCTTGCAAACTGAGTGTCAGGCATGCGCTGCCCTTATTGCCTGCATGATGGGCCCCTAGTGGCTAATACGGCAAGGTTTTGTTGCTGCCTTTTGTTACTAATTTCCATTCGAAGCCGATTCACCGAACCTGTGCAGTGTACCTGTGTAGCCGGGGCTGTGTAGCATTTACGTTCGGGTTATCCCATGCGGACAGCTTCCATCAGGTTCCGGCGCTGCTGTCACGAGGAAGCTGGGCAATTTTAGGGCTCGGCCCCATGTGCGAAGTCAACTTCATTGATTCATAGTTTATCTTAGCTGGCAACCCGTATCCATGGCTCCTGCCCAGAAAATATCAAAGGACCCCCTGACAGGACATCCGAAGTATGTCATAGTTTCTCCGCTCAGCTCTGGGGCCTTTGGATTCGTGCACTTGTACCAAAATGTGCAGAACAAGGAGTGGGTTGCCATTAAATTTCTAGAACGAGGCGAAGAGGTGACTCGATATGTGGAGAGCGAGGTGCTCAATCACCGTGTCCTGCGCCATCCGCATGTCATCGAGTTCAAGGTGAGATAATATCACAGTAGCGATTGTTGAACTTACCAATTCGCGTCTAGGGGCTGACTAAAAGTGTCGCCTCATGCGACGTACGCCCCTCTGTATCTCCAATTGTGCGGAGTGACAACAGCCCACTTGTGCCATGTCATTACTGACCAGCAGCCATGCAACAGGATTGCTGCCACACCATGACCGGCCCCATGCATTCCTAACTCCATGCTCATCCCCCATTCAGGAGGTCTTCTTAACACCAGACTTCATCTGCATTGCAATGGAATATGCCTCTGGAGGCAACCTCTTCAGCTACGTGAAGCAGGCGGTGCGGCTGAAAGAAGCTGCTGCGCGTTGGTTCTTCCAGCAACTGATCATAGGCCTGGACTACAGCCACAAGATGGGGGTGGTCAACCGGGACATCAAGCTGGAGAACACGCTGCTGCAGGTGAGTGCCACTGTAGCACAGCGTGCCTCAGCTACCGGTGAGCTGCATCACAACCTAAGGGCGGGGGGTCCTGGTGTAGCATGCACTTAGCCGGTACGGCAGGATAGGCGAAGCATGCCTGGAAGGTGAAACACCCATGCAGGGAGTCTAGGTCAGCGCGAGCCGGGAGAATGGCCTGTGGCTGTTGCTTGGGCCACAGGCTGTATGCAGGTCAAGGATTGGTCCCCATGGGCCCAGGGTTGGCCGCCCAGCATTGTGTTGAGGAATGAATACTGGTGTGTGTCGTCCATGCTATCGTTCTACCCAGTGCTGTGCCAATTACGATCCTTACAGTGGCTGAATTTCATAGCTGAATTTCAGTCACCGTAATTTTAAGGCAAATTCAGCTACATTTACTGGTAACGGACTGTAATTACCAACACGTTTTCTGAATTGCAGTGCAATGGCACAGCACTGGTTCTACCTCACCGGGCTTTCTGGCAGGGCTTCTGCCGCATCTTTTTAGCTGCCAGTAGGGGTGTTTTCCTGTAGCCTCATACAATTGATGTCCTTGCCCCCTGCAGATGGTCCCCAACCTGCCGCTGCCACTGCTCAAGATCTGTGACTTTGGATACAGCAAATCCCAGACTTTATCAGCACCCAAGTCAAAAGTCGGCACCATGGCATGTGAGTGTTACTTGGGTAGTCCGCGCTACTCATCTGCCTCATGGCATGTGAGTGTTACTTGGGTAGTCCGCGCTACTCATCTGCCTCATGGCATGTGAGTGTTACTTGGGTAGTCCGCGCTACTCATCTGCCTCATGGCATGTGAGTGTTACTTGGGTAGTCCGCGCTACTCATCTGCCTCATGGCATGTGAGTGTTACTTGGGTAGTCCGCGCTACTCATCTGCCTCATGGCATGTGAGTGTTACTTGGGTAGTCCGCGCTACTCATCTGCCTCATGGCATGTGAGTGTTACTTGGGTAGTCCGCGCTACTCATCTGCCTCATGGCATGTGAGTGTTACTTGGGTAGTCCGCGCTACTCATCTGCCTCATGGCATGTGAGTGTTACTTGGGTAGTCCGCGCTACTCATCTGCCTCATGGCATGTGAGTGTTACTTGGGTAGTCTGCGCTACTCATCTGCCTCATGGCATGTGAGTGTTACTTGGGTAGTCCGCGCTACTCATCTGCCTCATGGCATGTGAGTGTTACTTGGGTAGTCCGCGCTACTCATCTGCCTCATGGCATGTGAGTGTTACTTGGGTAGTCCGCGCTACTCATCTGCCTCATGGCATGTGAGTGTTACTTGGGTAGTCCGCGCTACTCATCTGCCTCATGGCATGTGAGTGTTACTTGGGTAGTCCGCGCTACTCATCTGCCTCATGGCATGTGAGTGTTACTTGGGTAGTCCGCGCTACTCATCTGCCTCATGGCATGTGAGTGTTACTTGGGTAGTCCGCGCTACTCATCTGCCTCATGGCATGTGAGTGTTACTTGGGTAGTCCGCGCTACTCATCTGCCTCATGGCATGTGATTGTTACTTGGGTAGTCCGCGCTACTCATCTGCCTCATGGCATGTGAGTGTTACTTGGGTAGTCCGCGCTACTCATCTGCCTCATGGCATGTGAGTGTTACTCGGGTAGTCCGCGCTACTCATCTGCCTCATGGCATGTGAGTGTTACTTGGGTAGTCCGCGCTACTCATCTGCCTCATGGCATGTGAGTGTTACTTGGGTAGTCCGCGCTACTCATCTGCCTCATGGCATGTGAGTGTTACTTGGGTAGTCTGCGCTACTCATCTGCCTCATGGCATGTGAGTGTTACTTGGGTAGTCCGCGCTACTCATCTGCCTCATGGCATGTGAGTGTTACTTGGGTAGTCCGCGCTACTCATCTACCTCATGGCATGTGAGTGTTACTTGGGTAGTCCGCGCTACTCATCTGCCTCATGGCATGTGAGTGTTACTTGGGTAGTCCGCGCTACTCATCTGCCTCATGGCATGTGAGTGTTACTTGGGTAGTCTGCGCTACTCATCTGCCTCATGGCATGTGAGTGTTACTTGGGTAGTCCGCGCTACTCATCTGCCTCATGGCATGTGAGTGTTACTTGGGTAGTCCGCGCTACTCATCTGCCTCATGGCATGTGAGTGTTACTTGGGTAGTCCGCGCTACTCATCTGCCTCATGGCATGTGAGTGTTACTTGGGTAGTCCGCGCTACTCATCTGCCTCATGGCATGTGAGTGTTACTTGGGTAGTCCGCGCTACTCATCTGCCTCATGGCATGTGAGTGTTACTCGGGTAGTCCGCGCTACTCATCTGCCTCATGGCATGTGAGTGTTACTTGGGTAGTCCGCGCTACTCATCTGCCTCATGGCATGTGAGTGTTACTTGGGTAGTCCGCGCTACTCATCTGCCTCATGGCATGTGAGTGTTACTTGGGTAGTCCGCGCTACTCATCTGCCTCATGGCATGTGAGTGTTACTTGGGTAGTCCGCGCTACTCATCTGCCTCATGGCATGTGAGTGTTACTTGGGTAGTCCGCGCTACTCATCTGCCTCATGGCATGTGAGTGTTACTTGGGTAGTCCGCGCTACTCATCTGCCTCATGGCATGTGAGTGTTACTTGGGTAGTCTGCGCTACTCATCTGCCTCATGGCATGTGAGTGTTACTTGGGTAGTCTGCGCTACTCATCTGCCTCATGGCATGTGAGTGTTACTCGGGTAGTCCGCGCTACTCATCTGCCTCATGGCATGTGAGTGTTACTTGGGTAGTCCGCGCTACTCATCTGCCTCATGGCATGTGAGTGTTACTCGGGTAGTCCGCGCTACTCATCTGCCTCATACCCCCTTGTCTGGTTCTGGTTCGGCTCAGCCCTTAGCCCACTAGTTCCTCAGGTCCTGTCCTGAGGCATGCTGACCTTGTTACAGTCACGTATTGATTCCCTCTAGTCACACCCCACATTGCCCCCTCCTTTTTAGACATGGCTCCAGAGGTGATTAAGAACGCGGGCCAGTACGATGGCAAGATGGCAGACATCTGGTCGTGTGGAGTCATGCTGTACGTGATGCTCTTCGGGCGGTACCCCTTTGATGCCCCAGCACAGCCTGCAGCGCCTGGAGCAACCGCAGCCGCCAACCCTCAGGAGCTGCGAGCGCGGTACATGACACCGCTCATCTTGGCTGCCCGATGGACAGCCCCGCCGGAGGTCCCTGTCTCCCCAGAGTGCCTGAGCCTGCTTCAGCACCTGCTAGTAGCCGACACGACTCGGCGGCTGACCATGGCGCAGATACAGAAGCATCCATGGTTCACTGCCAACCTGCCTGCTGATGCGCTTGCGATGAACGATGACTGCATGGCAAACACCGACTATTCAGGTGCGTCAACGCGGGTTCCTTGCCAAAGTTTATTTTTTCGTTATTCAGCTACGTGTCAGCCACATTTCGGCCTCCGACTGGAGACCTCAAGTGTGGCCTTAACTGGCCTACCGTGCTGCCTGGGCTGCTGGCAGGTCCTGCCAATGTCTGGTTCCAATCAGGCCCTTGGCAGGCCGCCTAGCCGCCGCACTGCCAATTGAATGGTGGTTCAGCAGCCTAGACAACCACCACCCCCACCATCACCACCTAGACCAACTGTTTACTTGGCTGACCCTCAACATCTCTTGTGCAATTGATCTCTTGTGCATTCCTGGTGCGATAAATCCAAGCTTGTGTTGAAGCATCCAATTACGATCATTGTGAATATGGATGCATGATGGATGGCGCCTGGGCTGGGTCCAGCTGTGAGGGTAGGCAGTTGTCCTGCCATGCCGCTGATGCATAGGAGCATAGTTGCGTTTTAGAAATGCATGTTTGCTTGATGGCTCATGCAAGTCAGCAGTTTCCCTCCTCGGCTATCCCCTCTGTAGGTGTGCAAACTGTCGAAAACATTCAGCAGATTATGCGGACAGCGCAGACCACTCCTAACCGATACAATTTCAACAGCTTGGAGGATAATGACCAGGACTACCAGGACTCCATGATTGACGCTACCATCCAAGAGGACGCCCAAGCAGGCATCTCTGAGGAGTGGTTACGAAATCAACCCATGCCTGCCAAAGGTGTGGGAGCAGCTTCAAGGCCGCAGCAATAGCGTCCGGTACCGGGAAGGGGAAAGGGCTGGAGAGAGAGTTGCCACGAGAGTAGTAGAGCAGGAGTGAAACCCTTGGCAGCAGGGCGCCTGGCTGTTGTTGTAGTAAAGCATGACTTGTTCTGATTTTTATGCCGACAGTGTATGTGCTGTCAGCGGTCTGTGAGAGTGCGAGCCATGCGTTGAATGCAAAGTCTGAAGCAGTTGTTGCTTCAGCTTGTCAGCGCTACGTCAGCTCTGGATCGTATTGTATGACCACCGGGGTGGTCCGTGGGCAGCGCTTGCACGATGGAGCTCCTTGAAGTGTCGGCATTGTGTTGTAGTATTTGAAGTGCCCCTCTGCATGCTCGTAAGAGGCTCCAACTCATGCAGTGATCAGGCGGATTCAGTATCATATGTTTCCATTTTTGTGCCGCGATATCGGAAACTGCATGGGTGAATATTTTGCATCTGACTAATGATCCTTTACAGCGCTCACCACACGTGGCCATGGGCATGATATCAGGCATTGTTGTTTTGAGTACCCTATCATGGTTCATGACCAGCGTCATAATAACTTGTAATCACACCAGTCGTGGTATTAGAAATAGCGTCTTGTGATTCTGTACAGCCCTGTTTTCCTTCGTCACCTGCAAAAATTTCGATTTAGGGGGACCAAAGAGGCTCCCACTTCCCCCTTCGCAAACTGTAGGAATGCCTAAGCAGACAGTTTTCTTCAGTCTCACTGGAGTTCGACTCTTGACTTGCTTGACGTACAGGGCGGGTCAGATGTATCAACACGTTTTAGGGGTACTGAGGTTTGACCCGCCGTCCCAACCTGGTTCACACTAGCAGTACCAACTGCAATTTGAAGTAATCTCTCTAGGAACTGCCTCGATCGACCTGGTGTGTTGCTATATCGTCAAGTGCTGTAATCAGCTTGCCATACACGGTTTATTGAGGTCTGTTGGGGTATCATTTGAATCCGAATGGCAGTTGGATGCCAAAAACTGCCCCGTTGGATACCAAACTTGCGGCGGCTGAGCCTGAAAAGTGGCCAAAACCCGGTTAAGGTAGACCTTTCAGTGGGTGTAGGTGGGACATAGACGGAGGCATTGCCACCTTCCCTGGGCCATTTGGCCAATCCAACATGCAGATATGGCCTTCCATGTGGCCCACATCAGGGCTGCCTTTGATGGATTGGAATTCACTCCATACCTGTCTGATTGCTATGATGTCTGGTGATTCAGAGAGCCTGAGAGTAGCTCATTAAGACTGTCCACCAAATTTTTGCACCATTCCCCACTCCAGAGGCTGCAAATTTGGGGCAAAGGTGGCTTGTCAGGAAGCCATGCCCCTTGCCCCATGCAGCCCACCAGCCATGCAAGCTCCCATATCACTGCCACTGAGTTCCAGAATGCCTCAAGTCAGGTATCCACTCTTTATTCACACATCTTGATTTTCATGTCCTTTATTCCAGGCCCCCCTTCTTATCTGAGCTGAGCCAGCCAGATCTGCCAAGGACTGGTTTTGCGAGAGGATGAAAAAAAACTGGTGGTTTCAGAGCCACAACCCTACTAATACTTCAGCTATGGAGGCCAGCACTGCAATATAACATCCTCAAAAAGTTAGAGGCAGGCCCCTCAGCATGGCCAAGTTATCTCAAAACATCAATTTATTGGAGTTGGTGATTCTGTCAAGTGGACTCCTTAAGCCCATTGTGTTTGCGTTTGATTATCTCAAGGGACAGTTGGTGCCTACCAGTATTAGTGCACTGCTAGCAATCAGGTTAGAGCACAGTCAATGTGTAACTGATATCAAGTCATGACCTAAACCTCCTTACACTGCTGGGCCTGTCCACGTTTTTACGATACATATGACCCGCCCAGTACGCAAAATGTCCCTCAGACAGACCCAGGTTCAATTCGAGGCTTGTGTTTGGCACACCATTCTTTCCTATAAAAATAATTTCTAGCGGTCCGTGTCTGAAGGTGCAAAGGTCTAGGCCCACGCCAATACCGATTTCGACAGCCTCCAGCTTTAAGTTTGACTATGCCGGTGTTGAACATCTCCGGCTTTGCAAGCTTACCGGTAAAGGTATCATATAAATATAGATAAATAGAGAAGCAAATCAGCTGAATAACAATATTTTAACCTTGGTTCAAGGTCACTGCAGAAACAGATCAGCACATTACTGATGAAAGCCTACCATCCAAGAGGACGCCCAAGCAGGCATCTCTGAGGAGTGGTTACGAAATCAACCCATGCCTGCCAAAGGTGTGGGAGCAGCTTCAAGGCCGCAGCAATAGCGTCCGGTACCGGGAAGGGGAAAGGGCTGGAGAGAGAGTTGCCACGAGAGTAGTAGAGCAGGAGTGAAACCCTTGGCAGCAGGGCGCCTGGCTGTTGTTGTAGTAAAGCATGACTTGTTCTGATTTTTATGCCGACAGTGTATGTGCTGTCAGCGGTCTGTGAGAGTGCGAGCCATGCGTTGAATGCAAAGTCTGAAGCAGTTGTTGCTTCAGCTTGTCAGCGCTACGTCAGCTCTGGATCGTATTGTATGACCACCGGGGTGGTCCGTGGGCAGCGCTTGCACGATGGAGCTCCTTGAAGTGTCGGCATTGTGTTGTAGTATTTGAAGTGCCCCTCTGCATGCTCGTAAGAGGCTCCAACTCATGCAGTGATCAGGCGGATTCAGTATCATATGTTTCCATTTTTGTGCCGCGATATCGGAAACTGCATGGGTGAATATTTTGCATCTGACTAATGATCCTTTACAGCGCTCACCACACGTGGCCATGGGCATGATATCAGGCATTGTTGTTTTGAGTACCCTATCATGGTTCATGACCAGCGTCATAATAACTTGTAATCACACCAGTCGTGGTATTAGAAATAGCGTCTTGTGATTCTGTACAGCCCTGTTTTCCTTCGTCACCTGCAAAAATTTCGATTTAGGGGGACCAAAGAGGCTCCCACTTCCCCCTTCGCAAACTGTAGGAATGCCTAAGCAGACAGTTTTCTTCAGTCTCACTGGAGTTCGACTCTTGACTTGCTTGACGTACAGGGCGGGTCAGATGTATCAACACGTTTTAGGGGTACTGAGGTTTGACCCGCCGTCCCAACCTGGTTCACACTAGCAGTACCAACTGCAATTTGAAGTAATCTCTCTAGGAACTGCCTCGATCGACCTGGTGTGTTGCTATATCGTCAAGTGCTGTAATCAGCTTGCCATACACGGTTTATTGAGGTCTGTTGGGGTATCATTTGAATCCGAATGGCAGTTGGATGCCAAAAACTGCCCCGTTGGATACCAAACTTGCGGCGGCTGAGCCTGAAAAGTGGCCAAAACCCGGTTAAGGTAGACCTTTCAGTGGGTGTAGGTGGGACATAGACGGAGGCATTGCCACCTTCCCTGGGCCATTTGGCCAATCCAACATGCAGATATGGCCTTCCATGTGGCCCACATCAGGGCTGCCTTTGATGGATTGGAATTCACTCCATACCTGTCTGATTGCTATGATGTCTGGTGATTCAGAGAGCCTGAGAGTAGCTCATTAAGACTGTCCACCAAATTTTTGCACCATTCCCCACTCCAGAGGCTGCAAATTTGGGGCAAAGGTGGCTTGTCAGGAAGCCATGCCCCTTGCCCCATGCAGCCCACCAGCCATGCAAGCTCCCATATCACTGCCACTGAGTTCCAGAATGCCTCAAGTCAGGTATCCACTCTTTATTCACACATCTTGATTTTCATGTCCTTTATTCCAGGCCCCCCTTCTTATCTGAGCTGAGCCAGCCAGATCTGCCAAGGACTGGTTTTGCGAGAGGATGAAAAAAAACTGGTGGTTTCAGAGCCACAACCCTACTAATACTTCAGCTATGGAGGCCAGCACTGCAATATAACATCCTCAAAAAGTTAGAGGCAGGCCCCTCAGCATGGCCAAGTTATCTCAAAACATCAATTTATTGGAGTTGGTGATTCTGTCAAGTGGACTCCTTAAGCCCATTGTGTTTGCGTTTGATTATCTCAAGGGACAGTTGGTGCCTACCAGTATTAGTGCACTGCTAGCAATCAGGTTAGAGCACAGTCAATGTGTAACTGATATCAAGTCATGACCTAAACCTCCTTACACTGCTGGGCCTGTCCACGTTTTTACGATACATATGACCCGCCCAGTACGCAAAATGTCCCTCAGACAGACCCAGGTTCAATTCGAGGCTTGTGTTTGGCACACCATTCTTTCCTATAAAAATAATTTCTAGCGGTCCGTGTCTGAAGGTGCAAAGGTCTAGGCCCACGCCAATACCGATTTCGACAGCCTCCAGCTTTAAGTTTGACTATGCCGGTGTTGAACATCTCCGGCTTTGCAAGCTTACCGGTAAAGGTATCATATAAATATAGAAAATGTCAATGACATTACACCTCTGGGCCCTGCTCAAAAAGGCTCGGCCGCGTGGGCGCCCAACTGTCCTGTTGGCAGAAAAGAAACTCAAGGTAAGAGGGAAAGAAGGAGAAGAACACAAAGGAGGAAGAAATACCCCCCCCCCAAAGGAAAAGGCAGCCCAAAGTATTCCTGCCCATCTCAAGCCTATTCCCCAAGAAGGCAAAGAAAAGCAACAAAACTAGGCATCAACAAAGCGTACGACGTCCTCAACAAAAGTCAGAGCCTCCCATCCAAGCCTGCCCCGGTACAAGTGACCATACAAATGCTAATCTGCCTCTCCCCTTTGCCGTTATCATGCTTGCTAGTCAATGACGTTATACCTCTGGGCCCTGCTCAAGAAGGCTCGGCCGCGTGGGCGCCCAACTGTGGCACTTAGACGTTTCCACAGATTCTGATGCACAACTCCACGCTGTACGGGTCAATGAAGTTACACCCCAAACACTGCACGGGTGTCAGTAGTATTTGTAAAATTTAGAAAGAGGGGAAACAACGGCACGTAAAAAATATATCAGATCGTCACAACTACCGTATCACAACTACCGTATCACCGTATCACAACTACCGGTATGTTGGAATTGTTTGGAATTTCAACACGAATGCCGTGAATACAGGTGAGTTGGGCAGACTTGGGTGGGATGCCCTGGCTTTTGTGGAAGACGTGGTAAATATTGTTGAGGCGTAGATGTTTTCAGTGACTGGAACTTCCCTTGTCTTTCTTTTCAGTCTTTTTTCTGTCTCTGCACTTTATTTCCCACTTTCCCGCCACATTTCCCGAGAGGGGGGGGAATCAAAAAAAATGGACCCCCATCCCCCACAGTTGTAGAGCTTAAGAGGCGATTCACACCGGCGAACTGAATGTGGCAGAAGTGAACCCACGCTATCTCGCGTTCCAATCCGACCACGGGAGACCGATTCACACCAGATAAATTCGCTAAAGTGGCGTTCGTCGTTTCTGTTACATTCAACATGATACCTCCTCGTCAGTATCTGCTGCCATTGTTGCTTGTTGCTGTTGCAAATCTAAACCGAACCACTTTGATCGCTGTCATCGCTTGGGCCGTCATTATTTCGAAAGGTGTGAGAGACGAACGCAGTAACGCACTCAACCACGTGATAATCTCTAAGAGGCGATTCACACCAGGTCGGATTGGTCAGATTGGTCACTTTCGCTCCGAAAGTGGCATGGGTTCGCTTCGCCAAAACAACCACTTTGGGGCCGGATTGGCGACGCCAACTGAATATGGCATTTTGAGCCAGATTCACTTCGCGTTGGCCACTTTCGCCACATTGGCAATTTTCGAAGGCCATCTGCCTTCGCCCCTGTATTTTCCCTTTCTCCGTCCTGCCGCCTCTTTATCCTGTGGCCGAGAGCATCCGTTGTTATGGTTACGCCGATGTTGAAAGGGCTAATAAACGTGACCGAAAGCAGACGGAGAAGGGTGCGGAGAAGGCACTGTCGAATGAGAAACGGAAGGCGAAAAGGAGGCTTGTAGCCGAGGTGTGTCAATGACGTTACACCACTGGGCCGAGGTGTGTGTTGTCATTTCGGCTTACTCGCCTGGTGCTAGGCTAGGTGATGATGATAATGCTATCAAATTCAGAGCAAGTGGCTATATGTTGCAGCAATGGTCAACAAGGCACTGAAGAACAAAAGTGAGCTGGTTTTGCTATGGCTCCATGCGGCTATGCATGGAATCTTACATTAGTCCTGGCAGCAGTGTCGGGGCTAAGCGCTGCGCCTAGTAAATGACTGCGCAAGTAAAGGAAACAAATAAAACAAGTATCAAAGACACCCTTTCACTCCCCCCTAAAGAAAAATAGAAAAGTGCTGTGACTTCAGGAATATGATAGATTCCTGGTCACTGCTGTTGAGACTCGAATTTCCAGCTGTAAACCTGGGAATCAGTCGATCTATTTAAGATAAGTATCCCCTGGACTACTTACCTGACTATTCTCTACTGTTGACAAGATTGCCTGATGGGTCGACCCTTCCGAAGGTGACTGTAGCAGCATTCGAAGATGTAGTACACTGATGACAGGGTACGATGATCTTCAGTGGGAAGTCGCTTGTAGGCGATCTTCAGATGGGGAGACTCGCTTGATGATCTATCAGTGAGTCGACTTGGAGCCTCTGGACTGGCTGTTGATGAAGAGTTGATGAAGTTGGTGGTGGTAAACCAGCTGGAAGGCTGGAGAATGCCTGATAAAGGCCGAAATATCAGAGTAGACCTTCAAGACTAAGCAGTGTTTGTGCTTGCTTAGACTGAAAGGGATCGAACAGTTTTAGTGCTTGTTCTGTTTGGTGGTTCGATACTCGAGCAGTGTTTGTGCTTGCTCAAGTAAAGTGAGCAGTGTTTGTGCTTGCTCGATGAGGAGTGACTATGCAACTTCAGATTAAAGGGTGATTACGAAATCAGGGCTTCAAGTAAGAAAGAAATAGTGTCTGCATACACTTCAGCAGTCACTAAGAAGGAGCAAAAAGTGTGAAACACACACTTCTCTTGTTCAACAGAGAATACACACAAGTGTAACTGCAACATCAGCACTGTACACAGAGTTCGACTACATGAATCCATAAGAAGGAACTGATAATTCAGTAATACGCGCGGTGCGCTACATCAGCATGACAGCTGTCGGGGCTAAGCGCTGCGCCTAGTAAATGACTGCGCAAGTAAAGGAAACAAATAAAGCAAGTATCAAAGACACCCTTTCACTCCCTCCCCAGTCCGAAATAAGAGACGAAGGAGACACTTATAGAGGACTGACAAAAAGGGTGAAAAATCTTGAGGGGAAATTCTTAAAAGACTACAGCTTAACCTTCATTAAGGGCTACGAATTTTACTTAGTTCAATCATATAACTTTTGAGAAGCAAATCAGCTGAATAACAATATTTTAACCTTGGTTCAAGGTCACTGCAGAAACAGATCAGCACATTACTGATGAAAGCCTTGCGACTGTCTAGTAAAAAATAACCGTCGCAAGCTGAAGTCAAAACAAACGCTAAAAGCGAAACGCACAACAGCCGTGCGTGGGATGCACACAAAATCTTCAAATTGACAGCAATTGTTAATTGCCTAAGGTAAATAGAGTTCTAAATGCAAAAGCCAATCAGATCTAGTTGAGGAACCTTCCACAAATGAAGCCAGCTCTGGAGAAACGTTTCAAGATTTGCCAGAAAAATCCCAGGGCAGTGGCTGATGCTATTTTCATCCTGCTCCGTAATTGGCGAGGACCTTGAACTGATTCCGGATGGGGCTGCGGTCCTTAGGCACCGTTGCGCTGGGGCCTTAGTCTTCAAGTTAACATCCTCCACAGCCGATCTTGCGGGCGAAAGCAGCTACAGTAAGAAAGCTTTAATTTGGGTACATAATGCAGCAAGGTACTCAACATAGCCAAATTCAACAGGAACATGCATAAGTGTGAACCCATTTAAAAGTGTGGACTAAAAACCAAACCTGTGTCACAGTACAATTAAATGATTTATACAATTAATTGATCTATACTCATAGGATTATGATTGACATAGGGTGTAAATCACAATCGAACAGAAGTTTAAATTATCAGATCATCATGATCATACAAGCGGCATGGGAAGCAGGTCATGGTTTAAAACTGTCCCATCTCTGGGTATCCCATCCTTGCCGCGGCAACGGTAGTCTGACCACACAGGGCCTGACATTATGACCCCAACATGTATGGCAGCGGAGTACAAGAAGTCCTTCAGCACCTAGCTGTCAGTAGAGGTAAGATCTAGACCGCAGTTTTAGAATAGAGCGGCGTATCACAATGCTAAACAACGAACATAGCTTCTTCCAACCATAAATGGTTACCATGCAGGATCTATGATTTTGGCCGTAATTAAGCCATGATTCCACTGACCAGGTAATTTTAGCACATGGTAGTGGCAGTTTCCCACCGCATTTGGAATCATCACTGAGTCTCAAGGTCAGAGTGGCGAGCATGACTCAAATAAGCACCATTACCCGTATGTACAGTTACACAGTACACATATCACTCCAAGGCAGGTCCATATCTAATATATTTTTAGATCTAGCGTTTTATGTATGTACCGCAGTTACGCACTTTTCACCGGCCGAAAATGGTGCTTAACACTACTACATATATCAACTCAGCAACTTATGTTTGAGCTGTATGCAAGATCAAGTCAGCACAAAGCAATAGGACATGAGGACAAAGAGGACAAAGAGGGCAGCACATTAAACGAACGGGTTGCCTATCCCTTGCCCCCATTCTCAGTGGTACCGGAATCAAGGTTAATTTATGATGGTTGGGTGCAGCAATAATTTTGGGTGCAACAGCAATTTTTGGGTGCAACAGCGCGATAAATTGCACCCTCCACCCTTTACATTAATGTCAACACCATCTTCCTCATTAACAGGTTTGAATGTCTGCCTCAGACAATTCTGCAGTTCTGCCTGAGCTGCATGAAAATCTGACTGAAGAACTGCGAGATAATGCTGGAACCCCCACCAGGGGGCCATGTAGCCTTGCTGGAACCCCCACCAGGGGGCCCTGTAGCCTTGCTGGAACCCCCACCTGGGGGCCCTGTAGCCATGCTGGAACCCCCACCTGGGGGCCCTGTAGCCATGCTGGAACCCCCACATGGGGGCCCTGTAGCCATGATGGAACCCCCACATGGGGGCCCTGTAGCCAACGAGGGTTAACTACACCGGATTTGAGGAGTCTGAAGTAGTACTATGCAGGCGCGGAGTAGTATGCAGAAGCTTGCCCAATACGGTGTGCGCTGCGGTGTGCGCTGCATTCGGTTGGCAATTGATTCCTCACTGGACCATTCTGCACATGGGAGAAACCATGGGTAGGGAAAAGTTTTAAGCAAAGAGCATGAAATAAAGCATGCATATGTACAGACACCCCCCCCAGCTCTGAGTTGTGACCATAAACCAGCTCTGAGCTGGACAATAGGCATGCTTAGCAGTCCTACAAGAGACTGCATTTATTACAGTCCTATCAGGGTTTATGAGTTAGTGTTTGCGCATATGTCTACTGAAAAAGGCAGCACATCACGGTAGGCGTAACCTTTATGGTCCTCAACCAAGTGTGAACCGGGAGTACGTACAACTAGGTGTGAACACGCAAGTATGAGCAGTTGTGTACCATCCACTAGGTGCATACAATATGTGTGAACATTCAAGGGCGTACCACTAGTGTGAACAAGCAGGTAGTAACCAGCAGGTATGAACACGCTGTTTGTATCAGCAGGAATGTACAGCATAGGAGATTGCAATACACATCGTACATATCTCTTAGAGAGTCAATCAAAGACGAGAAGGCAAGAACAATAGCATCTAGAGGCACCGGCCAACTGCTATAACGGGCAGTGTTACTTTCATTGCATGGGTCACCATGCAAGAAGGAAACAAAAGAAATTAACAATCTGACAATGACCAAGGACAGGTCAACCGAACATCACCATGCCGCTGCCACGCTACCGAAGGTGGGGGCTGTGGAAAAACTGAACCGCTGGTTATCCAAGGCCGCATGAAGAAGGTGTACACCCTGGCTTTGAGTAGGAAGGGAGGGAGCAAGCGTCTCGCAGTGGTCAAGCATCTCGCAGAGGACAAGCATCTGGCAGTGATCATGCATCACAAATGGGGTAGAGACGGGTCCAAACTGACCACATTCACTCACACCCTGACCGGTGTCAATTCACATATGGCTAAGCTCCGACTTCGCAATCTCTGTGCGGATGAAAGTGTGAACTGGTTTGGATCACACCCTGCATGGTCCACATTTTCAATCGACTTGTTTCGGTGCTTGGATCGATGGGGCATTGGCGTCTGACCATGCGTGACAGGATTTTTAATTTCAAATGGAGGTTTGCTTTGCTCAAAGCACAGCTCAGAAGCCATTGAAACCTGTCTTCTCGGCCCCCATGATTTCATAATAAAATTCCCACTCTGTCGGTGTACCTCATACACCATGCGCACCGGAGTCTCTAAGCCTGAGGAAATCTCACTGAGCTCTTCTGTTTCAATGACATGCTCTTGACTGACCGGGTAACTGTCCAAGGAAGTCTCAGCTCTATGCCCCGTAGGTTGAAGACTTCCACCCGGGTCATCCTGGGGACGGGTGTCTCTGTCTTGAATCTTAGGGACATCAGTGTGTTTGTCTAGGCCTGTCCCAAACAAACCATTCACCTTTGAAGCCGTGAATGACCAAATTCGTGGGGCACTGTCAATCAGGATGGGCCCGGAGGAACGCGGCATATTGTTGCCCTCTCCACCTCGTGTGGTCTCGTACTTCTCAAAGGAATCAGTTTCCTGCGTGGGCTTGGCTTTGGAGGAGCACACATTGATGATGTCATGCGTAGGGGGATGTGTGGACAAGGGAGTTTCTGAGTAAATCACCGTTTGTAAGCCGATGGTGCTCTCACCACGCTCGTCTGACCTCCTAGACGTCGTAAATGTCATAGCAGTTTGAATTGGACGATCAATTCTTTTCGTCTCACTTTCTATGTGACAAGGAATTGGTCCCCATGCATCACTGATGGTGACCTCACCTTCGTTGTGCTCAAAACGACAGTGCTCTGAGTTGATCCCAGAAATCACTGGTGAATCTTGCGCTTGGTCACGGCTGACTATATCTTCATCGGAATACAACCTTGTCTTAATGACTTCAATTACTCTGCAAGAGTCATTGGAGTGGGTCTCGAAGCAGGGGTTCCAATAAGCATTATCCGGCCAGACAAATGGAGTGTTAGCGGGAGGGCTATAGCCCATGGGGTGTAGCATTATTGAGCCGGGTCCAACCAGTGAATCCTCGCACTTATCATTATCATCAGCATTGGACATGAACCACAAACCTGATGAATGCATGATACAGCTTGCGTGCTCTGGCTCCTCATGTGCCTTAACCTCAGAAGGCATATATGCATGGTTGTTAATGGGAGCATCAACTATCACCTCAAGTGCCATGTTCGTTGGAGCCAGACCTACGACTATGTTCTCAGTGCGCGTGTGTGCAATGCTGAGCATGGGTGCATCACACATTGGCTCCTCAAGCGCCGTAATAACTGGAGTCAAATCTGCATGGATCTGCATGGCAGTTTCGATTCCTGCTTCCTCATGCGACGTGACAACGGGAGTCAGATATACACGGTTGTTCAACAAGTTCATGGCCGAAAGTTTGCAGAGCTCGTATGCATGCCGCTCAGAACCTTCCTGCCCCACTTCCTTGTGCAAAGCAAGCACAACTTCAACCTGTGCCTTGATATGTGCTCTTTTCTGCTCCTTTATCCTAATTTGCTCCTCTAAATCCTGAATATGCTTGACCCGGACAGCCATCCAACTGTAATGTTCATCTTTTGGTCCAAAATCCATGAAACCAGTCCTGACTGTTGACATGAAAGGTACCAGAATACTGCAGAAAACTCCTTTGTGATCGATCAAATGGTCGACAGACGATTTCTGGCACCTACTTGAGTCGACTCTAAGAGTCGACCTGTTTACAGACAACTGGAGGTGCGACCAGTCGGACTATTTCTTTCTTAGAAAAGTGCTGTGACTTCAGGAATATGATAGATTCCTGGTCACTGCTGTTGAGACTCGAATTTCCAGCTGTAAACCTGGGAATCAGTCGATCTATTTAAGATAAGTATCCCCTGGACTACTTACCTGACTATTCTCTACTGTTGACAAGATTGCCTGATGGGTCGACCCTTCCGAAGGTGACTGTAGCAGCAGTCGAAGATGTAGTACACTGATGACAGGGTACGATGATCTTCAGTGGGAAGTCGCTTGTAGGCGATCTTCAGATGGGGAGACTCGCTTGATGATCTATCAGTGAGTCGACTTGGAGCCTCTGGACTGGCTGTTGATGAAGAGTTGATGAAGTTGGTGGTGGTAAACCAGCTGGAAGGCAGGAGAATGCCTGATAAAGGCCGAAATATCAGAGTAGACCTTCAAGACTAAGCAGTGTTTGTGCTTGCTTAGACTGAAAGGGATCGAACAGTTTTAGTGCTTGTTCTGTTTGGTGGTTCGATACTCGAGCAGTGTTTGTGCTTGCTCAAGTAAAGTGAGCAGTGTTTGTGCTTGCTCGATGAGGAGTGACTATGCAACTTCAGATTAAAGGGTGATTACGAAATCAGGGCTTCAAGTAAGAAAGAAATAGTGTCTGCATACACTTCAGCAGTCACTAAGAAGGAGCAAAAAGTGTGAAACACACACTTCTCTTGTTCAACAGAGAATACACACAAGTGTAACTGCAACATCAGCACTGTACACAGAGTTCGACTACATGAATCCATAAGAAGGAACTGATAATTCAGTAATACGCGCGGTGCGCTACATCGGCATGACAGCAGGGCATGCCTGCTGCCCCAAGCCACGGGCCCACGGCCATAGGCCGCGATGTATCTGAATTGGACATATTAAATTATTCCTAGAAGCAGGGCATGCAAGCTGCACCAAGCCAAAGGCCGTGATGGATATGTATTGGACATGTAAAATTAGTCATGGCAACATGGCATGCCTGCTACACCAAGCCACGGCCATGGGCTGGGATGTATCTGAATTGGACATGTAAAAGTATTCCTAGCATCAGGGCATGCATGCTGCACCAAGCCGCCTCGGCCATAGGCTGGGATGTATCTGAATTGGACCTGACACATGCTGCCACTAGCTTCCACCAGTTGTACCAGGCTGTGCATGGGTGGGACGCACTTGCTTTTGTGGACTGTGTTGTGCCTGGGCATTATTGAGGGTTAGTCTCCGGGGTTTCTGAGGCCGATGTCGTTGGCCTTTCCGGCCTTCTCTTTTGGCCATTTTGTTGTTTTTGTTGTTGTTTGCCCCTTTTTAGTTTCTTCTCTTCTCCCTTCTGATCAGTGGAGCGCCCTCGCGGCCAAGCAGGGGTGGGATACGCTTGCTTTCCTGGACTTTTCTTTTCTTAGTGGCTTTGTTGAGGGTTAGTCTCTGGTGGAACTCAGGTGTTGGACTTGGTCTGCTTCGCTCCCCGGCCTCTCCTTTTGTTCCTTTCCCCCTCTCATCCTTTTAGTGCCTCCTTAACTCCCTTCTGAACAGTTGAGCGCCCACGCGGCCGAGCTTTGAGCGGGCCCAGAGGTGTAACGATATTAACATGCTGGAGATAATCGGTCTTATACGGCATATACTGAACATATGCAGGAGGGAGGTTTGGTCCTGGAAAAGTGAAGAAGTCAGATGTCATGTGCAAAGCCCACGCTATCCTGCCTGGCGCCTCAGAGATGGTATGTCCATCAGTTCAGTCAGGACAGCCCAAGCAATGACGGCGATCAATGTGGTACGATGTAGACTCGCGACAACAACAAGTAGCAATGGAAGCAGGCAATCAATAGAATGTCCCATCTTGGAAGTAAGAGGAATACAATTTCGCTACTTTGGAGAATATATCTGGTGTGAATCGGTCTCCAGCGGTCGGATTGGGAACGCGAGATAGCGTGGGTTCACTTCGACCAACTGCCACATTCAGTTCGCCGGTGTGAATCGCCTCTAACGAGAGCTTTCCATCGCTGGTCTTAAAAATTGTTTTGGCCCAGGGGTTGGGGGATATAGGGGGGCATAGTTGGGGGGAAGTGCGTGGGTGGTCTCGAAAAACAATCCAAGATTTGAACAAATGCGTTTTTTCCCTGGAGGTCTGTTGAGGCTGGCAGCGGCACCTTTATGTTCTTCATGCCGACATGACCCTCTGGCCCCCCATACTAAGGGTTTGGCTCTATTGGGCACACCCCAAGCCAGCTGAGCCAGCCTTACAAAGAGCTGTATTACACGCAGCACATGATAGTGTTGGTCTGGTGGATCATGAATACCATACACAGACCGTTTCTGGCCGTTGTAGCATGGTCCTTAAGTCCGCTGACCCTGTAAACGTCAGACGCCACCAGAATTGGAGGGACTACATTGCAGCTTCCGCGATACAACGTGATTCGAAGCGGCAGAGAACGCTCGGTTTTGCTCCCGTTCCACCCCTAGCTACCCGCCTACCCCTTCGGCTGCCCCAGCTGAGCCAACACCTGCGAGCCCGCCAGCCTCCCAATCTCCTTCTCCATCTCCGTCTTGTTGGGCCAATGTGGCGCAGCCTGCAGCTTGGAGCCTAATACTGATGAAGCATGTGGCTTCTGTGGACTGTGGTGCCATGTGTGGAGACTGGGACTCTGGCATGTGCAGGTCAGAGCTGGGAAAGGGCTCTAGCAGCAGTGTCGTGAAAGTCAGCTCCGCATGCTCTCTGAACCACAAGATGTCATGCGGCTCAGCGCAGAAGGTGTCAGCCACCAATCCTTGCACCAACAGGCCAGTGCCATGCCATGGGATCCGCCCGTCCCCCGCCCGCGGGTCTGGAGCTACCACCACCTTGATCACATGCAGATAGCCCATCACAATCAGCAGCTGGCGGAGGCAGATGTGGCAAGCGAGGCGGTGACGGTGGAGGAACTAGAGGGAGTAGTGGGCAAAGAGGTCTCGCTGAGGGAGAGGAAGAAGGCAGTGAGGGAGCTCAATAGCTCATGGCCAAGATGAAGGCTGATGCCAGCGCATTGCCACCGCCATCCAGGCCATCTGCCTTCTGGAGACATGTGATCGCTAGCGAGGAGTAGTCGGTAGTCAAAAGCCTGGCTGAGCTCAGTACCCAAATTGATTGTTGGCATGAATTGTGGTCGCTAGCGAGCATTAGTCTGTACTCAATAGCCTGGCTGAGCCCAGTACCAAAATTGACTGTTGGCATGAATTGTCATCACCTAGCGCATTGATATATACCACTAGTAGACGGCTAGACGCGCCTTCACGAGCGGGTCAAAAACACCCCTTACATGCCCTGTAATTTTGAATTTTGACTGAAATATTTGAACTGTTGTGGGGAAGTAGACAACAATGATAATTTTTATTATGATTATAGAATAATAGCTTCCGGAGGCGGTAGGTGAGTGGGTGGTAGGCTTGGTTGCTCTTTTTATATTAGGGGATGGGGTCCCTGGCTTTTTTTTCTGCCCCCTCGACTTTTCCCCCTTGTCGTCCTACCCCGGCTTGTCTTTGTGTAGTTCTTTCACCCTTCAGTTATGCGCCCACACGGCCGAGCCATTTTGAGCAGGGCCCAAAGGTGTAACGTCCTTGACATATCTCATTTTGTGCCGGGGACGCCAGTTCGCACAGGCCCAGGTTGAAACAACGGCAAACTACACGAGCAGTCGAATGGCCTGCTGATGACAACAAGGCAATTAGGAAGATATGTGGTGGGAAAGAAAGAAAGAAAACGCCTGAGCGTGGCTTGAGGAATACGGGATTTTAAATGCCGTACACCGGGAGACAAAAAAACTGGTGGTTAAGGAGGGTCGTCAAGGGGTACCGGACAATAATGGGCAAGGGAGTTTTCCAGATGGCGACGCTGACGAAGGATGATTATTTGGCAGCGTATGGTATGATTGGTGAGACGGCTGAGGACGGAGGAGATGTCGTGTTTGGAGACACCAAGCATGCTGAGGATTTTATCGGCATGACGAAAGAGGAAGCTTGCGGTCCCCAGAAGGATGATATGCATGTGTATGAGAAGAAGGCGGGGATGGATGAGGGGGGGGAGGAATGGGCCAATGGGGGATGGGCACGGTCGGCGAAGGATCACATGGAAGGGCAGGATGGAGAACGGGTGCCAAGGAAACTGTCCAACCATTATGTTTGAGGACAAGGATAAGTTGGAAATGTTGTTCTGATTTACGGGCATGGCATTGTTCGAAAGAAAATTCGGAGGTGTAACCGACTTCAACTACGTGTTCAGTGCAAGTCCTCTGGAGGCGAGACATAGTTTGTGAGCTAGAGAGTTGACCCGCGCGGTGAAGACGGAGGAATTCGGAATGTGGGAGACCTTGGACAATAAGCAAATCCGGTCGCAGTTTGTCACAGTAATCAAAGGTGTCAGGGACAGTGGGAGGTCGTCGGGGCACCAGCCAACGTATGTGGAAGACGGGAGTCATAGACCCCAAAGGGAAGGTTAGCACGGGAAGTGGCATCCATGATAGTAAAAGAGGAGCCTAGGGAGCCATTAGCAATAGCAATTTGGATGATGCAGACAGCTCGGTTGTGTCGAGCAATGTATGAGGCGAACATGGAGGAATCAGGAATGAGCACAACCGCCTAAAAGATGGCCATGGCCGCCCATGGGTATCATTGGGATGGGAGCATATGGGACAGTGGGGGGTGGTGCGAGTGCCTACAGCTGTTTTATAAGGGCGGTTCATATGCATGGCTGTAGATGCAGTCCACAGGGTATTGGTGCGCGATTTAAGGATGTTGCGAATACCACTAAAGGGCAGACCCATGTGCCATAAGATGGGAAGGTAGGAGGCGAGGACAGAGGCAACGAGGACTTGCATGCGGACTTAGCGCAAGGGCAGAGGGGGAGAAGTAGGACCATCTGTTAGAAGGGGGCCGTTTCGGGACATGTGTTCCTTCAAAGAATGGGTAAGGTCTGATGCAAACCTAGCAAACCACGGTTCGTCCGTGTTATTGGGGGGGGGGGCATGGCCAGGCATGAAGGTAGGTGTGCGAAATGTTGGACATCTGAGGTGCATGTGAAGTCGCACTGGTCGGGGGATTGGAGGGCGAGTGCAGCACCCTTATCTGCGAGTTCATTGCCAATGATGCCGATGTGCGATTTGACCTTGTACATGTGAAATTGGTGGCAGAGGCGTAGCCTAGGAAGGATGAGAGCACGAATGTCGAGGAGAAGGGGGGCGTGCTTACATTCAAGCAAAGTGTGCGGGTGGCGAAGGGCCTTTTGCGTATCATAGAGAGAAGCCAAGAAATCTGAGAAAATGGTAAGATCACCGGTGTGGTGTAAGGCGGCATGAGTGAGGGCAACATGGATGCCAGCAAGCTCAGCCCGTGTAATAGTGTTGGTTTCAACCCGGCCATCGGGGTGGACTGTGTAGGTAGTGGTGTCTTGAGTACAATAGAAGGCCGCACCCGTGGCTGTGCCTTTGCCATGTGTAGAAAGGGCCGAGCCATCGGTGCAATATGCTTATATGCCGGTATATCGTGCCAACGGAGGGGGTAGGAGGGGGCGTAGGGTCGGTGGAGGGGTTGCCGGGCTTCGCTGGGCTGAGGGTGGAGGTGCAAGGATTGTGGTGGGCAGAGGAAGGAGATTTGCTAGGCCAAAACCGGGAGGGAGCAAGCAGCGAGAAGGGTGGGAGGAGCCCGGGGCCAAAGTGGGGGCAAGATATGGGAAAGTACGGGTTGTATCTCCAAGAGTGTTGGAGATGAGGAGGAGGAGAAGGTCAAATTTCGGCATGCCTGCGTTAGTAATATCGGTCGGAGTGAGATGGTCGGGGGAAGAAAAGGTAAATGGGTGTGGTGGAGGTTGGTGTAAGAGATATGGCGATGGCCTGAGTTGAGGTGGGTCATGAATCTGGCCTGTTTCCAATTGAAAACAACGATGAAGTTCGATGTAGGTATGTGGGGTTGTTTTAGAAGTGATGCCAACGACCATCCGATGGCCTTGAGCAGTGCAGGACAGACAAAGGAGGCTCAACCAAGGAGGTGCCTGTCCAAGGGGCGGAATAAGGTTGATAGAGAGCCCCAAATAAGCAGTCTTTCTCACGAAGTGAGGAATATTGAAGGGCTAAAAACGGGACAGAAAGGGGTGAAGAGAAACGGTGGACCGTGAGGGGCATGATGGCAGAGATATCAGTGTGGAGGCTTGCAGGAGTGACCCAATGGGCATTGATGGCAGGGGGGGGAGTAGTGGTGAATGTTTGCCGGTGCGTGAGGTAATGTTGGGGCGCTTGGGAGAGGTATTGGAGAGGCGGTAACGGAGGAGTAAGGAGGCAAGATCGTGTGCAAAGGACCCGTCAGTGAGGCGTGCGAAGTCAATTGGGTGTGTGGTGCGGATGCGGTCATAGCACGCGTAGCCAGAGTAGGCGGCGGACAGGAATGTGACCAACGTAGGTGCCATTGGGTCGGTAGACGAATGCCCTATCGAGATGAGTCTGGGCCATAGAGGTGGAGAGGGTTGGCGTAGGGATGGGTGTGTGTGTGGTAGGATAACGGAGTCCAATTTGGATAGTGAAGGAGAGGGGTGGGAGGATGTCGTAATTGGGGTGAACTGGTGAGGTATGGATGACGAGGTGGGAATCGAGGAGTGATTGGTCAAGTAGATAATTGGGGTCTTCACCCGGAGGCGGAGGGAAAGGGGTGACCGAGGGAAAGGGATCCCTAGACAATGTGCCTTGCTGTTGGAGATTGGTGAGATGTGTGTCGAGGGGATGAACTGGTTCAAGCATGTGGAGGACATTGAGCGTGGCTGGAGGATGCAGCGTGAGGATCTGGGAGGTTGGTGAAGGAGGAAGGGGAGGGAGAGTTGTGTAATGTCGTGGGGAAAGTGTTGGTATGGGTAAGGAGTGGGGGGGGGAGGCAAGGATTGGAACATGTGTGCCAGGAGTGAGCGTGTGAAAGCAGGCATGATAAGTGGCCGTAGGATGGGCGGGAGGGAGGTAGACATACGAGTCATAGTGCATGCTAGACCAAGCAGTGTTGGAAGAGGACGAGGAAGTGTGGCATGGGACGGACTGGGAGCGACTCGGGTACGGCGGGAGGGGACAGGTGGTGGGACGGGTGGGGGGGTATACGCGTAGGAGGTGATGCATGGGTGGGATATGGCGTCGGTGAAGTATTGCCACATTGTCGTGTAGTTCAGGTTTCGCGACCTCCATTCGTACAGCCAAGATGCCTCTTCTGATGAGCCCGCTGACGAATGCCGTATTCCACAGGCTACTCGCCACACTTCGGCTTTTTTGCAAATCGTGCCTGTTTCCTTCTACCGTGCACATCTAGCCTACCTTCTATTTCAGCTTTCCCTGCTTGTGATCAATCGAGCACATTGTTGACAGTCATTTCGATTCCGAACTTGAACCTGCAGCTTTAGCAAACGACCAGCAGGCAATTCACGCCTGGTCTTGAGATAGAGCGGGGGCGGGGGGTGCAGATAGCTGTTTTTCTCTATGTACAAGCATGTAGATCCACTCATAGGGCACAGCCGATACAAAGATGGGAAGCTGCTGGCGGAAGGTTCGTTTGGCTTCGTCTATGTTTACATCAACGTGGAAACTACGGAGCATGTGGCTGTCAAGTTCCTGGACAGAGGTGCAGAGGTAACCAAGTACGTCGAGGGCGAAATTCTGAATCACAGAATCCTCCGACACCCTCATGTCATTGAGTTCAAGGCAAGTCGGGATGGGCTTCACTTGACACAGGTAGTCGTCCGCCGCCAAGGTAGAGCCTCGTCCTTGTCTTCGGACCAGGGGTAGCGACACCTGGAGTCATCGTGTCACGATGTGGATGACACTCTCACCGTCACCATAATGATGACGTTCTGCACTTGCCCTGAAGGCCCACCCACGAAGTTTACGTTATCAGTAGTAGTGGTGTCGATACGATGAGCACGACCCCATGCATAAGTCTATATGGACGTACCAAATTCATTGAAACCAGAAGCTGCTCTTGAGGCATCCATGCTCCCCCCATGGAATCGAATTGTCCTTCAAAAACACCGTTGGCAATGTGCAGGAGGTCTTCCTGACAGAAGACTACATCTGCATTGCCATGGAGTATGCCAGCGGTGGCAGCCTTTTCCAGTTTGTCCAGAAAGAGGGCCACCTTCCGGAGGCCTCTGCTCGCTGGTTCTTCCAGCAGCTGATCATGGGGATTGATTACTGTCACCGGAAAGGCGTTGTCAACAGGGACATCAAATTGGAAAACGCCTTGCTCCAGGCAGGTCGAGGCCACGTAGGCACATGCCCTTGTTAGACTCTTACCGCAATACTCATTGGCACATACTGACAACCTTGGCTGACTGCATGCTGCCCTGTGATCTGCATCCTGTGTCATTACGCTGAATGGCGCCCTTGTGCCTTGCATTGGATTCGCCTGACAAGCTATCTGTAACCTCCACTCCTGCAGCCGTTTGACGGCATCCTTATGCCTCTCCTGAAAATCTGCGACTTCGGCTACAGCAAGGCACATGTTCAGTCAGCACCCAAGTCAACTGTTGGAACCCTGGCATGTACGTTCAGTGGAGGGCGCCCTCGCCTGAAAAAAAGGAATATGGCGTATCGTTCTCATGCTTCTTATTCCTAACAGCATGAACTGAAAAGTGATGTGCGGTGTTTATTTGCTTCTGGCACAACTGCTGCCCTTTGCATGTCAGCCTCATCTACCTACCTATTACCGGTACCCACATGTGTATTCTGCTACAATTTCTGCCATTCATCTGGACCTGCATCACTTGAATCACTTCGCAGACATGGCGCCCGAGGTGGTTCGGGGGGAGAACTATGATGGCAAGCTGGCAGACATATGGTCATGTGGCGTCGTTTTATACGTAATGCTCTTTGGGCGGTACCCGTTTGACCCTCCCGCGACCAACAGCGGGCCGGCAAAGCCCGTGTCACAACGCGCCAACGCCATGATGATGCGTATCATGGGCATGCAGTGGAGCGTCCCGGACGGCATCCCCATATCGCCGGACTGCCTGGACCTGCTGGGGCGTATGATTGTGGCGGACCCTGCGCAGCGCATCAGCATGGCACACATGCAGCAGCACACGTGGTTTACCACCAATCTGCCCGCTCCGGCTCTGGCGATGAACGAGCAGTGCCTGGCCAACAACAACTATTCATGTGAGGGGGGACTAGGAACCGGTGCCACGAACACTGAGGCTTTGTGATCAGTGAACATGTAGACGATGGTCTTCGTACTGTCTCGGATGAATCATGCGCATGCTTGCCATAACAGGATGCCGATAGTGATGGGTGGGATGCTGTTCAAGTGGAGACGGTGCCAGGGTGGTTGGTTCTTGGTATACAACATACGATGTCAGGAGCACCCACCTGTCACAAATGAAAAGTGCTCAGGGTGCCCTATGCTACTATGAGCACTAGTACATTTCAAGATGTAAACAGCATGTAAGCAGACCTGTGTGACCTGCCTGAATCTGTTGTGCTGCGGCCCCTCGGTCTGCAGGTGTCCAGAGTGTCGAGTGTATTAAGAAGCTCCTGAACCTGGTCGCGGAAGACTCTCAACTGCTTGAGCGAATCATAGACGACGAGATCCAAGGCGAAGTGACGAATCGAGAGGCCATGGATGAATAGCTCGGGAGCAGCTGTTCTACGTACATCCTACGACTGATGCTCCTCATACTGTTTTGATCAGTTGGTGCGGTTGTCCACACAGCCAGCCCAGGCAGAATCCCATGATGCCCGTACACGAGTGTGGTGAAATTGAAATTATCAATCTCTATCCGTTGCTTTAATTGTGCAGTTAAACTGCTGTGATCACGCATGCCAGTGTCCCAAAAAAACGAGATGCCTAGTGCATTTCATTCAGCAAGAGCTAGGTTACCTACAACTAGCCGTGTATACGAACGGTTACATACCATTTTTTTACATTGGGTGCGTACTAGCAGGAGCTTCTATCGAGATATTGTTACCTAAATGCAGGTTGCACAGCTGCTGTGCCTATCTGCTTGAGCAAGAAGTTGATTTCAGCTTGTGTCATTCTATGCATTATATAAAGATAAATTCAGATTAGTCATTGTTTCGGAAGGATTGGTCATTGTTTTGGGAGGATTTGGGTATTTTGAATGTGAACCGGGGGATGCGGACGTGCCTGGCAGTCCTCGACCTGTGAAGACTTGGAGCAGCACATGGCTAGCGTAGAACGTGGCTGCATGACACAACATGTCTTGCATGCTTCATTTCTTTTTTAGTACAGGCCAATCTGAGCTTCATGTAATACTGGGACACGCCCTGGGCGGGTCATATGTATCGTAAAAACGTGGACAAGCCCAGCTGTGCAAGGAGGTTAGGTCATGACTTGATATCAATTACACATTGACTGTGCTCTAACCTGATTGCTAGCAGTGCACTAATACTGGTAGGCACCAACTGTCCCTTGAGATAATCAAACGCAAACACAATGGGCTTAAGGAGTCCACTTGACAGAATCACCAACTCCAATAAATTTATGTTTCGAGATAACTTGGCCATGCTGAGGGGCCTGCCTCTAATTTTTTGAAGATGTATATTGCAGTGCTGGCCTCCATAGCTGAAGTATTACCTGCTGTAAAGCCTAGGGTTGTGGCTCTGAAACCACCAGTGCTGTTTTTTCCATCCTCTCGCAAAACCAGTCCTCGGCAGATCTGGCTGGCTCAGCTCAGATAAGAAGGGGGGCCTGGAATAAAGGACATGAAAATCAAGATGTGTGAATAAAGAGTGGATACCTGACTTCAGGCATTCTGGAACTCAGTGGCATCGATATGGGAGCTTGCATGGCTGAGGGGCTGCATGGGGCAAGGGGCATGGCTTCCTGACAAGCCACCTTTGCCCCAAATTACTACTCTCAGGCTCTCTGAATCACCAGACATCATAGCAATCAGACAGGTATGGAGTGAATTCCAATCCATCAAAGACAGCCCTGATGTGGGCCACATGGAAGGCCATATCTGCATGTTGGATTGGCCAAATGACCTAGGGAAGGTGGAAATGCCTCTGTCTATGTCCCACCTACGCCCACTGAAAGGTCTACCTTAACCGGGTTTTGGCCACTTTTCAGGCTCAGCCGCCGCAAGTTTGGTACCCAACGGGGCAGTTTTTGGCATCCAACTGCCATTCGGATTCAAATTATACCCCAACAGACCTCAATCAACCGTGTATGGCAAGCTGATTACAGCACTTGACGATGTAGCAACACACCAGGTCGATCGAGGCAGTTCCTAGAGAGATTACTTCAAATTGCAGTTGGTACTGCTAGTGTGAACCAGGTTGGGACGGCGGGTTAAACCTCAGTACCCCTACAACGTGTCGATACATCTGACCCGCCCTGCCTGTGTCTGTTTTAGTGCACGCCAGATCACCTCATGTCTGACCCGACGGGAACCCTGGGCGGCCACTACTTACAAGATTGATGGGGAAACCTGGACCAGCCGCGGCCGTTGGCCCAAAGAGCAAGTCTTGCTGCGCTAAGCCCCCTAGGCGAGAGGCATTGATGCAGCTGAATTGAGGGAAGCATAGTCCCGAAGCGCGCTATGAGATACACAACTCCATGCCATAACCGGACAGGGGAGTTTATAAGGCGTCAACCTTGACGAACCCATGATGAGGTTTTTGGCTGCCAACGCCCTCGTTATTGCTCAACTCTCAATGCAGAAGATCAAGTTCCGCGTGGGCAATCGCAGCGAGGCCGAGAGCATAGTGCATAGGAGGATTCAGTTGGCAGGCAAGGGGGTCACCATCTGGGATGATATGTCCCTTGCAGAGTTGTCGGCACGGCATGAGCTCTGGCCCAAGTTCCAGTTTGCTAAGGAAATAAAGTTGAGGGTGTTTTTCACGCGTGCTCGGCTCTTTGTCGATGGGGTGGAGGTGGCCGCATGAGTGTTTGCTTTCATTTGTCAGGTTAAGGGAGTCTTGACTCAATGGAATGACCATCACCTTGATTATCACAATTCTTATCTCTGGTCTCCATGTGTTTGTTTCATCGTTTCTGAATCACTAATTTAACATTGAAATGGCTCATTTAAAGAAGTTCCACATACTCATCTCAATGATTTATACACACAGTTCACACTTTTTAAACATTTAACTCACTTCAGTTATGTGTCACACAGTTTCATACATATTTCACACATTTTAAAACACTTAAACTCACTGAAGTTTCGCTTACGCATCACACAGTTTTCACAAAAACTCATAAACTTTCACTCAAACTTTCTTGTTCCTTCTGAAATATAATCTAACGCTGTCCCTTACGACACTCACCTGTATTTCCTAGGAGGCGTCCAACCGAACTCTTTTGCACCCATGTTATGTTTTATGGCTGGGGCTAATCGACTATGAAGGTTGCGCTTAAGATTAAACCACCTTGGTGTTACTATGAAAACACAAACAAAAAATTGTGTGCACTGTTTATCGAGAATGAGCCCACTGCTCTACCCAAACAAAATGTCAACATCCAGGTATTTCAAATCCATGTAGGAACCCTAGAAATTCCCTAGAACTGCTGACCTAGACCTTAACATCACGACCCTGCAGCATCTTAAACAACTGATTCCTGTGCACTAGCCTCTCAGATCATGCATGGGCGAATCAAAAACATGTGATACCACCACCGGAATACATGCACTAAATTCTTCATGAATTCTAAGATGACTCCATTATGGAGTCTCCATATGAGTGATATGACGGTATTGATGTGATGATCATTGCCTACTACCTCTATGCCACACTGTTTGGGACCGTTGGCCAGCTACTAAAACTCCACCGATGACTTAATCACCGGTACTACTTTAGAGGCATCACATTTTAATATTCGATGCTGGACACAGGTGCCTGTAAACCGATTCAAGGCACAAAATAAACTAGGACAGCTAGAGGTAAGACAGTGACCCCCCTAAGCAAGCAACCAACACGCAACCACAGACAAGTGGCAAGGGAACGAAACCCATGGTGCAGAAGATAAACCACCGTCACAAACCATGACATGGGTGCAGAGGAAATTAGCTGAACACCACTACCCACACAAATCAAGAGTGTACCGTGTAGAAGAATATTCAAGTAGAAGTGTGAAAGCCTGTGCCAAGCCTATGGTACCCATCACACTAATTTAAGCCAGGATACTTCTTGATTTCCCACTTTTCCTCCTTTTTTCCTGACCCCTGGTCTTTGTTTCGTTCTTTCCTCCCAACCCATTACATAGGCGCCCACGCGGCCGAGCCTTTTTGAGCAGGGCCCAGAGGTGTAATACATGGGATAATCCGGTGATTTCGTATATTTGTCAAATTGATTGGCCCAGCCCTGAAGACGAGTTTTCTGGTAGTGGAAAACTTGCTGGAAAGAGGTACTGAATTCAGCTGGGCATTGCAATGGGGTAAGACTGTCACATCAGAGGGTACCAGGCTGCTGGCATTGTGTAGCCCAGAGACCCCTGTCTAACAAAAGTATGGAGGGCTGCCTGTTTCACAAAACTATGGCAGCTAGAATCTTGGGGCCTTCTAACTGCCACTTGTCCACCGGCCGCTTTTATGTCATATCTGCCGAATATTCGGCAGATACCAGCACGGCGTAAACTAACGCCGATGTTTTGCTACCTGAGACGCATGCAGTTTGCCCTCAAGGTCGGGCAAACAGGTGAGTGTTTCCATACAACTTACAAGCAATGCCCAGCGGCCAGCGGGTATTCCGCCATGCAGCACACTACGACATTCCACTTTATAACCTACATTGCCTTTTTTTGCCGCATGTCGGTATCTAAATACAATACAATGTACTGGAGGAACCAGTAGCGCACCAGATACCGGAATCAGCGGGCATAATAAGCCTTGTACGAGACAAGGGCTTGGACGCATGCATGTCACTATGTGTGGACTCTCCCAGTCTCCCTGCTTGTGTGCCGGTGTAAGAGAGAGGCTTACAAGTTTACACTCACACAGGCGGGTCTGTTGATTATTCTTTTCTTCAGCAGAAGCTTGCAAGTTGCCATTTGCCGTCATGTTATTCTTTCTTGGACTTTGCAAAGTCATGCCCGCTGATCATTCTTTTCTGCTAAATTACACTTAGCGCGACCCCGTTGTCTTCCTGACCCGGTGAAAAGTCCGATCGCTTTCGACCGTGAATCTCACAAACCTACCACGGGATCATAAGATCAGACGCTCTTATCCTGTACTGGTAACTGTTGCTTTGTATCTTTCACAGCTTCCAAGCTATCCTCGTTAGTGCACGATCTAGTTCGACGAGAGCTTGTCCTGTTGTTGAAGATGAGATCCACGTCAACTCGCCTCCTGGCAAATGCGGTGGCAAAGTTCCAACGAGGGTTGAGTAGCAGCAGCAGCGCTTTGGCCGAGCAGGTAAGATATAATGCAGCCCCTACAGTCCCTTCCGGCTTATCTCAATATTCGATCCACTGGCACAGGCTGCCCCGTTCTCCTACGTACCTCCTGGACGTAACCATCTTTTCGTTCCTGGTATGTCCATTCCCTGGTATGTTTCTCATCGTGCACATGTGACCAGGGTGTGCGACCAGATCATGATCCGTTTCCCGAGTGACCCCGCACACGTCGCATGACCCGCCCTCCAATCTCACACCTATTAAACATGGCTTCCTGGTATTCAGGAATGGAATGAACACAGTCAGGTTTCAATGCACATTGAACAGATGCCTCTGGTAGAAGCCATGTTTGACGCCCTCTGCAGCAACATGTCCATGTACTCTACTGAAGGAATGATGCCGTGCATCCTTTTGCTTCAGGCCCTGTCAACATCCATGATCGCGTCCTCAGTGCCATGAACGTTCCAGGCCAGAACCATAGAGACCCTTGGTTCGCTGAGCTGTACAAGTCTGTCTTGGAGGACACCAAGTTTGTTTACCAGACCAAGGAGGGCACGCCCTTCATCTTCCCGGGGACCGGCACAGGCGGTTGGGAGGTGCGTCCATCCCCATGACAAGATTGTCCAGGGGGCAGGATGACAGAACGTGCTAGATGAAATGTTTAAGGCCATGGACATTTCTCGGATCAAAGCAGCGCACCTACTCGCCCAGCATTCAGGCAGTGCTTGACAATATTCTGAGCCTCAATGTCATGTGTTAACCATCCATGCCATGCCAAAGGCTTGCAGATCCAAAATAGCATGTTGCACTGCCACCCCTCACCCCCCAGCCCCTTGACTGTCACCCTCCAGGCGTCCCTCACCAACACCCTGTCGCCCGGCGACAAGGTCGTCTGCTTCCGCTTTGGCCAGTTTTCACACCTGTGGATCGACATGATGCAGCGCCTAGGACTGGATGTTGAGGTCATTGACCGGCCGTGGGGAGAGGGTGCGCACGAGGGCTTGCTTGAGGAGATGCTGAAGAAAGACACTGGGAAGAAAATCAAGGCAGTTTGCGTGGTCCACAATGAGACCACCACCGGCGTGACAAGTGACATCAAGGGCTGCAGGTACCGCTGAAGCAGGGGACAGGGAAGTGGGCTAATGCAGGCATGATGAGACTGTGGTTCGACTACTTGTTGCCAGCCGGACACGTGATGTTGTCAGCTTTGCTGTAGTGCAGTCTATGACTACTCGTGCCACGACGCCAACCAGCTACTCTTCTGGGGGGTAGCCCCATGACCAGGTTGTCAAAAGGCTGACCACTTCACACTCTTGAGGCCTGTTAAGGATGGAGTGGGACATGGCAGGGCTCAGGCATGCCCATCCCCCCATGCGCAGGCAAGCCATGGACGCTGCCTCCCACCCTGCACTGCTGCTGGTGGACGGCGTTTCCTCCATTGGAGCACTGGACTTCCAATTTGACGAATGGCGCGTGGATGTGGCGGTGACAGGGTCTCAGAAGGCAATGTCGCTGCCGACGGGCCTGGCATATGTGTGTGCTTCCAAGAAGGTGCGGGGCAGTACAGCAGGCACAGGCGCAGGGAAGCGGCTCCCCCCTCATGAGCATGCACTGCTTGTAAGCGGCCACATGCTACGGCTTGCTCCCACCCAGGCATGGGCAACCTGCATGATGCCACGCCCCCTCCCCCCACCCTTACCTGTCACCACATTGACCAAAATCAGGAATGCTGCATCACCATGCTTTCTGATCCTGATTCATGTGACCAGTTTGTGATACATGCCAGCACCATGGTGACACTTAACGCATGGCATGTGCCTACTGTGTATTGGACAGCATGTGGGCATGGGTTGGAAGCTGGCTGACCCGAGCTGCACATGCCAGCTGTTGGTCCGATTGCATGCACGACTGCTGCTTGCAGGCGCTCGAGGCGGGCAAGACGGCCCAGCTGCGCCGCTGCTACTTTGACTTTGCGGACTACCTGCGGACCAATCCCTCAGGCAATGTGCCTTACACACCATCCGTACCGCTGTTGTACGGAACCCAGGAGTCCATCCGCATGCTGAAACAGGAGGGGTGAGCAGAGATTTAAGACATGGAGGACCAGAGGGGGAGGGCTCTGCAGAAAATACATTCAGTTGGCAGCATTTGCCGCAGTGGGTGCATGACACTATCACACTAGTTAGGCTAGTCACTGTCAACTGATCAGTGCCTGGTGATACAGCCCCACCTCGCATGCGGAACTTATGGTTGCTGGCTTGCTGTGGATTGGCTGACTGACTAAATCGGCTATTTGGCTCGGCCCCCTCGGGGCTCCTTCCTTTTTGCGATGATGAGTCAGCCTAGATGTCACGCATGCCTCAGCTCCACGGTCATGGTCCCACCATTGTGCATGACTGACAGGTACAGCCCTGTTGTGTGTGCAGGTTTGAGAACGTCGTGGCCCGCCACCACCGGCTTGCGGAAGGTGTGCGAAAGGCTGTTGAGGGCTGGGGCTTGACCACGCTTTGCAAGGACCCCAGGTGGGTGGGTGGGTGCCTCGAAGTAGGCTGTTGAGGGCTGGGGCTTGACCATGCTTTGCCAGAACCCCTGGTGGGTGGGCAGGTGGGCACCCCGTTGAAGGCAGCGTGGGTGCTGATTTCTGGCATCGATGGAGAGGATGGATATGATCATTTGACAAACCAACTTTTCAGTCCTCCCACCTGCCGTCGTTTTGAAAACGTACGCTGGGACTGGTCTGGCAGGCTTTTCCTAAGCCGGCCCTGCTTTTGTCGACTCCTGATTGTGGTTTCTTCCCCTGCTTTACCATCCCCCAGATGGAAGAGTGATTCTCTCACGGTCATCGAGACGCCCCCTGGCATTGACACCAACAAGATTGTGAACTTCGCGTATGCCAAGTACGATCTGTCCATCGGAATCGGCCTGTCCAAGGTCAACGGAAAGGTGAGAGAGGACTGGGCAGTGGGCACCTGCTACGTCCTCTCATAGCGGAGCGCTGCTTCATATGACTTCTCAAGCAAAGCTGCGCCCACTGCCCCACTCTGGTTTATAGCTGTTTGCATGATCCAGTTTGCCTACGTAGCGCCTCTGGCTCAGGCAGCACCTCCATTGTGCGGCTGGGGTGACCTGGTTCCAAAGGGTTACTGTCGCATCAGGCATGTGCGCGACCTGCTGAGTTCTCTCCTTTACCCCGCAGGTCTTCCGCATCGGCCATCTGGGCAACATGAACGAGCTCATGCTGTGTGGCGCGCTGTCGGGGGCTGAGATGGCCATGATGGACGTTGGCATGAAGATCACGCCCGGGAGTGGTGTGGGGAAGGCCATCGAGTACTGGAACAAGACCGCAAAGTGCATCAAGACACGGGAGAGCCTGTTGGTCTAATAAGCAGAGGTGGATGCGAAGCCTGCTGTGCCAAGGGGACTTTGGCAGTAGGGGAGGAGGATGTTGGACAGGAGGAGCACTAGTGCAAATAATGATGTAGGATACGCAGGTATCCTGACATTTTTACATGCAGCCTCTGGGGGCTGTCTCCGAGATTCATAGATACGTCTGTAGAATTTGAAGCCGCACTGAACTGGCTGGATTCCAGATTTATGGACACCAATACTATGGACACCATTATAATCTTCACACTTTCTACCCCGCGTCATGGCTTATCTATTGCCTTAGATATTTAATACTGCACCATGACCCGGTACTAGGAAACTGACACAATGTCCTCGCAACCGGGGTCTGGCAACATGTAAATACTTGGTCTGGTAATCTTGGTGTCTGGGCCACCCAACGAATGAATTGTCAAGTGACTGGAAATTAAAAGCCCAGATGAGACGATGACAGCGCTCTTTCATTCAACAGTCTCACACATACATACAGACAAGATTCAGGATGGGGCACACCCAGATACCCTCTGTATGTAGATGACGATCCCATGGCCTCCATCCAATGATTGGAGTCATCCCCGCATGCGGTGGGCCACTGGCAGCAGATCCTTCTCCAAGAGCTCCAGGTTGTCCCCAAACTGCCGGGCATCATTGAGTATTCGCTTCACCTTGGAGCTCATGGAGGCCTCTAGTGCCAGCAGTGGCCGCACAGGGGCAGACAAGGAGGCAACGCGCCGCTGCGGCCTGCTCTTAACAGCCAGGCCAGAGGGAACTGGTGCACCAGTAGCGCTGCCAGGCATAATACCATCCGGCCTGACCTGGCTGAATGTCACGTCCTCCTTCCCCAACTCCTGGAGCTGCCTGAGCATGTTGGCGGCTAGGGGTGCCGCCCTGCTTCTCATCGAGGGCCTTGCAGATGAGCAACAGTCCTCAGACAGGTCGCGGTTCTTATTGAGGTCCTCGCTCGCCTTGACCAAAGCCCGCTTCCAATTTGACTCTGGCATGGTGGGCACCACGCTGTCATTTGTATCAAAGAAAGAGGACGTGGCAGCAGGTTGGGGCTGCCCACCCGGCATGCGCTTCCTCTCAGAGTCTGCGTTTCCTCTTGAGGCAAAGGCGCCAGTTGGTGGGCTTACTCCGCTTGCCTGCAGTGCTACCTGGGAGCGCTCCATGCTGCAGGGTCTGACGTCATTCAAGGCAGGTGGCAGCGGCGTTTTCGGCTCCAAAAACCCCATGTGGAGTATCCGTTTGCTTCGTTTGTCAGCCAAATCTGTTAAATTCAGCCCTGATGCCATGCGTGTCCCAGCCTTCGCCTACAAAAGGTGCAGGCACAAGGGATTCATGAGAGGTGCTGTCAGAGGAGTATGAACGCCCTCAGAGTCCCAAACCATGGCTGGCGTGCCTTATCCACACAGGTTGCTCAAAGAAACACTTTTCCAGCAGCCGCGTGTTCTGAACGTGCAGATCTCCGAGAGGGCTGCATGGGGGGAGCAGCAGCGGACATGATTTTCACCGCCTTTCAGGTTGCCTAAAGAACGACTTCCAATTTCCCACTGCCTCACAGGCCAAGCCGCTTCAAAAACACATTCCACAAGCAGCCGCATTGCCGTACCTCGCCAGGTGGGACAGAGTTCTTCCCTGCCCTCACAGCCCCGGGTGCCAGGTGAGGCGTCAGCTCTCCTGGTAGTGCAACATGGAGCTTGCTCAGGCCTCCTGATGAAAGGGCAAGAGGGGGCTGAGGGGAAAGCGGCAGGGAACACCGGCAAGAGTCTGTGTATTGTTTTGGACAAGATGACCTGCCCCTTCTGCAAACATGCATCACATCCTCATGACTGGGAAGCAGGCAGTTTTGAGGCAGGTTTGAGGCAGGTTTGAGGCAGGTTGGAGGCAGTCTTTTGCCAGGCTCCTTGGAGGTTCAGGCACTGAGTTTACACGGCGCAATGACAAACTTGGAGGGAAGATAATGCACATGAGGATTAAAGGAGGGGAGATGTCAAGATGCTCCCAAGATACTCCCATGCCTTGGGAGCTTCCAGAGTTCCAGGCATTAAGATACTGCCAAAGTGCCAAGATACTCCCGAGATACTCCTGATATGCTCCCAAAACACTCCCTTGCCTTGGGATCTTCTAGAGTTCCAGGCATTAAGATACTGCCAAAGTGCCAAGATACTCCCGAGATACTCCTGAATCCTGATATGCTCCCAAGATACTGTCTTGCCTTGGGATCTTCTAGAGTTCCAGGCATTAAGATACTGCCAAAGTGCCAAGATACTCCCGAGATACTCCTGAATCCTGATATGCTCCCAAGACGCTCCCTTGCCTTGGGATCTTCTAGAGTTCCAGGCATTAAGATACTGCCAAAATACTGCTGAAGGCCTGAGATACTCCCCAAGATGCTCCCAAGATACTCCCTTGCCTCGGGATCTTCTAGAGTTCCAGGCATTAAGATACTGCCAAAGTGCCAAGATACTCCCGAGATACTCCTGATAAGCTCCCAAGATACTCCCTTGCCTTGGGATCTTCTAGAGTTCCAGGCATTAAGATACTGCCAAAGTGCCAAGATACTCCCGAGATACTCCTGATATGCTCCCAAGACACTCCCTTGCCTTGGGATCTTCTAGAGTTCCAGGCATTAAGATACTGCCAAAGTGCCAAGATACTCCCGAGATACTCCTGATAAGCTCCCAAGATACTGTCTTGCCTTGGGATCTTCTAGAGTTCCAGGCATTAAGATACTGCCAAAGTGCCAAGATACTCCCGAGATACTCCTGAATCCTGATATGCTCCCAAGACGCTCCCTTGCCTTGGGATCTTCTAGAGTTCCAGGCATTAAGATACTGCCAAAATACTGCTGAAGGCCTGAGATACTCCCCAAGATGCTCCCAAGATACTCACTTGCCTCTGGAGCTTCCAGGCATCAAGATACTCCCAAGATATCCCCAAGATATTCCCAAGATATCCCCAAGACACTCACTTGCATTGATGCCTTGGGAGCTCACAGGAACCAGCCCGGCCATTAGCTGGCTTCCCAAGGCAGGCATGGCTGACAGCTGCTGGGCAGGCTTCATGCCCAAGATCTGCGCAGAGGCGCAACGCTCGTCACCTCTCGTGGCAAGCACATCTTTGAAATCTGCAGCGTGCTGAGGCACCGTCGCCGGCCGCGGTGGAGGCATGGAGGTGCGCAGGCTAAACGCTCTGCACGCACGCTCCTTGCAGCTTTGTGAGGTGCTGGGTGCAGTCCCCATCAGGTCATCACCCCTGTAAGCCTCATCTGGATCTGTCTCCGAAACCCCAGCTAAGGCTGCAGATGGCTGATCGCCCAGATGGCCAGCGCCCTCAGCATGCGCCTGCGCACCAGGTTTGCCCTCGGCAAGCAGTCGGTCAGCCAGCTCAGCAGCCGCTTGTTCAGCCTTGCTTGCATCGTGCAGCCGGATCAGATGCTTCACGGCCTCCAACCCCACGCCCATCTGCCTGGCAAGCCGTTCCACTCGCCGCCGCATCAGGCTGGCGCCGTCGGCATCGCTTTCAGCCTCCTTGCCATCCTCGTCGAAATCCCCCAGCGCAGTGGACATAGCCACTTCCTGTGCAAGGCAATGGAGGCAGCACCAGCAGGCATGAAAACATAAGCCCCATTCACTGCACCTGTGAGCCAGGCAGCAACATCAGAACCGCAAACAGATGGCAGCAGGCTGCGCATGTCACTCCCAAACCCCCCAAACCGCAGGGACAATGCCTCCCATATGACATTGAACCTGGTCATCCCGCTGGGATAAGTCATCCCTCGCCACATCAACCTACGGCATCCCCGTTTCTAGTTTAGCTAATCGCTGGGCACCAGATTTTGCCCCTGGCCTCCCTCCGGTAAGATGCGACGCTGTTTCCACACCCAAGCCTGCATACCTCGTCCTCTCCAGGCTTCCACAAGCCATCGGCCTTCATCCGCATCAGCTTCTTGTGGCGCCGCCGCTCATCTGCCTGTTTTTTCGTCACTGCCGAGGACAGCAGCTGCTGCAGCGTTTCCATGGACAGCGTTGTGCTTGGTGTGGGTGCTGGCTTTGTGGGAGTGCAGTACATCATCAGACCCTGCACAGAGGTGTGAAGCACAGCATCAGACCCTGCCCGTCACAGTGTGACCCTGCACATCACAGTGTGACCCTGCACAGTGACCCTGCACATCATCAGACCCTACAAAACAGGGATGAAGCACATCACTGCTTCACAAGTCCCTGAATCACAGTGTGTCAACATGGCACATGGCATCAAGAAAGTAGAGGGGGGGGGTACGGACAGCGAATCAGGGATGCAGATCAGATGTTGTTCCAAGAGTTATCGCATACACCCACAGCCCTTTTGCAAAAGGGCCAGGTACAGCGAAAGATCAGTGGCCCTGCTGCTGAAGATCATCAGGTGTGTGTGCAATCTCCTCTCTCCAGCCTGGCACAGGTATTGAGTGATACATGACCTCTTAAATTTGGAATGACAAGAAGAGTTACACTGTGGAGATAAGCCCAGACCTCCACACTGTGGAGACCTCCACAACTCCACACTAAAGGCCCCACCTGGTAACAGAAAAGCCCCCTTTCAAATGACCATGTGCCCCCCAAAACCCTGAACCCTAAACACCCAAAACGCCCAACTACTTAATCTGTACAGCATTTTCTTGAGACCTGTCTTCCTACCCGCGCGGACGTCCCCCCCCCTTCGCATCCCCCCCTCCCCCCATAGCCATTCCGCACCCCCCGAAGCGAACTGGGCCAAGTCGTGGGCATCGACACCGACGTTGCGCTGATGGGCGTGTAAAAGAGCGCCTTGTCCCGCTCCCAGTGCTGAGTGGATGTGCGGAGCAGGCTCAGGTTGAACAGCTGGCGGTGGGCCGTATGGTAGGGTAGCACGCGCATCTGTGGCTGGGACTGTGCGGTTGCTGGGGGCAGCTTGCGACCCACGGAAGCCTCAGCCACCTTGGGACCCCTGGATGCCTCGGGGGCTGCAGAGGTCGACCTCTTTTCAGGCCCCTCTCCTCCTTCCTCATCATTAGGTGCATCTGCTTTCCGGCTCTGCTCCCTTGCTGGGCTAAAATCAGCTGCTCCTCTGCTGGCAGGTACTGCTGGCCGGGGGGAACGCCGTCCCATCCGCTGCGCCAGCGATGAAGCCGTTGCCTCCATGTCAGGACCATGTGACCTGCCAGGCCTGACAGGCTGTGAGCCCTTCTGTCTGGGGTCCTCGTTGGCGGCGGCGGCTGACGGCACCGCCGCGTTCGCGTTCTGACGAGCGGCCCGGCGAGAGGCGGCACTCTTCTGCAAAGGTCAGGGCAGAGGAGTTCAAGTCGGACGTGCGGCAGACAGGGACTGTTCATCAAGCTGCATGCATGGACTTGATGTCCGTGCCACTGCGCAAGCTGGAAATGCTTTTTACCGACCTGTCGCTTTTCTCTCAGGGCCAGGCTGTGTGCAGAACCGACAGAAACTGGCCAGTGGAAGTCTAAGCCAGTGAGCTTCTCCAGGTCCTCTCTCGCAGTCTGATGTGAGGAAGGGAGAAGTAGGTCTGTTCGCATTCCTACCAGTGTTCCTTGAGCGGGGAAATCACTCATAATTTATTAAATGCATGACACACATGATGCATGGTGTAATCAGCACTCAGTAGCATTGTAGCTTTTGTGGCTCACTAAGTCACGAGCTTAAATGAAAGTCATAGGGGGGGGGGGAATGTTTCGCTATCGACTCACTTTTAGCTTTTCCTCCAGTGGCGTCAGAGCACGCTGCCGATAGGATTCGGAACCTAAATGGTGCGATGTTTGAAAAGCCATATCAAGAGGAGACAACAGAGTTCCAGGCTTTTAGATTCCATGCTGTTAGATTCCATGCTCAAGATCTTGGCCTTAAATCAATGTACCACCGACCACCGTTAAATTCAGGGTTCTTTTCAGCTATAATTTGACTGGTGCAGCAAGCCCTGCGGCTTGAGCCACCAGCCACAGGCCCGGGAAGTTTGGATTCGCGTTATACATGTGGTGTATGCACAGTCTCCTACCAAAGATGATCTGATGCACACTGACATGCAGTGGCCAAGCCGCATGGTGTCACGACATACAAACTACAACTGCATGGCCATCCACAGCCTGCTCGACAAGATATTACCTCCATAATAGATGTCTCCCTTTGATGCAGGCACATTCGCTGCTGCTGGATGCCCAGAACTTGCTGCCTCAGGTGTACTGGTGGAGGCCATGCTCTTCTAACTGACAGACTTAGGGAGGACGCTCTACAGCCCTTCTGAATGGCTTGCAATTAATTGTGTCGCTGAAATGATCAAATTTTAGTCTGGTCATCTAATCTCCACGCGCATCCCATTTGTTGTGAATACCGATACTCTAAGTTACGGTATCCGGGTTAAGTCAGGCGTGTTTATGAAAACATTTTATTCAGTAGCCCGAATTACATGTTTTGCATGCTGAGACCTGCAGGAATCCTGCACGGACTACTCGAACTGGACACAATTGTTAGGATGGAAGGTGTCACTCTATGGTCCACACTTCCTCCCGCCGACCAGCGTGTTATACAACGGGAGCTACCGGCTTCTCTCTCTCGGACGTGGGCATCAGGTAAGAAAGGACCTGTTTTTATTAATTCGTCCCTCTACCATGTCCTGGAATTGTGTCTGCGCTGGGTCATGGCTCTGCGATGCCTGGATGAGGTGCTTGCATCGATCCAATATTTATTAAACACTATTCATGGACACGGGCATTTATATACACATGTCCCTGTGTCTGTGATATTCCAGCAGCTTGCTTTACTTCTCCGGGACTATATTTGGTGGCGCTTGGATAATTTCCTACTCCTCTGCATCTACGCAGACAAAATGGTGCAGCCTCTATTGAAGGTAAAGATCGTGAAGAAGCGCACGGCGCACTTCAAGAGGCACCAGAGCGACAGGTACAAGGGCCTCAAGGAGAGCTGGCGCAGGCCTAAGGGTATTGATAACCGTGTCCGCCGAAAATTCAAAGGCACGGCGCCCATGCCCAATGTTGGATACGGGAGCAACAAGAAGACCAAGCACTGCCTGCCCTCTGGGTTCCTCAAGTTCCAAGTCAACAACGTCAAGGATCTGGAGCTGCTGCTGATGCACAACAGGTGTGAAATGCTGCTTCATCTGCATGATGTCCTATGTGGAGCTTGCCCTGGCTTTGTGACATTGCTGTCCTCGGGTGAGATAGCATGGTAGAGTTGGCGAGCTGGCTCCGATTTTGCATGCAAGGGGGATATTTTCAAAAGGATAAGCTTTCTTTTGCAGCCCTGTGTAGAATTGCAAACGCTGTAAATAGAGTCAGGCAAAACTCTGCCTGCCAACATCCTCCACTTCGGGAAGGTATGCCATGCAAGGGCCATGGCTCTGGCTGCTGTCCTTGTTATGAACACTAACACAGGTCACTGGTATCTGGCTCTCATAATCCTTGTTGGAAAAAAACAATTTGATTTTTCTTTCAGGAAGTTTGCCGGCGAGATCGCACACGGTGTGTCTACCCTGAAGCGCAAGTCGATTGTGGAGCGGGCCAGGCAGCTGAACGTCAACCTGACGAACGGCGCTGCCCGCCTGCGTAGCCAGGAGAATGCTTAGACAGCTTCTTCACCTTTGCTGTGGCGTGGTGATGTTACTGCCTCGACCTGAGGCCTCCTCTTCTGTTACAGAAGCAATGTGCTGGTTGTAATGCAGCTGGCACTGGAAGGACAGTTATGTTACCTCTGTTGGCCCTCTTGCTTCCTCTTTTCAGTTTCCAATAAGACGCAAGACGCTTTTGATCCTTATGAGCTGGGCCTACAGGTGACGAACATAACACCTCTTTTGTCCGTGCTCAAAAAGACTCGGCTGCGAGGGTGCCCAGCAGTGAAGTTGGGATGAGAAAACACCTAAGGTCAATGACGTTACACCTCTGGGCCCTGCTCAAAAAGGATAAAACACTGAAGGTAAGAGGCAGGGGAACATAAGAAAGAGAGGAAGCTTATAACAGTGCATACCCGCTGGGCGTTGTGGGGCTGACAGGGAATGACTCATTTCCTGATACGATACACAGCCTGTGCCATGGTGCAGCCATGCCATCCTCCTACGTGAGGGGGGCAGGTCTAAGCCTGGTGATCTGGTCTCGAGGAGATAGAGGATCGTATGGCAGGTTCGATTCCACAACCTTTGGATATGGATGCCACCAAGAAGGAGAGGGTCCACGTCCCCACAAGAAAAGGAAAGACAGTGTGTCGGTTTTCGACCCCTGTAGAGTCAAGTCCTGAACAATTCAATGACATTACGAGCCCTACTAAAAAAGGCTCGGCCGCATAGGTGCGTTACTATCTGGCGGGGAGAGAAAAAGGAAAGGCAAAGTGGAAACTGAAGGCTAAGATCGGAGAATGGAAAGGCAGACAAAAATATCCCCGCCCTGAAAGGAAGAGAGAAACATAAAGGTACAGAGTCAGTACCCAAGGAGGTAAAACAATGCAACAAACTAGCCCTCAACATTGACTACCACGTCCTCAACAAAAGCCAGAGCCTCCAACCCATTCCTGCCCTAATACAACTGCTGAAAGCCCATGGCGCCCTTCCGGGGGCCTGCCCAACCTCTCGCCTTCAGCCTCTCCTTGACACTAGGGCATTGAAAGCACACATGCAGCGCATCCTCCGCATGTTGGCCAGTGTCCCTCAGCCCAGCACTGTTGGCAGTAGCGTGTGTCACGCTGCTGATCGTTGCGCCGTCCTCTATAATCAGCTGTGCTGACCGCTCCAAGTCGCAGCCTGAAGTTAGTGCACACATGAGCTCACGCCCTGTTGCTAGTGCGGCTCCTGAAGTTCTTTCGGCTATTTTTCTTTTCGTCCCAAAATCTTCGGCCGCCGATCGGCTGTAACTTCCCTTCCCTTCAGGTCACCTGAACAAGTCTGACGTTACACCTCTGAGCCCTGCTAAAAAAGGCTCGGCTCCTGATCAAGTTTTTGCCATGGACTCCCAAGGTTGAACTCATAGGTTGGGAAGAGCGTCTCACTGTCTACCGGTATGTATCCCTGAAAGGTCTGGATTCTGATAACGCCAGTAACTTGCGGTGCTCCTGAACTAGATGTGGATCTTGCTGCGGTTTTGTTGTGTGCCTAGTATTGACGGTAGTACCTCTGGGCCCTGCTGAAAAGCTCGGCGGGTCACCACCCAACTGTCTGGGATGGGCAGTGGGCACGTCACACCCCTTCAGGACCACACCGAAATTAGCATTGTCCTTCTTTCAGCTCATACGCCATAACGCTGTTCTCGTGGAAGTCCTAGCATCAATCAGGAAAAATGTTATTTTCCTCCAGAAACTCAGGTGCCCTGGTCATAACAACATTCTCTTCTTGGCTCTCATCCCCTGCTGCCTCAGGTTCCGAGTGCAAACAGGTGACAGGACCGAAATCATAGAGATAAACAATATATGCAGCAAGGATTGTAAGACACAGCACAATCATGTGGAAATGCAGTGACCCCAAACTTGTCGTTGATGTGGACCTCAAGAAATAAGAAGCATGTGTGCGTTCATGGGATGCGGTAAAGAAAAAGCCATTGACGATGTGTGGCCACCAAAAGTCGGCGCACCAGCAATCAGCCCAGTGGGAATGAAGAAAATGCAGAAAAATAGCGCCTAGGGCTCTATCGAGCCATGTTCCCAAGAAGAGGACACATATGGCTATATGCAGATGCAACAAACCGATTGACACAAAACAAAGTACTGGAAATGATTCAGTTCGTTACAACAGCAAGGGCAGTCCGGAAATCAGAAGCATGACCGACTTCACAGGGAGCAACGCAATGCCGAGGTGCTCTTGAATGTTGAGCACGCATTATTCAAAAGCACATGACCAGGCTGTGCCTGAAGAAGGACACCTCCCCAAATTCTAGCATTCAAGAGAGACGTCGTACTAAAAACAAAGAGGCCACAGCAAAAAGGTCTGTACTACTGGACCTGGCAACATTTGTTTTACTATATCCAAAGCAAGGTGACCTCAAAGGAAACGACTGCGCAACGCATACATATCCCAGCAAACTTGTTGGCAAAACACTCAAAATGCATTCAAACCATGACAAATAAGATCTAATGGAACCAGATTTGTGTTTATATTTTCCAGTGAAGGGTATGCAGTAACTCGGTATTGCATAGTAATGCTTTAAGAGATCGACGCAAATGGAAAATAACCGCAATATCCAGTCTTACAACTGTAATGCAACAACAAACCCCCTTGAAACCATGCAAACACGCAAATGATGTAAAACTGCCAGACCCCAGCAGCCCAGATGTCGAGCTGCCGGACCTGCACCCTATGGCTAGATGCATATGCTTACGCCGGGCTGATGATGGTGCTCAGCAGGTTCCTTGCCATGTCCACCTGGTCCTTGCTGCCACTGACCACCAGGTGGAAGATCCCGGGGGCACCCGGCATGACATGGAGCTGCGCTGCGGACATGGCCTGCACGCTGTACATGTGGCCGTTTACCGAATTCAGCTGCTGCGGGTTGAGGGAGATGGAGATGGCCACTTGGTCCTGCAGCCGGCCACCTCGCATGGGTTGCACCTGCATGGGGTAGCTGCCATCCATGTGGTCCGAGTTCCCTCCTGAATCAGAAAGCAGGGGAAAGAGCAAAGGCGAGCGTGTCAGCTGCAATCTAAATCATCCCATTTCCTCCTGGGATGGGCTAGCATAGGTATCAGGCAGGAAAATCAAATTCAAATTCCAGTTCGGTAACGTCAGACCGCGGAAGATGAACATAAATTGCAGGAGCTCTGCTTAAGTCATCAGCAGGAGTCCAACCCGGACAAGAGGGGGGCTAGAAACTCAGCATTCGGAGCCGGTGCCATTCAGTCCACCCCGATAACGGCGCACCTTGGCCATACATATCGTAGAGGACTGAGTCCGGCTCCATGCTGCTCCCTCCAGCTCCCTGCAGGCCCACCAGATGGTGCTGCTGTATCGAATGGTAGGGCGCCCCCAAGCTCATGCCACCATGCTGCCCTGCGCCAGACTGTGGCTGCAAGGCCGCATGCACCCCCTCAAGGCTCATGCCCGTCATATGCGGGTAGTAGCTGGCGTGAAGCGCCTGCTGCTGCTGCTGGCCCTGTGCAGACAGTGAAAGACACCTCAAATTGATCAGGAGGTGGTGAAAGCGGTTGCCCCCCCCCCCTCTTTCTCCCCCTTTTGTTGCTACAGGCGACCAAAAAGCTTATCCAGTAATCCGGGTGCAGACATCAGTGCTTATCAACACCACCAGTTTACGCCAAGGACGAGACCTGGTCTGCCCTGCCAGGCCCTTCACTCTTTATTCTAGTGCGCTTCAGCTGGCAAACCTTGGCCTTGGCCGATCAGGCGGGGGCAAAGACAGCAATCCCTGCCCCTCGGGCTACCAGCCATATCTGTCCAGGTCGGTCCCCATTGGCCTAGTGGTAGTCTGGCGCAATTACAACTTACACTCCCCGCTGCTACTCCCTTCTCAACCTGCCTGCATCATCTCGGTGTAATCCATCAAGCGGGGGTTCATAATTTGAGGGGGACCGCCGCCACCGCCTGTCAGCATTCCGACGGCTGGGTGCATGACAGAGGCCAGCATTGGCTTCACCCGCGCCTTGGCCCGCCGCACCACCAGCGGCCGGTCCTGCTTGTTCGAAGCGTCGGGCAAGACGTGGCGAAGGTTGAACTGCAGAATGGCTCGCTCGGCCATGGAGCGTGTCGCGTACCAGATAAACGCGCTGCCTTTGGACTCTTGTGTCACTTTGTCGCGCACTATTACCAGCTCGACCACCTGCAGGATGAAGGGCGAGCAAAGTGCACAGTGGGGAGTTAGAGAGGTAGTGACATTCTTGTAAAACAGTGGGGAACTGGAGAGATAGAGTGACAACCTAGTTAAGCAGTCAGTGCGCCGCCGGTGTTAGAGACCTACACCCATACCTCAGAGGACAGTTGGACACGTAATTCTTTCATTGCTGGAATGCCATAAGCCATTCCTGTTATGTCCATGACCCATAGCATCTTCTCAGCCTACGTCCTCTAACACTCCTTCCCCAGTCCCCACCCTGCACACTCCATTGGGTACCATTGTTGCGAGGGGAAGAAAGGCAAAAACACACAAACTCACAGGCCCCCAACCCAGCACCTCAGTCAACATGCACACCTTTCCAATGATCTCGAAAAATGGCATTAGCTGCTCTTCCGTGCAGCTCTTGGGAATGTTGCCGGCAAATAACTTGATGGCATCGCGCGCACAGCCCACTGGAGGTGTCTCCTGCATTTCCAAGACGTCCGCCCCGCCCATCATGCCACCTCTGCCCAGCATCATCACGCCAGGAGCCGTCATGCCCATGCCCATGCGTGCATGCTGCGGCAGGCCGACATCGGCAGCAGCACCGTATACGCTGCTCCCAGGAGCCACCCAGCCATCCGGTCCTGTGCAGTGATTAGCACTAGCATTTGATTTTGATTGCAACAAGAGGCTGATCACTAAGCAGCTGTTATCCCTGCTGCTAAATCTTAAGACCCAGACAGGCGACCCGGAAAAAATAGCTGGTGAGCAAGGAATGGTGTTAGCACTGGGCTAGATGGCTATGTGGGTAACAGCTTACAGGTCAGCTGAGACAAGGCTACGCCGGAGGTCAACCCACTAGTTAAGTCCAGCCACAGGATCTGTGGTCCAAAGCTGCTCACCCATGGCCATGCCTGGGACGAGACCCTGTCGCATGGCGGCGAGGTGCTGCTCCCGTCTCCGCCTTTGAAGCGCGGTGTCCATCCACTTGGCCACCATGGGTGCGTCCATACCCTCCCATACGTATTTATTGTCCAGGGCATGGATGACAGCAACTGCGCTTTCATGAGCTCCCATGGTGACCAGGCCGCAACCCTAGGTGTTCAAGAGGGCATGGACACACACACAGAGGTCACAAGGGGCCACATAGAAAGAGGTTTTACAAAAAGGACAAATGCACAGGGACTGGATTGTTGGACGAGCTATCAATCCACTGTTCACCTTTTGGAACCCTTGTTCATCCCACCTTGGTAGTGGGAGCACCCTGGAAAGCGCGGAATAGGTTGACGTCATAAACCTCCCCAAATTTTGAGAAAAGCGTCTTGACCTGCTCCTCAGTGGCTGAGCGGTGCACTTTCGCAAAGAAGAGCTGCGACAGGGGCGTCTGTTTTAGCTGGCATGATTGTCCGGCTCAGCAGCCTTCTTTCAAACACAGAAATTGGTGCATTTCTTACCATCCTGTTGTCCGCCTTTGAGCATTCCACTACCGCCTTTTTCTTTGAATGCGATCCTGGGTCTGCCCATGTCACGGAAATGGGTGCCTGTGAGCCCTATGAGCACATGCGGGGATCAATCAGTTCATCATACACAGGGCATAGGCTCATAGCTTGCATGGAGAAGTGCATCACCCCATGTATGCATACGAAGAAATGCATCATCCCATGAATGCCTACCCCGGTCTTGTGCTGTTCGTGAATTTGGATAACATTTAGAGCCTGCTCTCGTGACCGCATCGTGACAAGCCAGGTTCCTCGCCCGGTCCCGTGCTTTCACCGGAGTCCCGTTCGTCAGAAATATGTCTGCCTTGTACCTGCGACATGCAAAACGATATGGAGGCGAAGGGCGACGCACGGTCCATGAAAGTGCTCCTGCCTGCGATGACTGGTTGATTGAGGAGGCCTCAATGACGTTCAGTGGCGGCGGGGGAAGCCCGGTTGGAATTAGCTGTCTTCTAGCATGGATGAAATTACCCAGAAGTTACGCAATCTCGAAAAATACCTGCCCATTCCAGTCCTCGCTCACAACATTGCAGAGACATTTCGGATCTGGATCGAACTTGCGCATGTGACACTCACCTCTTGGGGACAAAAAATCTTCTAGAAGCAGACAGACTAGTCTGTCAAGCTTTGACGTGGCTATTTCAGCCTCTTATTTAGATGCGTATGAGGCAAACGCGTCATCCACGCAGCTGCACAGAGATCTTGTCCTTCAGGACCGACGCTCAGGAGTAAGATATCTTTATCCTTGCCGCCGAACAGCTCAAAAATAGGTAGCAGTCGGCCTCGGTAAAGGATTTTGGAACCACCTAAATGAAAAGGTCGAACACACCTGTTACGCGTCTGTCCAAGCCAGTTTCAGTATACATGGTTAAAAATGCAATAATCTTACCCCGCAAATAGTAGGAATACGTCGTTCGCGTCTACGCAACTTGTGATATCGCCATCCTATTCCGTGGGGCAAGATGTGACGCAAACAGGACAAACTCAGTGTGATCAACGAGAAAGGATAAGTCCAGCATAATATGAGGTACCAAGGCATAGCCAGCGCGATGAAAAGTGGCTTCGCGTACCAGTGTCCGCACATCGTCTAGACAGCACGTGACTCCTGGCTGTATGTATATATACACTATGCCAGAAATGAAAGGTAACCTGAGCAGTGAATGCCACTCTCGGAACTGTGCGCTACTTTCGGAATGATCCACAAGTGGGTGGGTGGGTCATCCGTACATGTAGGGTTATGCTGGTTCACCCTGGCCTGGCCCTTGCCATCATTGCCATGCCATGGGCAGCCAACCAGCCACGGAGGCCAAATTCCTGGTTAACTTCTCATAATTCCATGTCATGCTCATTGCTCCATTATTAACTCATGACATAGCAAAAGACCACGTCACTGCATAGATATTTATCCCTCAAACCTGATGTTCTGTTACAAGGCGATACCAGCACGATGAATTACTTTGGCCAATTAATAATGGCTCTGGCTAAAACCAGCCCAGCTTCACCCACCTGTCAGTGCACATGATCTAGGCACCATGCCAAGCAAACTCAAGCCCGCTGAATAAATCGTTTAGGTAACTGGTAAATAAAAACTGGCACTCGCACCGACACCGGTAGTCCAGTGCCAACCTTGTATTTTCAGCATGCTGCATGTTTGTGAGCATTTAATACATGTAGATGACGTCCATTCCCAAGGCCATGCAGCTACGTCCTAGCGCCACGTCTTGACGTCGCTCGCGATGTTTTGAGAGGTAGGCTAGCTGTGGGCAGAAGGTCCGACAAGTCCTCTGAGACTGGCAGCTTGACCCTGTACTGCTGGAGCAGCTGCATATGCCAAGAGAGATAGTTCATTATATCAGGGTGGTGGAAGCCACGAGGGTTTGATCCAGGCCAAAACCAGGCTGAAACCAAAACCCCTGATTATATGATGTTTGATGCAAACAATGCAGGACATACAATTTATTGCATGAGATAGCACAAGCAACAAGAGGAGGAGGCTGAAGAGCATCAAGATTTAAATTCATGCAAAGTAAACGCCACAGCCGGGCAAGGAGGTTCAAGAATGAGATCTCCACTGGCCACCGAGGCCATGCCAAAAACCCATGCCAAGTAAGACATGAGCTGGATGCCATCAACAAGTGCCCTTTCAGCATAACTCTCACCAACTTGGTATCGGCCCTGGCCTGATCCGCTAGGAGAACCAAAACGCTGCCCCCCTCCAGCTCTAGTCGGAAGAACTCCTCTTGGCTTTCGAAAACCTGCCGAGATGCAGTTGCGGGGCAGTCAATCAGCGAGAACATCAGCCAGACAAGGATGCGGGACCTGGCCTCATGTGGTGGGACGCATGGCCATTACATCCTTGGATACAGCCAGAAATACTCCTGCCATCGCAACCAGCTTCCCCTTGCCTGTTTCGCCATCTGCCTCAGGCTGGTGACTGGCGTTCCGTTGAGGCACAAGATCCGGCCATGCTGGATCACCCCAGCTTGATAACCATCCAAGCTGGCTAGGGGTTGGCACTCTGCTATAACAACCAGCTCCTCCTCCGGGCACCTACGCAAGCCAACAGCAAGGAATGCTTCCAACTCGTATTAAACTCATGTGCCGTTTTATTTACGCTAGAAGGACCATCGCTTGCAATAAATCCAACTCGCCAACTAAGATATTTTCCTTAATATAAGGGCTTCAGTAATGGGCAGGTCAGGAAGCACAACAGAATGGTCTGGCTGCAGGCATGAAACACGTCACCCCTCATAGAGCGAGTCTTTATGCGTGCTATCTCTTCAGATATTCTTCAGATATTCTTCGACGCTGCTCATGCTGCTCACGCTGGCCACAAAGAGGCTGGTCAGGACCACTGCTACTTCTTTAGGGTTTAGCTCATATTCAGCCACATCACATCAGCCTATCCATAAAGACAGCCTGCAGACCCCAGGGTATGCACGGAATGTATTTACGGCAGGTTGGTCAACATTTATGGCCAGTGGGGCCTGCTGCAGCAAGCCCTGCTGCTTCGCCCACTGGCCGGAAGCTGGTCAATGTTTGGTCCCCATCGCCCCCGTGGCGACGGCCCAGCGGCTTGCCAACAGGGGTCTAGTGCGCATTAAAACAAACCCTGGTCGGAATCCTTGAAGTTCTTTGCATGTGATCAGGGCTTCTACCCTGCTGTCCCACCCAGCCTTGAACGAGCGCCACTCCACCCCTTCCCTGACGAGGAAACGCTTAAGAAGTAAAAACTCAATGTTTGATTACCGGTATTTCAATACATCAATAACTAGCTCTGTTGATGCAAGCTCTGCCCATCCCACCCACTTCGGGTACTCCGTGAGCTTGTCCAGGAGCTTCACCGGGGACAGCCGCGGCCACTGGGGGCCAAACGCGTCCTTGAGGTACGGTAGCGAGCAGCGCGTGAAGACCAGCCCGCCCAGGACAAGGTACTGAGGCCGCGAACACACCCCGCCCACAGTGGGCAGGTGCGTGGGCAGCAGCCTGGGAGGCGTGTCCAGCCTGTCGCGACATGAAAAACTCTGTTAGCGGGACATCTGGACAAAGGGGCGGTCAGGGCGGAGAGGGAAAGGCGGAAGAGGAGCATGTAGGTGTGCCATTGGAATTTTGTGGGGTTTGTAAGTTTTATGGCTAAACCCAAAACCCTTGCTTGACAGCCCCGTGTTACTTGCAGCCCACCTGATGGAAAGTTGGAGGTGCTGACCTTCCCTCAGCAGGACCACCTCCAGCTGCTCTCCTGGCTGGAACTTGGCCACGTAAGCGGTACACGGCATGCGCTCGTTGCCTCTGTGCAAGCAGGCATTGCCAAGGAATCAAGCACCAGCAAGGCAGAGAACAGTCACAGAAAGGACTCGCAAAGGGAATTTGAGGGGGAATCCAAACAGACGATTCACACAAAAATTTACCACAAGGATACACACAGAAGATTCACAGAGAGGGTAACTCTCACCCTACTTTCACAGACAGGATTCACATCCTGATTTGAGGCCTTGGCACCCCGTTACCAAACCTCTACATCCAGCTCACCTGAAAGCCAGCATGCCATCGTTTCCAACGGAGAGTCCATCAACCTGCATCAATACATCACCGGGTCGAAGGACGCTGCCCGCCCCTGACCAGGGGTTGATCGCCAAGATGAGAATACCTGACGGGTGCAGCACGGGATTGGTAACGAGACCACCAGCAGAACACACATCGGCCATCTACCTTGCTATCAGCATATGGAGACAGGACACTACGGGACGGGACAAGATAGGAGAGGACAGGACAGGACAGAACAAAGTAGGGTAGGACATGACATGACAAGACATGACAGGAAAGTACAAGACAGGAAAGGATGCGATGGGATAGTACTGGACTGGACAGGGCGGGGCGGGACATGACAGGACGGGACGGGACCGGACTGGGCGGAACCGGACTGGACCGGATTGGACGAGATAGGATGGCACACTTTCTTGGCCCTGGCTTTTGTCACCATGGCCCCCACCTTGCTCGCCCTCCTGCATGCCCAAGGCCCTCCGGATGTCCACAGCTGCCAACGTCTTGAACTGCATACCGAAGCCGGGGATGCTCCGAACCCTCCTTGGATCAATGGCTGCCACGTCAGCGAGGAAGCGCAGCAGCAGCGGCGTAGACACAGCCACCACACGGTCATCATCCGGCACGCCGCCCGTCTGACCCACGCGCAGCCCACGCCCCCGCCGCCCGCCGGCCCTGCCACCGCCTGCTCCCCCGCCACGCTTCTTCTTCCCGGCAGCGGAGCGCTTCATGACAACTCCGACGCACACGCCCCCCGCGACAACCAGCGGCGCCCCCAGGCTGCTGCTGGGTACCTTGGCGCTGACGATCAGCGCCAGCAGGGCCACCATTGTCGACGGGTAAGGCGTGACCTCGATGCTTTTTATGGTCCCGGGTTGGCTGAGGGATGCTAGAGTGGAGCCCGCGCCATCCCCCATGCCCCCAGGCACCTGAACGGAGTTGCTGGCGGCCACCTGGTGTTCTTCTGATACAGCCGCAGGAGGTTTGACAGTGGAGCCACTGGCGTCACTGACCACCAGGGCAGCGGCTAGTAGCCCAGGGGAGCTCTGTGTGTCCTGCCGATCCTGGTCCTGCTGATCCTGGCGCTCGCTGTCCTCGTGAGGCAGCAGCACCTTGGAAGCGGTACAGGACGGGCGGCAGTCCACAGAAAATCCAGGGCAGCAACAGCAACGATAGGAGTAGGAGTGAGACAAGTTTTAAGATGTGCAAATGACACCCGCTTCAGATTCCCCGTCACTTCGTTAAACGTGAAGGCTCCAAGGACCCACCTGCACACGCTGCTGCAAGCTCGGCATTTTCCCTAGCTCCAAAGGCGACACACCAGACCAGAATCTCTCCTCCTCGTCCTCCTCCTCCTCCTCCTCATCCACCTCGTCAGCGTCTGCGCCTGAAGCCGAAACCGCGGATCCTCGCAAGCCTCTGCCCGCTCTGAGACGTCTGGACGGGCCCGCCCGAGACGATGGCACAGGCGCTGATCGGCTGTCTGCCTCCAGATCCCTGTCCACGATGGAGAGGACAGCCAGCTCGCACTCAGGACTGATGTGATCCACCTGGGCTCTGAAGGGCTCGGCATTGCCGGGCTTGAACACCTCCACCTGAACCACAGCCACAGCAATGGAAGATGACTGTAAGGCCCAAACCGAAAGCCCCAGCTGTAGACTGCACCAGCCCGGATTCAGAGCTTTAAAATTCTGGTGGTAACGGCACAAATGAGGCCCAATAGGGCAATAGCCTCGTCAGCCCTGCATCCCAATTGCTCAATTGCCCATGCTAAGCTGTTCGCTTCCCTCCCATACCCCTCGTGAGCCATATGTTTCAAACTGGAGTCCCAGGTACTCGCACATGGCTGACCTCTTGTTCATACATGATATTCCAAGTCGGGGCAGTCCTTCAGAGCACTGCTTCTTTAAGGGTGCTTCAGCTACAAGTCAGCTGCATCATGGCCTTGGCCGGGGGGGGCCAGGCGCAGCAGCCCTGCTTCTCTGACCACCGGCCGGAAGCCGGCCATAGATTGGCCATGATTTAACCAGTGGTGGCTGCCCAGTGTTCCACCTGAGGTGGTCTGTTACGCAGACGCAGATTATCTGAGACGCTGACCCACAGAAACTTCATACCTTGGTACAATACGATACCGCACTGGCTGTGGTTACCAGGTACCGCTTGCCCTCGTAATTGCAGGCAAATGCTGAACGCGATGTGGAAAACAAGGATCCGAGCAGCAGAGGCATGTCGAATCGTGGCCGGTCCTTCACACATTGCAGACGGAACACGCTGAGCCCGCCTTGCATGGGTAGCATGGGTGCATGAGCCGCCTCTGCAACAGGAGCAATGTCCGCCTGCAAGCAAAGCCGGATTCCAGCAGTATCGATGAAGAAACATTTATGCATTGTAAAAACACCATCGCTCCTGGTCCAAGAAAATGGCATCACCTGCTCTGATAATACGGCTGCCGTAGCTGCACCTCTACTGTATCCAGGTGAAGGCAGAAGCCAGGGCCGGCTCTTGAATGAGCACGGGTGCCCATGGCATGAACGTGTTAGCATCTTTCCACTCGCCGATGCCTGTGCCTGTGACCATCCGCTTTTGTGTCGTTCGTTCTTGAGCATGCCCAGTAAGGTACGGGGTCACTCTTTCGCACTGTTGGGAGCTTTTGGCAGGACATTTGTGACACGAGGTAGAATCGAGATGGTGCCCGGATCGTTAACACTCTCTGAATGAGGTTGCGAGCTAATACATCCAAATTAGTGACAGCCACAAGCACGTAATGCCGGGCACTGGATCTAATCAGCTGCCCAAGTCATCGGCTTCAAAATCTGCTCAGCTTGCTGGCGCAGCGTCGAAAAGCTACAATGTGGTGAGTAGATGCATGTTCCTATAACTGGTACAATTAGCTTTCTAACGAGCAGTCGCTGTTTATCAACAGGCTAGCGTATGGGAGCAGGCAGCTGCTCTGAACGAAAACCAGCTGCAGATAATTGAAGACTTGAACCAAGCTTGCTCTCAACGACCCATCCCGCAGCACGTGAGCAAAGTGCAGCTACGCATTCCCCAGATCTTGTACCGGTATTCTCAACGAACTCGAATTTCCATCAGGTTGTGGATGACCGGAGATCTGCTTCCTCTGCCGAAGAAGGGCATGCAGCTGGCACTCAAGCTAAGGGTGACTCCTATGTGGGCACTCTGGAGGATGCCGTGCTTCGAAACACCAATCAGTTCCACAAGTGGCATTCCGAGCTTGAAGCTGCATGCGCCTCTGAAATGGAGGAGAAGTACAAGCGCTACGCGGATCTCTTGAACAGCCACATGTCTTCTTGCGAGACCATTTTGAGCCAGGTGGGGTGCCTGTACATGATGGGCAGGCATGCGTTGGGCGAGTGACGACCTGCGTCGTTTCAACATGCATGACTGCCCAAACTGTTTTGTCCTTTCATTTGATCTTTTTCATCATGGGGCAATGCTTCTGACCTAGGAGGACACCAGCGGATGAAGATACTATGACCTCACCCATGGTTGCCCCTGTGGTTGCCCTGTGGCCACGGTATGCACAGGTGCAAGTGACTTTGGACATGTTTGAATCACTTCTGTCTCAGCATCGCGACGTCGCCCAGCGATCTAAGTCCTTGTACAGCTCTTGCGAGCAGATTGTGAAAGAGAAGGAGCAGCTTGAGGAGTTTGCCGATGCGCTCAGAGCAAAGCTAAGGTATGTCCGACTTGCTTAGGAGCCTACCATGATGGGTACCTTATGTCATGTTCATTACGAAAAGTCCAAAAACCCGTTCCATTCACGTCAGGGGAACATCCTGGACCTCCTGCTTCACATGCATTCCAGTATTTTCGTATTCTGCAACAGCATGCTGTCCCAAGTCTGGGGAGTGGCTGATCCAGGAATCATCTCCCCTGCCCTTTACTGAGCAGGTTCTTCGACGAGTTTGAGGCCGTTTACGCTCAGTTCAATCAGGCGCAGCTTTCCACATCGCTCGACAACGATCAGTTCCTCTCGCTCCTGAAGAAACTGGACGACTGCAAGTCCTATGTGGCCACCAACCCTCAGGTATGCTGAGGAGGTGTGGACGCCCTGAAGTAGGTGGTGTTCTTGCAATGCCACTCAGGACATCTGGCGCCGGGCGTCCTGAGTTGCATTGCGGAACTCTAAAAACCTCAACATGCGTGGCATGCAAGGGACTTTTCCGACACTGCCCACAGAGATTCTTCTTTATTGGTGGAGATGGACCCGCTGTACCTGTCCTACTAGCTTAAATAATTGACTGGATTGATACTGCTCATACAGACCCCCGGGCCTGCATTGCCATGCAAAGGGGATTTAGGAGTATTGTAAGGCTCGATGACTCTGAAAGCTTCTCAACTAGACATCAGTGTTTGCTTCCCAGATTGTGATTGCGCATATTTACATACAATATTCAAGCTGTACCCTCCACCCAGCCTCCGAACTGACCTCTGCACCTGGTTCTGGAACCACATGCCTGATCTGGACCCGTTGACCCTCCCTAGCTCCTCATCTGTACGAGGTTTCTTGCAAGAAGAAGGTCCAGATCTGCTTGAACCATGAACCCCAAACCCTGAACGTCCAACCTAAAACGCAACGCTTTTCACCTCCAGTACGCGGACTCTGGCACATACATGGCCAAGTTCCGTCAGCTGCAGGCCCGGGCCATGGGCGCTGTGCGCAGCAAGGTGCAGGCAGCCCTCAAACATGCTTCGCAGCAGGTGCAGGCCGCAATCCAGGAGGCCGCAGCAGCCACAGCGGGAACCTCCGGCCGGTCCGGTGCAGCAGTTGGTAGCAACGGAGCCCCGGTGCTGGCAGAGGGTGCGGAGGTGTCCCTGCTGTATGTGAGGTTCCGTGCGGCTGCGGAGCCGAGTCTCAAAGGTGCGTTGCTTGTGTGAGGAGGATGCAGGGAGATGTGCACCTCCTCACATGGTCAAGAGAGGTTTTGACTCTCCGCTTGGTGTTTGCTTCAAAAACACTGTAAATCTGTGATGTGGAGTCCAAAGATCATGATATCTTGCATGGGGCATGGCCACCGTCGTACCGTACCCTGCCAGGAAATGCTGCAGCCAGGTTATGTATGACCGCCCAACAAATTGGGTCTGGTAGGGAGGACAGCCAATTGTGTCTCTTGCGTTTCTGTATTTCCTGATTTGATGCGAGGTCACGAACACTTCCTTATCATATGTGAAGTGCGGCTTCATGATTTTTAAATTAATTGAGGCAGCTTGTCTGTTCTCGCCTGGTACCCACATGCCATGTGGCACCTTCACTTCGCAGGCTTGTTCAGGGAGATTGAGTCGAGATCTGTTCGGCCGGAGTATCTGCGCTTGCAGGAGGAGTGCCAAAGCCTGTACTGCCAGGCCAGGCTCCAGCTTATCTCGCCATTTGTACATCAGCGGGTGCAGGCACTCGCGACCCAGGCGCTGCCGCTCCTCGCCCGAAACGGCTGTGAGCACTTGCTGCGGGTGGGTCAAGTGTGTCTATCGAACCTGGTTGTTGATGCGGGGGAGACCTATCCAGCAGTGATTCGGTGGAGCTACTGTTTCGATGTGGACTGCAAAAAGGTCTGCATGTCGGCTCGCCTCTCGCGTGGTGGTGTGTGTGGGGGGGGGGCTGGCGCGAAAAATAAGTTTGACCTCCCATCATCAAAAAAATCGACAAAGGCCCCTGGCGGACAACCAGCACACCCTCATGCCTCCGGAATTGAGTCTTGCCTTAATATCTCGGTCAAGAAGCAGAATTTCAGGCTAAATTAAGAAGGGGTGTAAGCCAAGCAGCTGATCAGTGTGTGTTCTCTCAGTATCGTCCATTCTAGCTGGTTGTCGAAAAATAAATGACCAAACAAACAAGAAAACTTATGCATGGGATCCAGCCCGGGATACCGGTAACCGACTGACTGACTGACTGACCGACCGACCTGAAGTACCGGGTAAGACACTAATGCATTACTTCAGCTTGGACATGTGCTGCTTAACCACCTCTCCCTTACGCTCTCTATTAGCCTCCTAGCCCAGCACCCCGCACAGTCCTCAGCGCTGATGGCAGATCTCGCCACACCTGCCTGCGTTCGCTGCTGACCAGAGTGGGCTGACCGCTCGTGGTCTGTGGAAGATGGTAGTTCCGCACATGAGGACGGACGGCACCCGCAATGCTCTTACAGATGGTGCAAGCCACTGGCCTGTTGGTGCATGGTTTGTGGACCGAAACCTTCCCAGCAGCCACATATGACATCTTGTAGTTCGGGGGGGGGAAGAGCTTCGATGCCAGTGTGCTCCTGTGAGAGCCTTTGACCGAGTCAGGTCAGGCACAGGCCTGACGCCCTGTCTCTTTACAAGGGTAGGGGACGGTAGGGGCGGGTACGGGGGGGTAGGGGAGGGTAGTTTTGTGATGGCGGGGGATGGCGGGAGTGTACCGGAGAACGGCCAGCCGCAGGCCTCAACACCACGGGGCTCCATGCCACAGGCCGTAGCCTATGTCACAGGCCGTAGCGCATGTCACAGGCCATCGCACATGCCACAGGCCGTAGCACATGTCACAGGCCATAGCACATGCCACAGGCCGTAGCACATGTCACAGGCCATAGCACATGCCACAGGCCGTAGCACATGTCACAGGCCGTCGCACATGCCACAGGCCGTAGCACATGTCACAGGCCATAGCACATGCCACAGGCCGTAGCACATGTCACAGGCCATAGCACATGCCACAGGCCGTAGCACTTTGACACGTCAAGATGTGCACCCTGCCTGGCAATCACATACCGGTAGCTGATAGGTTGACCTTCTTCCCGCAGCCTCCTTATCTTTAGCCGATCAGCCCCTCTCTTGTACTCGTTCCCCAGTCAATGGTTCCTTAGAGCTGACGAGTTGCCTGCGAAAGAGCTGATCACTTGGCCACAAAGCTCACGTGCAGCCGTCTTATCATCCCTTGCTGAAATCACATTGCATTTTTTGAAACAATTATTCATGAAAGATTGCTTCGAAAGAAATTAAAACATTTTGCAGATAAAGGGGATTTTACTTGAGAAAAAAAGGGCTGAATAGCAGCAGTGCTTGTGCTTGGGAAGCCGCCCCACCCTGGCCCCCTCCTCCATTGCCAGGATGGCATGCCAAGGGGTTATGATGTCAGTGCTTGCCATCTTTTATGGCGCAAATCGACTGTATTTCACATGGGGAATGCAGAGGCTTTTGCTGATGCATGTAACAGCTCTCTTCTCAACCTGATGCATACAAATAATTACCTTTATTGTGTTTTTATTGCTTTTTGTGAGACCCCCCAACCTCCCCACCACTACTTTGCCCCCCTATCTCACCTACCCCTTGGCCAAAATCATCTTGAGACCAGATTTAGAGAGCTCCCATCATCTCATCGGTATAACTTTGGATGGTGGGGTACAGTGGTACGCAAGTTTACCCTTTGCCCTCCCTTGACTCGATGCCCCTTTCTTCCTCTCTGAGTCTAGTAGAGCTAGTATTTTTCTTACTGTTTCAAATTCCAACGACATCCGCTTTTGCCCATGTCAGATTGCCCGCCTGACGGAGCGTGCCATGCAATCGGGCCATGCAATCGAGCAAGAGATGCATACGCTTTTGCCCGTGTCAGATTGCCCGCCTGGCGGAGCGTGCCATGCAATCGGGCCATGCAATCGAGCAAGAGATGCATACGCTTTTGCCCATGTCAGATTGCCCGCCTGGCGGAGCGTGCCATGCAATCAGGCCATGCAATGGGGCAAGAGATGCATACGTTTTTGCCCATGTCAGATTGCCCGCCTGGCGGAGCGTGCCATGCAATCGGGCTATACAATGGGGCAAGAGATGCATACGTTTCTTTATCTTTCGGGGACTAGCTGGTAGCTGTTGAAGCAAGAACGGAATCAGGTCGTCAAGTCTGCTCCAGTTCCAGCGTCTGCTCCCCCCTCTTCCCCCCCCTCCCCTTGCCTGATCGTCAAGTCTGCTCAAGTTCCAGCGTCCCTGTGACAGGAAAATCTTGTAAACCGTACATACATCCAAGGGATAAGTAGTCACTGCTGCTAAAAAAAATCCTTTGTTTATTTTAGTATGCCTCTGACCACCACCAATGGGCACCAAACCTTGACCGGCCTATGACCAGTTGCTCGAGCTACCGGGCTTGCTACCCCAAGCTCTGCCGGCTGGAGTTGTAGCCAAAATGTAGCTGAAGCAGCCTAGAATCAAGATTGTCCTCGTCATCACGCAGGTGGGCCAGCTGGAGGCGCAGCTGTTTGAGCAGTTCTTCAGCTCTGGGGCAGCGGCGGCGGTCAACGGCAACAGCCCTCACAAGGCAACATCCATCACAACAACTGGCAATGGGGCGGCGCCGGCTCCCAGCTCTGCGGCGGAGCAGCTGGTGCAGGTGATGGCCTATGAGGAGGGGGCACTAGAGGTCCTCTGAAGTATGAGTCTTAATTGTAGGGCATGTCTGCTCCGTAAACCTATGCTCCACTGGGTCCAAAGCAATGGCGTGAAAGCAGAGGTCCCATATTGCCCACGTTTAGTCAAACTTGAGTTTTCCCACTTGAGAAAGCATGGATGAGAGCCCCTCCCACTTTATGTTCCCAAGATTGGAACAAAAAAGTGTACGAAATCATCACATTATATCTTGACAAGCAACATCAATATTTAGTGATGTGTATACTCGATAACAACTGTCCCTATGGAGTGAAGCAGAAATCCTGTGTCCGTCTCTGACACTTGGGGGTGTTATGTCAGTTGCATGTCGAATTTCCAGCAATTTTGCCTCGTTTGCCACATAGAATCCAGCAGCTACATCCAGGCCAGATCAGTGCCCCGAGGCATGTGCTGATCAGGGCTGACACCCTTGTTGTGTCACCCCACGCTCTACTGATTTGAGCACTAGAAGCTAGCTTGAACCCGCCTGGCGTTTAAGAAGAATCGACAAACGTAAGTTGTAACTGCCAAAAGTCGCCAAGGGGCGAAAGTCAGGCCATACTGAACATGGGCATATGCCCATTCAATCAGGGGGACATTATATATCCCAAAGGCAATTACCAAAGCCCAACTTGTCAGCTCTCATGGGTTAAAAGATACAGCAAAGCCAAGCCCTCTAAATGGGCAGTTTAAGAATTGCCCATTACTGTCAATGTACCCTTCCTTAATGGGCCCTCTAGCACAACCTGATTGTATCCCCTGGCTGTGTGGGCGGGGGTCGTCCTGCTGGATCCTGTGTGTCGTCTTGCACGGCATCCAACATCAAAGTCTGTGGGCCTCAGGGTTGGAGGATTGTGTATGAAGGTGTCACTAGGATATTGATGTAATTTACGGTACGTACGTGTCCTTGACTGTAAATTGCCAGTGGAAGAACACAAAGAGGCATCTCGTGACATGTGGAGAGGTTATAAGCCTGAAGGGTCTGATGCATGTCCATATTTCACCGTACTTGTGTGACGTTGGTGATGTCCACACTGTACCATACATGTGTGATGTAGGTGATTTTCACACTGTACCGTACTTGTGCGAGGCATGTGATGTTCACAGTGTGCCGTACATGGGTGATGTTCACGTTGTACCATACTTAAGTGATGTAACTGATGTTCATACTGTACCAGACTTGTGTGATCTGGCTGATGTTCATACTGTACCGTATTTGTGTGATGTAGCTGATGTTCACACTGTACCGTACTCGTGTGATGTAGCTGATGTTCACACTGTGCCATAATTGTGTGATCTGGCTGATGTTCATACTGTACTGTACTGCCATGGCGTAGGTGATGGAGCCTCTGTGCACAGTGCTGTACGATGTGTTGCGACCCCTGGTGGTTCAGCTTCAGGACGTGGACGAGCTATGTGAGCTGGTGGACATCCTCAAACACGAGGTGGGGCCAATGGGACACAGGCTGGGCGGAAGCAGGTGGGGGACAGGCTGAGGGGGGGGGAAGAGTGGGGAAGTGGGCGGAATGGCTGGGATGGAGTGTCAGCTTTGATGTTGAGGATGAGACGGAGCGCGTCTTGTGTACCTGCCACACAACCATGTTGGGGGATGTGACATGATGATGTGCGCCTGCTTTCTGAATGAAGAGGGTTGTCTGTCACAGCCCTCCCTCGTGCATCACTGCCTGCCCTTTTTATCCAATAATTGCTCCCCCCCTGCGCGCAGGTGCTCGGTGATCAACTGAGCCGGAGGGGCCCGGGTGCAGAAGCCCTCGTGCCCACACTGAGCCGCACCTTGGCTGACGTGCAAGCACGGCTCATCTTCCGGTGCCAGGCGAGCACCTGGAATTTGCAACCTTTGTTAGATAGTCAGGATGCTGCTGCATCCCGGACACCATTGATTATTTTCAGGAATGTTTAGGATTTGGACCTTTTTGTGGATGGAATATGGCTGCGTCGCTGCTAAGATTTGAGCTGAAGCCTGAAGTGATCACTTATCCCATGCATGCATCCTCCTGACCATGCCAGGCTTACATCAAGGATGATGTCGCTTCATACCACCCGAGCTCGGATGACCTGGACTACCCTGGAAAGCTCCTAAGGGCTTCACAGGAAGCGGCTGCACAGGCAGGCAGCAGTGACGGAGGTGATGCAGATGAGGGTGCCTCCCCCGACCAGCCTGAAAGGCAGGGCAGCGAGGCAGGGAGCGGGGAGACCAACGGCGACAAGGCCTCAGCCAAGGCGGTGTCTGCTGCTGGACAGGTGAGCCCAAAACCTGCCCGGGACGCTTGCCATGACGCCAATGTTTCTTTCCAGCTACATTTCAGCCGCCTCTTGGCCTCAGAGGTTCAAAGGCCCTCTTGGCCTCAGAGGCCCAGGGGCCCGATGCACGGACAGCCATGCTGCTTGGGCCTGTGTCTGTAGGCCAATCATGTCTGGGCTTCAATCGGGACTTGAACGTTTAGGGGCGGCCCGCTGAATGTTGCCTTGTAGCCGGGGAAAATGCATGGCACCCTTCCTGATACATATGCGCGGCCCGGAATGGTCCGAACCCAATCAATTTATGCTGGGCGTTTCCTCTCCCCCACACATAGCTGCTGCATTATTTGTACATGGTGAAATCCTTTTTTCGTCCGCCTGACGGGTCTGCCTGAACCCTCATTTTGCTTGCCACCAGCGTTCTGCCTGAAGCCTCATTTTGCTTGCCACCAGCGTTCTGCCCAGGCCGCTCAACAGTCCTACGCGCTGCTGTACCCCCCGGTCCAGTCAACGCTCCTGTGCCTCTCTAAGCTGTATCGTGCGGTGGACTCTCGGATCTTCAGCGGGCTGGCACAGGAGGCAGTGGCAGCATGCACTTTGTCCATACAGCAGGCAGCTCGGCAGGTAGGAGCCCTGGGATGCGCAGTTGATGTGCGCTGCTGGGCAGCCCAAGACTGAACGTGACACTGGAGTGGTGCTGCATGGGGGATCCCTGATCCGATGCACAGATGCCCGCTATCATCTCTGCGCTTCGCTCAGGCCTCTCCTTTGCCAAACAATTCCACGGTGTTTATTTTTTTGCGCACCAGGCCAAGTATATTCAGGCTGCGGGACGATGAAGACTGGGCCAATGGGGACCAAACCTCAACAGCCGAGGTTTGGTCCCCATAACGGGAACCGAACCTTGACCGCTGTTGTGCTGATCCCAGTGCAGATGGACTGGCGGCCTAAGCAGCAGGGCTTGCTGCTCCAAAATCCTAGTTTCTGCAGGACGTGATGTAGCTAAATTGGAGCTGTCGTGTAGTGTCCTAAACAGTCCCCCCCCCCAACCCCACACACACCCTTCCCCTCCTCGTGCTGGTGCGCTGCCTGCAGGTTGCGCAGCGCTCGGGCCCGATGGACGCCCAGCTGTTCACCATCAGGCACCTGCTGTTCCTGCGCGAGCAGATTGCGCCGTTTGACGTTGACTTCTCCGCCTCAGACATTGACCTGGACTTTTCACACATGCGCGACCACATGCGCCGGATCCTGTCGGGGGAGGCGTCCCTGTTTGCAATGTCCTCCAGCAACGCGGTGGTCAGGATGCTGGGGACAGGAGGGCCGCGTGTGTTGCATTACAGGGTGAGTCATGGCAGACATCTGTATCGCTTTGGGGGGAGATGAACACAGACGAGACCGTATGGACGTGATGGGATGAACAGAAAGTAAACCATATGGGTGATTGGGGATGGACATGGACTATACCATATGGGTGATTGGGGATGGACCCTGGCCTCCTTATGATCTGGCCCATCCTCACATACCGGTAGTCGTTTTTCTTGTCTCTGCCAGCTGACACCCGTACATGGATTTTGTTTATTTCACTGGCTTTCAGGCCATGCAAGCTGCATTTCTTCGAAGAAATGTCACACGAGGTTCAAACATTCTGTAAACATCCCCTTCAAATGAACTTTGGTGGTGGCAGGATTTGCATGCTGCCGATTGCGACTCTCACTCCTCCCTGCTCACCTGCCACCTGAAAGGGCTTGGCCCCTGCGCCCCTGTATGCCCCGCTGCCCATTCTCAGGTGGACAGCAAGAAGGAACTAGAGAAGCAGCTGAAGGGCGTGTGTGAGGCGGTGATCATGGCGCTCACCAAGGTGGCCGTGGAGCCAATGCTTGGCTTCATCACCAAGGTCACAGCAGTCAGGGTGGCGGCTGTGGCCAACCCCAAGACGGCCAGGCCTATCAGGGAGCAGGTAGGGGGCTTGGAAAGCAGTCAACAAGCATCAGGGAGCAGGTAGGGGGCTTGGAGAGCAGTCAGCAAGCATCAGGGAGCAGGTAGGGGGCTTGGAAAGCAGTCAGCAAGCATCAGGGAGCAGGTAGGGGGCTTGGAAAGCAGTCCGCAAGCATCAGGGAGCAGGTAGGGGGCTTGGAAAGCAGTCCGCAAGCATGCACCTGGGCGAATAGCATGATTGTTTCAGGGCATGCCAGATGCCTGAGGGGTCCTGCGGGGCTGCCACTGCTGGGCCTAGTGTGGCGAAGCGTCCAAACCTTGTCGGGCCTGTGGACTGGGGTCCAATCAGCAGTGTTTACTGCACCAGCCTCACACGGCGATAGACTGGATGTAGCTGACCTGTGCAAGTGTAGCTGAAGCACCCCAAAATAAACACATGTTTACACAAGATATGGCGGCGGGATTTCTACCACACTCTTTGGTCCCGGAGCATGAAGCATCATACGTCATGTCAAGGGGCGGGGTTCGGCAGGACGCACAGTTTAGCATGATGTGCGTGGGCACTTGTGAGCTCCACATGAGTGCCCTAGTGCCTGATGGCCCTGCTTTAATGGCGCTTTTGATGCCCCGTTGCAGGCATTTGCTTCCCCGGCCAAACTGTCTGAAATTGTGTCGCGAGTCAGCGAGGCGCTGGAGGGACCCCTGCCTCAGGCTGTGTCACGCATGCGCCTGTACCTACCTAACCCTAGCACACACGCCATCCTGTTCAAGCCCGTGAAAATCAACCTGGTGGAGGCGCACGCACAGGTCTCGCAGCTACTGCAGGCGGAGTACCAGCCGGACGAGGTGGCACTGGTGAATCTCAAAGGAACGGATGAACTGAACTCCCTGCTGAGTGCAATGGATTGATGAGCTGAGCTTTTATTTGTATGCCCTATGTGCCATGCACAAATAGTTAACGGTATGCTTGGATGGAGTAGACTGCTGTGATCTGTTGTTGATATTTTGAATGATCAGCTTTGAATCTTGTAATGGATAGGGCGGATGCCAGAAAGCAGGCAGGGAACAGACGGGCTGCTCTAGAATTTCTGTACAAAATTTTAATTGGAATCTATGCGGAATCTATGTCTGAATTCACATGCAACCGGTTCAGCCCATCTACAAGACGGGCGACCTCCTTGCCCCGGTAACTGCTGGCCCATTGCCATCACGAGCGTGCTGTACCGGCTGTATGCTAGCAGTTGCTGATCCGTGGGCACGCTTACATGAGCACATCCCTCCTGAACAGTTCAGCTTTCAGCAGCGCCGTAGCACGCTCAAGGCTGCATTTGTCTTGAGACACGCAGTTCATGCGCACGGCCTGGGCAGCTGCAGGCCGTGGCAAACTGCACTTGGCCTTTGTTGATTTCACCAAGGCCTGTGACTGTGTGCCACAGGAGCAGCATTGGCAGCACCTGTCTCAGCGGCTTCACATGCCTTTTCGCTTGTTACGCGCTGTTCAAGCGCTCCACAAAGGTGCAGTCTACACGCTTACATACGGCAATGAAAGCACTGCCCCTGTGCCTTGCACCCGCGGTGTTAAGCAGGGATGCCCACTCAGCCCCCTCCTTTTCAGCCTCAATATCAGCGATCTCCCGGGCATGATCGCAGCCCAGTGCCCTGCTCAGAGCATTAAGCTGGGGGCGGGGCCACGACTCCGGTGCCTCTGATATGCGGATGATCTCACCCTGCTAGCCAGCAGCCCGGCAGCGCTGCAGTGCATGCTAGATGCCCTGCGTGAATATGCGGCAGTTAAGCAGCTCTAGGTCAACGTTAACGAGACAGAGATATTGGAGTTTGGCAGCCGCTTAGCTGTGCAGCACCGTGTCCAGGATTTTAAGTTCTTGGGCATCATCCAGCACCAGAGCGGCAGCATGAGGAAGGCCATGCAGGGAAGAGAGGTGCCGTGCCTTTACGCGTTGCTCCGTGTCCACCGCATGGCCGCCAAGGTGCACCTCAGGCATCATCGGCCCATGCGTCCGGCTCGCGTCTGTCAATGCAGCGCCTGCGGTCAACTATGGTGATGTGGTGTGGGCCATCGATCGCCTTAGGCCGCGGCATTGCCTCAAGAGCAAGATGCAGTCCAGCTTCCTTCAACATCTGCGCCAGGCTGCAGAGGCTACCTCCGTCCGCTGTCAGTTGGGGGTAATGAGGGAGCTGCAGATCCAGCCGTTACAGCAAAGTCGGTGGCAGCATGTACTTCGCTTCTACAACGCAGCGGTCGCACAAGCAGCACAGCAAGACAGCGCACTCATGGCGGTAGCCATGGCGCCCGACATGCAGCTCGCTGTCAAACAGGGCATCAGAGGGCGCAATTGGTGCAGTGATTTATTAGGTGCCTTGCTGGAGCTGGAGATGGGATCAGCCGATCCCAAACTGCGTCAGCCAGCAACTGACCTACAGCCACTGCCTGTCAGAGAGGTGCTAGCGCTAGTTGATGCAGCATACCAGCGGGCGCAGCTGGCAGAGGGGATCGCACCTGGTTTCAGTCTTAACTTAAGGTATGGGGTAAAGTTTTTTTAAACTTATTTCCGGATTTTCACGGGGGGGCACAAAATAACTAAGAACACCCCATCCTCGAAATGATGGAGCTTGACGAGAGCTTTCCATATCTGGTCTTACAATGCTTTTCGGCCCAACGGTACCTGAGGTTCAGAGATACAAACAATGAGGATTTCGTAGATTTCACGAAAACTCATTTTGCGAATAACATTTCATCCCAGAGAAAACTGCATGATATGAAGATCTCACTACGTAGGGTAGGGCCAGGACTTTCCTACGACCCCCTATGCATGGTCAACGTTAGTTTTTTGAGGCCGAGATACCCTCCCAAAAGTCTTTAGATGCAACTCCAATGTCGAACGGATGAATTATGAAGGATTAGGGTGTGGATGGGGTCCATAAATCTTCTTTCTACCCCCCCTCGGATTTTCATAGCGATAGATGATTGTCCCATCATCCTCATAACTCCCTGAGTGAAAAACACTTTCCCAATCAGATAATTGAGGGCCCACATGGATGCTGCTCAATTAAAATATTCACAAGGTAGAGGTACACACATATGTACAACCCAATAAGTATATCCAGGATTCAGGATCAGTGAGCAACTTGTAACCAGTTGCACTGCCTCAGGGCAGTTCACTACAGCTTTAAGTCCTACATATCATTTCGTTGCAGAAGTCCCTAGTCTCAAACCTAAATAATAAAACTCTTGGAGTCAATACACAAACCGAATGAAATACACACTGCCGTTCGCCAACAGTGGACAAGGCAACAAGTTTTCCAAAAGAAGAACCCATAAGGGTACAATCCCAGTACAATCCAACATCCTCTCTAGTTCTTCGCTAATGGTTGTGCCACGGTCAGAGCGAACAGCCTCATCAACATAAGGATATCCGCGTTCATGACAGTATCACCGGACTACAATCAGCCAGTCAACCAGATCAGCCCAGGCCCTATTTTACATTTTCCTACTCAATACAATTTTCCGCCCCCCTAAATACTCTGCCCTGTCTCTGCCTACACCTTCGACACCGGCAACACAGCGCGGACGAACGCATGCGGCAACGACGCAAATTTTCGCCACTTGGGTACGTAAGCGCGCTTGGTGAAGTTGTCGTAGTCATTTGCCTCAATGGCGTCCAGAATCTGGCGGTACAAGATCAGAGCTGACCTGTATAGAGGAGGGGAGACGTTGTACATGAAGGAAGTGATAGGGGTGAGGCGCAAGCTCAGACTTCCGAAAGAGACTTAACATAGGACAGGTACGAACTAGGACGGGCAAAATAGGGGGGGGGAGGGGGGGATTCTCTCTTCAGGAAACAGTGTTCTTGGAGGAAAGAGGAAGATCAGCTGACCTGCGGCGTAGCAGCACACAGGACACATATATGATATATCCCACATTCTTTCCCACACAGGCCAGGTGCAGAACTCCCTGACCCTGCCTTACCAGACTGGCCAGCGGGCCTTGGCATCCAGGAAGTCGACCCCCTCCACAGCATCCTCAAAGCACTGGTGAGCTCGCGCAATCTGGAACTTCATGAACTTGCGCCAGCGCTCATCTTCACGGCCAGATTCTGGCGAATGGATCCCGGCAAGGACCTGCCACATAAGTGAAGCATCGAGTCAGGCAATGCATACATTTTGTTGATTCAGAAGATAAGGGAATACGGGATGCATGCAGAGCATGAGAGCTCTACAATGAAACATGGGCACAATGGAACTCCAGTACAACAAGGCATTTCCTCATGCATACCTCCTCTTCCGTTATGTTGAACTGTCGCAGATCCTGCATGGGCACGTAGATCCTGTTGCGCTCCTTAACATCCTCTCCAACATCCCGCAAGATGTTGGTGAGCTGATTGGCGGTGCCCAAGGCCAGTGCTGCTTTGTACACACGCTCCATGGGACCCTGACGTATAAAAAAACGTGGTGTGAATAGGTCTCCAGAAACAGCGAGAATGCAGGGGTAAAGCTGCATGGCTGGCTGTAGCTCTGCCATGTGGAAGGCATTTCTTCAACTGACCCAGGGCATACTCGGTGAGCTACTCACCTTAAAGTTTGGGTCGATACCCATCACAGGCATGCTCATCAAGGCAACAGTGCCAGCGACGCGATAGCAATATTCGTACAGCTCGTCAAAAGTCTCGTATCTTGACTTTTTCAAGTCCATGCGCATGCCGTCGATCATGTCACGGAACGGCTGAATCTCTAGTGGAAAGCGGGTGATGGTGTCGGCTAGAGCTGCGTCCAGGATGTCGTAGGGTCTGCCTTCAAAGATGGACTCTAGTCGCTGCTCCCAACGGTCCAATGCCTGCGGGGGAGTTGGGCAGATCGTTGGCTGTGTCGGAACGAATCGAGGACACGATTAGTGCTTGCTTACCTCAGGGGTTATCTGGTTTGCGTTAGGACCGTCGACGAGTTCATCAGTGCGTCTGCACCAAACGTAGATGGCCCAGATAGCCTTGGCTTGCGCTGGTTCCATCAGCTGTGTTCCGAGATAAAACGTCTTGGCATATTCCGAGGTGACCTCGGCACACCGTTCGTAAGCTTCATCCAGAACTTTCTTGTCCCATTTCATTTTGGGAACAGGCAGTCCATTGGGATAGCGCTTGTGCTGCTCGATACAAAGGCGCATCGCATGCTCTTCCACCGCCTTTCCTTGAAGCCCGGCTGTGTTGCTGTTATTGATGCTAGCGCCACCTGATGTGCTAGGCTGATTGCCGCTGACGCCAATACTTTCACCAAAGCTCCAAGCTCGGCGCTCGGGAGCCATCGTCCCGACGGACACCATTCGCATTCTGGTCTTAGAGGCCAAGCCCATCAAGACCGGTCGAGACTGGACATTACTGCATGGAAAAGATTTCATTACAGCCTGTAAAACACCTGCAAGATGGAATTCAACAACATTTTGGTCGTATAAGTCTGTGGCGTCAACACTGATGCGTCCACATAGTGCCTCAAGCAAATCAAGAGCGCAGGTCGTTTCAAATCATGCACTTCACGAAGCTCAATTTAACCCTTCTCCCTGCGTAGCAATCGCGCACACTTCCGTCACATACCGTGGATGCCCGTCCGTGGAAGAAGGTCGTCGTGACGTGGCTTATATTGAACAGGAATGTAAAGTGGTTAAGAATAATGAATTAACTAGTCAAGCACTTATCTCTGTGGTGGCATGTGAAGAGACATGCCCGTTAGCGCTCCAGAAACCACATGGTGCGGAACCAGCTTGGCAAATGGCAAGCCGCTCAAAAGCCACGGTCGGCACACGCGGAGATGCTTGGGTGGGCTGGTCTAGTTAGAAGTCCGAACAGGGCGACGGCTGTACACACTATAAAATCTCAGGCTGCAAACCTCTCAGCGAGCGAAGATGATGGTGAAGTTCACTCACCAGATCTCAAGTCGCGTTTAGGATACCCGCATTTTGGGGGGCCCAAAAGGCAACCCCAAAGCACCCTTGAAGTCCCCTAAAAAAGGTGCCCCAAAGCTGCTAAAAAGGGTGAAATCAGGTCTGAAAATCGGGTGACCTGAAAAACACCAGTGAGCAAGCAAACAAATGTCCATGGAGCAGGGCGATTATCAAGACCTTGCAGCAAAGCTGCTGCAGCACCAGGAATATGGGGTCGCGGGCTGCACTGAGGACCCCAGTGTCATCAAGGACTTGCTGGACAGCATGCGGGAGCTCCAGGACATTGAGTCTGGCCGGGAGCGCCCAGCCATCCTAGGGCCTGTGCAGCACGATGAGTACATCGAAGAGGCTACGGTGATGAACATGAAGCACCTCATCCGAGGAGACAGGGCACGGGACGTCATTGCCTACATCCAGGAGGAGGGCATGATCAAGCTGGGCGAATTCGAGATGAAGGTCAGCAGCGGCGGCGGCCAGACGTACCAGATCCACAGACAGAGGCCACAAACATCAGCAAGCATCGGATGATGGGTGCTCATGTTTTCAAGCACCAGCATCGCCATGCTCCATGCCCCAAGATCACAACGCTCCTCATCCACTCACGCCATACGCATCTCGGTCAGGCATGTTGACCTGGCAAAATACTTATACAGAATATGCCTGATCATGATTCACAATACTTATTGGTCAACAATTCCTGATCATGATACACAAAACTTATTGATCAACAATTGCGGCAACGCACAGGTGCTCACTGCGCAACAACGCCTCATGCATGCACCGCACCCTTCCTCCTCATGCATGGACGACACCCTTCCTCCTCATGCATGCACGACACCCTTCATGCACGAAACCCTTCATGCACCAAATTCCTCATGCACCTCGGTCATGCGCTTTTAGGACCACATGGTGACCAAGGGCTTCGGCAAGGAGCCCCTCCTAACCATGGGCCAGAGGCACCTCGACTGCGACTGGGAGCATCTGTGGCGCAGTTTTCTGTCGGAGCGCCACGGCCATGCCTCAAAGCATGAGAGCTGGAGTACCTCAGTCGTGCTCGAGGCTCATGCGGTCAAAATCAGAGATGCTGCGGCACCAGGTGGGCCTCTGCCTTGCTTTAATCACACATCAGCTAAAATCCAGCTTCATCGCGGCCCACATCCGGGGGGCACTGGGTCCAGCAAAAAAGCAAGCCCTGCTGCTCGGGCCGTTCGGCCGTAGGCCAGTCATTATTTGGTCCCAATCAGTCCAGACGTGGCTGCCTGGCAGGCCCTGAAGGCGGTCCAGTGCACTCTTAAAACGACACTCACGGGCTCACTGTGTCAGCCCTCAGGTCCATCAAGTCCCTAGTACTGCCTGGGACATGTGCTTGTCACACAGCACGGGGATCCTTTGAGGCTTTACCGGTAGAGCTCTACCGGTAGAGCCGTCCCCAAGGTCTGGGCTGCTACTTTGCCGCACTCAGGGGTACAGCACACACACTCAAAGGGTTGATGTGAGCTGTTGCTTGTCACCTGAAGCCTAGTGCCTCCAAAGAATTGTGCACATGCTCTGTCACGTGACTACACGAGTCTTCGTATGAGCTGTCGCCTAATGCTCTGTGTCGTCACCTGAGCCGCCACTTGTCACTTGATGCAAGGAGGAAGGGGCTAGAAACAGTGCTGCCGAATACGGTCCTCACGCTAGCTGAATTGCGTAGCTGAGTTTCAGTCATTGTAATTTCAAGGCAAATTCAGCTACTTTCATCCGGAGAGGACCATTATTACTTGCAATGGCACAGCACTGACTATCTTTCCTTCTGCCTTGCCAGGGTCACGAGGTGTGCTCCAGCCCCTTCTCAAACGCTACCAGGCTGGTGGCTGCCCGGTGTCTGTATTCGGGCTTCCGGTGGTTCAAGCCATCGTACACCTCAAGTGGAACACGTGGGCCGCACGCTTCCTGGTCTACGAAATGCTGACCTTCGCTGTGGGTTTCATTAACATGCTGGCCGACCCTCGCTATGGGTGGCATTAAGACGCTGCGGGCTGCAGGGCATGTTGCATGCATGCATGTGCACCATGCACCATGCACCGTACACAATGCACCATGCACCGTACACCGAACACCATACACCATACACAATGCACCGTACGCCATGCACCATGCACCAAACGCCATGCACCATGCACCATGCACCGTACACCGTACACCATGCACCATGCACCGTACACCATGCACCGTACACCATGCACCGTACACCATGCACCGTACACCATGCAACGTACACCATGCACCATGCAACGTACACCATGCACCGTACACCATGCCCCATGCACCGTGCCCAAAGGTCTGGCCTGACCTGTGGAGCCCTCAACATTACAGCTCCACACCCCTCCTAGCATACCCAGTAATTACTGTGGGATACAGCCCGACGGGTCGCCTGCTGCGTGCGCAGGTGTGGCTAGGTGCCTTTGTCGCCTTCACGCTCCTGTTTGAGGATGAAGACCCGAGTGTGACGCTGATACAGCTCTCTGGAAGCGCACGAGGCCAGGCCACAATGTGGTGCTGCGCCGTGTCCCTCATGGCCATGCTGCCGTTCTTGTACATGGAGGTAAATTGAGGTGTAGAGGTAGCAACGGCATGGCATGTCGCCCCCTGAAATGAGTTGTGCACGGCTTTGCATATTTCTCCTTGGATCTTTTAGGCAAGCACCGGCACATCTGCTTTTTGGCCTCTGCCAACTTGGACAAGTGAGGTGCGGGTGGCTGGCCGGGGGTGCCGGCTCACCCTGACGGTTCACACATGTGGGGGGCGGGCAAGCTCAAAGCGAGTGTTACACTAACGAAACCGCAAAACTGAAAAGAAAGTGAGAAGGAAAGGCTTGGTTAGACTGGGTTGATCTAGTTTTGTTTCATGTGTGAGACCTATTGGCTTTCACATGCCGCGGCGACCTTCTGAACCCTTTGGCCATCCCGCCTCCCCCAGGGATGCACCATAGCGGCCTACGGCGTGGGCTGGTTCAATATCTGGAACGAGGTGGACATGGTCAGCTACCTGCTGCAGGTGAGGGGGGGGTGCGTGGGTGGGCTCTACTGGATAGGGGGGAGAGGATGGGAAGGGGGGCTTCATGGGAGTTGGGGAAGGGGGGGGGGGGGAGCTTCAGGGTAGGGGGTGAGGGGGGGCGCAGGAGGGGAGGGGGGTGGGGGGGTGCACTAGGTGCCGTGCTGCACTGCCCCCTGATTGCTGTCCCTGCAATCTTGCTCATCCGGGATCATTCAGTGCTTGAAAGCCACCTTCGGCAGGCTGCTGGGCAGGCATCCCTGGCCCAATATGGACCAAACCTTGGCCAGGCCGGTGGCCCGAGAAGCGGGGTTTGGTTTCCACTTTAAACCTAGGTGGCGCCAGGCCATCTAGACTGAGAAGCTGTGTTGTAGCTGAAGCACCTGCTTGCCTTCCGTGGGCGTCAGGGTATCATCACCTTCCTCTACTTCAAGCGCCACGACTTGGCCTCCAATTGGTTCTCCGTCCTCCTGGCAGCGCAGCACCTGCTGCTGTGGAGCAAGCTACACTACTTTGCCAGGTCGGTGCACCTGGCGACTCGGCAGTCCCTGTGGCTGGAAAATATCAGTGCCGTGCCAATGACGGTCCTTACGGTGGCTGAGTTACGTAGCTGAGTTTCAGGCACTGTATTTTAAAAAGGCAAATTCAGCTACTTTTACCCACAGGGGTCCGACATGACCAGCAGGATTTCTGAATTACGGTGCAATGGCACAGCACTGCTGCAAATGCTGGGTGCTTTCATGGCCTCGTATACACCCCCCCTTCAAACCTGGTATCCCCATCAATTTCTGCACCCACTTATCAAGCACATCATCCCCATCCAACGCAAAAGATCAGCAGGCCACGATGCCAGATCGTCAGCGATGCCCCTCCCCGCCTGCTTTCAGCATGTTCAATCCGGATTCAAGCCCCTGCCCCCTCCTACCTGCTCCTAGTCCCTGCCCCCTCCCACCTGCTCCTAGCCCCTGCCCCCTCCCACCTGCTCCTAGTCCCTGCCCCCTCCCACCTGCTCCTAGCCCCTGCCCCCTCCCACCTGCTCCTAGCCCCTGCCCCCTCCCACCTGCCCCCTCCCACCTGCCCCCTCCCACCTGCTCTTAGTCCTTGCCCCCTCCCACCAACTCCTAGGGTGTTCAATCCCGCCAAGAACCTGCTGGTGGAGACGCTGATCATCGTCTTTCAGGACATGGTGTGGTTCCTTCTCTTCCTCGTCCTAATTATGATGGGCTTCGCTTTTGCGGTATGTCCCTCTGGCTTTATAAAGACGCCTTTAATTGAGGAGGTCCCCTTGAGTAGCAACACGGAGACACCTTCGATACAGTTGCATGGAGACGCCCTCAATGCAGTTGCATGGAGGCGCGCTACCTCAATGAGAGGCTGGGAGTGCATGCATGTGATTCTTCCTTGCTGCTTCCCTATCCAAGGCTACCCAGGACCCTAGGCTATCCAAGGCTATCCAAGGCTACCCAGGACCCTCAAAGGTAGCCGTCTTGATTGCATCATCAGCATCATCATCATCATACCGGTATTGCTTTATGGCTGTTTTGTTCTTTGAGAAAAGGCTGAAAGAAGGCTGGGAGTGATGCAATGGCGTGTCTCACCGTTTGAACTGCCTGGTCGCGGTAATATGCCCGAATCGTTACTCCTTCCTGTTCCTCCCTCTCGTTCAGTTTTTCAGCCTGTTCCGCCAGGACTTGGACACCGTGCAGGATTTCAGGACATTTTGGAACTCGTTTGCGACCATGTTCAGCTACCTGCTGGTGAGATGCAGCACACGGCCGGCATGCCGGGCAGGGCATGACCCGAAGGAGTCAGGATCCTGTCCTGTCCTGTCAGGACCCTGTCCTATCCTGTCCTGTCCTTACCTGTCAAGAACCCTCAATTTAACTGAGCCTGTCAAAACCTGTCCTTCCAAGGCGTGCGTACAGCGCCACATGCCCAATCATCTCGAGCCAAAGCCCTGTCAAAGCTTCACCAGCCCAAGCATGCCAAGCGAAAGACATGCAAAAGCCTGGCCAAAGCAATATATGCCCCAGCCCCGCCAAGGCTTAAGACCTGCCGAAGCACGCCCTTAACCTCACCTTCCCAGCTGCCCGAGCCCTGCCCAGCCGAAGCCCTGCCAAAAATCCTGCTCAAAGCCTCACCTGCCCAGCTGCCCAAGACTTGCTTAAGCCCAAGCCCTGTCAAAGCCCAGGCACAAGCCCTGCTCAAGCCCAAGCCCTGCCAAATCCTGTTAGAGCCCCACCTCCCCAAGCCTGAGTACTTATTCCATCCCTTGCCGGGCTCTGTGCCGTCGAGTCATGTCGAGCTCCCCTTCCTCCTAGAACCCAGCCGGCGCCTGACAGTCCCTGTCTCCTGTCTCCTGCAACGCAGGCCATGTTTGACCTGGTCCCTCTCTACAACTCCACCAACCCAGCAGCCGCGATGGTCCTCTTTGTGGTCTATGAGTACGTCATGAACATCATGATGCTGGTGGGGATTTAAACCCCGCAGAGGGGGGGAGGGGCATCGCATGTAACTGAGAGGATGTATTGCGTGATGCTGGTGGGCATGTGAACCCTGGGGGGGGGAGGGGCATCATGCGGGACTGAGGGGATGTATTGCATGATTTGCATCTAGTCTTGCACCTTGATTTGCATCTAGCTTTGTATATAGTTTTGTACCTAGTCTTACATCGTGTTTTGCTGTGGTCCGGGCTGGAGTGCCATCAACCCTCGAGGAGATGTCACATTTAGAAGCCCTGGTTGTATTTTTGTCGATCGTCAGCATGTGCAAAAGTGGGGTCACCGTACAGCAACTGAAACAATTTGATATGCGGTTATACAGCACAACTGCAGGCAATCTTGTTTGCAGCTCTCCGCCATGTTACATGTATCCCTGCTGTTACATGTATCCCTGCTGTTACATGTATCCCTGCTGTTACATGCAACCATGCTGTTACATGTATCCCTGCTGTTACATGTATCCCTGCTGTTACATGCAACCATGCTGTTACATGTATCCCTGCTGTTACATGCAACCATGCTGATACATGCAACCATGCTGTGACATGTATCCCTGCTGTTACATGTATCCCTGCTGTTACATGCAACCATGCTGTTACATGTATCCCTGCTGTTACATGCAACCATGCTGTTACATGCAACCATGCTGTGACATGCAACCATGCTGTTACATGTATCCATGCTGTTACATGCAACCATGCTGTTACATGCAACCATGCTGTGACATGTATCCATGCTGTTACATGCAACCATGCTGTTACATGCAACCATGCTGTGACATGTATCCATGCTGTTACATGCAACCATGCTGTGACATGCAACCATGCTGTTACATGCAACCATGCTGTTACATGCAACCATGCTGTTACATGTATCCCTGCTGTTACATGTATCCCTGCTGTTACATGTAACCATGCTGTTACATGCAACCATGCTGTGACATGCAACCATGCTGTGACATGCAACCATGCTGTGACATGCAACCATGCTGTGACATGCAACCATGCTGTTACATGCAACCATGCTGTTACATGCAACCATGCTGTTACATGCAACCATGCTGTGACATGCAACCATGCTGTGACATGCAACCATGCTGTTACATGCAACCATGCTGTTACATGCAACCATGCTGTGACATGTATCCATGCTGTTACATGCAACCATGCTGTTACATGCAACCATGCTGTGACATGCAACCATGCTGTTACATGCAACCATGCTGTTACATGCAACCATGCTGTTACATGCAACCATGCTGTTACATGTATCCATGCTGTGACATGCAACCATGCTGTTACATGTATCCATGCTGTTACATGCAACCATGCTGTTACATGCAACCATGCTGTTACATGCAACCATGCTGTTACATGCAACCATGCTGTTACATACAACCATGCTGTTACATGCAACCATGCTGTGACATGCAACCATGCTGTGACATGCAACCATGCTGTTACATGCAACCATGCTGTTACATGTATCCCTGCTGTTACATGTATCCCTGCTGTTACATGCAACCATGCTGTTACATGTATCCCTGCTGTTACATGCAACCATGCTGTGACATGCAACCATGCTGTTACATGTATCCCTGCTGTTACATGCAACCATGCTGTGACATGTATCCATGCTGTGACATGCAACCATGCTGTGACATGCAACCATGCTGTTACATGTATCCCTGCTGTTACATGCAACCATGCTGTTACATGTATCCCTGCTGTGACATGCAACCATGCTGTTGCATGTATCCCTGCTGTGACATGCAACCATGCTGTTACATGTATCCCTGCTGTGACATGCAACCATGCTGTTACATGTATCCCTGCTGTTACATGCAACCATGCTGTTACATGTATCCCTGCTGTGACATGCAAGCATGCTGTTACATGTATCCCTGCTGTTACATGCAACCATGCTGTTACATGTATCCCTGCTGTTACATGCAACCATGCTGTTACATGTATCCCTGCTGTTACATGCAACCATGCTGTTACATGTATCCCTGCTGTTACATGCAACCATGCTGTTACATGCAACCATGCTGTCACATGCAACCATGCTGTTACATGCAACCATGCTGTTACATGTATCCCTGCTGTTACATGTATCCCTGCTGTTACATGCAACCATGCTGTGACATGCAACCATGCTGTTACATGCAACCATGCTGTTACATGCAACCATGCTGTTACATGCAACCATGCTGTAACATGTAATCCTGCTGTAACATGTAATCCTGCTGTAACATGTAATCCTGCTGTAACATGTAATCCTGCTGTAACATGCATTCCTGCTGTAACATGTAATCCTGCTGTAACATGTAATCCTGCTGTAACATGCATTCCTGCTGTAACATGCATTCCTGCTGTTTGCACCTGCTTTACTGTTCAGTTGCTTGCTCTCTCCATGGCCAGTACAACAGCTCAAGGAGAGTGTAGCTTTATACTGCTCCCCGACCCCTCCCAGCCTTCCCGACAGCAGTAGGAACAAAACACTGCTCTCCGACGCCTCTTAGGGGTCGGTCAGACTATCGCGTTTGGTGGGTTGCGTTTGACATTCATAATCGAAAATAGACCATCAGCAGACCATGTGCGCGCAGTAGATTCCAATTAAGCATGCCAATATTCTATCCAAACGTAACCCCCCCCCCCTGCGTTTCGCGTCTGCGTTTGCGTTTGCACTTCCAAACGTAACCTCAAACGTAACGCAGTCTGACCTACCCCTTAGGCACAACCCCTTCACCCATATGTTACCACTGCCTCCATGTCTCAGAATGTGATGATTGCGATCATGTCGAGCTCCTTCAGCAAGAATATGGAGGAGCAGCTGCCAAGGCTGGTGTGCTCCATGGCTCAGATCATTGATGAGCTGGAGACCACTTTGCCGCAGTGGCTCAAGCAGGACTGCTGGTCTCCGCCCTTCATCCATATGGTCCAGGTAGGGATGCTGGGGTATGTAGCACCACGATAGAACACCATGCACGTAGCATCACATCATGGCTGGGCATGAAAAGTTCAGAATCCAAGGTTCAAACACTTATTGCTATGAGGCTACTGCTGAGGCCAAGTTGCCGCAGTGGCTCAAGCAGGACTGCTGGCATCCGCCCTTCATGAAGGCAGTCCGGTTAGGGTTGGGCCCAACCTACTCCAACTAGGAGTTGAAGAGGACCTGAATCATACAGTGGGGCCTAAAAGCAGGAGCCCTGACTCGCTGATCCTCACTGGCTTGAGGAGCTGCCCCCTCTGTCAGCACCGCCATTACCGAAATAAAATCGGGCCATTCTTGAACGAACATCGCATCCCGATAGCAGCCCTGACTTGCTGATCCTCGCTGGCTTGAGGAGCTGCCCCCTCTGTCAGCACAGCCATTGCTGAAACCTCATTCGGCCACGCTCAAACATAAACATTGATAAATAGCTGCCTAAACCCTAAACCCTAAACCCTAAACCCATAAACCCATAACATTGATAAATAGCTGCTGCCCTGGAAGCACTCTATCGGATGCATCAGAAACCTGGCAAAAAGGCCAGCGGCCCTATGAGGCCGCGGCCTAGAGATCGGAACAGAGCCCTGGCCTGAGGGCCACCAAAACAACCGACCGGAACAATGGGCAATACGGCGTGAACAGTCTCTACCGATGCCTGCCTTACTCTCTCCTTTCGGATTCAGTGTCAATGGCATGGGCACCACTGACCATGCACGTCCAGCCACCACCTCCTGCCATCACCCTATCATGCCCTCACCAATCACCATCCACATCCAGCCACCAGCATGCCCTTTCTCGATCAGGATGCCCTCTCTCTATCCTGATGCCCTTTCAAAGAAAACGCCCTAAGTCGTGGAATAAGGAAGCCAACTGTCCGGCTAAAGAACCAGGTAGGCTACCATGATGCTTGCATAAACATCTCGTCCTTACAGCAGCCCTGACCTGCTTGTCCTCGCTGGCTGAAGGCGCTGCCCCCTCTGTCAGGAGTCAGCCTGTGCTCCCTATGTTGAGTGCCTGCGCTTCCCATCTGTTCTTCCCATCTTCCGTGCGGCTCAGGTGGCCCCAGGCAACCCCCTGGCCATCGATCTGAGCAGCGTGTGGTCCAACATGAGCGGCATGGAGGTTAACATCATGCAGGGGTGCGTCAGGGATGCATGGCGAGGGGTGTGTGGCAAGGGGTGCATGGCGAGGGGTGTGTGGCGAGGGGTGCGTCAGGGATGCATGGCGAGGGGTGTGTGGCGAGGGGTGTGTGGCGAGGGGTGCGTCAGGGATGCATGGCGAGGGGTGCGTCAGGGATGCATGGCGAGGGGTGTGTGGCGAGGGGTGTGGCGAGGGGTGCGTCAGGGATGCATGGCGAGGGGTGTGTGGCGAGGGGTGTGTGACGAGGGGTGTGTGGCGAGGGGTGTGTGGCGAGGGTGTGTGGCGAGGAGTGTGTGGCGAGGGGTGTGTGGCGAGGGGTGTGTGGCGAGGGGTGTATGGCAATGGGTGCATGGCGAGGGGTGCATGGCGAGGGGTGTGTGGCGAGGGGTGCATGGTGAGGGGTGTGTGGCGAGGGGTGTGTGGCGAGGGGTGTATGGCGAGGGGTGTGTGGCGAGGGGTGTATGGCGAGGGGTGTGTGGCGAGGGGTGTATGGCGAGGGGTGTGTGGCGAGGGGTGTGTGGCGAGGGGTGTGTGGCGAGGGGTGCATGGCGAGGGGTGCGTGGTGAAGGGTGCGTGGCGAGGGGTGTGTGGTGAGGGGTGTGTGGCGAGGGGTGTGTGGCGAGGGTGTATGGCGAGGGGTGCATGGCGAGGGTTGCATGGCGAGGGATGTGAGGCGAGGGGTGCATGGCGAGGTTTGCATGGCGAGGGGCGTGTGGCAAGGGGTGCATGGCGAGGGTTGTGTGGTGAGGTTATCTACAGAAAGGCACACCTCTAGAATGTTATGAGGATGGCATGGAATGATGTTTTATTGGAAAGGCGATGTTTGCTGCGTTGAGCAACGCTTTTGCTTACACAGCCGGGTTTTACCTCAGTGTGGCGAATGGGGAAGGCGGGGATGTATGGGCCTCATTCCCGCCCATTTCGCCGAAGCGTGGGACAAGCGGTTGCCGTACGGGATGTTTGTTTGTCTTCCCCCAATCCCCTCTGTATGAGACCCAACACATTGATCATTGATAATCGGTTGAGAGGAGACACTTACTGCCTACCTTGGCTTGACGTTGGGTTGTGTGTTTCGCTACTGCTGAGGATGATGTGCACACTGGTTTTCGCTTTCTGTCCCAGTGTATCAAGTACCTGTACCGGTTTACGGGCACATGTCCCATGCATCAAATGTGTTGCTCTGATGGACTGCAAAAACTGTACAAAAACTTTACCCCGTGGTGCATGAGCCCCATGCCCTGCCCTCCTCGCGTGCCACCACATAGGCATCATGAGACACACACACGGCTGGATAAGATGCAGGACAGCCTGTCGTCAGCGCATGCCGGCTTGGATGAATTGTGAGTGTCGTAGGAGGGCGGGATGCATGCATGCAGGGATTGGGATGCAAATGCTGTTTTTGTCGTTTAAATTTGATTTCAGTACCTGGTCATGAGGGCCTTTGTGCTTGATCTGAGCGTGGAGCAGCCTCTCTGAGATTTTGCCCTACAATACTCATGCAAAAACCGACATGGCCTATCCATACCCCTCTGTCGCAGCCTCTCTCCGAAATATTAGGAGCCTCATTCATGCGTAACGGCTGGAGAGGGGGAGGGGAGGAGGGCGGGAGGGAACTGCTATCTGACATCTGAACCTTTCAAAACCGACATACTGACCAACCCACACCCCTCTGTTGCAGCCTGTCTCCGAAATCTTAGGCGCCTCGTTCATGCTTAACGGATTGACAGGGGAAGGGGGGGAGGGGACTGCTATCTGCTATCTGAACCTCTCAAAACCCATGCATGCCACAGGATAGCGGCACTATCCAGCACCGCCGAGGTAGGTGGGACCAGCTCAGAGGACAACGCTCAGCGGACACCACCATCCACCTCCTACCAGACGCTCTACCCCCCAACGAGCACCTTCGAAGCCCTGACCAGCCGGCTGGCACTCCCTGGCATCTGGGCCGGGCAGCAGGCGCCCCGGAGTGCCAGCCTCTCCCGAGACATCTCGACCGTCCTGGAGGAAGATGCAGACGACAGCAGTCACAAGCGCTCGCACGTCCGGGGCAGCAGCAGCGAATGTCTGTCGCCTGCTGCCTCCCCTCGGGCGCGCCGGTCACGGCGGATCGCAACCCAGTTGAGACCCAGTGTAGACCCCACTACACCTGGCGGCCACGGCCAGACCCCTTGGTATGGGGGGCAGCAAATTACGCCCACTCCGACTGGGCTGGTGTGGGGCGCAGCCGCAGTCCCAGGAGATGCTGTCAACGTTGACATTGATCGTGCACTGGGGACAGTGTCTGAGCCTATTACGTGGGAAAACCAACCTTGATAGCCTAACAGAGATTGCCAGCTTGTTCTTATACCGCTTCTTGTGTCAACAGAAGCTGCATCAACAGTGACGTGAGAACACTGCAGTCTGCGGTTATACAAGCTATAAAACGAAATGAAATAGGAGCAAGGCTATCCTTGGTAAACTAGTGCGTTCTGCAGCTTTTTGTTTTTGTGTCAGCATGCATGTCATGCATGAAATCCCGCAAGCATTGGTTGTGTATTTGAAATCTCATCATACCAGCAGGTTATAATGTCATCCATGCATCAGATTGTTACGTCATCTAAGAATCAGATCAGAAGTCTTGATGAGGCAAACGTTTAGTGTTGATCACGCATAGCAAGCTCCTTGTCCCCAGCTCATACAGCTGTTTTCTGGTCACGCATCTGTGACGCAGCCCTCTGATGCTGACTCCACGTTCTTGATGTACTTGTACAAGGTGCCGAATGTGGCCTTTAGTGGCGGCGCCTTCCAAGCACTGCGCCTGGCCGCAAACTCCTCCGCGCTGATCTCCAAGTCCATCACTCGCTTCTCAGCGTCGACAGTGATCATGTCACCCTCCTGCGCGGTGCAATCAAACGCTTAGCATTCGGTCGGGCGGTCCCCCCCTTAGGTAGGCGTCAAGGCGGCCGAGCCTTTTTTGAGCAGGGCCCGGAGGTGTAACGTCATTGACTCGGTCGGGTGGTCCCCACTGTAGTGCGCCCAAAAGGAATAATGCAGTCTCAATGGTGGCTGATCCAAGTCCATGCCCCCCAACGAAATAGTTATGCAACATCTGCTCCCCATGAGGGGCGCACATGCATTTTTGCATATTTTTATATAACTGCAGAGACGGCCGTGGGAAGAAATAATGCACTCTAAATGGTGGCAAAAGCCATTCCCCCCAACGGAATACTTTTGCAACATCCACTACCCATACCGTCCTCATGACCGTCTCTCTGCGGTCATAAAAATATGAAATAATACACGTGCACAAGTCCCATGCATCAAGTGTGATGCTCTGTTGGACTGTAAAAACTGAACACAAACTTCACTTCACGTGCGCCCCTCATGACATGTGCTCCACACCTAAACGGGCCACCTAAACTCAACCTGGGAAATTGGCCCCTTAGCTTGTGCCTCCAGAGTCACTTGCTCTATGACAATGCCGTTCTGTGAAGTTTTGTGAAGTTTTTACAGTCCATCAGAGCATCACATTTGATACTCGGGACATGTGCCCGTAAACCGGTACAGGCACTTGACACACTAGGACAGAAAGCGAAAACCAGTGACCCCCCTGGGCAAGCAACTAGCACACAACCACAACAGTGGCGTTATACCCCTTTCAACACCCTCCTCACCTTCACAAGGGCAATAGGCCCCCCCGCTTGTGCCTCAGGGCACACGTGTCCAATGACAAAGCCGTGCGAGCCGCCTGAAAAGCGTCCGTCGGTGATGAGCGCACACTCCTTGCCGAGGCCAGCGCCCATGATGGCGGACGTGGGCGTCAGCATCTCCGGCATGCCCGGTCCACCCTTGGGGCCCTCATACCTGCAGACACAGCAGGCAACCAGCCACACCCCAATCATCCTGATGTCCACACCCCAATTATCCTGATGTGACATGTCATCAACCCGTAGGATCATGCAGAGAGGGGCGGGGAGAGCGTGCAGCGAGACAGCGACATAAAAAACGAAGAAAGGCTGTCACATCTAAGGTCCCCCCGCCAAGAGCGCCGGGTTCCATGCTCCTGCCTCCTCGCATAGGAGGATGGCATGGCTGCACCATGGCCCAGGCTGTGCATGGTAGCTGGACATGAGCCTAGTCATTCCCTACCAGCCCCACGCGGCCGGGCCGGTATGCACCATTCTAAACATCTCAGGACAACGAAACAACAACGAGACTGAGAAGCGGTGCTCCCACCTTCACAAACCCATACACCCACACAACTCCACACCCACCCAGCCCCCCTCCCCCACACACAAACAAACATCCCACACACACACCCCACACACACAAAGACGTTTATAACCCTGGACCCTAAACCCTGAACCCGTGCTCCAAGACGTTATAAACCCATATAAACCTCCAGTCCTGCTCCCAGGCCTTCTTAACCCTTAACCCTACGACCGGCGACCATGCTCCCAGACGTTTTAAACCCCGACCTCACCGGCCGTGCTCCCAGGCGCTATATCCTGGTCCTTTGGCGCCTCCGTAGTCATGTGCTGCCGTCTTGCCTCACTTACTGCCCTCCCTCATACCCCATGCCCCCTTCATGAACCAGGATTACCCCATGCCCCCTTCATGAACCAGGATTACCCCATGCCCCCTTCATGAACCAGGATTACCTCATGCCCCCTTCATGAACCAGGATTACCCCAAGCCCCCTTCATGAACCAGGATTACCCCATGCCCCCTTTATGGACCAGGATAACCCCATGCCCCCTTCATGAACCAGGATTATCCCATGCCCCCTTCATGCACCAGGATTACCCCATGCCCCCTTCATGGACCAGGATTACCCCATGCCCCCTTCATGGACCAGGATTACCCCATGCCCCCTTCATGAACCAGGATTACCCCATGCCCCCTTCATGAACCAGGATTACCTCATGCCCCCTTCATGAACCAGGATTACCCCATGCCCCCTTCATGAACCAGGATTACCTCATGCCCCCTTCATGAACCAGGATTACCTCATGCCCCCTCTATGAACCAGGATTACCCCATGCCCCCTTCATGAACCAGGATTACCCCATGCCCCCTTCATGAACCAGGATTACCTCATGCCCCCTTCATGAACCAGGATTACCCCATGCCCCCTTCATGAACCAGGGTTACCTCATGCCCCCTTCATGAACCAGGATTATCCCATGCCCCCTTCATGCACCAGGATTACCCCATGCCCCCTTCATGAACCAGGATTACCCCATGCCCCCTTCATGAACCAGGGTTACCTGATGACGATGACTGTGCCCTTGAAGGAGTCCTGGTTTTTGGACAGAGATTCAAGCATGTCCTCCTCACAGTCAAACACACGCGCCTTGCCTCGGAAGTACAGCCCCTCCTTGCCTGTACAGCATCGGGTTCAGGGATCAGGCTATGGCCTGCATAACATCGGAAGTACAGCCCCTCCTTGCCTGTACATTATAGGGTTCAGGGTTAAGGGTACAGCCTACACAACATTGGAAGTACAGTCTCACCTAGCCTGTACATTATTGGGTCCAGGATTCAGGGTATAGCCTGTACAACATCGGAAGTACAGTCCCTCCTTGACTGTACATTTTAGGGTTCAGGGTTCAGGGTATAGTCTGCACAACATCGGAAGTACAGTCCCTCCTTGCCTGTACATTACCAGGTTCAGGGTTAAGGGTACAGCCTGCACAGCATCGGAAGTACAGTCCCTCCTTGCCTGTACAGCATCGGGTTCAGGGTTCAGGGTATAGCCTGCACAACATCGGAAGTAGAGTCCCTCCTTGCCTGTACATTATAGGGTTCAGGGTTCAGGGTATAGCCTGCAAAACATCGGAAGTACAGTCCCTCCTTGCCTGTACATTATCAGGTTCAGGGTTCAGGGTACAGCCTGCACAGCATCGGAAGTACAGTCCCTCCTTGCCTGTACATTATCGGGTTCAGGGTTCAGGGTATAGCCTGCACAACATTGGAAGTACAGTCCCTCCTTGCCTGTACATTATCGGGTTCAAGGTTAAGGGTATAGCCTGCAAAACATTGGAAGTACAGTCCCTCCTTGCCTGTACATTATCGGGACAGGGGGGAGCAGTGTGGCAAGCAATTTATGAGCAGGCCCGAGTACATCAAAGCCTTGGAGAGTATACGGGTCTACGGGAGAAATCCTTCCGGCCATGGACGATGTCTATTCTAGCGCGCTTCAGCAAAAACTCAGCTGGACCACGGCCTACGGTCCAGGGGGGCCTGGTGTGGCAGGACCACGGCCTACGGTCCAGGGGGGCCTGGTGTGGCAGGACCACGGCCTACGGTCCAGGGGGGCCTGGTGTGGCAGGACCACGGCCTACGGTCCAGGGGGGCCTGGTGTGGCAGGACCACGGCCTACGGTCCAGGGGGGCCTGGTGTGGCAGGCCCACGGCCTACGGTCCAGGGGGGCCTGGTGTGGCAGGCCCACGGCCTACGGTCCAGGGGGGCCTGGTGTGGCAGGCCCACGGCCTACGGTCCAGGGGGGCCTGGTGTGGCAGGCTCACGGCCTACGGTCCAGGGGGGCCTGGTGTGGCAGGCCCACGGCCTACGGTCCAGGGGGGCCTGGTGTGGCAGGCCCACGGCCTACGGTCCAGGGGGGCCTAGTGTGGCAGGCCCACGGCCTACGGTCCAGGGGGGCCTGGTGTGGCAGGCCCACGGCCTACAGTCCAGGGGGGCCTGGTGTGGCAGGCCCTGCTGTTTGAGCCACCTGCCGTAGGCCAGGCAAGGTTTGTGGTTCCCATCCGCCCAATGGTGGCCGCCCAGCAGTCCCACAAAGGTGCCTGACCTGCAGTAAATAAAAACGGTCATAACGCCGACGTATCATCTGCCCCATAGCACACAGACCCTCTGGTTAGCGTGGCGTGACCGAAGCACCCTGCCCTCCTCTTTTGAAAAACACATGGGCATGGATGTGCAGACACTGCATCCATGATGGGTCCCCAAATCCGTAATCTTTACCATGCAGCCCTCGGGCGCCAAGTTGCCATACAGCATCTACCACCAACAACGCACACGAAAACATGCCGCCGTCACCACCACCACCACATGAAGATCCCTCTCACCGGTGATCTTTGCCACCGAGCCCTCTGGCGCCAGGTTGCCGTACAGGATCTGCAGGTGCCCCGTCTGCTTGATGGGTGCCTCCACTGTGAGGATCACTTCCTGACCATCACTGAGATCCGGGACCACCGACAGGTTCTGGGCCATGGTCCTGCCTGCAAGGGCAAACACACGGGCATGTGTGTTTGTGCATGTTTGTGTGCATGTGTGTTTGTTTGTGCGTGCGTGTGTATACCTGTTTGTGTGTGCATGTGCGTTTGTGTCTGCTTGTGCATGTTCTGCGTGTGTGTTTGTGCGAGCGTGTGTTTTTGTTTGTGTGTGTGTATGCCTGTTTATATCTGTTTGTGTGTGCGTGTTTGCGTTTGTGTCTGTTGTGTGCGTGATTCAGGGGCATCAAGAGGTAGGCAGACACTGAGAGGGGCTGAACAGGCTGAGAGAGGGGTCATAAATCATGAAGGCCTTGTTACGCGGGTCCCCGCATTTTGAGAATCGCAAATCATGATCTTGAAACGGCATTCAAGGCTCATCCACATCTAGAGCAGGATGGCGCACTTCAGTCCCCCATCCCCCCTCTCTGCGACTCACCCGTGACAGTCAGGCAGTCGCCATGGATGTAGCCCTTTTTCAGCAGGTACTTGAGGACTCCAGGTGTGCCTCCTACCTGCGCCAGGTTCCGCGCGTGCCACAAAATGAACGCAACTGAAAAAATGTTCCACTAGTGAGGTGGAAGTTTCACAACACAGCTGTCCCCGTCAGCTAGCAGAACACTCGCCATCAAGCCGCCCTCCGCCACCTCTAGCCACCCTCCGCCACCTCTAGCCGCCCTCCGCCACCTCTAGCCACCCTCCGCCACCTCTAGCCGCCCTCCGCCACCTCCAGCCGCCCTCAGCCACCTCTAGCCGCCCTCCGCCACCTCTAGCCGCCCTCCGCCACCTCTAGCCGCCCTCCGCCACCTCTAGCCGCCCTCCGCCACCTCCAGCCGCCCTCCGCCACCTCTAGCCGCCCTCCGCCACCTCTAGCCGCCCTCCGCCACCTCTAGCCGCCCTCCGCCACCTCTAGCCGCCCTCAGCTACCTCTAGCCGCCCTCAGCCACCTCTAGCCGCCCTCAGGCACCTCTAGCCGCCCTCAGCCACCTCTAGCCGCCCTCCGCCACCTCTAGCCGCCCTCCGCCCCTCGCCCTCGTGCCTCTCCCTCTGTCGCTGCTTTCCGCCGCAAGCCATCCCTGAATTTGAATAGAGACAAACTGCCCCTCTATGGCCCCACCCTCAGCCCACATGTCCTGCTCGTCTCCCCCACTGCCCACCTCTCCATTCTCCCCCACTGTCACCCTGTCCCTTCTCCCCTACTGTCCCCCTCTCCTTTCTCCCCCACTGTCACCCTGTCCCTTCTCCCCTACTGTCCCCCTCTCCTTTCTCCCCCACTGTCACCCTGTCCCTTCTCCCCTACTGTCCCCCTCTCCCTTCTCCCTCACCACCCTCCTCTCCCTTGTCCCCCACTGTCCCCCTCTCCCTTCTCCCCCACTGCCCCCCTCTCCCTTGTCCCCCACTGTCCCCCTCTCCCTTCTCCCCCACTGTCCCCCTGTCCCTTCTCCCCCACTGCCCCCCTCTCCCTTCTCCCCCACTGTCCTCCTCTCCCTTCTCCCCCACTGTCCCCCTCTCCCTTCTCCCCCACTGTCCCCCTCTCCCCTCTCCCCCACTGTCCCCGTCTCCCTTCTCCCCCACTGCCCCCCTCTCCCTTCTCCCCCACTGCCCCCCTCTCCCTTCTCCCCCACTGCCCCCCTCTCCCCCACTGCCCCCCTCTGCCTTCTCCCCCCCTGTCCCCCTGTCCCTTCTTCCCCCTGTCCCCCTCTCCCCTCTCCCCCTCTCCCACCTTCCCACCTTCCCCCCTGCCCCCCTCCCCCTGTCCCCCTTCACCCCCACTACCCCCCGCTCCCGTCCCCCCCACACACCTTGTGCAGGTCCTCCATGACATACTTTCCCGATGGCTTGAGGTCCGCAATGAAGGGGACCTTGTCACTGATGCGCTGGAAGTCATCCAGGGTGAGATTCACACCAGCAGCCCTGAGCAGGTGGGGGGGAATTGAGGGGATCCATGAATGTGGTGCCAGTGCGCTAGGCCCCGCCACAAAATAGCAGGCGAGCAGAAACTCCTTCCTGCATGCGCTCGAAGTCAGGCAGGGTGAACTTCACACCAGCATTGTTGTGCATGGTCCTCGTACGCCGGACCGGCGTACGAGCAAAGAAAGGGAAAGGGGCCACAAGACCATGCACAATCTTAAGCAGCCTTTTCCAAGAATTTATAAAAAATATTAAAATATTAAAATTAGAAGATAGATAGAAAAGTTTATCTTGCTTTTTTAATATGTATTTAATATAATTATCATATTACTATATAAAAATAAAAATATTTTTGTTTAATAATAATAATAAAATCCTGAGTAGGGGGGGGGGGGAGAAGGGGGAAGTAGCCATGAATGTGGTGCCAGTGCGCAAAGCCGCCACAACATAGCAGATTCTGCATGCGCTGGAAGACATCCGGGGTGCGTTTCACACCAGCAAGCCTGGATAGTCGGATGGAAAAGGGGAGATAGAGCTGGGAATGGGATGCTATTGCGTGAGGCAAAGTGCACCCATGCCACAGGGCTGCCATAAAGCATGTAGAGTTATAGAGCCATAGAGCATGTAGAGTTGTAGAGCCATAGAGCATGTAGAGTTGTAGAGCCATAAAGCATGTAGAGTTATAGAGCCATAGAGCATGTAGAGTTGTAGAGCCATAGAGCATGTAGAGTTATAGAGCCATAGAGCATGTAGAGTTATAGAGCCATAGAGCATGTAGAGTTGTAGAGCCATAGAGCATGTAGAGTTGTAGAGCCATAAAGCTTGTAGAGTTATAGAGCCATAGAGCATGTAGAGTTGTAGAACCATAGAGCATGTAGAGTTGTAGAGCCATAGAGCATGTAGAGTTGTAGAGCCATAGAGCATGTAGAGTTATAGAGCCATAGAGCATGTAGAGTTGTAGAGCCATAGAGCAGGTCGAGTTATAGAGCCATAAAGCAGGTCGAGTTATAGAGCCATAAAGCAGGTCGAGTTATAGAGCCATAAAGCAGGTCGAGTTATAGAGCCATAAAGCAGGTCGAGTTATAGAGCCATAAAGCAGGTCGAGTTATAGAGCCATAGAGCAGGTCGAGTTATAGAGCCATAAAGCAGGTCGAGTTATAAAGCCATAAAGCAGGTCGAGTTATAAAGCCATAAAGCAGGTCGAGTTATAAAGCCATAAAGCAGGTCGAGTTATAAAGCCATAAAGCAGGTCGAGTTATAGAGCCATAAAGCAGGTCGACTTATAAAGCCATAAAGCAGGTCGAGTTATAAAGCTATAAAGCAGGTCGAGTTATAAAGCCATAAAGCAGGTCGAGTTATAAAGCCATAAAGCAGGTCGAGTTATAGAGCCATAAAGCAGGTCGAGTTATAGAGCCATAAAGCAGGTCGAGTTGTAGAGCCATAAAGCAGGTCGAGTTATAGAGCCATAAAGCAGGTCGAGTTATAGAGCCATAAAGCAGGTCGAGTTATAGAGCCATAAAGCAGGTCGAGTTATAGAGCCATAAAGCAGGTCGAGTTGTAGAGCCATATAGCAGGTCGAGTTATAGAGCCATAAAGCAGGTCGAGTTATAGAGCCATAAAGCAGGTCGAGTTATAGAGCCATAAAGCAGGTCGAGTTATAGAGCCATAAAGCAGGTCGAGTTGTAGAGCCATAAAGCAGGTCGAGTTATAGAGCCATAAAGCAGGTCGAGTTATAGAGCCATAGAGAATGTAGAGTTATAGAGCCATAAAGCAGGTCGAGTTGTAGAGCCATAGAGCAGGTCGAGTTATAGAGCCATAAAGCAGGTCGAGTTATAGAGCCATAAAGCAGGTCGAGTTATAGAGCCATAAAGCAGGTCGAGTTATAGAGCCATAAAGCAGGTCGAGTTATAAAGCCATAAAGCAGGTCGAGTTATAGAGCCATAAAGCAGGTCGAATTATAGAGCCATAAAGCAGGTCGAGTTATAGAGCCATAAAGCAGGTCGAGTTATAAAGCCATAAAGCAGGTCGAGTTATAGAGCCATAAAGCAGGTCGAGTTATAGAGCCATAAAGCAGGTCGAATTATAGAGCCATAAAGCAGGTCGAGTTATAGAGCCATAAAGCATGTAGAGTTATAGAGCCATAAAGCAGGTCGAGTTATAGAGCCATAGAGCATGTAGAGTTATAGAGCCATAGAACAGGTCGAGTTATAGAGCCATAAAGCAGGTCGAGTTATAGAGCCATAGAGCAGGTCGAGTTATAGAGCCATAAAGCAGGTAGCATCCTTGGGGCAGCCACAAGGGGCAGAAAGGAGCACGCTAGACGCACCGCACTCTACTGCTTGCCAAGAAAAGCCCACATTTAAACTGTTTACAGGCAGTGGCAAACACACCAGATCGCATCGCGCGAGGTGATTGAGGTTGAGGGGGGTAGGGGGCCTGCCTGCCTGCTGTGTGGTTCCTCCTTACTTAGCCATGGCGATGAGGTGCAGCACCGCGTTGGTCGATCCTCCCAGGGCCATGATGAGCACGATCGCATTCTCAAACGCCTTGAAGGTCATGATGTCCCGCGGCTTGATGTCCTTTTTCATCATCTCGAGGACGTAACTGGACGCGGGGCCGAAACAGGAGTTGGGTCAGTTCAGAGTGGGGGGAACTCAAAGCTGGGGGGGAATCCGAGTGGGGCGGAATTCAGGCAGTCTCAAACGCCTTGAAGGTCATGATGTCCCGCGGCTTGATGTCCCTTTTCATCATCTCGAGGACGTAACTGGACACGGGGCCGAAACAGGAGCTGGGTCAGTTCAGAGTGGGGGGAACTCAAAGCTGGGGGGGAATCCGAGTGGGGCGGAATTCAGGCATTCTCAAACACCTTGGAGGTCATGATGTCCCGCGGCTTGATGTCCCTTTTCATCATCTCGAGGACGTAACTGGACGCGGGGCCGAAACAGGAGTTGGGTCAGTTCAGAGTGAGGAAAACCCCCAGAGCTGGGGGGGAATCCGAGTGGGGCGGAAGTCAGGCAGTCTCAAACGCCTTGAAGGTCATGATGTCCCGCGGCTTGATGTCCCTTTTCATCATCTTGAGAACATAACTGGACGCGGGGCCGGGAACAGGAGCTGGGTCAGTTCAGAGTGGGGAAAACCCCCAGAGCTGGGGGGGAATCCGAGTGGGGCAGAATTCAGAGATGGGGAGATCCTCACTGGGGCAGAAATGTGTCAGTTCAGAGTGGGGGCATTCAAGAGTTGGGAGGAATTTCAGATGTGGGGGGAATTCAGAGCGGTGCGGAATTCAGAGTTGGGGGGGATTCAGAGCTGGGCAGAATTGAAGGGCAGAGAAATGGGCGTGTGCCAGCAGATCTGGTGGAGCAGCCAGGTCAACAGGACGAAAGGCATGAGCAAAGCAAACCCCATGACTCTAAACCGTATCCCCTAAACAAGGACGGCAGGCATGAGCAAACCCTTAAGTCCTTAACCCCTAAAACCCTGAACCCTAAACTAGGAAGGCGAGCATGGGAAAATTGCACCTACATGCTGATAATGCAATGGCCGACACAAAAAGTCATGAGTTCAATACACATTTTGGAAGTCACACCCTTTCTCCCTTGTCCATGATCTGAAACACTCCTACCTACCGGCCAGCCATGCGACACTCGTCCCTCTTGAGCGGGTCCTCGGCAGGGATGGATGAGTCATACGGCAGGGACATGCCCATCGCCTCGATGGCCGAGGCCATGGTGTTGGCAGTGTACATGCCACCACACGCGCCAGCGCCGGGGCAGGAGTTGCGCACAATGTCCGAGCGCTCAGCTTCGTCGATGAGGCCTGCGGAGAAAGCGCCTGAGAGACAAGCAAGGAATGGTAGGGGACCAGTAAGACGAGGGACAGCGAGGCGCGGAAGGCAATGGTCAGACGGGGGACGGTGAGACGGGGGAGGCAACAGCAAGAGGAGGGAATCACGAGGCTGAATGTCAAGGTGCTGTGGAACGACGTGTGGGCAGTAGGTACTACCGGTAAACACACAAAATATACAACAAACATAAGCTAGCAATAATAGATGTTCGCGCGCTGTAAGGACCCGACTGCACTTGATCAAGCAGTCGGGTCTGACTACAATTCGTGTTTCATGTCGCAAGGAAGACTGCCACACATGACACCGGACGTTCATGCATGGTAATTATTCCCGCGTTCCAATGGGTGAGTACAATGCATAAAGAGCTTGCAGATGCAGATGTCCCACACTGTAAGGACCCGACCGCACTAAATGAAGCAGCCTGGTAAAATCACAGCGTGGTTTGATGTTGCAAGGAAGACTGCCACACATGACACCGGACGTTCATGCATGGTAATTATTCCCGCGTTCCAATGGGTGAGTACAATGCATAAAGAGCTTGCAGATGCAGATGTCCCACACTGTAAGGACCCGACCGCACTAAATGAAGCAGCCTGGTAAAATCACAGCGTGGTTTGATGTTGCAAGGAAGACTGCCACACATGACACCGGACGGTCATGCATGGCAATTATTCCCGCGTTCCAATCGATGAATACTACGTTATGCATACCGTATTGTATAGGTTTAGCAAACACAGATGTTCTCGAACTGTAAGGACCAGGCTGCACTAGACGTGGCAGCCGGGTAAAACTACAGCGCGTGTGTTTTTGTCGCAAGGAAGACTGCCACACATGACACTGGACGGTCATGCATGGTAATTATTTCCGCGTTCTCCACGGCGCCCCTCCGTATGCCGTAGGAGCCAAACAGCTGGGTGCCATAAATAAAACGGCCGAGCCCAGCTCCAATGGCTGAATCAGGAGGTTCAGAATAGCCAGGAGTTCTTGGGAAGTTCCTCAGGAAGTTCCTCAAGAGGCGTGACCATTACCAAGTGCATCACCATGGCATTCAGCAGGGTTTATTCTAGCGCTTGCTAGACGACTTTTGGGGGACCTGCCCTGCCGGGCACCCACCACTGGGCCATTGGACGGTGGTCCAAGCAGCAGGGCTGGCTGCGCCAAGCCCCGACCAGCCGCATGGTTTTGATCTAAAGCGCAGCTGACGAGATCTGTACTGAACGGCAGCATGCGCTCGGGCATGTACCAGATTTATATTGCTGCCTCGCTCGTTAATGATGTAGTGGCGGTGAGCCGAGTTCAAACATCGCCTGGCTGCTCCGCCAGGAAGGTTTCGCCTCTTTCTCACCCTAGCTCTGAAAGGCCGACACAATGTCCAGCGTGTTGTAGCTGCACCTGGCCCCCAACGAGGTAGGCCGTGATGTAGCAGAATTGAAGCTGAAGATTGTAGCTGCACTGAAGCTGAACCCTCAGCAATGAATTGCCTCCTTCTCACCATTAAGCCCTGGAGGGCCAACGCAATATCTCACCATAGCTCTTCTCACCCTCTTCTCACCATAGCTATGAAAGGTCATCGCAATATCATACCATAGCTTTGGAAGGTCAACGCAATATCATACCATAGCTTTGGAAGGTCAACGCAATATCATACCATAGCTTTGGAAGGTCAACACAATATCTCACCATAGCTCTTCTCACCCTCTTCTCACCATAGCTATGAAAGGTCATCGCAATATCATACCATAGCTTTGGAAGGTCAACGCAATATCTCACCATAGCTCTTCTCACCCTCTTCTCACCATAGCTATGAAAGGTCATCGCAATATCATACCATAGCTTTGGAAGGTCAACGCAATATCATACCATAGCTTTGGAAGTTCAACGCAATATCTCACCATAGCTCTTCTCACCTTCTTCTCACCATAGCTTTGGAAGGTCAACGCAATATCATACCATAGCTTTGGAAGGTCAACGCAATATCTTACCATAGCTCTTCTCACCCTCTTCTCACCATAGCTCTGGAAGGTCATCGCAATATCATACCATAGCTATGGAAGGTCAACACAATATCATACCATAGCTTTGGAAGGTCAACGCAATATCTCACCATAGCTCTTCTCACCTTCTTCTCACCCTCTTCTCACCATAGCTATGAAAGGTCAACACAATATCATACCATAGTTTTGGAAGGTCAACGCAATATCTCACCATAGCTCTTCTCACCCTCTTCTCACCATAGCTATGAAAGGTCATCGCAATATCATACCATAGCTTTGGAAGGTCATCGCAATATCATACCATAGCTTTTGAAGGTCAACGCAATATCTCACCATAGCTCTTCTCACCCTCTTCTCACCATAGCTATGAAAGGTCATCGCAATATCATACCATAGCTATGGAAGGTCAACGCAATATCTCACCATAGCTCTTCTCACCTTCTTCTCACCCTCTTCTCACCATAGCTATGAAAGGTCATCGCAATATCATACCATAGCTTTGGAAGGTCATCGCAATATCTCACCATAGCTCTTCTCACCCTCTTCTCACCATAGCTATGAAAGGTCATCGCAATATCATACCATACCTATGAAAGGTCATCACAATATCATACCATAGCTTTGGAAGGTCAACGCAATATCTCACCATAGCTCTTCTCACCCTCTTCTCACCATAGCTCTGGAAGGTCATTGCAATATCATACCATAGCTTTGGAAGGTCATCGCAATATCATACCATAGCTTTGGAAGGTCAACACAATATCTCACCATAGCTTTTCTCACCTTCTTCTCACCCTCTTCTCACCATAGCTATGAAAGGTCATCGCAATATCATACCATAGCTATGGAAGGTCAACGCAATATCTCACCATAGCTCTTCTCACCTTCTTCTCACCCTCTTCTCACCATAGCTATGAAAGGTCATCGCAATATCATACCATAGCTTTGGAAGGTCAACGCAATATCTCACCATAGCTCTTCTCACCCTCTTCTCACCATAGCTATGAAAGGTCATCGCAATATCATACCATACCTATGAAAGGTCATCACAATATCATACCATAGCTTTGGAAGGTCAACGCAATATCTCACCATAGCTCTTCTCACCCTCTTCTCACCATAGCTCTGGAAGGTCATCGCAATATCATACCATAGCTTTGGAAGGTCATCGCAATATCATACCATAGCTTTGGAAGGTCAACACAATATCTCACCATAGCTTTTCTCACCTTCTTCTCACCCTCTTATAACCATAGCTATGAAAGGTCATCGCAATATCATACCAAAGCTTTGGAAGGTCAACGCAATATCTCACCATAGCTCTTTTCACCCTCTTCTCACCATAGCTCTGGAAGGTCATCGCAATATCATACCATAGCTATGGAAGGTCAACACAATATCTCACCATAGCTCTTCTCACCTTCTTCTCACCCTCTTCTCACCATAGCTATGAAAGGTCATCGCAATATCATACCATAGCTTTGGAAGGTCAACGCAATATCTTACCATAGCTCTTCTCACCCTCTTCTCACCATAGCTCTGGAAGGTCATCGCAATATCATACCATAGCTATGGAAGGTCAACACAATATCATACCATAGCTTTGGAAGGTCAACGCAATATCTCACCATAGCTCTTCTCACCTTCTTCTCACCCTCTTCTCACCATAGCTATGAAAGGTCAACACAATATCATACCATAGTTTTGGAAGGTCAACGCAATATCTCACCATAGCTCTTCTCACCCTCTTCTCACCATAGCTATGAAAGGTCATCGCAATATCATACCATAGCTTTGGAAGGTCATCGCAATATCATACCATAGCTTTTGAAGGTCAACGCAATATCTCACCATAGCTCTTCTCACCCTCTTCTCACCATAGCTATGAAAGGTCATCGCAATATCATACCATAGCTATGGAAGGTCAACGCAATATCTCACCATAGCTCTTCTCACCTTCTTCTCACCCTCTTCTCACCATAGCTATGAAAGGTCATCGCAATATCATACCATAGCTTTGGAAGGTCATCGCAATATCTCACCATAGCTCTTCTCACCCTCTTCTCACCATAGCTATGAAAGGTCATCGCAATATCATACCATACCTATGAAAGGTCATCACAATATCATACCATAGCTTTGGAAGGTCAACGCAATATCTCACCATAGCTCTTCTCACCCTCTTCTCACCATAGCTCTGGAAGGTCATTGCAATATCATACCATAGCTTTGGAAGGTCATCGCAATATCATACCATAGCTTTGGAAGGTCAACACAATATCTCACCATAGCTTTTCTCACCTTCTTCTCACCCTCTTCTCACCATAGCTATGAAAGGTCATCGCAATATCATACCATAGCTATGGAAGGTCAACGCAATATCTCACCATAGCTCTTCTCACCTTCTTCTCACCCTCTTCTCACCATAGCTATGAAAGGTCATCGCAATATCATACCATAGCTTTGGAAGGTCAACGCAATATCTCACCATAGCTCTTCTCACCCTCTTCTCACCATAGCTATGAAAGGTCATCGCAATATCATACCATACCTATGAAAGGTCATCACAATATCATACCATAGCTTTGGAAGGTCAACGCAATATCTCACCATAGCTCTTCTCACCCTCTTCTCACCATAGCTCTGGAAGGTCATCGCAATATCATACCATAGCTTTGGAAGGTCATCGCAATATCATACCATAGCTTTGGAAGGTCAACACAATATCTCACCATAGCTTTTCTCACCTTCTTCTCACCCTCTTATAACCATAGCTATGAAAGGTCATCGCAATATCATACCAAAGCTTTGGAAGGTCAACGCAATATCTCACCATAGCTCTTTTCACCCTCTTCTCACCATAGCTCTGGAAGGTCATCGCAATATCATACCATAGCTATGGAAGGTCAACACAATATCTCACCATAGCTCTTCTCACCTTCTTCTCACCCTCTTCTCACCATAGCTATGAAAGGTCATCGCAATATCATACCATAGCTTTGGAAGGTCAACGCAATATCTCACCATAGCTCTTCTCACCCTCTTCTCACCATAGCTCTGGAAGGTCATCGCAATATCATACCATAGCTATGGAAGGTCAACGCAATATCTCACCATAGCTCTTCTCACCTTCTTCTCACCCTCTTCTCACCATAGCTATGAAAGGTCATCGCAATATCATACCATAGCTTTGGAAGGTCAACGCAATATCTCACCATAGCTCTTCTCACCCTCTTCTCACCATAGGTATGAAAGGTCATCGCAATATCATACCATAGCTATGAAAGGTCATCGCAATATCATACCATAGCTTTGGAAGGTCAACGCAATATCTCACCATAGCTCTTCTCACCCTCTTCTCACCATAGCTCTGGAAGGTCATCGCAATATCATACCATAGCTATGGAAGGTCAACACAATATCATACCATAGCTTTGGAAGGTCAACGCAATATCATACCATAGCTATGAAAGGTCATCGCAATATCATACCATAGCTTTGGAAGGTCAACGCAATATCTCACCATAGCTCTTCTCACCCTCTTCTCACCATAGCTCTGGAAGGTCATCGCAATATCATACCATAGCTATGGAAGGTCAACACAATATCATACCATAGCTTTGGAAGGTCAACGCAATATCTCACCATAGCTCTTCTCACCCTCTTCTCACCCTCTTCTCACCATAGCTATGAAAGGTCATCGCAATATCATACCATAGCTATGAAAGGTCATCGCAATATCATACCATGGCTATGAAAGGTCATCGCAATATCATACCATAGCTTTGGAAGGTCAACGCAATATCTCACCATAGCTCTTCTCACCCTCTTCTCACCATAGCTCTGGAAGGTCATCGCAATATCATACCATAGCTTTGGAAGGTCATCGCAATATCATACCATAGCTTTGGAAGGTCAACACAATATCTCACCATAGCTTTTCTCACCTTCTTCTCACCCTCTTATAACCATAGCTATGAAAGGTCATCGCAATATCATACCAAAGCTTTGGAAGGTCAACGCAATATCTCACCATAGCTCTTTTCACCCTCTTCTCACCATAGCTCTGGAAGGTCATCGCAATATCATACCATAGCTATGGAAGGTCAACACAATATCTCACCATAGCTCTTCTCACCTTCTTCTCACCCTCTTCTCACCATAGCTATGAAAGGTCATCGCAATATCATACCATAGCTTTGGAAGGTCAACGCAATATCTCACCATAGCTCTTCTCACCCTCTTCTCACCATAGCTCTGGAAGGTCATCGCAATATCATACCATAGCTATGGAAGGTCAACGCAATATCTCACCATAGCTCTTCTCACCTTCTTCTCACCCTCTTCTCACCATAGCTATGAAAGGTCATCGCAATATCATACCATAGCTTTGGAAGGTCAACGCAATATCTCACCATAGCTCTTCTCACCCTCTTCTCACCATAGCTCTGGAAGGTCATCGCAATATCATACCATAGCTATGGAAGGTCAACACAATATCATACCATAGCTTTGGAAGGTCAACGCAATATCATACCATAGCTATGAAAGGTCATCGCAATATCATACCATAGCTTTGGAAGGTCAACGCAATATCTCACCATAGCTCTTCTCACCCTCTTCTCACCATAGCTCTGGAAGGTCATCGCAATATCATACCATAGCTATGGAAGGTCAACACAATATCATACCATAGCTTTGGAAGGTCAACGCAATATCTCACCATAGCTCTTCTCACCCTCTTCTCACCCTCTTCTCACCATAGCTATGAAAGGTCATCGCAATATCATACCATAGCTATGAAAGGTCATCGCAATATCATACCATGGCTATGAAAGGTCATCGCAATATCATACCATAGCTTTGGAAGGTCAACGCAATATCATACCATAGCTTTGGAAGGTCAACGCAATATCTCACCATAGCTCTTCTCACCCTCTTCTCACCATAGCTCTGGAAGGTCATCGTAATATCATACCATAGCTTTGGAAGGTCAACGCAATATCTCACCATAGCTCTTCTCACCCTCTTCTCACCATAGCTATGATAGGTCATCGCAATATCATACCATAGCTTTGGAAGGTCAACGCAATATCTCACCATAGCTCTTCTCACCCTCTTCTCACCATGGCTATGAAAGGTCATCGCAATATCATACCATAGCTATTTAAGGTCATCGCAATATCATACCATAGCTTTGGAAGGTCAACGCAATATCTCACCATAGCTCTTCTCACCCTCTTCTCACCATAGCTCTGGAAGGTCATCGCAATATCATACCATAGCTATGGAAGGTCAACACAATATCATACCATAGCTTTGGAAGGTCAACGCAATATCTCACCATAGCTCTTCTCACCCTCTTCTCACCCTCTTCTCACCATAGCTATGAAAGGTCATCGCAATATCATACCATAGCTATGAAAGGTCATCGCAATATCATACCATGGCTATGAAAGGTCATCGCAATATCATACCATAGCTTTGGAAGGTCAACGCAATATCATACCATAGCTTTGGAAGGTCAACGCAATATCTCACCATAGCTCTTCTCACCCTCTTCTCACCATAGCTCTGGAAGGTCATCGCAATATCATACCATAGCTTTGGAAGGTCAACGCAATATCTCACCATAGCTCTTCTCACCCTCTTCTCACCATAGCTATGATAGGTCATCGCAATATCATACCATAGCTTTGGAAGGTCAACGCAATATCTCACCATAGCTCTTCTCACCCTCTTCTCACCATAGCTATGAAAGGTCATCGCAATATCATACCATACCTATGAAAGGTCATCACAATATCATACCATAGCTTTGGAAGGTCAACGCAATATCTCACCATAGCTCTTCTCACCCTCTTCTCACCATAGCTCTGGAAGGTCATCGCAATATCATACCATAGCTTTGGAAGGTCATCGCAACATCATACCATAGCTTTGGAAGGTCAACACAATATCTCACCATAGCTTTTCTCACCTTCTTCTCACCCTCTTATAACCATAGCTATGAAAGGTCATCGCAATATCATACCAAAGCTTTGGAAGGTCAACGCAATATCTCACCATAGCTCTTTTCACCCTCTTCTCACCATAGCTCTGGAAGGTCATCGCAATATCATACCATAGCTATGGAAGGTCAACACAATATCTCACCATAGCTCTTCTCACCTTCTTCTCACCCTCTTCTCACCATAGCTATGAAAGGTCATCGCAATATCATACCATAGCTTTGGAAGGTCAACGCAATATCTCACCATAGCTCTTCTCACCCTCTTCTCACCATAGCTCTGGAAGGTCATCGCAATATCATACCATAGCTATGGAAGGTCAACGCAATATCTCACCATAGCTCTTCTCACCTTCTTCTCACCCTCTTCTCACCATAGCTATGAAAGGTCATCGCAATATCATACCATAGCTTTGGAAGGTCAACGCAATATCTCACCATAGCTCTTCTCACCCTCTTCTCACCATAGGTATGAAAGGTCATCGCAATATCATACCATAGCTATGAAAGGTCATCGCAATATCATACCATAGCTTTGGAAGGTCAACGCAATATCTCACCATAGCTCTTCTCACCCTCTTCTCACCATAGCTCTGGAAGGTCATCGCAATATCATACCATAGCTATGGAAGGTCAACACAATATCTCACCATAGCTCTTCTCACCCTCTTCTCACCATAGCTATGATAGGTCATCGCAATATCATACCATAGCTATGGAAGGTCAACACAATATCATACCATAGCTTTGGAAGGTCAACGCAATATCTCACCATAGCTCTTCTCACCCTCTTCTCACCCTCTTCTCACCATAGCTATGAAAGGTCATCGCAATATCATACCATAGCTATGAAAGGTCATCGCAATATCATACCATGGCTATGAAAGGTCATCGCAATATCATACCATAGCTTTGGAAGGTCAACGCAATATCATACCATAGCTTTGGAAGGTCAACGCAATATCTCACCATAGCTCTTCTCACCCTCTTCTCACCATAGCTCTGGAAGGTCATCGCAATATCATACCATAGCTTTGGAAGGTCAACGCAATATCTCACCATAGCTCTTCTCACCCTCTTCTCACCATAGCTATGATAGGTCATCGCAATATCATACCATAGCTTTGGAAGGTCAACGCAATATCTCACCATAGCTCTTCTCACCCTCTTCTCACCATGGCTATGAAAGGTCATCGCAATATCATACCATAGCTATTTAAGGTCATCGCAATATCATACCATAGCTTTGGAAGGTCAACGCAATATCTCACCATAGCTCTTCTCACCTTCTTCTCACCCTCTTCTCACCATAGCTATGAAAGGTCATCGCAATATCATACCATAGCTTTGGAAGGTCAACGCGATATCTCACCATAGCTCTTCTCACCTTCTTCTCACCATAGCTATGAAAGGTCATCGCAATATCATACCATAGCTTTGGAAGGTCAACGCAATATCTAACCATAGCTCTTCTCACCCTCTTCTCACCATAGATATGAAAGGTCAACACAATATCTCACCATAGCTCTGGAAGGTCAACGCAATATCTCACCATAGCTCTTCTCACCTTCTTCTCACCATAGCTCTGGAAGGTCATCGCAATATCATACCATAGCTTTGGAAGGTCAACGCAATATTATACCATAGCTTTGGAAGGTCAACGCAATATCTAACCATAGCTCTTCTCACCCTCTTCTCACCATAGATATGAAAGGTCAACACAATATCTCACCATAGCTTTGGAAGGTCAACGCAATATCTCACCATAGCTCTTCTCACCCTCTTCTCACCATAGCTCTGGAAGGTCATCGCAATATCATACCATAGCTATGGAAGGTCAACGCAATATCTCACCATAGCTCTTCTCACCTTCTTCTCACCCTCTTCTCACCATAGCTATGAAAGGTCATCGCAATATCATACCATAGCTTTGGAAGGTCAACGCAATATCTCACCATAGCTCTTCTCACCCTCTTCTCACCATAGGTATGAAAGGTCATCGCAATATCATACCATAGCTATGAAAGGTCATCGCAATATCATACCATAGCTTTGGAAGGTCAACGCAATATCTCACCATAGCTCTTCTCACCCTCTTCTCACCATAGCTCTGGAAGGTCATCGCAATATCATACCATAGCTATGGAAGGTCAACACAATATCTCACCATAGCTCTTCTCACCCTCTTCTCACCATAGCTATGATAGGTCATCGCAATATCATACCATAGCTATGGAAGGTCAACACAATATCATACCATAGCTTTGGAAGGTCAACGCAATATCTCACCATAGCTCTTCTCACCCTCTTCTCACCCTCTTCTCACCATAGCTATGAAAGGTCATCGCAATATCATACCATAGCTATGAAAGGTCATCGCAATATCATACCATGGCTATGAAAGGTCATCGCAATATCATACCATAGCTTTGGAAGGTCAACGCAATATCATACCATAGCTTTGGAAGGTCAACGCAATATCTCACCATAGCTCTTCTCACCCTCTTCTCACCATAGCTCTGGAAGGTCATCGCAATATCATACCATAGCTTTGGAAGGTCAACGCAATATCTCACCATAGCTCTTCTCACCCTCTTCTCACCATAGCTATGATAGGTCATCGCAATATCATACCATAGCTTTGGAAGGTCAACGCAATATCTCACCATAGCTCTTCTCACCCTCTTCTCACCATGGCTATGAAAGGTCATCGCAATATCATACCATAGCTATTTAAGGTCATCGCAATATCATACCATAGCTTTGGAAGGTCAACGCAATATCTCACCATAGCTCTTCTCACCTTCTTCTCACCCTCTTCTCACCATAGCTATGAAAGGTCATCGCAATATCATACCATAGCTTTGGAAGGTCAACGCGATATCTCACCATAGCTCTTCTCACCTTCTTCTCACCATAGCTATGAAAGGTCATCGCAATATCATACCATAGCTTTGGAAGGTCAACGCAATATCTAACCATAGCTCTTCTCACCCTCTTCTCACCATAGATATGAAAGGTCAACACAATATCTCACCATAGCTCTGGAAGGTCAACGCAATATCTCACCATAGCTCTTCTCACCTTCTTCTTACCATAGCTCTGGAAGGTCATCGCAATATCATACCATAGCTTTGGAACGTCAACGCAATATTAGACCATAGCTTTGGAAGGTTAACGCAATATCTCACCATGGCTCTTCTCACCTTCCTCTCACCCTCTTCTCACCATAGCTCTGGAAGGTCATCGCAATATCATACCATAGCTATGAAAGGTCAACGCAATATCATACCATAGCTATGGAAGGTCAACACAATATCTCACCATAGCTCTTCTCACCCTCTTCTCACCATAGCTCTGGAAGGTCATCGCAATATCTCACCATAGCTATGAAAGGTCATCGCAATATCATACCATAGCTATGAAAGGTCAACGCAATATCTCACCATAGCTCCTCTCACCCTCTTCTCACCATAGCTCTGGAAGGTCATCGCAATATCTCACCATAGCTATGAAAGGTCATCGCAATATCATACCATACCTATGAAAGGTCATCGCAATATCATACCATAGCTTTGGAAGGTCAACGCAATATCTCACCATAGCTCTTCTCACCCTCTTCTCACCATAGCTCTGGAAGGTCATCGCAATATCATACCATAGCTATGGAAGGTCAACACAATATCTCACCATAGCTCTGGAATGCCGACACAATGTCCAGCGTGTTGTTGCTGCCGCCTAGCGTGCTGTAGCCGGGCTTGATGGTCCCGCCGTACACCATGAGCGAGGGGCGGTTGAGGCGAGCCATGGCCATCAGAGTACCAGGCATATTCTTATCGCAGCCTGGGGTCAACATAATGGGGCAGGGGGCAGTGTTTAGGGTCGAGGTTTGCCAAGGCCTTAAGAGTACCAGGCATCTCCTTGTGGAAGCCTGGGATCAACAAAATGGGGCAGGGGGCAGTGTTTAGGGTCAAGACTGGAAGTGGCTGTCAGATTGCCCAGCATCAGGGCAGCATTTTCTTCTGAGGCGTGTGCGAGGGGCGGTTCAGACGGGCAGGGGGTCAGTGTTTAGAGTTGAGACTGGCCATGGCCTTCAGATTACATGGCATGTTCTTATGGCATCCCGGGGCATGAGCGAGGGGCGGCAGAGGCAGGGCAGGGGGGCATAATTTTGTCTTAAGGGTTGCGAGGGTTGCGAGGGTTGAGGCGGGGTAGAGGTCATAGTTGTGTGTTTAGTGGGCAACAGGCTGTAATTTTTGGGGCTTGTCGGCCCCCAACCGCTGGGTCAATGGGGGAACCAAACCAGCGCCTCAGCAACCAGGCATTCTGCACTAGGACGTCTCGGCCGCCGGCCGAGATGAAGCCCAACTGAAGCAGAAGTGCGCTTGATAAACTACTCACAGGGTTGAGACATCAGCAACAGGCTGCCTTTTGCGGGGCTTGTCGGCCACCAACCGCTGGGTCAACGGGATTCAAACCAAGGCCTCAGCAACCAGGCATTCTGCACTAGGACCTCTCGGCTACCGGCCCAGATGAAGCCCAACTGAAGCAGAAGTGCGCTTGATAAACTTCGTGCAGGGTTGAGACATCAGCAACAGAGCAGGTAGCGACCTCCCCTCCACGAGACTGGACGCTGGATGGGTTCGGGCGCATGTGTTATATCAAGAGAGAGGGGCAGAGAGACACCCTCATGCTCACCCAGCAGTCATACCCTCATGCTCACCCAGCAGTCATACCCTCATGCTCACCCAGCAGTCATACCCTCATGCTCACCCAGCAGTCATACCCTCATGCTCACCCAGCAGTCATACCCTCATGCTCACCCAGCAGTCATACCCTCATGCTCACCCAGCAGTCATACCCTCATGCTCACCCAGCAGTCATACCCTCATGCTCACCCAGCAGTCATACCCTCATGCTCACCCAGCAGTCATACCCTCATGCTCACCCAGCAGTCATACCCTCATGCTCACCCAGCAGTCATACCCTCATGCTCACCCAGCAGTCATACCCTCGTGCTCACCCAGCAGTCATACCCTCATGCTCACCCAGCAGTCATACCCTCATGCTCACCCAGCAGTCATACCCTCATGCTCACCCAGCAGTCATACCCTCATGCTCACCCAGCAGTCATACCCTCATGCTCACCCAGCAGTCATACCCTCATGCTCACCTGGCAAAGAGATGTTGGCATCATACCACTGGGCGCTCATCACGGTTTCGATGCTGTCGGAGGGACAGGGGGAGGCGGGGAAAGTCTCAGGTATCGGGGTCAAGCAAGGGTTACCTTGGTTTTTACCCAGCTATAATGGGCACAGGGTTGAGGGTATAGGTCAGAGGTACAGTGTTGATGATTGGGCGTAACAGATTTTCAAGGGCAGCACTTCGCCCAGGGCAGCAAGGCCTCTGTTGTTTTGGGTCAAGCGCTACTATTGAAAAGCTGTTCCGCCCAATCAGCTAAATTTGGGCTGCTCCATCCTGCACCTGGTTGAGGAGTGAACGGTAGCTAGCGCTTGCGTCTCCGGCCTGGCCTCGCCGCCCCCTTCACCCGACAGCGATGATGCCACGCATTGGCATCTGGTGCCCCCCCCCCTCCTCAACTGCTGCGATGTTGCCACACATTGGCATCTGGTGCCCCCCCCCTCCTCAACTGCTGCGATGATGCCACGCATTGGCATCTGGTGCCCCCCCCTCCACACCTGCCGCGATAATGCCACACATTGGCATCTGGTGCCCCCCCCCCCCTCAACTGCTGCGATGATGCCACACATTGGCATCTGGTGCCCCCCCCCCCCTCAACTGCTGCGATGATGCCACGCATTGGCATCTGGTGCCCCCCCCTCCACACCTGCCGCGATAATGCCACACATTGGCATCTGGTGCCCCCCCCCCCCTCAACTGCTGCGATGATGCCACACATTGGCATCTGGTGCCCCCCCCCCCCCTCAACTGATGCGATGATGCCACACATTGGCATCTGGTGCCCCCCTCCTCATCTGCTGCGATGATGCCACGCATTGGCATCTGGTGCCCCCCTCCTCAACTGCTGCGATGATGCCAGACATTGGCATCTGGTGCCCCCCCCCTCCACACCTGCCGCGATAATGCCACGCATTGGCATCTGGTGCCCCCCCCCCTCCTCAACTGCTGCTATGATGCCACGCATTGGCATCTGGTGCCCCCCCCCCCCTCAACTGCTGCGATGATGCCACACATTGGCATCTGGTGCCCCCCCTTTCTCAATTGCTGCGATGATGCCACACATTGGCATCTGTTGCCCCCCCCCTCACCTGCTGCGACGATGCCACACATTGGCATCTGGTGCCCCCCCCTCCTCATCTGCTGCGATGATGCCAAACATTGGCATCTGGTGCCCCCCCCCCCTCAACTGCTGCGATGATGCCACACATTGGCATCTGGTGCCCCCCCCCCCCCTCCTCAACTGCTGCGATGTTGCCACACATTGGCATCTGGTGCCCCCCCCCCTCCTCAACTGCTGCGATGATGCCACACATTGGCATCTGGTTCCCCCCCCCTCCTCAACTGCTGCAATGATGCCACACATTGGCATCTGGTGCCCCCCCCCCCCTCAACTGCTGCGATGATGCCACACATTGGCATCTGGTTCCCCCCCCCTCCACACCTGCTGCAATGATGCCACACATTTGCATCTGGTGCCCCCCCCCCTCAACTGCTGCGATGACGCCACACATTGGCATCTGGTGCCCCCCCCTCCTCAACTGCTGCAATGATGCCACACATTGGCATCTGGTGCCCCCTCCCTCAACTGCTGCAATGATGCCACGCATTGGCATTTGGTGCCCCCCCCCTCCTCAACTGCTGCGATGATGCCACACATTGGCATCTGGTGCCCCACCCCCTCAACTGCTGCGATGATGCCACACATTGGCATCGGGTGCCCCCCCCCCCCCTCAACTGCTGCGATGATGCCACATATTGGCATCTGGTGCCCCCCCCCCCCTCCTCAACTGCTGCGATGATGCCACGCATTGGCATCTGGTGCCCCCCCCTCCACACCTGCTGCGATGATGCCACGCATTTGCATCTAGTGCCCCCCCCCTCCTCAACTGCTGCGATGATGCCACACATTGGCATCTGGTGCCCCCCCCCTCCTCAACTGCTGCGATGATGCCACACATTGACATCTGGTGCCCCCCCCCTCCTCAACTGCTGCGATGATGCCACGCATTGGCATCTGGTGCCCCCCCCTCCTCACTGCTGCGATGATGCCACACATTGGCATCTGGTGCCCCCCTCCTCAACTGCTGCGATGATGCCACACATTGGCATCTGGTGCCCCCCCCCCTCTACTGCTGCGCTGATGCCACGCATTGGCATCTGGTGCACCCCCCCCTGAACTGCTGCGTTGATGCCACACATTGGCATCTGGTGCCCCCCTTTCTCAATTGCTGCGATGATGCCACACATTGGCATCTGGTGCCCCCCCCTGAACTGCTGCGTTGATGCCACGCATTGGCATATGGTGCCCCCCCCCTCAACTGCTGCGATGATGCCACGCATTGGCATCTGGTACCCCCCCCCCTCCTCAACTGCTGCGATGATGCCACGCATTGGCATCTGGTGCCCCCCTCCTCAACTGCTGCGATGATGCCACACATTGGCATCTGGTGCCCCCACCCCTCTACTGCTGCGATGATGCCACGCATTGGCATCTGGTGCATCCCCCCCCTGAACTGCTGCGTTGGTGCCACACATTGGCATCTGGTGCCCCCCTTTCTCAATTGCTGCGATGATGCCACACATTGGCATCTGGTGCCCCCCCCTGAACTGCTGCGTTGATGCCACGCATTGGCATCTGGTGCCCCCCCCCCTCAACTGCTGCGATGATGCCACGCATTGGCATCTGGTACCCCCCCCCTCCTCAACTGCTGCGATGATGCCACGCATTGGCATCTGGTGCCCCCCTCCTCAACTGCTGCGATGATGCCACACATTGGCATCTGGTGCCCCCCCCCCTCTACTGCTGCGATGATGCCACGCATTGGCATCTGGTGCACCCCCCCCCTGAACTGCTGCGTTGGTGCCACACATTGGCATCTGGTGCCCCCCTTTCTCAATTGCTGCGATGATGCCACACATTGGCATCTGGTGCCCCCCCCTGAACTGCTGCGTTGATGCCACGCATTGACATCTGGTGCCCCCCCACTCAACTGCTGCGATGATGCCACGCATTGGCATCTGGTACCCCCCCCCTCCTCAACTGCTGCAATGATGCCACGCATTTGCATCTGGTGCCCCCCCCCCTCAACTGCTGCGATGATGCCACGCATTGGCATCTGGTGCCCCCCTCCTCAACTGCTGCGATGATGCCATACATTGGCATCTGGTGCCCCCCCCCCTCAACTGCTGCGATGATGCCACGCATTGGCATCTGGTGCACCCCCCCCTGAACTGCTGCGATGATGCCACACATTGGCATCTGGTGCCCCCCTTTCTCAATTGCTGCGATGGTGCCACACATTGGCATCTGTTGCCCCCCCCCCCTGAACTGCTGCGTTGATGTCACGCATTGGCATCTGGTGCCCCCCCCCTCAACTGCTGCGATGATGCCACGCATTGGCATCTGGTCCCCCCCCCCTCCTCAACTGCTGCAATGATGCCACGCATTCGCATCTGGTGCCCCCCCCCTCCTCAACTGCTGCAATGATGCCACGCATTGGCATCTGGTGCCCCCCACCCTGCTCAACTGCTGCGATGATGCCACACATTGGCATATGGTGCCCCCCCTCCTCAACTGCTGCGATGATGCCAGACATTGGCATCTGGTGCCCCCCCCCCCCTCTACTGCTGCGATAATGCCACGCATTGGCATCTGGTGCACCCCCCCTCCTCAACTGCTGCGATGATGCCACGCATTGGCATCTGGTGCCCCCCCCCCCTCAACTGCTGCGTTGATGTCACGCATTGGCATCTGGTGCCCCCCCCCTCAACTGCTGCGATGATGCCACGCATTGGCATCTGGTCCCCCCCCCCCTCCTCAACTGCTGCAATGATGCCACGCATTTGCATCTGGTGCCCCCCCCCTCCTCAACTGCTGCAATGATGCCACGCATTGGCATCTGGTGCCCCCCACCCTGCTCAACTGCTGCGATGATGCCACGCATTGGCATATGGTGCCCCCCCTCCTCAACTGCTGCGATGATGCCTGACATTGGCATCTGGTGCCCCCCCCCCCTCTACTGCTGCGATGATGCCACGCATTGGCATCTGGTGCACCCCCCCTCCTCAACTGCTGCGATGATGCCACGCATTGGCATCTGGTGCCCCCCCCCCTCAACTGCTGCGATGATGCCACACATTGGCATCTGGTGCCCCCCCTCCTCAACTGCTGCGATGATGCCACGCATTGGCATCTGGTGCCCCCCTCCTCAACTGCTGCGATGATGTCACGCATTGGCATCTGGTGCCCCCCCCCTCAACAACTGCCGCAATAATGCCACACATTGGCATCTGATGCCCCCCCCTCCTCAACTGCTGCGATGATGCCACGCATTTGCATCTGGTGCCCCCCCCCTCCTCAACTGCTGCGATGATGCCACGCATTTGCATCTGGTGCACCCCCCCTCCTCAACTGCTGCGTTGATGCCACGCATTGGCATCTGGTGCCCCCCCCTCCTCAACTGCTGCGATGATGCCACGCATTGGCATCTGGTGCCCCCCCCCCTCAACTGCTGCGATGATGCCACACATTGGCATCTGGTGCCCCCCCTCCTCAACTGCTGCGATGATGCCACGCATTGGCATCTGGTGCCCCCCTCCTCAACTGCTGCGATGATGCCACGCATTGGCATCTGGTGCCCCCCCCCCTCAACAACTGCCGCAATAATGCCACACATTGGCATCTGGTGCCCCCCCCTCCTCAACTGCTGCGATGATGCCACGCATTTGCATATGGTGCCCCCCCCCTCCTCAACTGCTGCGATGATGCCACGCATTTGCATGTGGCCCCACTGCCCCCTCACGTGCTGTGACGATGCCATGCGATTGCCCTTGGCCCTCCCGCCCTCCTCACCTGTCTGCGATGATGTCCCGCGATTGCAAGCTGAAGCTCATGCCGTCAGTCCCCATGGAAATGCCATCAGACACTCCGATGGTGTTGAAGCGGTACCCGACCAGCCCTATTTCCTCGACACCCGCTTTGACTTCGGCAGCAAGGTCCATCAGGTGCATGTTGCAGGGGTTGCCTTCGTACCTGAAGGAGAGAAAAGGGGATCCATTTGATTTCTTTACTTGACATCGTTACATAAAATAAAACAGGTGCTGTGGTTTGTTTCAGTTTTCTTAAATAAGAAAAGGGTTCCATCAGGTGCATGTTGCAGGGGTTGCCCTCGTACCTGGAGCAGGGAAAGGGGATCCGTTTGCTTTCTCTACTTGAGATTAAAAAACAAATCAGGTACTGTACCCGTATGTATGTTTACTACATAAGGAAAGGGTTCCTCCCGGTGCATGTTGCAAGGGTTGCACTCGTACCTGAAAAGTAGAGAATGGGGATCCGTTTGCTTTCTTTACTTGAGATAAAAACAAAATCAGGTACGGTACCGTACCCGTACACCGGTTTTAAGAAAAGGGCTCCACCCGGTGCATGTTGCAAGAGTTGCTCTTATATATAGGGAAGAAGAAAAGATATCACAGTCTCAGGAGGTGAGGGAGGGGAACAGAGGGAGGAGGGAGGGATCTCGTCTAGAGGCTCGAGTGCCGTGACCTTACTGTGCAGAAGCCAGGGCTACAAATGTTTGATAATAGCACTATCCAGAGGTACTAAAGAAGGCTATCCGGAGATGCTGAAGTAGGCCACTAGGGGGTACCTGAAGCAGGCCACCACACAGCTCAGAGATGCAGGCACAGCACCTTGTGTTGTAGGCTTGAGAATGCTTTCATTCGACAGGCTGCATCAAGCCGCCAACTAAGAAAAACTGGTGGTTGGCATCCTCGCATGGCTCACCAGACTGAAGAAATACCAATCTGCGGCTTGTTCATGTCCGCCTCAGTCAGGCCCGTCGCGTACAGCATGGCCTGAGAGGCGCCTTGCGACTTGGGCTGAGTGATGCGAGCGCTGAACTTATTGAGGCCTGAGGAGGGGATGGGGTCATGGTAGGGTGGGTCACGCATGGCTGCATGGCGGTACGGGGGGGGGGCATGGCAGTATGGCGGTAGGTGCACCAAGCCAGACGGAAGCAAGCAAGCATTGCCTTGGCACAGGATACTATGCTTGAGAAAACGGCCCAAATTCTAAAGCAAGACACGTTTGTAATCTAGGAAGATTACGGTATGACTAAGATGCTTGTTGGTGATGCTGCAACGTTGCACGGCCATCAGCCGTCGATCGGTTGATGACGAGACACACACACACACCGGCCGGCACGACAGGCTTGGTCCCTCCAGCAGCTTCAGGAACAGCCACAGACTTCACGATCAGGGCACGCCTCGATGCAGGGGCGAAGCATCGCCCGCTGGCACGCTGGTGCATCGCGTGGCTGACCTTCATTTAAAAAACACGCGACGCCTGTTGCTGAAATATAATAGAGAGGCCGTGGATGTGCCTTGATGTTTTATGTACCGCAGCTCCAATGCCAAAGGCAACGGGGGCGGGGGCGGGGGCGGGGGCGGCAGGGAAGCTTTCTGCATTTAGATCTGGCATAATCAGATCTAGCGGTATATGAGACCTTGATAGTGCACATCTAGCAACATTACAAGTTGGCAACATGTGGTTGTGTAGGTCCTCAACCAAGCAATGAAATCAAGCAAATCATGCCAACTCCTCATCTCAACACAACTTTACTTGTCACTTGTCAGCCATGAAGCTCCTTCGAACGAGAGTGATTTCCCTCAAAAGCTCAACCAATTCACTGCATTGCTAAGCATCACAGAAAGTCCTGATGGAACAAGCCTACTCGTGAAGCTGCAGTCCCACAATTCTCGTCACCCTGGATGGCATGGGGAGCACCAGAAGTCTAGGCAAGATAGCTAGTAATGCACTGACCGACTCATCCTGACAGAAGAAGCAGATATCCAACTGGCAAACCATAAGCTCAGATCAACAGGAAAAGTCCGAAATCCTTGTCTGCAGACAATTACTGTTCACTTCTTGCGCTGATAGATTTTGGACAGGAAGCTTGTGAACACGGCCTTGGGCACCAGCGTCTGCTCCTCGATGATCGCACACAGCCGCTTGTAGGTCTCCTCCTCATACTCCCTGAATCGCTCCTCCATCTTGAGCTCCACAAACACCTTCTTCACAGCAGCCACACACTCCTTGTCCTTCTTCCCGTAGTTGGCCTTTCAAGAAAGCACACAACATGCGGCAAGTAAGAGCCCTTCATCAGTCAGACAAGTGCAGAAAACGGGATTGCGACAGGAGCAACAATCGAAAGGGAGCGGAAAGCTAAGCTTGCTGCAATGTGGATATTGGTGCCCTGAAATCCAGCCATGAAATGGTATGCTTAACTCTTTATCCTGCATTTCCATCCATGATATCTGCAAGCCCCTCCTCCCAGTGGCCTTACCGTGATAACCTCCTTCTGCTCCTCGGAGGCGTGCTTCAGCACCGTGCAGATGATCCATGAGCACTTGTTGTCTTCAATATCCGTCCCGACCTTGCCAATCACCTCGGGGTCACCATAGCAGTCCAAGTAGTCATCCTGGATCTGCAAGTGTGACCCATACCGCTACCATTATTATAGTTCAGATTTTTACCCATACTAAATAAACGGAAAACGCTACCCTGCTCTTCACCGTAGGTAAGGGCAGGGCAGGGGCCCACACCTACAGTGAGGGCATGGCGGTATTCACCCGATTCTGAGTCCCACCCTGGGAGGGCGCTGGCGCTTTTACCGGGCGGGACACAAATTGTGCTGTTGGGGCGCAGCCTCTACCTGAGGGTGTTGAAATCAGACCATCCAAATGTCAATTTATCTTCTGCCCTATGGGGTTCATTCCCACGCCACTGTTGTGGATGTGTGCTAGTTGCTTGCCCAGGGGGGTCACTGGTTTTCGCTTTCTGTCCTAGTGTATCAAGTGCTTGTACCGGTTTCCGGGCACATGCGGTCCCATGCATCAAATGTGATGCTCTGATGGACTGTACAAACTTAAGAAACTTCACAATGCACGCGACATCTAGGGCAGGGACAATTGCAGGGACAGGAAAAGTGCAAAGGATGGATGGATTCGTATACTGTGATACAGGGTAACGGCGTTTGTACTGAGGCTCAGGAAAGGTATAAAGGCAAACAAAACAGGCCCGGCCATCACAGGCCTGGCTTGATGATGAGAATCATAGGCCATCATTGGTCATGTGACTCATGTCACCATTCAATTCCCCCATGAGGCCTTCACCTGAAAGTATTGCCCCATGTCAACGAGGATCTTCTCAGCCAGGCTGTACGCCTCCTTGTTCTTAATGCCGGCGAGGATCATGCCGCACGCCACTGGCATGTAGAAGGAGTAGTAGGCGGTCTTGTACGTCACGATGCCCATGTAGTTTTCAAGTGTGTATTTGGACAGGTCGACGGACCCGATGGGTGCCGTGGTCAGGTCCAGAAGCTGCCCCATGCTGGTCTGATAGGTGACCTGCAGGTCGACCCAAAATAAAACATTCTACATAAATCTAGCATATATTTATCATGTGAACGTTCACTGTAACCATACGAAGTTAGGCCCCGGGTTCAAGTATTGGGCTTTGTTGATGCTGAAGGAGGCTTTACATTTTTTTGTGGGGTACACCAGGTCCTTCAACAGCTTTTATTCTCGTCGTATGCTATCACAGGAAAGTGGCATCAGGCCGGCGGATGGATCGCTCTGGCGGCTTGACAGCGGCATGTTGAGATAATCAACAGGAGGAGGATTGGATTGAACTATGGGGAACCCCGACTCCCAGCGGGGGAGCCCTTGAGAGCGCATTGCTGTTCAAATCCAGGTTGGCCTGTTCAGCATTGAGGCAGCCCGCGGGGAATACTCATGAGTAGGGCCCATGAGGAGGGCTCTCCCTCATGCCTGAGCGACGCACCTCCTGCCACATGGATGCCTTAGCGTTGAGGCAACCAGCAGGAAAACATATGAGCAGGGCACATGAGCAGGGCTCTCCCTCATGCCTGAGCAACACACCTCGTGAAACAGGTCGTTGATTCGGACGTATGACTCGTGATCCGAGAAGTGCTTCTTGATGATTCGGTAGATGCAGCACTCAAGGAGAATGTAATCGTTGCACGCAATCATGCCGACCTGAAGGGCGCACACACAGCAACGGCATGACCAGGAGCGCTCTTCCGTGAGGCAGGTACCGGTACTTTCAAGAGCTATTATACACATTGAGGCCCCTGGTGATCAGGTCATGTTTAACAATGTGCATGGTCTCTCAGAGACGTTATGCCTCCCACCTCGGGCTTCTTATACCAGCATGGCTGTCCTCGTCGGGTAATGGATCCATCCATGATGTCGTCGGCAACCAAGAAGAAGGCTTGCAACTGCGTGGTGCGCACACAGCAACTCCATTTTGGCCATTCGGGGTAAGGATGCAGAGATCAGAGGAGGGAGCAGTTGCCTCACCCATTCGATGCACCATCCCAGCGCATTTGCTTTGAAGATGTTGTCCTCCGTTAGCTTCTGCAGGAAGTAAACAGCTGGGCTGAATCAGTCAACATTCCATGCAGGCCATGCCCTCATTCAAATCTTATCAGGATCAACTATGCGAGTGGCCGGCGCACCATCTCTCCCGCAGTTAGGGCATATAGCGTATCGTACACTGACATGCCGCGGTTAAGCTTTCCTCCAGGCACATTGTAGTCCAGGACCTGAAACATGGAGGAACGCTTTTGGTCATGTCGGAAGCAAAGATCTGAGGACAACATTGCTAGATCAGCCAGCTGATAAATCCCTGGGCTTATCAACGTTAAACATCACAGGGAAGGAACAGAGCTTCACCCCCTAGCCTTCCACACTTCTATCGCCAGCTTACATTGCTGAACCAGGCCTTAGCAAACTCAGGAGGCGAACCCATGAGCTCATCCTGCATGAGCTCTGCCTTCAGTCTGTAGTATGCAGCCTTGAAGCTCTGCAAATTTGAGGGACAAGTGGTTGACCAACTGCTTCGTGCCTGGTAGCCTGATCCGAGGGACACAAAACTTGTGCGCACCTCACGGCTGTGAACGTACGGCTCAGCTGGAACCTCGACAGCATCTTCCGTCCTAGCCTTTTTAGCGTTAGGTGCCATTTCAAAAGAAAGTGCGCGAAAGCTTGGGTAAGGGGTAGGGATGGCAAGTTGAGCACTGCGGCAGATGAACTCGAGTTCACGTCTTTTCGACGCGCACAACCTTGATAATAAAATTCGCGCAATCATCAATCGATTGCGATGGATGATTCGGGTTGCCGATTACAAGTAGGTTTCAGAGCCGAACTGCCAAACTGTGATCACAGTTATTGAACGCTGGGAGAAAAAGAGACATAGCTTCACAGTTTGTCAAACCAATAATGTATAACATGCCATGAACTGCAGACTTCCTGCGAGATGGAGTACTGCCTCGCTCTTGCTCACTTTCACATTCTTGTGCCTGCAACCTGAGTTGACCGTGCGGAGCGTGCATGGTTTATTGAACTCCAGAACCGGAGTTTCTGAGAGTGACGATGCCTTTCGACGCATTGGTCGGGGGACGCTGTCGGGGGCAGCTAGCCTGTACAATGACAGCAGCCTAGATGATCCTTCGACCCGCTCAGCACTCTTATCCATCTACATCTCAACGAATGGGCCATCTTGGAGCTGGATGCAGTCCAGCAGAGCTGCCCAGCTGGGGCTGTGGAACAGCACCACCCAGTCCTACTGTCGCTGGTATGGAGTGCAATGCTGCTTGACGACACCTCTCTCTGCCTTGGTAGAGTGCATAGGAGATCGATCAGTGTCCGTGCTCAGCCTGGACAGCTTTGGGCTGCAAGGCTCCATGCCATCAGATCTGGGCAACCTGACCCAGCTAGCTGTCCTGGGGCTGCAGCAAAACCCCATGCTCATCGGAGAACTCCCCTCCAGCACCTCGCTCATGAACCAGCTGCTGTGGCTTTCAGTACAGGTGAACACCTCAGCAAGCTGCCCCAGGACCTGACCGCCATGCGAAATGCATGGAAATTTTGTCAAACTGCATGGTGTTGCCTCATGCTGTGCCATGCGCCACGCATGGACCTAATGTCAACTCGCATGGCGTTGATTCATGCCGTCTCCATGACTCCATGCTGCGCCATGCGCCATACATGGACCTATCATCATCTTGCATGGCGTTGCCTCATGCTGTCCCCAATACGCCTCGCTGCCCCCTGGCATGCGCAGGGCACCAGTTTGACAGCTTGCTCTCCGAGCTCCTTGTCAAAGAACCTGCCGACGACGGAATGCCAGCTTCCTAGCTTCCTATCCTGGGGCAAGAACGCATCTGCAGTTGCGCCTGCTTCACAGCTGGTGTGTCCTGATGTGCTCCTCAAGGGCTACTCGACCTACACCTCCGGCCTGCCCCCATCCCTGGCAGACACCATCACACTGCCATTCCCACCGGCCAGCCCGCCAGGCTCCGTCTCTGCGGACCCGGGATTCGCCTCGTTTTACGGCTGCCAGTGTGCAGACGGGAGCACCTTGGAAATCTCTGACAGTGGTGCCGCCTCATGCGTCCAACCGCCTGCTGTGCCGGTGTACTACTCCAACTACATCCTTGCCATCGTCCTGACTGCAGTACTGCCCCTCCTGGCCATTTCTCTGGGAACGTTCGTCTTCATCAAGTGCGTCTAATCCAGTGCCCCGTGCTGCGGCCAAATGGCTGTCACCCTGAATCCATGCCCAAGGGCGTATCATTTATTTGATACTAACATTCAAGGGCCAGGGAGGATTGGCAGGGTCCCCCCTGCCTATCCATGACCTGCAGCATCTGATCTCCTGGAGGGGACAGAGTGCTGCTTCTGCTGTGAGAACTGTCAGGGCTGCCATCCTGCCGGGGACCCCTGTTATTCCGCACACCATGGGGCGCGTGTCCAAGGCTCTGGGGGGTGAATCCATCCCCCCCCCTGCCCCACCCATTTCCAATGCACATTGTGATGTCCTGAAGGCCTGTAGCCAAACAAGACACGCACAGGCGTACTCCTCCCAGATATTTTCTGTCCTCGCCCTCATATCTCAGCAGGCCTTTGACGACATTAAGCCGTGCACCAGTATACTTTGTCCAGACCTCCTCCATCCTCGCCCTCCTCCTCTCAGGCACAAGGCCACCATCCACGAGCTGCTCAAGCGGAAGGAGAAGAAAATGGAATGGAAACGTAGGCGCATGCCAGGGATGCCCGATGTGGCGCTCCAGGATGGACACGGTACGCTGTCCGTGGCTGACATTATGGTCACATGGGTCTTCACGGACGTCGCGGGCAGGTGAGGCGTTTGAAGGGGGGGGGGCAAGGTGCGGGCTGCAGGGTATGAACATCCACACTTCACCCTAAACCCTAAACCCATATGGGAAGATTGGGGTGCATATGATACGGGCTGCAGGGTATGAACCTCCACACTAAAACCGCAATCCAGGTGAGGCGATGGGTGCAAGATGTACGTGATTGGGCTGCCGCGGGCCACGGGGATGGGAGCTTCTGCTTCGGGGCGTGCCACCCCATGCTCGTATCCGGGCACCAACAGAAATGGGATGGGTTGTTGAAACGACCATGTACCGTAGTCAGCGCGGGAAATGTGCATTGTTACGCCATCAGAGGCGGAAAGGCGTCCATCCGCACTCCATCCTGTTTCCCGACCTGCCCTTGCAGCACAAAGCTATGGGAGTGGGACCCGCTGGCCATGGACATTGGCATAGAGATGCACAACACGGCGATACGCGGCATGCTAGAGGACTTTGGCGGTCACGAGATACGCAACGAGGGTGACAGCTTCACGCTGGCCTTCCACGACGCGCTGGATGCTGTCAAGTTTTGCCTCAAGGTGGGGCCGGGGGCTGCGTGTGCATTCCTGCGTGCAGGACCGCAGGTAAATCCTAGGGTTGACGGTTAAGGGCCAGCCTTAAACCCTGAACCCTAGGGTTGAGGGTTTAGGGCGAGCCTGAAGCTCTGAACCCTAGGGTTGAGGGTGATCCTTAAACCCTCATCCCTAGGGTTCAGGGCGAGCCTTAAACCCTCAACCCTAGACTAGGGCATGGGAGACGTATGTTTTGAAGTGCAAGCCTAGGGGTGTATCTCGTTTGGTGACGGGCTAGGTCTTGGGGGCGTGCTTGCAGGTCTAGTGCTGGAACAAAGACAAGCTGGGGTAGTGTGATCTTTGGACAGCTGGGGTTGAAAGCCCCGGGCTTAGTTTGGTGAATGACGAATCTGGATCCAGGTGTGCCGCCACATGTGTGACATTTCCCAAGGTTACGCACTACCTGGCCCTCTCGAAAATGAGTGGCTGCGTCAGTTGCATAACAACAACTGCCATGCATTCTGGATTGATATGCTGCCTTATGCTTGGATCTTCGATTTATCTTTTTGTAGGATCTACGGTGTTCTTTGTCGTTGGATCTACTTATTGTCTTGTTGTAGGAAGGTATGGAAGGTATGGACATGACCATGCTCCTTGCCCCCTGCTCTGCTCCTCAGACCCAAGAGCGGCTGCTGGCGCTTGCCTGGCCACCATCGCTGCTGCAGCACGAGCTGTGCCGGCCCGTGACGGTTGGTGACGTGACTGGCAACACAAAGTCGGCGGGGAAGGGGGGCTCCGTCATATCGGGGCTGCGGGTACGGATGGGCATCAATACAGGTGCGTGTGAATGGGGGCATGTGCATAAATGCATGTGTGTGTGTGCGTGTGTGAATGGAGGGGATAGGGGACAGCAAGCACGTGCATGCACAGATGGGCATCAATACAAGTGCGCAAGGAGCGGAGTGTTAAGCGAATAGAGCGATGCATGAAGAGCTAAGAACTAAGCGCTAAGAGAAGGTGGCTAAAAATTGAAAGCGTAGCGCAAAGAGCGAAGTTTGAATGGGGGGAAGTGCATCAACGCAGCTGTGAGGTGTGTGTGCGTGTAGGGGATGGGTGCAGGCATGTGCATGTGTAAGGGATGGAATTTTTCAAGAGTTTAAGGCTGGCTGGACCATGATTTCTAATGACCCAACCTGCCTCAATACGGCTCTAGCCGTGCCGCAAGCACAGTGGCTGAGCATGGCCCTGGTTCCCGAATGCCGATCAGTGCCGAGCCCTTGCTTGTTCTGGCATCCTCAGCCACACGGACCATCTTCTGACCATGCACATCCGCCTCCCCCTCCGCACCTCTGTTCCCACCTCTGCCCACTTGCCTCTACCCAGCTGTTCCTCCCAGCCCACCTCTACCCAGCTGTCCCAGTTCCACCTCTGCCCACTTCCCGCAATCAAACTGTCCCTCCCAGCTCTCCCCTGAAAACCCTCCTCCCTCATCCCCTCCCTCACGCCCCTCTGCCCCCATCCTGAAGACCCTCCTCCCTTATCCCCTCCCTCACCCCCCTCTGCCCCCATCCTGAAGACCCTCCTCCCTTATCCCCTCCCTCACCCCCCTCTGCCCCCATCCTGAAGACCCTCCTCCCTTATCCCCTCCCTCACCCCCATCTGCCCCCATCCTGAAGACCCTCCTCCCTTATCCCCTCCCTCACCCCCCTCTGCCCCCATCCTGAAGACCCTCCTCCCTTATCCCCTCCCTCACCCCCCTCTGCCCCCATCCTGAAGACCCTCCTCCCTTATCCCCTCCCTCACCCCCCTCTGCCCCCATCCTGAAGACCCTCCTCCCTCATCCCCTCCCTCACGCCCATCTGCCCCCATCCTGAAGACCCTCCTCCCTTATCCCCTCCCTCACCCCCCTCTGCCCCCATCCTGAAGACCCTCCTCCCTTATCCCCTCCCTCACCCCCCTCTGCCCCCATCCTGAAGACCCTCCTCCCTTATCCCCTCCCTCACCCCCCTCTGCCCCCATCCTGAAGACCCTCCTCCCTTATCCCCTCCCTCACCCCCCTCTGCCCCCATCCTGAAGACCCTCCTCCCTTATCCCCTCCCTCACCCCCCTCTGCCCCCATCCTGAAGACCCTCCTCCCTTATCCCCTCCCTCACCCCCCTCTGCCCCCATCCTGAAGACCCTCCTCCCTTATCCCCTCCCTCACCCCCCTCTGCCCCCATCCTGAAGACCCTCCTCCCTTATCCCCTCCCTCACCCCCCTCTGCCCCCATCCTGAAGACCCTCCTCCCTCATCCCCTCCCTCACGCCCATCTGCCCCCATCCTGAAGACCCTCCTCCCTTATCCCCTCCCTCACCCCCCTCTGCCCCCATCCTGAAGACCCTCCTCCCTTATCCCCTCCCTCACCCCCCTCTGCCCCCATCCTGAAGACCCTCCTCCCTTATCCCCTCCCTCACCCCCCTCTGCCCCCATCCTGAAGACCCTCCTCCCTTATCCCCTCCCTCACCCCCCTCTGCCCCCATCCTGAAGACCCTCCTCCCTCATCCCCTCCCTCACGCCCATCTGCCCCCATCCTGAAGACCCTCCTCCCTTATCCCCTCCCTCACCCCCCTCTGCCCCCATCCTGAAGACCCTCCTCCCTTATCCCCTCCCTCACGCCCCTCTGCCCCCTGCCTCGTCCACAGGCATTCCGGAGGACACATTTTCGCATGACGTCACGGAGAACACTAGGACACCCACAACCTCTGCACATCTGCCGCCAGTCAGCCTTCAATCCCTGCCCCCCCCTCCCCTTGAAGACCCTCCTCCCACACCCCTCTCTGCCCCCTGCCTGGTTCACAGGTATCCCTGAGGACCCTCCTCCCTCACCCCCCTCTGCCCCCTGCCTGCTCCACAGGCATCCCTGAAGACCCTCCTCCCGCAACCCCCTCTGCCCCTGCCTGGTCAACAGGTATCCCTGAAGACCCTCCTCCTTCACCCCCCTCTGCCCCTGCCTCCTCCACAGGTATCCCTGAAGACCCTCCTCCTTCACCCCCCTCTGCCCCCTGCCTCCTCCACAGGTATCCCTGAAGACCCTCCTCCCTCACCCCCCTCTGCCCCCTTCCTCCTCCACAGGTATCCCTGAAGACCCTCCTCCCTCACCCCCCTCTGCCCCCTGCCTCCTCCACAGGTATCCCGGAAGACCCTCCTCCCTCACCCCCCCTCTGTCCCCTGCCTCCTCCACAGGTATCCCTGAAGACCCTCCTCCCTCACCCCCCTCTGCCCCCTGCCTGGTCCACAGGTATCCCTGAAGACCCTCCTCCTTCACCCCCCTCTGTCCCCTGCCTCCTCCACAGGTATCCCTGAGGACCCTCCTCCCTCACCCCCCTCTGCCCCCTGCCTCCTCCACAGGTATCCCTGAAGACCCTCCTCCTTCACCCCCCTCTGCCCCTGCCTCCTCCACAGGTATCCCTGAAGACCCTCCTCCTTCACCCCCCTCTGCCCCTGCCTGGTCCACAGGTATCCCTGAAGACCCTCTTCCCCCACCCCCCTCTGCCCCCTGCCTCCTCCACAGGTATCCCTGAAGACCCTCCTCCCTCACCCCCCTCTGCCCCCTGCCTGGTCCACAGGTATCCCTGAAGACCCTCCTCCTTCACCCCCCTCTGCTCCCTGCCTCCTCCACAGGTATCCCTGAAGACCCTCCTCCTTCACCCCCCTCTGCCCCCTGCCTCCTCCACAGGTATCCCTGAAGACCCTCCTCCCTCACCCCCCTCTGCCCCCTGCCTCCTCCACAGGTATCCCTGAAGACCCTCCTCCTTCACCCCCCTCTGCCCCCTGCCTGGTCCACAGGTATCCCTGAAGACCCTCCTCCCTCACCCCCCTCTGCCCTCTGCCTCCTCCACAGGTATCCCTGAAGACCCTCCTCCCGCACCCCCCTCTGTCCCCTGCCTGGTCCACAGGTATCCCTGAAGACCCTCCTCCCTCACCCCCCTCTGCCCCCTGCCTCCTCCACAAGTATCCCTGAAGACCCTCCTCCCTCACCCCCCTCTGCCCCCTGCCTCCTCCACAGGTATCCCTGAAGACCCTCCTCCCTCACCCCTCCCCCCCCCCTGCCTCCTCTTCAGGTATCCCTGAAGACCCTCCTCCCTCACCCCCCTCTGCCCCCTGCCTCCTCCACAGGTATCCCTGAAGACCCTCCTCCCTCACCCACTCTGCCCTCTGCCTCCTCCACAGGTATCCCTGACGACCCTCCTCCCTCACCCCCCTCTGCCCCCTGCCTCCTCCACAGGTATCCCTGAAGACCCTCCTCCCGCACCCCCCTCTGTCCCCTGCCTCCTCCACAGGTATCCCTGAAGACCCTCCTCCTTCACCCCCATCTGCCCTCTGCCTCCTCCACAGGTATCCCTGAAGACCCTCCTCCCGCACCCCCCTCTGTCCCCTGCCTCCTCCACAGGTATCCCTGAAGACCCTCCTCCTTCACCCCCCTCTGCCCTCTGCCTCCTCCACAGGTATCCCTGAAGACCCTCCTCCCGCACCCCCCTCTGTCCCCTGCCTCCTCCACAGGTATCCCTGAAGACCCTCCTCCCTCACCCCCCTCTGCCCCCTGCCTCCTCCACAGGTATCCCTGAAGACCCTCCTCCCTCACCCCCCTCTGTCCCCTGCCTCCTCCACAGGTATCCCTGAAGACCCTCCTCCCTCACCCCTCTCTGCCCCCTGCCTCCTCCACAGGTATCCCTGAAGACCCTCCTCCCTCACCCCTCTCTGCCCCCTGCCTCCTCCACAGGTATCCCTGAAGACCCTCCTCCCTCACCCCCCTCTGCCCTCTGCCTCCTCCACAGGTATCCCTGAAGACCCTCCCCCTCACCCCCCTCTGCCCCCTGCCTCCTCCACAGGTATCCCTGAAGACCCTCCTCCCTCACCCCCCTCTGCTCCCTGCCTCCTCCACAGGTATCCCGGAGGACATCTTCTTGCATGATGTCACGGAGCATGTGGACTACCGTGGTTTGGAGTATGACCTGGCGGGCGAGATCTGCGACTTGGCGTCAGGGGGGCAGATCCTGATGGGGCCCAAAACCTACCAGAGGTGCGACGTACAAGAGAAACAGAGCCAGGAGGGTGCTGACAGGCAATTACAAATCTGGGAGGTTCCTGGTAGGCAACTTCAAATCCGGGAGGTTGCCATCAGGCAGCTTCAAAGGTGGGAGGTTGCCTGTTGACAGGCAACCTCCCAGTTTTTATGTTAAGTCCTTTGTTGGCAGTCCCATGGTGTCTCCTGTGTGCTTATCAGAGGGGTCGACGTCCATGCCTTTGACCCTGTTTCAGAGGCTCCCCTGTCTCCCACTGGCCCGATATTGTCCGGAGCGAACAGAAGAATGAATGCTACGCCCCACTCCAGCCTGGTGGTTCAGGGAAAAGTGAAGCTCGCGGGGTGCGGGCGCACCCACGCAGCAACCATCAGAGCTGAATGGCATTTTAAGTGTCTGGTTGTTATTCAAGGGGCTGACTTAGTCATCGCGTGTCCTCGTTCGGTAAGTAATAGAGGAAGCTGTCACAAGGGACGCAGCTTTTGTGTTGATGAGGCACTCCCCCCCCCTTCTCGTGTTTGCATCCCCTCCCCCTGCTGCTTCTCCTCTCACCCCTCGCTGTGTAAGGGGTCGCAGTTCTTGTGTGTGTGTGAGACACGACCCTCTTCTCCTGCTTGCTAGCAGCCAGGACAAGGTGCACAGCATAGCCAGGGACAGGCAGGGAACGAATCCCCTGGCATATAGGGAGCATGGAGGAGCAGTCTGGACTTATAGAAGACTCTTTTGCAAGGGGACGCAGTGTGTGTGTTGTTTGTGTGTGTGTGATAACCCTCCTCTGCTGCCTGCTTGCAGGTGGATTAGGTGCGCAGCACTGTCGGGGACAGGCGGGGAACGAATCCCCTGGCATATAGGGAGCATGGAGGAGCAGTCTGGACTTATAGAAGACTCTTTTGCAAGGGGACGCAGTGTGTGTGTTGTTTGTGTGTGTGTGATAACCCTCCTCTGCTGCCTGCTTGCAGGTGGATTAGGTGCGCAGCACTGTCAGAAACAGGCAGGGAACGAATCCCCTGGCATATAGGGAGCATGGAGCAGCAGTCTGGAGTTATAGAAGACTCTTTTGTAAGGGGATGCAGTGTGTTTGTTGTGTGTGTGTGAGTGAAAACCCTCCTCTGCTGCATGCTTGTAGGTGGAACAAGGTGTGCAGCACTGCTGCGCTCTCGGACGCCGTAGCGGCTGCGCTCTCTCCGGACAGCAGGACGAGCTCGCTCGGACCGACCAGCATCTTCCAGAGGCGGGGCAGCATGCAGAGCCAGGCCCGCCTCCCGGTCACCCAGCAGGAGAGCGTGTCGGGCGTAGGGACCAACGACGTGAGCGGCTCCATCACGGGCTTCTCAACAGCGGCCTTATCGGGTGAGAGGGGAGGCATGAACAGCTGGGCAGTTGATATTCCTTGCTCTTGTGTAGGATCAGAGGTGCTTGCTATGTGTGTGTGTTACTTTGCTTCGAGGCAGTTGATTTTCCTTGCTCTAGTGTAGGTCAGAGGCGCCCAGTGTGTGTGTGTGTAAATTGCAGTACTGGGCAGCTGGGCAGTTGAGATCCCTTACTCTAGTGTGGGATCAGGACTGCTAACTGTTTGTGTGTGCGTGTGTGTATATACTGCAGTACTGGGCAGCTGGGCAGATTCCTTGATATAGTTTGGGATCAGAGATACTAACTGTTTGTGTGTGTGTGTGTGAGTGTTGGGCAACGGGGCTTCTCTGCTGTTTATGCGCTGATTCTTGAGTGAGTTGTACCGCTCCGCAGATCGGGTGTTGTCCAAGATGCCGTTGAGCTTCTCTCGGATGCCCTCTGTCATACACAAGCCACCCAGCGTGGCCTCCGGTGGCATGCTGGGCTCCAGCTTCCTGAGCACTGATGTCAACTTCGACGTTGGGGCCAGCAGCCGGGCGCCGGTAGGGCCGGGCGTGACTAGCAACTTGGCCAGCGGGGACAGCCAGCGAGCGTTCCGCTTCCTACCGGGGGGAGCGGGAGAGAGGTCTGTGGGTGGCGATGCTGCGGCTGCTGGATCCAGCACAACAGCAAGTGCTGTACCTCTCCCGGGGGACCTGAACAGGCGGCTGTTGGTTCCCAGCAAGCTTCACACGAGCTCCGACTCACTGGATTCTAGAGAGGCCTACAAGCAGCGGCAGGCGGGCGCAGGTGCAGGCTCGACTTCGTCACAGCGGCTGCCGTTGCAGCGCTGTGCGTCAAGCTCTTCCCAGGCCGCGGCCACGCGGGCCGCAAGTATGCAGCAAAACTCGTCCCTCGTGCGGGCTCCCCCGCGGATAGTCAGGTCGGACAGCAGCAGCAGGCAGGCGTCTCCTGAGGGGCCCTCTGCACCGACCCAGCTTCTCTCTCCGGTGCGCGCCGAGGCCGCTCCCGATAGCCCGCCGCTGCAAGGGCGATTCCTGGCCAAGTTCCGGTCGCTGAATATGCGGACTGTCAGGAGCCGGCTGGGACCGCCGGACGGCGTGTCTGCTAAAGCTGCGGGAGGGACTGGACCTGATGGGGAGGTGCGCCGCCGGCTGACTGCGGGCAGTATCGCAGAGGAGCAGGGTGGCGGTGGCGGTGGACGGCCGACCACGCGTGGGACTGGAAGCACGAGGAGCGCCTCTGGCAGCGTGGGGGGGCACAACAGCCGCCTCAGCAGCTGCGGCAGCGGCGAGGCAGCGGACGCCGGCGAGGTGGCGGCAGCGGCGACGAGGATGCGGGAAGGGAAGAGCGAAGCGCCAGGTAGCTGTGAGGAGCTGTCTCATATCAATGCGGCGCCGCACTTGCAGCAGCAGCAGCAGGAGGGGGTCGTTGACGCGATGGGCGGCGCGGACTTGCAGGAGGCGCAGGTGCTGGACAGGGCCAGGCAGGTGTCGGCCGCAGAGCGTGCCGTCCTTTCTGGCGCTGCGCCTCCGACGCACCCGCTGTTTAACCAAAGCTTGGCTGCTGAGGGCAGAGGGTCGGATCAAGGTAGGCCTCCTTATTGGCCGGGGGCAGAGGGTCGAATTAAGGTAGGCCTCCCTATTGGCCAAGGGCAGAGGGTCGGATCAAGGTAGGCCTCCCTATTGGCCGAGGGCAGAGGGTCCGATCAAGGTAGGCCTCCTTATTGGCCGGGGGCAGAGGGTCGGATCAAGGTAGGCCTCCCTATTGGCCCGGGGCAGAGGGTCGGATCAAGGTAGGCCCCTATTGGCCGAGGGCAGAGGGTCGGATCAAGGTAGGCCCCCTGTTGGCCGAGGGCAGAGGGTTGGATCAAGGTAGGCCTCCCTATTGGCCGAGGGCAGAGGGTCGGATCAAGGTAGGCCTCCCTATTGGCCGAGGGCAGAGGGTCGGATCAAGGTAGGCCTCCCTATTGGCCGGAGGCAGAGGGTCGGATCAAGGTAGGCCTCCCTATTGGCCCGGGGCAGAGGGTCGGATCAAGGTAGGCCTCCCTATTGGCCGAGGCGGCCTGCTGGCCATGCGCTCCCCGTTAGCTGGTGCCATTGTGCGGTGTTGTTGACCGGTGCCCCCCAACTGGTGCTTTCTTTTGGCTGGTGCCTTCTTTTCACTGGTGCCTTCTTTTGGCTGGTGCCTTCTTTTGGCTGGTGCTTTCTTCTGGCTGGTGCTTTCTTTTGGCTGGTGCTTTCTTTTGGCTGGTGCTTTCTTTTGGCTGGTGCTTTCTTTTGGCTGGTGCTTTCTTTTGGCTGGTGCTTTCTTTTGGCTGGTGCTTTCTTTTGGCTGGTGCTTTCTTTTGGCTGATGCCTTCTTCTGGCTGGTGCTTTCTTTTGGCTGGTGCCTTCTTCTGGCTGGTGCTTTCTTTTGGCTGGTGCCTTCTTCTGGCTGGTGCTTTCTTTTGGCTGGTGCCTTCTTTTGGCTGGTGCCTTCTTTTGGCTGGTGCTTTCTTTTGGCTGGTGCCTTCTTTTGGCTGGTGCTTTCTTTTGGCTGGTGCCTTCTTCTGGCTGGTGCTTTCTTTTGGCTGGTGCCTTCTTTTGGCTGGTGCCTTCTTTTGGCTGGTGCTTTCTTTTGGCTGGTGCCTTCTTCTGGCTGGTGCTTTCTTTTGGCTGATGCCTTCTTTTGGCTGGTGCCTTCTTTTGGCTGGTGCCTTTGTTTGGCTGTTGCCTTCTTTTGGCTGGTGCTTTCTTTTGGCTGGTGCTTTCTTTTGGCTGGTGCCTTCTTTTGGCTGGTGCTTTCTATTGGCTGGTGCTTTGTGTTCTGGGTCAAGCCTCGTCCCTGTGCAGGTTTCATGAAAGACCTGATATAAAATGTGCCCTAAGGATTGCATGAAGGCACCAGTTTCTGGCGTTGTGATGGTAGGGACTTGGTCTGCCTGATGGTAGGGAGTTGATCTGACTGATGGTGGCTTTCTCTCGCGGCTTTCCACAATTTCAGGGGCTGTGGAGCCAGGTGCTGATATACAGAATGGATGCTGTCTGCTTTCTCTGACTGTATTCAATCTGGTGCTCCGTGATAACCCCTGCCTGGATGAAGAGGCACGCGCCGACCCGTGCTCGCCCTGACACACCGCTCACTCGGTTACACGCTACACCCTGATACACCCACCACCCTCATGCCCTCTCAACCTGATGCCCCTTCACCCTCATGCCCGCAGCTGCCGACGGCGTTGCCCGGCCGGGTAGCCAGCTGGATGGCGTGGAGCGCAGCCAGATCCAGTACCTCCGGCCGCTCGAAAACGTGGCTCAGGGTTTTGAGAGCATGTTCATGTGCCCCAGCCAGGCCCCGCCCATCATCGATGCTGCCCCGCCTGGCAGCGTCAGCAGCAAGGAGGGGTGCGGGGCGTGCTCCCCGCTCGCTCGCGCCTGGCGGCGCGTGACCAGGGGGTGCCTGGGCTGCCTTCAGCTGGCCACCAGCAGCGACATGGTGCGCAGCGAATCGAAGTATAGCTTGCAGGTGGGCTTGCCAGTGGGGGCGCAGGGTTGCAGGGCGGGAAGGTGGGGTTACCAAAGGGGCCTAGGGAGGTGGAGTTGCGGGCCTGAGGGGTGTGAGGAGATGGGGTTGACAATGGGGGCATAGGGAGGTGGGGTTGCGGGGAGAAGGGGCGCGTGGAGGTAGGGTTGCCAATGGGGGCAAAGGGAGGTAGGGTTGCGGGGCAGAGTGGTGTGTGGAGGTAGGGTTGTGGGGTTCAGCAGCGGAACATGCTGTGCACGCAGGTGGGCTTGTCTATGAATGCGGGGTTGAGGGGTGCGGGGGACTGGGCGACGCAGACACAATGCGATGCAATGCCAAGGGGTCATCCTTTGTCTTAACTCCGATGGATGGCGAGGCTGGAAGGATGTTGGGATGCAGTATATGTACATCCCAGGCAGTACATCTTTGCACCCTATGATGGCTGGCAGGAGTGCCGAAGGCGGAAATGCTATTTTTAAGCAGAGAGAGGATGTGAGGCTTAGTTAAGGCCAACTGTTTGTGCCTGTTTTGGACCCTGTCCTGGGACCCTCTTCTAGGGTGTTCAGGGTTTAGACGTAACTAAGACGCTACACCCTAAATCCTTTCGGACCTGCAGGTTCGTTCGAGCAAGTCCTTGGTAGCCGTCAAGTGCGTCGTCCTCGACATGGGATACTACGAGTGGAGGCCGTACTCGCCCGCAACCGCCACGGCCGCGTTAGGCGCCGCCGCCGCCTACCTCTCGTCGGAGCCCGGGGAGCTGGGCAACGCAGCCTACCTGCAGGTGGTGCACCTGATACAAGTGGCGTCGGCGGCCATCGCGCCGCGCGTGCTGCTTTTCAAATGGCCACTGACGGTTTGCGACGGCTGGGAGAAGATCAGCCCGGGCTTCTTTGATGCCCCAGGTGCGTGTGTGCAAATTGAGCTCGAGGAGGTTAAGCCGCGGCTCCTCCACCGAAGGTGGAGGGCTCAGGCGGGCCCTCTCACACAAGTGTGAGAGGCTATCACATGCACCAGGAGGACAGGGCACCCATTCGATTATTAAATACCGGTATGGCGCTATCTGTTCTTTTCAAATATCCCCTGCCAGTTGGTGACGGTTAAAAGAAGATCAGCCCGGGCTTCTTTGATGCGCCAGGTGCATGTGTGCAAGTTTGCGTGCACCAGGGGGACAGGGCAGCCATAAGATGTTTAAAAACCGCTATCTGTTATTTTCAAATATCCCCTGCCAGTTAGTGACGGTTGGGAGGAGATCAGCCCGGGCTCCTTTGATGCGCCAGGTATGTGTTTTCAAGCAGGAGCTGTGATCGTTCAGCTGGCGTGCCCCAGGGGGGTCAGGTTTCACGCTCCGGAGGTGATGTATGTGTAAGCAGGAGCTCCGGTGGTTCAGTTTGCATGCACTGGAGGTTATGAGTGTGCAAGCTAGAGCTCCGCGTATTCAGTTTGTATGTTCCAGAGGTTCAGTCAATGTGGCGTACGTCCATGTGCAGCTCTTTGATGCACCATATATGTTTCGGTTGTGTGTGCATGAGGGAGCTCGGGTGGTTCAGTTTGGAGGCACTTGGGGCACGGGGGTGTAGAGTATGGGGTGCATGCCAGTGTTCAATTTAGTGAGTACCAGAGCACCTTTGGGAGGACGCCGGGCGGCCACTACTGGGCCGATCGGGACCAAACCTTGACTGGCCTGCGGCGGGTGGCCCTAGCAGCAGGGCTTGCTGCACCAGGCCCTCACGGGCAACGGCTGTGGAGTAGCTGAATTGTAGCTGAAGCGTGCTTGGGTTTCCTTGCTTTGGATGTGGCCGCCAGGACAAGGGCTAAATTGGGATAATAAGACAAGCAAGCCCCGAAACTAAATTATCATTATTTTTAATGATAAGTCTACCGGGAAATGGTATTGAGAGAGCCTCTCAAGTAGACCTGGGGTCTCTGGCCGAAGGCTGGACTGTAGCTGATATGTAGCTGAGTCACGAAAATAGAAAGGCTGAACCCCACCTTACCGCACAGTTCCCAGAAGGCTAGTAATTGGCCCGAGTGTTTTGGGTGGCTCTGTCTCTTCCTGACCTCTTTCCTTTCTCGGTGATGTGCAAGTCTTTCTCTTTCAGGGTTGGGGGATCCACTTCACCTGTGCAGGTGGCAACCTCAAAAACACCTCCTCCCCCTAATTGCGCTATGCCTGAGCCTGTGCACCTCTCTGCCGCGAAGGCTCCCGCGCCGTGACTTTCCCCGGCATGCGCGAGCTGATGGACTCGGGAAGCAACGGAGGCACGCTGTCCTCCTCCCGCCCGGTGGTCAGCCTGGCCTTCAGCGCCCTGGAAGGCTTCAAAGAGATTGCCGCCGTCAACGTGGAGCTGTCGAGAGACATGTTGCAGCTGTACAACGCATGCGTCAGGGAGACGTTGTCTACCAGTGGCGGGTGAGAGAGGGGGGGGCAGTGGGTGCGGGGGTGAGAGATGGGAGGGGCAGGGGGGTGAGAGATGGGAGGGGCAGGGGGGTGAGAGAGGGGGGGGGCAGTGGGTGCGGGGGTGAGAGATGGGAGGGGCAGGGGGGTGAGAGAGGGGGGGGGCAGTGGGTGCGGGGGTGAGAGATGGGAGGGGCAGGGGGGGGAGAGAGGGGAGGGGCAGGGGGGGGAGGGAGGGAGGGGGCAAGGGGCAGGTGGGGGAGAGAGGGAGGGGCAGGGGAGGGGGGGGGGGGGGGAGAACAGTCGCCTGCTGTTTTCTAGGTCGAGTTGTCGAGAGGCATGCTCCAGCTGTACAATGCATGTATCGGAGGGACGCTGTCCACCAGTGGCAGGTGAGGGGCAGGGGGGTGAGGGAGGGAGGTGAGAAAAGTTGACGGCTGTGTTGCAGATCGAGTGGTCGTGTGACATGTTGCAGCTGTATCCTGCGTTTGTGAGGGCGATGCTGTCAACCAGTGGCAGGTGAGAGGGAGGGGTGGGTGTGAGAGGTTAAAACAGTTGACCTCTATGTATAACCGGCCCATCCATACACACGACTCAGCCAATCGCCTGGGCAAGCATGTTTGAGTGGGCCTGGGCTGGCAAGGGGCACATGACACGTAGGTAGCATGGTAAGGGTCCGCTCAGTTGGCGAGGGGCGACTGGCAGTTGGCAAGGGGCGACTGGCAGTTGGCGAGGGGCGTATCCTCCGTACGCTTCCCTATTTCTCCCTCCCACAATGCAGGTATGAGTGTAAGGAGACGGACGGCAACTTCATGATTGCCTTCGGCGACTGCTGCTTGGCGGTGGAGTGGGCGCTGACGCTGCAGCTTGCTCTGATGGCCCTGCCTTGGCCGCACGAGCTGATGCAAATGGACGCCACGGCAGAGATCTACGATGAAGACATGCAGCAGGTGGGCACATTACTGGACATTCCTTTGTAACAACGTGGTTTACCATGGCAAATGCTTAATTTGATTTATTATATTCAGGGATTCTGTGCTCCCTTCGGGAGTGCCCCTCGGGGTTGGCGAGGGAGGGGGGCGCTTTCGATTGAGGCAAAGTGTGGACAGGCGGCATGGACCAGTGGATCTCTCTTGTCTGACCATAGCCCCTTGAAATCTTGCCGGTCAAACGTGCCCCCTTTTTCCTGGTGCTATACTGTATTTGTTTATTACCCAAGAAAGTCTGTGCGAGCGGCCCCTGCTGGGATCAAGGCTGTAGCGTATTTAGCCCTTCAAAAAAGAACCTCTCATGTGCCTGGACTTCGGGTCTGCCCCTCTTGAGCCTTGCCTGCCCCTGGGGACACTAATGGAAAACCGCAGTAGGAAAACCTTGGTATACCGATGTTTGTCTTGGTAGAAGCTTCCGTTACCATGGTAACTCGGTTATACCTTGGTAAAAGCTTCCGTTACCATGGTAATTCGGTTATACCTTGGTAAAAGCTTCCGTTACCATGGTAATTCGGTTATACCTTGGTAAAAGCTTCCGTTACCATGGTAATTCGGTTATACCTTGGTAAAAGCTTCCGTTACCATGGTAACTCGGTTATACCTTGGTAAAAGCTTCCGTTACCATGGTAACTCGGTTATACCTTGGTAAAAGCTTCCGTTACCATGGTAACTCGGTTATACCTTGGTAAAAGCTTCCGTTACCTTGGTGACCGAATTACCTTGGTAAAAACTTCCGCTACCTTGGTAACCGAATTACCTTGGTAAAAGCTTCCGTTACCTTGGTAACCGAATTACCTTGGTAACCGAATTACCTTGGTAACCGAATTACCTTGGTAACCGAATTACCTTGGTAACCGAATTACCTTGGTAACCGAATTACCTTGGTAACCGAATTACCTTGGTAAAAACTTCTGCTGCCTTGGTAACCGGGGTCTTATATGCCGGTACCTTAATTGTTTGCCGATAACAGCTTTGTCCGTTCACATCCGTATATCCGTGTTATCCAATCCTGTATTTAGACCCATGTCAAGCTACCGAGCGATTATTGAGCTTCCAATTTCGTTATCTGACCAAGCTCTAACTATGGTTTTACTCATGTCCTTACATTCCGAGCTGTTGCCTCTACCCCCGCAGGTGCTGTTGAGGGGGCTGCGGAGCCGCACTGGCATCTTCCGGGGCTCAGTGGACCGCATCACGCCCCATGCTAAGTCGGGCCGTGCCGATTACTTTGGCCAGCCCGTGAACCGCGCAGCTCGGTGAGCCACAGACCTCCGTTTGACTCTGCCCCACTTCAACACACCCTGTTGGACTCTCCCGGATGTGACCCTCCCTGTCTGATTTACCGGGTGTTACACTTCTTGTTTAAAATCCAAATCGAGTGAACTGCAACTGTCCTTGGTTCACCTCTCCCGCATGCACCTTGATGCCTCCTCCTGCGTTGATCTTCCATTTGGTCTCTCGATGCGGTTTTGCGGTTGTCAGCCGGACCCACCTGCCTCCCATTGCTCCCCCCCATCCCTCCCTCCCTTCAAGGCTCATGTCAGCCGCCTACGGCGGGCAGGTGGTCTGCGAGAAGGGCATCATGGAGGACGTCGCCAAGGAGTGGCGCAAGCGCTTCCCCCAGCCGGTGGCCCCCGCCGGCTCGCCGCCGTTCCAGCTGCCGACGTTCAGCGCTGCGTCTGCCTCCGTGTCGCCCCTGGCATCGCCGTCGATGCTGCCAGCGCAGGGCGTCACCTTCTCGGCGACCCACCCTGATCTGACGGGGAACGAACCTTTGCCGACCATGCCACCCAACGTGCCAGAGTTACGCTTGGCTCGCTCCTTCCTCAACAACAACAGTTTTGGGTGGGTAGACAGGCCCCTTCCCCCATTTCCTCAAAATGGGCAAGCCACCGTCACCTCAAACTCGGCAGGCCAACATAGTAGCCTTAAATTAGACCAGTCCTCGTCACCTCAGGGTAGGCTCGCCCCCGTATTCTTCTAGTAGACAGGCCCCCTTCACCTCAGGGTAGGCACGCTCCCGCATTCTTCTAGTAGACAGGCCCCCGTCACCTCAAGCTAGACAGGCCCCCGTTTTGTATAAGTAGGCAGGCCCCCAGGGGCTCAAGTACCTCAGGGTAGGCACGCTCCCGTATTCTTCTAGTAGACAGGCACCCGTCACCTCAAGCTAGACAGGCCCCCGTTTTGTATAAGTAGGCAGGCCCCCAGGGGCTCAAGTACCTCAGGGTAGGCACGCTCCCGTATTCTTCTAGTAGACAGGCACCCGTCACCTCAAGCTAGACAGGCCCCCGTTTTGTATAAGTAGGCAGGCCCCCAGCACCTCGCTCACTGGTGAATTTTGAACGCAGACTATCGAAGCGCACCATGGTTCGGATCATCCGCAGCGCCCCCCCCCCTCCCTCTCTGAAAGGACTAGAATGAATCCAAACTCGAAACCAACTTCTTCACTACCGGTAGTGTTGGACTAAAGAAGCATATGGATGGGCCCGAATCAAACAGGCAGGACAACGTTTGTTTATGTGATTGGCCCGTGAACGTGGCACATATACCGTAGCTTACCGGTATACCGTATAGCAAATTATTTCTCATATGACATGCCAAATTGCCTATCCCTACATAAAGGCTGTGCTGGCACTCCTCACCTGCCCCTGCATGAACATGTACCAGGGTGTTGCGCTGTTGTCATCTCCACTCCTAAATCTTGGGGAGGAAGCCTGAGGCACTCCTTGGCCGTTTCCCCCTCCACCCCCGCATCTCTGCCATCACTTCCGCCAGGGCGACCCCTTGAATGTTTTCATGCCGCCCCTCCCTCTCCCCGCCTGTCCTCCCCCTCCCGCCAGGGCCTCCCCGCGGTGCACCCCCCGCAGCGCAGCCCTCAGCGCCGGCGGCGACAGCCAGGCCACGCACTCCCCTAACAGCTACAGCAGCCCAGCAGACTCGCCAATGCCCCGCGGCTCCGCCCAGGATAACCTCAGCGACTCCCTCCCTGCTCAGACCGCAGCAGCCAGCCCATCGGCCCAGCCGCCCGTTCCACGGGGCGCCGTGGGTCTCGAAGGCTTTCCCGGGCCACTTCTGGCCAGCAGTAGCATCAGCCTGCCGCCGCCCTTGCCGCCCTCGACGCCGCGAAGCGCCTTGCAGCTCTCCTGGGCCACGAGCATGGGCAGCGGCGTCAGGCGCCACTCCCACGGCAGGTCCGAGCTCAGCTACCCCCCCCACGGAGTGGCTTACGGCGGCCCAGGCCTGAGCTCTCATGCGGAGGGTCTGGACCTGCCTCAACATCCGCCGACGGTTGAGGCGTCGCACCGGCGCTCGTCGAAGCGCAGCCCGTCCTCTCTGGCTGTCGATCTTCTGATGCAGGGCGTGGGGCGCTCCGGCAGCAGTACGTCACCGCTCTCTTGGCCGCAGCAGCAGCAGCAGGGGCGCACCCCGGGCAGGGACGGAGCCTCCTCGCCGCGTCCGACAGCCATGCGGCCGGGTGGCATCGACAACGACAGCAGCTTCACGTCACCCCGTTCCCAGGCATCCGACGGCCAGGCCACGACGCCGGTGCAGCTGCAGCTGCAGCCACAGGCCTGGGACCCCAGCCGGGGCCAGCGCCAGCGGTCACGCCAACGCAGCTCCCAGGGCAACGGCCAGCTGGCGGAGGGCGCCAGCTCTACCGGCGGCGCGGTCCCCGAGCGCCCGCACACCGCACCCCGCTCCGTCAAGAGCTTCCTGGTTCCGGGCAGCAGCATCAAAGCGGGGCTGATGGAGGACCCGGCAGAGCGCGTTGCAAGCTCACAGTCGGACCCCCCGGTAGCCTTGGTGCGTTCCGGCTCCATGTCGGGCTCCCAAGGAGGCCCCTTCCCGCGCCGCGACAAGTCCAGGTCGAACCTCGGCCAGGCCTGCCCACCGCCGTCGTTGTTCTGGGACAGCTCAGGAGGTGGCGACGGCAGTATGCGCCTCAGATCTCACATGGGAGAGAATCATGAGGAGCAGAGCGCACTCGGGGCCTCGACGGCAGCAGCGGCAGCTGCGGCTGTGGCTTCCGGAGGGAGTGCTGGCGTTGCTGTTCGGCCCTCCACGCGTCCCTCCTTCAGCGAGGGGGGCGGACGCTTGCCCTCCGCATGGACCATGGGCAGCGCAAACGGGCGCAAGAGCGGCGGCAGCGCGCTTTCCTCCTTGCCTGACGGCAGCCAAGCATCAGCTACAAGGTGCGCTGTCTAGTTTTAGTATGAAAACGTTTTGTAAACCAATTTAAAAACTGTGAAAAGATGAAGACCAATTTGCCCTTGCAAACATTAAAAAAATGCAAAAGGTAATACACTCCTCCAAACAGGTTCTGTATGGCCCAATAGGTGGACCGTACCGTTGCTGCATTTGATCTCATTTGTATTGAAGATTTGCTCCTTGCCTGATAACGTTCAATCAACGGTTGCAAGGAGCGTGTCCTGCCACACTGGTTCTGGATGGAGTAGTACCCCATAAGGGTATTAAATCTGATTTACCGGCACACCGGTACCGGGATTCAACTTTTTGACAGAATTGGATCAATTAAAACCATGAAGGAAAGCTAAATCGTCGGTATAATTACCGGCAACTAAGTTAATTATTCCCATCTTATGACTCATTAACGGAGCGGTGAGAAATCTGGAGATCCAGCAAGGAAGGCTGCAGAAAAAGACCAGAGTTTGATTCATTCACCTGGGCGGGCCCTGTTGCCGTCAGAGGCTTTAAACTGGCCCGAAATCGTTGAATACGCCGCGCAGAATCCCATCTGGCAAGCCCCCGTCCGGCCTGAGCCCCTTGCACGGCGCCCTCCCGGCGGTCATCAAGTCGGTGCAGTTCCGGCTGGCCTCTGACACCATGGCGTTGGCCTTGCGCCCCAAGACATCCCATGAGCAGACAAGCCCTGAGTCCTCGTATGCGGTCCGCCGCCGCGTGTCCGCCGGGGGCGAGGTTCTGTCCGCTGCCTGCTCCCCGCCCCGCACAATCACCCAGGCGGAGGCGCAGGCCTCCGGTGCGCACTCGTCCGGCCGCCTCTCCTCGACGACCCTGCAGCGCATGCTGACGCAGCCCCCCGCGGAGGGCAGGCGGCAGGCCGTCGAGGCGGCCGCCGGGCATGCCCCCCCTCCCGCTGTTTTCAGGCCCAGCCCATCGGCATCCTGGACAGAGGAGCAGGCCCAAGGCATGCCCGCGTCTTGCGGGCCCGCCTGGGAAGAAACCATTGGCAGCGGCGCGGCGACTGCGGGCCAGGCTTGGAACAGTGGAGCCAGCGAGCCCTCGCTACCCAACATATCCTTCAAGCAGCTGACCCTCGGGAGCGCCTCCTCTCCGTCGCACGGCTCGGATCGGCAGGACCTGGGCCAGCACGGCTCAGACCTCCCTGCTGAGCGGTCTGCACGGCCCGCCCAACCAACCTCCAGCAACTTTGGCAGCGTCTCGCCCCTGGACAGCCCGATGGCCTCCCCGATACCCAACATGAGGATTTCGCCGAGGGGGTCAGGCAGGGTTGGCGGCTGGAACCTATCCGCGCTGAGCCCGTTGGCCCCGCAGAGCTCGCTGCCACCCATGCCCTCGCTGACGGGCGCGGCGCTGGGAGAGATGCTACTGCCCGCCCGGCCTGCCACGGCCAGCGGGGGCACGCGTGCCACCCGCTTCGGCGGCAGTCCCGCACGGTCGGTTGGGGGGGCAAGCTTGGAGGGCAGGACGCCTCCGGAGAGGACGAAGACGAGCAGGCTGAAGGGAAATGCAGAAATCTCGGGCAAGGTGTGTGTCGGCCGTGGGGGGAGGAAGGGCGGGGGAAGCCGGGGGGAGAGCAGTGCCTCTCGGCAAGGCATGGCATCACCTTGAGATCTGATCTTATCTGATCTGAGGGCTGCATCTGGTGTATGCGCTGGCCAGCTGAGTCCCAAGGGGCTGCCAACCAACATGCATGAGACCTTTGTCTTGAAATAGTACAGCAATGCGGTCAGCGGTACAAGACCGGGATACAGGCATTTCATGTTTGTACTGAACCTCTTTCGCCAGGCAGTTTGCGTTACTTCCTGTCGATTGTCTGCTGTGAGTAAATCAGCACGCAGCCGGACAGGGTGTGTAACCCTTTTGCCACCTGCCTGAGATGTCAGTACGAGACCTCACCGCAACTGCTCCAATTCCGTGTGCGCGGCTGTTGTTGCGTACCTTGCAGGACGAAGGCCAAGGAACGGAGACGCTGGCCCGCACGGTTTTAGCCGAGGTGGGTTGGGTTTAGGACTTCAGGGCGATGGCTGCATGCAGCTGCTTGGCCTAAGAACGCACCGTGCTCTCCGCCATCTCATCCTACTGCCCCGGCTTTGTTCCTTCCCGAGTCTGTCTCACTGCAAATGGCTTCTCCCCATCACTGCGAATGGCTTCTCCCCATCACTGCGAATGGCTTCTCCCCATCACTGCGAATGGCTCTCCCCATCACTGCGAATGGCTTCTCCCCATCACTGCGAATGGCTTCTCCCCATCACTGCAAATGGCTTCTCCCCATCACTGCGAATGGCTTCTCCCCATCACTGCGAATGGCTTCTCCCCATCACTGCGAATGGCTTCTCCCCATCACTGCGAATGGCTTCTCCCCATCACTGCGAATGGCTTCTCCCCATCACTGTGAATGGCTTCTCCCCATCACTGCGAATGGCTTCTCCCCATCACTGCGAATGGCTTCTCCCCATCACTGCGAATGGCTTCTCCCCATCACTGCGAATGGCTTCTCCCCATCACTGTGAATGGCTTCTCCCCATCACTGCGAATGGCTTCTCCCCATCACTGCGAATGGCTTCTCCCCATCACTGCGAATGGCTTCTCCCCATCACTGCGAATGGCTTCTCCCCATCACTGCGAATGGCTTCTCCCCATCACTGCGAATGGCTTCTCCCCATCACTGTGAATGGCTTCTCCCCATCACTGCGAATGGCTTCTCCCCATCACTGCGAATGGCTTCTCCCCATCACTGCGAATGGCTTCTCCCCATTCTCCCTGTTGTGCGCAACAGTGTTTCAAAATCACAACGATGTCTGGCGAGGAATCCGGGGGACCCTCCATCACAATGATCAAGTACCACAACCACGGGACAGAGGTGGAGGTGAGGAAGCGTGCATTTACGTATGCGTGGTCTTCGTAGAATGGTGGAGAGGACAGGGGGGCAGGGACATTAGGGTGATATGATTTGGACAGCTTGCTGATATGTTGCACATGTGTGGATCATTTTTATAGATTCACATATGCCTGTAGGATATATGTTAAAGTCATCCATGGCATGTGTCATGTTCTGTTTGTTTGATGGTGATTCAGTCACAGCTCAGTGGGCCGGGCCTTAGAGGTTTAGGGCCAAGCCTAGTTTAGGGTTTTAACCCCTAACTTGAACCCCAAAGCCCCGAACCTGAACCCTAAATCAGTCTGGGTCTCCAGTCGCAGCTCTGTCCAGGTCTCGTTCCCAATGGCCCACTGAAAGCTTCCCATCGGCCCCACCACTGATGCCAACGCTAAAATATCACTGGCCCATTCGGTGCAGGCCAGTCCCCATCCGCCAAATGGAGGCTACCGAGCTGCCTGTCAACATGATCTGGTGCTGGCACACACGCTTAAATACGCAATGATCCCCACTACCAACTTGCTTAGTTCCTTGTTCAGGCCAGTCCCTATCGGCGCAATGGAGGCTGCGGAGTAGCCTACCAACGGCAATCTGGTGCACTCGCTCACGCAAATATCGTACTATCCGTTTGGTCCACCCCCTGCAGGCCGAGGGCTCAGAGGATGACCCCTGCGTGACGCCGACCAGTACACGGCTCATCCCCACCGTACCAGTGGAGGTGGCCGTGTGGTCCCTGGGCTCGTTTAGGCTCAAGGGGGTTTTGGAGCTTATCAAGGTGAGAGGCACACATAACGCTGCTGGTTGCGCAGTTCAGGCTGATCAGTTGGGGACGGCGTGATGGGCAGCCCTGGGGGGCTTGATGAGAAGCTCGGGGCTTAATGGGTGGGAAATTCCTTCATGCAGCCTCGAGCAAGTACTTGCTCCCAACAGAGCTTTCTCGAAGGTCCTTTACTTTGGCGGCTTCTATCCTCCTTTCTGTGGGGTTTCGGAGCTCATCAAAGTGAGGCACGTGGGGCGCAGCCGGATGGGCAGCTCGAGTCGATCAGCTTCAAATCGGTCATGGCTCTAAATAGACAAGATCGAGTTACGCCGCCATCTCCTTGGTCTAGGATTGCAGTTTGGGATCTAGCGTGTAGGTTTCAGGCACTCAGCGATCTGGCCAGCAGATCTATGGTTGATAGGCAATAGCCGAATGGGGGCATGCTTGTGGGACCAAGATAGATGCGGCTGTTGCGTGTGATTGGAAGCCACAAAAGTGTTGCGGCTTCATCGTGTCCCCCCTTCCCCACATATGCAGGTGGTCCAGGTGGTGCCCCTGAGCTTGGAGGGGCGCCTCCAACTCCATCACAAGCTGCCCCTCAACAAGGTGCGACAGGATACCAACCCGGAGCCATGTGCATCACTCATGTAGCGGAACTCGTGTGCACAAAAGCTGTGCTAGGCGAGCATGCGGAGAGCATCTCTTTTGACCTGGGTTGGTGTGTTGCCCCCTCTACCCGCTTGCAGGGGAAGGCCCGCTGCATCCAGAGGCAAGTCGGTCGGCTGGACCAGCTCACAATCAGCCTGCCCGACGTGCATTGCCTGTCTTGTTGCAACATGGAGGACACCCCTTGGGAGCCCCGGGAGCAGGGCAACACACAGCCATTCACCGCTTCAACCGCGTCGGACCCGTTGTTGCGCCCCTTTGCGCCTGCCGGAAGCTTACTCCCTGGGCTGTCTGCACCCACCCTGCATGCCCCCGACGTTTTGATGTCACCGTACTGGCAGGCCTCGGGCAACAACGGGCAACAGCCGGGCCTGCCAGGCTCTGGAGGAGGCAGCTTTAGCGTTGGCAGCGGCGGGCTGGGCGGAGGCTTGCATCACCCATCCGGGCTTTCCTCCCTGGACGTTTCGTCCATCCGGGCGCGCCATATGGTCTCCTCCCGCGCCGACTTGTGTGGGGACAGCGACGAGTTGATGGGCAGCGACGGCGGCCTCACCCCAATCAGCGAGGCGCACACCGACGCGAGCTTTCGCCCCAGCAGGGAGCTTCCGGGCAACACGAGAGACACCTCGCAGCAGTCTGCGGGGAGCGCCGCCCCGACAACTGCGATAGAAGGCTCCTATAGCATGTCCATGCCTATGCACAGCCCGCCCTCCGGCGCCCTCTCTTCGCCCACCCTGTTGCAACAGGATCAGCTGAAACTCGCCCGCTTCCTAGGCGGGGGCAGCGGTCGGTTGCGCCCGCCCCAACTGATCATCCCCGAGTTCCCACAGGGGGCGTATTCTGCCAGCCAGCTGACTGTGAAGGCAGGGGCGTACGCTCCGGAGGGCAGGGAGCTGCTGCCTGGGGACTCTGGGGGCTATGCGGGCACCCTAGAGGCATCAGGGGCTTGGCCAGGGGCTCCCGCTCACCAGTCCCTGGACGGCAGCGTGTGGCCTAAGAGCGCCGTGGCCCAGTCGCTGACCCCAGCTGCCGCCTCGCCGGCGTCAGACCCACGCCCTCCTAGCCAGGTGCTGCGCAGCGGCAACAGCATCTCCCTCGCCTTGAGCAAGCTGCCGGAGCGCCAACACAACCGGTTAATGTCCTCGAAGAACAGCGCGCTCTTTGTCACCACCCCGGCCGACCTAGAGATGGGCACCGTCAGCAGCGGGAGCGCTCAGAGCCCGCTCAAATCGCAGTTGCTGATGCGCCGTCGCGGTTCGTCGGGCCTTTTAGGGACGGTGACGGAGCCTCCCGTCCTCAAAACGCGCTTGCGCGCTCTGGCTACGCCTGCGTTGCCGGCCTCCTTGGCCCAAGTGGATCCCTCGTTGGGGGGGCAGGCGGAGCCGTGGAGTGGCGCTGCGGGGCCAATGGGTTTTGTGGCAGCGGGCAGCGGGGCCTCCCCTGCCGGGGCGCCCATGATCTACGGCCCATCCCTAGGTGACACAAACGACTCTCCTTTTGCAGCCTCTAGTGAGCAGCGAGCTCCTGTTTTTTTCATGACGCTTGAAGTTGCCCAGGCGGGCGCATCATCTTCGTCAGCAGCGCAACTTGGAAACGTGCGCTCTTTCCGGAGGTCGGGCCCCCACGGCTCCGATCGGGTTGACACCAAGTGGATGGCAGCGTCGGACGAGGATCCGCCTAGATCTTCCAGCCTCGGTGAGGTTCAGCAACGGGTAGGACTGCAGAGTCCAGAGGAAACACTGTTGGCGAGCTTCCACTTCCGCTCGGGGGACGACAACTGCATGAGCGCCACAGACCTGCTTCAGGACTTGGCGGACGCGCGGCCAGCTCGGGCGGCTGAACTGACGGCGGCGCAAGTGTGGGAGGGCGGCGAGGACAAGGGGCGGGAGGGATAGATTCAGTGTGGGGTACAAACACAAACACGTAAACGGTGGCAAGACTTAAGCTCATAGAATATTTGTTTGGCACTGCATGTTGTCTCTGCACTTGGGACTGTTCTCATGAGCAGCAGTCCCAATTGGAGAGTCAAGCCCTCTTTAAAATTATATAATTGTTCTCCAGTAGCTACGCACCCGGCCAGCTTTTTCTGAGGCCGTCTAACCTTAGGCTAGTTGCTCTACCTCACCTGGTGGTTCCTTGTCTAGCTTAATTGGCTATCGATGTGATTAATCGGGTTAGTTCAGGGAAAGGTGATGTGTGGTATCATTTGGGCCTGGTGCAACTAGCCCAGTTGTTTGGGCCACCGACCATGGGCTGGTCCAGGTTTGGTCCCCAGAGGCCCTAAGATGGTCCGATGTGCACTTAATAAATGCTTGTGTGTGAAAAGCAGGTGGACAGTAGCGCACTGGCATTGCTACGACGTAAGACCATGGATGCCTGGGTTTGCAGCCGGCACCCCAGCCTCCCCATGTTCGGCTATTCTATGAGCCTTCAAGGTTTGTGGGGCTAATGAATCTTGGAGGTAGCCTTCTCCTCTCCTCCACCCCTCTTGACCGGTGACTTTGAATTGGGAGTGATGATCGCCCTATGTAAGCTTGATCTGAGCTGCATGGACGCCATATTTGGTATTGTTATCAACAGATTCTCAGATCCTAAGACCCTGTTTGCCTCCTTACCTACCGGTTGCTACAAGAGTACAGTCAATGTCCACATTTTCACCATCAAGTACAGTCAATGCCCAACAACAAGTACAGTCAATGCCCAACAACAAGTACAGTCAATGTCCACCAGCAAGTACAGTCAATGTCCACCAACAAGTACAATCAATGTCCACCTTTTCACCATCAACATGAAAGAGTGATTTTCAATCTTCTCCTCCCCTAACAAGCTTCGAAGTGTTAAGACAAAAGGATACTGGTACCGCATGGTAATAATTTAGGTATTACATGCACGCAAAGTGCGTCGGGGTTGTGGGAAATGTAGGTAAAAATACTGTATCCTGGCGAACTGTTTAGTATGGGGCTCACTGTAAAATGGGACTACGGGTCAGTAGGAATAGGGGGATGCGAGCTGACAGAAGGGCAGACTCTTTCAAGGAAATGCAGGATAGTATACAAAGGAGTGGAAGGATGGAATAGGCAGATTGAATATTGTGAACTGGAAGTTGTTAAAGCAGTGGAGGGACAGGGAGGGGTAGACTACCAAGGATAGGAAAGAGGTGCTCGATGTCTTGTAAAAATGCTGAAGAATCTGTTCATGATGATGTGCACACGTGGATGCTGGAGAGGGGGATGGCAGCAAGCAAGAAGAGGTGGCAAAGATGGAAGAGGTGGCGGCCTAGCGAGGGAGCGGACATCTTGGTTAGGGTGGCATGAGGTTCCAAGGCAGGTGTAGAGAGGGCCCATCCAACAGAGCGTAAACAACATAAATTCCTGCATGTTGTGTGGTCTTGTGGGAAAGGCATAATTGAAGATTGGAAGTAAACTCAAGGCTTCTGATGGTATAGCATGCATTAGCAAGTGGGTGTTGGAGGCCAGGTAGCATTTCTTTTTATCAAACATGAACAACCGTTGTGTCAGTCCAAATTCGTTTCTCCCGAGTTCATTTCTTGTTTTGAAACCTTCTTTGGCCTCAGTCACGCTGTTCGTTTTGTTAATTATTTTCCTGATCGAAAGCAAGGGGTGTGGGGGACAAAAAACACTGAAAAAATCGGCCATCGTAAATTGTAGAGCCAGCTTGATGAGAGTTTTCCATATGGTATCTTGTTATAAAATGCTTTTTGGCCCAATGGTGACTGAGGTACAGATAGCCAAACAATGAGGATTTCGTAAATTTCACAAAAGCTTTTTGACAAATAGCATCTCAAGCCCGAGAAACTGCATGATATGAAGATCTCAATGCGCAGGGCAGGGCTTTCCAACGATCCCATGTGCATGGTCAACGGTCAACGTTAAGTACCCAGTCAACGCATGTCAAACTAGGAGAGGGAGGGGTCCCAGCCTCTAAAAAGAGTTGAATTTCTTTCTTGAAGCCGAAATACCATGAACCAATACCCCTGGAAATACCTTCCCCCCCCCCAAAAAAGTCATTAGGTGCACCTCCCATGTCAAACCGATGAGTTTTAGAGAAGTAGGGGTGATGGGGTGCATGGTTTTTAATTCTGCCACACCCCTCAATCGGAAGCTGGTATTTCCCTGACCAACGGTTCACCATTTACAAAGCCAAAACGCATCTTGCCTTCGCCCTAGCGAATGACTCATCAAAAGGAAGCTGCCTTTTCATATTGGCAGCATTTTGATAAGAACGCAGCGTATATTGTTGTTAAATTTTGTGTTTGGGAATAAATAATCGATGAATTTAGCCGATCGTTTTCTTGTGAAGCGATCCATAAAACGAGTTTGGACTGACACTGGTTCATATTGGTAAGCACGAGTCATTGCGGCCGTGTGAGTGCTTGTGTCGTGTACATCAGAGGGCGCTCAGAAATAGTGTGATCCCCTAAGTGGGATTCACTATGAAGTAAGTATTGACTTATGAGTATCACAGGTGTCATTGATGTTAGTGCATATCAGAGACTCAGAGAGCTCTTTATGAAGGATGTGAGGTTAAGCTTAAGGTGGCAGTCATACCAGTTTTAGGCTACCGTGCACCGATCTTCAAGGCTCCAGCTCAAGGTCTTGGTCCAGCTATAGTGCCCTAGACCTATGAAAAAATCGATCCACAAAAAAACATTATTTTGATTTAGCAGCCAAGGAATCCACGCCTTTTAGGGACACAATGGGACTGCGCCCCAGATTTCAAATCGTACATCTCAACAGAGAAAATTACAACATCAAATTTTTGTGTCAATACTGGGTCCGCCGCTACTGACTTGATGTCCCTGCGTACTTGTCTTGAAATTGTGCTCGTCTCTAATCTTGACTTAGCTTCTCTCGTCCACTTATTTTTGTCTAGACCAGGACACAACTTAAGTCGAAAGACTTGCCGGAATCTGCGACTTCTTCCACCCACCTCTTGGTACTTGAAGCTTGAAAGACCACATTGCAGCATCAGATCTTGACAGCGCACCAGTATATAAAAATAATTGAAGCCCCCCCCCCTTTTTACTGCCACTGTTGGAAATCTGTCCAAATAGTGACTAGCAGCAAAGATCTTCTTCATCTGCAAATTCTCAGGCCTACCGTCATCTTGAATCTATTCAGCAGGAATTGGTCCGCAAATCCTAGGCCTTGCCAACAGCCATCTTCACTCTATTCAGCGGAAACATTTATCTGCAAATTTGCAGGCCTACCGCCATTTTGAATCTATTCAGTGAGTAGGAACTTTCATCCGTAGATTCTCAGGCATTGCCTACAGCAATCTTGAATCTATTCAGCAGTAACATTTATCCCCGAATTCTCAGGAATTGCCTACAGCCACTTTGAATCTATTCAGTGGGAACTTTTTAGTTTACTGGGCTGAAAGTTCAGGCCCAACATAATGAACCAGGCTTAACTACAGCCTACGCAGAAAAATTTCTGCCTAGCGCATGACCGCTGGATTTATGACAGCATAATTGTGCTCACCAGAAATCACAGGTGTTTAGCCTCCAGTGAAGCCCGCTCTACACCCACTCCCACTCCGGCTTCGGTGTAAGATCCTTCTTTTACTGACGTGCACTTGAAGATCTGCGTCATATAAAGGAATGAGAAGATTATAAAGAAATATCAGATACACACCTAGCAATCAGTCTTATAGGTGCAAGCCTTATTGACAAAAATACCACAAGCTTGTATCTAATCACTTCATTGATTGCACAGGTGCTTGGCTAACATCATCGCCCTCGAGCGTGCACTGCTGTTGATTCAGATCTTCTTCTGTTGGAACACAATTCAAACAACAGGTCTCAAGCAATTACCGGCAATCATGATGAACAACACATATTTTGAAGGCTCAGCCATCTGGCCAGCCTGTATTCTGCTTGCTGTCCTTCAAATACATTTCCTGCAGTGCTTGTACCCAAGGTCTTGTGATTTTTAAAATCACAGTGATCCTCTACTTGAGGGTACAACAAACAAAATTGCAGGTTAGTTGTTCATGCAAGATCAAGGTCGTTTTCAGCAGGCAGAAAACGTATGAGAGCAGGCTGGAGGCTCTTCTGAGTGTCTGCATTTCGAATTTGGGGGTAAATACCGTACTTCCTAGATCCTAGAGAACTGCTCGTGGTACAGAGATTAGGAAGCCTAGGCTAGATCGGGTTGACTTGCCTAGGAGCTTCTGCTGCTGTTTGCCATGCATGGCTCACTTGAGCGGCTGCGGGATGGGACATGCAGTGACTCGCCTTTACTGAAGATGTCTGCTCTAATGTAGAGGTTGAGTCTTCTTGATATTGTGGTGGTTAATCTACTCTTGCGAGTCTCGGTTTGCCGGTGCTGGAAGTAGTCGCGGCGCGCGCGCAGGCCTGCGCTCAGGTAGGCCTTGAGGATAAGGTGGGGCACGGCGGTGATCTCGAGGTTGCGGGCTTGCAGCCTAGCGTGTCTTGATAGCTGTTATCTTCCAATCAGAGAGTGGATCACGGATTCTTCTTCTTACAGTTGATAATTGGCAGCACAAGTAAGTGCAAGCAGGGTGCAAGCTGCATCGTGCATAAGGATGTTGCGAACGTCGCCAGGCCCTAAGTTTGAATCTCCCCCTGGTTTGAAAAGTGTTACGTCAGCACTATTTGACAGCCCTGCTGATTTATCAAGGTCACTCAAGTATCGTGTGACCCTTGATGGTCGTGTGCCTTTCCTGTCCCTACTCTACTGTTCTCAGCTGACAGTGAGGGCCACATGAACACCGGGCTGTTTACGAACGTCGTCAGTAGCCCAAGTGCTCCAAATTTTGATGTAAGATTTTTCAGGGTTTGGAGGGTGAGGTCATAGCGCTTTTAGGGTGGACAGCGTCCCCGAGGCAGACATCGCGTCAGGTCCAGTGTTGGGAACTTACACCGTAAGTTCAAGTCGGATGAGACTTGTTACAGTCATTCACACCGTAACAGTAAGAACGGTGTAAGAAAGACACAAGTCATCAGCATCTGCCGATCCATACCGATTCATACGTGTGAACCTGGTGTGAACCCAAGTCAAAGTCACCTCCAGTGCACAAATAATGCATTTAGCAGTTTTTCAGAGTCCTGACAGGTTGCAAAATAGGTTCATTATATTGCAAGTTATTCAGGAAGATCATGTGGGGCATATCAGGCCTTCTACCACTGAATTTGGCGTAAGCATGGGTTTAAAATTACGGTATGAGGGATTTTCTATCAGTGTGGGAGTAAGCCGAATGTAAGAGTAAGTGTAAGGTTTTTGCCCAAATTACACTGCGATAATTGCCTTGTTGTAAGTTACACCGTAACTACGTGGAACAGTAATTACAGTACTTCCAGTGTAAGAGTATGTGGTCACAAAACTGGTCAGGTCTGGCCTGTCTTGGAGGGACACGTGAGATCACACTTTTTGTCAGCCGAACGTTTCGATATTCTTTACCATCCCCCCTTTGTTTGTCTTGCCTACGTTCGGTGACTAGTTTATGTGTAAGCTTCGAGTTTTCTAGGGTTCAGCGCAGGGTTCAGCGGCCTCCCACTTTGTAATGTCCAAGCAAACGAAGGTAAAGAACAAGGATTCGGTAGTTCGGAATGTCAAGAGGGGAGCTATCCATTGGCAAGAGGATACATGGAGATCGGCAAAGGTAAGTATATGAAAGGGTCACCTGGCGGGACCTCCCGAGTGCCTTAGTATTTTTGTGTGACGGGTGCGCATGCGCCCATGCATTGCACATAAAGGGTGATATGATGAAGCAATTAGCATGGGCGGCATAATTGAAAGGATTGCCAGTGACCCCATGCACCGAAAGCTTCCAAATTGTGCATACACTCAAAACTGAATCGGTGCGTGTCTATGCACTGGATTTTGTGCGATCGGCTATGGTAAGTACTTCAAGTAATTAAAGGAGACGAGGGCGAGGGGGCGGCAGAAGGAAGATATGCGACTTCATCACCCCTACTTCTCCCAAACTCATCCGTTTGACCACGCCGTTTGACATGGGATTTGCACCGAAGGCATTTTTGAGGGTATCTCGGTCGAGAGGGGGTCAAAAAGTAAAACTCTGTACCCCAACCTCCAAAAAGTTATAGAGCTTGATGAGACATATTCAGACAAAATCTGGTCCTAAAATGTTTGTGGCACAGGTGTGGAGGTCAGAAAGGGGCGGCAAAGTTGGGGGGAGAGGCTGCAATGGGTGCGCGCTATGCATCCTGCCTCCATCTCCCTGATCTCCGTGCTTGAGAGAGAAGTGGTAAGCAGAAGACTGGCACATGTGAATATTAATTTATTATACAGGGTAAAAATTGGAAATTTCTGAGGTGATCCACAAGTCGTCATGTGTACGGCAAACATATTGGAATTGGAAGTACCGGCACCCAGAACTCAGGTTGCAACTTCCGTTCCTGTGTGCTGAAGCCGAATCCAATTAATAATTACCTGAAGCGCTGCATACCGTATGCATACATAATATAATGTTCCAGCTATTATAAACTAGGCTCTATTCGTTCAACTGTAGCAGGGCAGGGCGCGTGCATCATCATGGCTGACCTGACCTATTGAACTGACTGGAAAAGAAATGATGGGGCTTCAACGTACAGAAAAGCCTAAGCGAGCGGAGAAGCCAGGTGCGAGGTCCGATCGCGTCGCCCTATTCGAAGCCGTCTGCCAGCCTTTTAATTTGAGCAGAAACCCTGCAGGCAAACCAGGCAAGAGTGAAGACAGACGTGGTAGGAAAGCCAATGACACGGTCCAGTCAAAGCAAGAGCTCCTCGCTGCGCTGAGTAAGTGTGTGTGCAGGAACCTTACATCGATTCAGCCCCACACGCACCACCTACAGCCTTTGATTACAGCTCGATACAGCTTATCCGTGCCTAAACCAAAGCCGTGACCATATCTCCATGCATTACATGTGTAGCGCGACAAGCGGAGGAGAACACCAGGATATTGGAACGTGAGAGAGCTGAGGTCTTCCGAGACTCACAGGTGGATGCGTGCTTTGCATGTCTGCAGCATCTGCAATTCAGCTCGTCATCTGCATGTGCCCACGTTCAGAAACTCTGCCATGGCATGACCGCATGAGCATGAGATACCGTATTCGAGGGCATGCATGCCCCTGGAGGGCATTCAAGGCATGCCCCCATATGGACAGTTGAGGGAGGGGTATTTCAAGGCATGTTAGGCGTGTCCCAGAGGTCCATTTTAGGATTTGCATTTCCCGGGTTGTGGCCATGGCTGTGGTGGAAGTCTGTGCCATTTGGTCAACGGTGCATGGCGCGCTGAAGAGTAGCATGGACCTTCAACTACTGTAGCGTATCCTATTGAAAGCATGGGTAAAATCCCTGACTATCACCTTTTATTTTGACGTGACTCGGCTACATGTCAGCTACACTCCCGCCTCTGGCTGGGTGGCCCACTTGTGGCCAGCCATGTTGCCTTAGCCACCAGTCGTAGTCCGGCCCAAGTTTGGTCCCAACCTGGCCTTTCCTGGCCATGGGGGGGCCTGCTGAAGGTGGACTTGTAGCCAAAAAAAGAAACTTCGCGGAGCATCTTCGAGCAAGCCATCCTGCCACCCTATCTCATGGTCAACTGACTGCACATCACCCGCACCCTGCCTGACCACTGACTACAGTCTCGGGCGCAGCAGCCGCACAAGTGGGGCGCCCGGCCTGCCAATGACCCTGCCCCCCGGCCGGCGCCTCGTAACGTCGCCCTCGACCGTCACATCGACAACAGACCGAAGGGGAAGCCGCCTGCTGCGCACCTCATGGTGGGCAAGCGCAAGGGCGCGGCGCACTTGTTCCTCGACAATCAACAGAAGCATGTGTACGACCACAGTCAGGTGCCCGGCTTGGCGCCCGAAGGCGCCCGCCAGCCCAGCCCAAGGCAGGATCAGCAGATGCCGTGGGGCGCCCTCCAGCTGCTCAGCCCGGGGCCTGCCGGCAATGCTCTGGAGGGGACCTTCCCTGACTCCCCTGGCTTCTTCCCGGGCATGGTCTTCTCAGTGCCCGGCGCGCCGCCAGGTCCACCACTGGGAAAGCCTGAGCCCCGGCAGCAACAGCAGCAGCAACAACAGCCTTATCACATGCAGCAACAAGCGGCTGAGGGCCGGCCGAGAGGCCCTTCAAAAAATAGCGGTGGGGGGACCAACCAGACCAGTCCAAGAGGCTGGTTCCACGACGAGCAACAGCAGCAACAACAGCAGCAACAACAGCAACAACAACAGCAGCAACAACAGCGTTATCACATGCAGCAGCAGGCAGCTGTCGGTCCTCGACGAGGGCTGTTTAAGGATGGCGTGGGGGCAAACCAGGCTACTGCAGGCGGCTGGTTTAACAGCGAGCAGCAGCAGCAGCAGGGGCGGCGGCAACAGCACGGATTGGAGGACCGCGACGAACATGCCCGCAGGCAGGAGGCATACAAGCGCGAACTGGATGAACAGGTGCAGGCTGGGGGGTGGAGGGTAGCAGGTCTGAGCAAGGCCACAGTCCAAGTGTTGTTGGGGGTGCAGAGCCTCAGACTGGGCCTTGTGCTAAATGGCAGCGACTGAACCTAAAACTCTGTATCTGGGGTCATGGCTGGGGGGCGAATTCGCGGGAAGAGAAATATAAAGGGTTGAGGGGTGAGGTTGAGGTTTGCCTTCTGGCTTGGACTAGGGTTACCATCTGATCGGTCGGCTGCATCGCTAGATAAGGCTCACATAGCCACATGCACCTGGTGTGCGACGTGGCGGGGAACAAGAGCCCACTGCAGGATACGTTTGCAGCTGGATGCGCTTGCAGGCTATGCTTGTTCACTGCCTTTTACCGCAAGGGCTGATGGCCTGATGCACCATGTTGCTAGGGTGATGCACGGACTGTGCCATGTGGCCTGGGTGTGACGGTGGCCTACCCAGAGCTACCGCCGAGCATGGCGTTCCTTAACTACTACCATTTATGGTCCAAACATGGGCGTACCGCAAATGCCATTTATGGCCGAATTCATGTCTCCCTAAAAACACTGGTGCCACACGTCCTTCCTTAATTAATGCCTCAGAGTGTATGATTTACTAACTTGTTCATGGATTGGGTGTGACAGCGTGCTGCGTGTGTGGGCTCTGAGGAGCCCAGAAGGGGGTTAAGGTTAAGGGTTAAGGCAAGTCCCACACCGCTGAGCTGTAAGGAGTCCAGAAGGGGTTCAGGGTTTAGGTGACCAAGCGTTTAGGGGTTACGGGTTTAGAATTAGGGGACCAAACCCTCACCGCTGAATAGCTCCGCGTTCGTTTTGACATCCTGGCGTCTGCTCCCGCACCCCTGCCACAGGTCAAGATGAGGCAGCAGACCCGCGACCACGAGAAGGCCGCGCTGCAGCGGCAGGACCAGCGGTACGAGGGGCATGCCTGGGGCGAGCCTACGATGGCCCGCGGGCGCGGCGGCGGCGGGGAGCCGCTGCGGGATGGCCAAGGCCACAAGATGACTGACCTCAGACTCAGCCCCAGTGCACAAGCGCCCCCGCCACCTGCATGGGAAACGCTGCAGCAGCAGCAGGGGCAGGGGCAGTACCAGCACCAGCAGCACCAGGGGAATACCATGGTGATGATTCCACCACCTGGGCATCTGATGCTCCAAATCCCGGGTGCAGATCCGACCTTGCCGTCGCCCCATGCCGGCCTGTACCCCGGGGCCGGTTATGGAGACGGCGGGACTCTGGCAGGCCCGCCTCATGGCTGGCCGGGGCCGCAGCAGCTTCAGGGCGCGGCACCCGCTTGGCAGGCGCACACGGGCACCGCACCCTCCGGCCCTGCGCACTGGGGCGGTAGCCCTGGTCCCCACGTGGGGCAGCAGCCTTCTCCCGGCCCGCACCCGAACGGCCCTGCGATGATGATGGGCCCTGGAACATCTGGTTACGGAGTGGAGCCCGTCGTCTTGAGCCCGGGTGGCGGAGCGCCAGGCGCCCCCCGTCGGTTCATGGCGGATCTGCGGCCCGGGCCCTCTGACGACCAGCGGCAGCAGCAGGAGGGTCAGCGCCTCAAGCTGGCCGCGGACCTCGCGGAGCAGATACGGCAGAAGCGAGAACGGGAGGCGAACGTCAAGGCCATGGAAGCGGCTGCGCAAGCCAAGGTAGGGAGGCGCTGCCGCTCTCGCAGGGGGGGGGGGTGAGCATGGAGTGCAGGTAGCCTCTTGTTTCCACACCGTACTTGATGTTTGAGCTATGCCATGCGGACAATGCAGTTCCACTGACCTACACCTCCTCTGGATTCCATTTCTGCAGGAGGACGCCGAGTTGCGTTCTCACTACCAGAGGATGCAGGAGGAGAAGGATGCAGATGACCGCGCAAAGCAGGCCAATGACCGCGCAAAGCAAATTAAGGCCGGGGGTGGCAGCCCCGTCCATGTAGGCGATGTCTCGCCCATACCTCCTCCCTGGCAGCAGCAGCAGCAGCATGAGTCAGCGGCAGGCATGGCAGGCCTGATGGCAGTAGCGGCGGTGGCGACCCGGGGCGGGCGGCAGAGATCGAAGAACATCGTGGATGCCGACTGGCTAGACAAGCTGCATCAGCCTGACCGTGCAGTACCTGTGATGGCTGTTGAGGCCTCCGCTCCTGGTGCGAGCATGAGCCACACGTGATGACCATGCATGAGTTGAAGGAAGGGCGTCGGCTTCGCTCCTATCTGAGTGTCCATCCCCAGCCTGCTGCCTTGTGGCACCTCCTGGCCGCTGCACACTTCCTGGCTGCTTCTGCTTATGTATGCACAGACTCAGCCTGCTGCCTGGTAGCACCCCTGGCTGCTGCTGCTTATGTGTGCACAGACTCAGCCTGCTGCCTGGTAGCACCCCTGCCTGCTGCCTGTTAGCACCCCTGGCTGCTGCTTCTCATGCCCGCACTGGAATCCTGTATGACGCCGCTATTTGCTACCCCTTACCAGCCTTCGCTGACCGGCGGCGGACGCGAGAAGGCGGGCCGGACCCCGACCTGCCAGAAGTGAGCCTCACGAGGGCATCGGGCGATGTTGGGGGCGGTGGCAGCAAGGCGGATATAAGCGCCCTGTTGATTGAGCTGCAGAAGGAGCAGGTGGGTGCCAGCGCCTCAGGAGGCTTGGCCAAACGTCTTAGTTAGACGTGAGGTCATGTGCAACATATCGCTGCTTGTGAATAATGTTTTTTGCAGTCCACAAATGCGCCACTGATTCACTTTGCTTGTGGGATGTGCAGTGAAACACAATATGGAATGTATTTCAGTGCCCCCCCCAACCCCCTCTGTCCCCCCGGCTTGCTATTTTCAAACAATATTCTCATGCTGCGATGACGCGCTCTGACAGGTGCGGCTGCGGGAGGAGTTTGTGCGCCAGTCGGACTCTGTCCAGAAGATGATCAAGGGCGCTGGGCAGGGGCAGGGCGGAGGCAGAGACCAGGCCTGGCAGGTGCGTGCCGTCAGGGTGTGGGGGACATGTGTGAACTTGAGTCTGGTGTGAAGCAGTGGCTTGTTCAGTGAGGAGCAATGCACAAGGACTGGCAGGAAGGTGTAGGGACTGTTCCAATAGGATGTGCAGCATGGGTATCAGATATTTAGTTCCAGTGAAACAAAATTATCGTAAACCAGTGGAGCAAAATTACAGTACTGCCGGCAGTCTATTACCGGTACTAGTCTGATTTGTCTGTGATCTTACTAAATCTATATCATGATATAGGATATATATCTATATCATGATATATATGTATATGTATATTCAAATTACGGTACCTTTCCTCAAAATTACCGTACGGTGGTAAGGGTGATGGATTTAATAAAATATGGAACCTTGATTGTCAACGCCAGGTTAGTCGAAAATGCAGAGTGTACGTCCTTTGGGGGCCCAAGGGAAGCAATTAATTCATAACCGAAGGTAATTCAAATCTACGGTATCGATGCCCCAACCTTTCCATAAGCGTGTCTTCCTGCTGCCTCCCCCGCGTCCCAGGATCTGGAGCGCATCCGGAAGCGGCTCTCCGACACCAACGTTCAGGTGGACACCCTCTCCACCAGCCCTGGCCCTGTGTTGGACGATGCCCTGGACCGCTTCGTGGTCTCCACTCACATGTTGCCTCGCGAGACAAACGCAATTCCGTCGCGGCTGGCAACCCCAATGGAGGCCGAGTGGGTGCGTGCAGCCTTGGCGCCGGGCTACGCCAACGCCAGAGGGTACGAGCCTCCTCTTCCTGATATCTGTGATGTGGATGAGTCCTATCTCAAGGAAGAGTACGGTGATCCGCACCAGCGCAGTCAGGTTGGGCAGGAGGAGCTCGACTTCTTGGACAATTTGGACCAGCTGCTGGGCCAGCAGCAGTTCCACCAGCACGAGGCGCACCATCGCTCAGCTTGGGAGGAGCCGGCGGCGGATGAGCGGGGCCTGTACCAGCCCATTTCCCGCCTGCAAGGCCGTCCGTCCATGATTCCCCGGGCACCGCAGCTCAGCTCGCCTCCGACGATGATCCACCAGCAGCAGCAGCAGCACCCGAAGAGCAGGATGGGGGGCTCGTTCTTCAACCTGGACAGCGCGGCGCAGGCACAGCAGAACCACCAGCAACAGAGGGGAGGGGGGAGGCGTGAGGCAGGGGCCCCACCGGGTAGGAACCAGCGCGCGGATGTACCGATCTTGTTGGGCGGCGGAGGCGGAGGCATGAAGCCGCTCGAAGCCAAGCCGCGCTTCTCAAGTTCGAGGTCTGCCATGAAGCCTGCCGGGCAGGTGCCTACGGCGGCCAAGGCGGGGAGGAGGGGCCCGGGGGGGGCGCTCACGCAGGCGCCGCAGCAGCCTGCCAGGCCGGGCGCGAGATCAGCAGGCCCTCGCATGACGCGAGTTGAAGAGGGCGATGAGGCCCCTGGCATGTCCTCCAGGATAAAACGCACCTCAGCACACTCCTAGCCAGTATCAGCTCCGGCCCATTAAGGCTGGTGTTAGGAGATATATTACCCGTTGTACATACCCCACCAGATCCCCACCAACCACAGCCGGATTTCTCTTTCCATCACCCTCCACTATTTATTTTGTCAGGATTTCGAAGGAATTTCGGAGGACTGTTCGAGGCTGTTTTGATCAGTTCAAGTTTTGGCATTTGTTGTGTCAGAACAAGGCGATACGGATATGCAATTTTAATGTTGGATTACTTTCGGGGTTTTAGGGATTTAATAATACCAGGGCCCTGTCAGCTCGCCGTACTCCGCTTGCCGCACTAAGGATCAGCCCGTGGGCTCGGCCGGATCGAGGTTATCAGCATCTAGGTTATAAGGTTTTAAATCATCCTTGAGTCATCAGCCGTAGGCGGCTCAAGTTAAGGTCCCAATCAATGGTGGTCGCCTGGCAGCTGCCAAAGATAGTTTGGCACGAATGAAAATATACTCCAGAATTATGCTCCAAAGAATAACACGTTTCATGCGCGTTTCATGCCATGGAATAGGGACAAGACTCCCCCAAATTCCACTCCCCCAGAATTACCCCCATCAGCCCTCCAAGGATTTCACAATTTACATCAAAAAAAAAATCCCCAGAGTTTCTCTAGATTCTAACTAGAAGTGTATCCCAGAGAACCAAAAATTTCACTCGTTGAGCCTGCCTCCAACCCCTCCGCCTACGCCAGATATCGATCTCCCTTAATAACGTACGTTTACTCTCCAACGTTTCAGTCAAATGACATGGCATGATTTGCCAACTTTGGCAAGTAAGTGACGTCATTTTTTCCTAAGTCGGTCATCTTTGAAGAGGAGCGCATGCCATTAAATACATGCATTACTTGTTATTTATCGACCTCGATTCCGATCGTACCAAGTGCCCAGAAGGCCTTCATGGAAGCGGGAGTGTTGCAGGCGAGGGTGGACTATTCGCTGCTGCAGCCCATCCTGAGGCGCGATTATCTAAAGCTGCAGGTCCTACTTTTACTGGTAGGAAGCTTGCCTGAACCTTTGCCTGCTACAAGAGCATTCACTGCATTTGGTGTGCCGTTTCAGCCCACATGCACAGCATTGAGCCAGCAAACACAGCATCCCACCCTTTTGAGTAGCATCTTTCATGCATGCGCAGCTTCCACCAGTACTGATAGCCCCCGAATGCATGCCCAGCCCCCCGCATGCATGCCCATTACCCCGCCCGCTTGCGCACTGCTTGCATGCACAGCCCCCACCCACATACACTCTGCCTACATGCACACACCCATGCACACATGCACAGCATCCCGCCTGCTTGCAGAGCGCCCCACACGCCTACGCATTCCTTGCATGTACAGGTCCCTGCCTGCATTCACATCACGTAGCCGCGCTCGCGACCCTCCACCTGCATTCTCAGCATAAAACAGCACACTAAAATGCAGTGAATGCTCTTGTAGCAGGCTAAGGTTCAGGCAAGCTTCCTACCAGTAAAAGTAGGAGCTGCAGCTTAAGATAGTCGCGCCTCACTCAGGATGGGCCGCAGCAGCGAATAGTCCACCCTCGCCTGCAATTCCATGGAGGCCCTCTGGGCACTTGGTACGATCGGAATCGAGGTCGATAAATAACAAGTAATGCATGTATTTAATGGCATGCGCTCCTCTTCAAAGATGACGGACTTAGGAAAAAATGACGTCACTCACTTGCCAACGTTGGCAAGTCATGCCATGTCATTTAATTGAAACGTTGGAGAGAAAAAGTACGTTTTTAAGGGAGATCGATACCTCCCTACGCCACCGGCTGAGTGCGAGTCACACTTCCCACTCTTCCTATTCAGCGCGGGCTTTATCAACTCCCTCCCAGTCCCTCCTGAACCACTATTTATCAGGGACGACTCAAAGGGTTCTTTACGAGTCATTGGTCAAGTCATCACCCTTAACAGGTGCCCAGTAGTTGTGATGCCGGGTACATTTTATAATATCGGCCTCGAGGAACGATGCGCTTGAGAAGCCGTCATATTCATCATTGTTAGTAGCCTGATGCCGGAGTCTGATGTCAAGGGCCGGCTGCGGTCAACTGTTCAGGCCGGAGCTGAGAGAATCAAAGAGTGGAGCAGAGCTCGTTCTGCCACTCTTGACCAGCTGGGAGCGAAGCGAAACTTAAGCGATGTCCCCGATTGGGTCAGGCGATCCATTCGATTGGTGTGTCCTCGCGCTGGTGTTGGCCCACCTCTTTCAAAACACTGCTCGGCGACTGCAGAGTCTGAGTCTTCTATCCATGATGTTCCACAGTCGCTGTGCTTCGTTCTATTCGGTTTCCTTGGACATGGCATCGACTACCCTGACAGTTACGACCACTTGTCATCGGAGCTGCACACCACGTTCAACTGGGCAGCTATCACCTGCACGGTAAGCACCCATGCAGGCACCCTTCCATGGGGAAACCATAGCATGCATGTTCGACACTCTGCCCTATAAGATGAGGCTGTTTAAATCTGACTGGTTGGTCCTGTAGGCTATTGCTTGAGAAGGATAATTGCGCAAGGGTGGCTACAAAAACTTGAATGGGGCCGGGCATGGACATGGGCATGGCCGGGGGGATGCACATATGCAAGCGCAAGCAATTGTTTTTTGAAGGGGCTTCAGCAACATTTTAGTTACATCACCACCAACGGCCGAGGTGGCCTGGTGCAGCGATCAAGTCCTGTTGCATGGGCCACCAGCCACAGGCCAGTCGAGACTGAGTCCCCACAAGCCCCTCAGTGGCTGCCCAGGAGCCTGCTTCCAAGGTTGGCCTGGTTCGCATTAGAATAAACACTGATGTATGCCCTGGTCCTTTTGGTCCCAGTGAGTGCGCACTGACATGGACCCACGCAATGCCTCAGGTGGTGACTGCGCCCTACATTGGCAAGGTTTCAGAGGTCTCGACGTACCGCATCATCGGCACCATCACTGGAGGTAATTAGAGTTGAGAGCGGAACTGCCAGTGCCATATATTGCACCATGGGCTTGCGCCATGTACTGCACCATGTGCTTGCGCTATGTACCGCGCCATGTGCCTGCACCATGCACTTGCAAAGCCATGCCCCATTCCTCGTCTCCTTGCTTGCGCAGTTTGTTCCCTGTGATTCTGCTTCAATCTGCTCAGGTTTCTGGGGCTTTCTCATGGTCACAATCGGCAGTCATTTGCTGACCTCGTTTGAGTTCGGGACAGGCATTTTCGTGTCCCTGATGTCCCCGATTGTTGTTGTAACGACCACATACTGGGCGTATAAGAATGGCTTGGAACAGCTGGCGCGCTTCATTCAGGTAAGAGCAAGATCCAGTGACACGCCCTGCAGTGCTTCGTTTAAAACGCTTCAGCCACACAGCGGCCTCCTGCCGTGAAGGGCTGGCGCAGCAAGCCCTGCTTCGCAGACCCCCCACGGTAGGCCCGGGCAAGGCCCGGTCCCAATTGGGGTGGGTGTGTTTAGTCTCTTTGTTGATGGAATGGAGTTATTTCTGCTGGGAGTGCTGGGTGCATGGACCTTGGCATGGGATGACATGCCATTTAGTCCATCTACAGACAAATAGTGAAATAGTGCATGGGGGCTTGGGGCAAGAAAATAGGCATCATAGGTTTTGCCGAGACTTTGCGCAACTCATGACACGTTAATAGTTTAATACTGGTGCCCGTAAAAATCCCCTGCATCCGCCCTGATGTCTTTTCTTCTTGTGTGTGTCCCCGCCGACAGCTGACCTACATCATCGTGGGGTACGGCACGTATCCTAGCACTACAGGTAGGGCAGTACAGGTACAGCTTACCACAAGCGCTACATTTAGGGCTTGGAACTACCGGTAGGGCTTACCAAAGCACTACAGGCAGGGCTTCCCAATTCCATTTGACCCGAGTGCATTTGATGATTTCGACCGCATGGGACGCATGGGAATATACAACGCATGGTAGCAGTCCATGTCATGCTAGTTGCAGGGTAAGGGGTTTAAATACCCGAACCCTTAACCTATTCCTTGCTAGGACGCCCAGCTGTGTGACAGGCTGGCTGCCTTCAATTCTAGTGCCGATGGCTTTGAATCGCGGCATTTTCCATTTGCTTCTTCTCATTCTCATAGCCTCCAGTCTCACGAGTGTGGAAAATTGGCGGACCGCATTATTTTGTAGCCTGAGGCTGAAGCAAGTTTAGCAAGTTTCCTCACACCCTGTTCAAGTTAAATATTTTCTCTGCAGACAGCTGGCCTCACATGAATAACATGATAGACACTGAAGTGAATGTCTCTCCTGCAGATGCTATTATTCTTGCTTGCGTCCGGGTCTTGGGCATCGTGGCAGGCGGGGTCGTGTCCCTGCTTTTTTCCATCCTCATCCTGCCAAGATCAGCCACCATCGAAGCGTGCAGGTTGGCTAGTGGGGATTGGGGGCGTTCAGGTTGGCTAGTGGGGATTGGGGGCGTGCAGGTGGGCTAGTGGGGATTGGGGGCGTGCAGGTGGGCTAGTGGGGATTGGGGGCGTGCAGGACCTACTCAATTGTTAGGCCGCTTGGTTAGGAATTCCCAACATGTGATTTTCTGTAATACTCAAATACATCCTCCTGACATGCAATTTGAAAATCTCCCAGGCCGTAAGTGAGTATGTCCATGGAAAAGGCTATTGCTATCAGGTTACAAAAACTCATGACGGGTGATTAATTCTGCCACTAACTCGATTACCCATTGGGAACCTCTCGATATTTCCCAAGCCCCTGTTTCCTTGCGTGTCCCCCCTCTGGTTCAGGGAGGCCGAGAGGGCCCTGCAGCTGATGATTGAGCTCAACCACGAAGTCTGGAAGGGCACCTCGTCCCCCGTCCCTGTTGAGATGTGAGCGCAGCCTGGACCTCCCCCGGACTCAACTGCTCAAACAGCTAAAAGCTCAGTAGGCATCACAATCTAAAGACAGTGACCAATTTCATACCTATTTTTCTGCATTTGTTTCATCATTTCACCCTATGCTTTCATGGGCACATGGAGATGAAAGGAACCATGCATGCATGTGATGTGAAGCTTCGACGCCTGCGGCATGAGCGGACTGGCAAAATATTTTTTGGACTTTTTGCTTCAGGAGAAAGAGGAAGAAAAGGCCCGGACACCGCCGCTTTGACCCCTCCTCCAGCCTCATCCATCAGGCAGGGTCTGCGACCATGGCCGAGCCTCCCGAGGTGGATGAGGATAGGGTGGCAGCTGAGCGGATATATGCAGAGGTCTACTCGGCACTGCAAAAGGTATAATGGGCCTTGCCGGACTGGCCCTCTAGTCTTCGAATCCAGGCGATGCGTGCTGCCTGCCTTCCCTGCCCACATTTCCTTTGCAAGGTTTCACTAGGTTTTTTTAAAAGGAACTCTTTGGGCTGGAGGAGTAAAAATTGGGACCACAACACCCAGGGAGGGGACAGGGTTTGTATAGGATCGCTTCAAGTCCTCTGCACGATGCACTTAATAGTGCTGCTGCTACCCATAGGCCATAGCTGTTTCCTCTACCCTGTGTTTTGCATAACCTCTGGAGGCAATCCAATGTCCTGCATCTGCCTCCTCTCTGCGGCGTGGCCTCAGATGGGCACCATACATGATGCATCGTCCATGCAGTACCGTGCAAGGAGCACCATGCATGCAACACCATGCAGGTGGCACCATACATGCGACACCAGGCACGTAGCACCATGCATGCAGCACCATCCACATAGCACCATGCATGCAGCGCCATGCATGTAGCACCATACATGCAGCGCCATGCACAGAGCACCATGCGTGCAGCTCCATGCATGCAGCACCGTGCATGCATAACCATTCGTGTAGCACCATTCATCCAGTACCATGCATATCGCACCATGCATGCAGCACCAAACACACAGCACCATGCATGCCACACCATGCATGCAGCACCAAACACACAGCACCATGCATGCCGCACCATGCATGCAGCACCAAACACACAGCACCATGCATGCAGCACCAAACACGCAGCACCACACATGCTGCACCATGCATGCCGCATTATGCGTGCAGCAACATGCATGCAGCGGTATGCACGGAGCACCATCCACATAACACCATGCATGCAGCGCCATGCATGTAGCACCATACATGCAGCACCATACATGCAGCGCCATGCATGCAGCACCAAAAACGCAGCACCACACATGTTGCACCATGCATGCAGCACCATGCACTCAGCACGATGCATGCACCACCATGCCTGCAGCAATATGCCAAGCAACATGTACACAGCAACATGCATGCAGCTCCAAGCATGCACCACCATGCATGCAGCAACATGCACGCAACAGCATGCATGCAGAACGAAGCATGCAGCAGTGCAGCACCATGCACGTTTCCCCTGACTGCGTCCTGAATGGCTCCCCGCAGGTGGAGGAGTTGATGGAACAGTGCCGAGGTGAGGTCTACGTGCATCACATGTGGGGCCGCTACTTCTTCCTGCCCGGCCTGGTGTTCTTCCAGACCGGTCGCTGGCATTTGCCACACAAGGACATGCAGGCGCTGGTGTCGGCCATACGGCGCATTGTTCGCCTGCAGTGGACGCTACTGCTCAGCTTTGAGGATGTGAGCCCTGGGCGGCCGCGGGGATCTCTGCTCCAGGATAGCTTGAGAAGAAAAAGTGTGATATCCCACAGCATCCCCAGTGACGAAACAAGGAGTTCACACAAACACATAACTCGTTTTTGTTTTTGTGATTATCGTTGGTCCTTGTGTGTCTGTTTGTGTGAATTACTTTCGTCCCTGTCGAGGTGAGCGGGGTGGCCAGGGGGAGACCTCTCACCTGCTCCTCTGGCTGGGTTGACGGGAACTATAGTAGTGTCCTAGTTCACGTCACTCCTGTTCTGGAGGTGGTGAGTGGGGAGGCAGTGGGGAGGCCCCCGCCCGCAGACTTGGGTGTTCGGAAAGAGGAAGTGCTGTACTGCTGTACTGCTGTGGGTGCTCGTGTGTAGTTTACCCTCAGGACCTTGAGGACGTTCCAGGACCATGACAATGCTCTGACCACCGTCCTTGTTGTCTGCTCGTAGGGCTTTGATGATAATATGGCGGTGAGCAGGGGAGGTGGGCGATCGCGGCACTGCGCTGCCCTAGGTGGAGTGCTTGCATAAAGCGGCAGCCACGGGGGATGGGGACGGGCTGACCGGTCTCTCGGAGGTATCGCTTTTTGCAGCCTTTCCACTCCAACTGATCTTAACCTGTATGCATTTTAAATCTGCATAGAACTCTGCATGCATTCTAAATCTTTATTCTAAATCTGCATGCTTAATCTGGATCTAACTATGCATGCATCTGCAACCATCTACCTGACACCACTACACCAGGCTCTCTCCATCTCTGAAGCTACTGTAGGGTAGATCTGCCTCTCCTCTCAGGCTCTCACCTATGCCTCCCACCCCCCTGTCCCTGCCTTCCAACCTTGCTGCACGTGCATCATAACTTCTACCCCCCCCCCCGCATTGAGAGCATAACTTCTACCCCCCCCCCCCCCGCATTGAGAGCATAACTTTTCCCCTTCCCACACACCCCACCCTTGCAGCGTGTGCTTCAAGACTTATCCCCCCATTCCCCCTAGTTTGGGGACTTAACCCCCCATCCCCCCTAGTTGAAGGCCTTCACCCCCCACTCCCCTGCAGCGTGTCCTTCAGGACTTAACCCCCCATCCCCCCTACTTTAAGGCCTTCACCCTTCACTCCCCTGCAGCGTGTCCTTCAGGACTTCTACCCCAAGGCCCTCATGTCTGAGCTGTCCCTTTACATGCACCGTGCCTTAGTGGACCTTCACGCAGCCTTCCCGGGCGGCTCCTGCATTAATGTGGATAACCTGCTCAACCTGGGTCAGGTGAGACGGGGGTACAAGGGGGCAGACAGGTGGGATCCTGTCGGGTGGCTCCAGCATCAATGTGGACAACCTGCACAACCTGGGTCAGGTGAGAGGGGGGTACAAGAGGACAGACAGGTGGGATCCTGTCGGGTGGCTCCTGCATCAATGTGGACAACCTGCTCAACCTGGGTCAGGTGAGACGAGGGTACAAGGGGGCAGACAGGTGGGATCCTGTCGGGTGGCTCCTGCATCGATGTGGACAACCTGCTCAACCTGGGTCAGGTGAGACGAGGGTACAAGGGGGCAGACAGGTGGGATCCTGTCGGGTGGCTCCTGCATCGATGTGGATAACCTGCTCAACCTGGGTCAGGTGAGACAAGGGAACAAGGATACAGACAGGTGGGGTCCTGTCAGTGGCTCCTGCATCAATGTGGATAACCTGCTCAACCTGGGTCAGGTGAGACGAGGGTACAAGGGTACAGACAGGTGGGATCCTCCTGTCGGGTGGCTCCTGCATCAATGTGGACAACCTGCTCAACCTGGGTCAGGTGAGAGGGGGGTACAAGAGGGCAGACAGGTGGGATCCTGTCGGGTGGCTCCTGCATCAATGTGGATAACCTGCTCAACCTGGGTCAGGTGAGACGAGGGTACATGGGTACAGACAGGTGGGATCCTGTCGGGTGGCTCCTGCATCAATGTGGACAACCTGCTCAACCTGGGTCAGGTGAGAGGGGGTTACAGGAGGGCAGACAGGTGGGATCCTGTCGGGTGGCTCCTGCATCAATGTGGATAACCTGCTCAACCTGGGTCAGGTGAGACGAGGGTACAAGGATACAGACAGGTGGGATCCTGTCGGGTGGCTCCTGCATCAATGTGGATAACCTGCTCAACCTGGGTCGGGTGAGACGAGGGTACATGGGTACAGATAGGTGGGATCCTGTCGGGTGGCTCCTGCATCAATGTGGATAACCTGCTCAACCTGGGTCAGGTGAGACGAGGGTACAAGGATACAGATAGGTGGGATCCTGTCGGGTGGCTCCTGCATCAATGTGGATAACCTGCTCAACCTGGGTCAGGTGAGGCGAGGGTACATGGGTATAGACAGGTGGGATCCTGTCAGGTGGCTCCTGCATCAATGTGGATAACCTGCTCAACCTGGGTCAGGTGAGACGAGGGTACATGGGTATAGACAGGTGGGATCCTGTCAGGTGGCTCCTGCATCAATGTGGATAACCTGCTCAACCTGGGTCGGGTGAGACGAGGGTACATGGGTATAGACAGGTGGGATCCTGTCAGGTGGCTCCTGCATCAATGTGGATAACCTGCTCAACCTGGGTCAGGTGAGACGAGGGTACATGGGTACAGATAGGTGGGATCCTGTCGGGTGGCTCCTGCATCAATGTGGATAACCTGCTCAACCTGGGTCAGGTGAGACGAGGGTACAAGGGGGCAGACAGGTGGGATCCTGTCGGGTGGCTCCTGCATCAATGTGGATAACCTGCTCAACCTGGGTCGGGTGAGACGAGGGTACAAGGGGGCAGACATGTGGGATCCTGTCAGGTGGCTCCTGCATCAATGTGGATAACCTGCTCAACCTGGGTCAGGTGAGGCGAGGGTACATGGGTACAGATAGGTGGGATCCTGTCGGGTGGCTCCTGCATCAATGTGGATAACCTGCTCAACCTGGGTCAGGTGAGACGAGGGTACAAGGGGGCAGACATGTGGGATCCTGTCGGGTGGCTCCTGCATCAATGTGGATAACCTGCTCAACCTGGGTCGGGTGAGACGAGGGTACAAGGGGGCAGACATGTGGGATCCTGTCAGGTGGCTCCTGCATCAATGTAGATAACCTGCTCAACCTGGGTCAGGTGAGACGAGGGTACATGGGTACAGATAGGTGGGATCCTGTCGGGTGGCTCCTGCATCAATGTGGATAACCTGCTCAACCTGGGTCAGGTGAGACGAGGGTACAAGGATACAGATAGGTGGGATCCTGTCGGGTGGCTCCTGCATCAATGTGGATAACCTGCTCAACCTGGGTCGGGTGAGACGAGGGTACATGGGTATAGACAGGTGGGATCCTGTCAGGTGGCTCCTGCATCAATGTGGATAACCTGCTCAAACTGGGTCAGGTGAGAGGGGGGTACATGGGTATAGACAGGTGGGATCCTGTCAGGTGGCTCCTGCATCAATGTGGATAACCTGCTCAACCTGGGTCAGGTGAGACGAGGGTACATGGATACAGACAGGTGGGATCCTGTCGGGTGGCTCCTGCATCAATGTGGACAACCTGCTCAACCTGGGTCAGGTGAGAGGGGGTTACAGGAGGGCAGACAGGTGGGATCCTGTCGGGTGGCTCCTGCATCAATGTGGATAACCTGCTCAACCTGGGTCAGGTGAGACGAGGGTACAAGGATACAGACAGGTGGGATCCTGTCGGGTGGCTCCTGCATCAATGTGGATAACCTGCTCAACCTGGGTCGGGTGAGACGAGGGTACATGGGTACAGATAGGTGGGATCCTGTCGGGTGGCTCCTGCATCAATGTGGATAACCTGCTCAACCTGGGTCAGGTGAGACGAGGGTACAAGGATACAGATAGGTGGGATCCTGTCGGGTGGCTCCTGCATCAATGTGGATAACCTGCTCAACCTGGGTCAGGTGAGGCGAGGGTACATGGGTATAGACAGGTGGGATCCTGTCAGGTGGCTCCTGCATCAATGTGGATAACCTGCTCAACCTGGGTCAGGTGAGACGAGGGTACATGGGTATAGACAGGTGGGATCCTGTCAGGTGGCTCCTGCATCAATGTGGATAACCTGCTCAACCTGGGTCGGGTGAGACGAGGGTACATGGGTATAGACAGGTGGGATCCTGTCAGGTGGCTCCTGCATCAATGTGGATAACCTGCTCAACCTGGGTCAGGTGAGACGAGGGTACATGGGTACAGATAGGTGGGATCCTGTCGGGTGGCTCCTGCATCAATGTGGATAACCTGCTCAACCTGGGTCAGGTGAGACGAGGGTACAAGGGGGCAGACAGGTGGGATCCTGTCGGGTGGCTCCTGCATCAATGTGGATAACCTGCTCAACCTGGGTCGGGTGAGACGAGGGTACAAGGGGGCAGACATGTGGGATCCTGTCAGGTGGCTCCTGCATCAATGTGGATAACCTGCTCAACCTGGGTCAGGTGAGGCGAGGGTACATGGGTACAGATAGGTGGGATCCTGTCGGGTGGCTCCTGCATCAATGTGGATAACCTGCTCAACCTGGGTCAGGTGAGACGAGGGTACAAGGGGGCAGACATGTGGGATCCTGTCGGGTGGCTCCTGCATCAATGTGGATAACCTGCTCAACCTGGGTCGGGTGAGACGAGGGTACAAGGGGGCAGACATGTGGGATCCTGTCAGGTGGCTCCTGCATCAATGTAGATAACCTGCTCAACCTGGGTCAGGTGAGACGAGGGTACATGGGTACAGATAGGTGGGATCCTGTCGGGTGGCTCCTGCATCAATGTGGATAACCTGCTCAACCTGGGTCAGGTGAGACGAGGGTACAAGGATACAGATAGGTGGGATCCTGTCGGGTGGCTCCTGCATCAATGTGGATAACCTGCTCAACCTGGGTCGGGTGAGACGAGGGTACATGGGTATAGACAGGTGGGATCCTGTCAGGTGGCTCCTGCATCAATGTGGATAACCTGCTCAAACTGGGTCAGGTGAGAGGGGGGTACATGGGTATAGACAGGTGGGATCCTGTCAGGTGGCTCCTGCATCAATGTGGATAACCTGCTCAACCTGGGTCAGGTGAGACGAGGGTACAAGGATACAGACAGGTGGGATCCTGTCGGGTGGCTCCTGCATCAATGTGGATAACCTGCTCAACCTGGGTCAGGTGAGAGGGGGGTACATGGATACAGACAGGTGGGATCCTGTCAGGTGGCTCCTGCATCAATGTGGATAACCTGCTCAACCTGGGTCGGGTGAGACGAGGGTACATGGGTATAGACAGGTGGGATCCTGTCAGGTGGCTCCTGCATCAATGTGGACAACCTGCTCAACCTGGGTCAGGTGAGAGGGGGGTACAAGGGGGCAGACAGGTGGGATCCTGTCGGGTGGCTCCTGCATCGATGTGGACAACCTGCTCAACCTGGGTCAGGTGAGACGAGGGTACAAGGGGGCAGACAGGTGGGATCCTGTCGGGTGGCTCCTGCATCGATGTGGATAACCTGCTCAACCTGGGTCAGGTGAGACAAGGGAACAAGGATACAGACAGGTGGGGTCCTGTCAGTGGCTCCTGCATCAATGTGGATAACCTGCTCAACCTGGGTCAGGTGAGACGAGGGTACAAGGGTACAGACAGGTGGGATCCTCCTGTCGGGTGGCTCCTGCATCGATGTGGATAACCTGCTCAACCTGGGTCAGGTGAGACAAGGGAACAAGGATACAGACAGGTGGGGTCCTGTCAGTGGCTCCTGCATCAATGTGGATAACCTGCTCAACCTGGGTCAGGTGAGACGAGGGTACAAGGGTACAGACAGGTGGGATCCTCCTGTCGGGTGGCTCCTGCATCAATGTGGACAACCTGCTCAACCTGGGTCAGGTGAGAGGGGGGTACAAGAGGGCAGACAGGTGGGATCCTGTCGGGTGGCTCCTGCATCAATGTGGATAACCTGCTCAACCTGGGTCAGGTGAGACGAGGGTACATGGGTACAGACAGGTGGGATCCTGTCGGGTGGCTCCTGCATCAATGTGGACAACCTGCTCAACCTGGGTCAGGTGAGAGGGGGTTACAGGAGGGCAGACAGGTGGGATCCTGTCGGGTGGCTCCTGCATCAATGTGGATAACCTGCTCAACCTGGGTCAGGTGAGACGAGGGTACAAGGATACAGACAGGTGGGATCCTGTCGGGTGGCTCCTGCATCAATGTGGATAACCTGCTCAACCTGGGTCGGGTGAGACGAGGGTACATGGGTATAGATAGGTGGGATCCTGTCGGGTGGCTCCTGCATCAATGTGGATAACCTGCTCAACCTGGGTCGGGTGAGACAAGGGTGCAAGGGCACAGACAGGTGGGATCCTGTCGGGTGGCTCCTGCATCAATGTGGACAACCTGCTCAACCTGGGTCAGGTGAGAGGGGGTTACAGGAGGGCAGACAGGTGGGATCCTGTCGGGTGGCTCCTGCATCAATGTGGATAACCTGCTCAACCTGGGTCAGGTGAGACGAGGGTACAAGGATACAGACAGGTGGGATCCTGTCGGGTGGCTCCTGCATCAATGTGGATAACCTGCTCAACCTGGGTCAGGTGAGACGAGGGTACAAGGATACAGATAGGTGGGATCCTGTCGGGTGGCTCCTGCATCAATGTGGATAACCTGCTCAACCTGGGTCAGGTGAGACGAGGGTACATGGGTATAGACAGGTGGGATCCTGTCAGGTGGCTCCTGCATCAATGTGGATAACCTGCTCAACCTGGGTCAGGTGAGACGAGGGTACATGGGTATAGACAGGTGGGATCCTGTCAGGTGGCTCCTGCATCAATGTGGATAACCTGCTCAACCTGGGTCGGGTGAGATGAGGGTACATGGGTATAGACAGGTGGGATCCTGTCAGGTGGCTCCTGCATCAATGTGGATAACCTGCTCAACCTGGGTCAGGTGAGACGAGGGTACATGGGTACAGATAGGTGGGATCCTGTCGGGTGGCTCCTGCATCAATGTGGATAACCTGCTCAACCTGGGTCAGGTGAGACGAGGGTACAAGGGGGCAGACAGGTGGGATCCTGTCGGGTGGCTCCTGCATCAATGTGGATAACCTGCTCAACCTGGGTCGGGTGAGACGAGGGTACAAGGGGGCAGACATGTGGGATCCTGTCAGGTGGCTCCTGCATCAATGTGGATAACCTGCTCAACCTGGGTCAGGTGAGGCGAGGGTACATGGGTACAGATAGGTGGGATCCTGTCGGGTGGCTCCTGCATCAATGTGGATAACCTGCTCAACCTGGGTCAGGTGAGACGAGGGTACAAGGGGGCAGACATGTGGGATCCTGTCGGGTGGCTCCTGCATCAATGTGGATAACCTGCTCAACCTGGGTCGGGTGAGACGAGGGTACAAGGGGGCAGACATGTGGGATCCTGTCAGGTGGCTCCTGCATCAATGTGGATAACCTGCTCAACCTGGGTCAGGTGAGACGAGGTCATGGGTACAGATAGGTGGGATCCTGTCGGGTGGCTCCTGCATCAATGTGGATAACCTGCTCAACCTGGGTCAGGTGAGACGAGGGTACAAGGATACAGATAGGTGGGATCCTGTCGGGTGGCTCCTGCATCAATGTGGATAACCTGCTCAACCTGGGTCGGGTGAGACGAGGGTACATGGGTATAGACAGGTGGGATCCTGTCAGGTGGCTCCTGCATCAATGTGGATAACCTGCTCAACCTGGGTCAGGTGAGAGGGGGGTACATGGGTATAGACAGGTGGGATCCTGTCAGGTGGCTCCTGCATCAATGTGGATAACCTGCTCAACCTGGGTCAGGTGAGACGAGGGTACATGGATACAGACAGGTGGGATCCTGTCGGGTGGCTCCTGCATCAATGTGGATAACCTGCTCAACCTGGGTCAGGTGAGAGGGGGGTACATGGATACAGACAGGTGGGATCCTGTCAGGTGGCTCCTGCATCAATGTGGATAACCTGCTCAACCTGGGTCGGGTGAGACGAGGGTACATGGGTATAGACAGGTGGGATCCTGTCAGGTGGCTCCTGCATCAATGTGGATAACCTGCTCAACCTGGGTCAGGTGAGAGGGGGGTACATGGGTATAGACAGGTGGGATCCTGTCAGGTGGCTCCTGCATCAATGTGGATAACCTGCTCAACCTGGGTCAGGTGAGACGAGGGTACATGGATACAGACAGGTGGGATCCTGTCGAGTGGCTCCTGCATCAATGTGGATAACCTGCTCAACCTGGGTCAGGTGAGAGGGGGGTACATGGATACAGACAGGTGGGATCCTGTCGGGTGGCTCCTGCATCAATGTGGATAACCTGCTCAACCTGGGTCAGGTGAGAGGGGGGTACATGGGTATAGACAGGTGGGATCCTGTCAGGTGGCTCCTGCATCAATGTGGATAACCTGCTCAACCTGGGTCAGGTGAGACGAGGGTACAAGGATACAGACAGGTGGGATCCTGTCGGGTGGCTCCTGCATCAATGTGGATAACCTGCTCAACCTGGGTCGGGTGAGACGAGGGTACATGGGTATAGACAGGTGGGATCCTGTCAGGTGGCTCCTGCATCAATGTGGATAACCTGCTCAACCTGGGTCAGGTGAGACGAGGGTACAAGGGGGCAGACAGGTGGGATCCTGTCGGGTGGCTCCTGCATCAATGTGGACAACCTGCTCAACCTGGGTCAGGTGAGACGAGGGTACATGGGTACAGACAGGTGGGATCCTGTCGGGTGGTTCCTGCATCAATGTGGACAACCTGCTCAACCTGGGTCGGGTGAGACGAGGGTACATGGGTACAGATAGGTGGGATCCTGTCGGGTGGCTCCTGCATCAATGTGGATAACCTGCTCAACCTGGGTCAGGTGAGACAAGGGTGCAAGGGCACAGACAGGTGGGATCCTGTCGGGTGGCTCCTGCATCAATGTGGACAACCTGCTCAACCTGGGTCAGGTGAGACGAGGGTACAAGAGGGCAGACAGGTGGGATCCTGTCGGGTGGCTCCTGCATCAATGTGGACAACCTGCTCAACCTGGGTCAGGTGAGACGAGGGTACAAGGGGGCAGACAGGTGGGATCCTGTCGGGTGGCTCCTGCATCAATGTGGATAACCTGCTCAACCTGGTTCCTGTGAGACGGGGGTACAGGAGGGCACAGACTGGCGGGATCCTGTCGGGTGGCTCCTGCATCAATGTGAATAACCTGCTCAACCTGGGTCAGGTGAGACGAGGGTACAAGGGGGCAGACAGGTGGGATCCTGTCGGGTGGCTCCTGCATCAATGTGGATAACCTGCTCAACCTGGGTCGGGTGAGACGAGGGTACATGGGTATAGACAGGTGGGATCCTGTCAGGTGGCTCCTGCATCAATGTGGATAACCTGCTCAACCTGGGTCAGGTGAGACGAGGGTACAAGGGGGCAGACAGGTGGGATCCTGTTGGGTGGCTCCTGCATCAATGTGGACAACCTGCTCAACCTGGGTCAGTTGAGACGAGGGTACATGGGTACAGACAGGTGGGATCCTGTCGGGTGGTTCCTGCATCAATGTGGACAACCTGCTCAACCTGGGTCGGGTGAGACGAGGGTACATGGGTACAGATAGGTGGGATCCTGTCGGGTGGCTCCTGCATCAATGTGGATAACCTGCTCAACCTGGGTCAGGTGAGACAAGGGTGCAAGGGCACAGACAGGTGGGATCCTGTCGGGTGGCTCCTGCATCAATGTGGACAACCTGCTCAACCTGGGTCAGGTGAGACGAGGGTACATGGGTACAGACAGGTGGGATCCTGTCGGGTGGTTCCTGCATCAATGTGGACAACCTGCTCAACCTGGGTCAGGTGAGAGGGGGGTACATGGGTATAGACAGGTGGGATCCTGTCAGGTGGCTCCTGCATCAATGTGGATAACCTGCTCAACCTGGGTCAGGTGAGACGAGGGTACATGGATACAGACAGGTGGGATCCTGTCGGGTGGCTCCTGCATCAATGTGGATAACCTGCTCAACCTGGGTCAGGTGAGAGGGGGGTACATGGATACAGACAGGTGGGATCCTGTCAGGTGGCTCCTGCATCAATGTGGATAACCTGCTCAACCTGGGTCGGGTGAGACGAGGGTACATGGGTATAGACAGGTGGGATCCTGTCAGGTGGCTCCTGCATCAATGTGGATAACCTGCTCAACCTGGGTCAGGTGAGAGGGGGGTACATGGGTATAGACAGGTGGGATCCTGTCAGGTGGCTCCTGCATCAATGTGGATAACCTGCTCAACCTGGGTCAGGTGAGACGAGGGTACATGGATACAGACAGGTGGGATCCTGTCGGGTGGCTCCTGCATCAATGTGGATAACCTGCTCAACCTGGGTCAGGTGAGAGGGGGGTACATGGATACAGACAGGTGGGATCCTGTCGGGTGGCTCCTGCATCAATGTGGATAACCTGCTCAACCTGGGTCAGGTGAGAGGGGGGTACATGGGTATAGACAGGTGGGATCCTGTCAGGTGGCTCCTGCATCAATGTGGATAACCTGCTCAACCTGGGTCAGGTGAGACGAGGGTACAAGGATACAGACAGGTGGGATCCTGTCGGGTGGCTCCTGCATCAATGTGGATAACCTGCTCAACCTGGGTCGGGTGAGACGAGGGTACATGGGTATAGACAGGTGGGATCCTGTCAGGTGGCTCCTGCATCAATGTGGATAACCTGCTCAACCTGGGTCAGGTGAGACGAGGGTACAAGGGGGCAGACAGGTGGGATCCTGTCGGGTGGCTCCTGCATCAATGTGGACAACCTGCTCAACCTGGGTCAGGTGAGACGAGGGTACATGGGTACAGACAGGTGGGATCCTGTCGGGTGGTTCCTGCATCAATGTGGACAACCTGCTCAACCTGGGTCGGGTGAGACGAGGGTGCATGGGTACAGATAGGTGGGATCCTGTCGGGTGGCTCCTGCATCAATGTGGATAACCTGCTCAACCTGGGTCAGGTGAGACAAGGGTGCAAGGGCACAGACAGGTGGGATCCTGTCGGGTGGCTCCTGCATCAATGTGGACAACCTGCTCAACCTGGGTCAGGTGAGACGAGGGTACAAGAGGGCAGACAGGTGGGATCCTGTCGGGTGGCTCCTGCATCAATGTGGACAACCTGCTCAACCTGGGTCAGGTGAGACGAGGGTACAAGGGGGCAGACAGGTGGGATCCTGTCGGGTGGCTCCTGCATCAATGTGGATAACCTGCTCAACCTGGTTCCTGTGAGACGGGGGTACAGGAGGGCACAGACTGGCGGGATCCTGTCGGGTGGCTCCTGCATCAATGTGGACAACCTGCTCAACCTGGGTCAGGTGAGACGAGGGTACAAGGGGGCAGACAGGTGGGATCCTGTCGGGTGGCTCCTGCATCAATGTGGATAACCTGCTCAACCTGGGTCGGGTGAGACGAGGGTACATGGGTATAGACAGGTGGGATCCTGTCAGGTGGCTCCTGCATCAATGTGGATAACCTGCTCAACCTGGGTCAGGTGAGACGAGGGTACAAGGGGGCAGACAGGTGGGATCCTGTTGGGTGGCTCCTGCATCAATGTGGACAACCTGCTCAACCTGGGTCAGGTGAGACGAGGGTACATGGGTACAGACAGGTGGGATCCTGTCGGGTGGTTCCTGCATCAATGTGGACAACCTGCTCAACCTGGGTCGGGTGAGACGAGGGTACATGGGTACAGATAGGTGGGATCCTGTCGGGTGGCTCCTGCATCAATGTGGATAACCTGCTCAACCTGGGTCAGGTGAGACAAGGGTGCAAGGGCACAGACAGGTGGGATCCTGTCGGGTGGCTCCTGCATCAATGTGGACAACCTGCTCAACCTGGGTCAGGTGAGACGAGGGTACAAGAGGGCAGACAGGTGGGATCCTGTCGGGTGGCTCCTGCATCAATGTGGACAACCTGCTCAACCTGGGTCAGGTGAGACGAGGGTACAAGGGGGCAGACAGGTGGGATCCTGTCGGGTGGCTCCTGCATCAATGTGGATAACCTGCTCAACCTGGTTCCTGTGAGACGGGGGTACAGGAGGGCACAGACTGGCGGGATCCTGTCGGGTGGCTCCTGCATCAATGTGAATAACCTGCTCAACCTGGGTCAGGTGAGACGAGGGTACAAGGGGGCAGACATGTGGGATCCTGTCGGGTGGCTCCTGCATCAATGTGGACAACCTGCTCAACCTGGGTCAGGTGAGACGAGGGTACAAGGGGGCAGACAGGTGGGATCCTGTCGGGTGGCTCCTGCATCAATGTGGACAACCTGCTCAACCTGGGTCGGGTAAGACGAGGGTACAAGAGGGCAGACAGGTGGGATCCTGTCGGGTGGCTCCTGCATCAATGTGGATAACCTGCTCAACCTGGGTCAGGTGAGACGAGGGTACAAGGGTACAGACAGGTGGGATCCTGTCAGGTGGATCTTGCACTGATTGTGAGAACCTGCTCAACCTGGGTCGGGTGATGACCTGGGTGGTGCGCATGGTGCTGCTTGATACTGCCGTGGACAGCCGTGCAGCAGGTGGAACGTCGACAGAAAAAAACGAGATTGGGAGGGCAGCCAGTGGTGATTCTGATAGCTTGAAAATGCCAGAGTGCTGTACTGTTTTGTCTTGCGGAGTGCATGGACTCCAATAATGTGCGCTGTGCATTATGTCTTGTGGAATCCATCACAGGATGCTTGTGGTGTGCCTGCTGGTGATGGACTGCCGTGGCGAGCTGCGCTGCCTCTGTTGCCGTGGGTGTAAATGGCTGAACGCCTGTGCAACCACCTGAAGAAGGATAGATGCCATCCCCCCCCTTCCCTGTTGCACGCCTGCAGGTCGTGGACTGCCTCATCCAAATCAGCGACACGCGCAACAGGGGTGCAGCGATGAACATGCGGCGAGGGCGCAGCCACCGGCGGCGGGCAGATGAGATCGTGTTGCCTTCATGGGACAACGGCTCGGCGGACATCCCACGTGACTCGCCCAAACCGCCGTTTCCGGACAGTGGCGCTTCCGCAGTCACGGCTCAGCCCCTGGCCGGGAGCGGCGACGTGGGCGCTGCTATGTTCCTGACGCAGGCCTTGTCCACGGTCCCAGGTCAACTGTCGCTGATTGGCTTGCCCCCGCGTCACTTCCTGCGCTCGTCGGACGACGAGGCCTCCGGCGAGGCCCAGGCGAGGCCGTCGCTGCATCAGAGTTGGGATGCTGCCCTCCCTGGCGTCCCGTGGTCAGGTGCATCTCCTGCAGGCCCTGCGAATCGCGTGCCTGCTGGCCTGGAGCCGCAGCCCAGGAGTGTAGGGTCTGAGGACCCAAACCCTTTTGAACGATTGCGCTCCCTGTCCAGGCACCATGGCCTTCCCACGATTCTGTCCCAGGTGGGTCCTGTCATCCTGCACAGGCCATACCTAAACCCTACCGTGAATCCTAAACCCTAAGGCAAGCAATCGGTCAGTATGGAGTGCCGTGGCCTCTTGTTTGCACACCGCACTTGATGTTTGAGGTATAGCATCCCGGCATCCCCCTGACCTGCGCCTGGCATTGTAGCACAACCTGTGCCGATTTGTGCTACCTTGGCACAAATCCGGCTAAACCTGTGTCTGATCATGCTGCATCGTGCTACCACGGCACTAGGTACCACAGCCTTCCAACCTTTCTCTACCCGGCAGTGTTCAGGGTTCACGGTGGAGGCACCACCTTGCGAGACTGGCTCTCCCCTTACTGACCTCAGCCCCGCCCGCTTTCCTGCACGTCAGGAGGACATGCAGCAGGTCCTTTCGGGGATGTGTGCCGCAGGGGCAGGCCCAGAGCCGGACACCGGCAGCTCCCCCCGTAGCAGGCATCCAGCCGGAGCGCTGGACGCCCGCGTCTCCCCCCACATCGGGCATCCCAGAGACTCCGCCAGCCCGCTGCTTGGTACCAGCAGCTCTGGAAATGGCATCAAGTCCTTGGACTTGACGCATGCGGAGGATGCTGCGCGGACGGCAGCAGAGCCTCATGGCGAGCCTGCGCACACGGCTGGACCTAGGACTGACGCGGCCATTGTGGATCGAACAGGGCATGGATGTTTCACCTCCGGCCTGATGCCCTTTGCCAACAGATCTCCGTTTGAAGTATTTTCAAGCTTAGGGACGGTAGACCGCCCAGCGTCCGAGGGAAGCACGGTAGCGATTGAGGTGTCTGCAGCATTGTCCACTGCGGCCCACAAGGTACGGGCCTGATGGGCTCATACCCCGGCCATCCAGACTTAACCTTGAACCCAGAGCCCTATTGGCCACATGCCAAACCCTAAGAGTGATAATCGCTGAACCCTGAAGGCTTGCAAACCTTCAACCCCCTACCCCAAGACCTCTTGTCAACCCTTCAGCGTTGGTTTCAAACTCGAGTAACACAGTAGAGATGAACCTTATCACTCCACAGTGCTTGTTGATGGCTACCAGTAAGTAGTGTGAGAGGTTACCAGCTAGCAAGCAAAGAGTGCTGGCCGATGTCCTGCACTCTGCTTGCTGAGGACGGGCCGTCTGTCTGGGGTATCTGCCTACATTGCACATGGCAGCACAGCGCTATTGAACAATGGGTAATGGAATGATCCGCATCTTGACCTTGATCTTAAATTCTTAATCCTGATCCCAATCCTGATCTGGATCTGGATCCTGGCCTTGATCCTGATCTGACATCATCAGTATGTATGTCAGTATGTGTAATGCTGTTCCGTGTCCATCTTTGTCCCGTGTTGTTGCAGGATCAAAGCATGCAAATGAGCCGCCTTGGTAGAGAACGTACGCAACAGCAGTACTCCTCAACGTTGCAAGGGGCGCCAGCTGGCAAAGAAGCTGACGGCTCAGATGAGACTGTGCATCTGCTGCATGCTGCTGGCTGGTCAGGCAAGGGGCATAGGAACATCGTGCGCATGAGCAGCGAGGCATCAGTCGGAGATGATTTCGAGGCTGGCTGGGATGAGGCTGGAAGACACGGCTGTGCAGGAATGCCTCAGCCTGTTGCTGACAAGGGGAGCACCGGGCAAGTGAGCTTTGGGGGCCTGCCGCCGCCGATTGCATTGATCAACAGTGCGGCCATCGACCTCGTGAGGCACAAGATGGGTGGGCAGCTAGAGACGAGGCTGTCGACGGCCTTCATCGAGCCCATCTCCTTCCCACCGACAGAGGAGGGCTACGTGTCTCAGGTGTGAATAAGTGTGACTGGTGTGGGACATGGCTTGATCGCGGTAAGGATAGGGATTGCTCTGTTCTGCTGGCCTGAGGGGCAGTGGCTGCATGGCTGTCGCCTCCATACAAGAGCATTTGTGTTTGGTCCTTGGTTTGCTGCCTGACGCCCTGAAACCTGCCACCCATCTGTGAAGTTTGTAGGGTTAGGGGTCCAGCAGAGCATCACATTTGATGCATGGGACATGTGCCTGTAGACCGGTCCACGGGTACTTGCACTTCATAAGCCAGGACAGCTAGCGAAACCATTGACCCCCTCTCCCTGCCGCCTCAGTCAGAAATCTGTAGCATCTGTGCAATTTTGTGAAGATTTTACACTTCATCAGAGCATCACATTTGATGCATGGGACATGTGCCCGTCTATCTGTCTATCGGAGGTCTGTAGCCTGTGGCATCATGTGGCCTGTCCTGCCATTATGTTGCTGCTCCAGGTGCATTGGTATTCGTTTCAGTTTCTGATGGATGAGCTGGTGGATGAGCTAGAGGGCGCCTTCCTGGCGGTTTCGGCAGTGCTGGACAAGCTGCCTCATCCCATTCTATAAGGGACTGTTGAACGTATTGGCTTCAAGCAGCTCCTGGTTGCCAGGTATTTGTTTCTGCCGATCATGCTATAAGACGACAGATCCGAGACAGGTATTAAGGACAATTATAGAATGCTGTGCGAAGCTCGAAAGTCCTGCGAGTCACGCAGTTCAGCGCTCGTGCATACCAGTAGTTGGATCTTGAATCTTATCCATGGTTGCTTGAATCCATTTGTGATACAAGTTTGAAATTTGAATTCCAACATAGCATACCGTAAGAGGAAGGGCCGTATATTTTGGTCCGGTGGTCATGTATTGAACTAGAAAAAGAACCTGAGCTTGATACAATGCTTCAACCAGTGTTTGGGTTCTTCGGTTGGGGCCTGGTACTAGAGCTGTCATTGGCTCAGCTCTAGGTCCTAGGATGCTATTTAATTATTTTATGACAGCGCCGTGAGTGAGGGCGTGTATTTTGAAAGCTGAACTTCCTTAGATACTGAAATGAAGCAATGTCTGCGATGAAAAAGAGACCCTCGCTGATACTGGTATTTTTTTAGTGTTGCCTGTTCTAGACAGACCTCGATCCTGCTTTGTCTTCCCACTGCCCAGCACATGTCACACAGATGGCCCAGATCCATAATACATGAATAGCAGACTCCTGCCCTTATAAACACTCTGTAATCTCTTTAGGTTACTCTATACGGGTTGCTATTAACGATTCAAACAGCACACGCTTTTACCAGTCGCCGTGAAAATAGCTGTGTACAGCAGGGGGGTCTACAGTGTCGTCCTTGACAAGAGTATTTGACGCAAATTGTAAACCGAACAAAGATGAGCGCGTGAGGCCCCCGTGTGAGCCCGTTTCCTCTCCGATCCGATATTTTATCCGCCGTCACCTCCCTGAGAAGGCCTGCATAAAGCTCTGCACGTCATCAACAATGACCCCGTGCACGCCCAGCTGCCTCTGTCTTTCCACAGCTGCCGTGCTATCGTTGTCCAGCCCATACGTCATCAGCCTCACCCCAAGTGCGGCAGCCCTGGCCACTGTGCTGTCATCTTCAAGCAGCACCTGAAGGGGTAGGCCACCAAGGCCAGGATCGACGATACGGCATTTGCATATGGGTGCTTCTGGCCACATAAGTGGGTGTCTTGATGTCCAGAAACATAGCAAATTTAATTTGCGGGAGGAAGACCGACAGCCCGCACGTTGCAGCTCTTTCTGACCCAGCTCGACTTCGAGTCTCATTTAAGAGTCTTAAGACAAGCCACTCTTTCTCATATGCCTGTGACAATCACTTTTTCACGGATGCCCGTGACAACCACTCTTTCTCATATGCCCGTGACCATCACTCTTTCTCCAACACAGCCATCAGTACCTGTGCAGGCAGGACCACCCCTGCAAGATTATGCTCCTTGACCATGGTCAGGGCCGCGTTGACGCCGGTCCGTCTCAAGTCCACGTGGGGGTATAGACCACAGCCGCTGAGGAACCAGACGCCATACTCGGATTGCTTCCGAGACATGGCGGTGCACACATCTGATAAAGTGCACGGGACAGAGTCGCAGGGAGGGCGAGTGTGAGCCTGAAAGCCCTCAGCAGTGGCTAGGCTGACAAGTCATCCAAGTTTAGAAGGGTGCATACCCTCTGGGCACTGCAGAACGCTTGGCCGCGTGGGGCTGGAACGGAATGACTGAGCTCAATTCCAGCTATACCATGCGTAGCCTGGACCATGGTGTAGCCACGCCCCCCTCCTATGTGAGGGGGGCAGGAACATGGAGCCCAGCGATCTAGACAGGTGGAGAGAGAGGATCGCTTGGCGGGTTGGATCCCTCAAGTCGTCAGTGGCCAATCATCCAACGAATGACTTGTTCCCGCCCTTTTAGACTATTTATGAAGTCTGATGAGAAAATGAGAACCCACGTGTGTGTGTGTAAAAATAGTCGGCAATCAGCAAAACACTTACTATTGGACTGGCTTGCACCTACCTGGATCAAAAGAAGAGAAAAACATTTCCCGCACACCAAGACTGCTGCCATTTCGTGCCTTCCCTTCTGTCTCAAAAGCTGTCCAGATGGCGTCTACCACCCGAGCAACCTCCACCTCGGGCGTCCTTGCTACGTCAGGACCGGTCGTCATCTTGATCTCGACATTGAAACCGCAATGAGATGGCACTGCTGCACACACCTCTGCCAGTGTGGGCAGTGGCTCCTCTTGGGCGCAAGCCCTGCGTGTCAATGATGTTACACCTCTGGGCCCCGTTTAAAAAGGCTCGGCTGTGCGGGTGCCCAACAGTGAGGTTGGGAGAAAGAAAAATTAAGGTAAGAGGGGAACGGAAAGAAAGAGAGGGCCATAAAGGTGAGGGAAATTTCTCCTCCTCCTCCCCAAAAGGAAAGGCAGTGCGAAGGCTCCCCTGTAGAGCCCCAAGCCCTGTATATGAAACGGGTGCAGTTAGGCCATCATGCATGATACCAGTCAGTTGTTATTTCAGTGAGCACGATACCACCTTCAACAGAGATCCTCACCATGGCAGAGCCGCCCCATCCATCTGCTTCTTTGAGTAAGCGACCCTGAATTGCCTCACGAGCTGAAGCTGCATGCCACGGGGATCCTCGACAGCCAACCCCCTGGAGCTTGTCCCCGTGCGCTGCTGTTTTACAGCTGCTTGGCTGACGCAGGGGGGTGCCTCCGCCACCACCTGCCTGAAGCTCTGCAACGTCATGTCTTTGACATCGGTTGCGCTCATGAGCGCGTCGGCCAGCTTGGAGCCACTGCCGGAGCGGACCGTGCACTGCAGGACGCGGTCGTCATGCCACAAGACAGGCACGCCGTCTCGAGTGACCTAGCAAGAGTGGGGAAGGTCATGCATCATGATAGATCAGGCTCAGTCTTGTGGAGAGGGACTAGTTTATAGTCATGTGCAACCATCAGAGTTTTATATACGGTTCTGTGCAGTATGTGCTTACCGGTATGCTGTAATTTGTAATTCCTGTTTGTAATTAGGGTCCCTTTGCTGGTAAAATAAGCTGAATATGGCCTTGAAATTACGGTGGTTGAGACTCGGCTACACAAGCTACCGTAAGGACCATAATCGGCACAGCACTGCCTAAATAAGATGCACGTGGGCCAGTAAGCTGTTTTGTAGCATGTGCTGCAAGTCAATCTGGGTGAGCAAGTCAACTTCCCCCAAAAGGCCAGCACGCTGTACTGAGCGTCAGCAAGTCAGCCTCCCCCAATGGCTTACACACCCAACAGACTTCTCACCTGCACATCAAACTCAACAAAGTCGACACCGATCTGTGCTGCTTTGATTAGTGATCGCACTGAGTTCTCTCGATAACGCGGTACAACTGTAATGGGGCCATCCACCAGGCCTTCACCCCACAGGTTCTCGCCCATGCCACGATGCCCACCAATCTGCTTGAGGTGAACAGTGTGTATCAAAGAGCATGGAGGTTATATTTTTGCCATTTGGCAGCGCAGCTTATCTTGAATGAAGTGTAGCTTATAATGCTTCATCAGCTTCCGGTTCATGCATGAGGTGGAATCCAATGTTCTTGTGCATGGACATTTCATATAGGCAACATCAGGGGGATATCAGGGGGGGCAACATGCACACAAATGTGCTTCTATCATGCACGTTAGATGTGTCTCATGCTGCGTTCCCTCTCACCAAAAAGCGCCCTAAAACATCAGGCCTCTTCTGACGACTTGACAGATCAGACCTATTCTGATGACAACAGGCCGGAAGGAGACGTCGTGCCCGTCGCTGGCTCAGAGAGGGCCTTTGAAAATCTGGGATAAAACGCCTTAATGACATTTAAAAACAGAACAAATATGCCGGGGCTGGCGGAATATTTGCGCACCGGCACTCGAAGGTTGTGGCTGCTTTCAACCTGTCACCTTGCCTGTCAACAAAGCATTGCGCGGTTGGACCAACGGTTTCGGAACCCTAGAAGCAGATTCGGCGTTATGCCTGATAAGTTGAAGAAGCGACCTAAGGATGACAGCTTGGTGACGCTCACGCGTATTCAGTTAATGGCTTGCTGTGTTTGAACTGCACAGCAGAAATTCGCTCTCCAGCCTGATCAATGGCCCTTTGTTTCCATGGTGGCCTGACCTCAGTCAGCAAGCACATGAGGCAGAGATCCACCTTTAATCTGTTGCCCAAGTCAATACAGAAGGCCACCAGCCCTGCCTCATTCGGTTTCCACGATACACCAACCTTGGGGCTTCCCAGGAATCCCACTCGGATTTTGTCAGGGTCAGCAGCCATGTCAGCAGATTATAGTGGACCTGCCAAGAAGCCCTCCGTATCACAGGTTAGCAAGGAATCTCTTTTTTCCTTGCCACCGCATCATGAACAACTACCTGCTGCTGGATGAATGGAGGGCCAAGCCCCTGCTTCCCACAGGTCCTTCTCTTCGTCCCCAACCTGATCTGCTACTTCCGGGTGCTGCTTCTGATCGCGGCCGAGATCCTGCTCACTCTGGGGCATCCAAATGCTGCTCTTGCATTGCACCTGGCAAACCTCCTTCTGGATGCAGTCGATGGAGCGGTGGCTAGGCGTCTGAACCAGGTAGTAGGTATAGAACACATATCTAGGGCTGCGCGGACCTCTGCCATGCTGGTCTCTTACCCCCAGCCATGCAAGGACATGTCTGGCCGGCATGATTGGTTGGATGGAACATTCTGTGACTCCTTTGTCGCGTCATTCAAGACCACGCTGTCGGTGCCCTGCATGCAGCTTGTCTGTTTTTTGTTGCAGCTTGTTGCAGCTTGTTGCAGCTTGGCTGTTTTTTGTTGCAGCTTGTCTGTTTTTTGTAAGGGCGATATCCTAGGCTTCACCTCGCCTGAGGACGGTTGGACGCAAGTCCCATGCGCCCTCTTTTGCCCCATGAAGCATCTTACATTCCCCCTCCCCCGCATGTCTCCGGTATAACAAGGATTGTAGCATGGATCATAGCATCCTATCCGCCCCCCTCCCCCCCATCATGACGTGACATGCCATGGACTCAGCATATTTCATACCCCCCCTCCCCCCCCATCATGACGTGACATGCCATGGACTCAGCATATCTCATACCCCCCCCCCCCCGGCATGTCTCTGACACCCCATGCACTAAACATATGTCATACCCCCCCCCCCCCCCCCTGGCATGTCTCTGACACCCCATGGACTTAACATATCTCATAACCGCCCCCCTCCCCGCATGTCTTGTGATGCCTCACAGGTGTCAACCTTTGGCGCCCTCCTAGATGTGCTGGTGGATAACTTGACACGGGCATGCCTTTGGAGCCGGGCATTCCCAGGCCTGATGGGGATGCTGGTGCCAGCAATAGAAGGGGCCTGTCTAGTGGCCACGCACAAGGTGTGCTGTGTAAGAAAGCCTTGCTCACATCATAAGGTCAAACAACGTGCTTAATGAACATGCTTTACTGTAATGGGGCCGTGCAGCAAGTACCTAATTGTTTTGGGGTTGAAATTGCCAACCAAGCCATCCATCTTGGGCAATGTATGTGACCAGGGGAAGATACACAACTTCCAGGTGTGTTTTAATTCTTGGTGTTTTAATCTGAATGGCTGACTTCCTGTTATGTGCAGAGTGGAGGCAAAGCCTGGAAGGATGGATGCTTCAAAGAGGCTCCGACCTGGGTCCAGGCAATTATGTCCAAGTAAGTCAAAGACATGACACCTCTGGGCCATGTCCAAGTAAGTCAAAGACATGACACCTCTGGGCCATGTCCAAGTAAGTCAAAGACATGACACCTCTGGGCCATGTCCAAGTAATAAGTCGATGACATGACCCCTCTGGGCCCTGCTCAAGAAGGCTCGGCCGCTAAGTAATAAGTGTATGTCAGTCCGTTAACCCATGCTGGGGCCTTCAAAAGGCAGTGCCAGACGGTGAGCAAGTCAGCGGGCAGACTGGGCGTGGTGAATCTGAAAGTCTACAAACCTCAAAGATCTGTGTGATCAGTAATCTGACTTAGCTGCTGTCCCCTGCCTGCCCCCCCTCACGCAACTATATATTTTCTGGTTGCCTAAAAAAAGCAACGATCATAACTGAAGGCGCCCAGCTGACCCAGCTTCTGTCCCCTGCCTGCTCCCTCTCACGCAACCATCATTTCTGGTTGCCTTAATGATTTCAGGCGCCCGGCTGACCCAGCTGCTGTCCCCTGCCTGCCCCCTCTCACGCAACTATCATTTCTGGTTGCCTTAATAACTTCAGGCGCCCGGCTGACACAACTACTGTCACCACCACCTGCCTCAGGAACTATGAAAGTCCATCTGCCACAGCTGCTGCCACCTGCCTGCCTCCCTCTCACACATCATTTCTGGCAGCCTCGATAACTTTTGAAACCCAGCTGACCCAGCTGCTGTCCCTTGCCCCCTGCCTCAGCAACTTCAGGAGCCCTGCGGACCCAGCTGCCAATCTGCCATCCCTTGCCCCCTGCCTCTGTCATCTCAATCGCCGGACTGACCCAGCTGCTGTCCCCTGCCCCCTGCCTCAGTAATCTCAAACGCCCGACTGACCCAGCTGATGTCCCTTGCCCCCTGCATCAGTCATCTCAAACGCCCGACTGACCCAGCTGCTGTCCCTTGCCCCCTGCCTCAGTCATCTCAAATGCCCGACTGACCCAGCTGCTGTCCCTTGCCCCCTGCATCAGTCATCTCAAACGCCTGACTGACCCAGCTGCTGTCCCTTGCCCCCTGCCTCAGTAATCTCAAACGCCCGACTGACCCAGCTGATGTCCCTTGCCCCCTGCCTCAGTTATCTCAAACGCCCGAGTGACCCAGCTGCTGTCCCTTGCCCCCTGCCTCAGTCATCTCAAACGCCCGAATGACCCAGCTGCTGTCCCCTGCCTTCTGCATCAGTAATCTCAAACGCCCGACTGACCCAGCTGATGTCCCTTGCCCCCTGCCTCAGTCATCTTAAACGCCCGACTGACCCAGCAGCTGTCCCTTGCCCCCTGCCTCAGTCATCTCAAATGCCCGACTGACCCAGCTGATGTCCCTTGCCACCTGTCTCAGTCATCTCAAACGCCCGACTGACCCAGCTGTTGTCCCCTGCCCCTGCCTCAGTCATCTCCAACGCCCGACTGACCCAGCTGCTGTCCCTTGCCCCCTGCCTCCGTCATCTCAAACGCACAAGTGACCCAGCTGCTGTCCCTTGCCCCCTGCCTCAGTCATCTCAAATGCCCGACTGACCCAGCTGCTGTCCCTTGCCCCCTGCCTCAGTCATCTCCAACGCCCGACTGACCCAACTGCTGTCCCTTGCCCCCTGCCTCAGTCATCTCAAACGCCCGACTGACCCAGCTGCTGTCCCCTGCCCCCTGCCTCAGTCATCTCAAACGCCCGACTGACCCAGCTGCTGTCCCTTGCCCCCTGCCTCAGTCATCTCAAACGCCCGACTGACCCAGCTGCTGTCCCTTGCCCCCTGCCTCAGTCATCTCAAATGCCCGACTGACCCAGCTGCTGTCCATTGCCCCCTGCCTCCGTCATCTCAAACGCACAACTGACCCAGCTGCTGTCCCTTGCCCCCTGCCTCAGTCATCTCAAATGCCCGACTGACCCAGCTGCTGTCCCTTGCCCCCTGCCTCAGTCATCTCCAACGCCCGACTGACCCAACTGCTGTCCCTTGCCCCCTGCCTCAGTCATCTCAAACGCCCGACTGACCCAGCTGCTGTCCCCTGCCCCCTGCCTCAGTCATCTCAAACGCCCGACTGACCCAGCTGATGTCCCTTGCCCCCTGCCTCAGTCATCTCAAACGCCCGACTGACCCAGCTGCTGTCCCTTGCCCCCTGCCTCAGTAATCTCAAATGCCCGACTGACCCAGCTGCTGTCCCTTGCCCCCTGCCTCCGTCATCTCAAACACCCGACTGACCCAGCTGCTGTCCCTTGCCCCCTGCCTCCGTCATCTCAAACGCCCGACTGACCCAGCTGCTGCCCCTTGCCCCCTGCCTCAGTCATCTCAAACGCTGGAATGACCCAGCTGCTGCCCCTTGCCCCCTGCCTCAGTCATCTCAAACGCCTGACTGACCCAGCTGCTGTCCCTTGCCCCCTGCCTCAGTCATCTCAATCGCCCGACTGACCCAGCTGCTGTCCCTTGCCCCCTGCCTCCGTCATCTCAAATGCCCGACTGACCCAGCTGTTGTCCCTTGCCCCCTGCCTCAGTCATCTCAAACGCTGGAATGACCCAGCTGCTACCCCTTGCCCCCTGCCTCAGTCATCTCAAACGCTGGAATGACCCAGCTGCTGCCCCTTGCCCCCTGCCTCAGTCATCTCAAACGCTGGAATGACCCAGCTGCTGCCCCTTGCCCCCTGCCTCAGTCATCTCAAACGCCCGACTGACCCAGCTGCTGCCCCTTGCCCCCCGCCTCAGCAACTTCAGGAGCCCTGCCGGCGCAATAGCGGTGGCAGGCCTCATGGGCGCTCCGCTTTGGTGTTGGACGTGTCGAGTGATGCCGGATCATGTGATGTGTAGTCCCGTGCTGGGAGGGGGTCTGCTTGCTGGACGGGCTCTGGCAGCTTTAGTGGAGGTGTGGGTCCTGAGGCGACACTTTCTGCACGTCCTTCGCATGGATTCGGCATGATTTGGAATCGTCTTGTTGTTGATGTTGTCGAGGGTGAGGACATTCTGAGGGCTCTTCTGCCGCAACAGCGCTCCTCTGATATTAAGTCTCCTCTGCTGTAGGATACATCTTGTTGTTGTTGGGGGGGGATAGGAGTCTAGGATACAACTTTATACCTGTTGTGCGCACCAGTCTGTCCGGCTTTTCTGTCTCCCATGAGGCTGATTTTGGTGCATCTGCCACTTTATAGTCCATGCCCTACCCCTGGGCCAACTTTCCAGCTTCCGCTACTTTCCTCCTATCGTACCTCGGCTAAGAGCGGTGCATAACCGCTGGGCCCAGCTCAACGCTCGACTGCTTGGGGCTGGTGGGGGATAAGGAAGCTCAATTCCAGCTACCATGCACAATTAGGACCATGGTGCTGGCCAGCCATGCCACCCTCCTATGCAAGGGGACAGGAGTATGGAACCCAGCACCCCGATCCAAGGTGCAGCCATGCCCACATCCTATGTTAATGACGTTGCGCCTCTGGGCCCTGCTGAAAGAAGAAGCTCAGCCAAATCCTATGTGATGGGGCAGGAACTTGAAGGCATACCTCATGTCGCACCATAAAGCAGTAACTTCAATACTATGGTAAATACCGTGAACTCCGGTCAGGACGCCTTAGAGAGGCGTCATCTACTCACAAATATGGTACAGCGCCGTACACTCAGGCTCCTTGTACTACATACAAGAGCTGTTTAACAGGATAAATGTAAGGCACAGCCCTAGTAGGAGAGTCTTCCTGTCTAGGGCCTGTCTGGGTGTCCCTGTCTCGTGGGTACCGCCCCTACTACTTTACTCGCGATGTGCGCTTCGGGTCCGTGGCGGACTTCTTTCCTCACGACAGTGATGGACGCCTACGGGCAGGCTCAGTGACTACTCACTGGCTGCGAGTGCTCAGCGAGTTAAGCTGTGAAGCTGGATGATGTAAGACTAGCAAATAGACTGGGGAGCACAGGCCTTCTGGCCGTCTGGGTGCGATCCAGCGGGGCTATGTACAGGGGCACTTACCGCGCGTCACGCGGTGAGGTGGCCGAAGCGTAGACTGCGTACTTCTTCTTCGGCAGGGGTCTCGGTCCTCAACTGAGGGTTCTATCTCCTGCTATACCAGCGGAGGCTGTATATGCTTGACTTGAGTTTAGGTACTGACTTATGGGAACGCAGAAGGTCTCATTCACAGATGACGGCCGGTGCTTGTTACAAATAGAGGGCTGTCCTTTAGAAAGGGACGAAGTAACTAGTTTAGGCAATTGCCGGGATACAGGAACCCGACAGGCCCAATTCAGAGTACGGTAGAATCTGCTAATCCCCTTGCGTAAGCGGGTTTATAGGTCTCAGTTCAAATCAGGAGACTCCGCAGAGAAGCTGCGGAGGCTCCGTGGCCGCTAACTGCGGTTCAAACGGTTCTGTCACGTATACGGTAATATACTGTGACACTCAGCTTGATTTTGCCATCACCACTGGTCATGAGGGACGAAGAACGTATGCAATATGCAATGCCTTATGCAATGCCTTTTCTATGGAGGGTGAGGGATATGTCCTTCGTGAAGTTTTATAAGTTTTTTCAGTCCAACGGGGCATCACATTTAATGTATGGGACATGTGCCCGTAAACCGGTACATGCACTAAATACGCTAGGACAGCGAGCGAAAACCAGTGACCCCCCCTGGGCAAGCAACCAACACACAACCACCGAGCAGTAGCGTGGGAATGAACCCTTTAGTGCAGAAGATTAGCCCCAGCCATAAAACATGACGTGGGTGCAGAAGAGTTTGGTTGGACGCCTAGGAAAATTGAGAAGGACAAAATAGAGTGCACGTGACATTTTCTAAATATGTGTAACAATTATGTGATGCGTGAGCGAAACTTGAGTGAGTTTAAGTGTTTTTAGTTGTGTGAACAAGGTGTGGAGTTGTGTGATGCGTAACTTAAGTGAGTGAAGTGTTAAAAAGTGTGAACTGTGTATATAAATCATACAAATGCGTATGAGAAACTTCTGTTTGTATTGCTCTCTATCTTTCCTTCCCCCTCTTAAGTTCACTTTCCTTTTCCCAACTTCAATGTTGGGCACTCACGCGGGAGAGTTTTTTTGAACAGGGCCCAGAGGTGTTGTGTAACGTCATCGACCTGTTGTTTCCTTCTCCCAACTTCACTGTTGGGCGCCTACGCGGCCAAGACTTTTTTAAACAGGTTTTAAGAGGTGTTACGTCATTAACTCCTGGTCATCACGATACCAGTTCAGACAATCCTCTGCACCCATAGCGTCGCTGGCCAGACATCAACATACAGCGGGGCATTTTCCGGATCGGATGTTATGGTGGGAGGGCTTCAGAAGGGCGACAAAAACAGAGTTGAGGATAGATACCTCCCGGATACTGAGACATCTGGCGACATTTGCCTCAGTAGCTTAGCGTCGTTACATTAACAAACAGTAATCCCTTGCGAAGGGCCCTCGCGGGGGGATGTGCGACCAGTGGGTCGTGGGGGGACTGCTTCACGAGATATTTCCAACACAGCGGTACAACTTGTATGTTGCCAACTTGGGCTTTGTCCAGCTGAGCATATACAAGCACTTCTCTCGACGTGCCTGCATGAGTCCAGCTGGACAAATTGGAAAATGAAGAGCTGTAGAGGCGATGTACAGCTGCTTGCATCATTGCCGTACCCATAGATGTGGAAGGCGGAAGCAAGCCGGATACAGTGCAACTAAACCTCTACCTCTATAAGTCCACCTGCCAACAACAACTGCCATGCATGCTACACACTTCTTGCTGCTGCTGTGGATATTGGATGTAATCTGATGGTATGCCGCCTCAAGAATGCTAAGCCAAGAGCAGTTTAACTTGCTAGAAAGCAACGTGATATCATACTTTTCTTACAAAAGACAGTGGGTCGAGAATGCTTTTAAATTTAAACTGTCGATCAGTATAGGAACATCTACATGAATGACAGCAGACCCATGAATTTCAACAACTGAAATCTGCGGCATCAAACACCGCGTAATTGAAATTTACACATGACTTCCTTCTCCTAATTCACTGTAGGGCGCCCGCCTACGCAACCGAGCCTTTTTGAGCGAAGCTCTATCGTCCTTGGAACACGATTTTCACTGACAGGAACACATACCACGGCCAATAGCGCACTATCCTAATACAGCCCAGCTCCTTGTTATTTCAGCAAACCGACAGTTCGTTGATTTGAACGAGCCTATGTATTGCTTTGTATGATAAGAATGCGAGCATATACATCCGCAAGAGAGAAGAAACTAAAGAAAGTAGAAGAAGAGACTTGTGCAGTTGTCCACATTCCAACATTTGCCCATATCAGAAAGCAACACCCACAAGGAACCATATTCCACACCCACAAGGAACCAGATTCCACACCCACAAGGAATCAGATTCCACACCCACAAGGAATCAGATTCCACACCCACAAGGAATCAGATTCCACACCTACAAGGAATCAGATTCCACACCCACAAGGAATCAGATTCCACACCCACAAGAAAACAGATTCCACACCCACAAGGAATCAGATTCCACACCCACAGGATATCAGATTACACACCCACAAGGAATCAGAAGGCTGTTAGCCCCAGGTGCACAGCTGGTCTGCATGGCCCCACGCTGACTGGGCAAGCGCAAAAAAATCTATCTATCTAGCGTATATATAAACAGATATACTAGGTGGACGACCACTGCCACATGGGAACCATATGCTTGACCTCTTGACAGGGACCGACGCATGGGCAAGACCATTGCCATGCATGCTACATAATCAATACAGGCAGTCACAAGTTGTTCAAGTTCATGGCGACCCGGGAAACATCACCGGCGTCAACGGACGCAGAATACCGGGTGCACTCGTGGCAGGGCGGCTCTCCTTTCAAAAGCCTGTAAGAACACAATCACCGAGTGCGCAAGCCTCAGGTCTGATGCAATGATCGGATTGATCGCATGCAGAAGCAAAAGTGTGTTAAAAGGGTGTCATCACACTGGAAGGCAGACCACAACACGCTGAAAGGCAGCAGGCCACACCACACTGGAAGACAAACGTGTGACACAAGTGTGCCGTCACACTGGAAGGCAGGCTGCAACAGGCCTGGTGAGAAAAACGAAACCTGCAGTAGCAGTCCAAAAGCATGCACTCCTGCAGCATGGTAGTAGCATGAAATCAGGGACTATACACCCAGTTTCGCTGTCTTCGTGTTGTAGGGACGTTTATTTAGCCTGCTTCGGTACCAGACCGAAGGTGGCTCAAGAGGGGAGAAGCTCCAGGCTTCATAACCCACAACATTGTGCTTCATAACTTTCTGCTGACACTGCGTGCAGTCGCATGCAAGCTGCTGCTCCTCCTGCTACTGACGCTGCCACGGCTGCTGCACCTACAGCTGCTACTTCAGCTCCAGCTTCTGCTGACACTGTGGAGCTGCATGGAGGCTCCTGCTCTTTCTGCTACTGCTGCTGCTGCTGCTGCTTTTGCTTCTGCCCCTGCAACTTCTGCTTCTTCTGTCTCCTCTGCTTCTGCTTCTGCTCCTACTCTTGCTGCTCCTACTGCTGCTGTTGCTGCTGCTCCCTTGAGAGGGTCGGGCCCCTCGGCAGAGCAGCCACCGCCTAGGCCACCGCAGACAGCTGCTCAACCAGGCCCGTTCGGTCAGAGCCGTGCCGGCAAAGTGTGCGATTGGGAAGCTGGCGGTCCCAGCAGACGTGAAAGCATGGACGTAGAAGACCTCAGGCCCTCACTTGCTGCGTGGCATCCTGGGTGGCATGAGCGCAGAAGTCCGCTCAGCCCGCAAGCTGTCCTCCTTTTCGGACAGCAGCAAGGCGCTGCCATCGGGAGCATAGCGGAAAGGCGAGACGAAACTGCCGGGGGGAAGCAGCGGGCCTATGGGGTGATAGCCTGTCCCCAGAAGGGCACCCTCGGCCTGCAGCAGGGCAGCGGTCATCGGGCAGTCCGTACCGGGCTGCAGCCGGGCAGCCATCGCGCGTGCATACTCCTCCTCCTGCACCTGCCCCGCTGCCTGCTCCCGAGCAATGCCGGCCGCGATTTCGTCGAATCTTGAGTTGCCTGGCGCGCCAGATGCGGGGTAGGAGAGGATCCAGGCCGCCGCCGGCCCGTCGTCCTCCAGCGGGGGGGTGCCTATTGGACCGCCTGGGGCCCGTGCAGCTTCTTCAGGCCAGGCCTCCCTTGACCGATGCAGCGCATGCAGCTCGCATGCGGCATGGGTTGGCAGCGGTGCCAGATTGGGCCTCCAAACGGAGGAGGCGCTCTATGAGCCACCATGGAGGCTGTTGCCGCTGTTGCTGTTGCTGTTGCTGTTGCTGTTGCTGTTGCTGTTGTTGTTGTTGTTGTTGTTGTTGTTGTTGTTGTTGCGCCTGATATTTCTGCTGTTGCTGTTGATGCTGTCATTACTGTCTTGGCTGTATATATTGATGCTGCTGTTGTTGTTGTTGTTGCTGTTGAGTGTTGAGGATATAACTCCCTTGGCGGTAGGATGAGGCGCTCGCAAGGCTCAACTTGAAATCGCTGGCAGGGTGGTGAACCATGAGGAAGGGTTCCTCTTGGTTCAAATCGCCGCAGGGCCCATATTGCAAGCTAGTGGCTTCCTGAGCGTTCATTGCACAAAGTGAGGAAACCTGCGAAACAAAAATACAGGGGCAGACGGGGGCCCGTAACGACAGCTCATCTTACAAGGCCTCTCTGAAAGGTGTGAAGGGGTGCCAGGGAAATCAAGTCAATTGACATCTGACAACTAAATATTAATAGATCAGCACAATGTGCATACAAAACATGCCCAAAACACAATTTTATGATCCCTCAGTGGGCACAGAACCTGCAAAATGTCTTGCCGGTCCCAAGAAAAACAAATAGGTGAAGGTTTGGGTTTATGTGAGCCGGATTGTACTACCAAGTTAGTACTATGCGGCATGGGTTACATCGGATTGTACTGCCAAGGCAGTACTATGCGGCATGATACAGCACAGGTTCAGCTAGCTGGTTTGAAGAACCAAGGTAGCACGATACAGCACAGGTTTAGCTGGATTTTACTACCAAGGTAGCACGATAGTACGATCCAGCACAGGTTTAGCTGGATTGTACTACCAAGGTAGCACGATACAGCACAAGTTTAGCTGGATTATACTTCCAAAGTAGCAAGCTACAGCACAAGTTTAGCCGGATTGTACTTCCAAGGTAGCACGATACAGCACAAATTTAGCCGGATTGTACTACCAAGGTAGCACGATACAACACAGGTTTAGCTGGATTGCACTACCAAGGTAGCACGATACAGGCATACAGCACAAGTTTAGCTGGATTGTACTACCAAGGTAGCACGATACAGCACAGGTTTAGCCGGATTGTACTACCAAGGTAGCACGATACAGCACAGGTTTAGCTGGATTGCACTACCAAGGTAGCACGATACAGGCATGCAGCACAAGTTAGTTTAGCTGGATTGTACTACCAAGGTAGCACGATACAGCACAGGTTTAGCCGGATTGTACTACCAAGGTAGCACGATACAGCACAGGTCTAGCCGGATTGTACTACCAAGGTAGCACGATACAGCACAGGTTTAGCTGGATTGCACTACCAAGGTAGCACGATACAGGCATAGTACAACACAAGTTTAGCTGGATTGTACTACCAAGGTAGCACGATACAGCACAGGGTTTAGCTGGGTTGTTGCCCCGGTCTATTATTGAAGACCAGATTTTTCGACCCGTACAATTGTCCATTACACATCGTCGCGTGCGGCATCACAGTTGAAGACAGACCAGATTTTTCGACCTTTACAAACCGATAGGCAACCGATCAGGTGTCAATTGTACCAAATCGTCGCCACAGCCTCGCTGTAATGTATTAGCCTCTACTGCGCAGATTAAAAGGTCTGTTACTAACCCTCGTAACTATTTGAGAGGAACAGCGAATGAAAACAGCGAGTCAGCAAGGCCTCGTCAGGATGGCGAGGTCGGCTGACAGCTGAGTTTCAAATGTCCACACGTCCACACGTCTACTGGTGTCGGAACGCGAGGAATGTGAAGTCAAAATCGTCGTCGCAATAAGGCGTTGCTGTCGACGTTGCGGGAAATTTGACTCAGTGTGAAATCTCCCGCCACGCGAGGCGCATAAAGGCCAGCTATTGATCGCAGGTATCAAGGAGTGCTAATTAAGCGCGAGTCAATACCCAGGCCCTCAGCCACACCGCCAATGATGCGACCGCGACAAAAAGGCTATGTCTGCTGACATGCGAGATTCGACTATGTATTTCTTTTACTGGCATCAGAAGTGCAAGGCATTGGTGGGCCTGCTGGTGGGGTACTTCGACGCCTTGCCTGATTTCTTTTTCACTCTCACCGGTCACCACTGATGAGTTTTCGTGGAAAGAGGTGAGTAAAACAAAATGGTAGCTGAGTGAGCTTTAGCCTTAAGGTGAGGTGTACTGACAAGAACTTTAAAACTTGTTGACCAAATAAAACCCCATGTGAAGTAAATAGGTTATTAGCGTTGAGGCTGTAGTGGTTTCTAAGACAGCATCTTGGCGAAAAAATTCAGTCTCGAGGATCAGCATATGCACACATTGCCACATGGATGCCTGATCGAGATGATGTCGAGTTGTTAAACAGTGAAATCACTGCTGATGTTCCTGACATGCAGAAGTAACACGAGTGTAATAATGCATTCTGGCAACGTGTGTATAAATTAGTAACGACTTGCATGGCGCATGATTGTACCAAGCACAATGGTGCATTCACGAATAATCAACGTATGTGCACCAACTGAAGGGCTTCCCTGAACCTACAACTAAAAAGGCATGTCTCCCCCCAGTCAGGTGAGAATTTCTGGTACACTGAACTGCTTCGTTCGTTTTAAACCCTTCTCGTGTCATCGTGACATGCTGAACCCCATCGTTGATGGAGTTCGATTTTTTTTAAACCAAGGGCTGGCAGGAGTCTGCAGTTTTGCAAAAGGTGTGGAACATTGATGTGGAGTCACAAGCCTACATAAAACACGATAGGAGTTTTTAATTGGAGGAGCGAGTGGCAAGTCAAAAATGCATGATGAGTCATATATTGAGAGTCAGGGCCCTATATAGGCGTCTAAACATATCATAGCCGACCTTAACACTGTTGTGGTGGGAGATGACGTGCATGCTACCATTCTGATTAAATACCTTGACGCACTTAATTGCTTTTTTAAATTTGTCCTCAAGCGCATGTACTCGCCTACCGTACAAAACCTTTTGGCACTGTTGCGCTCGATATTAATTTGCTTTTGAAGTCCCCTGACCAGCAGGCAGGCTGCAGCTTTGAAGGCGATCGCTGCCGGAAAAATTGCTTTACCAAGGCTCTATAGATCCATGGTCCTGGTGGATCCTTTTTCATCAAAACTTTATTCGGTGCCCTCACGAGAGCGAATGAAAAGTTATACATTGTGCCTCCACTGCCAAGGCTGCCTATGGGTTAGGCAACAACGTTGCAACGCCAGCACATCCCATAGTTCATTTGAGTTTACTGGGTCTGATGACACAGCTGATAACACAGCTCAAACAGAAGGCATATAGAAACAAGGCTGCCAGCAATTTGTAATCGTGCCTACTTCGAGTGTCACTCCGGCTGTTGGCGGTGCTGCATTGCCTAGCATGCATACGTCAATGTCTGAAACACGAATTGCGTTTTTTGTCTCTCCATGGTGTGCCCGCCCCTTCAACATAGTCCCTAATGGGCAGCAGTTCCCTGTTTCATACATACTGTTGTTGGCGCCCACGCGGCCGAGCTTTTAACGGGCCCAGAGGTGTAACGTCATTGACATATTGTTGTTGGTGCATGCCAGTATCCGACGAACTTTGGCTGTGGCCTCAATAGCCTTAATGGTTGTGCTTTCCTTTGTAAAATGTAAGAAGGGAGACTATTCTTAATGAAGCCAACTCTGCAACGCAAAAAGTATTTAGTTCATACCAGGTCGGTCTCACCAAAAGAAAGTGCCCCCCCCTTATTCCACTAATCGTGAATAAAACCGGGGCCTATAACCACCATTACACGTGGTGATTGACCAGTTCAATTCTCCCATATATATTGTCGCGAACGGCATCACAGTAGAATAAATAGCACATTTTTGACCCGTACAAACCGACAGGCAACCGACCAGGTGTCCCTGGTGCCATATCGTCGCCACAGCCTCGCAGGAATGTTTTAGCCTGTACATCGCAGGTGTAATGGGCTGCTTTTCACTCTCGTAAATGTTTGAGTGGAACAGCGAAAGAATATAGTGAGCCAGCGAGTGAACAAGGCTCAGTCAGGATGGCGAGGTCGGTTACCGCTGACAGCTGAGTTTCAAATGTTCACATATTCACACATGTCCCGGTGTCGGAAAGCGAGGAATTTGAAGTCGAAATCGTTGTCGTAATCGGGCGTTGCTGTCGAAGTTGCGAAAAATGTTATTTTCGCAACTCCGATGCGCAACGGCCTGCCGGGGGTGGGCGTGGCCGGAGGGGGGGCGAATATCGACACGGGGGGGTGCCGGAGGCTGGGGGCCTCCCGAGGTGTCGCGGCCGATGGTGATGGGGACCCATTTGGAAGCTGTTTGTTGGGTTGCTTGAGATTGGGCGCTGCATTGCGTGTGATGTTCAGCGCGGCAGGGGTGGAAGTGGGTGGGAAGGTGGATGTGTCGAAGTTCAAATTTCGACGGTGGGGCCGGGGAAGGGTACGAGGGGCAGGTGCGGCTTCATTTGCCGTTGGCGACGGCGTGAGAAACCCATTTAGGAATCATGTGTTGGGTTATTGCGGTGGGAGGTATCCGGCGCTTGTACCATGTGTTTGTCGACGAACGTGCGAGGCGTGAAGTCGGCGTTGCAGGCTGACGTGTGCCAGGGAATGTGGTGAGAAGGTGTGGATGCGTTTGATGCCCTCTGGCTTCATGGGTGCATTGTATGGTGCCGCCTGAAAGTAGATGAATGTTGGCGCGTGTTCTACTATTGCACTGTGAGTTTATGCCTCGTGGGCGACCTGTGACAAACTTTTCTCCGAAAGCAGTGGCCCGTCGAGAGAGGCAACGTGCCAGTGCCCAACGACGACGCCAACGTGGTGGCCATGCCAGCGCCAGCCAGCTCAGCGGAGGTGAGACCTGCCTTGCTGCTGGTATGAGTGATATGAGCATGTTCCATACCGGTGTTATGCATAGGTATGCGGTGCTCATTGCGTGCCCTCCCCTGCAGGAGTGTCAAGACGTCGAAGAAACCCTGGCAGATCGTATGTGCAACTTGAAGCGTCAGGTACCGTAAATAAGAACAGGAAATTTGCAACCACCAGTGGCTTTCCTGATCATGAATGCGTGTGCTAGCTACTAACAAGACTGTGCGCTTGCTGTTGATGCCTCGTCGGAGCCGTCATCGTCATAGTCTTCTGGAAGACGACGGAGGTGCCCGAACAGGAGGGCAGTCCGGGCAGTCCGAAACAATAGGTGCGTTCAGCGACTCTACCTGTTATTGGTACCATCATGTGTTTGCTGGGTTGTTTTTTTGAAACTGGATTCTTTTTGAAGGACAAGCTGTAAGTCAGCAGAATGCTAACTCCTCTCCCGCCACTGACAGGCAGCCAACAGCGACAACCATCCTGCTTCCTTGCTGCCTCACTTGTAATCGTTGGTACATGCTTCAGGCCAGCATGTCGGAATTTCGGCAAGTTCGAAATTTCGACATGTCGAAAATCGACACCCCTTAGCCAAATAAATAAATAAGATTCGACGCGCAACGGCCTGCCGGGGGTGGGCGTGGCCGGAGGGGGGGCGAATATCGACACTGGGGGGGTGCCGGAGGGAAGAAAATGTCTGAGATGCGACACCAACATGAATGGTTATAAATAATGCTTGATAAGATACGTAAATTATCTACCATATGAAATCTCCCGCCACGCAAGGCGCATGGAGGCCAGGTATCGTAGGTATCAAGAAGTGCTAATTAAGCGCAACTCAATACCCAGGCCCTCAGTCGAAACCGCAGTCCCCTGTCTACCACCCTGGCCTGCTATTCCTGTGGCGTGGCCACTGCCATCTCCAGAGAGCTAGTGCCACTGTAAGGATAAAATATCTCATGAAATACCTCGTCAAGGTCAGTACACACACGGTAAGTGCAACCTCACTGTTGATAACAAGGCGGCCTTGGGGCTCCCCGAAGAGGTGAGTGCCGGCGTGGTTACTGCATCTGCTGCATGTACACTCGTATCATCACCACCCCTGAGGCTGCAAGAAATTGCAGAAGTTTGACTCTGTTACACACCCTGGCACACACAAGTTTGTGCATGTTGCCATGAAAGCCCCCATTAGCCAGTTCTTTAAAAGAGCCATATAAAGAGCTGATACTGCCCCCATGGTAGACAAGTATTTTTATTTGCCAGACCCGACAGCTTGGCATCATTACAAATCGAAGAGCACTTCCGTCTTTACGAGGTCCAAACTACTGCATCAGCCAAACATCTGGGTAAGGAACGTGTGAAGCTTTGGATACAAATGGCATGACACAACTAAGTTTATGTTTTGACACCCACTGTCCCTGTGATCCTTTCAGACTTCCTCCAGTCAGGTGAGAAAGGTGACTAAATCCCTTGACGCAATAAATTGTTTTTTAAATCTTTTCTGAAGTGCATGTACTCGCCTACAAGACATCTTGAGGCAGTTGCTCTCGATATTCATTTACTGGCTTCTGCAGTCCCCTGACCAGGCTGCAGCTCTAAAGGCAATTGCTGCCGCTTCGAGAAACCCCGCTTTACCGAGGCTGTACAGAATCCAGGGTCCTGGTGGCACTGGAATTTTTTTCATCCAAACTTTCATCGGTGCCCTGACAGCAGCGAATCTAAAAGTTATACTCTGTGCCTCCACTGCCAAGGTAGCCAAGGCTACCTATGGGTTAGGCAACAATGCAACCACAAGCCATAGTGCTTTCGGGTTTACTGGGTCTGATTATGACGTTGAAGGTATTGAAATGTCTGGCGAAGCCTATGTTGCATTCTCTAGACCCACCTCCCTCGAAAATGTTACCATTCTCCCCGCAGGCGTCACCCTGTTTATCCCCCATATCCCAACCGACCACGACTTGCACCTGTAGCGGCTAGAGTTAAAGGATTACTATTATTAGCAGTACATATTTTTGCTCTACTTGGCAATGGAAGCACAAAGTTTTTGTGCGGAGCTTTTGTTTACGAGGACATAGATGACATCCTCGACGCTGTCCTGGCTGCAGACGCATTCGACCCCGACACCGAGCCTATGTCAGAAAAGCAATCAACGTGGCTTAATGACATGGGTATACTGCCAGCTGCCATGGCTGGCTTGACATACGCTGAGGCCATCCCAGTGCCCTTATCGACGAAAACAAGGACGCTTTTGAAGCCTTTAAATTGGCCCATGACAAGGCCAGGCCAGCTTCTGGAAAACAGCGCGTCAAGGCGACACAGATTGGGCTGCACTTGCCAGAAGGTGAATATAAATTAAATTGCTACATTACACCAAGTTTTCCAATTAGGTCCCTAAAACGGCTTATCTATGTTTGGTCTCTATTAATTTAACCTTATAATATAGCTGATAACTGCTGACTGTGGTAGCTGAAGTTTTAGCCTGAAACCTGGTAGCTAGGTTGCTGGATTTTTGGTAGCCTAGTGGCTGAATTTTTTGGTAGCCTGGTAGCTGAATTTTTAGGTATAGCCTGCTATAGCTAGCTGGATTTTTATCCAGGTAGCTTGCCCATTTCTTTGTTCAAATTTGCCTGCCATTCGGATTCCCTAATGATTTCCCCGCTGCTTATTTTTTCCTATATCACAGGGACAACTGTCTTAGAGGCCAAGGAGCTGATAGGTGACCACCTTGTGGAGCAGGGTACCCAGAACAACGGTAATGATTAGGCATCGGCAATATTATATAATATTATATAGTATATAAAGTATATTATATATTATATAAAGTATATTCGAATTCGGCATATCATATATACTTTATATAAAGTCGCGAAATTCCCGAATGTCGCGACTGAAAACGTGGAAATACGGCATTTCAGCTACTGTGGGCTACTTGTGAGACAAGCGCATGCGTTCTCGTCCGATTCTATACTCCAATAATACTCGTGTTACCTGGAATGGCCCCTGAGAAAGTGAAACGATCTATCCCTCTCGACAATGGCAAGCAACTGCACTTAGGAACCGAGTGGGAGCCTGAGGCTTTGTGTGCCGAGCTGAATAAGATTAAGCGAGTTTGGAACAATCGGTCCAGCGGAACTGGTCAGCATGGGGGCGGACATACACCAGTAGCCGCTCTCGCCTAGGCATCGCGCGGGCTGAGAAGCTGATTTATGTCAAGGCGAACCGTGACGACGGCGAGGTCAAGGAGGTTCAGCACGAGGAGGTTTCTCTGAACTATTACTCCGACTGACTTGATAACTTCGGAACAGTCATGCTATGAGACTCAAATGTATATCTAGTGATCATGTAGTGGTACTTAAACTGAACTTCTGGACCAGACCTGCCCCATTTTTCGAACCCGTGATCCGCGTCAAACAAATACAGTGTTTTTATGTTTTGAGGACTTAGCATTCTTAGATGGGACGAGTTAGCTGCAGATTCTGAATGCCCTGATTAAGCTGAATCCAGACCTCTGTTTTTTTTTACTTTGGCCCACTTTTTTCTGACTTTATATACTATATATATGATATATATAATATATACTTTACATTGGCGGGGCATGTAAAGTATATTGCCGATGCCTAGTAATGATGTGCCCCCTACCGAGCCACAGATCTCCCTCTTGATTGCGCTATCGTAGCCGTCGTCTGGCTTACAAGTTTGTCATGCCCACCAGCAAGGCTGCAGCCTCTGCCCTCATCAGCAGCCTGCCTGTTTCATCTGCCTCTGGTGCCCAAGATAAGCCTGCAACTGCACCCCAGCTCAAATTCATCCTTGGCCTCCTTCAGGGCCTGAACAAGAGTACAGCCCAGGTCAGGCACTACATCCATGCATTTCACACATCAATTTTACGTCTGTACTTTGAATTCGCAAGTATGTTTGTCCTATTCTGGGCATTCGTCCATGCAAATTTAGATTGGCTGTTGTTTGATGTTGGATTGATCTACCCAGTTATGGCTTATCGCCTACTTCAGCAAAAGGTTTTCTACGACGCTATAGAATGGCTGCTGTTTGATCTTCTATTGCTCGACCCAGTCACTTATGCTTATGAGCTCGTCACTTATGCGTATGGCCTGGTTGTTTATGTGTTCCATCATCGACGCCCTCCAATGTTATTGTGATTATGGTACCACACTTGACATATTGCAGGCTGTGTACAACCGCTTTTTTAATAGCGACCCAACCACTGCCCAAGCTCAACAGCTGATCACACAGCTCAAGCAGACGGCAGATAGGAACAAGGATGCTAGGACCCGTGCCTAGTTCGAGTGACACTCTGGACGTCGGTGCTGAAGGGTTAAGCATGCATGCGTCATGTCTGAACAGGAATTGCGTTTGTTGGTCCCCCCTTGGGGGTCCCCGCCACCCCCAACATAGTCCCTGATGGGTAGCAGTTCCTGTTGAATTCACTGTGCTGCTTGTGCATGGTATCCGACGAAGTTTGACTCTGGCCTTAATAGCCTTGATGGTTGGGTCTTCCTTTGTAAACCGTTTGAAAGGAGGTATCAATGAATGCAACTCTGCAACGCAGAAAATAGTTAGTTCATACCAGGCTGGAATTACAAGAAAAAACCAGTTCATACCTAGTCAGACGCACCAATATAAAGTACCCCCCCCCTTATTCCACTAGTCGTGAATAAAACCGGGGCCTATAACCAACATAACACGTTGTGATTCTACCAAGGTAGCACGATACAGCACAGGTTAAGCTGGATTGTATTACCAAAGTAGCACGATACAGCACAGGTTTAGCCGGTTTAGCAGGCTAAGCTGGATTGTACTACTAAGGTAAAAGATACAGCACAGATTTTATGAGCCAGATTGAACTACCAAGGTTGTGCATTCTACAACACGATACAGCATAGGTGAAGCCTCACAGGTAGTCCACCACCAGGGATCGAACAGCCCACCTCGCGGTAGCAGAACCCGAGCCCTGTGCAGACCTTCCTGGGAATTTCCTGTAAAGACTACACTAGTCAGGTACTGGATGGGATGTAATGGATGGATACCATTATATCACAATTACCGAGTTATCGTGCGACACTCATAATCTCACAAGGGTGGCACAAGAATGAGGGTTTTGGAAGTTAATGCTTTAGACCTCCCTCCGATTCTGAGTGGGTAATTAAAACTGCAGCATTGCTGATCTTGCTCAGCTACCTGGGCGGCAAAGTACGACAATTTGCGGTTATAGACAGTGCAATTGAGCTAGTTAAGCTAGTGTTTGCTCAGGAACTAGAGGGTATATAGGGTAACCATTTGGTATTGCAGCCAGCAAAGACCCGAGGCGGTTCCTCGAGTCGATTCGAATTGAGCAGTTCAAGCTCTTAGCCTCTCAGCCCTGCTAGATCTCAGTTTCAGAATTCTCCTTGGGACAAACCGATTTTACAGTTTGGTGGGATTTTTTGCTACATATCCAGGCTGTATTGGGTAAATATCAGGTGCCTCTGTGCTGCCGCTGCAGATCGGCAGCCGGCAAGTGCTTGTGTACTACCGTAGTCACGGCCGTATTTCGTTGTTTTGATCATTCCTCAGGGAGCAACGAAATCGACAGTGATAATGTTTTTGACTGGAATTTTTCACGTTTAGGGGCAACGAATCAAAAAAATCGCCAAAACAGCGACTTGTTAAGCAACAACGAAATTCGAAAACAAGGAAACACGTCCGTGACTACGGTACATCATTCGCTTGGGCTCATGGCTGGAGAGTTTGCGAACTGGGATTTTATGGTCACAGCCTCACAGCCCTGAAAGTGTTGTGCTAGTTGAATTGGGAGATCATGGACCTGAGAGTTGAGACGCCACCTCCTCACAGCCGCGTGGACGTGTAGGGGGCGATCCACCGCCGACTGCACGCAGCTACAATCTAGTGATGTCACCCGTCCCGGTTTGAATTGATGAAGGGACCTCCAGGGCCGGTACCTGTCACCGCTGTCTCGTATGACTTTTGACGAGGCTGTGCGTCACGTTTGACTTATGACGAGGCTGTGCGTTGTCACCACAATATTTTTCACTCGCCTGTCAAGGAGGAGCGAACCCCAATGGTTTCAATTACTACAACAACTACCTTTCAAATTGAAAACGGGTAAGCCAAAACCCTAAATCCGACACCTCCGACACCACTCATCTTCAGACCTCTTCGGTGGACACCACTCATCTTCAGACCTCTTCGGTGGAACACGCGTACTTTACGAGGGGACGACCTAAAAAACAAAGATTTGGCTCACAACGCATGCAGCATCAGCCCAACTAAAAGAAAGAGAAACAGACGCCGGAGCGTGTCTTACGGCATCGACGAGAACAGCCGCCAAGTACCGGTTGCCAGCCAGCAAATATCCCCACTTCACCCACCACCTCTCTGTACCTGACAGACTGTCATACCCTCATCAGGCATGCGAGACCGCACGGTAAGTGAGTGTGAGGTGCGCCGCTTATAGTGTTTTTTAGCGACTGTCTTGTTTGCCCATCCCGAGGGAATTATAGAAGCATGACTCCTGTAGATAGCAACTGGCGAGGTCCCATTATTATTAGTCATGTTGGCATGCTGCTGAACTGCTAATCTGCTCCTACTCAAACAGTTGCAGGATTTGTACCAGTGTTCATTTTATTGCACTCCAGACTCCTCCCTGGGAAGGCCGCTGGGAAGCTTCTGCTAGGCTGTTGGTGACTACTACCCAGCACAAGCTATAGGGCTTGCTGCACAAAAGGACCACGCACCGGCCGCTGGATTTGCTGCAGCTGAATTGTAGCTTCAGCACCCTCAAAAACTAGTGATATGGGACGCCTGCTTAACAGTCCATACCACTGGTCGTTAAGAGCGCTTAAGCTACAATTTCGCTCATCCCACCACAGGCAGGCACTCTCGCAGAGAAGGGAATTGGTTGAAATGGGGGAGTTGATCGATCCCCACTTTAACAAACGTACAATAGTCTCACAGTAAATGCTAGTTGGCCAAATTACAGCCTGATTGTGTTGTTTTGTCTCTCTCCTGGCTTACTTGGCTGCAGGCCATCGGATCCGGACCGAATTGGGCTTCTGCTGGGACTGTGCCCATGGCGACCCTTCTGGCGTTCTCGAGCCCCTCAGGTAGGTTGCAAGAGACGCTTATAGCCAGGTTGTCTCATGTTGATCTGCGGCCAGGACATGGCCCCGGCCCATGCCACTCAAAAACCTTACCCCTTGCGAACGCTCCTGCATGCTAGGAGCGCACTGGCAGCTCCTTTGCTTAAATATTTGAAGGTTCAAGGGGGTGATATATGCTAAGAGGGGAGATTGAGGAGAGTGCTGGTGCTGGGTTTTCTAGCTGCGGCTTTGCATGAGTGCTCTTGAGGTTCACCATTTGCTGGTGACGTACCTTGACTTATTTGGGGACGTTGAGGGTCCACGGCGTTGGAGGCTCACCATCGCCTACCTAGCTTCCATTAAGTATTTCAGATTTTCATCCCCTGGATCTAAATAATGAATCATGGGTACCGATCATGTGTTGAGGCAGTTTGAGAAGATGGGGCGCCTGAAAGGTGAATAAAAAGCCTGTGGCGCATCGCGGATCGCCGTGGAATATCTTTGTGGCTGGATCTGAAATCTGACAAACGTTTCTTCTGTAAATATCATCTAGGCAACCTGTTGATTGCCTGGAATTCAGAATGTCCTAAACCCTTGTCCTGCGCGCAAGCATTTGGAGCATGCTGGTTATTAATACAGGTCATGCGGGCCTCAAAAGTGCCGCATGGGCTGCTAACAATGGGGCATGCCTGGTACTGCTGCCGCCAGCTGGATGGCATCTGTCGGAATTTGCAGGCGGAGGCACACACTGTCGGTAGGTCCTGTCTTGTTCCGTGTGATTTTCTGTCCCCCCCGCAGCCAACAGCTCCTCCTCTGGACCTCCCAAACGTTAACCTTACCTCCTTTAAAAAACACCCATACGCCTGTTTGTTTGTTCACCTTTTTAAACCTCAAACATTTTCAAACCTCCCAAAAGCAACCTTACGATTATCATATTTTATTGCGCACGCCTCCACACCAGTATAACCGTGCACATGCCCAGATCTGAAGCATTCTGCTTTTGAAGGCCAGGAGGAGAGTCCGAGTCCATATTTTTGCATTTCGAATCTGAATCCTGTAGGCCCTGCACCTGCCTCGAGATCCTTCCAAAATCCCGAAGCCCGAGGCATCATCCCCACCATGGGCGTCGGCAACGGTGCGAGGAACGCGCCAGCAGAAGCAGAAGCAGCTGGCCTGTCGTCAGGAGCAGTGAGTAAAGCGGGCGGTGGATACTAGCAGGCCCATACAGCATCTTGCAACTCCGGCTGCCTCCAAGCTCACAAGCGAAGCAACACCGAGTGGATTCAAAGGCTTGGGAAGGCGGAATCCAATGCCGCACTCTTGCGTGAAACCCTCTCTTGCACTTGCGGAGTGCGGCGTAGTTGTTCAGTCTTCTTTTATAAATGTGATGCCACGCTGGACGGTACAAAGTTCACAGCTCGCCACGATAGAGCCCTTTAAAGCGTTGAGGGCATTTGAGGCCAGCCAGCGGGTCCGTCGTTGATTAAGGGTCTGCACAATAACCCACCTAGTGAAGGGTTCAAGATTCCAGGTAAGGTCTGTGTTTACCCGCCAAACAGCCTTTTCGTAAGTGGCAGGCACTCTGTATTAATAGGATGAGCTGACATCCCTGCAAGGCCGTTGCGTGCCATAACTCAACACCCAGCCAGCGGGCCTATTTTCTTCGCAGCCTTTGTTGCCCATCAGTGGCCAAGGATAGAAGAGGCCAACAAACCGCGTATCTTCCAGATCTATGTAGATCCACTAACCTTGCTGGAGGGCATGTATCCAGGGCTCTCTTACACTTCACAGCATGCCCGTCCCAAGGCTGCAGATCTACATAGGTCTGTCTATATCTATCTAGATATTTCTAGATCCACCAACCTTGCTGGAGGGCACGTATCCAGGGCTATCTTACCCTTCACAGCATGCCTGTCCCCAAGGCTGCAAATCTATATAGACCCGTCTATATCTATCTAGATATTGTTAGATCCACCAACCTTGCTGGAGGGCTCTTATCCAGGGCTGTCTTACCCTAAACAGCATGCCCGTCCCCAAGGCTGCAGATCTATATAGATCTATAGATCCATCTAGATATATCTGTGTCCATAGACCTTGCCAGGAGGCACTTATCCAGGGCTGTCTTACCCTTCACAGAATGCCGGTCCCAGGGCTGCAGATCTATATAGATCTGTCTAGATTTGTCTAGATATTTCTAGATCCATAAACCTTGCTGGAGGGCACTTATCCTGGGCTGTTTGCCCTGTCCAGCATGCAAGCACTAAGGCTGCAGATCCATCAATATATATGTATATAGATCTACCTAGAGGGCTGTCAGGCATTGATTTACCTGGGTCTATTACGCCCTGTCCAGCATGCGCTTGCCAGTCGTTTGTATGCACTTGACAGGTCTGGGAATGCTCCTGGTCTCTCTCTGAGATGAGCTTGCACCTTGCCTCCTCCTCCTCCTCCTCCGTGAAGTTAGGTGCCCTGGAACCCTAGACCCTGGAACCCTAGACCCTGGAAGTCTGAACCCTGAATCCTGCAACTCTACATCCTGGAATCTGCAACCCTGAACCCTGGAACCTGCAACCCTGGAATCTGCAACCCTGAACCCTGGAATCTGCACCCCTGAACCCTGCAACCTACAAATCTGAACCCTGGAGCCTGCAAATCTGAACCTGCAACCTGCAATGCAAATCTGAACCTCCAATTCTGAAACCTGTAACCGTGAACCTTGGAACTGAACCTTGAAACTTGCAACCCTGAAACCTGCAACCCTGAACCTTGAACCCTGGAACCTGCAACCTGCAACCCTGAACCGTGGAACCTGCAACCCTGAACCTTGAAACCTGCAACCCTGAACCTTGAAACCTGCAACCTTGAATCTTGGAACCATGCAACCCTGAACCCTGGAACCTGCATAACCCTGAACCCTGGAACCTGTAACCCTGGGACCTGGAACCTGCAACCATGAACCCTGAAACCTGCAACCCTGGAACCTGCAACCCGGAACCTTGGAACCTGCAACCTTGAACCCTGGAACCTGCAACACTGGGACCTGGAACCCTGAACCTTGGAACCTGCAACCCTGAACCCTAGAACTTGCAACCCTGGAACCTGGAACCCTGAATATTGGAACCTGCAACCCTGAACCCTGGAACCTGCAAACCTGGAACCTGCAAACCTGAACCTTGGAACCAGCAACCCTGGAACCCTGGAACCTGCAACCCTGGGACCTGGAACCCTGAACCCTGGAACCTGGATCCCTGGAACCTGCAACCCTGGAACCTGAACCCTGGAACCTGCAACCCTGGAACCTGAACCCTGGAACCTGCAACCCTGGGACTTGCAACCCTGGAACCTGGAACCTGCAACCCTGGAACCTGCAACCCTGAACCTTGGAACCTGCAATCTGAACCCTGGTACTTGCAACCCTGGAACCTGGAACTATGAACCCTGGAACCTGCAACCCTGGAACCTGGAACCCTGGAACCTGCAACCCTGGGACCTGGAACCCTGAACCCAGGAATCCTGAACCTTCAAACACAGTTGTCCTCCTGTCTGCTGGCCCCACCGGGGTTGTATTGGTAGCACCTAGTTTGTGTTGCCCTGCCGTCCTGCTGGGTACCCTGGTAAAGGGGGGACATGACCCAGCATGACCCAGCCCGCGGCTGTTTCCGCCTAGTGCTTTGCCGATCTTTGGTACGGTTTGTCCCACAAGGCGCATTCCTGGTGCCTGATGGGTTCTGTGTTTTTGAAACGAAACCCTGCCCTGCTGCTGCTTGCAGAGCTCCCCCGAGAGCTGTCGTTTGTCCCCGGTGCGGTACAGCGATATGTACACACCGTTCCAGCCTCAGTGGGATCACTCTTCGCGGGCGGCGCTGGCCCTGGCAAACGCCTCGCTGCACAGCAGTGGCCTACCAGGTAATTCGAGATGCAGCTGCTCCTGGCGTGCTGCGTAGCAGCAAAGGAATGAATGGCCCCCCAGGTCATTTTCAATGTGACTCTTACTGGCGTGTTGCGCAGCAGCAAAGGAAGGAATGGCCTCCCACGTGATTTTCGATGTGACCATGACTGGCGTGATGCATAGCACCAAAGGAATGAATGGCCTCCCATGTCATTTTCGATGTGACTATTACTGGCGTGCTGCGTAGCACCAAAGGAAGGAATGGCCTCCCATGTCATTTTCGATGTGACTATTACTGGCGTGCTGCGTAGCACCAAAGGAAGGAATGGCCTCCCATGTCATTTTCGATGTGACTATTACTGGCGTGTTGCGTAGCACCAAAGGAAGGAATGGCCTCCCATGTGATGTGCAACGTGAATAGGAGTATAGGACTGGCGTGCTGCGTAGCACCATAGACATGAATGACCTCCCAGGGGATCATAGAGGTTTTGCAGCAGGCACCAGACCTGCTGTCGTCCTGTAGATTGGCAACAAAAAAAAGTGTGTGTGTACCGCTCGCTCCTCATCCCTTGAACGTGCGTGCTGGGCGGCCATCGCTAGCAGCAGTGCCATATCAGGCTGAGTGGTCGACATGCGTTAATATATTCGTGTGTATTTGGACCACCTCCCGCAGGCCACCGGACGGCCGCCATTTCGCCCATCGGCGCTGATGGGGACGAAACCTAGTCCGGCCTACGGCCAGATATCCAAGTAGCAGGCCCCTTGCTGTACCCTCCCACCCCCAGGCCTCAGGATACCTTGCTGTACCCTCCCACCCACCCCCAGGCCTCAGGATACCTTGCTGTACCCCCCTCCCACCCCCAGGCCTCAGGCTGCCTTGCTGCACCCCCCTCCCACCCCCAGGCCTCAGGATACCATGCTGTACCCCCCTCCCACCCCCAGGCCTCAGGATACCTTGCTGTACCCCCCTCCCACCCCCAGGCCTCAGGCTGCCTTGCTGCACCCCCCTCCCCCCCCAGGCCTCAGAATACCTTGCTGTACCCCCCTCCCACCCCCAGGCCTCAGGCTGCCTTGCTGTGCCCCCCTCCCACCCCCAGGCCTCAGGATACCTTGCTGCACCCCCCTCCCACCCCCAGGCCTCAGGCTGCCTTACTGCACCCCCCTCCCACCCCCAGGCCTCAGGCTGCCTTGCTGCACCCTCCCACCCCAAGGCCTCAGGCTGCCTTGCTGTACCCCCCTCCCACCCCAAGGCCTCAGGCTGCCTTGCTGCACCCCCCTCCCACCCCCAGGCCTCAGGCTGCCTTGCTGTACCCTCCCACTCCAAGGCTTCAGGCTGCCTTGCTGTACCCCCTCCCACCCCAAGGCCTCAGGCTGCCTTGCTGTACCCCCTCCCGCCCCGAGGCCGCAGGCTGCCTTGCTGTACCCTCCCACCCCAAGGCCTCAGGCTGCCTTGCTGCACCCCCACCCACCCCAAGGCCTCAGGCTGCCTCCCCATACCCTCCCACCCCAAGGCCTCAGGCTGCTTTGCTGCACCCCCTCCCACCCCAAGGCCTCAGGCTGCCTTGCTGCACCCCCTCCCACCCCAAGGCCTCAGGCTGCCTTGCTGCACCCCCTCCCACCCCAAGGCCTCAGGCTGCCTTGCTGTACCCCCTCCCACCCCAAGGCCTCAGGCTGCCTTGCTGCACCCCCTCCCACTCCAAAGGCCTCTGGCTGCCTTGCTGCACCCCCTCCCACCCTAAGGCCTCAGGCTGCCTTGCTGCCCCCCCTCCCACCCCAAGGCCTCAGGCTGCCTTGCTGCACCCCCTCCCACCCCAAGGCCTTAGGCTGCCTTGCTGCCCCCCCTCCCACCCCAAGGCCTCAGGCTGCCACGCTGCACCCCCTCCCACCCCAAGGCCTCAGGCTGCCTCGCTGCACCCCCTCTCACCCCAAGGCCTCAGGCTGCCTTGCTGCACCCCCTCCCACCCCAAGGCCTCAGGCTGCCTTGCTGCACCCCCTCCCACCCCAAGGCCTCAGGCTGCCTCGCTGCACCCCCTCCCACCCCAAGGCCTCGGGCTGCCTCGCTGCACCCCCTCCCACCCCAAGGCCTCAGGCTGCCTCGCTGCACCCCCTCCCACCTTAAGGCCTCAGGCTGCCTTGCTGCACCCCCTCCCACCCCAAGGCCTCAGGCTGCCTCGCTGCACCCCCTCCCACCCCAAGGCCTCAGGCTGCCTCGCTGCACCACCTCCCACCCCAAGGCCTCAGGCTGCCTTGCACTGCACCCCCTCCCACCCCAAGGCCTCAGGCTGCCTTGCACTGCACCCCCTCCCACCCCAAGGCCTCAGGCTGCCTTGCACTGCACCCCCTCCCACCCCAAGGCCTCAGGCTGCCTTGCACTGCACCCCCTCCCACCCCAAGGCCTCAGGCTGCCTCGCTGCACCACCTCCCACCCCAAGGCCTCAGGCTGCCTTGCTGCACCCCCTCCCACCCCAAGGCCTCAGGCTGCCTCGCTGCACCACCTCCCACCCCAAGGCCTCAGGCTGCCTTGCACTGCACCCCCTCCCACCCCAAGGCCTCAGGCTGCCATGCACTGCACCCCCTCCCACCCCAAGGCCTCAGGCTGCCTTGCACTGCACCCTTTCCCACCCCAAGGCCTCAGGCTGCCTTGCTGCACCCCCTCCCACCCCAAGGCCTCAGGTTGCCTCGCTGCACCACCTCCCACCCCAAGGCCTCAGGCTGCCTTGCACTTAAGATGCAGCTGAAGCCCCTTCTGAGGTTTCAGTTTTCAGGGATCAGGTTTAAGGATTAAGGGCTCAGGGTTTTGTTTCAGTGTTGCAGCTGGAGCTCCCTTGAAGTACATTCCCGAGCTGACCCCCGCCACCGTGCCTCACCTCACCTGAACACCTTCCTCCTGCCCTCCCGTGTGTTTATGTCCGTAGCTGGTGTGATGTACATGCCAGTGTCCCCAGACAGCCACCTGTTCGGCTTGGCATGTACGTGGGGGTTTACAGCCTATGCCATCTGCCTCGGAAGCTCCTACTTCCAGGTGGGTGAAGGGCTTAGGGCTCAGGACTTTTAGGGCTCTGGGTTTAGGGCTTAGGGTAAAGGGGTTAGGGCTCAGGGTTTAGGGCTCGGGGTCTAGGGCTCAGGGGTTAGGGCTCAGATTTGTTAGGGCTCAGGTTTTTTAGGACTCAGGGCCTTGAGGGCCCAGGGTTTAGGGCTCTGGGTTTTGAGCTCACGGTTTAGGGCCTAGGGTTCAGGGCCCAGGGCTTAGGGTCTAGGGTTTAAAAATGATGTCGTCTTCCAGGAATTGATGGTCAGGGTTTGGGTTTGGGTCTCAAGGTCCAGATTGCTATGGCAATTGGCAAGCAGGTATGGAGATAGGTGTGAAGAGAGTTTTGAACAGAGGCACACAAACATGGTGCCTCATCAGATGTTACCAAGGATGTGCTCATGGCTGACACTCGCATGCCAGCAGTGTTTATTCTAGTGCTCACCAGATCTAACCACCCCTGATCCAGCCAATCCTCTGGGACATTCCTTCGTTATATTTACAGCGTCCATGCTCTATGGGTTGCCCAAATGAAAGACGCACGGGACCTGACGCCGATACCGTCACACACATCTGCGTTCCCCCTTTTTCTTCTTGCCTCAACCATCCCGCCCCCCCTGAAACTGCTACACTTTCTCATACGTGTTTGGTTGGGCGTGGAGCTATCTCCGACGCGTCTGAGTCTTTTTCAGCAGGGCCCAGAGATGAAATACTATTGACGTCTCCGCAATTTTGCAGCAAATAAAAATCTTAGCATATCCGAGCATACTGTATGAGCAGAGGGTGGGAAGCTACGGGGGCCGGATCTGCAAAAAAATCTTGCACCCTGGTCATGGCCTGGATCCAACCCTCATGGCTCCCGCCCCCCTGGTATGAGCAAATGTGTTAGCAATGACTGGACAACCTATATCCACGCGTGTGTTGGAAATCAATGGAACATATGCAACCTATATGCATGTGTTGGAAATCAATGGAACATATGCAACCTATATGCATGTGTTGGAAATCAATGGAACATATGCAACCTATATGCATGTGTTGGAAATCAATGGAACAGTTATTTCATTCCTATTCACTCTGTTTCATGATTTCATCCCCACCTCGCTGACTCAGCGTATCCTCGAGACTACTCCCAAGCTGTGTTCGGCGCTCCTCCGCTCCACCTGCCTCCAGCAGTACATCCCGTACGTAAGGCGGCCAAGATTGCAGCCTGCTGCAGCTGCCGCTCCGGCTGCAGCTGCGGGCACTGCGGGCAACCACCAGAGGGACAGCAGCCTCGGCTCCCGGCAACTGGTCAGGGGCGGGCTGGTGCCTCTTGACGACGACGAGGAGGACAGTGTGGTCCGTGACGTTGAGGACAGGTCGTCCGGAGATGAGGAGGGCGGGGCGCTCGGCGATGAGTTGGACGGGGCTGTCAAGGATATGGCGGCAGCCGGAGCCGGCTATACCGACGAGGAGAGCGGTGCCTCTGACGAAACTGCCGGCGGCGAGGAGCCTCTGTACAAGGTTCGGTTCGGGTCACTTGTCATCCTGGAGACGAGCAGAGGATTCGAAACGACAAAAATCCTGAATTTTGCTGCATTGGTAGTGTTTTGTGTTGCTGCTATAAGGCGGAGCCTGTATAGACGTGGTACCAAGGTGCCGCCTCTCAGGAGGAAAGGCGGGGTGGATACGAGAGGCTATGAAGGGGTGGGGCAGGGAGAGGGGGGGGGGAGCAGGCAGGTCCTAAACCCGAACCTCTAACCTTACATACCCTACAACCTAAGCCCTGAAGCCAGACCCCATAAATCTGAATCTTTTTTTACGTTGTTTTAAGGCTTGAAGGGCCAGCGGCGTTGGTGGGATGACACATCTTCCCACAGCTTCTAGACACCGGCAGCCGATCCTTGGCCCCCTCCTACATCTTTCGGAACCCTCCGCTCATGCACCTTGCCTGTGTGCCCTTCATTTGCTGGCCTGTTTTCTCTTAATTGTTGTTTCAGTCTGCACTTCCCGCTTCGCTTGCTGTCCCCTCATAGCCCCTGTCCCCATGCGGTGCCCTTTCAGGACGTCGACCTGTACAGCGTTCTGTTTACGTGCATCCACATGGCCACAAAGGTGTGAACGCTGATTGAACCAGTGCCGTAGGGAATTTTCAGTTTCTTTACCAGTTTTGAAGGGTACCTGCTGTTGGTTACCTCCTGAAGGTCCAGGGTTCAGGATTTAGTTTCTACAGAAAGTGTACAGTTTCGGTTTTGGGGGTTCTGGGTTCAGTTACTGCAGAACCTGCATGCCGCCTCACCCGCCTCGATGCTGAATATTGGTATGAAACAACAATGGTACAACGACCTTCTCTATCACTAAATGATATTTCCTGTTGTTCCCCCTGATGTCCCCCCTGATGTCCCCCCTGATCTCCCCCCTGATGTCCCCTCTTCTTCCCTGTGAATGTTGTTACCTCTCTGTCCCCTCTTCTTCCCTGTGAATGTTGTTACCTCTCTGTCCCCTCTTCTTCCCTGTGAATGTTGTAACCTCTCTGTCCCCTCTTGACCCCTGATGTCCCCTCTTCTTCCCTGTGAATGTTGTTACCTCTCTGTTCCCTCTTCTTCCCTGTGAATGACGTTACCTCTCTGTCCCCTCTTGACCCCTGATGTCCCCCCTGCATTATGGTTCCAGGTGTGTGATCGGCCCCAGAGCCCCAAAGTGCTCCGTCAGACCCTGAGGAAGGTCACTGGACACAAGGTCTCATGGAGCCAGGCATACAAGGTGGAGCATTAGAAGGGGGGCGTCAGCAAATTTATGACAGGCTCTATTACAACTTGTATTAGTATGAAGGACATGACACTGCGTTCATTATCACCGGAATGTGTTTTTTCATAGCGTATCAAGTTAACATGGATATTAAATTAAGCTTCATTTTGGCCCGGTATTGCTCAATTGCTGTATGAGGGTGCAGGCCATAGGGTGTGGACTTCTTGAGTGAAGGTTAGAAAGTGTGAAGGATTCTCAAGTAAGGTTCGAAAGTGTGGAGGATTCTCGAGTAAGGTTGGAAAGTGTGAAGGATTCTCCTTGGAGTCCACACTTGCACGGAGAAAGAATATCGAAAACTGTATACTTCGATTCCGGCGAGCTTACTGTATCGGTTGTAAATTCGTTGACCTCATCCTCACTCCTCCACTCCTTCCCTCCTTCTCCCCGCCCCTCACTCTATCTCCCCGCCCCCCCACACCTTCCGTCCATCTCTCTGCCCCCCTCACTTCTTCCAAGCTGCCCCTCGCCCCCTCACTCCTTCACTCCATCCCCCACCCCTTCGCTCCTCCTCCCCGCCCCCTCGCTCCTTCCCCCCGCCCCCTCAGTCCTTCCCCCAACCCCTTGGTCCTTCTCCCCGCCCCAACACTCCTCCCCCCTGCCCCTACACTCCTTCCCCCCGCCCCCTCACTCCTTCCCCCCGCCCCCTCACTCCTTCCCTCCGCCCCCTCACTCCTTCCCTTCGCCCCCTCACTCCTCCCCCCAGCCCCCTCAGTCCTCCCCTCAGCCCCCTCACTCCTCCCCTCAGCCCACTCACTCCTCCCCTCAGCCCCCTCAAGCTCCCTCACTCCTCCCCTCAGCCTCCTCAGCCCTCCCCCCTGCCCCTTCACTCCTTCTCCCCACCCCCTCAGTCCTCCCCTCAGCCCCCTCAGTCCTTCTCCCCTCCCCCTCAGTCCTCCCCACCGCCCCCTCGGTACTCCCCCCTGCCCCTTCACTCCTTCTCCCTGTCCCCTCACTCCCTCTCCCTGCCCCTTCACTCCTTCCCCCCGCCCCCTCACTCCATCCTCCCGCCCCCTCAGTCCTTCCCCCCGCCCCCTCACTCCATCCCCCCGCCCCCTCAGTCCTTCCCCCCGCCCACTCACTCCGTCCCCCCGCCCCCCCAGTCCATCTCCCCGCCCCATCACTCCATCCCCCTGCCCCCCAAGTCCACCCCCCCACTCCCGCATCCTTCTCCCTGCCCCCCCACTCCTTCACTCCTTCTCCCTACCCCCCCACTCCCTCCCTCCACCTCCCCCCCGCCCCCTCACTCCTTCTCCCTACCCCCCCACTCCCTCCCTCCTTCCCCCTACCCCCCCACTCCCTCCCTACTTCTCCCTGCCCCCCCCACTCCCTCCCTCCTTCTCCCTGCCCCCCCCCACTCCTTCCATCCTTTTCCCTGCCCCCCCACTCCTTCCCTCCTTCTCCCTGCCCCCCCCACTCCCTCCCTCCTCCTCCCTGCCCCCCCACTCCCTCCCTCCTCCTCCCTGCCCCCCCACTCCTTCCCTCCTTCTACCTGCCCCCCCACTCCCTCCCTCCTTCTCCCTGCCCCCCACTCCCTCCCTCCTTCTCCCTGCCCCCCCACTCCCTCCATCCCTCTCCCTGCCCCCCCACTCCCTCCCTCCTCCTCCCTGCCCCCCCACTCCCTCCCTCCTTCTCCCTGCCCCCCCACTCCCTCCCTCCTTCTCCATACCCCCACACTCCTTCTCCCTGCCCCCCCACTCCCTCCATCCCTCTCCATGCCCCCCCCACTCCTTCCCTCCTCCTCCCTGCCCCCCCACCCACTCCTTCCCTCCTCCTTCCTGCCCCCCCCCCCCCACTCCTTCCCTCCTCCTCCCTGCCCACCCCCCCCACTCCTTCCCTCCTCCTCCCCCCCCCCCCCCATATCCTTCCCTCCTTCTCCCTGCCCCCCCCCACTCCCTCCCTCCTTCTCCCTGCCCCCCCCCCCCACACTCCTTCCCTCCTTCTCCCTGCCCCCCCCCCCCCACACTCCTTCCCTCCTTCTCCCTGCCCCCCCCCCCACACCTTCCCTCCTTCTCCCTGCCCCCCCCTCCCCCCACTCCTTCCCTCCTCCTCCCTGCCCCCCCCCCCCCACTCCTTCCCTCCTTCTCCCTGCCCCCCCTCCCCCCAATCCTTCCCTCCTCCTCCCTGCCCCCCCCCTCCCCCCAATCCTTCCCTCCTCCTCCCTGCCCCCCCCCCCAATCCTTACCTCCTTCTCCCTGCCCCCCCCCCCCCCCCCCACTCCTTCCCTCCTCCTCCCTGCCCCCCCCCCACTCCGTCCCTCCTCCTCCCTGCCCCCCCCCCCCCCCACTCGTTCCCTCCTCCTCCCTGCCCCCCCCCCCCCCCCAAATCCTTCCCTCTTTCTACCTGCCCCCTCACTCCCTCCTTCCTTCTCCCTGCCCCCCCCACTCCTTCCATCCTTTTCCCTGCCCCCCCACTCCTTCCCTCCTTCTCCCTGCCCCCCCACTCCCTCCCTCCTCCTCCCTGCCCCCCCACTCCCTCCCTCCTCCTCCCTGCCCTCCTACTCCTTCCCTCCTTCTACCTGCCCCCCCACTCCCTCCCTCCTTCTCCCTGCCCCCCACTCCCTCCCTCCTTCTCCCTGCCCCCCCCCCACTCCCTCCCTCCTCCTCCCTGCCCCCCCACTCCCTCCATCCTTCTCCCTGCCCCCCCACTCCCTCCATCCTTCTCCATACCCCCCCACTCCCTCCATCCTTCTCCATACCCCCCCACTCCCTCCATCCTTCTCCATACCCCCCCACTCCCTCCATCCCTCTCCCTACCCCCCCCACTCCCTCCCTACTTCTCCCTGCCCCCCCCCACTCCTTCCATCCTTTTCCCTGCCCCCCCCCCCTCCTTCCCTCCTTCTCCCTGCCCCCCACTCCCTCCCTCCTCCCCCCTGCCCCCCCACTCCCTCCCTCCTCCTCCCTGCCCCCCCACTCCTTCCCTCCTTCTACCTGCCCCCCCACTCCCTCCCTCCATCTCCCTGCCCCCCACTCCCTCCCTCCTTCTCCCTGCCCCCCCACTCCCCCCCTCCCTCTCCCTGCCCCCCCACTCCCTCCCTCCTCCTCCCTGCACCCCCACTCCCTCCCTCCTTCTCCCTGCCCCCCCACTCCCTCCATCCTTCTCCATACCCCCACACTCCTTCTCCCTGCCCCCCCCCCCACTCCCTCCATCCCTCTCCCTGCCCCCCACTCCTTCCCTCCTCCTCCCTGCCCCCCCCCCCACCACTCCTTCCCTCCTCCTTCCTGCCCCCCCCCCACTCCTTCCCTCCTCCTCCCTGCCCACCCCCCCACTCCTTCCCTCCTCCTCCCCCCCCACCCCCCCCACTCCTTCCCTCCTTCTCCCTGCCCCCCCCCCCCCCACTCCTTCCCTCCTTCTCCCTGCACCCCCCCCCCACACACTCCTTCCTTCCTTCTCCCTGCCCCCCCCCACACCTTCCCTCCTTCTCCCTGCCCCCCCCTCCCCCCCCTCCTCCTCCCTGCCCCCCCCCCCACTCCTTCCCTCTTTCTCCCTGCCCCCCCCTCCTCCCAAATCCTTCCCTCCTCCTCCCTGCCCCCCCCTCCCCCCACTCCTTCCCTCCTCCTCCCTGCCCCCCCCCCCCCCCAATCCTTCTCTCCTTCTCCCTGCCCCCCCCCAAATCCTTCTCTCCTTCTCCCTGCCCTTCCCCCACTCCTTCCCTCCTCATCCCTGCCCCCCCCCCAATCCTTCCCTCTTTCTACCTGCCCCCTCACTCCTTCCCTCCTTCTGCCTGCCCCCCCAGTCCCTCTCTCCTTCTACCTGCCCCCTCACTCCTTCCCTCCTTCTCCCTGCCCCCCCAGTCCCTCTCTCCTTCTCCCCGCCCCCTCACTCCTTCCCTCCTTCTCCCTGCCCCCTCACTCCTTCCCTCCTCCTCCCTGCCCACTCACTCCTTCCCTCCTTCTCCCTGCCCCCCCACTCTTTCCCTTCTTCTCCCTGCCCCCTCACTCCTTCCCTCCTTCTCCCTGCCCCCCCACTCCTTCCCTTCTTCTCCCTGCCCCCTCACTCCTTCCCTCCTTCTACCTGCCCCCCCACTCCTTCCCTCCTTCTCCCTGCCCCCCCACTCCCTCCCTCCTTCTCCCTGCCCCCCCACTCCTTTCCTCCTTCTCCCTGCCCCCTCACTCCCTCCTTCCTTCTCCCTGCCCCCCCACTCCCTCCCTCCTTCTCCCTGCCCTCTCACTCCCTCCCTCCTTCTCCCAGCCCACCCACTTCTTCCCTTCTTCTCCCTGCCCCCTCACTCCTTCCCTCCTTCTCCCCGCCCCCTCACTCCTTCCCTCCTTCTCCCTGCCCCCTCACTCCTTCCCTCCTTCTCCCCGCCCCCTCAGTCCCTCCCTCCTTCTACCTGCCCCCCCACTCCTTCCCTTCTTCTCCCTGCCCCCTCACTCCTTCCCTCCTTCTCCCCGCCCCCTCGCTCCTTCCCTCCTTCTACCTGCCCCCCCAGTCCCTCCTTCCTTCTCCCTGCCCCCCCAGTCCCTCCCTCCTTCTCCCTGCCCCCCCAGTCCCTCCCTCCTTATCCCTGCCGCCCCAGTCCCTCCCTCCTTCTCCCTGCCCCCCCAGTCCCTCCCTCCTTCTCCCTGCCCCCCCAGTCCCTCCCTCCTTCTCCCTGCCCCCCCAGTCCCCCCCTCCTTCTCCCTGCCCCCCCAGTCCCTCCCTCCTTCTCCCTGCCCCCCCACTCCTTCCTTCCTTCTCCCTGCCCCCCCCCCGACACACTTCTTCCCTCCTTCTCCCTGCCCCCCCACTCCCACCCTCCTCCCTGCCCCCCCACTCCTTCCTTCCTTCTCCCCGCCCCCCTCCCCCCACACACACACTCCTTCCCTCCTTCTCCCTGCCCCCCAAATCCCTCCCTCCTTCTCCCTGCGCCCCCAACCCTCCTTCCTGCCTGCCCTCCCTGTTTGCTCTAATCCTCCCTCACCCCGCCTCACTCCCTCACCCCTGCTCAGGTGGAGGACCTGTGCTTGGGCGCTCTCCGCTGGCGCCTGGGTCCACACTTCCTGCACGCGGAGGTGCCCGGAAACCAGTTGTAAACGGATGTGTACCTCGGGAATCAGCTGTCGACGGATGTGTACCTCAGGAATCAGTTACCGACGGACGGCTGTATAGAAAGGAGAGGGAGGGAGGCAGAATGGACGGCCTGCGTTTTTGCAGCAAAGGTCCCTTCAAGGAGGCGAGGACAGCTCTGCACAAGTGTCATGTACGTTGTACAGGGCTCCATCATCGATCGTCCTGAATCCCATGCACCCTGGCTTGATCGGCCGGATGCATGGGAATTTAGGATGCTTGCTAGCTGTCCGGGGTGCCACCTGTTGTGCCCTCGAAAAGACACATGAACATGGAAAAGGAAATGAGATTTCGGTTTTTGCCCAACGTTTTTTTGCCTGAGCAAGGTTTCGGGGGAAATTCTGTTTTTCAAAGATTCATTGCTGCAGTTACTCCTCGCTCGGTGCACACAACAGAGGGCGCGATGCCTGGGAGGGGTCAGACACCCTCGTGTTGTAGGCACGGGAGGTGGAGGGATTGGGCAGTGTGGAGAGAGGCGGAAGCAGCGTAGGTGGGCAGCAGTGGAGTCGCACTTTGTCTGTGGTGGACACTGATGGAGACGTGTCGTAGCGTTCAAGACTTCAAGGAGTGCTCCATCCACCGTGGGTAGGTGCCAAGGGCCTAAGTGCTGATCTGGCTGGCCATGCTGACGTGGTATGTGGAAACGCCACGGACGCTCAGCCCATCTTACAAGCCAGCTGACTTGCCTGGACTCTCATACCGCCCCTGTCTGCGAGGCGTAGCTTCCAGATTCCATTCTTCCTTTAACCGCGTAGTCATTTTGTTGTTTATTTTGTCGATAATGGCCAGTTGTTTCAAAATATTAACAAGATTATGCTTATGTCACTTTTTTTTGCTGGGGCTTGCTTTCCTTATGCCCTCTTTATGAAGTGATGCTTCCACCTGGGAATCTCCACAGCATCGTATCCAGGTTTATGCCCACGCCACACCGTGGTTGTTTGCTGAAATGAAGTTAAGAGGGACGACAATATTTCTCTTGATGGTAGTCTACTAGTTGTTTAGTGCTCAAGTTCATGCAAGGACATGTTCCTTGCGTCCAATGTGATGCTCGCAGTCGAATATATATGTATATATACCCTATGGACCTTTCCACCTGCTTTTCCACCTGATTTGAACTACATTTGAACCTGCCGGTCGCTAGAAAGTAATTGATGTACAAAACAAACCATACGGAAATGCAAAAACCGAACTCAACCGCTATACTGACTTTTTTATTTGGTATTGACTTTGGGATGGTCTGCCAAAAGTAATTTACAAAGTATGTTATTACGGTTGTTATGATAAATGTATTTATCGATGGCTTTGACCCCTGCTGCGAATCGACAGCTCGCCCGTTTGATTGACTGGTCAATGTGCGTGGCGTGCCACTGGCATTTACATGTCCGGCAAGGACTGGCATCTCTCATTGCCGTTTACCCACGCCTGTCTACTGGTATTCAGTACCGATATTTATTTTGTGTACTGATTTATTGAGGATGATGTGAAGTATAACCAAGTCTTACTGGTAGTCTCAAGAAATGTCTCGTTTTAATCAGTTGGACGTTGACCCTGTTCATGTTACGAACAGTGCATCCCCTGCTGTGAGCGCTGCTACTCATGGCAATGACGTTACACCTCTGGGCCCGCTCAAAGCTCGGCCGCGAGGGCGCTCAACTGTTCAAAAGGGAGAAAAGAAGACACTAAAAGGAAGAGGGGGGGGAAAGAACAAAAGGAGAGGACGGGAAGGCAGTGAATACCAAGTCCGACACCTGAGTTCCACTAGAGACTAGCCCTCAACAAAGCCTCTGAGAAAAGAAAGGTCCACAAAAGCAAGCGTGTCCCACCCCTGCTTGACCGCGAGGGCGCCCCACTGATCAGAAGGGAGAAGAGAAGAAAGTAAAAAGGGGGCAAACAACAGAGGGGGGGGGCAAAAAAGGGAGGGGCACCATTCCCAAAAATAAAACGAGCACCCAACAAGCCTACCACCCACCCACCACCCCGCCTCCGGAGCCATTCAAATTCAAATATCGCAGTCAAAATTCGAAATTACAGGGCATGTAAGGGGGTGTTTTTTGATCAGCTCGTCAAGGCGCTTCTACTGGTATATTTCAATTCGTTAGGTGATGACATGCCAACAGTCAATTAAGAATGACTCAGCTGGTTTCGGGGGATGTCCAATGGAGCCAAACCCTCAATGGATGTGGGGGGGGCAGGGGGTCATGTGGTAATTCAAGCAACATTTAAGATGTAAATGGACTCATGTTGGCAAGGAGAACACATTGGTGCCGCTGCCAGCCTCAACAGACCTCAAGAAAAAAAGATACGGAGTTTGAAACATTGTTGGATTCTTTGGGGGACCCCCCCCCTCCCCCCCCCCTAGCTTTGCCCCCCCATATCTCCCACCCCCCTGGGCCAAAAAACATTTAAAATAGAAAGCTATGGAACGCTCTTGTTAAGCTCTAGAAAAAAGGAGGGTGGGTCGATTTTTTGTTTTTGCCCCCCTCGCAAACAACAACAAAAAGAAAGGACCAAAAGGGAAGGCCAGAAAGGCAAATGACACGGGCGCCTCAGAATCCCTGGCGACTAACCCTCAACAATGCCCACAACACAGTCCAAAAAAGCAAGTGCATCCCACCCTTGCTCAGCCTGGTACAGCTGGTGGAAGTTAGTGGCAGCGCCCGGAGGACCTGCCCACCCCCGCTGCCGTAACTGCTCCCTGACACTAGGGCACTGGAACCACACATGTAGCGCATCCTCCACCTGCTCGCTATCCCCCCGTGCCCAACACCGCTGGCAGCAGCGTGCCTGTCGCCGCTGACCGTTGCGCCGTCCTCTGGTATCAGCCGTGCTGATTGCGCCGAGCCGCAGTCGCAAATTTATGCGCACACAAGCACACTCCCTTTGGCTAGTGCGGCTCTTGGCTTGCGCCAGTACGGCACCCGCCGTGGACTGGAACCAGGCGCGGTAGGTCGCCGCAGATCTGTGCTCGGTGGTAGGATCCCTGGGGACCCACCGCCGCTTGCGTCCAACCGTGCTTGCTCGTATGCTGCGTCAACGAGTGCCAACACCTTGGTGACGGGTAGGCGCTGTAGGGCAGCTGTTGCCTCGCGCAAGGTGGGGGTGGCTGCCCCCCGCTCCAGCTCCTCTAATGCACCCAGCAGATCAGAGCACCAGGTGCGGCCGCCAGTGCCCTGGCTGACTGCAAGCTGCATATCTGCTGCCATGGCTTCAGCCATGAGAGGGCTGTATTGCTGCGCCGCCAGTGCCACCGCTGCATTCTAGAAGCGGTGGATGTGGGTCCACCAGTCTCGCTGTAGTGGCTGGAGCTGCAGCTCTCTCAAGACTCCCCAACTGCAGGTAGCCCCGCAGCCTGGCGTAGGTGCTGAAGCAAGCTGGACTGCATTTTGCTGGAGAGACATTGCCGCGGCCGAAGGTGGCGGGTGGCCCACACCACGTCGCCGTAGTTGGCTGATGCGGGTTGGAAGATGGCGCCTGAGGCCCACCTTGGCTGCCATGCGGCAAACGCGGTGCAGCGCGGCAGCCAAAGGCGCCTCTGTACCCTCCATGGCCCTCTTCAGGCAGCCGCTTTCGTGCTGAGTGATGCCCAAGATCTTCAATTCTTGGACACGCTTCAACACGGCACGGTCAGGGCCGAAAACGCAAACATGGGCTGGCTGTCGGCGCTGCGCAGCTAAGCGGCTGCCAAACTCCATGATCTCTGTCTTGGGATGAATAGCTGGCCTTTTATGCGCCTTGTGTGGCGGGAGATTACATCCGACCTCGCCGATTATAACCGACCTCGCCGACCTGGCAGGGTCTTTCTGACTCGCTGACTCACTGCTTTCTTCCGCTGTTCCACTCAATCAGTTACGACTTACTGACAATGACCTGAAGCTGTTTATGTGCCGCATACTCATGCAAGGCATCAAGCATGCGTTGCAGCCCTGCTGGGGTGCGGGCTAGCAGGGAGAGGTCGTCTGCATACAGCAGGCAGCGTAGCTGTCGCCCCGCCTGCAGCTCAATGCCCTCTGCCGGGCACTTGGCTGCGAGCATGGCCGGCAGGTCACTGAGGTAAAGGCTAAAGAGTAGGGGGCTCAGGGGGCAGCCCTGCTTGATGCCTCTGGTGCAAGGCACAGGACCAGTGCGCTTGTAGCCGTCAGTGAGCGTGTAAACTGCACCGGCATAAAGCGCTTGCACCGCGCGTAACAGGCATGCAGGCATGTGAAGATGCTCGCATAAATGCCGCCACAGCTGCTCCTGGGGCACGCTGTCATAGACCTTGTGAAGTCCACAAAGGCCACATGTAGCTTGCCACGGCCTGCAGCTGCCCGTTGAGCATGGACTGCATGCCTGAGGAGGAAAGCGGCCTGGAGCGTGCTACGGCTCTGTTGAAAACAAAATTGCTCAGGAGGGACGTGGCCGTGCAATCGCGCCCACTCATCAGTGATGGCAGTGAGCATGCTGGCATACAGCCGGTAAAGCACGCTAGTGATGGCGATGGGCCGGTAATTACCGGGATCAAGGGGGTCGCCCTTCTTGTAAACAGGCTGAATCCTGACTGGCTGCCAGGCACTAGGCAATCCCCCCCGCACCGCCATGGCCGTGAGGCGTGAACCAGTCTTGCAGCAGATCCCTCAGCACGTGCCGTTGCTCCCCCTCTGAATCGTCCTCTATCATAGCCAACTTGATAAAGGGTGCCGCCAGACCGTCTAGGCCCGCCGAAGTGTGTACGCGCATGCGGGAGAAAGCCCTTGCGAAGCAAGAGGCAAGCTGCTCAGCTGACACGCCTAGGTCCTCCGGCTGAGCGGTGGTAGGGGGCAAGTTTGCCTGTGGCGCCGCAGGAGTGGGGGGCACAGTGGCGGTGAATTGCTGTCGCAGGTGTGCCTCTCACTTCAGGGAGGAGACAGCCGTGGTGGGGCAGGTCTGCCGCCTCTCTTGCAGCTGCTGCTGGTAGACGTTGCACTCGCTACGCTGCAGCCTGTCAGCTATAGCCGCTGCCATATGGCACGTGTAGTAGCGGCGACGTCGTCGTGCTGTGGACTTGTAGCGCTGCCTGGCTGCCTTGCGCTCTGGGCCTGGGGCACTGCAAAGCGACTTCGCTCGCAGCACAGCATAGGCGCTCTGAACCTCCGCATCCCACCAGGGGGGGCGCTGATGCTGCCCACGCTGGGCATGGGGCCGCGGAGTGCGCACCATGCCAGCAGCTTCGGCCGCAGACCAAATCACAGCAGTGAGCGCCGCTGCGGCTGCCTCGTCGTCACCTGCCGCAATGGCCAGGCTGCAGCGCTGTAGGCCCTGCTCATCGCGGGCTAGCGCTGCGCTGTAAATGTGTGCCTTATCAGCTCTCCAGGTCAGGATGGTTTGACAGCTTCCTGCTGGCTGGCCAGCATCGGGCTGACCTCCCCCCACGTCTATGCCGCTCTCTACCGGAGGTTGAAAGGTCGCCGCAACCGGACGATGCTCCAAGAGGTCCGGTCGGGTGGGAAGCACCCCGCTCACCTCTACCTGCCTCCACATGTTACATGGCACCGCGATGTGGTCAACACGGGACCGGCCAGTAGCTGCAAGGAAAGATGCGTCTCCTTGGTCACCCTTGCGGCCCGTGAGCAGCAGCATCCTGGAGGCCGCCGCTGCGTTAAGCAGCATCCGAGCCTGCGGTCTAAGCATTCTGGGCGGCTCACCGCATGTGATTTCTTTTCATGTCAATGACATGACACCTATGGGCCGTGCTGAGACGACTCGGCTGCGTGGTCGCCCATGACTGTTCATCTATTCCTGTTCATGTCGGAAATAATCCAGCTGAAGATAAGTGTACTAAGGGCTAAGGCCTAGGGGCGCAGAAGATGGGGCGCATGACAAATTGACAAAGGATAGCCTCGAGCCACATGCATGCGCATGGCAAGGACAGCCCCAGACCACATGCAAAGCGTAACATGAGGTTCCAAGCCTCTTTCTTTGTAATCATTGTGCAACGGTGCAACTAAATCTGTGTAGGACTGCACCTGCTGTGCTGCAATGGAGCCGGTGCACATGCTAGGTCAGTGCCTTCTCCCTTGACTTTCCCAGCTGTCTTTTTTTGTTTGCCGACGTGGCCGAGCTTCATCTCAGCATGGCCCAGAGGTGTAATGTCATTAGCATGCTAGGTCAGTGACATTACACCGGGCACGTATCCCATGCATGAAATGTGATGCTCTGATGGACTGTAAAATTTTCACATACTTCACCTAGGGCCCATGCTAAAACAGGCTCAGTCGCATGGTGTGGCCTGTGTTGGATAGCATACCCTATCTTGCATCAAGTTCGCGCCTCCACGTTTTTGTAAACAGACACAAGCAGACGTCCTATTTTGAATGCTGGACACAGCGTAGCAAATCCACTGGGGCTGAGGCAGCGGTCTGTGGGGACTACAAAGAGATCCCTTACATAAACAAGGATTGCTTTATCGGTATCGCGGTAAATCAACGCAAGCTATAAACTGCACTGTTGTTTACCTCCTTACCAAAGATAAGAATCTTTCTTGTACCGTACCTTCGGTAGAAGATTTTTTGTGTCTTACTGTAGTCTTGTGATGGGGGGCCACTCCTTGCTGGACGAGCACTATCAGCTAAAGTGGAGGTTGGGGTATTGAGGCGGCACCTGCTCCAAGTCCTTCTAATGGAATCGGCATGTTAGAAAAATCGTGTTCCACAATATGTTGAGAACATTGATGAGCCCATGTCATTCATGTCCTGTTCTTCATCTGTTTACGGACATGACCCAAACTCACGATCTTCGACGTTTTATTAAGCTGTCCGTTGCTGACACAGCAACTTCCCAGATTCAAATATATTCGGGCATGCCTTGTCAGCATCGCCCCTTATTATTCCCTTTATTCATGAACCCTAACTATTTTTTTTGCACATGTACTATACCGTATTTACTCATGGCATGGCACCTAGGCTCTTATTTAATGACACAGATGCCGCCAGACTTGTTTGCCTTCCCGGCGTCTCCTTTTGTTCCTTTATTTTGTCTTCCCGCTTCCTTCTAGTTTTTCTTTCCTCCCATCTGAACAGGTGGGCGCCCACGCGGCCGAGCCATTTTGGGCATGGCCCAGAGGTGTAACGTCATTGACATGTACTACATTTTATTATTGGCACCCAGACTCCTCTTTAATGGCACCTACAATTTAAATGGCAATGCCCCGTTGAGTTCTGGGGCATGCCGGGTCAGTGACAGGCAGGCACATCGTCATGTAGCATTAGGACTTAGTTGTGTCATCAGGTACATGCACATGTCGTTTGCTTTGCGGGTATTAGTGTCATGTACCTTGTCGCTCAGAAGGAGAAGAGCCTCTCCTTCTTTCCCCCTTTTCTTCAAACGGGACAGTTGGGCGACCATGCGGCCGAGCCTTAATGAGCAGGGCCCAGAGGTGTTATGTCGTTGTCCTTGATGCTGAAACGGCTGTCAAAAGATTACATTTGAAACTCAGAGGAATCCCTCCCGTCTTCATCACATGTTGAGACTTGCACAAACGGGTTGACGCCATGAATCCAGCGCAAAAACATCTTTCATACCGCCGACAAATAGTTATGATCAACAACTGGCTCCCAATTGCTGACAACAAATGCATAACCAATCATCTGTCTATATCTAAAACCCCCCCAGCGTGTCAAGTGTTTGCACGGTATCATGGTATACAAGCAGTGGCAACGCATCCATCAGGTGCCATGCTTGTCTGACCCCAACGAATTCTGCGACACAGAGGCAGCCATTGCTACTTGACCTTCTCATCGGCATTTACCGGGGAAGCACTCTTGACTCTTGACACCTTCTTGGCGGCCACCTGTTCGTCCGTGAGAGGCAGATAGTACAACGGCGGCTTTGTGGTCGTCTTTCGGAAAAGGTCGTCCAGCATGAGCACCTTTTCCTCCTCCTGAGCAGCAACAGCAGCAGGCTCTGGGATTGACGGGGCATGTACCTTCACCTCCTCCGTTGAGCCATCGTCTCGAGGAAGGGGGGTGGCTTTGGGATCCGGAACAGGCGCAGCCACATCTGTCGGGGCTGCTCCCGCCGGAGCCGTCGCCGCGGCCGCTGCTCCCGCCCCCCGCAAGGCTGCCTGCAGCTGTGACGCTTTGAGTGCAGCAATGACGCCCCCACCTCTGGTGGGCACCAACGGAGCAAGGCCTGGCCCTGAGGCCCCGCGCACGCTCCCAGCTGCTTTCTCCTGCTCAGCCTCCTCCTTGCTGATGAACCGCGGCTGCAGCATCTTCTGCGTTCCCACAGGCCACTTGAGCATGTGCGTTGCCTGCCGGGCTGCCTCAGCCTCCTCCTCACTCCCGAAAGACACCACGGCATGCGTCTTCAAGAAAGGTAGCCACAGGTCCATAACAGCGCCCGCCTCACCCAGCAGCTGACGCAGTGCAGCTTCTGTGAAAGGCCGCATCAGCCCGCCAATGAACAGGTGGCAGGTGGGCGTTGCTGCAGGAGCCGCTGGTCGTGGAGAGGTCATTGGCTGCAATGTCTTCAAGGCCGGCTTCACTTCCAACTTGGGTCGTTTGGCCGCGGGTGCTGATGGCTCCACCGCTACGGCCTCAGCCTCGGCGGGTGCCTCGCATGGCTGCTTCACTTGGTTGTCGGTCTTCGGGGTCTCTAGCCGTTTGTTGGCCTTGGGGGTCTCAGGCCTGACTTGCATGGGTAGACTGGCCTTGCGCTCAGGAGGAGCAAACAAAATAGCTTCGCGCTTCCTCTTGGGCTCACTCACCGGCGTCTCTCCCCCGCCCATGCGGGTGTCCTTGGTGGGAACGTCTATGACAGCGGGAGCGGAGCTTGGCTGGCTGGGTTGGGCTGGCGCAGGGGACTTCGCGAGGTCAGGTGCTGCTGCTGGGGCATCTGCATGCTGCTCGGAGGGCAAATCCTCTGGCATGTCGTCATCCTCAACTTGACCAAGCAGCTCATGCACCGTCATGGGCTCATCCCTCGCTTCTTGCGCAACATGAGCGGGCTCGGGAATAGACTTGGGTGCAGCAGATTCGGGGACGGGCGCAATCGGCTCTGGTGCTGATGCTTTTTCCGGCTCCGGCGACGGTGCTGTCATCGGCTCCAGATCGTCAGGGATGGCATCAACAGTCGCTGAAGGTGCATCCTCTAATGCATCAGGACCTTTAGCAGCCTGAAAGAATAACACAGGGCGCAGTTCAAAAACGTGCTCTTTTTTCCCATCACATGAACAGTACCGGAACCAAAGGCAAAACGTAGGCGTAGGACTCACTTGTTCCTCCTCAACTGATTCGACCAGCCTCTGCACCAAGGCAGCTTTTAATCCACTTGTAGAAAGTCTTCGCGCTTTGAGCTGCTCCTTCAATAGGGGTACCGTCATGCTCTCGAACCCTTTATCAGATCCCATGATATTCAACGCCGCTCGGCTACCGTAAATAGAGAGACCGCGTGAACATCAGATTTAATCCCATGCAGTTTGTGATGTCCTCCACACTCAATGCTCTTCATACCTGACTCGACATACGCGTTCCGTTCTCAACGACTGGTGCCTTGAATGCCAGTAGGCGCTTGCATAGATGAATTTCCGATGGAGACCGAAACTACCCTCGTCTCAGATCTCCGAGTTGTAAAGGCATTGCTCTGGAACGAGATTGCCAGCCAGCTTCAACCCGCAGAGCTGGACGAGGTCAAACGATCGCTAGGATGGTCAATTATCGCAGACAATGAGTCTCTGTTTGAAGAGGCAGAGGCCCTATCTGAAATCTTGGGACAAGTCCAGGTCAGCACTGCAGCGGTGCTGGACAGGCAGAGGCTATGCAGCAACCCTAACAGAAATATGGTGAGAGACAATCTCTGATGGGGTGCATTTGCATGGAGTGTTTGAGGCAGTCTGTTGGCATGGCTGTAGCTGTCCTGCCATGCATGGGCGTCCGTTTGCGCCATGGGCATGGTCGACCCTGTCTTTCTGGAACATTAGTTGGGTGCATGCATGTACAGTAGGGTGCCATGCGCAACGTATTGTACCGTACTTTTTCAATACTCTCCTCGCATTCTGAAGGTGGAATCGGAAATTAGAATCCTGATCGACCGCCTGAGAGAAGTAGCCGGCTCGGCGCCTTTCAACGGAAGCGCAGTCAAGGACCGAGATCCTGATGATGTCATACCGAAGAACAACCAGAAGGAGCAGGCCATGCTAAACTACGTTTCCACGTTGGCAGCTGCCTCGGTGAGAGGCTCGAGGTCATTCAGGCCTGGATGCCCGATGGCTCCATGCAGCACGACAACTCATGAAAATAGTTGCCCTCGGTGGCACTGTCTTGGTTCATGAGTTGCAAGGGTACAACTAACTTTTCGCAGATGCTGACTCGGCTTCCAACTGCCTGAGCAGGGCTCTCTGTCGGACTCATTCGCACGGCCCCGCACGCCCTCCACGCGCCCGTCCTCCGCACGACCAGGCACAGCCTCCACCCGACCGTCATCTACTGCGAGCTCGGGATCTGGTGCGGTCCACGATCCCAGGTCTGTGGTTCAGTCGGTGCAGCGGCAGCTGAACTTGCGGGACATTGATGCCGTTAAGGCGCAGCTGGTCCTCACGCTGCAGGAGGAGCACACGGCTCTGATGGAGGATATTGACTACCTGCAGGGCCTGCTGGAGGAGGAGACAGACTTGCAGGTCAGGCAGTCAGCCTAGGGTGGGAATAGAGGGTACAAATAGGGGATGTAAATACGGTATACTAGTAGGGTATACGATTAGGTGCTGTAAATAGGGGACATAACAAGAGGTGAGCATGTGACCAGCAGGGATGCTGAGCAATATGTGGACGAGGAGAAGGACCCGTGGTTCAACCCAGGACAGGAATAGGGGGATAAGAGACAGAATAGAAGAAGAGCATGTGACCATCAGGGATACTGAGCAGCATGTGGGCGATGAGATGGACCTGTAGTTCAGCCGAGGTTCTTTTTGTAGGCATTCAGGATCTGTCCTGGAAAAATTCACGTATGGCTTAGTTACTGTGCTGATGACATGGTGCTCCCTATCGCAGTCCCAGGCTCTGACCTCCAGTGCCTACCTAATAGCCTACTTAATTACGATCCGTTCCAGTACTTGAAACATTTATACCTGTGAGTACTACCTGCTCGATACTGCTGTGGGCTCCTACAGGCAGGATTTTCTTGTGAGGATAGTTGGTGCCCCTTTTCTACTCTTGATGCTTCAAAGTGTTCAACTCAATGGGATGCCCCCATCACAATTTCCCAGGACTTGTCACTGGATAAGTACCATCACTGGTATCCACATTTTAGGATTTAGGGGTTGGGTTCAGTTATTTATCTTTACCCTAATGGATGAGAGACCCTCGGAGTTACTAGCCTGAGCTCTCCCAGTAATAGGGTGTTTGTTGGTGCTTTCAGGCCAGGGCTTCGCAGCCGGCCCCTAGCGTCCAAGATCTCAAGGAGTACGGGGTGAAGCTGCGGGCGGTGGTGGCAACGGAGGAGGGCCGCGTGACTCACGAGCTGCGTGTCAGCCGCATGTTCACCGCAGCTGAGGAGGAGCAGGGCCGGGCGCGGCGCCTGCGCGGCATGGTGCAAGCCTCGCGTGACGATGGAGGGCCGCAGACTCTGGATCTGACGTTGGCAAATGGGCCGGAGCTTGCAGCAGCGCGAGTAGGTGCAACAGCAGTTGCTGATGAAGCACATTATTCGGAAAAAATAACGCCTTTTGGCCTCACAAAGTGACTTGCTGTGTTTTTACAATGCCACCCTAATTGAATCAGCGTTTTCTCTGTCTGCCAGGAATCTGTGGAGTGCGAGCCGACGAGTGTGAGGACCTCCATCGCGTCTGCAGACGGTGGGTGGGGGCTAGTCATAGCGCTCAAGGCTTGCTGTCTGTCTGACATTGGCCTGTTTTCCTCCTCACTAACATTGATGCTGCTACCGATGCTTAACACATATTTCTCCCCTTAGGAGTGGCCAGGAGCAGCCCCAGGCGTGGTGAAGGCTCTGCAGGCACACAGGGTGGTAGTGCTGTTTCATGCAGCTCCACTCCCCTGGTCCGTTCCTCCTCATCGTCAATGCCTGGTCCGCTGGGGCGTGCTGATCGAGCAGCGAGGGCCGCCCCCGAGGCACAGCCGCCGGCATTAACCTCATCTAGCCAGCATGCTGCTAACCGGTCGAGCAGCTTGCAGCGCCCGGTCCTGCTCGGCACCCCTCCCAGCCAGCAGGGGGGGCATGGAGGTGATCGGTCGAGACTGGACGGGCCCAACAATGGGGAGCTCCATCCCTCAACTGCTATTGGCAGCCATCGAGACCTGTCCAAGCCTTTCAGCAGGCTCCCTGCGTCCCCAGATAGTCGCATGAGACCAGCTCTCTTGTCGCCCATCAGCCCCATGGCTTCCCCGAGCCCTGCTGCTAAGTTTATGCCGAGTGGTGGCTTGCTCGGTGACCTTCCCGCTGGCCAGCGGAGCAGGAGTAGCTTGTTAGGACCCGCTGCATCCTTGAGTATACCTGGAGGTGTCTCGTCAGGAGCTGCACGGAAGCCTCCGGTGCCTGCCTCGGCTGCCTCGGGTACATCACCTTGCGTTCCTGCTCGAACCCTGTCGGGCAGCAGGGGAGCAGGGCGGTCTGGCAGTGCAGGTGGCCCCATCAATTTGGTGGAGGCCCTTGATGCAGAGGTTGATGCTGTCAAGGGAGGTGTCGCTGCTATTTTAGCAAAACATAATTACAGACCTAGCAGTGCGAGCTGCAGCAGCAGCAGGCCTGGGACAGGCGGTAGCAGTGGTGGACTATAGGACCCCTAACAATGTTTTCTGCTGCATAATTTTCACTGACTTGTAATATAATGGAACAAGGAGAGAGATTTGATAGGTGCAAATTGGACGATCTCAAGGACCAGTTCGGTTGGGAAGTGGTTACATCTGATGGCGTATGGAATCGCGAGGTGTACAGGAGCCATGCGCTGGAGAAAGAAAGCTATGTGAGAGCCGTTCGACCAGTATACAATCTGCGTCAGACTAGATCCTCTGTTCAGTTGGTGAATATATCTTGATAGTGCGCCTCAGGCTCGCAGTTGTGGATGGTAGTGAGCCTTATTAATTGCAAAACTACATGCATATCTATCTTTAGGAGATTCACAAACGCCAATCGACACTCTGCGAGGTGGCCGAGGACGCAAGGGCCGGCACTGCAGGTATGACGATAACCATGCGAAATTCGAACATTGCTTCGTCAGTGCTATACGTGGTGTGTATGAGCTGTAACTACCAAGGGCGACAGCACCTGAACTGTGCATGGCTCGCCTTCAGGTAGCTGCTCCTGCCGGCCATGCCTGCGTCTTCAACGCGCGGAGCGTCTGTGGTAGCAGCGCGACTGCATCAGCGCAGTCGGGTGCATCTTTGCACCTTCATGTCGACTCCGACGGCATCGTCCTGCCCAGCTTACACGTCGAGGACGCCTTCAGCGCTGTCCTGAGCAGCTCAGTGGAGGATCTTGAGTGGCAGGGTAGGCACCCCAGTGCCAGCACAGACAGCAGCCCTGCATCCACATCAGCGCCCAAACACAGCCCCACATCCACATCAGCCCCCAGCCACAGTGTGCGCGCCAAGCAAGGCAGGCAAGGGAAGGAGCCCCGTATCAACGGCGACACCCACAAAAGCGCTCACACAACGCCGCATGAGCAGGAAAGTGCCAACGGCAAGAGCTCGGCATGGATGCCACATGCATCTGTCCTCAGCAGGTATGCTCGGAAACAGCAACTGCTCCTCTCTATGGAGCATGGGCTGGGGGAGGAGTTTGAGGCCAGCATGGACGAGGAGGGAGACGTGCCATCTGTGCAGCCGTCAGGGCTGCCTGAGGCTGAGGAGCAGGTGCGCAGCCAAGACCGTAGCCAGCCTGTTGCAAAATTGAAGGGGAAGAGGAAGAAGACGAAGGGGAAGCAGGGTGCACAGCCAGTCAAGCTCATCGCCTCCAAACCTCCTGAAGTAGACCCCGTGGCCGCAGCCCTGCAACTGAAGCACGACCGTGACCTAACCACCAGCATCACGCTTGCAACAAGTTGGCGGAGGCTGGCGTGCCTCTTCACGGAGCATCGCAGCTCGCTGAATCACATCCATTTGAGCGCCTTACTGCAGAGGCTGGTGCACCTTGAGGGGCTATCCAAGCCCTCGGTGCTGGCCACTATGCAGCACAAGCCGCCCGCCATGCAACGCCGCACCGATGCGTCAGCTGAGAGGGAACAGCTGGACTGGATGGTGCGAGGCGAGGCGCAGCTGGACAATGGATTCAGGGAGGGTTCGCTGCGAGTGGGAGTGGAGGTCCCGCATGCAGCTCAGGCGGCGGCTGTGTCAGAGTATGCGGCCCTGGCAAACGCCTTGCCGGACATGGACATGGGAAGCCGATTACCTGCAGCAGTGCGTGGCGGCAGCCAAGTTTTGCACGCCGGCCAGCTCTCATCGTCCGCCTTGTGGCCGGTCCCCATTGGCACCACGCTTGCTGATGCTGCTGCACGCAAGTACCCAACTGCGCAGCACTTGGCACGTGCAGTGTCCAAGGAGGCTCAGTCGCAGATGCGTGTGGAGGCCATGAGCATGCAGGAGATTTCGAGCGTGCTGCGCGATGTGCTCAAGCTGAAGTGCCCCACCGACAAGCCCACGGCCATCCGCTTCATGACGCGTGCCTTCCACCTCATGGCCCCGGTCAAAGATGGCGTGGATCCAGATCCGCACGCCATGACCACGCAGGGCCTGTCGGAGCTGATCCGCGCGGTGGCAGGCTTTGGCATGAAAGGCCTGAGGCGGGACTGGGCAGACCGTTTCCTCGCAGCTGTCGATGCGCGTTGCGGCGACTTCTCCGCCCAGGGCGTGGCGCTGGTGCTGCACTCCCTGGCCGAGTTGGGCCACATGCCGCCGCCTGCACTACGTCAGAGGCTTCTGGAAAGGCTTGTGCAGCTTGCGGAGCACAGCGGCGGCGCCAGTGCTGACGGCGGCGAGGCAGCGACGCTCCACTGCACCCCGCCGGATGTATCCCTGACGATCCGTGCGCTGGCGGTGCTCAGGACGCAGCCGCCCAAGGAGCTGGGCGACCGCCTGCTAGTGGCCACTCAGTGGCTACTGCCCCTTTTCACTGCCCAGGAGCTGGCCAATACAGTGTGGGGCCTGGCGAAGCTGCGGTCGCGGCCGCCGTCAGAGGCGTGGTGTGAAGACTTCTGCTCGGCAGCTTCCAGGGTGATGCTGCTGCGGCCCCTCTGGCAGGCCGAGGCCCGGGGCTCCGCCCAGGCGCTGTCCATGACGTTGTACTCTCTGGCATTGCTGGGCATGCGGCCGGATGAAGGCTGGCTGGCAGCCTGCTTGCTCTACACAATTCAACACTTTGGGAGCTTCACATTGCAGGTGTGTGAGGGGGGACTGGCTTGAGGGGGGATTCTGGCCTCCGGATCAAGGGGGGGGGCAAAAACCAACTGGACACACCCCATGCTCGAAAATTGTAGATATTGACAAGAGCTTTCCATACCTGGTCTGAAAATGCGTTTTGGCCCAACGGTGACTGAGGTTCAGAGAGCTAAACAATGAGGATTTCGTAGATTTACAAAAAAACTTATTTTGCAAATAATATCTCGACCCCTAGAAAACTGCATGAGATGAAGATCTCACTGCATAGGGCGAGGGCTTTCCGATGACCCCTGTGCATGGTCAACGGTCAACGCTATGTACCCGGTCAACGCATGATAAACTTGGAAGGGGGGGTCCAAGCCCTCAAAAAAACGTCTGCGTTTTTTCTTGAAGCCGAGATACCCTACCAAAAGTCCTTAAGGTGCAACTCACATGTCAAATATATGAGTTTTGGAGAATTAGGATGGGGGCCCTGCCTTTTTTTCTGACCCCCTTCGTTCCGGATCCTCAATTTCAGTTGTTGCTGCTGCTACTTCAGTGATTATGCTGATGGCTATGACAGTTGCTTCTTCCTGTCAGATCTATGAAGAATACCATCTTCATGAAGTCGTTGTGGCTGCCTCTTAACTCTTTTTGCTGTCAAATTATCAATCCATCGATCAATCAGGGTCATCTGGATTACCCTTGGTTTTATGTGCCTCCTGAAGTGCTGGTTTTCTAAACACTATCACCAACCCTCCTCCACATCGCAGGGCCTTTCCTGTGTGGTGTGTGGTGTGGCGCTGATGGGGTATCACCCAGGCCATGAGTGGCTGCAGCGCTTCCATCGAGGCGTTGACAGCGGCTTCCAAGAAATGCACCCGGCATCCATGGCGATGCTCCGCAAGGCCTATGCACTCCTGCAGTTCTCACCTGGCGCAGGGAGTGAGGCGATGACTGCCGCGTGGGAGCACGCTGGGTTGCAGGAGCAGCAGCAGCTGCAGCAGAGGGAGCATCAGCTGGTCGTCACTAGGGCGATGCCAGCTTTCGCTGAGCCCTCCAGGAAGAGTGTTGAGATGGAGGCTATGGAGGCGCTGCTGGAGATGGATGGCTGGGCCTCGTCCAGCGAAGAAGAGTCGGATGATTATGTTCAGAAGAGCAGACCGGTGGTCAGCAGACCTGCAGCAACATCTAATAAGGTGTCGAGGCCATCTCGCTTCGCTGCCCGGTAGTAACGGTGTATGGTGCACGCTGGAACATGTATGTTGAGCTGTCAGAGCTGCTGTTCCGTTTGCAGCAGGTCTTAACCCAAGCGTTTTTTGTTGAAAGTGTGAACAAAAGGCAGGCATATGCACAGACATTGGCAGCTATGGGCACAGGGATAGCCTGTTCGTATTCATTTAGTTTGAATGCTGGTAATGCTGAATGTCTTAGCCGGCAATAAAACTGCGGTGTGGCACATTCGGGCGGTGGGAGGGGGATGTATCAGGATTTTGCCTCGTGTCAAGAAAGTCTCGCAGTCACGATTGTCGCGCGAAACCTTGGTGCCGAGGTCGGCTTTGTTGTTTCAAATGTCATTGAGAATTCACAGTTGCCCCCAATGTCACTCTCATAATCTTTGAGCGGCTGTTCAGAGTCCAGACATTTTCGTGGACCACAGTGGTTGAGAATTTGACGCTGATTATGCATTATTATGTGCAATCAGCGGCATACCGGTACTACGTCTCCTAGGCTATAACTTAGGTTGGACCTCACTTTCAGGAGCAGATTGAGTCTGATCTGCGCTGCTTGGTTCTCCCCAAGCAGCAAAGACCACACAAGGGGCTGCTGAAAAATCGAAAGACCCATCATCTTGATGTGATGGCTGAAGCACCCTCTCCCTGGCTGCCACAGGAAGCTTGCACAGCCCACCTTGCCCGAGTTCTCCATGCTGTTGGCCAGTGATGCCTCACTATCTTCTCAGTGCCCCGAAGTTTCGTCTACCTAACTTCAGTAGAGGCTTGGGTTTATCAAGAAAACAGTATCCCCTCCTACATGCCTGGTTCACTATTTGCTGCATTTCATGTTATGACCACGCTGACGTACATTTTTGCCATGAATACATGGCCATCAGCATGAGGGATAGTGACTTCCGATTGTAAAAGGAGTGAGGTCTGTGACTGGTCCTTCACTGAACCCTGGAGATCGACCCTAATGACAGCCTGGGTAATGAAATCCTACTACCTACACGAGCCAGAAGTGTCGCGCTAGCTTTAATATAACCTTGGCTTAGTGCATCGTGAAGTCACAGCGCCTGCGACACGACTACGCTCGACAGTTGAACTCCCTAGCAGCTTATTTCATCCACAGGCGACGATATGGCGAGTCGCTGCGTACAAAAGGGTTTCAGCTACTTGCTTGAAGCGTGTATCTTAAAGTCTGGAACACAATCATCTTTGAGTTCAGTCCTTGGTGAGCTAAAAGCTATTCCCCCCTTCCCCTCCCCTTTTTGCTGTAAAAGACTGCACCTCACCATGATAGGCTGGCTGCTCATTTGATGCCTGCCTTCCAGCCTCCTAAGAAGAATGGCCGCGACCTCCAGCCTACCTACCAGCTGAACATCACTCACAGTCTGTCACATGTTGCGTCCTCTTGATTCACCGTGCTCAGGGTCCCGAAGTCTCATGTCATCTTCGACCGTGTTGTCATCGTCCTCCGTCGCCTCAAGAGGAGGGCTAGCAAATGCTGCTGCGTTCAGGCCAGGGCATGCCCTTTTCCCGCAGGCTTGCACCTCCAGCTCCTCTTGCCGCTGTGCATCTTGTAGAAATAGACATGGGCTGGTGGGGCCCGGCCAGCAGCACTTGATGTCGCGGCGTGCCATGGCATGCTCAGCAGGTGGGCACATGGGCTATTGTATGAGCTAGTCAACCGGTATTTTAGGTTTATTTCCTCACGAATTCATATTCTGCGGAGAGATTATGAATGGCCGCCTGCCGGCCTCATGGCATTTCCTTCGGACCCTGAGCTTGATGACTTCAGCTATGTCGCGTAGCATCTGTTGAGTTTTATTTTAAGGGCACCTCCTGTACATTTCAGTCACATTGCAGCCTGCGGATGAGGTGCTACGACGTATGGGTGCACCGTCGGGGGTGGTACAAGCTTCAACCCCCCCCCATTAGCCCCCCCCCCCCCCCCCCCCCATATTAGGGTTTAAGCTTGTCCCCCCTCGACGAGAGTGCACTCCATTCCAGAGGGACCCCGGGGCCACATTCACCGTAGGAGGGACCACTGCTTGTAGGGGCTAGGCCTGTCATGTCTTGGTCCCAATGGCCCTGCAGTGGCCCACAGGAATTCCCTAACTAAAAGCTGGTCTGGTGCACACTTCAAACCAGGGGTGAAACCCCTGCTTCAAAAATACTGGACTGCAGCACCATTCCACAACTCGGAGCTCACCATCAAACTAGCAGAACCTGAATACATGCCTTTTGGATAATCTCAATTTTCCCCACCTCTCCGCTCTCTCTGACTGGGTCTGTTTCATACACTCAGCCATGCGCTGGCATTCCATTTCCAAACGCCGGAATCCCTTGACTCGAGTGTCCCCACCTGCCTCTGGATAGGCCTGGGACGAGCACCACCCAAGGTCATTAACATTGAGTTCGACCCCCAGGATGTGGAGGCCTTCATTGAGATTGCGGACGCTATTGAGGCGGCTTTTCCCAAGGTTATTGTGAATGGCAATGAGGAGGCAGGAGGCAGGCCCGGTTCATTTGAGGTCAGCACTGAGGATGGTGTTGGCCTGTTCAGCCGGCTATCATCGCAGAAGCTACCCAGTCCTCAAGATATCTTAGACCGGATTGTCCATCGGGCCCAGTTCCTGTCGGGAGACACTGATAAAGAGAATAGGCCTTTCTGTGGTTAGCCGGATATGCTATGAAAGAGAGGTATCTACTGTTCTTCAGACTAATCTTGAGACATCCAATGCATCCTTCTTTGTCTAATCATTGCGACTTTCTGCCTATGACTGTCCTGTAGAGTTCTTGGCAGGAACTATGCCACATCAATGTGACTTCAGTTGTTTACGTCATTGTGTGTCATGACAAGAGTGGGTTTTGGAAGTTTTTGAATCTTCTCACAGCCATGCATGTCTACCCTGTTAGAGTATCCGATGAAGCTCGAGCTCATGGGAGGAGTCATGGGGAAACAACCAGCTGTGACTTTCCTGCCTCCGTGCAGAAACAGCATTGCTTAAATCATGGCGACAGACAATGTACTGGTGAGTGTAGCCCTAGTCGCATTAAATAATAAATACCGATAATACATTTGTTACCAGTCACCGTCCAAGCAGCAGCCCTAGCCGTTGCATCATCATGCGGGGCTGGCAACAGCATGAGTGCCAGTGGCACTGCGCTGCTCGCCTTGCAGGACAGCAGGGATTCCAGTTTCGTGATATCTGGCCTGCCAGAGGGTGGTTTGGGGGAGGACTGTGTGGCTCTGGTCTGTGAGAACATGTGCAAGCTCATGGGTCAATGACTTGACACCTCTGGGCCCTGCTCAAAAAGGCTCGGACGCGTGGGCACCTTACTTATGGGTTGGGAGGAGGGAATGAAACGAACACAAGGGGGCAGGAAAATGAAGGAACAGACAAAAGGCTGGAAAAGAAAGACAAATGAAGTTCCAGCCTCTGAAAACGTCTACGCCTCACCGCTGTATACCACGTCTTTCACAAAAGCCAGGGCATCCCACCCAAGCCAGCCCCGGTACAACTCAAAGAAGTCTCTAGCACTGTTTGGAGAAGCACTCTCTTCGTCTTAGGTTTGCATTTGCTCCTCGCCGCCTAATGGTACCTTCTTTATGGGTACCCTGGTTTCAAAATATATTCTTGGTCCCCTTTTTTCTCTGCATGCAAGCCCTGTGTTCCTACAGTTTCTGACGCCATCTGATGCAGGTGTTATCTCAGAATACACCCTATTGGCCCCCTGCATTGTGCTGAAGTCTCTTCCCCTCTGCTCGACCGGCCATGCCTGGATGGAGCCAGCCCCTCCAGGGCCAGCTTCATCTCCTGTCTTTAGGCTGCACGTGTAATGTGGGCCTTTGCAGGCTACGCCCTCCTGAAGGGGTGGACACTGCTGAGCCACGTTTCTGACCCGCCTTGAGCCTGCCGTGGCTGGCCTGTTGCCAGCCCTTCTCTGCTGGCAGCAATCGTGGAGCCCCCCCGGACTGCCGGGCGCTAAAGTCTGAACCAACGTCCTCAGCCATGGTGGGCAGATCAGCAGCAGCACTAGCTGCGCCTGGTCCCAGATCCAACCCAGGCCTTGCAACCGGCAGCACAATTGCACAGCTGACAGAGGGGGCAGCGGCAGAGACGGTGCACAGGTTGAGGGCCACAGAGTGGCTCCCGGATGGAAGCGCAGGCTGAGCTGGCTGTGCATGCTCTCCAGCTTTTGAAACGTCCTCCGTGGCCGAAGCCAGATGCCGTTCTGGGCGTGGCGTCCGCTGCTGCTGCAGCTGGCGCTGCAACCAGGCTGGACAAGCCGACACCTTACTGCTCCGCTGCACCAGCAGGGCCACCTGCTCATGGGCAAAGCTCTGAATGTCCATGGGGTTGAATTCGGCCAGCTGCATCGCTGCAGGGCCTGCAGCACCCGCCTGGCTGCTCGCCTTGGACTCTGACAGACAGCCTTCCCAAAAGCGTAATGCCGCCCGACGTGATGCAATCTCGTCAGCGGCACCAGATCCTCCGGTAAGGGCAACATCAGTTTGGACTGCTGACGTCTTGACAGGGCTTGACCTTCCAGTCAGTTTCACATGCTGACCCTTCTGGAAGGGGACCTCTGACAAAGCACAAGCCACCTGCACGTGACACTCCTCGTCCGCAACCGCGACAGCAGATCCACGGGAAAGAAGTAAGGCTGCAGCATCAGAAGCTTCAGCGGCGCCTGACCCAGCCACCGGTTGCAAACCAGGCAGGCTGGATAGAAGCTGCCCGGCACCTGCCAGCTCCTCGGATGTCGGGTCCGCATCCTGGTCATAGGCTGCACCCCCTCTGCTCCTGACGGATGTTTGCAGCGTCAAGAGCTGCTCCTACAGACACATGATGAGACACATGGATGCCTTGTTTAAGCTCTCCCCCCTCTCCCCCCCTTAAAACGAGTCCGTACACACAGCTACGGGTACGGTGGATGGCTCTTTGTGCACCTTGACAGAGTGATAACGAACTTAAGGTCTAACTTAAAACAAACGCATAGCAGCACTCATAACAATTTCATGGCAGCACGCAGAAGCCAACTCATGGCAACACAGCTTGATAAGGAACTCAGAGTAAGTAAGTAAGCTTGATATGGAAATCGTACCATCCCTCATACCAAACTCATGGCTCAACACAGAGACTGCCATGCTCTGGTCTCAAGATGCTTCCTTACTCTGCATCCGATATGTTTGACAAGGAAGCAAGGATCTGGCGATTGTAGCTGGCTGCATCTCGAGCCGTCGCTGCCGCATGGGTCGCTCCCTGTGGTAAATGCTGGCGGCACGAGGCAGTACCACTGCTTGACGAACATCCGCTTGCCTGTGTCCAGGTCGGTATAGCTGCTCGCTATCAAGGCGCCCCCACCCATATGCAGCACCTGCAAGCTTAGGGCAGGGGCGACAGGACAAGTCGGATGCTCAGGGAATGGTTTCAATACGCATGGAAAAGAACAACAGAAACAGGCCTAACTTATAGCCTGTATAACTTTCACATGCCAGTTCAAGTACATGGAAAATTAGTGCGCCCTGCCTGCCTTTGTTCATAAATGTGCAGTCGCTGAGGGCTTATCCATAAAGATACGGATCAGCGCAAGACCTTGACACTCAAGACATCTATTGTTCAGTTTGGATCCTGTTCTCTGCCCCCTTCCACCTAGTCACCTTGCACAGGGCAGCCATGGACCTCCTATTGGCCTTCGCCTCCTCCTCGCTGTCAAATTCCAGGGGGCTTGGCATCAGCAGGAGCGGCCAGCCGTAAGTCAGGCTCTCACTCAGGCTGCAGGCCTTTGTCACGTCACGGCATGAGCGGGATTGAAAGTCAGGGTTTGGAGGTGAGGTGGAGCCCGCATGGATGAATGGGATATGCACGTGGGAAGGAATACCTATGATGTGTGTTTGCAGCAATGATCTGTCAGTTTCAAGGGAGCGGCATTCCAACACTGTCTCCTATACAGGATCCAGCAGGCCTGTTGCCATCGTACCTGCACCAACCGCTCCAGGACAAGCTCCTCCTTTTCCCTCGCCAGACAGGTCTCTCCGAAGAAAGAAGGTAGGCTCGGATCCAGCGCTGTGCCTGGGACTCTGAGGCTGTGACGCAGGCCCACTCCGATGGTCTGGTGATCCTGGACGATGTCCGCCTGCCCTAGGCATGTGTGGGTGACAGCGCAGCCAACGGAGCCCCCCGATGACAATGAGCTGCCTGCAAGATCCAGGTTGTGGGGTGTGGCTGCTTAATGGATGGCAGCATGACAGCAGGCCATGCTACAGGCCGTCCATCAAAAGCTGCATGGGTGAAGCTGGGAAAAAGTACCACATCCGCCAGAGCTAAGCAAGCAGGCTCAGCAAATCAAATAAGACCTCTGGCCAGGGTGCACTGATGACAACTACTGGAAGATTCTCAAAGCCCAAGGGCAGCTTAGAGGTTCATGGGGGCTGAGACCACTGGGCAACATCCAGTCAAGAGCTGCAGCGTCAAGGCTCCCTGCTTACCTGCAGCATGTTCAACAGGCACTCCATGGCATGCGCACATGAGCTGTGGACGTCGCAGCCCCCCCTGAATGCGTCCGAGCTGTGAGGACAGCTGAAGATGCAGCAGGCGGCTGAGATCGGGTGCACTCTCCTTGTTCCTTCGCGCAGGGTCAGGCTTTCCAGCAGGGCCTACAGAGGCCTCGGGTTCTACAGCTGGGTTTATGCCAGTCTGGTCCTCCGGGAGGGGAATAGCAGGATCCCTTGCTGCTGCTGCTGTTCTTTCTGGGAGGCGGAGGGTAATTGACCTTGGCGAGGGAGTTGGCAGCAGTTGCTGCAGCCACAACATGCACTGGCGCTCTGCCATCAGGGGCTCTGTTGGACATGACAGAGAGATCCCAAAAAATGTCAGAAAAACAGGAGTCAGGCGTTCAAATTTCAGGCAGGTCAGATCACTCAGATGATGCGCTGAAGCCTGGCTCATTATGTGCAATCTCCTGAGTTTCTTGTTGTCATTAAGTATGAGCTCATAAGACGGTGCAACCTGAGGGCCAGCCCCCCCTTATTGCCTAGAAATCATTCATTCCGTTTGACACGTACTGTCAGTCTGTCACACGCTCGCTCACCTGCAGTACAGATGTCTACACTGCAGTTATCATGCATCGCCATATCCGCCATGAAGGCTGCCACAGATGGATCCAGCTGCTGACCTATTCCAGCACCTTGCCAGGACAGGCTCATATATTCGGAAAGTACATTGCGAATGCTGCCTGTTGCTGGAGGCAGCGTCGGGTCAAGGCTGTTTGAATGGCTTGACTGCTCTGCAGGCGTGACAAAAAGTGGCTGGAGCACTGTGAAGGTGATGTGGATGTTCATTTCAGCAGCCATCTGTTGCAAGGAAGGAGCAGCAGGAGGAGGCAAGGAGCTTATCTACACGCTGCTTCCTAAGGCTCAACCACGGAGGACATGAAGAAAATGCGGTGCCTTGATGTACAGTAGCTAAACTACTATCAGACAAGCAAGCAGAAAAGCACTCAGCGCAAAATGTGTTGAATAATTTGAACAAGATGCTCATAAGCCTACATAGGCCCTGGACAAAATCCAAGGCTGTATTTGCTGGCCCTACATCAAGAATTTTGTGGAGCTGCGGTGTAGGTTGGAAACTCTGAGCCAAGACGTGCACTGCCCGGTACGATGAGGGCGCAGCATCTTTGGCCAGAAGTGTGACGAGAGATTTTAGGCAGAGTGCTGCGAAATGGACGCAGCGTTTGAATCTAAGAGTGAGTGAGCGCTTGGGGCGACGGTGGAAGACATAACAGCTTTCCAGCCAAGATCCAGCTTCTGAACAACAGCCCTGACAGATCAAGATCCATTCAATAGATTTGTTTTGAACATTCATGATACTCCGGTGCTTTGGATTTGTGTTGCCAGAACTTGTGAGCTTGACACTCACCAACTTTCTTGGTGTCTGAGGTTCGTGCGGCCTCGTGGGTTTGAACCTTGGACATGGCTAGCATCCACTCCCTTAAGCTGAACTGGATTGGTCGGCACACTCTTGCAAGGCTTACATCTTTAGCTGATTGCTGGCTCCTCTGAACCTGATATAGCCCGAGGTGGATGCTGCAGCCCTCCTGCTCAAAAAAAACAGCTGAACTTCCCAAGCGTGTCAAGCATGCTCTAGCCCACGAGGCACGAGAATTATCTAGGCAATCTAGAAGAAAAACTGAGGTCTTGATCATGACAGGCGAAAGGCAAACACAGAGAACATGAAGCGTGCGTGATGTGCTCAGTGCTCTGCTCCCTTCCCCCGAACCCCAGTCACTGAACCACGGCCCATCAGCCGTGACTCCCATTCAGGATTCTTGAAATTCGTGCCCATAATCGAGAGCTTAAAATGGGTCTCTTCTCGAACATGGCTCGCTATGTCGGTGCTGTTGGAGCTTGGAGCCTCGGGATGAATCAACTCGTCCACTACTCGGAGAATTACCGAGTTGGCAGGTGAACTTCATGGACGGTGCATCTGGTCATATTTCGATGCTGACAATATGTCGTGACGCTGCGCAGGACTCTAGAAATGTACGATGCTCAAGTTAAGAGTCTAGCTTTACAACAGGTAATGTTCGTCGCAATCGTCTGACACAGGACAGTGCTTCCACGACCAACAAATAATGGTATGCATTGTAAAAACTCTTATAATGCAGGTCTCTGGGGGTATAAATCATCATCATTGATCCATGGACGTGACGAACGAGCTCTGGCCTCTGGGCATGTCAGTTCGCTGTAGCTCAACCTTCATCATTACACGAGTGGCGCTGAGCTGTGTTTGACGTGTTGAATAAGCTTGCAACAGGACACGAACTTGCTGAAGCTGCAGAACAGCTGGACCCATCATGCTATGCAATCCCCATGCCGTGCCATGGGAGCTTTTGTATTGGTCCTCAATGCACTGCATGTAGCCCAGCTTGCCCATTATTGATTTGAAAAGGCTGCAAACGTGCTGCTGACGGCTATCTCTTAACATTAGTGAAATCTGGTCAACACTTTGTTAAAATCTATTGCATGATGAAATAACGAGACATGGGTCGTATGCTGTCATATGTAAAGAACACTTGTGTGCAACCTTTACACACTCACGATGTTATGCTACTAGCATACACTATACAAAATATTTGTTTTCACAAGTTAAGGCAAACAAGACTCTCACGTCTTATCAAAATCATCAGAGACCTTTGTGGTTGCGCGTCAGAGCGCACGTTGTACCAGTGTGGTGCATCAATGCATCATGCAACTTGGAGCCCAGTGGTGCTGGTACATTTCGGCTTTTGTGGCATCGTGTGTGAAGGCTGGGCATCAAATTGGACTAAGGCTCTTTCATAGGCACTTCAGCAAGTAAGCCTCTCTGCCCCTCTTACACCTCAAGATGCTACATGCAGCTGCTGAGGAGAGTTCAGTCACCTGTCCTGCACCAAAATACCAGTGGCTTGCTCCATCTGTTGGTCCATCGGGAAGACTGTATCGGCCCTAACGTTTGCAGCTCTCTTATTAAATCACATGCTGCCAACTCACATGAATCAGCGGCTGCGGGAGGCCCAGGTGGTCAGGTGGTCATTTTTACTGTGTATCTAACTACCCATTCACTGAAACAACAAAACAACCACAGACAGGACAGAGGGAGCAGAAGACACCGGAAGGCCATGGCCGCTGAGGACACTGACAGAGGGAATGATGGGCAAAGAGTTGAGGACAGAGCTCCCCAATAATCAGAATATGACAGACACGCATGAGGCTCACATCTGCAAGCGGTAAGTTCAATGTCAGTGATGTCTCAGCCCTCTCAATCTAGAGATTCATGATCGCTAGCGAGGACGGATAGCTACAGGAGTGAAATAACCAGTTCCTCATGCTTGCACCATTTCTTTGTTTCTTATTCCACATCGATGGATACCGTGAAGCGCAAGATTGAGCTGATTGGAGTTTGCCCCAGAGTGTCCATATATCTGCTTAGGGCCCAGGAAGTACAACCCCGGTTTTGGCTGTCTCAGCGACATATCCTGGCCTTGAACCCTCGCCTGCAAAAATGATTTCTGACTGAAAATGAGGCTTCTTGGTTCCTCATGATGTGTTCCATTCACAAGTCTCACACTCAGGCTGCAACCAAACAATCCTACCTGCCACCCTGTGATGGCGCGCCCCTTCCCCCCCGTCGCACATCTCTTTGTGAAGGACCGCCCCGCCCCGCGCCACCCGTCATACTAGAGAGAATGGCCTGGACCTCATCTGGACCGGCCCGAGCATGCTGGAAACGACAGTTGTCACCATGCCGGCAGCCGACGGGCAGGTTAAAAAAGGCGCACACCTTGGTCCCAATGTGTCCACCTGGGCCATTCTCAGGGCCGTTGCGATGGTGGTCCGAGGGGCCATCTCCATCCCGCTGATCACCAGGCATTTCCCGCTGATCCCGCTGATCATACGGCATGTCCCGCTGATCCCGCTGATCAAAGGGCATGTCCCTGAAACCCTGGCCACGGTGCATCCCAAGAGGCCCCTCCCCATGCGGTCCCCCTCCAGGCCTCATGACAGGCCCGCCCCCCCCCGGGCGAGGAGGCATGCCTGGCCCGATTCCGCGGCCCATGCCGCCAGGTGGGCGGTGTGCAGGTGGCCCCCCCCCCCCCCTGGCCAGACGGCCCCCCCTCTTGCCAGCCGGGGCCCCCCCAGTCAGAATTGCCCCGAGGACCATCCCAGGGCAGCCAATCTCCGGGCTGCTGCTGCTGTTGCTGATGAGGCCTGGGCCCACCGCGGAACTCAGGGCCCTGCCGATGGTGGATGCCTCCAACGCCATGAGGAGGTCCAGGTGGGCCGCCTCGGCCGCTGCCAGGGAACTGGTAGCCGTCCTGAGGGGGCCTGGTTGGGTGGCCTTGGGGCGGGGGCGGGGGCAGGCCATGGGCATGGCCATGCTGCATGGCTCCAGAGAAGCCTTGCATTTGCTTGTCATGTGCCGATGCTGGCTGGTTCTGAGCGTGAAAGCCTGACAAAGGGCCTGCCTGCCCGCCAGAAACCGAGGGATCCTGAGCCTGGGGTGAGAGTAGCTGCTGCTGCTGCTGTGCTAGAAGCAGGGCAAGCACCTGCTGCACATCCGCCGGCATTGCCGGCTGCTGCTGCTGAGCTAGAGCAGGCGCGCCGCCCGAGACAGAGGCAAGCGCAGGCGCCAGGGAGGCCAGGAGAGACGCGATATCCAGAGGGACTGGCGCCGCATTGGGGGCGGTAACAAGGATGGCAGGTGGGGGCTGCTGGCCCTTAATGGCAGCTGACAGAGGCACCTGCAAGCCCCCTGCTTGCTGCTGAGACGGATCGGAGCCTGGCTTCACCGGGGGGGGCCCAGGCAGTAGCTCTCCAGCCGCCAAGGTCGGGGCTGCGACGCTCAGCGGGATGATGAGCACGGAGTGCGACCTTGACGGCTCCGGCTCCGCGTGGAGAGGCTCAGCCGGAGAGGGAGGCACATGGCTGGGGGTCGGGTACGATACGGGGGGGAGGCGGTATGCGCGGTCCGCCTGTGTCCGCCTCTCCTCCGAGTCCTCACCTGCCGCCATGCTCCACTCAGGGTCCACACACACGCGCGGGACGACACGCGGCCAGGGCACGTGCGGGGCCATGGCTCGCAGACGGTCCTGAGGGGTTGGGGTTGGGGAGGATGTTCAGCGAGTCAGGGTTTGCACAGGAGAGGATGAGGATGGGCAGCATGGCACACAGCTGGGTCCACAGGGGGCATGTGAATCGATCACACGGTGGCAGCCGGGAGTGGGTGGTTATATTTCTTGACACTGACCCCCCCTCACATCCACCAGTCGGGAGCCTGTCCCCATAGCAGGCACATGTTTTCGCTCATAGCTCTACCCCCTCTGACCAGGACCAGGGTGATGCTGTCACGGGGCTAATAGCGATTCGGACTTATGTTTGCACTTTCCAGGTTTCGGATAATAAAAATCTAAGACATGTCAAGTCGATATACCAAGTGGACATAACTTAACCATATGCACGATCGCCATCAGATTAAGTGCTACATCCATTTGATGCACCCCTATGCTGTTCTCGACGACATCGATATGCAGCACCGAAATAGGCACCAACTGTGATCTTCCGCACGCTAATGTCAAGTCGACTTGGTATGTTTATGTCGACATAGCAAGTTTTTGATTTTGAATCTGAAACCTGAAAAATGCTGAAGTCAGAACTGCTGCAACACCTTATCACTTTATCAGCAGTGTTCATTTCTCAGCAATGACCACACCATTGGTAGGCCGTCCCGCGGCCGAAAAGGTCTAATTGACACCAAACCAGGACCGGCCTACAGCATGGTAGGCCACACCTGAGGCCTCCGGTCAAAGTGTACCTGACACGTAGGCATGTACCTGAGTCACGAAAAAAAAGTAAGAATCCTCCCGTTCTCTCCAGCATCTGCTTCTTTTCTGTGTCCAGGGGTCTCTCGTCACACCAGCAGTGCCACTTTTTTGGCTAGTCCCCCAACGGACCCCTCCAAACGGCCTTGTCGGCCATGTGGCACTTTTTGGCTAGTTCTTGGTTGCTTGCCCAGAAGATTCACTGGTTTTTGCTCTCTGGCCTAGCGTGTTTAGTGTCTGTATCAGTGAACAGGCACAAGCCCCATGCATCAAATGTGATGCCCCGCTGGACAGTAAAAACTACACAAACTTCACAGTCCCCCAAAGGCCGGATTGCGATTAACCTGGACCGACCTGCCGCCAGCCACAAACAACATGGCTGGGCGCTCACGAAGCCTCCTTCCAGCGGAAAGCAGGTAGATGAAATGTAGCTGAACAGCAGCCGAGTCCCCCCAAAACAAACACTAGACGGGGGCGATCCTGTCATGCCAAAGACAGAGTCCCAGGACTCACCAACATCTGCTTCTTCTCAGCAGCTTCTTCCAGCTGCAGGGCAGCATTTGCCGTCCGCTCGTACGCATGTTCACGCTTCGCCACATTCTCAAACCCGACCTCGGCGCCCGGAACACCCGCGGGGGCGGCAGCCTGCATCGTGTTTGGCCCCCTGCTGCCTGCAGGGTGCGCCTGCCTGTCCAACTCCTCCTCAGTGTAGTGCGAATCAGAACGTGCAGCGGTGGAGGGCTCATCCTGGGGACACATTCACACAGACACAAGGGTGGGACCTTGGGGGGGAATTATGAAAATATGAGGGAGGTGTGCGTGGAGGGTAGATGCATCATCGCATCAACACCACGGGCAGGGCGCTGCGTTGAATTCTGCAGTGTACAGGCGGAAACTCAGGAGAGTGCCTCTCACCTAGGCAGGAATGCCCATACTGTAGGTTTTATTGCCTTTCCCTTGGCTTCTGAGAGAATGAATTCTTCAATGCTTGCCTCAAGGCAAACATGTGACCAATCCTCTAAATTTTAAATGAAACTGACACGGTCCATCAATCATTTTTTCGGAGTCCCTCCCCCCTAGACAACGTGAGTCTGGAGGAAAGGCAATCTAATACTACTATACCGTACATTTGATTTGCCTTCCCTCATAATTAACGTTGTTGGGGGGTGAGGGATCACTGCATTCAAATGTTATTGATTGTCGACGTCAGTTTTCAGTCAGGAATTGAGAGTTCTTGCAGGCAGCTTGCCCTGCGGGCAGAGTTAAAAGAAATAGGGTTTGAATGCCGGAGGAAAGGCAAAGCAAATCTACGGTATACCGCAAGCAAGACATATATTCCTATCCAGTCATATGGTACCCATGACAGTGCTGGGATGCCCTTTGGAGAGGTAGCGCGCAAATGAACTTAAATACAAGCCAGGCATGCCATTTTGCACACCTTTTTGAACCAGCGCAGACTAACGAGGCACTCCTCGGGGACCCAGGAGACAGCCTTGAGCTTCTGCTTGACCGGCAGCGGCTCCGGCGACGGGATGCGGGCCCTCGCTAAGGCCGCCTTCATGTTGGCGGTCGTCATCGGCGGCGGCGGCGGCGACGGAGAGAACAGCGTCGCCGCTCTCATGACCGAGGCGCTGACAGAGGGGCCACCGCCACTCCCGCCCTGCCTAGCCGCAGCCGCCGAGGCAGAGCTGTCGCGGAGGCTCCCTAGCCGTCCGGCAGCTGCCGCCCCCGCGCCGAAGCTGCCGGCGAGCGTGCCCAACCTCGCCCTCGGGGCAAACATGGACGAACTCCCGGAGGAAGCTGGCGCCGCGGCCGTGGGCCCGGCTGCACCATCTGTTGGCCTGTCTGTGGCTGTTGAGGGAGGAGACTGGGCAAACGGATCCGAGGACGCGGCGCCAGCTGGCAAGGTGGCGGGCCGCTTCACGCCTGCCTCTTCAATACCCAGCCGCTGCAGGGTGTGAACCTACACACACCAACATGGGCCGTGTCATGTCACAGTCATGTGGTGCATTCATGCCAGGGCCAGTTACCACTAAGGGCACTGAAGGAGAAGCAGAACAAGGAGGAGGCGTAGCGGGAAGCGTAGTGTGCACATCTTGGGCAGGAGGCCAGCATGTCAAATATACAATTGAATCCTGAGTCCTGAGCGTTGAGCATCTACCTTGTGCTCATGCCCCCCCCTGCCCCACCTGGTTGCCCCCCTTCCCCCTTCAACTGGCCGCTGCCCCCCTGTCCCCTGCCCCCCTGGTTGCCTCCCCTCTCCCCTGCCCCCCCTGGTTGCCTCCCCTATCCCCTGCCCCCCTGGTTGCCTCCCCTATCCCCTGCCCCCCCTGGTTGCCTCCCCTATCCCCTGCCCCCCCTGGTTGCCTCCCCTATCCCCTGCCCCCCCTGGTTGCCTCCCCTATCCCCTGCCCCCCCTGGTTGCCTCCCCTATCCCCTGCCCCCCCTGGTTGCCTCCCCTATCCCCTGCCCCCCTGGTTGCCTCCCCTATCCCCTGCCCCGCCCTGGTTGCCTCCCCTATCCCCTGCCCCCCCTGGTTGCCTCTTCTATCCCCTGCCCCCCCTGGTTGCCTCTCCTATCCCCTGCCCCTGCCCCCCCTGGTTGCCTCCCCTATCCCCTGCCCCCCCTGGTTGCCTCCCCTATCCCCTGCCCCTGCCCCCCCTGTCCCCTGCCCCCCCTATCCCCTGCCCCTGCCCCCCCTGTCCCCTGCACCCCTTGGTTGCCCCCCTTCCCCCTGCCCCCCCTGGTTGCCTCCCCTATCCCCTGCCCCCTATCCTTTGTCCCTGCCCCCCCTGTCCCCTGCACCCCTTGGTTGCCCCCCTTCCCCCTGCCCCTGCCCCCCTGGATGCCTCCCCTATTCCCTGCCCCCCCTGTCCCCTGCACCCCTTGGTTGCCCCCCTTCCCCATGCCCCCCCTGGTTGCCTTCCCTATCCCCTGCACCCCTTGGTTGCCCCCCTTCCCCCTGCCCCTGCCCCCCTGGATGCCTACCTTTATCCCCTGCCACCATGCCTACCTTCCGGACAGTGGGCACAGCGTTGCGGATGCTACCCGGAGCCGAGTGGGTGACCTCTCGCAGCATGTCATCCACGTCCATGGCCTTCAGCTGGGCGCCGGCAGATGTTGTCGGAGGCAGTCGCGCCCCCGTCGCCGCAGGAGATGTGACCAGGGGGCCTGTCGGGGAAGCCTTGCTCACACCAGGCTTGCCGGGTGCACTCTGCGGGACGTCCACCTGATGCGGCGGAGGTGGGAGGGAAGCCAGGGGGAATAGGCAGCTCGATAACAGGTTGAAAGGGCATGTATGCAAGCAGAGATGGCGATGCAATTCAGAACTCGCAAGCACGGCAGTTCCCCCCCCCTCCCCCCGGCAACGAAGCCACCACTGGCAGGCTTCCCTGCTGCTGCCAGAGGACCCCTTGCGACCAAACCTGGGCCGGCCTGCGGCTGGCGGCCCCAGCAGCATGACCACAGGCTGGATTCTAGCTGACAAACGAGCCAAGCAAAAAAACTGGAGCACAGCATTTCCCAGAAAACTTCCCTTCTCACACACACCTTAAGCCCGGTCCTAGCTTTCTTAGCTGAAGTGTCTTGAAGCATGTCATCGATGTCAGAGGCATCAGATCTGTTCAATAATCAGGAGGGATAGGTTTAAGTGGCAGCATTTTTACTTGGATTTTGGTGGCCACATCATATGCCACATCTCGGCCAACCTGAGATTCAAACATGCCAGGGCAGAAAATATCTTCCACGGTATCTTTTAAGTGTTTTTGCTACAATTCAGTGACGCCTTGGCTTTCGGCCAGGGGGGACTGGTGCAGCAAGTCCTGTTGTTTTGATCACCGGTAGTAGGCCGTTCACAATTTTTTCCCATTGGCCCAGTGATGGTCACCCATTGGCTAGATGACAGTGGTCTGGAGCACACAAAAATAAAAACTGACGTCCTACCAAGGCATAGATACATCGGGACTATTTATTTGTCAAGTTTGTCACCTCACCTTTTCCTGTCCCCAAAGTTCGCATGAGGCCCAGAGACAGCTCCCATGTCGGCCACACTGCCGCCATTATCTGCCAGCCGCCGCCACTGCTCCACCAGCTGCTTGGCCGCCGCAGCCAGTCCCTCACCCGGCTGCTTCCGCAGGCTGCCCACAACCCTGCCGATGCCGGTGCGTCGCAGAGTTTGCAGGTCCATGGGCAGGGATGCCAGGCAGCGAAGGACAGCCAGCAGAAGCGCTGCAGGGTCCTCCGGTGCCGCAAGTGTGCTCTCCAGCACCTCGCTCACCCAGCCCTCGATACATCTGAGCGCCTTGCCCTTCAGGGCCTTCGTCTTGATGTCAGGAGTGGATCGTTCCAGGACCAGGAGGAGCACGATGCGTGTGCCGGAGCGCACCTCCCGCTCCAGTAGCGACTCCAGAAGCGGCAGGTGATGCTCGTTACTGACCCCTCCGGCGGGGCTTAGTGTGCGCTGCAGGGCCATCACGGCGTCGTCCTGATGCTCCGTTGGCAGGGCTGAGGGCATATCGAGGTCTGTGCTTTGAGTGATCGCACTTCTTGGATGGTGAGCGTCAGCATGGCCTTCCGACTCAGGAAGATTAGCATGACCTCCCTTGCTTAGTATCTCGTCTGCAGGGTCATGCGCTGCCATGCAGTTCACCTGCTGAGCTGGGGGCACTGCGGCATCTGCCTCGGACATGCTTGTATCCCGTTCTTTGCGGGCAGCTTGATCCACATCAGATGGCGTCACTGCCACTTTCCTGTCGGAATCCTCATGAACGATCTCTGCGTTCGCCATCAATAAAGTACAGCATTTCGACAGATCAGTGGTCACGCGGACTGCTGCATATCATGATGACGGCTGACCACTCAATGGCTTGCAGCCTCCTTTTCCGTCACTTCTATCAAGATGACCTAACGAGCGTATGACAAACTCGAACGAGCACTATGCCGGTAAGTGGGTTTTCAACTTAGACCACTGCATGGCTGTTCCAATTAAATCCCTGTTCTAATTAGTCTATGGCGGTTTTGACCGCTGTCATCATGCCGTCGTCTCGTTGCGTACCTTTCACGGCATCAGAAGACTTTGTTTCATGAGATATTACAAGTCCATCGGCAACCCCTTCCATGCCTTGTTCATCCGGATGCATTTTTGCATTTACTATCTACGTAAGATAGTTCATCTAGTGGGTTGCTTCTTTGGGTCACTCAATGATTCGAGTCTTTCCCTTCTGAACCTTCCTATATATCTTGCGACTCTCTATTTGTAATCATTAACAAAGGAGTCAAAAATCAAAGGGAACGGATTTGCGGCTGCCGGTGGGTGGTACTAGGAGTTCTTTCAACACAATTTAAGAGAGCACCAACATCAGCGCATTGATAACACTGAGGCAAAGGAATTATGCATGGAACGAGCTGCTGACCATTTAGGTTGGGCCCGCAGCCCGGGGTTTTTGCAAGCCCAAGTATGGGCATCCACACCACCGTCATATGACTGGAGGTTCTCTCCCACTGCCTAGGACCTGAATTTCCAAGCTTTGGCCCCATCGCATAGACTGTGGATATGGATGAACCTTGGATTGATAACTGCGTTCCATGTTCCTGTCCCCTTTCCTAGGAAGGTGGAATGGCTGCACCATGGTCATGGCTGTGCATGGTAGCTGGAATTGAGCTTGCTCATCCCCTATCAGCCCCTACGGTCGAGCGTGGAGCAGAGAACGACGGGTTTGCAACATCCTAAACATGGAGATTCTATCTGTACTACTTCTTTGCATTGGCCACATGGAAACGACATTGACATAGAGGTGCATAGTAAAACTCCCTCTGGCAAAACTGATGTACCACATGTACACGCAAAGGCTCTGCTTGCCCCTCTTGCCTTTATTCCCCTTTTCTCCCAGCCAGAAAGTTGGGCGCCAATGCATCCAGGCCTGTCCAGCAGGGCCCATTAGTGTAACGTCGTTGACATGGGAAGTGGGTAAAACAAGCTTTCAAAAAACAAATTCATCATCTGAAATACAAGAAAAAAATATGTTTGTTCTGGAAGGCTTTGAGGGCTTTACTGGTTATAAAGGCTTCACTGGTTATGAATGGTGCCATGCAGAGACTTCTGGTTTCTAGCAATTAACTGGCAATAGTGGACTCAGCCATGACTGAAATGCCGATTTTTGAGCACCCTGGCCTGTCTCCCTTATCTGGCAGTCCCTTTAGAATGGGCAGCGCATGAGACCTACAAGCAGAATGATAGAGCAAACAATGCAACTAACAGGATTACAGCTCGATATCCATTTTGGTGAAAAAGAAATGTAAAGAAAACGCCCCCTCCCCCCCCCATCCACTCCTCCCCTGTCAATCTGAGAAACAATGCCCAGACTGGGTGCACAGGTCCCAGGACAATTTACGTACCATTTATTTTGAAATATCCCAAACAAGTAAATAATAATCAAGCTTGCCCTTCATCCTGCAGCAATGCCCCCCCCCCCCCCCCCCCCCCCCCCTTCACCCATTTCACTCATAATTACCAAGCTATACTAACATGATGCAAGCAGTCAGCAGTTCATGAACTTCTGCCCACTGCACCGGTCCAGCACATTACGGTGTATTGCTACACATTACCATCATTCCTAGGCTAGGAAGGAAATGGACGCCAATCATCTACTGGCAACTCATATCATGCCCATAATTCAATGACGTAACACCCCTGGGACCTGATATAAAAGGCTGGGCCGCATCGGCGTCCAAGCATAAATATCTGAAGAACATCACAGAGGTGGCCTTGCCATCTGTTCCCCCTGCTCCTCTTCAGGAACCGGTAACTCCATCTCTTGAGGAAGCGGCTCCTTCCTCTCTTCAGGAAGCGGCAACGGCGCTGTCGACTGCTCTTCCCCCTCGAGGTGCACATCGTCCAGATCAATGAGGTCGAGGCCTTTGTCGGCTGAGACTTTGGGGGCCACTGGTACGAATTTCGGCACCTCGGCTGCTTGTTCCACCCCCTTGGCCCTGCTGCTCTTCACCAGGCCTCCCTCATCTTCGTCCTCCTCGCCATCTCCATAGAGCGTGAAGTTTGAACCAGCTGCTGCTGCCTCGGGTGGCATTTGGGTAGGAGAGGATACTCCTACAAACGAGGGGGGGGCCAGACATCCGGTCAGACATAAAATGCACAACTAATTATAAATTGATCGTGAGAGCAAGCAGAGCACGGAAGGAATATGCTGATGCTGATGCATATGCTGATGATTATTAGTATTAGGTAAAAAACCAAAATGGAGCATCGAGCACGTCTCACCTCGTAACGGTGGCTCGATCGGCCGTTGCAGCAAGCCCACTGCAGGTGGGGCCGTCACGTCGCCTTGCACTGCTTTTGCCAGGTGCTCATCGTATTTGCACACTGCAGCCTGCAGCGCCTCATGGTGCACGAGTGCTGACGCCAGCTGCGTCTCATCCACCAGGCTGTTGATGATGTCCTCCAGCTTACTGCAGGGACAAAGTTGGAACACGTTTTTTGGCCATACATGAGAAGAAGGCATCGTGAAGCATGGCCTGTCACTTGGACGGCTCATGTACCGAATCTCATCGGCCATTTCCCACCTATTTTTTTAATTGCCCTTTTTTGGTTTTTCCCCCCCCCTCAGCCCAACAATTTGAAAGCGGGGGCAAAAGGTGGTGATCCAGCCACACATTGGCCACGGCAGCTTGGCGACACGGCTCAATACCAGGGCACAGTTACTGGTTTAAGATGGTCTGAAGGGATGCCGGTGCCCAAGCTTCAACGGTTGATTTCCACCATCGGATGGTGGATGGAGCAAGGGATGGCAACATTCAAACGTTCAGATTCAAACGCTCTCACCTCCGCAGCTTGATGCACTGCTCTGCGAGCTCAGCCACAAACAGCTCTTGCGGATCCGCTTCAGAGGCCAGCAGCTCGTTCATGAGCAATGTTGTGTTGGAGATGACCTGGACAAGAGGCACACAAGTCATTTCCGCCGACTGGCTATATGAATCCCTAAACCCTTAACCCCGAACATACTTAAATTCCATACCCAATATGTCCTGGGTTGACTGGCACAGGAATAGCTGATTTGGCAGCGACAGGCTCGTGAGTCGAGACTTGAGAGCAGTCTCACAGGGTGTTGTCAGAACACAGGGTAGAAAACACTCTTTAGGGTGCTTGAGCTCTGAGATTTTGGGTGCTTGAGGTGCTATTCAGCTTCAGCCCAGCCTGCAAACGGTAGGGCTTCGTACTGCAAGCCCTGCTGCTTGGGCCAGAGTACATAACCCGATCAGGGTTTGGTTCTAATTGGCCCAGTTGTTGCCATCTGGAACCCCCCAGAGGTGGTCTGGAGCGCATAAAATAGACATGCAGCGGAAAGGCTTCTGTTCCAGTGAGGCCGTCTCCGTCAACTCAACTCCGACATACCTGCATCGCCTCAAAGAAATTGTCTGGGAGGACAGGGCCAGGATCTACCCTGTCTTCCCAGGCATCGGGCGGCGGAGTCACAGGGACCGCCAGCACAGCCGGGGGAGCATGCTGGAGCCCTGCAACCTCAGCCTGTGGGTGCCGTTCCTGCTGCAACCCTTGTTGTTGCCCCTGTTGTTGCTGTTGTTGCTGCTGCGGCTGACCAACCTGCTGGACCAAGATTGCCGATGCTGCCTGTGCCGCTGCAGGAGAGAAAATGAAAATGTCAAGGCATTGAACCCAACCAGGAGCTGGTCAGCGGTCCATTCCTGCTTTAATTCCGCGCCGTAAACCTAAAGCATGCCTTCAGAGAAATCTTGTACTCTTCCTTATTATTTTTTATATTTTTGTCCACCGGTACCGGTATTTTAATTTGTAAAAAAAAATGAAAGGAGGAAGGTTTGGCAGCTCGTGCTTGAGGATGACCAATTCCCTTTCTACTCACTTGATTCTCTCACGGCCTGCTCCTCCAGGTCCATCTCAGCCATGGCTGCCCGCACCGCTTGCTGATCCTCTGCGCTCATCCCGGCAAAAGGGTCTACCTCAGGCTGCTGCAGCTGCTGCTGAGCCTCAGGCTCTAGCGGTCTAAGGTATCCCCCATGGGCCTGTACTGATTGGCTGCGGACAGATCCGGGAGGCGGCACGGGAACAGGCGGCGGGTTGAGGATCGGTGGCTGCTCATCCGGCCCGCGCACTGGAAAATCAATGCCATGTTCCTGAAGGCATTTCCGGTAAAGGGATGTGATTTACTGACAGGCAGATCACTTTGTTACATTCAAATATTGCGATGAAAGTCATGCTGTTCAACAGAGTTCAACACCTCTGCTGTTCTAGGTGAAAGAACCTCACCAGTAGAAGCTCATAAGCTTCCCTGAACTCTGGGGGGGGCAGCACCTTGGCATAGTCCTCAGACATGGAGAGAATCTTGTCGCGGACTTCGGCATCAATCTGTATGTGTACGACAACAAGAATGATGTTTGAATTGTCGTCCAAAAGCTGTCCAGGATATCATATGCGATGTTAGCATCTGGTAGCCAGCACGGTATCTCACCCTCCCGACGCTCATGTCTGCAGCCATCTTCATGAGGTCCAGCCAAAGGTCGGAGTGAGCGAGGACGGCGTAAATTGCAGGGTAGCAGTTCTTCACGCAAGTTTCCAGGATCTGGGAGACATGCGCGACGGGTGGGATGAAAGCTGACATGGATTCCCCATGCATGTATGACCCATGCAACCATGCAGTTATCAGCCACATGACAGTAAGAAACATGCAATTCTTCTTGGAAATTTACGAAAAGAGTGGCCCCATGTATCTAGGCATGATCACAATTCGCACTGTAAGAGACAACATCTGGCTTTTTGCACTGTTTCTTGAGATGCACCTCCGCAGAGCCTTGCATAGTTTGTCGTACATAATACTGGCATGGGAGCAATGATACAGTTATATTTTCAGACCGACTTCGTAACGTAGGTGAGCCGATACCTCGGAAGGTCCGACCATTGTCCAACCCGTCCTCATCCCACCTTGGGTCAGTATTCTGATTCACAGAGTTAACAGTGTCTACAATTGACATGTTGACTCCCCAGTCCGGTGCAATGAGGTCATCTCCCGTTCCTCTCGCAACAAGTTCTGCTATTTGCTTGTCATCGTCATCGTCGCCCAGTGTCCATAGCTTGTCTGCAGCTTCTGAAAATCTGTCACGCAACTGTTGAAACATGGTGTGGTATGTAATTAGCTATCGATAGACCGGTAGGTCGAACCTCCCCTGGGGAGGTTCTACGTTGGGTTTCGAGGTGTTGCATGGTAAAAGTGGGACGGATACGGGCAGTGTGGGGGGGGCACGAGTGGGCAAGTGAGGTGGCAAGAGATGAAAGGGATGAATCAGGCAAATTGTTAAAGCAATCGAGCCCATGTAATCTTGAAATGAGTAACCTGCCCCCCGGTGTGAAGCCATTGACCAAGCGATATCTCGCATTGCCCCAAGGCCAAGGCAATGGCATCGACACGTTCACATTAAACGAACAGGACTTGTCTTTCGGGGAGCCCTTCAGGTACGTCGATTAAGTTGGCAAGGATATCATTTCTTGTTAGAGCTGTCCTCACCTGTCATGCTCGTAGGTTTGGGGCCCAACTGTCATTCTCAAGGAAGGCTCCAGACACAGGTAGTCAAGAGACAGTCTAAGCCATGCAGAGAGCTGCTGATAAAAATACATGCAGTGTAACCAGTTGGCCACCGATCATCTCAAAACCCTTACGAGGCGGGTGGCCTGCCTGCATTCGGTACCGGCACTGAAGTGGCACGTTGGCATGCAGGTCCCGAGTGGCTTCCAATCACTTACCTGGACCCTGCTCGGCTTTGGTTGCCATTGCAACAGCTAAAACAATCCTCTGGTCAGCAGCAACAGACCCAGCAACAGAATGCCGTGAAGGTACCATTTTGGGCACATCAAGCCCCGCAGGATTTTCCTGGCTGCCAGCAGTCACTTTCTTCCTTTCCAGACCTCATCATCATGACGTTGACATCTCATTACACAGGCCACTGTTGTGAGCCATGCTCGGGTGAATGGCCTTGAGGGCCTGCCACCACCATCTCACGTCACCATCAGCAAAGGCCTAGGCCGCAGCACATCAGGTGGGCACCAATAATTCTGTCACCACCTTGACATCCTTGTTAGTCACAGGGTTTAGGTCAGAGGTCCGAGGACGGCCGCAATCAGGGTCTCCCCACAGGGCTGCACCACGTACTTCAGTCAATTCAGTATTTCAGTCAATTAACCACCATCAGGTGGGCACCAATATTTCTGTCACCACCTTGACATGCGCTATGCAGCCACTACTGGGGATCAAAGCATTACCGGCCTATGGCTGGTAGCCCAAGCAGCAGGTCTTACTGCATCAAGCTCCCACGGACGTAGGACATGATATGCTAAATTAGAGCTGAAGTGCGCTTAAAGAAACACTGGAGGGCACCCGTGCATGATCGTACCCCCTAGTCCCACCAAGCAAACGCAAACACGAATCCCTTACCCAAACACACTCACCCTTCTGCAAGGTGTGGTTCCTCCGGGCAAGGTGGCCGGCGTGGCAGTGCGTGAGTACGGCACAGTCGTCCCTGTCGGTTCTGATGGCTCTTACATGGTTTACGAGAGGCTGGACTATGCCGAGGCCAAGAGGCGGGCGCCCGAGGCAGCGGCGGCCATGAAACGCATGCGGGCGTTTGCGGACATCACTCACTTTGGGTCCAGGGGGACTAACGGCCCGCAGACAGGCAGGCCAGTGGAGGTGAGAGGTGTGGCTGCACCTCATGGACATAATACAAAATAAAATAATGAAAACAAGGATGGGACACACAGTCTCATGCTTGCGAGCCCGACCCACATGGCCCAGTTTGGGCAGACTTGCCAGATGCCCGGACATTGGTATCATTGACATAGCAAGCGGCCACTGCTGCCTGACAGGGTGTGCCCTCTGCCGGCATGGTAACATCCGGGCCGGCTTTTACAATGGGCGGCCGCGTCAAGGCTGTGCTGCCGGGCCAAGCGCTGGTCGCACCCGGGACAGAGGACTTGCCCGGGCCAGGGTCATATAACCTCACCGAGACCACGCTCGCTGGGCCTGCCTTCACGCTGAGGGGCAGGTCGAGGGAGAAGGTTCTGGAGCATGTTCCCGGTCCTGGAGCGTATGAGGGGACGGCTGGGGGAAGGCGAGTGTTGGGTCATCAGCTAGGCAGCACGAGAGGTGCAGAAAAGGGCACTGCTGAGTGGGGGTACCTGCATTGATGGGTTCTTAGAATGCTCCGAACCCTGAACCCTAGATACAAAAAGGAATAACAGCATACAGCAGGGCTGCACTTGCCGGCCGTCCCTTGTGGCATCCTTGTGGCACTTACTGGCATCCTTGTGACATCCTTAATGGCATCCTTGTGGCATCCTTGTAGTATCCTTGTGGCATCCCAGTGACATCCTTGTGGCATCCCTGTGACATTTATCCCAGTGGTACTCCTGCGGCTGCTCCCTGGCACTGTGTGCTGCAGCCTTGGCGGTGGGCCCGCTTTCACCATCTGTTCCAAAGCTCAAGACCGAGTGGAGGATCTGCCAGGGCCTGGGGAATACAACCTCAGGAGTGACAGCAGGACAGGTGCGTGACGCTTTGAAACCAGGTGCAGCCTGATCTCATCCACCTGCTCCGATACCTGCGCCACTCTTTCTCTCTGCTTGCAATCTGTGCCACTGTTTATTTTGGGGTGATTCAGCTACATTTCAGCTACATCATGGATTGTGGTCATAGAGGCATGGTGCAGGCTGAGGATGGTTTAGGTTAGGTCCCCATCGGCCCTGTTGTGGCCGCCTGGTGGCCTGCCAAAGGTGGTCTGGCCCGCACTGGAATCTGCACTGGTGTCTGTGACCCGACCTTGGAACCCTCACCCAGGTCCGGCATGGACCAGGATGGGCAGGCTCAAGGGTGGTTGCCTGGTGGACGCCTGAAGGTGGTCAGTTGCACACTAAACTAATCAAATAGACTATACCGGCAGAATAACTAAATAAGCAATACAATTGCCCTCCAACCAGGTCCGGCAATCACCATGATGGGCCGACCGAGACCGGCCGCAATAGACGTTCTTCCGGGTCCTTCTGACTACCAGAAGGCAGCTCCGGCAGGCTGGGACAGGCCCGCCTTCACCATCCAGGGCAGGTGTGTGTGGGGGGGAGGGGAAGACGCGTTCAGCAGTGGAGGGTGGTGCTGCCCTGCAAGGATCTGGTCAAAGATCTCAGAAACCTGTATGGCAAAAGGCTGACCAGAGCTGACAACAGCCCCTGGGTTTCCCCCCCAGTCTGCTCTGCCTGACCCTGACTCGAAAAAGGCTGTGAGAGGTTGCTTCAACTTTGCAGCAACAACAGCAACAACAGGCTGATTTGAGCTGATCTGAGCTGATTGCATCACACCCTGTCAGGCACGATGCGCGGCCCAAGGCGGGTCCAGCTCCCGGCGAGTACGAGGTTACAGAGGCGTGGCGGAGTGGCGCTGCCTTCAGCCTCACCGGCAGGCCTCAGGTGACCCCTAGCGCATGGCTGTTGTAGCGTTCTTACCAGTTAGGCCAAAGGATGCAGATGTCGTGAACGTCCAAGGTTTTTAGGGTCATAACAGCGGGATGCCGGGAGGCTTTCAGGAGCACGTCGCAACGACCTCTTGCTCCCGGGGGCCAACGTAACCCCAGCCTCAGAGCACTGCACTGATCCATTTGTGCCATGCACTTCCATTTGTGCTATATATCCATTTGTGCCATGCACCTCCATTTGTGCTATATATCCATTTGTGCCATGCACCTCCATTTGTGCTATACCGGTATATCCATTTGTGCCATACACCTCTGCGTCACTGAGGATAGAGAGAGAGGGGTGCAAGAAGAGGTGCCACCTGTTTCATGTCGATCCCCGCCCCTGTGCTCTCCCATCACCCCTATGAGCCACTGTGCCGTCCAAGGGGTATCCCTCCTGCAGCCCAGCTCTTCCTGGCCTTCCTGCTGATCCTCTAATGCATACCATTGTCAGGTCCGTGCACCTGAGGACTCCCCCGGGCCAGGCACCTACCACTTGGGCAGGCCAGCTGCACCTGCCGCACCTGCGTACACCATCGGCACTCTGCCTCTGGAGCCATTTGACCCAGGCTCTCCCGGTCCTGGGGAATACCACAGGTAAGCAGCTGCAGAGCAACACCAAGAGACAGTCTCTCATCCTCACGGCTTCCTCACAGCTTCCTGTCCCCCTGGCCTCCTCTTGACCTGGGCAAAATACCGACCTGGGCAAAATACCGCAAAGCACGAACCAGTGCTCCTCAAAACCGAGAATGCAGGGTCGCAAGAAATGCAAACACTCTTTCCCGGCTATAAACAATCACCTGTCCTCTCTAGCTCACATAGGACCGCTTCCATGCCCGACTTCTCTCCAGGGTCATTGTAGGGTGCTTCAGCTAGTACACTTCAGCTACAAACCGGCATTTGGCTAGCAAGGGGGGGTGCAGCAAGGTGCCCCGCTGCCTGGGCCACCTGCTGAAGGCCAATCAAGTTTTGGTCCCCATCGGCGCTGTGGTGGCCGCCCAGCAGCCCCCCAAAGGTGGTATTGCATGCATTGAACGAACACCGCACCTGCCCCCCGCACCGCACTCCACCATGCAGGCCCTTGGATGTATCAGCCCCCGCCTTCACCATGCGCCACAAGCCAGCACCTGTCAGGTCGGAGTTGGAAGAGGTGCCTGGTCCCGGAGCCTACAACACCAACATGGATGCACCAGGCAGCCCGTCAGCTCCCGCTTACACTTTCAGAGCTCGTGTGGCTGAGCCCACTGGGGGTGGTGTGGCGGAGGGTCCTGGGCCAGGTGCTTACGAGGCGCCCGGCTTGGAGGCTGGCCCGGCTTACACGATCGCGTCGCGCCCGGCTCAAGGTGATCATGGGATGACGCACAATTCCAATTATGGCATGTATGCAGATGGATGGGGCATCTCTTTCCCTGGCTTTGCCTCTGCTGACCTCCATTCTTGAAAAATGCATTGATTGGGCCTCTGTCAGGGTGCTGCACTTCAGGCAGCAATTGCTCTCTGATGAGTGATGATGCCAACCTCCTGTCCTTTTCTATAAAGACTGATCTACTATCCATAGGTAACAAATAAAGCATCTTAACAAACTATGGTTCTGCTCCCCACTCCTTGCAGGCCAGCTGCCCGCCTCCCCAGGCCCTGCTGACTACCTGTTACTGACCCATGACAACGGGCCTGCCTTCACGATGGGCATGCGCCCCCTGGCAAGTAGCGGGGCACCTGTCCCTCTCTGGTGCAGTACGCACAGCCCAGTAGCAGGAGGTTAGCCTGCATTCTCACGATGGGCATGCGCCCCCTTGCAAGTAGCGGGGCACCTGTCCCTCTAGTTCTAAATCTAGAACTAGTCAAATAAGCTTGTTTGTATGTTATATATTTAAATTAAATTAAGAAAAACGGAATCTTCTGGTGCAATACGCAGAGCCCGGTAGCGGGAGGTTAGCCTGCCTTCTCACCAGACACAATGTCAGCTCACACCGCATGATTCTGCATGTGCTGCTGCTGCTTGCGCTTTCTATATTTCGATGACCTATATTTCGACGCCCAGTGGGGTTATCTCCCGCCCCTCTCAGTGGCCTGCTTTTCAGCAGGGGTGTGAGGGTGACCTGTTAGCCCTGTCGGCTCATCTTCCACCCCTCTCACTGGCTTGCTGTTGAGCAGGAGCGTGAGGATGATCTGCCTGCACCCGGAGAGTACGAGATCTCCCGGGACAGCTGGCGCCAGGGCCCCGCGTACAGCATGAGGGCACTGCCGCCTGCAGCCCCAATGGATCGGCCCGGAAGTCCAGGTTGTGTCCTATTCTCAGCATGGCACATGACATGCGTCACAATAGTCGCCTCGTGTCTTGGAGCACGCACTACTTACCACCGACACACATTGCTTTCCTAAGCTCTAATCTCATATACATCAGAATCGTGTCATTTCATCTCTGGTGGGTACCCTTGGCCTGTGCCTCTCATGCATCTTGCACATCTTGACCTTCTTGTGCGTTCTCTCATAGCGGCAACGAATACACCCACCCACATGGGGTATCTCTTGGCCTGTAGTCCATGTTCATGTTGCTCATCATGTGACCCTTCTTGCAGCAGCTACTGGCACACCCTCCTGGATGGGGTCTCCCTTGGCCTGTAGTCCCGTTCATGTTCATGTTGTTCATCCTGTGCTCCTTATTGCCGTAGCTATTTGTACACCCTCCTAGTTGGGGGCTCCCTTGGCCTGTAGTCCCGTTCATCTTGTACACCCTCTCAAAGCAGCTTCCTGCACACCCTTATCAGGACCTGGAGAGTACTGCATTAAGCCGGGCCCTCGGGGACCTGCCTTCTCTATGCCTGGGAAGGCAGTGGAGGTGATAGAGGACCTGCCTGGGCCTGCAGACTACGAGCTGCCCTCAGGGCTGGAGCGCGGCCCGGCCTTCAGCATCCAGGGCAGGTATCAAGAGAAGGCCGCGCCGCCTTCGCCGGGACCAGGTGAGATGTGCCATGTGCTCTTGCATGCAACAGCGGCATGCCCAATAGCTCCTTTCAGAGCGGCTATGGTATTCTTCAGCATCCAGGGTAGGTATCAAGAGAAAGCCGCGCCGCCTCCCACAGGATCAGGTGAAATGTGCCCATGCGTGCAACAATGGCAGGCCCATGATCCTTTTAAGTGAAATGCTATCCTTCAGCATATAGGGCAGGTATCAAGAGAAAGCCCGCTTTCCATGAGACCAGGTGTGACCGATTGTGAGAGATACACTGTGCTTATTTCAGGGTGTTTCAGCTACATAGCTACTGTACATGTCAGCTACAATCCAGCTAACATTCGGCAGGTCTTGGTGCTGCTAACCTGTTGCTTACGCCACTGGCAGTGAGCCAGTGAAGGTTTAGGGCAAATGTGCCCACCCGACTGCCCCCCAAATTTGTTCTTGTTTGCACTGAAATTAAGGGTGGATGTGCCACATGCCCATGTGTGCAACAGTGGCAGACACATGCTCCTCTCAGAACCCTCCTGAACGCACTGAGCCTGGAGGATGATCCACGCCGGCATTTTGTAGATTTGATTTGCCATCCCTTGGGTATCAATTAAGCATTTCTGTGAACCGTATATTGTCCCCTCAGGCCAGAATTTACGACCCAAACTATCTATTTCCTCCTGAATGCCTGTGCGGACGATTGATAACTAGTATTGAAATGTGTTCCAAACCTCAGACAAAGTTAACTATGAGGGAAGTTCATCCACTGTATGTAACATTTTAGTATTCCCCCTTCAGCGTCATGGTTCCATGCAGGGTCTACAGAGCCTGGGGCCGCTTCTTCCCTCACCCCCCTTGCCCCCATCCGCACGGCAGGTGACTACCACCGCCTGCAAGCCGCTGGCCACGAGGCCCCGGCTTTCACCATGCGTGATCGACAAGCGCCCCAGGACACGGGATCCCCCGTTGGCCCCGGGCAGTACAACCCGGAGAAGGTCCTCTCCTCTGCACCGGCCTACACCATGCGGGCTAAGACAGCAGCTGAGGACGTGCAGGGAGGGGAGTACCCAGGTGCGATACAGCTGGGAGGGCTGCTCCTTCTTAGGACTAGTGGAGGCTGACTTACGCCCTGTTCCCCAATTCCAACTGGAAGTAGCCCAGCAGCCTTGTCCTGACTGCTCAGCCGGAGGTCAGGTAGTATAACACTCCGTGTGGATGTATGGTATTTCTATTCCGCTGTATAGGGCCCGCCTTACTCTATACTGCCTGTGCCTCCGTAAAGAGATTCTGATGTTCTGTACTTACACAGTCCTTACAGAGTAAATCCGTACCTCAGTACTACAGAATGTACAAGCTCAGATATACTGCAGCAGTAGGAACGCTACAGGTAGAGTGTAACAGCCTCCTGATGCCTTCCAGCCTGGGTATCACGCCCCATCGGTGTGCCCCTCTTTTTCCCGCTCAGGGCCCGGAGCCTATACCGAAACCCATCCCATCCGCGGTCCTGCTTGGACAATGCGAGTGCAGACGCGCCCCGCGACGGAGCCGGGTGCGGACAGTCCTGGGCCTGCCCATTATGGGACGGCCTCCTCTGTGCCCGAGGGGCCTGCCTTCACTATGAGAGGGAAGATCAAGGACGTGGTGGAAGAGGTGGGTGGCACCATGTGAGGGACTGAGGGGCAAGGAAGGATGGGCTGGCAGCTTCAATGCGGGGAAAGAAATTTGCGCATTCATGACGGGTGCATGACATTGCTGCCATGGTCTCTCCTTAACCCTTAACTCTTAACCCTAAACCCTTATACCCTTTACCCTCAGCAACGTGACGAATGCATGGCGTTGTTATCTTAGTTGGTATTTCCTAAACCCTTAACCCTATGCCACATTCATGACGGGTGCATGGCATAGCTGCCTTGGTCTCTCCCAAACCCTTAACTCTTAACCCAAAACCCTTGTACCCTTAACCCTCAGCAACGTACATGACGAATGCATGGCGTTGTTATCTTAGTTGGTATTTCCTAAACCCTTAACCCTATGCCACATTCATGACGGGTGCATGGCATAGCTGCCTTGGTCTCTCCCAAACCCTTAACTCTTAACCCTAAACCCTTGTACCCTTAACCCTCAGCAACGTACATGACGAATGCATGGCGTTGTTATCTTAGTTGGTATTTCCTAAACCCTTAACCCTATGCCACATTCATGACGGGTGCATGGCATAGCTGCCTTGGTCTCTCCCAAACCCTTAACTCTTAACCCTAAACCCTTGTACCCTTAACCCTCAGCAACGTACATGACGAATGCATGACGTTGTTATCTTGGTATTTCCTAAACCCTTAACCCTATGCCACATTCATGACGGGTACATGGCATTGCTGCCTTGGTCTCTCCCAAACCCTTAACTCTTAATCCTAAGCAACATACATGACGAATGCATGGCATTGTTATCTTGGTCTCTCCTTGGTTAAACCATAACCGGTGGACATGTGCATTATTGGTGCATGGCAGTTGCCTTGGCCTCTCCTAACTCCTAGACCCTAACTACATACAGGGCCAGGGAATACCAATTTTGCCTTGGCCTAGTGGATGGGTGACCCTCTGCATTTGCCATGCAATCAACACCCATGCAATCAATGGCCATGCAATCAGCGACCATGCAATCAACGGCCATGCAAACTCTGGTTTGTGGGTCAAAGCTGCCTGCATCAAGCGATGTGCAGCACACTTGCCCGTGCTGAGAGATGCATGCCACCAGGATAACCCGTCGGAATCAAACCCAGAGGGTGCCTTCAGGGCCTGCGTTCGTTTGTGTGACGGCCTGACCTATTTTTCTGCCTTGCTTGGGAGCAGGGAGCGCCAGGTCCCGGCGACTACGCTGGAGTGGCGCAGCGCTCCGGCCCTGTCTATACCATGCGCAGCCGGCCCAAGGACCCTGATCCGCCCCCTTCACCTGGGCCGGGAGACTACCACGACAACAGGGTGGAGCGAGGTCCAGCCTTCAGCATGGCAGGGAGGTGCGGAGACAGGGCCTTGGCAGCCACTGGCTTCTCAGTCCTGAGTATACTGATGCCCTAGCTTACTGGCCATACCTTCACACTCGACCTTTCATTTATATTGCGTTTAACCCTGTGATCTGTCTCAATCCTGTCGCTGAGCTGCCCCCCCCCTGCATTACTCTTTACTTCTGTAGGCACGAGGAGTGTGACGTGACCGGTGAGGACGTATGCATCGACCCGGATATTCCAGGCCCCGGGATCTACGGTAATCCCAACATGCCGGGCAAGGATCAGATCGGGCAGAGCGGCCTGGCCTATACCATGCGACCCAAGCTGCCCATCAAGGACGCCGTGCTGCCCGGGTCGGATGGGCCTGGACCAGGTGTGCTAAGCAAGGAAGCTTATTCTAATAATGCTGTCACTGGGGATCGCGAGGGAGAACGGTTGGGTTTTAGGAATCGGGAGAACATCTGACAGCGACTTCACTTTTGTTCAAGTTCTCTCCCGCCCGTTACTTCCTTCTGGTTGGATGGGTGAAGGTGTGAGTGCTCATTGATCACTATGCCCCTGAACCCCTTGTAAACAGGTGCTGGAGGCATAGGAGGCGGCGGCCCAAGTAGCCCCACTGGGCCTGCTTACACCTTAGGAGGCAGGCTTGCTCAGCCCTCATACAAGTTGAAGGTGCGACACACCTCTGCAGGCCCTCCACACCTGCATCATTTCTTTCCGTCACACAGGGGTGGGGTTAGGAGGTTGAGAGGAGGGCAGGCATGACCTGTCCCTCCCTCCCAAGTAGCTCCACTACAGGCCCTCCACACCTGCATCCTTTTCTTTACGTGACACAGGGGGGGGGAGGTTGAGAGGAAGGCAGACATGACCTGTCCCCCCCCTCCCAAGTAGCCCCACCACAGGCCCTCCACACCTGCATCCTTTTACTTCCGTGACACAGAGGGGGTGGGGAAGTTATCTGCCTGCCACTGTGCTGCGTTATCCCCCGCCCCTGCTGCTGCTGCTAGTTCAGCTAGCTCAATGCATGCACCTGCGCAGGATGGCCCCGCCCCGGGTCACTATGGTAGCCCAGGGCCTGCCATGGGCGAGGGCGGGCCTGCCTTTACCCTGCTGGGGCGAGTGGAGCCTCCCAAGAAGTCCAACGAGGATGGCCCCGCCCCGGGGGAGTACGGCATCCCAGGGGACACCGGACCCGATGGGCCTGCCTTCAGCCTCGGTGGAAAGCGCAGGGACGTGAACGCGCCTGGCCACAAGGCGCTGGAACCTGGGCCTGGGCAGCACCAGGCCCTGAGCCCTGGGCCAGATGGGCCGGCGTTCAGCATGGGGAAGCGGTTCAAAAAGGGCCGACGGGCGACGGTGGCCAATCGCAACAGTGAGTAACATGCGATATGGCTGATTTTTTCCTTGTTTGTGGTTCTGATCTGTTTGACGCTGTCAATGTTCCTCTGCGATGTTCCCAAGAAAGGCTGCCATGGAGTTGAGACTCCTTGACTGGCGTTTTGATGTGATGTTGCGATTTGACTCGCTTGACCCCCCCGCTGCTGCTGCTGCTGCTTGCCCCCTCAGTGCCTGAGCCTGGGCAGTACTTCCAGCCCATGGGGCCCTCAGGTCCAGCCCACACCTTCCCAAGCAGCAAGCGGGGAGCCGGCACGGGAGCAAGACGTGACGCCGCCGACGAGCCGGGCCCGGCCGACCATCAAGACGTCTCAGACCAGCACAGCAGCCCTGCATGGACGCTGCCGGTGCGCCGCGAGCCCCCCCGCCCATCTGACAGCCCGGGCCCAGGTGAAGGGAGGGTTGAGGATGTCACCCAAGACATCTCCCTATGAATTTTGAAATGTCAGATCGGAGGCTTGCCAGGCCACCTTTGGGTGCCCGCTGTGTGGCCAGCCGGCCACCACTGGGCTGATGGGGACCAAGCTTTGACCGGCCTGCGACTGATGGCCCAAGTTGAAGGGTTTGCTGCAACAGGGCCCCTCAACTGCAGGCCATGATGTAGTTGCGTTGCTACTGATGCCGCTATGACTGAATGAAGTGCATCCCCGACCTCATCGGAACGCAGGCGAGTATAATGACGCGCAGTCCTTCCCCCGGCCTCTTGGCAGCACCGTGTCATCGTTCCTAGGGCGGCCCCGTGTCGAGTACATTGCAACGTCGTTTGGGTGAGAGCTGCAGCTGATGAGGGGCAAGGGGAAATTTCGGGCCCAGCCATGCAATGCTACGATCATGCTGCCTGGTGGCATAATGCACAATTTGCACACTGGTATTGTTTCCATCTTTTGTGGCAACCCAACGCATGAATAACACTGGATTTGGCGGTGGGTTCACTGCAACATTTACGGTCGTTTCGGTACCCTTGTGCTCATCTCCAGCCAACTCCCAACCAGCAAGCAACGAATTTCCTCCGCTCCCCTTGCCCTGCTGCCAGATATGCTGACTTGTACGGTCGCCACGATGGCTCCACTCCCAGCCACATGCGTCGGGTGACGTTTGAGGGCAGCACACGCTTCAGAGACTCCCAAGAGGTGACCGCAAGGAGCGGAGTTGCCGGAGCAGGTGCGATTGAAAAAATAAGTTTTCTTGCAACCTAGTTTGTTGGACCACCTCGGAGCATACCCAAGATGCAAGGTCCAAGATCAGGGATCTATTTAACGGATCTAAAGGCCATGTTCAGGATCAAGGATCTATGCACGGGATGTTCAGCTGCGGGGATGCAGACAAGTGTCCGCTGGCATTCATGGTGCGTGACAGGCCTGCCCCAACCTGAATGGACATGGCTTCCCCTGACTGACGCATTGTGCAGGTGAGGACGTCCAGCAGCTTCCAGACCAGGCGCGTGCTGGAGGGCGGCGGGCACACAGCGCCCCGCGTCGCGCTGCCGAGCAGCAGGCCGAGGGCACCAGGAGGGCAGGCGGCAACCGGGCGGTGCAAGCAGTGGCTGCGGCGGCTGATGAGGCGGCGCGGCGCCTGTCCGCTGTCAGAATCAGCAGAGCTCCTGCAGCCAGAGCCCAGGGGCCACCGCCGCCGCCGCTTCAGCCCAGGCAGGCTGTTGCCGCAGCGAGGCTGGGAGTTGGGTCCAGGGCTGGAAACACATCGACCAACGGCAGGGGCAGCGCTGTGCGTTATCAAACCCACATCGGTGTCGGAGGCGGTGTTTATACGTTTGAGCTGCCTGCTGGCGTGGACACTGGGGCCAGGAGGCAGGGGCGAAACTTGCTCAGCGCGTACATGGGGGCTGCTGCCCCGGCTGCTGCTTCAGCGGGGGTGCCACGCCCCGGCGCCCGCCCAGCCTTGGTTGCAGTTCCGGTCAGGTCTAGAGAAGCTGCTGGGAGAGTTTCCTCTGCGCCTTGGTCGAGGGCACCGGTGGGCGCTGGTCAGGCGGAAGTGAGGGGACGCGGAATTGGTTTGGCTCCTGTGGCAGGCGGGCAGGGGGCTAGACGTGCCTTGTTGTATGCAAGTGCTCAGGCTACAGGTGCTCCCACTAGCAGGACAGCACTGGGCGGACAAGGATATGCGCATGGCGTTTCAGTCGTTTGAGAGCTGTTTCGTCGTAATGTGTGGAATCCTGCTGAAAGTGTGGAATCCATCCTCTTCAGGTATTTTGCATGTCAATGCGACATGCATATCTTGTCTTATGTGCTGGGAGTTCCTGTCCCTCTTGAAAACTACTAATTTCTTCGAACATCTTGTAATCAGCTGACGTCAAAAAAATATTTTGCGCCCGCCTAGTTCGTTTCTCGGCTTGCACCCAGCATGATGTCGCAAGGGACAGTTCCTAGCCACTTCCAAAGCCAGAAGAGGTTAAGCGATGCAAACGCTGGAAAGACTAGGGCTTCTCAGCGCAAGAAAGAGGAAGAGCCCAGGGATCCGGGTGCTGCTTCAAACACTGGTGAGAGCAGGCAAACAGCAATGAAATATCATACCTTCATAGCTTAGCTTCATTCTGGCAGGGGGGCATGGCCTTCAGATCTAATAACCTGCATAAACGAGTATCTTCTGTACGGTAACTCGCTGTTATTATTTGTGGAATGGGTTGAAACACGGGCGGGACCCTCTCATATTCAGCCATGCATGTCGTGCTGCTGATATCAGCATCTGTTGCTGTACCTTGTGGACAGAGGAGCACAGCCCTAGGGAGAGGTCATTGAGGGCATTTGATCTGTCATCGAAATACGGCCCTTGCTGTGGCATGACGCGGCTAGAAAGGTGAGCAGATGGACCAACAGATGCTTGATTTGACACAAGTGTTCATGCTGTTTGCGTGACACCGCTGGCCATGCCTGCGTTTTTCAGAAAAAGGTCAAACATGGCCCGAGTTTCAAGGCCAGTCGCTCGCAAATGCCAAACGTCTTATCAAGTTGACCCTTAATGTCGTGTGTGTCACGCCTTTTTCCGCCACAGGTGGCGACGTGCATCATCATTTGGCCTGGAGCCACCGTCTGAGATATTGACGTTCGTGGAGCAGCTAAATCCTGACCATCCCTCCAACCAGTGCCTCTGGCACAAGAGGATATAAACTGCATCAGTTACCGTCCTTCATTCCATGACTGATGGTCCTGATATTCCATCCATACTGTACTGGCAGTCCAGCAAATTTGAAGTATGACAATTGACACTTGATAGTTGCGTTCAGTCGTGTGTTCTGGGTTTGTATGCTAGCTGCTGGTATGTCAACACTCAACACTGCAACAGTCTGGTAGGGTGCCTGGCTACCTGCCAGGTTCCAGGTGACCTAGATGAAGTTCTCCCTGAAGGGAGACATCCACTGGCATTCGAACGGTGTACGGTAATTAACATGTAATTATTTGTGAAGACTTTGCTTGGTTTTGTGAATAAATTCAGACCAGCGGTGGCGTGAACGAAGGGATGCTGGCATGCTGCGGTCACTCAGCCAGACATTGCGCCATGCAGGGCTCCTGTGGCGGGGGACACTCAAGTATTCACACCGCGGTATGAACACGCATCATCGGCGCTTTTAGGGACGTCCACAGCGACCCGTACTCACTAGTATATTATTTCTTATACATGGCATCATCAATGAGGGGGTCATTGTGCCCTAATCAATCCACATCCGCCCTGGCGACCCGGAGGAGTCCGCTACTGACAAACAGCCGCCGTTGTGTCGTTCAGAGAAATCGCCCTACGCACGTACATGCTGCAGCAGAAGGAATAACTCAACGGGAATACGACGGAAAAGACTTCGCCATCGCCACAGGTATTATATTCGCGGCTTATCAGTTGACATGCCATCGAACGTAGGGTGTTTTTAATCACTTTCGACGCCATTCTGACAGCAACGTTGTGTACGATTCCTTGGGAATCATTCAAAACTGGATAGCCTCTGGCAGGCAGCCAGGCCCCTCTCGCAGGCAGCCAGGCCATCCTGCATGGCCGTTGCATGCACAGCCATGCACACGTATGATTGTCGTGCTGCCATAGTGCACTGTTCGTGTCGGCACGTTTTTGCTCAAATTCAGCTGTGTCACGGCCTGGGCTGAGTTGGCCTACTGCATCAAACCCTGCTGCTGCGGCCACCAGCCGTAGGCCGGTCAAGGTTCGATTCCCCTGATCCCAGTTGTGGCCGCCCAGGAGGGCCCAAAATATGGTGATGTTAGAATGTTGGTGCATGCTGTACTGCCTCTAGGATAGTACCAATCGCCTAACAGGTCGGTCGCACTAGTACACTGACACAAGTATTCTGTCAAGAGACCTCAAAGGACTGCACCCTCCCCCCTCCCATCTGCAGCCTCCATTCTCAACGACACAAAATGCAATGACATCGTAGTGCTAGATGTTTCGCCTCTGGCTAGCTGGACATCATACATGGTGTTCTGCGGTGTTTACTCAAAGCCACAGCTTTTGGCGGCCATGTCGAGGGTTGAGAAAATGGCGGCCGAAGACTTCGACAAAAAACAGCAGAACATATCTGGAAACAGTCCATGGGAGTGCCTCGACTTTGGTGATTGCGTCGTCCACATCATGTCTATAGAGCAGGTGAGAGAGGCAGGGCTTGGTATATGTGACAAATGCATCCTTTTTCACAGGGGTGTCGCAGTGCTTTGGGTGTGTGTGTGTGTGGGGGGGGGGGGCAGCTTCATTCGAATTGAACTAGGTATCATGGGGTGCCATGATCAATTGCTGCTCCTCAATTTTGTGTTTAGTTATAGCTTTTTATGTGCGCTCACTGTCAGGGACCCAAATTGACCTCGAGAGGGTCCCGCTGAGTCCCGCCACCTTCGGTGGAGAGGCCTTGAGTTATGCTCAAGTGGCATGCTTGGCTAGAAACTGTAGCAGTTGGTTGACGAGGCGTCCATCATGAAAGCTATGACTTGTCAATTGATGTGACCAGTGTTAGTTTTTTTGTGACTCAGCTACATGTCAGTACACTCTGGCCTCTGGCCGGAGACCCTGTTATTCGAAAGCTTTGCTGCTTTGGCCACCAGTCGCAGGCCAGTCCAGGTTTGATCCCAATCGGGCCTTTGGCGGCCGCGGGGCGGCCTGCCGACGGTGGACTTGTAGCCGGAAAAAGATACACTGGATGTGACACCCTTGCTGACACGGTTCTTTCTTGCCACATGGACTGCACAGAATGTCTTGTTCCCTCCTTCTTGCGATGCCTGCAGAGGGAGTACTATGACGTTGAAAGTTTCTACGCCACTGCGGAGGAAGTGGTGTTGCCATTCGATCAGGAGCCAGCGTCACCTGAGATGCAACCCCCTAAATGGACGCGCGAGCAGGCTGAATCCATGTAATGGGGATCGAATCAGAGCTTGTGCCTTAACGTGGCCAGCATCGTGTATTATTGATCAGATTATGTATTTGATTGTGGAGGGGGAACAGAAAGCGGAAGGAGTATGTCATTCATTTTATCAAAACCACGGGAGGCGGTGAAGCTTTCATTTCAAATTTCTTGACTCTCTGGGGAGCAGTTGCATGCAAATGCATCAAAACTCATATAGCAGTACAAACAATTTAACAGAGCAGTACCATGTAGTGCGGATGCCACCAGTGTTGTACCGCTGGACCATACCCCCCCCCTTTTATTGGCTGCTACTAGTGAGAACCACCTCATTTCCAGGCATGGTGTCTGTCAACAGCAGGTAAAGGATGGTGCGTACCTGCTGAGCTTGCTTTACGCTAGGCTGCGTGGGATTGGTGGAAGACAAAAAGGCTCGATTTTAGCTGTCATGCAGTCAGGACCATGGTGCAGCTATGTCACCCTCCTATGCAAGGGGATGGAGCATGGAACACAACATTCTGATCCAAGGTGCTGCCATGTCCGCTACCATGTGGCGAGGCCGGAACTGTCAGCAGGTTCCTAGACAGGGGGGAGAGAGGATTACGTTTTTGAGTTTTTGGCCAATGTGACTAGTTTGTGACAACGCACTCACACTTCCAAAACAGTTTTTTTGTTGAAATGGTCAGGGGACAACATTTCGACCAAAACAGGTTCTTTTCTTCAGCAGACAACCCAATAATTAGGAATCTCGGTACCGGTAACCCTTTGTGTCTCTTAACAGGTCAGGTCATCGCCAGCAAGACAGAAACCTTAGTTTGGAAGCCGCATTTTAGCGCAGCAGGGTCCAGGGCGGCAGCCATGACGGCCGACATACAACTTTCAGATCGACACTACACCAGAGAAGGCTCAAAGTGCAGTGAATTGATGGGAGCACTAGAGGAGTTGGAGCGTGAGGTACCTGTCCCCGATCTGTGTCTAGTAATCTCTGCCTTGTATCATTTATGATATATGCTTCAGCTAGTGGGCACAGCCTACACGCAGATGCAACTCGAGGCGAAAACACCCCATAGCAAGGGTCAGACACTGTCTCCCGGCCCAGATTGAGGGTAGGTATGGTCTCTCTGAGGGACAGCTGGACAGAGCGCATGCTTGTGTGACACATTCAAGGCGCATTGAAGTGGAAACAGCGTCGACATATGAGTTGTTAGAGACTTGTAAATACACCGTTAGCTCAACATTTTGTCCTTTTCAATCCACTTTTGCATTACCCGTTCATGTTCACCCTGCATGAGCTAGTCTGTGCATAATATTCCATGTGAAATTGGGATATCCCTAAAAAGAGTCCGTAACGCTCGGCACAGACTCCAACTTCCTTCATTTACATCCTTTTACAAAATGCAAGTAATACAAAAAAATAGCCGCTCAACCTTTCCTTAGTACCCGATTCCTTAAAACAACAGCGCAAACAGTTTAACTATATCACTTATCTGACATGTATACAGTAAGGTCAGCATCACAGTCCACTTTCCTTTAAGTGCCACTCTTTCAGGTTATCACTTGATCAATGAGCCCTGGATGTTGATGACAAACCTGTACCGTACGTCACTCTTCAGGATCCTGTGCAACATTCACCAGATACATATTTCAGTACAAAGATAAGGGCGGAGGTTGCTAGGCCATGAGCTGGCACAGTAAAGTCAAATTGCAAAATCCAGTGTCAAATTACCTCTCAAACGCCGTCGCGATGTAGTTGACATCAATAGCTTCGTAAGGCAACACCAGGTTGTGTTCCCCACAGAAATCAAGCATTTCCTGAGTACAGGACACATTCAGATATATTAGACTCGGCGCATGCGGTAGTGTAGAATAGTGACGTACTCAAACAAATCTTAGTTCCGCATCAAAAGCCGAATAATCACCTGTGTCTGCTTGATTCCTCCAATCAAGGATCCAGCTACCGTCAGCCTCCTCATGAGCATGGCCATGGTCGGCATGGCAGGTGGTTCCCCCGGGGCACCCACGCAGATTAGCTTGCCATTTGTCTGCAAAAGGGATACCAACAAACATGTAAATTCTTTATCATGTACATTCCAATAACGAACGCAAAGGCACTGTTCCCTAGACTCCATAACTTTCAATCCACAAGAAGCAAGTCAAGCTGCAAAGTACCTTAATCAACCCCAGCAGAGGGGCCAGCTCATGCTTGGCGCTGACGGTGTCAAGGATGCCATCTAGCGACTCCGCCGCAGCCTGAAACGAGCATTACGCAATCGTGTTAGATGTGCTCGTGTGTATCTTCCATTCATTGAAGTCAGGCGAGATAAGGAGACATTGGAAAGCAAGCTCGGCGAGATAAGAAAATGCTGGAGTGGAATGTGCAGTTTGCGAGACATAAATCTCACCGTCATTGACTTCTCATCCTTTGAAACGATGAAGTGGTCTGCGCCCAAGAGTTTCTTGGCCTCATCCTCTTTGCTGGGGGAGGTACTGATCACCGTCACCTACACACCAGGGGACAGTATCACAACCAGTTGACACTTCATCACGTTGTGTCACAACCAGTTGACACTTCATCACGTAATGTCACATCCAGTTGACACATCATCACGTTAAGCCTTACAGTACGGTACCCACTTACTGATGTACAGATTATTTTGGACCTTGGATAAGTCAAACAAGACAAGCATTAGTTAGGCACATAGTCATGACACGCGCTCACATTGCACCCAAAAGCCTTGAGGAACTTGACGGCATGTGCGCCCAGGCCGCCCAGTCCAACCACACCAATCGACATGCCGGGCTTATCCAGTCCATAGTGTTTCAGGGGTGAGTACACCTGCGCCACAAATTGAGCAGCGTTCAGTCAGGCTGACTCGAGAGGCAACAACAGCACAGGTTCGCAACAAGGGGTTGGTCTGGCTCAGGGGTGAGCTCAAATGAGATGCATTGAGTAATGTTCAGGCAAGCTGTATCATATTGGAGAAAGCTGACATGGCACATGCTGTGGAAGGTACATGTTCCCTTCCTTTCCTGAAAGATGCCTCACACAACACCCACCGTAACACCAGCGCACAGCAGCGGTGCCACAGCCTCCAGAGGCAGGCTGTCCGGGATCTTGAGCACTGCAGTGTGGGTGAGGGTTGCGGTAAATGTAAGGCTCAATGAAAGTCACTATGTGTGCAGTTTAACATGGTGGAGGTTACAGACCCAGGCAAAGCAGAGAGAGGGCTCTCTTGCAGCACAGCGAGCTACTAAGGAATGTGCACCTACTCAATGCACCCTGCTTTCTTACCGAAGTCCTCCACTACCACCATGCTCGTGGCATAACCACCGTAGGTGTGTGAGCCGTCCACATCCTTGCCGTTGTACGTCATAACACACTTCCGGCAGTATTGCTCATCTCCCTCACCGCACCTCGCGCACTGCATGACAGTGAGGGCATACAACTTGAGCGATGGCCATCGTCATGTACCGGTACCGGGGTCAGAACAGCCCTATTGAGACTTCAGTCAGAAAGTGAGCTGTATGACAAATCCTGTCTTCACCTAGCTGTCGGGTTACACAATAAGCACACAAGATGTGTGAAGACAAGGCTCTGTTTACTCACCGCCTTGCAAGAGTTGACCATGCAGCCAACACCAGCGCGGTCTCCAATCTTGAACTTAGTCACCTTGGGCCCAACCTTGGTCACGATGCCAACGATCTCGTGGCCGGGTACCATAGGGTACACAGCATTCTGTACCAGAGAGCAAATAGAAAGCAAAGCATGAAAATAAATTTTGCGACATACCGTAAGGACGTTCAAAATTTGCATGTTGTGGTGGCACCTTCTTCACGCAAGCTTTGTGAAGCTGTCACCGCGCAGAGTGACGCTAGCAAGGTGTCCAGAAGGCCTCACTCGGTGCAGCCCTTATCTCCCAGACTCACCCCCCACTCGTCCTTGACCTGATGGATGTCAGTGTGGCAGATGCTGCTATGCGCGATTTGGAGCTGGACGTCAAGGTCACCTGCAGGCATGATGGGGCACTGGTTCATAAGCTAGCAATCTGATCCATTACCCTAGCCTGGTCCTCATCAAATGGCAATGCTGGTGGGCCTATCACAGCGCAGGATGCAGCCAACAGTACCTCTCATCTCATGAGGTCCAGCTTGCAAACAGGCAACAGGGAGAACAGGCTTGCAAACAGGCAACAGGGGGAACAGGCTTGCAAACAGGCAACAGGGGAGACAACAAGGGCACCAACATGGTGATAGTGCCAGTGGCACAGCAGCAAGTGTTTCAAAACAGGTGCTCACCAACATCGCGACGGTTGAACATCCAGGGTGAAAATTTGCCAGAGCTGTCATGTGCAGCCATGCCCAAGGTGTTGCCTTCACCAGAAGCAGCCACAGTCTGGGGTCGCTGGAAGAGGGCACTGAACTCCTCAAAAGTCAAATCGCCCTTGATTGCAGCCTTCTCATTGCCGTAAAGCTGGTGGAAGGTCTTGAGCGTCTGTGGGCAATTGAGAAGAAGAAGGAGGTAAGTGACAGGCAAAAAGCAACCACGCACTGCTAGGGTGAATGCATGGGTCTCGAGGGTTACTCCCCCTCGCATCCAGAAACTTCGTCAGTTCAGATTTGAGGCCGAGGCGTTTGCACGTTGCCTTAGGCTTGCTTTCGTCTATTGCGTCCAAACCACTGAGTTATGATCGGCAGACGCAGAAAATGCTGTCATGTAGGCGACTGAGTGGACGAGATCCCCCCACGGGGCCACAGACACTCTGACAGCTTGTATCCTCAGCTATGCAGACGACACAGCCAAGAGTGTAACCTTGGACTCGATCTCATATCAAAACGCACACACCTCATCACTGACGTTGCCACTTGCGTCAGCCTTGAGCTGGGAGTAAATGGAGAATTCTCTGGGAGCAGTCTCGTTGGCTCCTGGCTGGACCTTGATGCGAGGCATGATTTCAAAAGCTGTGAGACTTCAGATGGGAGATTATTATTTGGATGAAGGAGGGAAGTATTATCTTCAGAAGCATTAGATCTCAGGACGGTATCCCGCAGAATATATCGTCGAAGAGTGTACGGCGCTGCAACGAGTGCGTGGTCCTAGCTTCCCAGCGAGTCTGCGCCGCAAGATAAGCGGTGCATAAGTCTGTTGCGTAAGCGGTTTGTCAGTGTCATCTCCATCCTCTGTCGTTATTACGTGTTAAAATTCATGATGCCAAACATCTGAAGGAATAAATCATCATGGCAACGTTGGTCATCAGGAGATGCGTCATCAGGGAGGGTGCGTCATCGGCTTCACGATGAAGCACCAGATGAAGCACAGATAGCACCATCGCTGTTTACGCCGATACTGACGCGTAAATTGAACATCTTACCATATATTTTCAACGTGACTCCTCCCTCATCTTACCGCAAGCATAACGAATAATCTAGCATCGCATCAGCCTTTGACAACAGCTACTTGGATCCCACCTCCCACATTCGTGGGTGCACGGGTTGAAGGTAGGCACATCGCGTCGTCCGCCTGGATGCGACTCATGCATCATATCGGAGGATCGAGAGTTATCCTGCAATGAAGAGCTGGCCAGGCTGAACAGTCATTAGTCGTGCCCCTATCGGCCAGCCATCTCGAATGGCCAAGTGCTGAGATCTGACACAGTAACACTGACATGAGAGGTCCTCAAATCCGCATGCAACGTTCGAAATTTAAGGTCCCTTTATTGTTCGGAAACTGACACCTCAAGAGGCCGTTCATCTAATTGCTTCGCACACATGTGGCCATACCACCACTTTATTGAACACTCATACCGGAATAAAAAATCACTATGTAAAGGAATTTAACCCTCATACCAGCATCACAAATCATAGAGCATTCAACTCCACCACCCAATCCTCGCCAATGGCCAGGTTGGGCTGGCGCAGGACCACCGCAGTGAAATCCCCCCTGGCGTTCATCTGGCCCGCCTCAAGAGGCACCATCTGCCCATCTGGCATGCGCGCCGTGTACCCCTTGGCTGCCTTGGGAAGCCCCAGGAACACCACCCGCTCCACCACCAAGCCTTGTGCGCCCGACCAGTCCGCCGAGGATGGGGACACACCCGCCTCCACCTGATGCCCTGAGCTGCGCAGCTTGAGGCCCTCGAATGAGAAATCCCTGTGTCAAGCGGGTGCAGGGGGCGACGATGAAGGAGACAACAAAAATCTTTTGATGTACACGCGAAACACCCCGTCTTAACAGGCAGCCAAATGGGCCGCTAGGCATACAGGACAGAGACCCACCCATTTGTTCATCGGTTCCTTTCATGTCCCTTATATCAGTACCCCCCCTCCCCTATAGAGAGCTACACACCAATTCAGTACAGCATGTTCACTGAACGTCCAAGGTTGGACAAGCGACAAGGGTCGGACCAACCAAAGGCAGTAAACGCCCGATCCCCTCTCCAGCTCAGCCAACATATTCATCCCCACATCCCTTCTGCCCCTCCCACACTTCAAGGGCGGATTCTCACCTGTGGACAAAGTGTCCCCTCTGAAATGCAAACGACTTTCCATCATCCACGTAGAGGTCTCCGGCGGCCTTGTTGCTGCCATCCAGGGCCACAATCAGGGTGAAGGGATCGCTCATCATAGCCTGGGATGAGCGACGCGGACGATCGCGGCGCGGCACCACATGTCCACCGCGGTAGAAGACCGGGATGGTGTCAAGGTTCACCTGAGGAAGGGACGGCGGACGGAGGGTGAGGGGGCAGCGAGCAGATGGACCAGGCACTGGGACGTTCCTTGACCCTAAACCCTAGTGTGGAACTGGTAGCGGTCACACAAATCTAGTGGTCACTACCAAGTATAAACCCTTACCCATTTAAGATCAGGTGGCAGCCAGCAAATGGACGAGGCATTGGGACGTGCCAGGCCTGGCAAAAGAGCTCAGATGAGGGCCGTGCCCGTCACCAAAGAGACCTTTTGATCAGGAAGCTTTTCTTCTGCAGGGCTGGGGGATCACACCTCCCAAATGGCACCGAGCAGCAGCCAGTCATAGGATGTGCAGCTGTTCACCCGCAACGCCTAATGCAGTTGATCTTCCCGATTTCCTCCCAGCACACACATGGTTGCACCCTGCCCACCTCCATCTTCTGAGGCGTTCCAGTTCCCTTTGCCTCAGTCCCAGTGTGCGCACAGAACCAGCGGGCACCCTTGGGCAGCAGAGTTTGCACGCTGGTTGCGCCCTGCTCCAGCACAGGCCGCACTAGCATCGCGGCGCCCAGCATGAACTCCTCTTGGATCGAAAAGGTCTCTGGAAGGCAGCAAAAGAAAAAACACGGTGGGCCGGTGAGTGCCAGCAAAACAGTACAAACCGACTCGGCAAAAGTGCCAGAAAACATAAACATGATACCGTCAGTAAGACAGTAATCCTCCGAGGGGCACGTAATGCAGTCCCAAAAACAACAAAAAGTTGCGAGTCCACGCCAACATTGGTCTTTCCTGTTTGACCCCGCCTCAGACCACCCCTACTGAGTCCACCCGCAGCACGAGGGACAGCATCCCCCCTGCCCCTACATCCCCCACGCACCTTTGGCATCCGGGAATTCAAACCACAGGGGCCTCAGCACCGGCATCCCCGAAGTGTTTGCGTGCCTGAACAGCGTGTACATGAAGGGAAGCAGGGCGTAGCGCTCGCGGATGGCGCCTTGGATCACTGAGGTGGCCTGCTCGCCGAACAGCCAGGGCTCACGGCGCGGGCTCTCCAAGTGGGCGTGGCCGCGGAAGAAGGGGTAGAAGGTGCCTATCTGAGTCGAAGGGAGTGGGTGGTGGTGAGGGGAGGTTAGGGGAGGACCGGTGAAGAGGGCATACAGGCCCATGCATCGGCCCCAAGCCACATCATGCATCCAGTAGGCAGGCGCAGAGGCAAGGTGCCACATGCTACCCCATCACATACCACGATGTCTTGGATCTCCCGCAAATTTGTTAAAAACACTACAATGATTGAATAATTTTCTTTTCGGTTGAGGAGCCACGGCGTAACCTCCTCAAGCTCAATTTGGGCCCCAGACGGTAAGTGCGCAATGCGCTTTCAGCAAGTGAAGACTGCTACCACTCCTACCAGTCATTTGATCTCCAAAACGACGGCACGATCTGTCCGCACAAGGCATTTCATTCAACTTTTGCTGCATAGGTATCCAGTACAGCCCCTCCGCCGCGTGCGCACTCGGTACCAGCGCATCAGGAGCTCCGAAGAAGCCTCCTACGTCCGCACCATCAAGCAATCAGTCCATTCATGCAGCAGGTTATACCAACACAGCCTTTCCTTCCCCTCCGTCATATGTGCACCTGGTACCAGCGCATGAGGAGCTCCGCATCCGGGCTGCCAAAGAAACCGCCTACATCCGCCCCCGAGAAGGGCAGGCCCGTCACAGCCAGAGACAGCAGCATGGGAACGGAGACCGCCAGGTGCTTCCAATTGGCTGTGTTGTCTCCCGTCCAAATGGGTCCAACGCGCTGGGTGCCTGGAAATGAGTGTCATGGGGAAAGTGCTTGCGGCTGTTAACAGACGAGGGGACAAGGACACCGGTGAAGACAAGCTATCGGCTGCGCAGTGATTCTTTTATCCACTACAATCCGCCTTCGGCAGGCCCCCATACGGCTGCTAGTGGCCTGGTCAGGAGCAAACCTGGAAAGCTTACGGCTGGTGGATAAGGCAGCCTGGCTGGCCACAAACGGGGCCTCCTGCCAGAGGCCGGATTGTAGCTGACATGTAGCTGAGTCACAAAAAAAAACTGCAGTTGCGCCGTGGCTGCAAGATGCTGGGCATGTAGCAGGCTGTCAAAGGCCAGCAGACCTATCCAACCATGCAGCAGCAAATGAATAGACGGGGCATGCAGCCATGTGCTTGGCTACTTCCCTTCTGACTCCCTGCCTGCCCTCACCTGCGTAAAAGGCCCTAGTGAGCACAAACGGCCGGTCGCCATCCGACCCGTGAATCTGCTCGCCCCGCACTTTCAGTGCATCAGCCGTGGCCATGTGGTAGAACAGGCCGTACAGGTTGTGCACATCACGGTGCTCGACACCACCATTGTGGATGATGTCCTTGGTCATGGTGATCTGGCAGCAGACGCCAGGAGGGAAAGGCGAGGTGAGGCAGATGGCAGGCGGGGTGAGGCAGATGGCAGGCACGACAGGGTAAGGGAGGCAGGGCAGGCAGGACAAGGTAAGGGAGGCAGGGTAGACGACAAGGTGGAGCAGCAGCAGCAGAGATTTGAATTCTGTCCTCACTCCCTCGATATAATAGCAGCCAGTGCACGGGCACTCGCGTTCGCACAGAGCAGAGTTCGGCCTCGCGGGCGGATCTCAGTATGTCGGCGCCGAAAGCCCACGCGTGTGCAAATGGTCCACCAACTAGGGCCAGCGTCCCTTAAGCACGCTCACCTCGGGGCCATTAAAGACGCTAGGCTCGTTCATGTCGTTCCAGATGTAGAGGTACTGCGGAGATCCCAGCGGGACAGGGCAGGATCAGAACAGCCATGATGCGCGGCGCAGTCTAGATGCATAGCGCATGCCCAGCTCATAGCAGCAGGTGAAACTCTAAGCATCCCTCACATAGGCCTCTCCGAACCTGCCAACATGACAAGGCCCCAACCTCAGCGGTCAACGTGCACCAATCCCCTCCGCCCCTGCCTCAGCTTGCCCACCTCTGTGGAGCCGTGGTACTTGTCCAGTGTGAACTGCTGGGCCCACCAGGTGCGCACTTCGGGATTGGTGACGTCTAGGTAAGACGAGGAGCCAGGCCAGCACCACCTGCACGGGAGATGTGGATCAGGGAAAGTGGGAGATGTGGATCAGGGAAGTGGACACAGAGGGGACGAAGGCGCGGCACACACTGGGATGTGAGTGCGGCAAAATAACAAGCTGGGGTTGGGAGGCCATCACCAGTTTTTTTGCTGTGGTTAGTGGTTACAGCATCATTTTCAGCTACATTTCAGCTACACTGTGGCCTATGGCCACCAGCCCCTGGCTTGGCCAGCCCTGCTGCCAAGGCCTTAGGCCGGTCCAGGTTTGATGTTAATCAGCCCAGGGGTGGCCGCAGCGCGGCCCATCAAAGATGGTCCGGTAGCAACTAAAAAAATACTGGCCATCACTAGGCGGCAGGGATGGCAGGAGAAAAACAACGGGGGCAGGCAATGTCAGGATGTAAGCACTAGGGCACCAGCAGCAGAAGAACAAGCAGGCACAGGCAGTGCTTATCAAATTTGCCTCCCTCTTCGGAATCGCACGCACCCCTCAAAGTCGTTGTTCTGAGCAGTCTTGACGAAGTAGCTTGCAGCCTGCGCCTCGTCAAAGATGTAGTAGCCGGTTTCACGCTTGACGTGAGGGTCGACAATGGTGACAGTCTTGCGGCCACGAGACCCCAGGTCGTTCTGCATTTCAATGGGTGTGGGGAAGACTCGGCTGTCCCAGCTCAAGTACCTGCATCCAGTCAGAGATGCATCCAGTCAGAGATGCATCAGGAAGAGATCTTAGAAGGACTGGAAACAGCGTCAGCCACAAATTTGAAACGGCCATAGATAGCAAGATGCAACCCAACATTGCAGAAGAAGCTAACGAAGTGTAGCTTACGGGCTTATGGCGTGTATGCTTTAATCATCAACGATTTAAAAAGAAACAGCAAATCCTCTACAGCTCTGCTGACATCTTGAGACAACCAGCTGGTCCCCCAACTGACTTCTTTCCGTTGGTGTGCTCGATATCCAGCCAAATGACATCATAGGGGATGGCATGCTCCTCGAATCCGGAGTCAACCTGCGGCCGGGACAGCACGAAAAGTTGCGCAGCTTTCTCGGCACAACACCAGCGCTATCAGTGGTTCAATGCCTATGGTCTTGAGTGGCATGTTCCACGCTACGTTAATGAACTCCATACAGCCTCTCCCTAAATCGCCTCAGTCAGTCTCACCATGTGCACATCCGCCTCGTCCTTGTAGTTCCAGCGGCACTGGTGGTATCCTAGGGCAAAGAGCTGAGGCAGGGCGGTCGGGCCTGTCAGCTCAGCGTACTGCCTCTGGACATCAGCAGGGCCAGGTCCAACAAAGAACAGCAGGTCCACAATGCCGCTCTCGGCAATCCACTGTGTGGCCGTGCCGTCGCCCACCCTCGCGACATCCACAAGCATCTCAGACGGGTTCAGCCTGCATGCAAAGGGGCACGGGTGACGGTGTCAGAGCCGGATGGGCAGGGGGGGGCAAGACAGTCTGAAGTGGGAGCTATAACACATCTGAATCCTGCGGATATCCTGCTTCCAATCTTCCACACCATCAGTAGCTTGAATGCCAAGAGATATCTGGGCCCCATCGCAAACGAGACGCAAACTCCACTGTTCGTTTTTTTATACAACACAGCTACATCGCAGCCTGCAGCGGGGGGCACTCGGAGGGGGGGAGCCTAGCACCTGGATCAGCAAACCCCGCCCGTGTGGGCCCCCAGCTGCAGGCCAATCAAGGTTTGGTCCACGTCGGCCAAGATGTGGCTGTCCAACGGATTGCCAAATGTGGGCTGGTCATCTGGTGCACACAAAACTAAGCACTGCCCCCTGCTTACCACATGACTCCCGTGGTGAGTCCAACCTTGTGCGCCACCATGAGGGGAATGGCACCGTACAAGCCGAAAGGGGAGTCCTCCAGGTATTCAAACACGTCCAGGTTATACAGACGGTAAGGCTCGGTGTCACCTGCGTCAAGTGAGCGGATAGCACTGGAAATTTAGGGCGCTTCAATTCAGCTACAATTTAGCTACAATTCAGCTAACGGTCAAAAGGGCCTGGTGCAGCAAGACCTGCTGCTTGGGCATCGGCCAGAAGCCAGTCAAGGCCTTATCCCCATCGGACCGTTGGTGCCCAGTGCTGAAGGTGATCTGGTGCCCACTAAGTTAACAGTGCAGGCAGGTGTGACGGGCACCGCATGCAGCGGACGATACCCTCCCTGTTTCCTGCTCAAAAATCCCAACGGCTCATGAGCATGACGTGCTCTGCTGCTCTGATGCTTCATTCCACACGTTTGCTTGCCTGTTGGTTTGAGGGCGAAGCTGCCAGAGTGTTCTGGGATACCGTACACATGCTCAAATCCTGGGAAGCTGATATCCAGGGACATGGCCCTGGGGCCTGCCGGCTTACTGTCGGTGAACCCCAGGAAGGTCTCGCTCCAGCACCCATCACACTCAACACCCTCCTGCACTCCGGGCAAGGGCAAGTGGATGGCAAGGGCTTAAGAGGATGTGGATGATAAATCAGCACTGTACGAAAACCCCGAGGAAATATCGGGGAGGTCATGGACATTCAGATTACTGGCAGCTTTGTACACTCGACGTATGTGTCCTCCTACCTCTTTGAGTCTGGAGTGTTCGAAGTCGAAGAGGCCCCTGCTGTTCAGAGATACTGCTTGCTTGCCTTTCACAATGACCAGCATCCTGAAGGGGGAGAAACCAAGACTGACTTGGGCATCACCAGCCAGGAGCACCACCTGGGAGGGAGGAACAGCACAAAGTAGTTGACGCTTCCAAAGTACATGAATAGAAGATGGTTAGAGTGTGGGGCATGCAATCAGAATAGCAGTAAGTCTTGGTATGAAACGGTACCCTGATCGATACGGTGCATGAGTTGCATGAGATACATGGTCATGTATGCCAGTGCCCACCTAAATTTGGCAGCCTACCTCCTTTGCATCCTTCTTCAATGTCTTCCAGTCGACGACCTTCGTCTCAAAATCGGGCATAGTCACGCTATCTTCTGGCTTGATTCGATATCTACTGCTGCCCGGGACGGCCGCTGTATCAGGATCTTCATCGATGATCAACCTAATAACGCCTGTAGAGTACGCTTTCAACGAAAGTAATAAATCCTTATTTGCTGCTTGATTGTGAAGCTTCGCAGAAAGGATATTTCCCGATACAGTTAATGTTTCTGGCAGCACATCGAATCTGGGGCCTTGGACGCCCCTGTGTCTTCGGCAGAATCCAGCGTCCTTGCATTTCTGCATACAGTTGAAGGTTGTGTCAAGATTGTGCTTCGCGACACGCACCCGTCGAGAACAGGGGGTATATAATCGCTCCTACTAACCTTGAATTCATTTTCTTTGAATCCTGAAACAGATAAGATCGTAGACAGTAAGGTGCAGATCGCCAAAGCAGCCCAGCGACTCATCGCGGACAGATCCGATCAGAACCCAGCGTTTAGCTTGTTATTCAGCCCCAGCACCGGTACTTAAATTATGAATGTGTAAAGTTTGTTGTCACAAGGCTAATTGAGTTTCTGGACGGTTCAGAGGGGTCCAGATGGGGTGGGGGGCTAAGAAGAAGATGAGGAGTGGATCTCCTCGACCTGCATTCACACATTATGACATTTTCACTTATTGAATCAAGGTGTCACAGACTAAAAGCTTCCCGCTGCATGAACAGTTGTCATCAGGGTTGCCAAGTATTGATTCACATCAGCTCCCAGTCTAACCTAGCGGTAGTGATAGAAGGCACCACTGCCGTCACTGACGGATCCTCTTGGAGGTGCCCAGCCCGGTGCCCTGAATTTCGTCAAGCTTCTCTTGAAAAATGTTTTGGAACGGACTCATGGGCAGTTGAATGTTTGATGCCTTGCTGCAGCATGGTCCGTAACGACGGTGGCAGGTTGGATTGCTACTGTAGGTACCACTAGGTTGGCCCATGCATTTTATCATTGAACCTCATCATGCCAACGGGGCCCACCGGCAATCGAAATCACGCCCCTGAATGCATACTGTCGTGCCTTTGAGTGGCGCAAGTGATCACGAGACGTCACCTTCCTGAGCAATCCTTAACTCCACAAGAAGCAGGAGCCTATGCTGCACTTGCATGCAACACGGCAGCAGCTTCTGCAGCTGGCTAGCTGGCTGCGGTGCCGGGCCAACCTATACAAGTCTCAAGCTCAAGCCCCAAACCCTGAATCCCTTCCCCGTGTTAGACTCTACATGTCCAAGCTCAAGCTGGGGTGGGCGTTTGTTCCCGTCACGTTCTTATTCTAGGTCCTTGAGTTGACAGCTTGAGGCCCGTCCTCTAAGGGCGGGGGGATAGGTGAATCCAGCAGCAGCAAGACATTGCCCGAGACAGTGCATGAGACACCTCATCCAGCAGCAGCAGGGCTTGGGGGCTGTACTACAAGAGGGTATTGCGTCCTCTCCATTAGCCATCCCTCCGGCTGACCGACCCTGGGCAACCGGCCCTAACACTCCCTGGTGTTGTGCTCGTGCTCAGATTCTGGGCGCATTGTGCTCATGCTCTGGGCGTCTCCTGGGCATGTCGTGCTCATGCTCTGGGCGTCTCCTGGGCATGTTGTGCTCATGCTCTGGGCGTGTCCTGGGCATGTTGTGCTCATGCTCTGGGCGTCTCCTGGGCATGTTGTGCTCATGCTCTGGGCGTCTCCTTGGCATGTTGTGCTCATGCTCTGGGCGTCTCCTGGGCATGTTGTGCTCATGCTCTGGGCGAGTCCTGGGCATGTTGTACTCATGCTCTGGGCGTGTCCTGGGCATGTTGTGCTCATGCTCTGGGCGTCTCCTGGGCATGTTGTGCTCATGCTCTGGGCGTCTCCTGGGCATGTTGTACTCATGCGCTGGGCGTCTCCTGGGCATGTTGTGCCCATGCTCTGGGCGTGTCCTGGGCATGTTGTGCTCATGCTCTGGGCGTGTCCTAGGCATGTTGTGCTCACGCTCTGGGCGTGTCCTGGGCATGTTGTGCTCATGCTCTGGGCGTGTCCTGGGCATGTTGTGCTCATGCTCTGGTCGTGTCCTGGGCATGTTGTGCTCATGCTCTGGACGTGTCCTGGGCATGTTGTGCTCATGCTCTGGGCGTGTCCTGGGCATGTTGTGCTCATGCTCTGGGCGTGTCAGGGGCATGTTGTACTCATGCTCTGGGCGTCTCCTGGGCATGTTGTGCTCATGCTCTGGGCGTGTCCTGGGCATGTTGTGCTCATGCTCTGGGCGTGTCCTGGGCATGTTGTGCTCATGCTCTGGGCGTGTCCTGGGCATGTTGTGCTCATGCTCTGCTCTTGCTCAATCCAGGGTGTGCGCCGCAGATAGGTCCGGGCGCTGATTGGGTGAGCCACCATTTGTGTGTTCAAAAGTTGACCCCCCTACCCCCTCCCTGGTTGCGTGCTCATGCTCGGCTTGGGTTGCACTGCTGCGGGTAGGTCTAGGTGCTATGCCACAATTTCCGTACTTAAAAGTTGGAAGATGGTCTTGGGGGAACAGCAGCCAGGGAGTTCCCACGGATGACTGACCTAGAACCCCAACACCTCTCCTTCCTAGGTCTTCAAGAACGTGCCCATGACCATGAAAGTCTATCGTACAAAGGGTCAGCCGCGTATGTGGCTGACCGGCCCTTCGTTGAGGAATGCAGCGGTGCTACCAACTGCCCTCCTTCAAGCCCAAGGCGTTCACAGCGGAGGAGGGGGTGCAGCAGGCGGAGTGGACGGAGAGCAAGGTGCTGCCAGAGGTGCAGATGGGCGCGGCGGCTGCGGAGCCCTCGAGCTAGGCCCGCTCCGTGCCTCAGGACACCATCAATTGCACTTCCTTTTTGCTTGTCGAGACGCCCTAGACGCCCGTTGCGGTTACCTGCCGCCTGAATCAACACCGCCAATATTGATGGCAGATGTCAGGAGACTGTTGCCGGATTCCAGGGAAACAATTCTGGATGGGAGGGCCAGGGTACCGGGGAGGAGGAGACATGCGCCCCCGCTCTTTGCGGCTGCGGGCTCGGGAGAAGCGGGGCCACCTGCACGGTCCGAGGAGGCGGTGTACGCGCGATAAATCGAGGCGGAGCTGGCATGTATGGTTTGTAGTGCTGAGTGCGTATCCAGTGGGACCTTCTGCAGCGCTACTTGCAGGTGGGAGGGGGGGAGAGGGTGTGTGTGTGGGGGGGGTCCTGTTGCAGGTGGGAGGGGGGGAGATAGGGGGGGGGTGCCAGTTGCAAATGGGAGGGGGGAGATGGGGGGGGGGCCAGTTGCAAATGGGAGGGGGGAGATGGGGGGGGGGGGGGGGGGGGCAGTTGGAGGTGGGAGGGGGGGGCAGTTGGAGGTGGGAAGGGGGGGGTGCCAGTTGCAGGTGGGAGGGGGGGAGGAGGCAGTTTGTGCACCAGTTGCAGGTTAGGAGGGGGGGGTGAAGGGGGCAGCTGCTGCTTTGCTACTTACATGCGAGGGGGGGGGGGGGATGAGGGGGGGAGTTGATAGTGCGCCAGTTGCAGGTGAGGGGCGCCTGTCACTGGATGTGAGATTCAGCAGGTATATCGCATTACAACAACGCATTCCTCTGGCATCATTTGAGAAGGATCGCGAGGTGGCAGGATGGGCCGCAAGGATATCTGACTGCCTGGCTTGTCAAGGGTTGCGAGTGTAGAGACAAACTGGTGATATTTAAAACGACTGCAATGAGTACAAACGTCTGCTGGCAATGACCAGATAAAGGGATCTACTAGGGATCTTATCTACTAGAGATCTACTAGGATCTACTGGGGATGTACTGGGATGTACTGGGATTTGCTGGGGTCTTACTTCCTCTGTTTGGCGTAACTCCTAGGGTTGGACTAGCTCGGCCCATACGATGTACCGGTGTACCGCTCCCAGGGAAGGGACATGTCGGAGCTCCTGGCGCACCGCTCACTATGGTAACTGTTTGAGCAGTCAAGTCTTCTTTACTTTGTTTCTAATTACACAGGCATGCGCGAGAGCTTCATCAAACCTGCCACATGTCATCCGCCACACACACATGAGCTTCGTCGAGGCTCTCCCGGTCAAACTGCCAATCACTCGTTCCCCCCCGAGGTGGCGGCAGCAGCCTGCAGGAGCCGCGGATGAGCCCTCCCACATCGGAGCCCGCTATGTAGAGGTGGGTCCGCTGTCCAGCCCAACCGAGGGCGTGCAGGCAGGGGGGGTCTCTGCCAGGCTTCATCGCGCAAGTGCATGGTAGCTTCTTTACTGACACAGACGCGGCAGCAGCTGTTCCGGCCCAGGCGGGGGGCGGGCCTTGCCACCGCCCACCCCTGGACTGCCCAGCGTCTCCTTGCACCAAGAGTGGCAGGTCGCGTTGTGCGCAATAGTGTTGGCGGCAACGGTATGCAGACAGAGCAGGCGGGCGGCTGCGGGCAGGCCCATGTAACCCCTGCGGGGGCTGCTGGCCCCGCCCGAGGCTATCCACGCGGCTTTGCTTGCGCATCAGCCGGCTCTGGAGCTGTGCTACTCCTCTCACAGGGGCAATCTGCGCAGGACTTGGTTCAGGACCTGTTGTTTCCTTGTGCGCGTAGGGACTGGTAGCGCAGCTGGAGGGCATGGCTAGGCAGCCAAGGGCATAGCGGCTGCCGGTGGTTTGCCACGGCATGGCAGCGTCAACAGGCGCGCCTGTTTGCCTGTGTAATGGAGCCGGCGGCAAGGATGTCCATGCGCACACCTCGCAGCTCCGCATGCGGGATGGGTCTGCCTGCGGCCTTGCTGCGGTGGGAGCCAACAGGAGATCGTAGCGGGCCGTGAAAAACGCACGCATGGACAAAGGTTCAGCTCTAAAATGGATTTGAAGGGCAGGACGCACGGTCATTAAGCGACTTGAAGATTGAGCGGCACAATGAGGATGACGTTGGTGCACTGCAGGACAGCACTGTGTCCTGGCTCTAGGATGGCGACAGCGCCGGCTTCGGGGCGCACTTCTAAGACCTGATCCAGATCCTGGCCATCCAATGACGTGGCGTCTCTGCAGCGGTATGGATACAGTGCTGTGGTGCTCCATCACCGCACACCTTGCACTAGCGCCGACAGGCTCAATGATGCCCCTGGGGTGGCTGGCCTTGACCTGCACGCGCAGTGGCTGCTTGTCTCAGAGCAAGGGGCGCAGGCAGGGATAGGCAAGCCCTCAGCATCTGGCATACCATAGTGCTGCAAACTGAGCTGCCGCATCAGCCCGCATGCAGCCGACTGCCTGTAGAGGTCGACAGGCTGCCGGTGGTGGTGCAGCAGCCTGACGGCAGCACACTGCACCAGAGTCGTCCCTGCCCTGTGAGGTCCTAGCCAGCTTAAAGCAAATGGCTGACCGGCGTGGCGAGAGCGGCATGATGCTGGTTGCGCTGACGATTACCGCAGGCCCGATGATGCAGCTGCACCAGCCAGGGCGGGAACAGGCCGAGACAGGAGCCCGACAGCAGAGCTGGCAGTTATGATTACCACCCTGCCTAAATCCTGAAGCGTTCAGCTGCCTTAGCCCTAAAATCTGAAGCATTCCGCTGTATAAGACTTAAAACCTGAAGCATTCTGCTGTCTGAGACCTTAACTCTGAAGCATTCGGCTGTCTTAGACCTAAAACCTAAAGCGTTATGGTGCCTAAGCCCTAAGTCCTGAAGCATTCTGCTGTCTTTGTCCTAAAACTTGAAGCATTCCGCTGTCTTAGCCCTTAAATTTGAGGCATTTTTCTCTGAATTGCCCTAAAGCTGAAGCTTTCTGCTGCATTACCCCTAAAACCTTGATCATTCAGCAGACATGGCCCTTAACCCTTCAGCATTCTGCTGTCTGAGCCCTGAAAGCTGAAGCATTTTGCTGCCTTAGCCTTATCTACTAAAGCATCCTGCTGCCTTAGCCCCAAAACCTGAAGCATTCTGATGCCTTAGCCCTAAAACCTGAAGCATTCTGCTGCCTTACCCCTAAAACCTGAAGCATTCTGATGCCTTACCCCTAAAACCTGAAGCATTCTGATGCCTTAGCCCTAAAACCTGAAGCATCCTGCTGCCTTAGCCCTAAAACCTGAAGCATTCTGATGCCTTAGCCATAAACCAGAAGTTTCCTCTGTCTTATGCCTAAAACATGAAGCATGCTGCTGCTATAGCTCTCAAACCTGAAGCATGTTGTAGGCTTAGCGCAAAAACCTGAAGCATGCTGATGCCTTGGCCCTTCACCCTGAAGCATGCCGCTGTCTTGGCTCTTAAACCTAAAGGCTTCTGTCTTAGCCCTAGAACATGAACCATGTTGATGCCTAAGTCATAAAACCTGAAGCATGATGTTGTCGAAGCCCTAACACCTGAAGCATGCTGATGCCTAAGCCCTTAACCTGAAGGATTCTGTAGTCTAAGCCCTAAACCCTGAAGCATTTTGCTGCCTCAGCCATGAAACCTGAAGTGTTCCGAGATGTTAGTCCTAAACCTGTATGCTGGAAGTGGTCTTTACTCAGGCGCCGGGTCCAGCTTTCTACCGCACCTGCGTCAGGCAGCAGGGCTCCCTGCGTCAGCCGCCAGTTGGGGAGTCCTGAGGGAGCTACAGATCCCATCGTTACGGCGAGGTTGGTGGCGCCACGTCCTTCGCTTCTACAATGCAGCGGTAGCACCGCCAGCACATGAAGACAGCCCGCTCATGGCGGCAGCCATGGCGGCTGATATGCAGCTCACGCTCAGTCAGACCACTGGAGGACGCAATTGGTGCAGTGAACTGCTAGGTGCCTTAAAGTCTTAAAGAAGCTAGAGAAGGGAGCAGCCGCCCCAAAACTGCATCAGGCAGCGGCTGACCTACAACCTCTCCCGATGCAAAGGTGCTAGCGCTAGTGGACGCTGCCTATGAGCGGGCGCAGATTGAGGTCCGACCGACGAGTCGTCGGCCGGGAAGACCCTAGGGACCCCGCCACTAAACACAGGTCTGCGGCCGCCTACCACGCCTAGTTTCAGCCTACAGCAGGCACAGTGCTGGCGCATGCCAGGAACCGCACTAGCAAAAGGGAGTCCGCTCGTGAGTGCACTAACTTCAGGCTGCGACTTGGGGCGGCCAGCACAGCTGGTAATAGAGGACGGCGCAGCGATCAGCAGCGTGACACACGCTGCTGCCAACTGTGATGGGCTAGGGACACGGCCAACATGTGGAGGATGCGCTGCATGTGTGCTTTCAGTGCCCTAGCGTGAAAGAGAGGCTGAGGGCGAGAGGTTGGGCAGGCCCCATGAAGGGCGCCACGGGCTTCCAGCAGTTGTACCCGGGCAGGCACGTGTGGGAGGCTCTGGCTTTTGTTGAGGATGTGTTAGACTATGTTGAGGGCTAGTATTATTTTCTTTTTTTATTCTCTGGGGACTGGCTCTTTTCCTTTTTGCCTCTCTCTTGTTTCAGAGGCAGGGATCCTACGGTCTGCCTTTCCGTTTTCTGGTAGACGGGTGTTTTTCTTTGCCCTGTGTGCTCCTCTCTGTCTTTCCTGTAGCCTTAATTTCCTTTCATTTTTTCTCCTAACCGGACGTCGGAGAGCCCGCAGGCACGGGTGGGAGGCCCTGGTTTTGTGAAACGTGTAGTTGAGCTTTTTGAAGGCTAGTCTCTTCGGGGACAGGGGGTACGGTTTGCCTGACCTTTGTGTCCTTTTTGTTTGGTGGGTGAACTTGCTATCCTTTCTTTCCTCTTATGCCTTCTCCCTTGACTTTCCTAGCTGTCTTTTTGTTTGCCGATGTGGCCGAGCTTCATTTAAGCATGGCCCAGAGGTGTCATGTCATTAACATGTGATTGGAACAAACCATCCATCAGGAGACACTAGCTGCTATTGAATCTTTGGTTTTTACGATACCAGTATACGGTAGTTCTTTCGTGTTGGAACAAGCTGCAACTGGCGACTTGGATGACATAGTTTTCAAAACTGATTCAACTTGTGTTAGGTAGCGGCACTCTGTCAGTTGTGTTTGTTGCAATTATGAAGTTTTTGTTTTCTAAGCCATGTCTCTTAAATGTGCTGCCATCTCTTACAATGTTGGTACCCGTTTTAATATATAGTCCGTGCAAATAGACAGGCTGGTTTTTTGTTGCTGACTTATATTTCTTGGCTTGAGGACCATTCTTGGGTCTGCAAGGAAGCAATTTTTACCCCTGATTTTTACCATACCGGTGCAAATACCGGTGGGCGGGATATTTCGGATGGCTCAACTCCCTTGTTGAGCTGTGGCTGAGGCGTCATCGCAATCTCGTTGGGAGACCCAGGACGATATTTAGCTGTACCGTAGTATTTTTGGGCATTTGAGAGGATGAATGCACTTGTGTTATGCTTGAGACTTTACATGTCACACAAAAAGTGGCATGAATTTGAGCCAACAAGACGCAATATCTTCCGAAAACTACTCCTAGTAGGGGGGAAATGGTCCAGTGGTAGAACGCTGGTGGCATCCATACCCGGAGGTGGAGGGATCGGGCCCGCTACACGATCTTCTCTCCCCCCGACTGAGCGCCGGGTTCCATGTTCGTGCCCCTCACACAGGAGGATGGCATGGCTGCACCACGGCCCAGCCTGTGCATGCTAGCTGGAAATGAGCCTAGTCATTCCCTACCAGCCCTACGTGGCCGAGCGTTCAGCGGACCCAGCGGGTATGCACTGTTCTAAATCTTCCGAGTACAGGTGAAGCAAATCTGTTTGAACTTTGAACCAGATGATGTAGTCTGGAGGAAATTAAATGCTGAGATAATTGCCAGATACGGTACCGTGATTGCTGCAGGTTTCGGGAGGAATATAGCATCTTTTATCTCTACCAGCACCTTAATTACAGGAGGGAGACGAGGGGGGGCAAAAAAAGCTGGGGACCCCATGCCCCCCAAAAAATCGAGCACCCAAGCCTACCACCCACCCACCTACCGTCTCCGGAACCCATTGAAATTCAAATATCTCAGTCAAAAGTAGAGGGCATGTAAGGGGTGTGTTTTGATCAGTTCGTCAAGGCGCTTCTACTGGTATATTTCAATTTATTACGTGATGAAAATTCATGCCAACAGTCAATTTTGGTACTGGGCTCAGCCATGCTATTGAGTACCGACTAATGCTCGCTAGCGATCACAATACATACCAACAGTCGATTTGGGTACTGAGCTCAGCCAGGCTATTGACTACCGACTACTTCTAGCTAGCGATCACATGTTTCCAGAAGGCAGATGGCCTAGATGGCGGTGGCAATGCGCTGGCATCAGCCTTCATCTTGGCCATGAGCTCCCTCACTGCCTTCTTCCTCTCCCTCAGCGGGACCTCTTTGCCCACTACCGTAAAACCACTTTGACTCCGCTCGTAATTAAATAATTATTGGGGTGCGCGGACATAGCTGCGCGCTAATATAAATTGGAAAACTGCCGCTGCGCGGAGCGTCAGTCAGGTGCCCAATCAACTATTTTAGGGGTGCGCGGTATGAATTAAAAACAGCACTTTTTACAAAAATTCGCGCACTAGCGCGCGACTGTTTGATTCGACATCCGTTCAGTCATCCTTGTCAAGTGTGCCCAAAAGCCCTGCAAAGTAACACTACTGATGACTGAAATGAGCACTACCGGTGCTCATAGCTAGCATTACTGCTCAGTTCAGCCTCCATCCATTCGGCTCGCGTTCAGCCTCCATCCATGTGTGCTTGTTGGAATAAAGTGAGCAGTGTTTGTGCTTGGTCGATGAGGAGTGACTATGTAACTTCAGATTAAAGGGTGATTACGAAATCAGGGCTTCAAGAAGAAAGAAATAGTGGCTGCAAGAGACAAAGCAGCCACTTTAGGAAGAAACAGAAGTGTGAAAACACACTTCACAGACAATCAGAGAAAGCACAAAAGTGTGACCGAGACAACAATTTCGTACACAGAGTTCAACAACAGAGATCCTTAGTTCAAGAACTGATAAACCAATAATACGCACAGTGCACTAATTCAGATTTCAGCATGACATCTGGGCCCGCTCAAAGCTCGGCCGCGTGGGCGCCCAACTGTTCAGAAGGGAGTAAAGAAGGAACTAAAAGGAAGAGAGGGGGAAAGGAACAAAAGGAGAGGCCGGGAAGGCAAAGAAGACCAAGTCCAACACCTGAGTTCCACTAGAGACTAGCCCTCAACAAAGCCTCTAAGGAAAGATAAGTCCAGAAAGCAAGCGTATCCCACCCCTGCTTGGCCGCGAGGGTGCCCCACTGATCAGAAGGGAGAAGAGAAGAAACTAAAAAGGGGGCAAACAAAACCAACAACAACAAAAAGGGACCAAAAGCAGGCAGCATGTGATCAAGGTAGTGATAGCTCCAGACCCACGGGCGGGGGACGGGCGGATCCCTGCTCCTGCAGACATGGCATGGCACTGGCCTGTTGGTGCAAGGATTGGCGGCTGACACCTTGTGCGCTGAGGCGTTTATATGACATCTTGTGGTGCAGAGGGCATGCGGAGCTGACTTTCACGGTACTGCAGTTAAAGCCCTTTCCCAGCTCTGACCTGCACATGCCAGAGTCCCGGTCTCCACACATGGCACCACAGAAGCCACATGCTTCATCAACATGAGGCTCCAAGCTGGAGGCTGCGCCACATTGGCCCAACAAGATATGGTGTGCGACGTGCAAGTGCATAGCGGATAACTTGGACTTCTTCCCACACCCAGCCACCCTGTAGTCCATGAGCACATCCTTGGCTGCTGAAGGCCCAGGCTGATCCTGGCGCTCCTCTAGCTGCCGAGCGTTCGCTATCGCTTCAAATCGCGTGGTATCGCAGAAGCTGTCATGTACTCCCTCCCATTCTGGTGGCGTCTGGCGTTTGCAGGGTCGGCGGATTTGAGGACCTTGCCACAACGACCACAAGTGATATGGTCATTCATGATCCACCAGACCAACACTGCCATGTGCTGCGTGTAATACAGCTCTTCTTAAGGCTGGCTCAGCTGGTTCCGGGCTGAGTCCAATAGAGCCAAACCCTCAATGTGAGGGGCCAGGGGGCCATGTGGTTATTCAAGCAACCTTTAAGGATGTAAATGGACTCATCTTGGCATGAAGAACACAGAGGTGCCGCTGCCAGCCTCAACAGACCTCCAGAAAAAAAGATGTGAACTTTTCTAAATATTTGATTTTTTGGGAGACCCCCCCCCCCAACTTTGCCCCCCCATATCTCCCACCCCCCTGAGCCAAAAAACATTTAAAAAACAGCTAGGGAACGTTCTCATTAAGCTCTACAAAAAAGGGGTATGGGGTCAATTTTTTTGTTTTTGCCCCCCCTCGGAGGGAGAAGTTGTTTTATATATATATCAACGGAACTACATGATTAGTCTTCGCCTAGTTTCCACTTGTATACCGATACCAACTTGCCCAGTTCCCATGCCATGTTTTTTTTTGGTCGATGACATTGCACCTATGGGCCCTGCTCAAAAGGCTCAGCCCCATGTCTTTGTGGGTACCTGTCTCTAAAATTTCACATAACTTCACTAGCGGTATGGGAGTGTTCCCACTACCGTGCACAGCTTGAAGCACCGGTTTTGGGGAGCTTGGAAAGGTCCAATAAAATAGCAAGGCCTGGCTGTTTTCGTCCCCTGTTCCAAGAAGGCTGAAATCGCATCCTTCATACCGCAGCCTACATGAAAGCTCCGCCGTTGACCTCAATGACTTGCCCAGTGATGTAACTGTGGCAGGAAGAGAGATGTTGGGATCGTGATTTGAATAATGGAAACATGTGTCAGTAAACAGATCATGACCCACCTCGACCATGGAGAGACCAGCAACATAATGGCTCCTGCAAGGAAGAAAAAGTTGAAGGAAGTGAGCCTCAAGTGAAAAGTTGCATGCCGCATATCGCCACATGCAGTATGTTATACCGATATTACACCGGCTGTTCAGGTATGTGCAAGAAAAGGACCAGGGGGGGGCCTTCAACATGTCCCCAAATTGCAACAGGAATCCTGGATTCTCACTCATCCATCCACCTGTCGTCTGGTGATCATCCCCATTTCAATCGCTTCCCCCCTCACAAGTCACCACTGCCCCCCCCTCACACACACCTGCTACATTCCCTATTATCCCAACCAGACAGTTGGGCGCCCGAGCCTTTTTAGCAGGGCCCAAAGGTGCAACCTTCTTCACACGCACACAAACCTGCTGCATCTTCTGCGCTCCCCAGCCTCTGCAGCGGGATGCTCTTCTTCACGCCGCTCCAGTACTGGCTTGCCCCAGGGATGCCCAGTGGCACCTCCTTGCCTCCCACGAGGATGGTCTCGCCTGCCTCCTTGGGCCGCGTGAGGCGCGTGTCAATCAGACCGTAAGCCAACGCATTGCAACGGATGTTGAAGGCGCCCCTGGCCCAAGGCAAGTTAGGGGATCAGCAGACAGCCGATATAAGGAAGGATCAGCGAGAGGCGGCGGGTCACAATCCATGAAGGGATCTCTCCAAACAGGTCTTCACAACGCAAAGGCAGGTGCTGGTAAAAATGAGGAACAGGAACTACAAATCGGATTTCCCCTGAAGCAAGGTTGTGTACAACCTCCATTTTTTCATGGGTCTCTCACAGCATCCAATTCCTTTTAACCCCTCTACTGAGGAGGTATGTAGGACGTGCAGAAACCGTACATCTCATATCCAGGGTCACCTGCACCTACCACTCCTCGGCAATGCAACTGCACCAACCACTCCTCGGCAATGCAACTGCACCTACCACTCCTTGGCAATGCTCTTTGTGAGCCCCACCACGCCCGCCTTGGCAGTGGCGTAGTTGGCCTGCCCCGCATTGCCGTGTGTGCCCGAGGTGCTCGATATATTTACGATGGAGCGCAGGCGTGCAACGCCGGAGGACTCCATCTCCTGTGGACAGAAGTGTGTTTGGCAACAGAAAGTGCAACAAAAAGTGCAACAGACAGCTTGCCCGTTTGTGCATTCTCAGCATGACTCTCCCATGCAAGACTTGTCCAAAGCATGTCAGATAAATTTTCCTGGAATTTCTTCACTGCTGGGATTAGAAGTGGCTGATCACCTTTTTGGCAGCATCCCGCATGTGCATTGCTGCGGCCTGCACCAGCCGGAATGGAGCCGTGACGTGAACATCGAGCATGGTCTGCCACTGCTCCGGGGTCATCTTGTGAATAACGCCGTCCCAGGTGAAGCCTGCATTGTTAATACTGCATCAAGGCAAAATGACCATTGTTTGTATTCGGTTACTAGCATGCACGCACCAAAGTGCCCTACATCTACGAGGACAATGCTCAGCCACATCAGCCCTGTCAAGTAGCGTGGACCTACATGATGTCGATCCCTCCAAAGGCTTTGATGGCCGCATGAATGATCAGGGCAGGTGCGCTGGCCGCCGTGACGTCGGCTGTCACAGCCACAGCTCGGCCACCAAGGCTCTGCGCTGGTCATAGGACAGATAAATAAACAACCAAGGCTCTGCGCTGGTCATAGGACAGATAGCTTGGGCTAGTCAGTGCTCACCCCCAAGCACCTTCCAGGCATTAGCAGGCACATTCAAAATAAGCAATGTCCTTGACATATCCATCCATGCAGAATGAGACCAGACGAATGCATAGCCATGACACATCTCATGCAGACATGTGCTCCATGGCATTGGGTACTGTGGGCAACCATCCCACCTGAATACTTGCAGACACCTGCTCAGCCGCCTTGGCATCAAGGTCACAAACGACCACCGCTGCTCCTTGTGACGCGAGTAGCTTTGCCGCTGCCTCACCGATGCCCTTGCCTGCACCTGTGCAGTGGTCATTCGAAACCAGCTGAACCCTAATCCAGGGCCCTGACCCTGCACTGGTAGGCCAGGGGTCTAAAAATATTAAAAACATGATTTTACAGGTGCACTTACCGGTTATGATAGCTACTTGACCTTGAAGCTGTCCATGGGACAAGCTTGAGCTGGCACAAGGGTTCAAGGTGACGTGTCTGGACACGACTTGTAGCCTTCGCTCTGCAGAGCTCTGAGCTGACATCTAATTGGTGATAAATTTGCGAACGACAGCAGCAGATGGTTTTGTTACGCTCCTTCAGACGTGCGAAAGTCATGTTAGTCCACACCTGTGTGGCGAGTGGTCGGGCCCTGCTGTACCCAAGCTACTGCACCGCGCGCAGAACAGTGCGCCTCATTACAACTCGCGCAAATTGCTTTAAACTTCGGGATAATGGCTGGGCAGGGATACAGTGTAGAGGTAAAGATGGAAGAAATTGTTGTGCGAGCAAGACGGTGCATGAAACCTGATCACCAGACATTTTCTGAACGTGCAGTTTACTGTTGGAGTCCTCGAGAAGTTAGCGGGGATCAGAATTGCACCAAAGCCGCAACAAGCTGGCCTGCCCAAGCTGTAAGTATGTTGCATGAGCATTGAAGCATGCATGCACAGTGGCTTCGATTCATGCTCAATGATCTTCAAGGATTTGAGTTGCCTACGCGCTACGGATTGTTATCCGGAAGTGGCATTGTCTGCTTGAGTATCCTGTCGGTATACCGGAGCACTCAAGCGTCACACTTCTTCATGCATGGGGCACTAAAATGAAAAAAATTCAATGCACTGACTGCCAATGGACAGCAGGCACAATGGTGCTTCATGTTCACCATAGGTGATGTGTCTCAGTGACGCATTTCAGTTACCTGCCATACCAAAGCATTTTGGCATGTCATGTTTGCCATCCCGCTGGAGATTCTGAATGCTTAAACTGTCCTTCCAGGAGCGGATTCTCCAACCCAGAAGTGGTGGCCTTAGCTAAAGGGGATGCTCAGCTGAGCAAGGCCCTTCAGTCCAGCAGGCGGATTGGAGGCTTGTTACTCAAGCAGGAGGAAGAAGAAGGGGAGAAGGTGAAGCAGCTAGCGCAAGAGCTCCTGAAAAAACACAAGTGAGTCGGGTGCCAGGACGCGCTCATAAAGGACGTCTGGTATGATGCCTCCGGTATTTTGACTTTTGTCAATACCAATTACCGTATTATCAGTCTCAATTGGTGTTCTTTATGGGTCTCTGAACACGAAGCCACTGTGGATGAAGTGGCCTATAAGTGGCCTTTAAAATAAAACGGTTTAACCAAACTTGGATTTCCGTAGAAGTCGTAATTTAAAGCATATTATTAAATAATACTATTAGTGCGAAAATAGTGTGGGCATCTACGTGCACAAGCTCCGAGAGATGATGACATCAGCAGCAGCTTGCTAGATCAGCAGGATGAGCAACAGTGACGATACATCTGTCCTAGGGGGCCCAAACCCAGAGCCAGTAGCCCCTGATCCCAGCCCAAGAGTCAGTTGTACGGATTTTGGGATGCCCCCAATGCCGATGGGATAACCTCTGTTGCGGTGCATGCTGCCATTCCGAGTGGTGGAAAGGTCTAGGAGGCAGGAAGCACCAAGCTGAGGCTATTGAGGCTGCAGCAGCTTCATAACAAGTAGTACGTTGTGGCAAGTGTGGTTCCCTTGACTGAGATGGCTGCTTGTGACTAAAAACAAATTAAAATAAGGTTATGAAAGGGACAGATTTTAGTCAAAGAAAAAATGTCCTTGCCAACCTTGGATAAATGCATGATTTTCGAAAGGCCTGGACATGGAACCAAAAAGAAAAGAAAATCATTTGAGACTGATTGTACGGTATAAAGTTTGGTCCCAATCTGCCCAGCAGTGGCTGCCTGGCAGCCCCCCCTGCGGTGGTCTGAAGCGCTGTTTAAGAGCCCCAGAATTGATGGATGATTGAGGGAGGCATGGCGCCAACAAATATATGAGGCTGTGACTGCGGACCTGTGTTTTCCATGTGCCAATCCACAATGTTGGTATTATACTGTGTCTGCTGTGCCTTACGCCGATGCCCTGCTCCATTGCGTGCAGCTACTCGACATCCCCGGTCCCGTGCGAGGCAGAGAGGGCAGCAGTGCTTGACTGCTACCAGGCCAGCAAGGAGGTTTGTTGCCTGTGGCCATGCCCATCTGCTGACATGATGCCTTATTGAGGGACATGTTGCTTGTAGAAGCAGTGAGGAGGTCAAGACATCAACCAAGTTTCGCACTTTCAGCCCTGCTTGAACTCATTAAATGGAACCCAATTGGTGTCCAACCCCATATCCATGAGAATGAAAACTAAATGCCTAGGGATGCTTGTCAACACCATCGTGCATCTTAAAATTAAAAAATGTCCACATCCCCTGCTTCAATTCAGGATCCTTTGAAGTGTGCGGCAGCGGTTCAGTCATACGCGGATTGCGGCGGAGCTGCTTTCAACAGATATGTCAAACGTGTTAATTCCGCTGCTAGCGCATCCTGACAATTGCTTGTTGACGCATAAGCATCAGTGGGTGTTTGTCATGCATGGCCCGTCGCTGAAGTTTGGGATGTGAAGAGTGGATTTCATAGAGTACCAAGTTAGTGGGTCATTGAGCTAACGAACTGGGCGCAGGTCTCATTACTCATCTCAAGCGATTCAGTAAATGATATTACCGGCCGCTGTTAGATGAATCAGGAGTGCAGAACTTGCCGGTCAAGAGTTTCTAGGAGCAGGCGCCACCGCGCCAGCATTGAAAATGAGCTAATATAAGGCTGTAGCCGTGGGCTCCTTCACTGGCCCATGAACAGTGTTCATATTTTAGGTTTTCTTGACATACCGGTAGCTTTGGCTGGACCTTTTACTTCTCTTCGTCGTTCAATCTGTGTGCCTTTCCTTACAATACCTTGTAGCCCATTCTTGTTTTGCTTGTGCGAGGCACAACACTACTTGTAGGGCACTACACAACCGGCATGTGGCTCAATGCCTGAAATTAGCATTTACTGTGGCGCCGCTTACCAGGCAGATTCAGGGAAAAGCAGCTTACAGATTTGAATGAGAAGATTTGTTTTTGCATCACTAGGAGGCCGCAAAGAAATGTTGTATGCTTGCTGAAAAAAACATCATACGCCAAGGTATATATAAAAGCTGAAGGCTCATCACTCATCAAGTTCCCTTGGTGTAGTTGGTTATCACATTTGCTTAACACGCAAAAGGTCCGCGGTTCGAACCCGTGAGGGAACACATTTTTACATCCAACGGCTTGCCCTGCTTCGTCACATCCCTCGTTGTATCACTGTTTGGGGACAACCGCTGCTGAAGGTGACATGGGGTTTGTATGGGCGTGTGTTTCTTATTTCCTTTCACCAATACGGTACTGGAAGCCTCCTCCCAAGCGTGACGACGTACATAAATTGGGAGTCATGAGCAATCTTGAGGTGCAAACAGTGATTCCCTCAGCCTTGCAGGCAAGGATCCAACCATCAGTAGTGGCAAGACCAGCATTATGGATTGCTACCCCAAGGAAGATGTGTTCATGTGTCCAAGGCTACGCCGATGCCCCTAGGCTGCTTGCTTTGGCACCTAAGAGGTAGTGGTGGTTGAAATCAAGTGCTCAAACACCTTTCGATTCTGGAGTCCCCTTGGACGACACTTACCTGTGATTTCCTTCCGTTTTCCGTCCTTTCTACGCAGACTTATCCTTGATTAATTGGGTCCATGATTGCCTCAGCCATGCTCTCTTCAAGCAATGCCCTAGGTGCATGCGTCATGTGCATTTTCCCCAGTCAATACGTTTGCAGTGGCCCGAGTGTCCCACGATGCCTCTCTCATCCTGACTCCTATTCTTCCATTGGGATCTATTGGTTTAATCTTTCAGGGCTGAGGGGTCCACCTCTTATAAAGTTGGTAGCCTTGAATTCCTCCCAAAGGAACCAGCAGTTCAATTGCACAACTCATTTACAATGACCATCCAGCCTGGGGTGGGACACATTTGTCCAGGCCTAGGAAGAAAATAAACTTTGGCTGAACACTCTGCCAACACTCTTGAAATTCTGTTACCTCTCACGACCAAAGTCAGAAGTTAAGTCATCACAAAATAACTAAATCCAAATACTTCAATATACGGTAGCAAACTGCTTGTCGATGGAGAGGGAGCAGGCACGGAGCCCTTTTCCATGAGGCAGATAAAACAACAACGAGCTGGATTTTGGGCAAATACAATTAATATGTACCAACAGACAGCAAATGGGAACTCGCAACATTTGAGCACTCGCACACCTGCACACCAGAAGTTCTGGGAAATATTACAATGTGTACCGGCAGTAGCATAGAGGAATACTGGTAGACTCGAGGTCCATCCTCTGAAATGGCTTGTGAGCTCTTTTTAGATTGAGTTAAAGCACAGACTAGGACAGTCCCACAACTCCAGGGTACGAGACCTTGGCGGGGCTTCACGTTGACATATCCAACTCGTCAATTGAAAGTGCTCCACATTGTTAGCTAGTTCCACGATGGCGTCCGGCAGCAAGCCAAGGGTGAGCCAGAAGCTCAGGGATGCTGCTGCGTTGTCGGTAGTCTTTCTTAGTCATCCTGTAGATAGCAGGACAAAAGGAGCAGCTCCTTGAACTCAATGATGACATCCCCAGTCAGACATCAATGATTGAGAATTTCAGGCATGCATGTGTAGACCTTAGACAAGCCCAATCAAAGCATTGGGCAGGGACAAAGCCTGCAGTGCCTGTGCCTCAGCCTCATTCAGAGTCAGCCTCATGTGCCCAGCCTCTTTTGTAGCCAGCCTCGTGTGCCCAGCCTCATTTAAAGCCAGAATTCTGGTATCATGATATTTATCTCGGTGCTCAGACTGGCGTGATGTGTTCATCACGGCCTGCTTACTTGGTGATGAAATCCTTTGCGTCGTCAGATATGCCGTCCCACACAGAGCTGCTGAATGAAAGGTCCTTAGTCAAGATCGCATCCTGGACCTGAGGAGCAGCAGGAAGGCAACGTCAAGGACAAGCACGACATGCAGGCAGATCCTCAAATACTGGATTTTTATGTTACGGTGTAGAGGGGATGTAAGCCACGGACGCAATGCAGAGTCACAGTGTCACACTGAGGGCCATCAGCATTGGCGAGCTAGCAAGTCTCTGGCTCCTCATTCGTAATCCATGTGAATCTGTTTGGATTCCAAATAACAGGAATGCCAAAAGGCAGCCGGCGAACTATGCGCATGCCTCCGATGCCGCACCTCAGCCGCTAGTGCTCCCCAGTATGGAGGCTTGCCGGACAGCGCCATGCAAAGCACCATGCCCAGGCTCCACACATCGCTCTCTGGCCTGACGCTTGCTTCATTCACCAACACCTACAAATTCAAAAATAAGATATCAGGCGACAAGGCCCCGGTGATGTCCAAACGGCAGGAGTGACACCCGAGGGGCATTCACTGAATGGGTGCTTGACAGCTCGTGCGAACACACGATCCCCACACCGTAAGTACTTAAACGCTTACATATCAACACACAAGAAAGCACGGTGCCTTCAAGCGAGATGGTGGCCGATGGTACTGACACCTAACTGGAGCTTCTGCTGCTAAGATGCTCACATTTAGGGTGCGGGGTCATGTTTGAGTCCCAGGGTACCACAATCCACATGCCTCCGGGGCAGGGATGATCAAGGTTCAAGTGTTACGGCACATTGTATTGGGCTGAAGGAGTGAAGGTACCACGTACCTCAGGGGCAGGGTAGAAGGAGGTCAAGTGAACATCTGGTTCCTCCTTCGCTTGGGGTCCTTCATATGCTGAAGATACAGATACGTCAAAGCCACGCTGAATGTAGGCGTTACCCATGTTCCCAATTTTGAAGACGTCTTTCTGCTTTGAGGATTTGCACAGGAGGATGTTCTCTGGCTTGATGTCCCTGTAGAGGAATGAGCGGCGGGAGGAAGGATGGGCAGGAGGAGGGATGGGCAGCGGGAGGAGGGGAGGGTGGCAGGAGAGGGGCTGATGGACTAACGGGGCTCCCACGAAGAATATTAGACCGATATTGCAGTCAGGCTCATCGTCAGCCTGGAGCAGATCTGGTGTGCTTGCACCATATAGCAGCGCTGTTTATTTATTACACTTCAGCTAAAGGATGGCCTACGGCCGTCAGGGCCTGGTGCAATTAGTCCTGTCCTGCAATAAGTCTGCTTGGGCCACGACCTGTCCAGGCCTGTCACAGCATGGTCCCCATCGGCCCAGTGGTCGCTGCCCAGCGACCTACCAAAGTGATCCAGTGCACACTAAAATAAATATTGTCTGCAGCAGGAGACACAAAGATGCTGCAATTAGATGTATTTTCAACCAGATGCATGTGTGGCGTGCTGACACCAGGAGCGCGTGCGGTGAGCTGGCACCTGGAGCACGTGTGGCGTATTGGCACCTAGAGCATGTGCAGCGTTCTGGCACCTGGAGCATGTGCGGCGTGCTGGCACCAGCGTGGCGTGCTGACACCAGCATGGCGTGCTGGCACCAGCGTGGCGTGCTGACACCAGCGTGGCGTGCTGGCAACAGCGTGGCGTGCTGGCAACAGCGTGGCATGCTGGCAACAGCGTGGCGTGCTGGCAACAGCGTGGCGTGCTGGCAACAGGCAGGTACGTCATGTATTTATTTATACCTGATGATCACGCCCATTGAGTGGCAGTAAGCGACAGTGTCCAAAAGGGTGCGTGTGGCGTCCGCTGCGCTTCCCTCTGAACAGCAGCCATGCTCGCTGAAGCGCTCTATCAAATTCGAATCGCATAGCTCCTGCAGAGGAACAGATGGGGAAGCCGGTGGCAATAGGTTAGGAATGGATTTAAAAGCCGGAGGAAATGCACTGCAGCGTAAGCAGTACAGCAGTCAAGTCAAGGCATGATGCACCGATCTATTGCATTGCCTGAGTCCAGCAGCCAAATCAAGTCATTATGCTCTGTTCGATCTCATTGCTCTTCAGTATTGAAGGTCAGCACCTCATTAGGAGGAAGATACTTGAAAGGACTGGTTTCATGACATTCAATGGAGACTGATAAAAATGACGGCAACACAAATATTGAGCCTGGGGCACTGGGGAAACCCTAAACCCTTAACCGTTAACCGTATACGGTACACGATACGGTGAAGTTAACTGCACAACATGGATTTTGTGTGTTCCATCTTCGCGCTAGCTAGGCGCTGACCAATTTGATCTACCGTGATCAGATGGATGTGGTCAAAGTCGTCTTCGTACACCTGAAATTAGGATAGCATGAAACCTCAGCAAATGAAGCCCCATGGAAATCAAAAACAAATGAGTGGCACTGGGTATTCCTCACTTGTTCACACATTTTTGCTGAAGTTGTTGGGGTTTCGCTACATTAATTGCGTAGCCAAAGTGTCGATGACATTACACCTCAGGGCCATGCTGAAAAAACTCGACCGCATGGGCAATAACAAAGCTAAAATGTGCATCCAGGATCCACCACCTCACCTCAACCACCTGGACCACGTGTGGATGGCCAACAAACAGGCGCATGACCTCGACCTATCAAAGTAAATGTGCATGAGAAGAAACAGGGAAATTATCAGCGTAGGCCTGACTGATTAGATATTTCATAGCTTCATTACTAACAATGCAAGGATATGCATCTCCGTAGCCAAAGTCTTTGGATTGGCTGCAGCAGCGTAGGCTGCCCCCTGCCATTACCTCATTGTGGAAGGCCTTGTTATCAGCTTCATCACTCTTGCAGACTCGATGCATGCAATACGTTTTTCCACTTATGTTGTTTGTGACGATGCGCCTCTGCAAAGGCAAGTTACCAGGAGGACAGGACAACAGTCGTCTGATCAGTCTCAACTCTCAAGTTGAGCCTGGTCATGCATGTGCCCTATCGGCTGAGCGCATCTGCCTTCCTGCCGGGACTCCGGGAGTACATGCTGACAGCTTGTACCGGTAACTGCCCAGCTCTGTGCTCTGTTGTCCATGCAGTGATTGAGATTTTGCATATAAATGTGCATGTGCACGGTTGAGGAACCGCCATCGCAGCTATGTACCAGTACAGACTAGGTTCTGGTTCCTCGGACACTGAGTTTAATCCGCTCCATGAGATTGCTGCGCTGCCACAATGGAACGGATTATTACCCACCTGTCCACCGTAAAGCGCATGTATGACGGGGCCGAACTTGTATCTGTGAATTGTTTTGATCGAGGCCTTTGGCCTCGATGGATCCACGGAAGCGTCGCTCCCCGTGTTCATACTGCATTTGTTCCCCATTCGTAACCGAGGCAAGGGCGCAGACAGATCTAGGTTGATAGAATGCTGCAGCACGTGGCCAACGTGCAATTTGCGGGATCCTGGCTTCTTGTGTTACCCCCACCCAGCATCCGTACCTTTTAAGTCACACAAGTCACTCTGAAAGCACGTGATCTTCCCTTCCTTCCTTCCCATGTCGCCAGCAGCCAAGCTTGACGTGGACAAGGGATATATTATACTTCGGAGCATGCCGAAGATAAGCAACTTTTAATGTCTTGCCCGCAGGAGGACCCCACTGCAGGCACAGAAACAGGCATACCGGTATCCGAAATCTGTTTGCCACCCCCTTTGTGCTGGTGATGTCATGGTCATGTGGGCAGCGGGCACTGCCTGTTTGAAGCCCCCCAAATCTGTTACAGATTATCTAATGGCCGCATTGATCTGGAATTCAAAACAGCCGTATTTGGGTGCAAGGCTTCTTTGCTCGTGAAACAATTACTGTACACTGTAGGCCTGAAATGAGTGCCGCCTTGCCAATCTGCCAGGCCCTGATGGCCTGATGGGTGCACTCAGCTCGTATGAATTGGCTGGGGTAACATTCTGCCTCCACCAGTACTAGAAATCACGTAGATCATAGTAAAAACTGGGCGCGCCTTCTTGCGTCCAATGGATAAAATAACCCAGATAAATACCTGCAGGGGGCATGAGCGTACCATATCAAACCCAGGTAGGATTCAAAACGTCCTAGGGCCCTGAAATCCGCAAATTATTAAAGCCAAACGTGCTCCTGCACCGTCATATCCCCTGCTCCCTGGACAAAATCCGTCATCTTTGATTTACGAATCAAAGAGTTACACGCTTGTAGATGTAGATGACTAGGAGCATCATGGATTGATGGAGCGGTCCTTCCCTTCCATTCATGGCAGTGGGTCGTTGAACTCTCCATCAAACAGCTGGTCGCCCATGGAGTCGCACATGGTCGCCAACTCTGCAGGGCAGATAAACCAAGTGGGAGGGTTCGAAATGTAGCAGCAGGCAGAGTGTGCAGCGGAAAGGGTGCTGTAAAGGGGAGGAGCCCAGATCACCGAGGATCAGCTGCAGCCTGAAGAACAGCTCTCATCCCATGCCTTGCTGGTCAGAGGTGACATAGGGACTTCTCCTTGCTGCCACAGTTTCCCAGGTTTCAGACGTGAGCAGTCCATGGGGCTCTAAAAGGCTTCTGGGGCCTTCATCCTCGAATGGCATACATAGATTGTTAACACTTACACTCAAGCAATCCACACTAAAACCATCCATGCACTCATAGGCAACAGGGCTCTACAGCTAAGACTCCCCTGGTCTGTCTGTTCTTACCCATAGCATGCTCATGCAGCAGCTCCTCTATGAGAAGGTCGGTGACGTCCTCCACCACCTCCGTCGCTCCTAAGACAGGGAGGCCACTGCTCACCAAGTCTCCGTCACGCACCTCCCGCCGCCTGAGGGGGGTGAGGCAGGGGCAAGAGTTAGGGGGGCAGGGCGCTGCTGACCAGATCCCCGTCAAGCAACTCCCGCTGCCTGAGGGCCCTGAAGCAGAGCCGAGGGTTGGGGGAGGAGGCAGTGTTTCCCTTTCTTGTTTTAAGCCCACCCTATGCAGGCTGCTTAGAGGCCGCTAAAGGCCAGGTTGGAGCATCTTGAATGGTCTAGGGCCTGCGGCCCAAGCAGCACGGCTGTCCACACATGGGGCCTCCAGCTGGAGGTCAGGCATTATCTGAATTATAGCCTAGCCACGAAAATATCAACATTGGGGGACAGAGCAAGAGGGTTGAGGGATCACTATCATCAATAAATGGCCATGGGTGGTCCCACAAGTTTCCGAAACGTTTTCCTTTACCTGAGGAAGATATCCCGGTGATGGAGTACTTTCTCCAGCAGCTCAGCGCCCACTGGCTCAAGGACCTCTGCTGACACTGCACAGCAAGGGAAGGTGATGGAACACCACGGCTTGAGTCCACGGGAATCAAGCACAACGGGTGCGCCACCAATTTTGAACTGAAGGACTTTGAGATGTGAGCGCAAAGTCCAAGTTCATAGACCGTCAGCGGCTCCACAGCCCACACCCCATGTGCTTGGATCCTAATACGGTCCAGGGTCATGCACGGGGAGAATATATACTTATGTAACGGTGCCCATGCATGTAATTGGGTATATGCATGGGGAGGATACATACCGGTCCCCATGCATACACCCAGGGGGAATGGTCCAGTGGTATAATGCTGGTGGCATCCATACCCCAAAGCGGAGCTGTAATTGAGCTTAGTCATTCCCTATCAGCCCCACATGGCCGAGCGCTCAGCGGGTACGCACCGTTCTAAACAAACTGGTCCCCATATATGTAACAGGGTATCGGTATACACAGACCCAGTTACCCACCCCACCCACATTCTATGCCAGGGATGTGTTGTGGCGCTTTGCTCCCCGCCGCCACGGAGATTTTGTCACCAGAAGAGTGCAGAGGACGAGGAGGCGTTCTGCCAGGCTCTGGGCCCTCAGTGGGGGGGAACACGCTGCTTATCAGCCCGTCCTTGACCACAACAGAAAGCACCGCCGGGCCCTGCACCGTGCCGCCAGAGAACCACTTATGCCTGCATCAGCAAAGACAGGACAGGACAAGCCCTCACAGGCGGACGACCTAGGCCATGCAGCTAAATGCTCAGACAAGCTGCCTGGCGCCGCACATTTGCATCGCCTTCTGTACACACAAATCCACCCCCACCAACGCCTTCCGCCCTCCCACCTGCAGATTTTGTGTCGGTACCGACCATGCAGTTTTTCAATGAAAGGCTATCATTCACCTTCAGTACTGGTGGATCAAATTGCAGAGGAAGCATTTTAGCAGGCCTGCTTCTGCTTTCAGCTTCAATCATGGTCTCCCATTAAAATATAGCTTTGCTATTTTTAACGACCATGCAAAACCCACCTCATTTGCTTCTCCTTGTTCTCCATGTGCTGAAGAGCCATGAGCATGCGCTGCAGCTCCACAACGCCCACCCCGGGGTCAGGGGCCTGCTGCTGCTGCTGCGCCTCGTTAGCTGCGGGCTGGTGAGCGTGGCTGGAGGACGAGCTGTGCGTCACGGCCAGCTCCATCCGAGAAATGAGCTTCGACATCCTGTCCTCCATCCCTTGCAGGTTCTTCACCCTGTCGAGGCAGTGACACCGGTGATGTAAGCCCCCACCAGCACGGAGCGGTTTCAAATACAGGAACGCTGCGCCCTGGTTGTGCACCGTGAAACGTCCATAAAACATGCAGGCTTCACTCCATTGGAAGAATGCATTACAGCGCCCTTGAGAGAGCACATGGATGTTCTGCCGCATGCAGGTTAGGGCCTGAAACAGCCTACACAGCTTGCAACCCTGACCTGCTTTGCTCCGCCTCCTTAGCAGCATCCGCCAGCACGATGCGCTGGACCTCCTCCTCCAGCGACCGGGCATCCCGCTGCAGCAGCGGGCCGGATGCAGCCTCATGCCAGCCGGGGCGTTGGGCCCGGGGTACCTCACGGCGGGGCGCACTCTGCCACAGGGTTTACACTTTACACTGTCAGGTGTGGACACTTGAAGCAGCAAAGCAATCCACGCTTCAGCAGAGAGGCATCAAGAAAGGGTTCAACGTCAATCTTGCCGAAGGTGTGGTGTGGACGAGACGGCACATGTGCATGCATCACCCAGCACAAGCCTGCTATGTAGAGACGCAGGCCACCTGTGCATGCATGTGCATGCCACATCTGTCATGCAGTGAGACACACCTTTTCTGATGGCTCGTCTGCAAGGCGGCCTTGCTGGTCACGCCGTTGCAGCCGGGCACCTTGCAGCTGGGAGGCCTGGCTGCCGCCTGCCTCTCCCGCTGCCAACGAGGACAGTTTGTGGAAGGCTGCCCTGAGACGGGACTCGTCAGAGTGCGGCTGCTTGGGGCCATCACAGAACCACCGCTTTCTGGCGCCTGCCTCTGACTGCTCTCCTTCCTTTCCCCTGGGCTTGCCACTGGGCAGCCCTGCTGGCTTAGCACCGCTCCACGCATCCTCTCCTGATCAGGAATTAGATGCATCAGACTTGATGACAGTTCATGTAACAAATGGCGTTCAATTTGAATGTGTGAGATTTGAAGGTGAGTGAAGTGCCTCAAGAGTGTTGCACATGATGTTGCGCATGCAAGGTATGCAGCAGCAGGGCGTGATGCATCTCTCAGGTTTCGTTTGTGGCAGCTCCTTGGCAAGCATGCCCGCACCTGTGCTTGCCCCTTCCAGAAGCTGCCTCAGGACGAGCTTGAAGTGATCCTTACGGATGCGGCGTTTGCGGTCCCTGTCAGTCATCAGGTCCCGCCTGTCGGGCGAGCCGCGGCCACCCAACCCGGCCTTAGGGGGCGACAAGGCCCGTCCTGCCCGGCGAGGAGAGATGGGCCCACCTGCCAGGCACACGCTAGGGTGCTTTTCAGTGTGAACCTGATCAACCTTAGGAACGGTCCGGTCGTACCGTCGGGCAATTCAAGACCAAACCATGACTGGCCTACGGCCGGCCCCAGCAACAGGGCATGGCACATCAGCCCCCCCGCTTGGGGTCGACAATCGAAATGCATATGAACTGTACCGTAGCTGTCTTTTTGTGTGGCTGAAGCACTACAAAAACTGGCTCATGTGATGCCCAGTCATGCGGCCTGTCTGTGAGGTTTGACTGAGCTCAGTTGCTGTCAGCTGAGTCAGGCAGAGGAAATCGAATGCGGACCTACGAAAGGCACCAGATGTCGCCAGCTATGGAGCAATTCATTAACGCACCTTGCCCTGCCGCTCGCACAAACCAGGGCAGCTCTTGGGACTGTGCATGAGCAGCTCTGTTGATGCCTGGTGGAGGGACCAGGGCTTGAGCTGTGTCTGGCTTGACATTCTCATCGTCATTGCCTCCGTGAGCCTCAGTAGCAGGGGCCTTCTCCGGTGGCTTGGCCAGCTGCTGCATCTGCTGGACTTGCTGGGACAGGTCATCGTTCTGCCTGGCCAGCCGCTGTACCAGCTGAAGCACGTGCTGATACTCGGAGCTGCAGGGGTGGACAGACGCCATCTCATGGATGCAGACGCGGCCAATGAAGAAAAAATAACGTGGGCCTGACTGCTGTCTGAAGATGATAGCACGCTCGACATTTGACTCACAAGTCAGAGAAGAATGTGGCAGCCATGCATCCATCTGCTGTGTCTCAGTCATCGTCCTGATGACGACTCCCAAGCCTTGCACAAGCCAATCGGTTTTCATCCTTGAGTTGTGTTGAGATATTGGCACGAGCTGCACTGCCTGTAGGACAGCTTGTGCAAGATGTCCTAGGGGCAGTGTAGCTAGTGCGGATACCTCACTGGTTGGGTTTTGAATCTCCGGATCCTCACCTCTGGATCTCAAGGTCCCTCTCTCGAACCTCTGCACCCCCCGCTGCCAGCTGCTGCCGTGCCAGGGCAGTGGATAGAGCCAGGCGACGCTCTCGCTCGGTCGCAGCTCGCAAGATGGGACCCGCTGCCCCCGCCCCCGGAGGTCTTGACACATGGTGGCGGCCAGGAATGGTGTTGTCAGAGCCCAGGAGGACATCCTTTCCCTGAAACGAGGTTTCGGTGGTCAGCTGTTGCAACATCAAACGTGCAATTCTCAGAGTTTCTGGACGTTGTTGTTCCTGGTGATAACGTCGGCTGCCGCCCTCATATCCTCCATGGTATCAAGGCATGTTATGACCAGGCTTACCGGCCCCTCTCCAAAAACCTGCAGGCCTTGCTGCTCGTCATTTCCTCTCTGGTTGATGCTTGATGTTCCAACGAAGTGCTTGCTATGCTGAAAGGCAGGGATCCTGATCACATTGAAAAGAAATCAGCGGATGCATGGGACGCTTTTAAATACCTGCTGCAACTGTCACCTTCGAGAAAAGCCCAGCTGGTCGCCATGCAGCATGCGCAGACCATGCGAAGTCTGAGGACCACTGTTGACAATTGGCTGCAGGGCCAGCCTTTGTACTTCCCCAGAGTGAGACTTGCTGTTTGATTCTGTTGTCCGAGTCTGGACAGGGGCCAAAAGCTTTTGTGCTGCAGCTTCTCTCAGGCGCTGCTTAATCCATGCATCGAAGTCCACATTCCCTGCACAGTATGAAAGCATGAATTACATGACTAACACTGCCAATGATGGCTTGATATCTCTATCACTTCACGCGGATTATTGCACCTCCGGAGAGTTTCAGCAGCTCGTACTCCTTGGACAACTTCAGCAACAGTTGCCTGTCTGACAGCACGCTACTTGCATCCATTACGTCACCACTTTCTGACGAATAACATGCTGCATACGATGCGAAATAATTGGTCAATGCCTGGCTAAAACCAGGGGCTAAAACTTATAATCGACATTTCAAAATCGGCAGGACAACAAAACGCATAACATCCGCGGTCAGGTCGTCCACACATCGTCCTCATGTCTGGATGCCTGGTCCTCAGCAATAAGTAGCATATTCCTTTCAAAATACAATCAGCGTATTCACGGCGACTAGCGATCATGAAGGCTTCTCTACCCACTATCAAGGTAACCAAAGGGGTATTGAGAGACAGTGCGGACTGAAAGGCAGGCGGGGACTCGAAAACATTGACGAAACTCGTTCTGGCAGGTTGCTGCAGTCTCTACTTCTAGGGTCGCTTCCGCCCCACCAGTGGCAATATCCTCTCGCAGAAATGTGTTGAGTGCAGGCGTCCTAGGCGCTGTTCTCTTCCAGTTCAGTCGGGATGAGGCGTCTGCAAACAATAAGGAAGAAGTCGCTGCTAGGTACAATTACCTTTGTTTTATGACATGTTATCAATTCGTCTTCCTGACGATCTGAAGGTGTATCGATGATGGCATTTCTGTGCTGAGTCAGCAGTCCACCTCTGGCTGGCACGTCAGAGCCCCACCCTGCTGGCCCCTGGTTCTCAGGAAGGAGAGGCTAGGCAAGAAGGAGGCTCCCCAAGAAGCAGAAGCAGCGGCCAGCGAGAACAAAAATGCCTCTAAGACCACGAACCTTCTCAGTGCAAGGTGGGTGCCATGATCATGTTTGCATGGTAGCACTAGAATGCAAGCTTTCCTGGGTGCAAGACCCTGTGATGGTGTAGAGGTTTAGGTGTGACAAGTAATCAGAGGTGCTGCTGCGTAGCACGAAAAAAACGGCAGAGCAGTCGGGCATGTGACTTTTCAGAGGGCAGGTGCAGGTGCGGATGGGGTCACCTGGACCTCATGCAAACCCCCTCGCCATGTTGCAGGATTTCAAAATATTTGTCACTACTCTATTACTGGTCAAGTGCGTGTTGTTAATGATTCGTATCGAATTGCGCATAGAGAAGCGAAGTTGCAGCTGTCGTGTTACACCTTACGGTACGTCATCCGCTGTGAGATCCAGCCTTGGTAGCTGAGTTTCTCATTTCTGCACCTCGGCCTTTGAGGCCTGACAGAAATAACCTTGATAAATACAGCCGGCTGATTTGCGCTGTAGCGCACAAAGTTTCCGGAACGTTCCAGATGCATCGGGCTGACAGACAGACGGACAGGGGGTGACTCCGCCCAGGGGGGTCTGCCGAAAATCTATGGAAGATTTGTATCCTGGTAGTTGGGTCAAAACGTACAACTGAGGATGTCTGTTTCTTGCAGGGAAAAGCGGCTGGCTGGGCTGAGGGAGAAAGCTGCCAGGATCAGGAGCGGAGAGGCACCCACGTTCTAGGTGGTGGCCATATACATAGATAATTTATAATATCGAACTGGCAATTTGGCCCTAGGTCCCTGATGAAATACATGACCCAACTGAGGGTTTTACCAAATGAGGGTGCAATGGTTGGGTCGGTGGCTGCACATTTTTGTACGAGCGTATCAGATCCTTGTTTTTGCGACATGGTCCCAACACTCTACGGGGCCAGAGGATCGGTCAGATATCACAGGAGTCCTGTCACCTGGACTTGTTTTGCCACAGGAGGTTTGACAGTCCTGTATATTTGTCATCGCCATTCTCGAGAGAATGATCAGTTTGTAGAGGCAGGAGTAGAAACACTGGTGGGTAGCTTGGTCGTTGTTGACCAAGATTAACTGAACTACTGTAGTGTATGACCGGAACTGGCAATTGGTGATGGGATTCTAAGAGGGCAACTCCTGAGAACTCTTGTACCCTCTATTTCCCACCACAATGTTTGCTGGAGATAATTTGTTCTGGCGTCAAAATTATTAATTTGGTTAACCTATGGGTCAACTCATACTGGTAATACTGACATGTTGAGGACAGTCCCGAGAAGCGTTTGGGAAGTTAAAAGTAAAACTCTCTTAGGAGAGGAATGCTTGACATCTTTAAGTGTCATTATGTCTTCCTTGTTAAAGAAGCTAACCGGAAGAATGTCACTCCTCAGCCTTATGGGTGCAGCTTTCAATGGGGAGAGGATGCACTCGTGCACTTCTTCAGAAAAACTATTACTAGTAGTGTTCGTTGTGCTGTTGACTGCCGCCTCTGAGGTGTTAAGCCTGACACAGGATACCAGACGGATTCATTCGCAATCTGATCCCCCTGGAGCTGTCGATGTGACCACTTTCAAATAGGTTCCCCATGCACAAGCAATGACGAACCATGCCGAGCCCTACGAGGGGGGATGGGACTTGGAAGTGTGCACTAACAAATGTTGGCCAACGTGGGATTGTTGCCATATTTGTAACATGCGCACACATCAACATGGGATGTTGCTGTGATCTTCTCTCCCCCCTGTCTATCGATGATCGCCGGGTTCCATGTTCCTGCCCCCCTCATTTTGGAGAGTGTTATGTCATTGACATAGTTGGCACGGCTTCACCATGGTCATGGCTGTGCATGGTAGCTGGAATTCAGCACAGTCATTCCCAACCAGCCCCACGCAGCTGAGAGTTCTGCATTGCCCAACTGGTATGCACTGTACGTTCTAAACAAGGGATGTTGCTGGGACATGCAAGTGATGTGCGAGGTTCATTTTCTGCCACTGTGCGGCATCCGCCGTGCATTGCTTGCTGTATTTCTGTCTGATGTAAAACATGTGCTCTACTGCTCTGCATGGTTTGCCATTTTTCTGTCTGTTTGGCAGCATCCGCCATCCGCCGTGCCTTGCTCGTTGTATGTACCTGTATTTCCGCCAGTTTGCAGCACCTTCCGTAGTGTAGTGCACCGCATGCTGTCTATCTGCCTGTTTCAGTACCTGCCGTGCACTGTTTGCCTTCGTTTTGCTTGTTGAAAGACATCTGCTGTGCGCGGCTTGGCTGTCTTGCAAGATGAACCATCACTGTAGCATGAGCCGTCACATGCATGAGTTGCCAAACGATCCTATCTCTTCCCCCGTCTAGATCGCCAAGTTCCATGCTCCTGCCCCCCTCTCATAGGCAGATGGCATGGCTGCACCATGGTCCTTGCTGAGCAAGGTAGCTGGAATTGAGCTTAGTCATTCCCTACTAGCCCCATGCGGCCGAGCGTTCAGCAGGGCCCAGCGGGCATGCACTGTTCAAAACATGCATGAGTCGAGGTAGAGTCAGTAGAGGAATTTCGTCGACTCAGGTGATATCACTGACAATTTACTTGGTCACTCAACTGCGTATGCACCTACGATATATATAATATATTGCTGGAGCATGTCTGCCGTCCAATCACTACCTGAGCCTTTCACACTTTGCGAGAACCTACCACTAGGGTTAAGTTGCTACCCATGGTCTACCCATAGTCGCGGGTATATATATAACAGTTTTTATCCAGTGTCCTTCTAGCTCCTTCTAGAAAGTACAAAAGACTGAAGAAACTGTACCACCCTCTAGGTTCAAAACAAAAAAGGTAACTGTACAAACTCTACCCCTCCATGTCCTTCCCTCCCTCTGATTTCCCTCATGACCTCAAACTGGACCAACTGGACCCCCCCCTCTGATTTCCCTAGTGACCTCAAAACTGGACCAACTGGACCAGCTGGACCCTCCCTTTGATTTCCCTCGTGACCTAACCCGCTCAGTCACCACCCTTACCCGCTCAGTCACCACCCTTACTATGTTAAATACTCAAAGTACTCGCTCTGTCACCACCCTTACTCGCTCTGTCACCACCCTAACTCGCACTGTCACCACCCTAACTCGCTCTGTCACCACCCTTACTCGCTCTGTCACCACCCTAACTCGCTCTGTCACCACCTTTTAACCCAAAGTTCTGATTGAACCTAGCTTGAATAGGGGGGGTCCAGTTGTGCCAGTTGTGCCAGCATCTGCAGACTCCACCTTCAAAGAAGTTCCTCCATCCGTTCCTCCACACCTGTTCGCGAGATTCGATGAAGGAAACCATGCCTCCATGGAGGAAACTGGTTCCTCCATCAATCAGAATCGTGGTGTAAGAGTGTGTGTTGAATGGATGGGCCTGGTCCCTCACCTATGTGGTTGACATGTGAAGTTGCAGCGTTTCTTTTCGGGCGCTTCACACCTTCGGCTCAAATTCAGCTACATGGCACGCCCTGAGTTTCGTGCATCAGGTTGCGCCAAAAGCCAACAGTGCAGCCGTATTAGCATTGATCCCTCTACCGCCACGACAGTCGCATCAGCGTTCTCCGATTACGTCGCTCGCATGGCCAACGTTCCGGGAGGTAGTGCGCAATGCGTCGATCTCGTTAGCCAAATGCAATCGGAGCTGAACCGACTGTCGGAGCTTTTCTGCTCAACAATTGGAGAGTTGCAACGAGACGCAGTTCCAGTCAGGTGGGATTGCATGAGGGGAGAAGGTGTCAGTCAAATACAGTCGGGTCTGCACCGACTATCGGAGCTGATTTGCCCCATGACTGGTAGGTTTCAAGGAGATGCGGTGCTAGGCTGGTGATTCAGCCAAGTTACACTGTATAGGAGCTTCATACTGCATGGCGGTACACCTCGACACAGCATGCGCCGAGTCATGTTACCGGTGCATGGGGGAGACTGAAGTTTGAAGTTGCTACAGTCCAGCGGAACATCACTTATTCGTGGCATGGCACAGGTGCAAGAAAACTTGTTTCAGCACAATATAAACTAGGACAGCAAGCGGAAAAACAGTGTCCCCCTGGGCACCGCATGCCCCCAGTCATGATGCTTTGGGGAGACTGGGAGAGGGTGGGTGATAGGTTGCAGTACCACAGCTGTCATGCTCAAAGTCATCAGGGAGATCTTACCAGTGTTCATTTCAGTTCGCACAAGACTACCTTAAGGGGTCGCCATGCGGTCGCCACAGGGACGGAACATAGCTTGACTGACCTACGGCCGGCGACCTGAGCAGCAGGGCTTGCCTCAGCAGGCCTTCTCAGCTGCAGGTCTTAATGAACCTGAGTTGTAGGTGAACCGTGCTGAATGATACACTATCCTACGCAATGCCCTTCCAGTCGTGTGATAAGCTCCATTGCATCACACATGGTATAACAATCCGGCCTAACCAGTGCCGTATCATGCTACCTTGGTAGCAATCACTTCGGCTAATCCTATGCCTAGGGCTGACGGGTAGCGTACCGTATATAGAAATATACGTATATACTATGCCGCATTGTGCTCTATCATGCTACCTTGGTAGCACAATTCGGCTGAACCTATACCGTATTGTGCCGCATCATGCTACCTTGGTGGTACAATTCCCACTACAATCTCTGTATGACACTGCATCGGAAAAAGGTACGGTTGGTCACCTCATCAGTGATGCTACCTGCATTACATTGCACGGGAGATTGGGAGTAGGGTGGTTGGTAGCCTACACAGTGATTGGGAGTAGGGTGGTTGGTAGCCTACACAGTGATTGGGAGTAGGGTGGTTGGTAGCCTACACAGTGATTGGGAGTAGGGTGGTTGGTAGCCTACACAGTGATTGGGAGTAGGGTGGTTGGTAGCCTACACAGTGATTGGGAGTAGGGTGGTTGGTAGCCTACACAGTGATTGGGAGTAGGGTGGTTGGTAGCCTACACAGTGATTGGGAGTAGGGTGGTTGGTAGCCTACACAGTGATACTGCCCTACTGGCTGTCTTCCTGAATCCACGCCTCCGGTTGTATCCTTTATTTTATTCTGTTGGCATAATGGAGGAGGGCGGCAGGAGATGATCTGCACTGACTGAAGAACCAAAGTTTATAGGCCATGCAGAATCCCTGCCATCCCTGCAGCCCATTCAAATCCCATGCAGCGCTTGCAGCCCATGCAGCATCTTTGCTGTCCATGCAACATTTATACTGCCCATATTTTGTCACCCCCATACCTCCCAGGCTCCCACTGTTGTAAGCACTGAGGAGCTGATGAGACATGGACACCCCATGCAGGACTTCATGCTTATGATACCCATGCTCATGCAACTTATGCAAACAACTAGGCAACATCCCCGATGCCCATGCAACATCATGGTCCACCTCAATACTTCCCACCGGAGCGAACATTGAGGAGCTGATGAAGTGATGAGACATGGACACCCCATGCAGGACCTCATGCTCATGACACACATGCTCATGCAATGTACCACGCAACATCCCCGCTGATCATGCAGCATCCCTGATACCCATGAGATTCATGCCCATGCAACTTATGAGACAAGTAGGTTACACGGTAACAGATATACCTATGCGCTATGTCACATATACATAAACCGTACAGGTATATGCAAAAAAAACATATACCATATGGTATATGAAACATAACCCTATATGTTTGCGTGACTGGTAAGACCCACAGGCTCACTACTGCAGCATGGAAAAGGACACTAACAGCTCCTCATGTGCACTAGCCATGGGTAAATGAATGGTACCAGAACCCCTGAAGGTCCCTGTGTTGCCAGGATATGGGCCAGATGGATCTAGGCTGGCTGGACTAGTAGGCATGGCTGGGGCTAGAGGTTGGGCAAGGCTGGACTAGACTGGGCTGGGCTGGGCTGCTGAGGTGAAGAGACAGGGACACCCCATGCAGGACCTCATGCTCATGACACACATGCTCATGCAACGTATGAAAACATCCACGCAACATCCCCGCTGACCATGCAACATCCCTGATACCCATGAGAGTCATGCCCATGCAATTTATGTGACAGCCCACGCAACGGACCACGCTGCAAACCATGCAACATCCCATGTCATGCCCTAATTCCCACACTTGTGTGAATTCAGAGGATTTGGTGAGGTCTGGCCAGCCCCCGCATGGCGCTGAGTCGCTATTGCAAATCATGCAAAACCTAAACATGCAATGCAAAGCCCATGCCATGCCTCCTTTTCCATCCCCCAGTGTCAATCCTGAGGAGTTGATAAGACAGGATCAGCCCCAGTACGACGCAGAGACTCGTTGCAAGGGGTTTGCCGCAGAGATCGCATCCACGTCGTCAAACCTTCGGCTACTGATTGGAAAGCTTCCTGCAACGCCAGGTAGGTTTATAAGTTGTTCACGCCAAATGCCATTCGCTAAGGACGGCATCATCCAACCCTCTGCTGTTGATCGGAAAGCCGCCGGCTCTGCCAGGTAGGTTCTGAGCCCCAACTGCCATGTTGTACTAAAATGTAACTGCCACTCAATAAAAACATATGTGTGCAACCTTCTGTTCTTAAGTAGCACCCAACCGCCATTCGAAAATGCACTACTGTACATGCCACCAGGGCCTTGTGAGGAGCAGGAGCAGCTGGCGTGCGCCCGTTCAATACTGTCACATATAAGACAAGCATCGAACTGCCATTCATAATGCATTATCCGCCATCTGATCATGTGCCTAAACCCTGAACCCAGGGACTGGGGAGGAACAAGAGCAGCTGGCGCGCATTCGAGGGCTGCAGGTCAAGAATGTCGCGCTACAACAGGAGCTGTTGGAGGAGCAGAAGGTGTGGAAATGTGGGGGGGGGGGTGAAGAACAAGAGGGGGGGCTAGTGGCCAGCAGACCTCTGTAAACGAAGGTGGTGACGTGGTGTTCAGTACAGGCCAAAATCTCGGCGCTTCAGCAGGAGCTGCCGGAGATGCAGAAGGTGTGAAAATGTGTGGGGGAAGTTTGAGCACGGGGGGATCAGTGGCTAGCAGAGAACACTACGTGGCGGTGAAAAATTACAGGCCAAGCACTTGGTGCTGTCACAGTTGGAGGATCAAATGTGCGCAGTCCGCGATTTCTGAATATTGGGAGTGTTTCAGCAATCCAGCTACAATTCAGCTACATGATGAGCAATGACCAGGGACTCTACTGCAGCAATCATCCGCCGCTGCTTTGGCTCCTGGCTGTTGGTTGCTCAATTTTTCGTCCCCAAGGTCCCAGTGTGATCTCGTAAGGTGATCTGGACAGCTGGTGCTGGTCCTCAAGAGAGCAGCTGTGCAGAATCAGCTTTCAAAGGTGCAGAGGGTGCAAAACAAGGTATTATCCAGCTATTAATCAGCTACAATTCAGCTACCTCATGGCCTGTGGTCATGCGGGCCTGCTGCAGCAAAGCTGATGATGGGGCCCCTAGCCATTAGCCATTCAGGGTTGGGTCCCAGACTCTCAGTCGGCCCAGTGCTGGCCGTCCAACAACCTTAGGATGCAGATCTGTAGCGGCGGCGCAGAAAGTTCAGGGGAGGTGGAGGGTTTGTATCAGTGTTCATACCGTATGACCATATCCTGGTAACTCTGCTACAATTCACCTACACTTCTGCTTGCGGCCGGCCAGGGAGGCTAGTGCAGCAAGCTCTGATGCTTTGCCCACTTGAGCTTACTCTACCCCTACCAGCCCCACACGGCCGAGCGTACAGCAGGACACATTGGGTATGCACTATCTTAAACTTAAGCCTTTGTCGGGCGGCCTGTCAATGCATGGCTTTCGTCGGTCCAGAGATGGCTGCCAGTGGCCGGCCAAGGGTGATCTGGTGCGCCTTTCAATGGAAACTTGTGTGGAAGCCGTGGATTTGAATTGCCTCCCCTTGAGTATGATTGAATTGTTATCAAAGCACTCCTCGGAGGCAGTACAATTATACTGAGTCTACACCGGTATGTCTGCCTGAAAATTGTGTGAGCAGTCGTTTATTATGGTGGTAATGAGTGACTCACTCATCCCTTCATTCTGAGAAGAGGTCATTTAAACATTTAGTATGTGCATGAGTGCACGCTTCGTGTAAGCGGGGGGGATGGGGCAGGCTAAGGATGTTAATTTGATTGGGGTGTAACCCTGACCTGAAAGAGCCCCCCCTCCCTGGTCTCTCATGGGGAGCTTTATGATCCCTAAACAGATGGTAGCGGCGACTTAGTTTTCCTTCTTTCTTCTGAATCTTTTCTATTTCCCCAAATTATCTGGCATAATCCGATATCGGTAGTATATTAATATAATCTGCTATGTGTGTGAGGCTTGCTTAATAAACGCCGCAGGGAGCGCAAGATGTGCGAAAGTGTATAGAAAAGACGTGAACGTTAGAACCGAGAATGCTACCCTTTCAAATCGAACCCGCCACACGATCTTCTCTCTCCCCCCGACTGGATCGCCGGGTTCCATGTTCCTGCCCCCTCACATAAGAGGATGGCATGGCTGCACCATGGCCCAGGCTGTGCATGGTAGCTGGAATTGAGCATAGTCATTCCCTACCAGCCCCACGTGGCCGAGCGGGTATGCACTGTTCTAAACCCTTTCAAATCCTAATTTGTGGGGGGGGAAATACCGGTACGAGCACCTGGAAATAACGAGTATGTCGTTTCTGATGTTTGTAGCGAGCTCAAGACAAGTTGGAGGAGGCACAGGACGCGTACGCATTGCTGGCCCAACACGAGATGCAACTCTGCATGGTGCCACGGGCGCCCAATATAAGATAGTCCAAGCTGCCTAGCTGATCATGGTCTCTTAAGTTACATTAGGCTGAACAGGAAGCGCTGTGGCACAGTGCACACTAGCTAAGGCCAGGTGGCACCAGGCCTGGACATGAAGTGAGGGAATCGAGACGGGTGCTGACATCAAAAACTGCGGTCGGGCCATGGCTCGTAAATTTACTTGACAACATCAGGCTGAACAGCCAAGCGCATTTCTAGGTTGCGCGTGTGGCCGGCATACTAAGGATACTGCTGGTTGCCTTTTCCTTCTGGGGGGGATATTTCTTTCTCAGTTGTGTTCTTCTCCTTCTTTCCCTCTTACCTTCAGTTTCTTTTCTTCCAACGGGACAGTTGGGCGCCCACGCGGCTGAGCCTTTTTGAGCAGGGCCCAGAGGTGTAATGTCATTGACCTATTGGAGAAGCGAATGGAGGCCAGCTTACGCCTGATAGAGGAGAAGTTTGCAAATGGCCAAGAGGAGAGAAGCGTGCTTGTCCTCAATGAGGTAACGCGGGTAGACGACAGCTTTCTGTTTAAGGTGGATGCTGGCCAGACTGGCAGTGAAGATAGTAAATGAAGGAGCAATGGTCAAGGCAGGGGCAGAAGTTGTATGGGCATGATCGAGGGCATCATGGATGCCTCCTATTTCAGCTCTGGTGATATGGTAGTAGTGTTGGTTTCACATTTGCCCTCAAGGCATTCTCTATGGGTGAAGCCAGTGGAACACACGGCTATTTAGTAGAAATCAATATTTAGTATCTTAATTAGTATCAATATTTAGTAGAAATCAATTAAGATACTAGAAATCAGGGATTTTAGAAATCAACGGCTAGGCGAGTGCATATACGTGGGGTGGCATAGGGAACGGATGTTGTCAAAAGAGGCAGGGGGGAAATAAACGGAATGCCAGAAGTGGGAGAGGGGAGGGCGGATAGGGATTGAGTGCGATTGGGATGCTGCACAGAAGCTAGCGGGTAGCAGTGCTTATTTTAGTGTGCGCCAGTCGACCTTTGGGGGGCCGCCGGGCGGCCAACACTGGGCAAAATAAAACCAAACATTGATCACCGGCCTACAGCCGGTGGCCAGCAACAGGGCTGGCTGCACCAGGCCCCCGCGGCCGTAGGCCGTGATTTAGCTGAAGTGTAGCTAAAGCGCACTAAAACAAACACTGGAGGGTATTGGCCATCTGGCACACGAGCTGGGGAATTGGAAGTGGCGGAGGGTGGGAGGTTGGGCAGGTGTGGTGCCAGGTGGTTGGCCAGGGTAGAACATGGGTGCACATGCACGCCTTCTTGCCCCGGCCTATCATTCATAAGCACATTTCATGTACAAATCCTCGCGTACGGTAACACAGTAGATGAAAGAGCCCATTTTGATGTACAAACCGACAGCAACCGACACGTCGTCAACCAGTCATCGCAGGCCAACGCTCGTCACCACGACCTCGAAGTAATGTTAACATTTATATCGCCAGTGTGTTTTGTTGCTCGCAGCTATCATATCATATCAAGTGGAACAGCGAGAGGAAACCGCGAGTCAGAGAATGAACAGCGATGGCTGCCAGGGAGCATGCATGCTACAGCTGACAGCTGGGATTCAAACTGTGTTCACACTCCTCACACTCGGCACTGCCAGCCGATGCTGGTCACTGCCCGCGGCCCGCCCGCGTCCCCGTGCGTATGCAATCGTAGCCACATCATCGCACAGATCATCGCATCCATGTTTTAGACTATACAGCGCTGTGTAATGGGCTGTTTTACACACTCGTATCCCATTGAGTGGAACAATGAGGGAAAACAGCGAGCCAGCGAGTCAGCAATACATCTTCCGGTGTCGGGACGCGAAGAATGTGAAGTCGAGATCGTCGTCGTCATCGGGCGTTGCTGCTTCCACCCAATTTGAATCAGCATGAAATCCTTCGCCACGCGAGGTGAACAGGCAGCCCCGCAGCTGATCAAGACATGTTAATTAAGCGCAATTCAATACCAAGCCCTGAGTCGACGTCGCATATATAGCCACCAGTCTAGTGCCTCGTCTCCTCATCCGCTCAGTCCTCCTCCACGAAGAACAATGATGCATCTGCACAGCCCTCCTCCACAATATTTTAATTAATGGTAGTTGAAGTGCACCTTATTTTCCTGCCCTGTCCTGCCAATTTTATGCCATTTTACCTGCTAATTTACCCTCGAATTTTCCTGCTATTTTTCCAGCCAATTAACTTCCTCTTAATGTAACTGCTAATTTACCTGTTAATGTATCGTACCCCTTAATTTACCTGTTAATTTAAGGCTCCTCTAAATTTACCTGCCAATGTACCTGGGAATTACCAGTTCGTTAAGTACATGCAATTCAATTATGTGTTAATAAAAAAATTACCTGGCAATTTATTTGCTAAATTTTCACAGTTGAAGCAAAAGTATGTTAAGAACAAAGATGATAGGAACCGTGACTAGGTCTATAGATGTCTATGATAGTCATCTGTTGCAAAGGTATACCAGGGTACTGTTACCTAGTATCGGACATTTGTACCATGGTACGGTTACCATAGTAACAGACACAACTACCATAGTATCGGACACAACTACCATAGTATCGGACACAACTACCATAGTATCGGACACAACTACCATGGTACGAACAGGGTACGGTTACCATAGTATCGGACACGGCATACCAGGGTGTACCAGGGTATTGTTACCTAGTATCGGACATTTGTACCCGGGTACAGTTACCATAGTAACGGACACACCTACCATGGTACGAACATGGTATGGTTACCATAGTAACGGACACAAATACCGGGGTATTGTTACATACCAGGGTGCCACCATGGTAACATAGCCTTTACCAGGGTACTCTTACCCTTACCATGGTAAACGACTTTTACCATGGTAAATGCGTTTACCTAGTATCGGACATTTTCACCCTAGTAAATAGCTGTTTTACCATGGTAACGCCCCCCACGCCGTCTTGTGGTGTTGTTGATTGCCATTGTGACATTTTAGTGTTTGACACCATAATCAGTGAACTTTGGCAGTGCCTTCGATGGTTGGATTATATTTGTAATCTGAATGAATGAGACCAACATCTGTATCATCACACTTTCTCCGTTCATACTAAGTCTGACTTCACAATAATACGAAGGTCTTCCCCCCTATGCATTAGCCGTAATAGAACCGGGGCTATAACCACTCACTACACGTTGTGATTGCCCCGGTCTATTATTGCCCCGGACTATCATTCAAGACCTGAAACAGATGTACAAGACGTCGGTGTACGGCTCCCACATAGATTAAAGACAAGAAAAAGATGTACAAACTGACCAGCAATCGACCGTCGTCAACCAGTCCTCGCTGGCCCTCGCTCGTCACCGCGATCTCGTTATAGTAATTCAAACTGTGTTCACACTTGGCACACTCGTCACCGCCAGGAATGCCTGGTTGAGCTCGTCGATCAATACTGATTTGGCCCAATATATATCGCTATAGCAATGCGGCAAGTTCGGCAAGCGACAATGACTACTGCGATGCAGTCGCAGCTGCTAGAAAAGTGTCATTGCTGGCACAGCTTCCCTGTCGTAGGGTTGCTCCGGGTACCCTGACTTTCAGGTTCTATCTCAGACGTCCACAAAAAGCAGTTCAGACACTCGAAATTTCATTGTTCCGACTTACTCTCGGTCATTGTTACAATGATGAGGTCTCACGCGCACACGCGCATCAAGCGCTCTGCCCTAGCCAACCTACTGGTCCTTTTGATGCCTTGCTTGTCAACTCATGCATCCCCACTGTCGGTAAGTGACCATCCGTAGCTTGTACCCAGTAGCCTGTAGCCAGTAGCCAGTAGCCAGTAGCGGTATTTAACTCTCTTGCTTCACGCACTTCAGTCGCTGCCCCGAAGCTGCCCACGAAGCGGACGGCATCCCCGCCCATCAACAATCGCAACCCCGCCGATCGGCCGATAACCAGCCAGGCCGATAACACAGCCCCGCCAAACCTCATCGTCCAAGGCGATGCAGGGGGGTCTAATGACATCGCTGTGCCTGCAGTGGTGATGGCGGCTATCCATGATCTTGGAATGGCTGCGATCGTACCGGCCCCGGCACAGATCTTGGATTTTTCCTCCATGTTCTCAAATCCGAATGAAGTCTACAGAGAATACTCCAAAACCAATCCGTTCATACCAGGTCGGACCCACCGATATAAAGCCCCCCCCCCCTCCGTAATCGTAGATAGAGCCGGGGCCCATAACCACCATTACACGTTGTGACTCAAGACAAGAAAAAAGATGTACCAGTCGTCGGTGTACGGCACCACAGTAGATTAAAGACAAGAAAAAAGATGTACAAACCGACCAGCAACCGACCGTCGTCAACCAGTCCTCGCTGGCCCTCGCTCGTCACCACGATCGCGTAGTATTGTTAACATCTACATCGTTGGTGTATCTAGCTGCTGATACCTCTCATGTCTTGTCGAGTGGAACATCGAGAGGAAACCGTGAGTCAGAGAGTGGACAGCGATGAATGCCAGGGAGCGTGCCTGCTACAGCTGACAGCTGAGATTCAAACTGTGTCCACACTCCTCACACTCGGCACTGCCAGCCGATGCTGCCCTGGCTCGTCGCTGCTCGCGATAACTTGTGAATACGCTTTTAATATATATCGCTCGTTGCGGCCACGGTCGTTTGTCAATACGCTATGTCAATACGCAAGTGACCAGCGGTGACAGCTGTGATTCAAAATGTCCACACTCGTCACTGGCAGGGGCTGCTACTAGAAAACATTATCCCGCTTTTCGCGAGTTCCGTCCCCTGGAGCAAAAAATGGGTAAACACCAAACCCATCCGATGTGCCATCATTTGTCGTATGCATTGATTGTCATGCTCAAACAACAAGTAATCTCTGTGATACCGTAACTGATATTGGGCATGCCCTGACAAGTCTGATTGAAGCCATGAATGAAGCCATCTAAATGAAGCCATGTCAAAAATACTGCGTTCATACCTGGTCGGACCCACCAATACAAAGTGTCCCCCCCCCCATAGCCGTAAATAGAACCGGGCCTATAGCCACCATTACACGTGGTGATGTAACGCCTTCCGTTTCTTTCCTTCCAGCGGGACAGTTGGGCGCCCACGCGGCCGCGCCTTTTTGAGCAGGGCCCAGAGGTGTTATGTCATTGACATGCACGTAAGTGATAGCGAGGCCCTATGTGTAAGAAATATAAGAAGTGGCACTGGCCATCTGGGAGTGCCATATATTGGTTGAGTGGTCGTATATTAGTGTGCCATGCCTTTAGAAGAAGAAAACCGAAAAGTGGGGTCGGCACGAAGAGAAAAAACCTGAACCAAGCTTGCATGAGAAGTCCAAATTGGAGGATGAAAGCGACGGGGGCTAAGAGACAATATAAAGGTTGATCCAACAATCGGAGGGGACGGAGGTTGATTGGGTTGGGTGTCAGCAAGCATCAAGGTCGCCGACTCACGGCAGAGCACTGCATGCAGTGCCACTGTGCAAGTAGGTCACAAGTATCGAAATGGTACATTTGTCTGTGGCCGTGCCTGGTACTCTCGTAGTCTGTCACTGAAAAATTCCGCGAAAATTGTAACAGTGTCACCACGTGAACTGCGACCAGTGCAGAGCGGTGCATCCCTCCCCCTCCCTGGACTCCAGAAAGTGGGAGGCTTGCAAGCACGACGGGAGCAAGTTAGTAACAGAAGAATCGTTTAAATGTGGATGCTGACCAGGATGCTGACGTCAAATGTTCAGGGAGCCTAGCCCGATGTTCAATGATTTCCTCAATACACACTCCAGCATAGGTATCCGGCATAGCCGCAGTTTGCTCTACGGCGCTATGTGCTATGCAACGCTTGATGACAGCAGACTTGCATGTCCCTCGTAGAGAAGCGTTTATATTTTAGGAGGGTCACTTCGAATGAACATGGCCATGTTTCAGAGGAACCTTTCTTGTCGACTTCTGTCATGTAGCACCTGGAAGTCTATCGAAACAGCGAAGGCCCTCCCGATAAAATCAAGCGGCCACGTCAGCTTGGCTTCTTCGCAGTTCCGTACACGATCAATTCACCTGCAAACACTCGCATCCTCGTCCGCAGCGCATGCAAAACCAGACAGTAGGAGTTCATGCACCTTACTGACGGCCCCGGGGTTATCAACGAGATTACGTAGCCGGATTTCTACTCCGGCACCATGCAGACCAAGCCATGCGGTTGAAAACATCAAGGGTGAAGCAGCTGCAGCTTCCTCAGAGATCAGCACCGATTCAGACGACACATCAATCAATGCCTCAGGCTCTCACATTCCTGTGCCTAGCAGCAGTGGCGAAGTGGTACCAACCTTGGCTGGCCTTCAAGACAGCGATGCGGAGGCTCCTCCAGATGGACAAGACCAGCCTGAGCAAGAGCAGATTTCAGCCATTGGATCCAGAGAGGCACGGGCACAGGCGGTGCGGACAGCACTTGCAGAGGGCAAGTTAGGCCTTGGATTCAGCGCTGGAGGCTTCCTCTATAGCTATCATCTTGGTGCGTTGTGTGGGTGCTGATGGGTTTTCCAATAAAAGTCTCAAATTTTTCACGCACGCACATGCCTATGGAATGGAAAGAAATTTTTGGCCATGCTGAGTGAAAATGGCCCAGCAGGCGCCATGTCCATGCCTCACAGCATGGAGGCGCGAGGCACTCCAGGGACCTGCATGGTCGGTCCCTCCTGGTTATTTTCTTGGAAACAATTGCTGCTGATTAGAAAGGTGCTTTACGAATTGCGCCTTACAGAATGCCTGTTCAAAGTACATTTCTCATTCTTTGATCCTCCACGTCCAGCCCATATCCCGCCATCCTTCCCGCCCAGGTGTGCTCTGGGAGCTGCAGCGCCTGGGCTTGATCCAGGATGGAATGCACATGGCCGGTGCCTCTGCTGGTAGCCTTGCCATCGCAACCTTCAACTGCGGTATTGGAGAGCGTGAGGCAACGCAAGCACTGAAAGAGTTTGCCGCAGAGTGCAGGGCGGGTGGCACAGTTGGTCGACTCGGTAAGTGCGGATGAGCCAGTTGTCATGGAAATGAAGCTGTAGCATCTGAATAGTTCTATATGCTGCTACACTTGCCATGTACCCATTCCTGTCCTTATTTCGGCCTGTTTATCATCTTCATGGCTGAGTTCATTTAGCACACGACAAACCACCTTTGTGGGACCTCCGAGGCACATCAGCATCTCTGGGCTGATGGGGACCCATTGACCCATCCCTGATCGGCCGGCAGCCGATGACCCAGACAACATAGCTTGCTGCAAGTCCTGCCGCCCGTGGACATTGCTGTACCTGAATAATAGCTTCAGCACCCCAAACCAAACTTTGCCAGGTCCACCTGGAGCGGTCAAGTCAACTCCTGCATTCAGGCAGGCTGAATGAATGTCCTCCTTTCTTTCCGCCTGGGACCCCTGCCTGATCCCCAGGAGAGTTGCTCCGACAGTTCCTGCACAGCTACCTACCCCCTGACGCGCACCAGCGCTGCTCAGGCACCTGCCACGTCGCTATGACGCGCTTGTTTCCTTACATGCAACCCGAAGTCGTCTCCCAGTTTGAGCATAAGTGAGTGCAGGGAGGGAGGGGGGGGGCGTTCCTCTTGTGAGAGATAAGGCATATGCTTTGCCGTTGTCCCCTTCCAGATATGTCCTGGAACAACAGCCGCCAGGCGCCAGCAATTTGTTATCTGCGCGTCAAAGGAGACGTGGCCATTGTGCAGTGTAACACTATTGCCTCAGGGCTCCATGGCTTGAACGATATGTACTTCATGCCTGGCATGTTCTGGTCCTTTGCCTGAACTGGTCTAAGGTGTCCTCCCGATGCAGGTCTGACCTGATCGAAGCTCTCCTAACCTCCTGTCACATTCCAATTTACCTTGATGGTAACATGAGCGCCAAGTTCAGAGGGAGGTGAGGTGTGGATCATGGGGTGTTCAAAACAGAACCTTGTAATTTACAATTACATATTTCCCATAATATTTACCTGTTTTGGGTAAATTTAAAGAATATATGCTACCTTAGCCAATGGTGTGAATCATAGGGTTTTAAAAACACTGTTTGTGGAGTCATGGCCCTTGATATATCACTTCATTGCGATGTGCGTAGCTGCTTTGCCTGCCACGTATGCTCATGCGATCTTTCGCTATCTCTGCAGCGATTGAGATGCTGTTTTCAGCGCCAGATGCTGCTTGCGTTCAAGCAGTCTCCTGGCCTCCACTGCCAATGCACCCTCAGACACTACGTGGATGGAGCTGCGATGAACTTTGTGCCCTCGCCCCCCACGCCGACCGTCATCAAGGTCTGCTGCTTCCCTGTGAATCGAGTCTTGACCGCGGTGCAACCCTCCGTCAAGGTGAGGCAGGGTCCATCAAAGTGGACACATGCTGGCTGGCTTGATGTCATATGGTGCTGGTGCTTGCAAGCTACAAGTGTGGCAACACTCCCACCACCACTGGTCACTCGGGCGAAGCGCCACGCAGGCGCTCATTACAATATAGTGCTGGACCCTCGCGATATTGGGTTTAGGGTTTAGTGTTACGGCTACATTTAACCCAGATTGGACATGACTCCTGCCGTGTCCAACTGTCCACTACTTTGTAGGCATCAGCGCGACGACCATCCCATCGTCCCAGTCCTGTTCCCTGTGCAGATCTCTGTTGTACCTGATTGCATGCCCCCCCTTTTAGCCCTGCCAACACTACGACCTGCCCCCCTATTGCTCAGAGGTCGCGCCGCGTGTCTTCCATGTTAGACATCGCTGTGTCCCCTGATGCATTCGAGGAGTTCCCGCACAGCTACGGGACGCTGCTGAAATGGGCTCTGCTGCCAGGGCCCGACGATGTGCTGGACTGGTTGGTCAGCCAGGGCAAGCGGGACGCAGCAGCATGGGCGGCCTCCATGAGTCTGCTCGATCCAGTGGGGGGAAGAGCTGCCTCAATGAGTATTGTGGGGGGAAAGGCTGGTGGCAAGAGCTTGATTATCACTTGACACCCGAAGATTTCTGAGAGGTGCCTTGAAATTAAGTATATGAGAACCTCGACGAGAGCATCGTTTTTGCAATAACTAGTTGATCCTGATTTGACATGCATATCTATGTATGTCACGGTTTTCGGCTGTGACATTGATAGCCAAGCGATGAAGTGCTCGTGTCATGACAAGCACTGTCATGGCCAGTGATTGTAGTATTGAGTCCACCCATGTCCGCGGCGGTGGCAGCCATGAAAGTTGGAAAGTAGCGGTGTTTTTTGTTGGAGTTGTTCACAAGATCACAAATTGATAGTTATATTACCGGGATAACATGTTTCCATTCCTGTCCCCCTGCCCGCCCTCCCAGTGCGTGCCTGTTGCCAGTGTTTTCTTCTTGGATGCTAGTCTGTCCTCCAGCTTCCCCTGTGGTCTTTGACCTCCCTCAGCTCAGGACCGTGCAGCAACCAACTGATCGTTCTCAATAACGTCCTGAATGCTCTAGCAATCCTGAGGAATGGAACTAGGATTAATGTCATGCATAGCTCATGCTGTGTACCGTTTACCGGTATCCACAGTGTCATGTAAATACCCCCCCTGGTTAGTACTAACCCTGTTGCCTCGTGTATGTACCATCGGTGCATTATAGGGCACTGGCAATTATGCTGCTGCTGACCTCGATGTCTTGGAGGAAAAGTTCATCGTTTTCGGCTTGCTGCGCCAACATGTGCTGCCTCTCCTCAAATAGAAAGGCATCGCTCTGAGCCTGAGGGACGGACAGGCTGATTGGATGCCACAAAACCATCATAACTTAACCTGATGAGCTGTCGCTTCAAGTCACAGCATATCACCAAAGCTTCAGTGTTCAACTCAGTGAAACTCACAACGCAGTCCTCATGATCCTTGAAGGCATGCATCATGAATTTCAAGAAGTGAAGCCGCCATCCTGTTGAACCGGTATCTTGAGCTCCCGGTCCATGGTCATAATTTCAATTAATGCCGGCCTCCTCTCCTTCAAACTACCAACGTATCAGACTTTCCTTTCCAAGCCTCCAAAAGACAGTGGACGAAACAAAACAATGTTCAGGTCCTACGCAGTCGACACCATGTGCACTTCATGATGATTCCATCAATCGTTCGCTGCCAGGCTGCACGTTGCCGAGCTTTCATCAACCTCTTGACGCTCGGAGCTCACACCGCCACCGGCACCGCACACCCCACCTTATGCACCCCCGACTCATACACCCCAGCAGCCAGGACCGCAGGGGAGGAGACCGCCTCCAGGGTGACATCCCCCTTGATCACCACACCTGCAGCAGCCGCGCAGACACCGGTGAAATTCTACAGTCCTGGACATGAAATGACAGTCACCAGTGTGTACTTACTACTCAGCGTGCTTCAGGGGTGTGTGTGGGGGGGGTGCATCAAGCCCTGCTGCTCAGGCCACTGGTTGCTGGCCGGTCAAGATTGCAAATAAAATGTTTACCCCAGTGGTAGGGCCGCCTGGCGGCCCTCCGAAGGTGCTCTGGCACACACTACAATAAACACTGACCAGTGACCAGTGACCAGAGAAGGTATGCTCTGGACACCTGACATCCATCCCCCCCAGCTTGCCGCACCTGCTAAGAACTTGACTGCCCCTTTGACAGTGAGGGACGTCGCCTCCAGCAGGCTGGGTGGCGCCTCCACCAGGGCCTCCATCTGATCTACCAGCTTGTAGTGCGCATCATCCAGCTTCACCAGAGGCACCTGTGATGGACATAGGCAGCCTTTAATATTCCGTTCAAACACCAAGCTGGCGTGCCTTTCAAATATATTATCTGCCTACACCTTGGTGATGACACAAAATGCACATGCATTCATTTACCGGTGCTGACACCGGTGCATTTCATTTCTGATACGAGCGCCTCCTCTGCGTTACTAGCAAGTGCATGAGTTACTGAACAAGATGGCGCATAGCTTTCAGCGCTCCTGGCCCAGACCAGACGAACGCCCCGGCATTTACAATCCCTTCCACACGATCCCTCCTCAAGACCTACGGCAAGACACCCTGTCCGTGCCAAGGGTACCTGCCTGCCCCCCTTTGCCCGCTGCCACCCACCCTAGCCTTGACCGCTTGAATGGTTGCGTCCTCAGCAATTCTGAACACGTCCGATCGGAGCACAAACAGGTCCCCGCAGGTCTTGACTGGGGAAAAGCGATCGCGCGGCACGACAATGGCACCTGAAGACACACGCAACACACACTCAGGGGTCAGCTGAGCAATCCAGGTCGCACGTGCTGCGCAGGCTGCACGTGCTGCCCGTGTTGCGCTGGCTGCACATGCTGCGCTGGCTACAGAGGCCACAAGGGGCACAAAGAGGCACCGCTCATAGCTCTTTTAAGCATAAGGACATTCGGCAGTCTGCAGGGCCCTGCCTAGCGCATCAAGCGCCCTGCCGGCATCTCTTTGACCAACGATTAACATGGGCTGAACACCCCATCACATGAACTGCTGGCATCTCTTTTACGGACGGACAATTAGACTGGGCTGCCCGGCTCATCCCATACCCTGCTGGCACCTCTATGACCGACAATTCAACCTGCGCTGCCTGGCTCATCACATTATTCACATGCCCTGCTGTTGCTCCTACCTGCGCCGCCTTTCTCATCACATGCCCTGCTGCTGCCCCTACATGCCCTGTCCCTGCCCCTACCTGTGCCGCCTTTCTCATCACATGCCCTGCTGCTGCCCCTACATGCCCTGTTGCTGCCCCTACCTGCGCCGCCTTTCTCATCACATGCCCTGTTGCTGCCCCTACCTGCGCCGCCTTTCTCATCACATGCCCTGCTGCTGCCCCTACATGCCCTGTTGCTGCCCCTACCTGCGCCGCCTTTCTCATCACATGCCCTGTTGCTGCCCCTACCTGCGCCGCCTTTCTCATCACATGCCCTGCTGTTGCCCCTTCATGCCCTGTCGCTGCCCCTACCTGCGCCGCCTTTCTCATCACATGCCCTGTCGCTGCCCCTACCTGCGTTATCGAAGCACTCAATGGCCGACCCCATGGCTGTCTCCAGCTGGTAGACCGGCGTGGACTTGCTGTCACGCGGGTTGATGGTCTTCTTGTTGCGAATGAGCGGCAGCGGAAGCGAGTCCCCGTTGGCCGCAAGGGTGTCACGCAGCTGTGGGAGGTGGACCCAAAGGTTGTTTGTGTTGAAGAACCTGAAAGCAACGGCAACGAAGGGGGCAGGCGGGTGTTTGTGTTGAGAAAACTGAAACCAGCGGTAATGAGGGGGGCGGGGAGGGCGTCGAACAGTGCTTATTGTTTCAACTATGAGACCACCATTGGTAGGCCGCCCCCGCGACCGCTGAAGGTCCGAACGCGACTGAGCCTGGACCGGCCTACGGCCGGCAGCCCAAGCAGCGTGGCTGGCCGCACCTGGGGCCTCCACTCACGGAGGCATGAGTGTACATGACATGCAGCTGAGTCACAAAAGAGATGCACTGAAGCCGTCAAATCAGGGATGGCCTGATGGACTGACATACACCAGGGGGTCACATGATCGCATTTAAAGAGGTGACTACCCTCACCTGATGCCTCCCTCCACACCACGAAGGCGCCTCTCACTGACCCCTCCCCACTTCCCCAGTCAAGCCCCTCCCCTTTCACTTGTGTTCCAAGAAGTCCACTTTTTAAACTCTAAACCCTAGCCCCTAGCCCCTCCCCCCTCCCCTCTCACTTGTGTTTCGAGAAGTCAAGTTGTTTTTGAACTCTCCACCCTAAACCCTAGCCCTTTCCCCCTCCCCTCTCACTTGTGCTTCGAGATGTCCTCAAACGCGGCCTTGTCATCATCGGGGCACATGGCGCTCTCCCGCAACATGAACTTCCCGTCGGAAATGCGGCGGGCCAAGTGGCCGCCCTTCTTGTCCGCTGCAGTGCGCTCGCACACCTGGAGCACGACACACACACACACACACACACACACACACACACACAGGTCAAGCTTAGGTCGTAATAGGTCATTTACTATCAGTGTATTCTAATGAGAGGTGGCATGGAGTCGCAGCCCCATAGCGAAACATTCACCAGCTTAAGCTGCCCCTCCTACTGCTGCCATCCTCCCTTTCTCCCTCTTGCTGTTCCTCCGTCTTGCTGACCTCCCATTCTCCCTCTTGCTATTCCTCCGTCTTGCAGCCTCCCTCCCTCTCTCTTGCTGCCTCCCTCCTCCTGTTAACTCCCTCCCTCCCTCCCTCCCTCTTGCTGCCTTTCTCCCTCCCTCTTGCTGCCTCCCTCCTCCTGTTAACTCCCTCCCTCCCTTTCTCCCTCCCTCCCTCTTGCTGCCTCCCCCCCTCTTTCAATCCCTCCTCCTGTTACCTCCCTCCCTCCCTCTTGCTGTCTCTCCTACAGTCCCTCTTCCATCTCATGCTGTACTCCCTCCTGGTCCCCCCCTCTCCTGCTCACCTCCATTAGGAAGGCCTTGCCCGAGGATGCAAAGTATTGCAGCAGGGTGGTGTCAAGAGTAGCTCCGAGATTGTCAGAATTCGACACAAACAGGAACTCAATCCCCTGTTGTATAGGAAGGAGAGAGGGGAGGGGATCAATGGACGGGGGGGAGGAGGAAAGGAAGAAAGCAGGAAAGTTCAAACAGATAGCTTCAACGCCTCAGGGCATGAGGTAAGGGTATGGACGGGGATTGTATTTTGGGTGCTTCAACGAATTTGCCATACTTAGAGCACGGTCCAACAGAACATGCATCCGCATGGTAGGGCCCTGATTTGGGGCTGTGGTCAGGACCTGGCTACAAGCATGGTAGGGCCCTGGCTCCGAGTTATGGTCAAAAGCCTGACTGTAAGCCTCCTATCCATCCTCAGTGTATCAACTGACCTCTGTCATCCGGTCTGGTCCCCCCAGGTAAATCTATACAGGGCAAGGGATCAACCATTAACCCTAAACCCATCTCTATACAGGGCAAGGGATCAACCATTAACCCTGAACCCATCTCTATACAAGGCAAGGGATCAACCCGAAACCCTAAACCCATCTCTATACAGGGCAAGGGATCAACCCTTAACCCTAAACCCATATCTAGACAGGGCAAGGGATCAACCCTGAACCCTAAACCCATATCTATACTGAGCAAGGGATCAACCCTTAACCCTAAACCCATCTCTAGACAGGGCAAGGGATCAACCCTAAACCCATCTCTAGACAGGGCAAGGGATCAACCCTGAACCCATCTCTAGACAGGGCAAGGGATCAACCCTAAACCCATCTCTAGACTGGGCAAGGGATCAACCCTAAACCCTAAACCCATCTCTATACAGGGCAAGGGATCAACCCTGAACCCTGAACCCATCTCTATACAGGGCAATGGATCAACCCTAAACCCTAAACCCATCTCTAGACAGGGCAAGGGATCAACCCTGAACCCATCTCTAGACTGGGCAAGGGATCAACCCGAAACCCTAAACCCATCTCTAGACAGGGCAAGGGATCAACCCTGAACCCTGAACCCATATCTAGACAGGGCAAGGGATCAACCCTGAACCCTAAACCCATATCTATACTGAGCAAGGGATCAACCCTTAACCCTAAACCCATCTCTAGACAGGGCAAGGGATCAACCCTAAACCCATCTCTAGACAGGGCAAGGGATCAACCCTGAACCCATCTCTAGACAGGGCAAGGGATCAACCCTAAACCCATCTCTAGACTGGGCAAGGGATCAACCCGAAACCCTAAACCCATCTCTATACAGGGCAAGGGATCAACCCTGAACCCTGAACCCATCTCTATACAGGGCAATGGATCAACCCTAAACCCTAAACCCATCTCTAGACAGGGCAAGGGATCAACCCTGAACCCATCTCTAGACTGGGCAAGGGATCAACCCGAAACCCTAAACCCATCTCTAGACAGGGCAAGGGATCAACCCTGAACCCTGAACCCATCTCTATACAGGGCAAGGGATCAACCCTGAACCCTGAACCCATCTCTATACAGGGCAAGGGATCAACCCTAAACCCTAAACCCATCTCTATACAGGGCAAGGGATCAACCCTTAACCCTAAACCCATCTGTAGACAGGGTAAAGGGATCAACCCTGAACCCTAAACCCATCTCTATACTGGGCAAGGGATCAACCCTGAACCCTAAACCCATATCTATACTGAGCAAGGGATCAACCCTAAACCCTAAACCCATCTCTATACTGGGCAAGGGATCAAACCGAAACCCTAAACCCATATCTATACTGAGCAAGGGATCAACCCTTAACCCTGAACCCATCTCTAGACAGGGCAAGGGATCAACCCTGAACCCTGAACCCATCTCTATACAGGGCAAGGGATCAACCCTAAACCCTAAACCCATCTCTATACTGGGCAAGGGATCAACCCTTAACCCTAAACCCATATCTATACTGAGCAAGGGATCAACCCTTAACCCTGAACCCATCTCTAGACAGGGCAAGGGATCAACCCTAAACCCATCTCTAGACTGGGCAAGGGATCAACCCTAAACCCTAAACCCATCTCTATACAGGGCAAGGGATCAACCCTTAACCCTGAACCCATCTCTATACTGGGCAAGGGATCAACCCTTAACCCTGAACCCATCTCTATACAGGGCAAGGGATCAACCCTTAACCCTGAAAACCCATCTCTAGACTGGGCAAGGGATCAACCCTTAACCCTAAACCCATCTCTATACTGGGCAAGGGATCAACCCTTAACCCTAAACCCATATCTATACTGAGCAAGGGATCAACCCTTAACCCTGAACCCATCTCTATACAGGGCAAGGGATCAACCCTAAACCCTAAACCCATCTCTAGATTGGGCAAGGGATCCACCAGAGGAAACCACACTGGAGGGGGGGGGAAGAAAAAACACTTTTGAGGGACTGCACACCTGCTCCAGGAGGCGCGCCAGCATGCCAGACCCGAGCAGGGCTGAGTAGATGTCACCATGACCAGGAGGGCACCTGGTGCAGGAACGGGACCGCAAGTGGGGTGAGGCAGGCAGAGAGCAGGGAGCAGAAAGAAAGCAAAAAAAGACTTATCCTCCGCCGAGCAGGGAGCAAGGAGATGCATGTTATGGCCCTAACTAACCCTTTGCAGTGCTTCGTGTCTCCACGGACATGCCATCCAAATGCAGGAGAAGGCTCAGTGGCAAACCCTGGACTGCCTTATTGACGGCATAGTTGGCAAAAGAGGCTCTTTGGATGATGTTGGGGTAGCTGACCAGCAGAAGGGGTGAGCAGCATCTGCTGACCAGCAGCAGGGGTGAACAGCATCTGCTGACCAGCAGCAGGGGTGAGCAGCATCTGCTGACCAGCAGCAGGGGTGAGCAGCATCCGCTGACCAGCAGCAGGGGTGAGCAGCATCCGCTGACCAGCAGCAGGGGTCAGCAGCATCTGCTGACCAGCAGCAGGGGTCAGCAGCATCTTCTGACCAGCAGCAGGGGTGAGCAACATCTGCTCACCACTCATTGTCCTACCAGCAGGAGTCAGGAGCATCTGCTCACCACTCATTGTCCTTGTGCTCCGGGTAGGAGGCTGGCGTGAGCGTGGCTGCGTCCACCTTGGGGCTGCTGTTCTGCATCAGCTCGATAAAGGGCTCCTGTCCTCATACACAGGGGGAGGGGGGAGAAGGATTTTAAAGTGCTGAATGAACAGCACAAGGCATCATGTACCGTACATACGGTAGCAGATGTTAGGGCGGAACAGCGTAGAAGGAAGAGGCAGAGAAGCCATCGGGCCTGAGATAGCGTGTCATAAGCAATGCCTGAAAATTGTGATGATTTATGAGGTCAAAATAAAAATTACATTTTGTTTAATAGAAAGCATCTCAGGTCCCGAATTGGAAGGTGGAAATCGGGCTGGTGGGAGGATGCCAGTGGGTCTGGGGGAGTGGGAGCGCTCCTGTGCCTGGACCCGTGCAGTGGGCACGCATGGTTGGGCAGAATAATGCAGCCCTCTGAAGTATGCATCGTTTCAAAGAAAGGCACAGCAGGGGTGGACTTCTATATTCATGAGACAGACCCCATCTCGGCACACGCATGGTGGTAAGGTTAACATTACATGCGCCTTGGTCACCACTCGCCAGTTCCCCCCCCCCCCCCTGCAAGTCCACTTGCGGTGGGCTCTCTCGCAGCCGCTTAAGGCCCAATTGAGGCCAAGCCTTGACCGGCCCACAGACACAGCCAATTCAAGCCTGTCATAGCCCATGCATGCCTGTCGATTCCCTAGCAGAATTGACGGGCACGCATGGGACACCCAGCTGGAGGCCAGGAGGTACCTGAAACGTGACGGATTTGCAGCCCGGTAGATTATTGTTCCTCCATTGTGTTTAGCAGGTTGGCTTTTTGTAAGCTCAGGTTTAGCTGATGACGTCATTGAAGGACCTCGAAGACCAAACGAGCATCGTATGTTACAGGAACTCACTAAGATCCCAACACAAAAATTCACTGCTGACCTCTCCTCCCTAGCATCCCAACGGCGCAGTTTCAATCCCTCCCGCCCCCTCCGCTTCGCCTTCCCTACTGTTTGTTAAATTAACGAGAACTGAGCTACTGAGACATGTGACGCCAGATGTCTCAGCAGCTTAGCGTCGTTATATCAACAAACAGTGATCACCTTGAGCAGGTCTGCATGCTTCTGCTCCAGGAAGGCGCGCGTGTCATCGCTGGTGCTGAAGCTGTTCATGAGCGTGAATACGACTTGGCGGTCAAAGGCAGCGCGCATGTGTTTGACCTGCAGGCGAATGATAGCAAAGGAGGAGAGGTCAAGGGCGGCTCAGCGCCTGAATGGCACGCGGGGCACAGGGGCACCTCAGTCCCCTTCCCTACTGAATATACTGAGGCAAGGTAGTATGGGACACTACCTGCTTCTTTTATCGGCTATATGGATTACCTTCATCGGGAATGGTCCCAATTGGGCTACGAAAATCAAAAAAGGGACCATACCGAAACCCATGCCCTACGGCCGGGGGCCCAAGCAGGTAAGCAGTGCTGCAGGCTATGCAGCCAGAAGCTGGCAGGTAGCTGATTGGTGGCTGCGCCCCAAAAAGTAAAACAGTTTGACCCATTGAGGTGCCTACTGTACCTGTTCAGCAATGAGGTCGATGAATGTCTTTCCATCCTTGACGACAAGCAGGGACTTGGCTTTCTCCAAACCTGTGGAAGTCGAGAGCCAGGGCACAGGGCTCAACGGACGCATGACGTGCGTAGGAGGCGGCATGAGGTGATGAAGAGTCGAGCCACATCCGAATGGTCAAGAGTAGTCACAATGCCCAGTCCACGCCTTACCCATGGATGTGCCGAGGCCACCGTTCAGCTTGAGAACCGCAGTCTTCGCCAGGATGTCCTGCAGTGACAGCGCGAAGGTGAGCTACATTATGATAAGGGGCGGGACCATAATATTGCATGGAATGCCCCAGACTGGAGCTTCAAGTAGGATGGGAATGGTCACAATGCTATGCCTGGGTATATGAACAAATCGTGCCATGGGCATGCCTTGCTGCCTGAAGGTTGTGAGTCGGTTTAGGTGGGTTGCTGTGCACAAACCTTGACCGAGTGGGGCGCAGCCTCGGGCATGGATGCCAACTGAGGCAGGTCTGCTGCTGCCGAGATTTCGCCCTCAGGTACCAGACCAGTTGCCCCTGCAACCAACTGATCGTAGTTGCGCTTGAACGCGCAAATAGCCACAGAGCTCAGGCCCTGCTCTTTCATTTTCGTCTCGAAAGCATCGAACTACGATGACATGAAAGGTTGTTGACACGAGGGAACGAGATCTACGGGACGTAAGGCAATATTGAACGGGATGCTCACCTGAGACATTGCGTCGTGGACTACGAGATTCGGATGAGGCTTATCGACTCTGAAATAGTAACTACAGTGTCTTCAGCACTTGATCCGCTTGCGCTTGTCACGTCAGCGTCAGGCATTCCATACCAATCCACACTGCTCATCCGGCTGGGGGTCTTGTCACGGGTCTTGTCAAGGGTCCTGTCCGGGGCGGGTCTTGTCGGTGTTCCTCGAGACACGTTGCGGCCAGGAAGTTGTGGCATTCCATCCTGTATTTCTTCCTAAATACCCAGTTGGATTTCATGATTCCAACAGTATATTTCCCATAAAGACCACCTCCTCAAGCATCTCACTTCCATACATGGGCCCTAATCATGCACCATGCCCCGTCCTACATGCTGGGGGCGGTACAGAATGACCAGTGAGTGTCGTACCGTATTCGGTATTCCTGCAGCCAAGCTGCGGCATTTTCTTTCTTCCATTCTCGGTGAATTTTGTGATGACTTGCTCACCATTCAGACCATCGTGTCCTTGGTACTCGTACCGGTACATGCACAACACACACAGCATGCGGTGCATGTGATAATGCCACGCCTCAGGGTGCATATCTTATTTATGTACAATGCCATCCTCTTCCCGTAAATGACATCAAACTTGCAAAGAGGGAAGCAAGCAGCCCAGGAATGAGAAGCCACAAGTCCACAACAAACCTAGCACTCAACAATCAACATAGGGCTACACGGACACCAGGACCGTGAGAGGATAAGGGCCAATCAAGCCAGTAGAAGAAATGACCTTGCTCCATTTGTCCTTGCTCTCTTCAACAAGGTGGATTTGGTGTTTGCCCTTGTCTCTGATTCTAGTAGGCTGGCAAGTGGGCCGAGGGCAATAGAGCAGGCAAGGTTTTGTCAATGCAGTGCCCTGGAGGGAACAGAGGACCCAGCTAATCATGTTCAGAATTTCAGATACGCCTTTGCCTTGCTCTGGCTGCTCAGTGTCCACGGAATGGGGATCGGGAGTGCATGCTCACTTTTTGCCATTGCTGATTTTACGTCACTGAGTGCCAGACCACCTTGGAAGCCCTTCAGGAGGCCAGCACTGACCCAGTGGGGGCCAGGCCTTGACCGGCCTCCGGCCGGTGGGCTTGGACCCCATTGGAAGCAGGGCCTGCAGCATAAGCCCTGCCGTTGCGTCCGGAGTGTACATGCAACAAACACAAATAAAGTTTTTGACATCTGTACCTAGCATATGCGCACATGACGTGTGCTCCTCCTATGGTTGTCCTCAGGTAGTGTGACTTAATTCTCGTTGGAACGACATAGGAACCTTACTCATCCATCGATGCAAGATGATTGGTACGTACTGGCCGAAGGTGTAACTTATGGTCCTATGTTCATTATGTCCAGAGTTAGCCCCGTTCGTATCATAACCAAGAAACGAAGGCTGCTCAAATTCCCTCTTAAGCCGGTACAGGTATATGGATTGATGATTTGATGTCCTGTTCTATTTGTTCTATATAGGCTATTAGCGCATGTTGCATATATGGTACTCAACTCTTCACATGCTTCTTATAAGTGGAGGTACTGCTATCTCAGTGTCACAAAAAATCTCGCAAATCCTAGTTCATTCCTAACAACCAAATTCAGTCCGAATCAGTGGTGGGTTTCATAGCAAAGATTCAAGTGCTGCGTGGGCTACTAAACGCTGATCCTTGCAAGCAGCAGCAGCCTCAGTGGACGCGTCCCAGTCACGCACCTTCCACAACAAAGCAGACAACTTGTTTTCAAATTTCCAGCACATGCATTCTCTCCCCCCTCCCTGCATCAAACCGTCTAACCCCAATGCCTGCTCTGAAGCGCCTGCAGAGCCGCCCGCCGCCTCTGAGACGGCCTCTGCGCCCGCCTGCCCTCCTCATCCGGAGTAGGCGCCGAGCTGCAATCGCCACAGATCCAGTCCGCCGCGGGAACGGCCCGCAGCCCGGCGCAACGCAGGTGGTACACCCTGTCGCAGCCGCCATCGCAGGTGATGAGCTCCCCATCCGCACCCATGCGGCCACATGCGGCACAGGTGCCGTCGCCGCAGCTTCCAGGAGTCCGATCATCTCCCGGAACCTGCGTGGGCCTGCTGATGTCATAGCCGCGGCCTCGGTCCTCCTCCTCCTCCTCGCCTCCCTCATCTCCGTCTGAGTCGTATTCGGACTCTGCAAGTGTGAAAACCAGGTCTCATTAATAAGAGTCTATGGGATGGCTGCCCTTGCACCCCCTACGCCCCAATGCTACTCATCTGCAAATTTACGTTCATTGTTTCTGTAATATACAACAGGCTATGCACCCACTTCGTGATTTAGACAGCTGTCAATCGTTTCTGTAAGATGCAATGGGCGATGCACCCAGTTGGTGGTGGAGGCAGCTGTCAATCGTTTCTGGATTATACAACGGGCCATGAGCCCAGGTGGAGGCTTAGGTAGCTGTGGATCGACCCTTGCATCTCTCACCCCCTGGAGATGGCGTGGCAAGCAGACCCGCAGGCTGCCGGGCCGCAGCCGCTCTCCGCCCGCCCCGTGGTGGCCTGACCAATGCGCCGATACTGAATCGTGCCGAGGGGTCATGCTGAGTCATCATGGAGCGATGGTAAACAGCCATCATGTCAAGGGGAGACCTGTGGTCAAAGGGGAGGGACACGGGTCCTGATCTGCAAGGGGAGACCTGCGGTCAAAGGTGGAGGGACACGGGTCCTGACCAGCAAGGGGAGACCTGCGGTCAAAGGTGGAGGGACACGGGTCCTGACCTGCAAGGGGAGACCTGCGGTCAAAGGGGAGGGACACGGGTCCTGACCTGCAAGGGGAGACCTGCGGTCAAAGGGGAGGGACACGGGTCCTGACCTGCAAGGGGAGACCTGCAGTCAGAGGGGAGGGACACGGGTCCTGACCTGCAAGGGGAGACCTGCGGTCAAAGGGGAGGGACACGGGTCCTGACCTGCAAGGGGAGACCTGCGGTCAAAGGGGAGGGACACGGGTCCTGACCTGCAAGGGGAGACCTGCGGTCAGAGGGGAGGGACACGGGTCCTGACCTGCAAGGGGAGACCTGCGGTCAAAGGGGAGGGACACGGGTCCTGACCTGCAAGGGGAGACCTGCGGTCAAAGGGGAGGGACACGGGTCCTGACCTGCAAGGGGAGACCTGCGGTCAAAGGGGAGGGACACGGGTCCTGACCTGCAAGGGGAGACCTGCAGTCAGAGGGGAGGGACACGGGTCCTGACCTGCAAGGGGAGACCTGCGGTCAAAGGGGAGGGACACGGGTCCTGACCTGCAAGGGGAGACCTGCGGTCAAAGGGGAGGGACATGGGTCCTGACCTGCAAGGGGAGACCTGCGGTCAGAGGGGAGGGACACGGGTCCTGACCTGCAAGGGGAGACCTGCGGTCAAAGGGGAGGGACACGGGTCCTGACCTGCAAGGGGAGACCTGCGGTCAGAGGGGAGGGACACGGGTCCTGACCTGCAAGGGGAGACCTGCGGTCAGAGGGGAGGGACACGGGTCCTGACCTGCAAGGGGAGACCTGTGGTCAAAGGGAAGGGACACGGGTCCTGACCTTCTCTTCACCTGTCCCTCCTGTTCCTACTCCCGGGGACCCTGTGGACAGGGGCATGGGTTGGATTCAATGACACGAGGAATCAGAGCTGGACCGTGCTGATTACAGTGCGCACCATATTACCTTTGCCTGGCCGCTGGGCAGCTGCCGCTGAGGCAATGGGGACCCAGCCTTACAAAACCTTTGCCTGGCCGCTGGGCAGCTGCCACTGAGCCAATGTGGACCCAGCCTTACAAACCTTTGCCTGGCCGCTGGGCAGCTGCCGCTGAGGCTATGGGGACCCAGCCTTACAAAACCTTTGCCTGGCCGCTGGGCAGCTGCCACTGAGCCAATGTGGACCCAGCCTTACAAAACCTTTGCCTGGCCGCTGGGCAGCTGCCGCTCGGCCAATGGGGACCCAGCCTTACAAAACCTTTGCCTGGCCGCTGGTCAGCTGCCGCTCGGCCAATGGGGACCCAGCCTTACAAAACCTTTGCCTGGCCGCTGGGCAGCTGCCGCTGAGGCAATGGGGACCCAGCCTTACAAAACCTTTGCCTGGCCGCTGGGCAGCTGCCACTGAGCCAATGTGGACCCAGCCTTACAAAACCTTTGCCTGGCCGCTGGGCAGCTGCCGCTCGGCCAATGGGGACCCAGCCTTACAAAACCTTTGCCTGGCCGCTGGGCAGCTGCCGCTCGGCCAATGGGGACCCAGCCTTACAAAACCTTTGCCTGGTCGCTGGGCAGCTGCCGCTCGGTCAATGGGGACCCAGCCTTACAAAACCTTTGCCTGGCCGCTGGGCAGTTGCCGCTGGGCTATGGGCCGGTCAAATTTGGTTCAAGCCAAGCAGGATGACCCACTGGAACCCCCGTGGCCATGTGGATGGTGTAGCTGAATTGCAGTCAATTGTAGCATACTGGTACATAATGAATTGTCGCTGAATTGCAGCTGAAGCATTGCTGAAGCAGCTATACTAATGAGTTGCAGCTCACTAAGCAACCAGGGTCTGGGCGCTCACCTGCCATCGCTGCCCTGGGTGGTGCCTGCAGGCCCCTGTGTGGGATCTCCCTCCCCGGCGATGAATCCTGCTAAGTCCCCATCCTCATCCTCATCTAGCTCCTCCTCGCCGTCCTCATCCTCTCCAGACAGCTCGGCCTCCTCATCCACAAACCGACAGCGGCTGTGACCAGGGATCGGACAGAGGAACAGGGAATCGGGGAAGGAGGGAGCATGGCTGTGACCAGGGAAATGACAAAAAAACAGGGACTCGGGAAAGGAGGGAGCATAGCTCCAGCTTTGGGGCGCCATTCCTGGGACAGCATCCCCTGTACTTCTGCATCCTATGCGCAGTACAACTGGCAAGAAGCAGCCGTCACAATCGACAAACGGCTCCCACGAGATGGACTGTTTTGATGTTTCTTACGAAGTCTCCCTGTATTTCTTTTTCCGGCTTTAAGTCCACCGTCGGCAGGCCGCCCCACGGCCGCCAAAGGCCCGATGGGGACCAACCCTGGACGGGCCTACAACCGGTGGCCAAAGCAGCAAGGCTGGCCACACATGGGGCCTCCGGCCACAGGCCGGAGTGTAGCTGACATGTAGCTGAGTCACAAAGAAATAAACACTGGACAGTCACTCTCCTGGTCTGCATTAGCCCACCTCGGTGGCTGTCCTCTCCGCCCCGGCTCCCTTCGCTGCTGAGCAGGACCAGCTTCTGTTGCCCTGCGCTTCTTGCCCGTGGCGGAGGAATGCCGCCCCCCTGGCTGCCCGCCGCCCGCTTGCTGCACAGGCCGGGCTACCAGCCGGTCGGCAAATCTCACCGCCCCTGCACCGCCCCCTGCCTCCTCCCCCTGGACCTGCTCATCCTCCCGCTCCATCAACCTCTTGCGCATGGTAGGGGTGATGTGTGCCACGCCTGGCTGCTGGAAACCAGCGCCTGAGTGAGGGCGGGGCGAGGAAGATGGGGATTATGCTTCTAAGCTCCACTTACAACGCAGCGGCTCGAGCTGATCGGGGCCCGCGATGTGCGATGCAAGACATGTAACACACGGTGTATGACTGTATGTATGCGGCATTGTTCCTAGCTCATTCCCAAATCCAAGATTTCCCAAAACTGAAATATCCCCACTGTCCGTCTGCCGCTTTTGGAACTTGCAGCCCCGCTCTACCCCCGTTGTGCCAGCTTGCCTGCACCCCCTGCCGGTCGCTCGCACCTGGAGGAGCGGCTGCGCTGTCCGGCGTGTCCAGCAAGACCCTGCAGCGCCCGCCCGCCGCGCCCGCAGCCCCTCGGGCGGCATGCCTGACCATGAGCGGGCCGCTCTCTGGGCTGATCCACGGATGGTGCTGGCCGGCTGGATGCACGCCCGATGGCAAGAAGAATCCAGCGGAAGTCGTCGCTGCTGCTTCTACGGCGCCTGCTCCTGCATGGGTGGGTTTCGCTGCTGCTGCTGCTGTATCCGGGCTGTCGTCTAACACGACTACCGTCCTACGTTTTCTGCATGCCAAGTGGATTAACGGCAATTGCTGGTTAGTAGTTTGACAGGTTTGGATGATTATGGAGGCTTGGGCTGCCGAGAGGTGCATGGAACCTGTGTCGATTTGGGACATGCGAGCACACAATCATCCACACGGTGACCTAGAAAGTGATCTCAGTGGTGAGCATGGTGACCTAGAAAGCGATCTCAGTGGTGAACATTTGCATCTCAGTCATCTCTCACATGAGCGCTGCCACGAGCAAGGGTGCAGCGCGCTACAGTTTGAATGAATAAAACAAACCACCGTTTGAACAGAATTCGAAGTTTGAACAGGTAGAACAGTTTGCTTGAACAGTTTGAGCAAGCAAAATGATGACAGGCGCCATCAGAGGAAATCAGAGGGGAAGGATGGAACGAGCATACATTACAGGGGGGGGGCTGCTCCTCACCTCTTGATTGGGAGCAGGGTGCTGGGTGCTTCTTCAGCACTCAGGATCTCCCACGGACAGGCCGAGGGCGGGCCCACGTCCTCCACCGCTCCATTATTCGAAGCAGGAGAAGCCGCCAGCATTGACGATGATGACGGTGCATTGTGCTGCTCATTCTCCTGATGTCTGCCGCTGTTGCTGTCGAGCGGCACATGCTGCTGTGAGTGCTGCTGCGGTGGTGCCATTGGCCACGGGGCTACGCGGCTGGGTAGGCTCTCCTGGGCCCTGGTCGTCTCGCGCTGCTCAGCTGGGAAACGAAAGCTGTCTTCAGAGCCTCTTGCACCGACAGGTGCTGGAGGGTGGGGCGGCTGATTCCTGGGCTGCAATTCTGGAGCATGCCCAGCTGTCTGGTTCGCAGGGACCGATGCAGCCTGGCCTTCATTTCCCCAACTACTACGAGGCTGTAATGCACTGGATTGCTGTGACTTCTGCTGTTGCTGCTGCTGTTGTTGCTCCCGTTGCTGCTGCTGCTGCTGTTGTTGCTGCTGCTGTTGTCGTTGCTGTTCTTGCTGCTGCTGCTGTTCCTGCTGTTGGTGTGGCTGCTGCTGCTGCTGCTGCTGCTGTTTCTGCTGTTGGTGTGGTTGCTGCTGTTGTTGCTGTTGTTGTTGCTGCTGCTGCCACGTTCCCTGTTCATGCCAAAGCCCTCGTTGCTGCAGTTGCTGCTGCTGCCAAGAGGCGTTGCCCTGCCCTTCCTGGCGATGCTCCCATTGCCCGCGAGGTGACGCAAACGCCAGCTGCTTGGGAAGCATCGGAGAGTGAGAGGAACCAGCCGCACCCACAGCTATTGCCACTGGAGGTACCACAAGCTCCCCTGGCTGCCCTGTGCCACCGCAAGCTTCTTGCCCTGACGGAGGAAGGGGGCCTGGTGGCTGGTGGCAGATCTTGGATCCATGTAGATCTGGGTGAGGTACAGTCGCTGCAGATCTAGATACGACCTGCTGCTGTCCTCCAGCACCTGGGCCCCATTGCGGCTGCCTCTGCATGGGCTGGAGCACACATGGCTGCTGTTGCTGCTGCTGTTGCTTCTGCGGCGGCCCCTGCGGCTGTTTTTGTTGTTGTTGCTGCTGTTGTTGCAGCCACGGCTGCCCCTGATACTGTTGTTGTTGCTGCGGCGGCCGCCCCTGCTGCTGTTGCTGCTTTTGTTGCTGCTGCTGCTGCTGTGGCCCCTGCTGCTGTCGTTGCTGCTGCGGCGGCCCATGCGGCTGGTGTTGCTGCTGCTGCGGCCACTGTTGCTGTTGCAGCTGTTGCGGCGGGCCCTGTTGCTGTTGCTGCGGTTGCTGTTGCTGCTGTTGCTGGCGAGGCTGTAGGCACTGCTGTTGTCCCTGCTGCTGCGGCGGCTCCTCCCCATCCCTCTGGAGCAGATTCACGGATTGAGGCTGCTGCCACTTGAGGGGATGGTGAGGGGCAGATGCTTGCCCCTGGCCCTGCTCCCACTGCTGCTGCTGCTGCTGCTGCTGCTGCTGCTGCTGCTGCCTTTGAGGGCCATGTGCCTGCCGTGGGACCTGCCATTGCTGCTCCTCCAGTTGTTCCTGTGGCTCCTCTTGTTGTTGTTGCTGCTGATGCTGTTGCTGTTGTTGCTGCTGATGCAGTTGTTCCTGCAGTTCTTCATGCTGCTCTTGCTGCCGCTGCTCTTGCTGCATTTGAGTCACCTGCAACGGTAGCTGCCTGCCCAAGTGCAGAGAGGAAGTGCGGCTCCAGAACCCCGTCTGAGGAGGCTCAGAGACCATATCATCGGGAGCCAAATAGGAGGGGTAAGCCGCGACAGCACCTACAGCTGTTGGGTGCTGAACAGAAGCAACACCAGCAGCAGCAGCTGAAGGGACGGCATCAGGATGACCCTGCGGATCCCTGCGCTCATGCTGCTGTTGCAGCCGGGAGGATGCTCCACCATCGTACTGCCATGCCGCAAGCGGCTCCATGTCCGGCAGGGCCGCGTTCACCGCATCCAACTCGGTAGCCACTGGTCCTCCTGATCCAGGTGGCAGGCGCTGCGGTTGGCACGGCTGCAGCGGCTCGCCTGTCCCGCTGGACCGCCACTTGGACAGCGGGACGTCGGACTGACTGAAGATGGCCATGCAGTCAGGCTCGTCTTCCTCCGCCCCTCTCACCCATAGGCTGGCGGCCTGCTGATCCGAGGTGCCGGCAGTCCGCTGATTCGCCCCTCCGGCACACAGGCTGGCGGCCTGCTGATCCGAGGTGCCGGCAGTCTGCTGATCCACCCCTCCTGAACACGCGCTGTCCACCGGTCGACCTGAGGTACCTGGCGCCGTCCCCTGCATCGGGCGACGCATCCCGACCGAGAGGCCGCTGCTGCCGCCGGAAAGAGATAAGCGGCTGATGGGGCCGCTGCTTGCTCCGGAGCCGCGCCTCGCTACCTTCAACTTGGACAGGCGGAGGGACAGTGGGACCTCAGCTGCCTGCTCCTCGTTACTGAACGCTGCCGTGGCGGCCGCGGGGGTGCCGAAGGGCGCCTGGAAAACGATTTCGGGTTGGGGCAGCTGGAGCAGCTGCTGCGGCTGGGGCAGTTGCGGCGGCTGGGGCAGTCGCGGCGGCAGGGGCTGTCGCAGTGGCTGGGGCTGCGGCAGTGGCTGGGGTAGCGGCAGCGGCCGTAGTAGTGTCGGCTGCTGTGGCAGTTGCGGCGGCAGGGGCTGTTGCAGTGGTTGGGGCAGCGGCGGTGATCGGAGCATCGTCCGCTGCTGGGGCGAGCTGCTGTACCGCAGTGGCTCGGGGTTCCCCTGTTCCTTCCCCTGCCGGTCAGCTGCACCTCCGCTGCCGCCCCGCTGGCCCTTGCTGCCGTTTCCGCTCCCCTTGCTGCCGGAGGGGACCCGCAGCCTGAGCGGGAGGTTGTCCAGCCGGGCCTCCTGATCATCCGGGTCGTCGTCGCTGGTCACGTCAATGATGCAGATGGATACGGGCGAGGGTGCGGGTGCGGGCGGCCTCGGCCCAAGAGTGTGGCCGTCAACCTGTACAGGCGGGCAAGCGGCGTGATGCAGATGGATGCGGGCGAGGGTGCGGGAGTGGGCGGCCACGGCCCAGGAGTGTGGCCATTAACCTGTGCAGGCGGGTCAGAGGCATGCTGGGCTTTTTCCACACTAATCGCTTCTTGCCTCCCCAAAAGTCCTAGCAGCCGTTTTGTTGGCGAAAGGGAACATGGCAGGGCATCACCAACTACCAATGTGTCATGCCGTCTTGAATTGTCTTCACAACCTTTAATGGTGGTAATGCTGACAGCATTAAACTTGAAGTCAGGGGTGTCCTCCTTACACTACACTCAGAAAATGTGCCTACAGAGCACTGACTCCAGCCCAGTGATTCCTCCTGGCTGGCCCTGCTGACCCATCTCCCGCACGGCGACTCACCGGGCATGCTGCTGCTCCTGCAGCCACAATCTTTTTCTTGGCCGGTGCACACTTCTTCTTCGATGCACCTCCTGCACCTCCTGCCGCACCAGCTGCTGTCGACCCGGTCGCCACACCCTGCCCGCCAGCCGTAGCCCCACGGGCCACGTCGCCCTTCTTCGGCCGGGATCTTTTCTTCGCGGCTCCGGGAGTTCCTATGGGCGCTCTTGAGGCTGCTGCTGCTGCTGCAGGTGAAGGGAATGCCTTAGCTACCGCTGCGGCTGCTGCTGGCGAGGGGGGTGTCTTGGCAGCCGCTGCTGCCGTTGCTGCCGCTGTTGCTGGCGAAGGGAATGCCTTTCCAAGGCCATAAGTCTGCTGCACCTGAAACGAGCCGTCCGCTTCGTTCTCGGCAGAGCCCGTGCACTGGCTCGGCGAGTGCGGCCTCGGACACGTCCTGGCATCCAGCCCCTGCTCAGCCGCCTTGCTCATTGGGGCGCGGATGCGAGAGGCCGCAGCCGGCAGCGCAAGGACGGCCCAGGGGTGGACCGCAGCACGCACCATCTCCTGCAGCTCGCACTCCGACGGCAGCCCTTCATTCAGCAGGTTCTGCAGCTGAGGGGCGGCCGCCTTGCCCCGACCAAGCCCAGCGCAGGCGCTACCGGTGCCACTCCCGCCGCCCTGCCCTTGCATATGGGCATGCCGGGCGTCGAGCGCCTCCTGCATCAGCACAGCGTCTTCCTCGCCTCCCAGCCAGGCGCTCCTTGCCATCGCTGCCTCCTGAGCTGTGCCCTCGTCAGGCATGTCCTCCACAGCCACTGCACCGGCCCCTTCCGTCCCCTTCCCCACGTCTTGAGGCGATTGGAGGACTGTCAAGGCCTCCTCCTCCACCCAGTCGTCACAATCTGCCCAGCTTACGTCCCCCTGAGCAGAACCACCACGCAGAAAACAAGGCGCCTCCTGTCCACCACCCCTCGCTGCCCCCCCAGCAGCTGGCTGGCCGGCAAGGCGCGCATCATGCGGGGCGCCGTGTGGGTTTTGACCGCAAGGAGGCTGCTGTGTGTGTTGCTGCAGATCCAACGCCGCCGGCCTGTCTCCAGCTGCAGCACTGGCATGGCCGGCTCTGCCTCTATCTTGTTTCTCACTGGCTCTACCTGTGGCGGGATAGAGCGCTGAGGCCTCCTCATCCTCCCAAACATCCTCCATCCAGGCATCCGCTGCAGGGGGCGGCACCGTAGCCTTGATCGGCATACGCCGCTGCTCCTCCCGCTGCCCGTACTGCCCCAATGGGGCATCCGACACAGAGGGCAGTGATGCAACGCAGCTGGGCTTGTGCTGCTGCTGCTGCTGCTGTCCCCGTTGGCCTACCTTGCTCCCTGTCGCCCTCTGCGGCATACTCTCAACAGGGAGCGGGCATGTCTCCTCATCACCTGCTCTCTGCTGGGGAGGTGCCTGCTGTGGAGAGAAATGCTGCAGGGCTGGCCGTTTGGTGGCCCAGCTGCTGCCACCTCCTGCATGGATGGGTCGGGACCAGAGGCGAGGAGGGTCAAGTCTCATGGCAGCACTCATGGTAGCACTGGTTTTCGCTTTCTGCCCCAGTGTATCAAGTTCCTGTACCGGTTTACGGGCACATGTCCCATGCATCAAATGTGATGCTCTGATGGACTGTAAAAACTTCACAAAAACTTCACTTCACTCAGAACCGACACCTCACGCACGACTGCAGGAGGGAGGTCATGGCATTAGCCCTATTGGCCCCAGGCCATTGCCCCACCTTCTGGAAGCTTAATTTAACACACTTCCAAACCGTTCGAAATTTTGCATTTTCTACGACCTTCTTTTCTAAAACTTGAGCACATTTTACAAATTGAGCACATCCGTTGCTCCCTTTCCTCGACGATGCAAACCATAGCTTCAAAGATGGGCCTTCTTAATTCCAAGGACAGGGATGCAGGGGCCATAATATTCACACACTCTGTCTCACACTCTGTCTCACACTCTCTCTCTCTCTCTCTCTCTCACACACACACACACACGCACAGTCACACACACGCACCTGGTCCACCCAAGACACGACAGCTCACCGACGCTGCATGCCACCCTATGCTGTGCGCCCCCCCCCCCCCCCTGGCAGCAGCCATCAATCTATCATCCGGCCCTGTGCGCCCCCTAGGCAGCACCTCTCAACCAGTACGCATGACATCCTCCAGATCTGCCCCTCACCTCAGGGAACCAGATCCGCCCCTCACCTCAGGGAACCAGATCCGCCCCACACCTCAGGGAACCAGATCCGCCCCTCACCTCAGGGCACCAGATCCGCCCCTCACCTCAGGGAACCAGATCCGCCCCTCACCTCAGGGAACCAGATCTGCCCCTCACCTCAGGGAACCAGATCCGCCCCTCACCTCAGAGAACCAGATCTGCCCCTCACCTCAGAGAACCAGATCCGTCCCTCACCTCAGAGAACCAGATCCGGGCCCCTCACCTCAGGGAACCAGATCCGCCCCTCACCTCAGGGAACCAGATCCGCCCCACCCTCAGGGAACCAGATCGGCCCCTCACCTCAGGGCACCAGATCCGCCCCTCACCTCAGGGAACCAGATCCACCCCTCACCTCAGGGAACCAGATCCGCCCCACACCTCAGGGAACCAGATCCGCCCCTCACCTCAGGGAACCAGATCCGCCCCTCACCTCAGGGAACCAGATCCGCCCCTCACCTCAGGGAACCAGATCCGCCCCTCACCTCAGAGAACCAGATCTGCCCCTCACCTCAGAGAACCAGATCTGCCCCTCACCTCAGGGAACCAGATCCGCCCCTCACCTCAGGGAACCAGATCCGCCCCTCACCTCAGGGAACCAGGTCTGCCCCTCACCTCAGAGAACCAGATCCGCCCCTCACCTCAGGGAACCAGATCTGCCCCTCACCTCAGGGAACCAGATCCGCCCCTCACCTCAGGGAACCAGATCCGCCCCTCACCTCAGAGAACCAGATCTGCCTCTCACCTCAGAGAACCAGATCCGTCCCTCACCTCAGAGAACCAGATCCGGGCCCCTCACCTCAGGGAACCAGATCCGCCCCTCACCTCAGAGAACCAGATCTGCCCCTCACCTCAGGGAACCAGATCCGCCCCTCACCTCAGGGAACCAGATCCGCCCCTCACCTCAGGGAACCAGATCTGCCCCTCACCTCGTGGCACCAGATCCACCCCTCACCTCAGGGAACCAGATCCGCCCCTCACCTCAGGGAAAAAGATCCGCCCCTCACCTCAGGGAACCAGATCTGCCCCTCACCTCAGGGCACCAGATCCGCCCCTCACCTCAGAGAACCAGATCTGCCCCTCACCTCAGAGAACCAGATCCGTCCCTCACCTCAGAGAACCAGATCCGGGCCCCTCACCTCAGGGAACCAGATCCGCCCCTCACCTCAGGGAACCAGATCCGCCCCTCACCTCAGGGAACCAGATCCGCCCCTCACCTCAGGGAACCAGATCCGCCCCTCACCTCAGGGAACCAGATCTGCCCCTCACCTCAGGGAACCAGATCCGCCCCTCACCTCAGAGAACCAGATCCACCCCTCACCTCAGAGAACCAGATCCGCCCCTCACCTCAGGGAACCAGATCCGCCCCTCACCTCAGGGAACCAGATCCGCCCCTCACCTCAGGGAACCAGATCTGCCCCTCACCTCAGGGAACCAGATCCGCCCCTCACCTCAGAGAACCAGATCCGCCCCTCACCTCAGGGAACCAGATCCGCCCCTCACCTCAGGGAACCAGATCTGCCCCTCACCTCCTGGCACCAGATCCACCCCTCACCTCAGGGAACCAGATCCGCCCCTCACCTCAGGGAACCAGATCCGCCCCTCACCTCAGGGAACCAGATCTGCCCCTCACCTCAGAAAACCAGATCCGTCCCACACCTCAGGGAACCAGATCCGCCCCTCACCTCAGGGAACCAGATCTGCCCCTCACCTCGTGGCAACAGATCCACCCCTAACCTCAGGGAACCAGATCCACCCCTAACCTCAGGGAACCAGATCCGCCCCTCACCTCAGGGAACCAGATCCGCCCCTCACCTCAGGGAACCATATCTGCCCCTCACCTCAGAGAACCAGATCTGCCTCTCACCTTAGAGAACCAGATCCGCCCCTCACCTCAGGGAACCAGATCTGCCCCTCACCTCGTGGCACCAGATCCGCCCCTCACCTCAGGGAACCAGATCCGCCCCTCACCTCAGAGAACCAGATCTGCCCCTCACCTCAGGGAACCAGATCTGCCCGTCACCTCAGAGAACCAGATCCACCCCTCACCTCAGGGAACCAGATCTGCCCCTCACCTCAGGGAACCAGATCCGCCCCTCACCTCAGAGAACCAGATCCGCCCCACACCTCAGGGAACCAGATCCGCCCCTCACCTTAGAGAACCAGATCCGCCCCTCACCTCAGGGAACCAGATCTGCCCCTCACCTCGTGGCACCAGATCAGCCCCTCACCTCAGGGAACCAGATCCGCCCCTCACCTCAGAGAACCAGATCTGCCCCTCACCTCAGAGAACCAGATCCGGGCCCCTCACCTCAGAGAACGAGATCCACCCCTCACCTCAGGGAACCAGATCTGCCCCTCACCTCAGGGAACCAGATCCGACCCTCACCTCAGGGAACGAGATCTGCCCCTCACCTCAGAGAACCAGATCCACCCCTCACCTCAGGGAACCAGATCCGCCCCTCACCTCAGGGAACCAGATCCGCCCCTCACCTCAGGGAACCAGATCCGCCCCTCACCTCAGGGAACCAGATCCGCCCCTCACCTCAGGGAACCAGATCCGCCCCTCACCTCAGAGAACCAGATCCACCCCTCACCTCAGGGAACCAGATCCGCCCCTCACCTCAGGGAACCAGATCCGCCCCTCACCTCAGGGAACCAGATCCGCCCCTCACCTCAGGGAACCAGATCCGCCCCTCACCTCAGGGAACCAGATCCGCCCCTCACCTCAGAGAACCAGATCCGCCCCTCACCTCAGGGAACCAGATCCGCCCCTCACCTCAGGGAACCAGATCCGCCCCTCACCTCAGGGAACCAGATCTGCCCCTCACCTCGTGGCACCAGATCCACCCCTCACCTCAGAGAACCAGATCTGCCTCTCACCTTAGAGAACCAGATCCGCCCCTCACCTCAGGGAACCAGATCTGCCCCTCACCTCGTGGCACCAGATCTGCCCCTCACCTCAGGGAACCAGATCTGCCCCTCACCTCAGAGAACCAGATCTGCCCCTCACCTCAGGGAACCAGATCCACCCCTCACCTCAGAGAACCAGATCTGCCTCTCACCTTAGAGAACCAGATCCGCCCCTCACCTCAGGGAACCAGATCCGCCCCTCACCTCAGGGAACCAGATCTGCCCCTCACCTCAGAAAACCAGATCCGCCCCTCACCTCAGGGAACCAGATCCGCCCCTCACCTCAGGGAACCAGATCTGCCCCTCACCTCAGAGAACCAGATCTGCCTCTCACCTTAGAGAACCAGATCCGCCCCTCACCTCAGGGAACCAGATCTGCCCCTCACCTTGTGGCACCAGATCCGCCCCTTACGTCAGGGAACCAGATCCGCCCCTCACCTCAGAGAACCAGATCTGCCCCTCACCTCAGGGAACCAGATCTGCCCGTCACTTCAGAGAACCAGATCCACCCCTCACCTCAGGGAACCAGATCTGCCCCTCACCTCAGGGAACCAGATCCGCCCCTCACCTCAGGGAACCAGATCTGCCCCTCACCTCAGATAACCAGATCCACCCCTCACATCAGGGAACCAGATCCGCCCCTCACCTCAGGGAACCAGATCCGCCCCTCACCTCAGAGAACCAGATCCGGGCCCCTCACCTTAGAGAACCAGATCCGCCCCTCACCTCAGGGAACCAGATCCGCCCCTCACCTCGTGGCACCAGATCCACCCCTCACCTCAGGGAACCAGATCCGACCCTCACCTCAGGGAAAGAGATCTGCCCCTCACCTCAGAGAACCAGATCCACCCCTCACCTCAGGGAACCAGATCTGCCCCTCACCTCAGGGAACCAGATCCGCCCCTCACCTCAGGGAACCAGATCCGCCCCTCACCTCAGGGAACCAGATCCGCCCCTCACCTCAGGGAACCAGATCCGCCCCTCACCTCAGAGAACCAGATCCGCCCCTCACCTCAGGGAACCAGATCCGCCCCTCACCTCAGGGAACCAGATCCGCCCCTCACCTCAGGGAACCAGATCTGCCCCTCACCTCGTGGCACCAGATCCACCCCTCACCTCAGGGAACCAGATCCGCCCCTCACCTCAGGGAACCAGATCCGCCCCTCACCTCAGGGAACCAGATCTGCCCCTCACCTCAGAGAACCAGATCCGTCCCACACCTCAGGGAACCAGATCCGCCCCTCACCTCAGGGAACCAGATCTGCCCCTCACCTCAGAGAACCAGATCTGCCTCTCACCTTAGAGAACCAGATCCGCCCCTCACCTCAGGGAACCAGATCTGCCCCTCACCTCGTGGCACCAGATCCGCCCCTCACCTCAGGGAACCAGATCCGCCCCTCACCTCAGAGAACCAGATCTGCCCCTCACCTCAGGGAACCAGATCTGCCCGTCACCTCAGAGAACCAGATCCACCCCTCACCTCAGGGAACCAGATCTGCCCCTCACCTCAGGGAACCAGATCCGCCCCTCACCTCAGAGAACCAGATCCGCCCCACACCTCAGGGAACCAGATCCGCCCCTCACCTTAGAGAACCAGATCCGCCCCTCACCTCAGGGAACCAGATCTGCCCCTCACCTCGTGGCACCAGATCAGCCCCTCACCTCAGGGAACCAGATCCGCCCCTCACCTCAGAGAACCAGATCTGCCCCTCACCTCAGAGAACCAGATCCGGGCCCCTCACCTCAGAGAACGAGATCCACCCCTCACCTCAGGGAACCAGATCTGCCCCTCACCTCAGGGAACCAGATCCGACCCTCACCTCAGGGAACGAGATCTGCCCCTCACCTCAGAGAACCAGATCCACCCCTCACCTCAGGGAACCAGATCCGCCCCTCACCTCAGGGAACCAGATCCGCCCCTCACCTCAGGGAACCAGATCCGCCCCTCACCTCAGGGAACCAGATCCGCCCCTCACCTCAGGGAACCAGATCCGCCCCTCACCTCAGAGAACCAGATCCACCCCTCACCTCAGGGAACCAGATCCGCCCCTCACCTCAGGGAACCAGATCCGCCCCTCACCTCAGGGAACCAGATCCGCCCCTCACCTCAGGGAACCAGATCCGCCCCTCACCTCAGGGAACCAGATCCGCCCCTCACCTCAGAGAACCAGATCCGCCCCTCACCTCAGGGAACCAGATCCGCCCCTCACCTCAGGGAACCAGATCCGCCCCTCACCTCAGGGAACCAGATCTGCCCCTCACCTCGTGGCACCAGATCCACCCCTCACCTCAGGGAACCAGATCCGCCCCTCACCTCAGGGAACCAGATCCGCCCCTCACCTCAGGGAACCAGATCTGCCCCTCACCTCAGAGAACCAGATCCGTCCCACACCTCAGGGAACCAGATCCGCCCCTCACCTCAGGGAACCAGATCTGCCCCTCACCTCAGAGAACCAGATCTGCCTCTCACCTTAGAGAACCAGATCCGCCCCTCACCTCAGGGAACCAGATCTGCCCCTCACCTCAGAGAACCAGATCCGCCCCTCACCTCAGGGAACCAGATCCGCCCCTCACCTCAGAGAACCAGATCTGCCCCTCACCTCAGGGAACCAGATCTGCCCGTCACCTCAGAGAACCAGATCCACCCCTCACCTCAGGGAACCAGATCTGCCCCTCACCTCGTGGCACCAGATCCGCCCCTCACCTCAGGGAACCAGATCCGCCCCTCACCTCAGAGAACCAGATCCACCCCTCACCTCAGGGAACCAGATCTGCCCGTCACCTCAGAGAACCAGATCCACCCCTCACCTCAGGGAACCAGATCCGCCCCTCACCTCAGGGAACCAGATCCACCCCTCACCTCAGAGAACCAGATCTGCCTCTCACCTTAGAGAACCAGATCCGCCCCTCACCTCAGGGAACCAGATCCGCCCCTCACCTCAGGGAACCAGATCTGCCCCTCACCTCAGAAAACCAGATCCGTCCCACACCTCAGGGAACCAGATCCGCCCCTCACCTCAGGGAACCAGATCTGTCCCTCACCTCAGAGAACCAGATCTGCCTCTCACCTTAGAGAACCAGATCCGCCCCTCACCTCAGGGAACCAGATCTGCCCCTCACCTCGTGGCACCAGATCCGCCCCTCACCTCAGGGAACCAGATCCGCCCCTCACCTCAGAGAACCAGATCTGCCCCTCACCTCAGGGAACCAGATCTGCCCGTCACCTCAGAGAACCAGATCCACCCCTCACCTCAGGGAACCAGATCTGCCCCTCACCTCAGGGAACCAGATCCGCCCCTCACCTCAGGGAACCAGATCTGCCCCTCACCTCAGATAACCAGATCCACCCCTCACATCAGGGAACCAGATCCGCCCCTCACCTCAGGGAACCAGATCCGCCCCTCACCTCAGAGAACCAGATCCGGGCCCCTCACCTTAGAGAACCAGATCCGCCCCTCACCTCAGGGAACCAGATCCGCCCCTCACCTCGTGGCACCAGATCCACCCCTCACCTCAGGGAACCAGATCCGCCCCTCACCTCAGGGAACCAGATCCGCCCCTCACCTCAGGGAACCAGATCCGCCCCTCACCTCAGAGAACCAGATCCACCCCTCACCTCAGGGAACCAGATCCGCCCCTCACCTCAGAGAACCAGATCTGCCCCTCACCTCAGGGAACCAGATCCACCCCTCACCTCAGAGAACCAGATCTGCCTCTCACCTTAGAGAACCAGATCCGCCCCTCACCTCAGGGAACCAGATCCGCCCCTCACCTCAGGGAACCAGATCTGCCCCTCACCTCAGAAAACCAGATCCGTCCCACACCTCAGGGAACCAGATCCGCCCCTCACCTCAGGGAACCAGATCTGCCCCTCACCTCAGAGAACCAGATCTGCCTCTCACCTTAGAGAACCAGATCCGCCCCTCACCTCAGGGAACCAGATCTGCCCCTCACCTCGTGGCACCAGATCCGCCCCTTACCTCAGGGAACCAGATCCGCCCCTCACCTCAGAGAACCAGATCTGCCCCTCACCTCAGGGAACCAGATCTGCCCGTCACCTCAGAGAACCAGATCCACCCCTCACCTCAGGGAACCAGATCTGCCCCTCACCTCAGGGAACCAGATCCGCCCCTCACCTCAGGGAACCAGATCTGCCCCTCACCTCAGAGAACGAGATCCACCCCTCACCTCAGGGAACCAGATCCGCCCCTCACCTCAGGGAACCAGATCCGCCCCTCACCTCAGAGAACCAGATCCGGGCCCCTCACCTTAGAGAACCAGATCCGCCCCTCACCTCAGGGAACCAGATCCGCCCCTCACCTCGTGGCACCAGATCCACCCCTCACCTCAGGGAACCAGATCCGCCCCTCACCTCAGGGAACCAGATCCGCCCCTCACCTCAGGGAACCAGATCTGCCCCTCACCTCAGAGAACCAGATCCGCCCCTCACCTTAGAGAACCAGATCCGCCCCTCACCTCAGAGAACCAGATCTGCCCCTCACCTCAGAGAACCAGATCTGCCCCACACCTCAGGGAACCAGATCCGGGCCCCTCACCTCAGGGAACCAGATCTGCCCCTCACCTCAGGGAACCAGATCCGCCCCTCACCTCAGGGAACCAGATCCGCCCCTCACCTCAGAGAACCAGATCTGCCCCTCACCTCAGAGAACCAGATCTGCCCCTCACCTCAGGGAACCAGATCTGCCCCTCACCTCAGGGAACCAGATCCGCCCCTCACCTCAGGGAACCAGATCTGCCCCTCACCTCAGGGAACCAGATCTGCCCCTCACCTCAGGGAACCAGATCCGCCCTTCACCTCAGAGAACCAGATCTGCCCCTCACCTCAGAGAACCAGATCCATCCCTCACCTTAGGGAACCAGATCTGCCCCTCACCTCAGAGAACCAGATCCGCCCCACACCTCAGGGAACCAGATCCGCCCCTCACCTCAGAGAACCAGATCCGCCCCTCACCTCAGGGAACCAGATCTGCCCCTCACCTCGTGGCACCAGATCAGCCCCTCACCTCAGGGAACCAGATCCGCCCCTCACCTCAGAGAACCAGATCTGCCCCTCACCTCAGAGAACCAGATCCGGGCCCCTCACCTCAGAGAACCAGATCCACCCCTCACCTCAGGGAACCAGATCTGCCCCTCACCTCAGGGAACCAGATCCGACCCTCACCTCAGGGAACGAGACCTGCCCCTCACCTCAGAGAACCAGATCCACCCCTCACCTCAGGGAACCAGATCCGCCCCTCACCTCAGGGAACCAGATCCGCCCCTCACCTCAGGGAACCAGATCCGCCCCTCACCTCAGGGAACCAGATCCGCCCCTCACCTCAGGGAACCAGATCCGCCCCTCACCTCAGAGAACCAGATCCGCCCCTCACCTCAGGGAACCAGATCCGCCCCTCACCTCAGGGAACCAGATCCGCCCCTCACCTCAGGGAACCAGATCTGCCCCTCACCTCGTGGCACCAGATCCACCCCTCACCTCAGGGAACCAGATCCGCCCCTCACCTCAGGGAACCAGATCCGCCCCTCACCTCAGGGAACCAGATCTGCCCCTCACCTCAGAGAACCAGATCCGTCCCACACCTCAGGGAACCAGATCCGCCCCTCACCTCAGGGAACCAGATCTGCCCCTCACCTCAGAGAACCAGATCTGCCTCTCACCTTAGAGAACCAGATCCGCCCCTCACCTCAGGGAACCAGATCTGCCCCTCACCTCGTGGCACCAGATCCGCCCCTCACCTCAGGGAACCAGATCCGCCCCTCACCTCAGAGAACCAGATCTGCCCCTCACCTCAGGGAACCAGATCTGCCCCTCACCTCAGAGAACCAGATCCACCCCTCACCTCAGGGAACCAGATCTGCCCCTCACCTCAGGGAACCAGATCCGCCCCTCACCTCAGGGAACCAGATCTGCCCCTCACCTCAGAGAACGAGATCCACCCCTCACCTCAGGGAACCAGATCCGCCCCTCACCTCAGGGAACCAGATCCGCCCCTCACCTCAGTGAACCAGATCCGGGCCCCTCACCTTAGAGAACCAGATCCGCCCCTCACCTCAGGGAACCAGATCCGCCCCTCACCTCGTGGCACCAGATCCACCCCTCACCTCAGGGAACCAGATCCGCCCCTCACCTCAGGGAACCAGATCCGCCCCTCACCTCAGGGAACCAGATCTGCCCCTCACCTCAGAGAACCAGATCCGCCCCTCACCTTAGAGAACCAGATCCGCCCCTCACCTCAGAGAACCAGATCTGCCCCTCACCTCAGAGAACCAGATCTGCCCCACACCTCAGGGAACCAGATCCGGGCCCCTCACCTCAGGGAACCAGATCTGCCCCTCACCTCAGGGAACCAGATCCGCCCCTCACCTCAGGGAACCAGATCCGCCCCTCACCTCAGAGAACCAGATCTGCCCCTCACCTCAGAGAACCAGATCTGCCCCTCACCTCAGGGAACCAGATCCGCCCCTCACCTCAGGGAACCAGATCCGCCCCTCACCTCAGGGAACCAGATCTGCCCCTCACCTCAGAGAACCAGATCTGCCCCTCACCTCAGGGAACCAGATCTGCCCCTCACCTCAGGGAACCAGATCTGCCCCTCACCTAAGGGAACCAGATCCGCCCTTCACCTCAGAGAACCAGATCTGCCCCTCACCTCAGAGAACCAGATCCGTCCCTCACCTTAGGGAACCAGATCTGCCCCTCACCTCCGAGAACCAGATCCGCCCCACACCTCAGGGAACCAGATCCGCCCCTCACCTCAGGGAACCAGATCTGCCCCTCACCTCAGAGAACCAGATCTGCCTCTCACCTTAGAGAACCAGATCCGCCCCTCACCTCAGGGAACCAGATCTGCCCCTCACCTCGTGGCACCAGATCAGCCCCTCACCTCAGGGAACCAGATCCGCCCCTCACCTCAGAGAACCAGATCTGCCCCTCACCTCAGGGAACCAGATCTGCCCCTCACCTCAGAGAACCAGATCCGGGCCCCTCACCTTAGAGAACCAGATCCGCCCCTCACCTCAGGGAACCAGATCTGCCCCTCACCTCGTGGCACCAGATCCACCCCTCACCTCAGGGAACCAGATCCGCCCCTCACCTCAGGGAACCAGATCCGCCCCTCACCTCAGGGAACCAGATCTGCCCCTCACCTCAGAGAACCAGATCCGTCCCACACCTCAGGGAACCAGATCCGCCCCTCACCTCAGGGAACCAGATCTGCCCCTCACCTCAGAGAACCAGATCTGCCTCTCACCTTAGAGAACCAGATCCGCCCCTCACCTCAGGGAACCAGATCTGCCCCTCACCTCGTGGCACCAGATCCGCCCCTCACCTCAGGGAACCAGATCCGCCCCTCACCTCAGAGAACCAGATCTGCCCCTCACCTCAGGGAACCAGATCTGCCCCTCACCTCAGAGAACCAGATCCACCCCTCACCTCAGGGAACCAGATCTGCCCCTCACCTCAGGGAACCAGATCCGCCCCTCACCTCAGGGAACCAGATCTGCCCCTCACCTCAGAGAACCAGATCCACCCCTCACCTCAGGGAACCAGATCCGCCCCTCACCTCAGGGAACCAGATCCGCCCCTCACCTCAGAGAACCAGATCCGGGCCCCTCACCTTAGAGAACCAGATCCGCCCCTCACCTCAGGGAACCAGATCCGCCCCTCACCTCGTGGCACCAGATCCACCCCTCACCTCAGGGAACCAGATCCGCCCCTCACCTCAGGGAACCAGATCCGCCCCTCACCTCAGGGAACCAGATCTGCCCCTCACCTCAGAGAACCAGATCCGCCCCTCACCTTAGAGAACCAGATCCGCCCCTCACCTCAGAGAACCAGATCTGCCCCTCACCTCAGAGAACCAGATCTGCCCCACACCTCAGGGAACCAGATCCGGGCCCCTCACCTCAGGGAACCAGATCTGCCCCTCACCTCAGGGAACCAGATGCGCCCCTCACCTCAGGGAACCAGATCCGCCCCTCACCTCAGAGAACCAGATCTGCCCCTCACCTCAGAGAACCAGATCTGCCCCTCACCTCAGGGAACCAGATCCGCCCCTCACCTCAGGGAACCAGATCCGCCCCTCACCTCAGGGAACCAGATCTGCCCCTCACCTCAGGGAACCAGATCTGCCCCTCACCTCAGGGAACCAGATCTGCCCCTCACCTCAGGGAACCAGATCTGCCCCTCACCTAAGGGAACCAGATCCGCCCTTCACCTCAGAGAACCAGATCTGCCCCTCACCTCAGAGAACCAGATCCGTCCCTCACCTTAGGGAACCAGATCTGCCCCTCACCTCCGAGAACCAGATCCGCCCCACACCTCAGGGAACCAGATCCGCCCCTCTCCTCAGGGAACCAGATCTGCCCCTCACCTCAGAGAACCAGATCTGCCTCTCACCTTAGAGAACCAGATCCGCCCCTCACCTCAGGGAACCAGATCTGCCCCTCACCTCGTGGCACCAGATCAGCCCCTCACCTCAGGGAACCAGATCCGCCCCTCACCTCAGAGAACCAGATCTGCCCCTCACCTCAGGGAACCAGATCTGCCCCTCACCTCAGAGAACCAGATCCACCCCTCACCTCAGGGAACCAGATCTGCCCCTCACCTCAGGGAACCAGATCCGCCCCTCACCTCAGGGAACCAGATCTGCCCCTCACCTCAGAGAACCAGATCCACCCCTCACCTCAGGGAACCAGATCCGCCCCTCACCTCAGGGAACCAGATCCGCCCCTCACCTCAGAGAACCAGATCCGGGCCCCTCACCTTAGAGAACCAGATCCGCCCCTCACCTCAGGGAACCAGATCCGCCCCTCACCTCGTGGCACCAGATCCACCCCTCACCTCAGGGAACCAGATCCGCCCCTCACCTCAGGGAACCAGATCCGCCCTTCACCTCAGGGAACCAGATCTGCCCCTCACCTCAGAGAACCAGATCCGCCCCTCACCTTAGAGAACCAGATCCGCCCCTCACCTCAGAGAACCAGATCTGCCCCTCACCTCAGAGAACCAGATCTGTCCCTCACCTCAGAGAACCAGATCCGCCCCTCACCTCAGGGAACCAGATCCGCCCCTCACCTCAGGGAACCAGATCCGCCCCACCCTCAGGGAACCAGATCTGCCCCTCACCTCAGGGCACCAGATCCGCCCCTCACCTCAGGGAACCAGATCCACCCCTCACCTCAGAGAACCAGATCCGCCCCACACCTCAGGGAACCAGATCCGCCCCTCACCTCAGGGAACCAGATCCGCCCCTCACCTCAGGGAACCAGATCCGCCCCTCACCTCAGAGAACCAGATCTGCCCCTCACCTCAGAGAACCAGATCTGCCCCTCACCTCAGGGAACCAGATCCGCCCCTCACCTCAGGGAACCAGATCCGCCCCTCACATCAGGGAACCAGATCTGCCCCCCACCTCAGAGAACCAGATCCGCCCCTCACCTCAGGGAACCAGATCTGCCCCTCACCTCAGGGAACCAGATCCGCCCCTCACCTCAGGGAACCAGATCCGCCCCTCACCTCAGAGAACCAGATCTGCCCCTCACCTCAGAGAACCAGATCCGTCCCTCACCTCAGAGAACCAGATCCGGGCCCCTCACCTCAGAGAACCAGATCTGCCCCTCACCTCAGGGAACCAGATCAGCCCCTCACCTCAGGGAACCAGATCGGCCCCTCACCTCAGGGCACCAGATCTGCCCCTCACCTCAGGGCACCAGATCCACCCCTCACCTCAGAGAACCAGATCCACCCCTCACCTCAGGGAACCAGATCTGTCCCTCACCTCAGGGCACCAGATCTGCCCCTCACCTCAGGGCACCAGACCGCCCCTCACCTCAGGGAACCAGATCCACCCCTCACATCAGGGAACCAGATCCGCCCCTCACCTCAGGGAACCAGATCTGTCCCTCACCTCAGGGCACCAGATCTGCCCCTCACCTCAGGGCACCAGATCTGCCCCTCACCTCAGGGCACCAGATCCGCCCCTCACCTCAGGGAACCAGATCCGCCCCTCACGTCAGGGAACCAGATCCGCCCCTCACCTCTGACGTCACCATCCTTGACGCCGGCTCCCTCGTCCGGCCCCTGGTCCACCGCCACAACACCTGCTGACACCCCGGACCCGACTCCAGTCCTCTTCCCAGACGCACTCTTGCCGCTCTGTCTCTACAGTAGGGAGGGGGCAGTGGACCAAGCTGAGCCTAGGCACACTGTTGAAACAAATTTGCTCTAGGCTCAACAAGATGTCACCCCATTAGAGGCCCAGTGACCCCTATCTTTGATGCCCCCAATATCTTTGCTGTTGCTTCCACTTGCTGCTGCTACTGCTGCTGCCCCCCTTATCCTTGATAGTCCCCTCGCCATAGCTGATGCTGGTCCCCTATCATGGCTGATGCTGGTCCCCTATCAGGGCTGGTACTGCCCCACCTTACCTAGCCCCCTACCTTTGCTGGTGCTGGTCCCCTACCAGGGCTGGTACTGCCCCACCTTACCTAGCCCCCTACCTTTGCTGGTGCTGGTCCCCTACCAGGGCTGGTACTGCCCCACCTTACCTAGCCCCCTACCTTTGCTGGTGCTGGTCCCCTACCAGGGCTGGTACTGCCCCACCTTACCTAGCCCCCTACCTTTGCTGGTGCTGGTCCCCTACCAGGGCTGGTACTGCCCCACCTTACCTAGCCCCCTACCTTTGCTGGTGCTGGTCCCCTACCAGGGCTGGTACTGCCCCACCTTACCTAGCCCCCTACCTTTGCTGGTGCTGGTCCCCTACCAGGGCTGGTACTGCCCCACCTTACCTAGCCCCCTACCTTTGCTGGTGCTGGTCCCCTACCAGGGCTGGTACTGCCCCACCTTACCTAGCCCCCTACCTTTGCTGGTGCTGGTCCCCTACCAGGGCTGGTACTGCCCCACCTTACCTAGCCCCCTACCTTTGCTGGTGCTGGTCCCCTACCAGGGCTGGTACTGCCCCACCTTACCTAGCCCCCTACCTTTGCTGGTGCTGGTCCCCTACCAGGGCTGGTACTGCCCCACCTTACCTAGACCCCTACCTTTGCTGGTGCTGGTCCCCTACCAGGGCTGGTACTGCCCCACCTTACCTAGCCCCCTACCTTTGCTGGTGCTGGTCCCCTACCAGGGCTGGTACTGCCCCACCTTACCTAGCCCCCTACCTTTGCTGGTGCTGGTCCCCTACCAGGGCTGGTACTGCCCCACCTTACCTAGCCCCCTACCTTTGCTGGTGCTGGTCCCCTACCAGGGCTGGTACTGCCCCACCTTACCTAGCCCCCTACCTTTGCTGGTGCTGGTCCCCTACCAGGGCTGGTACTGCCCCACCTTACCTAGCCCCCTACCTTTGCTGGTGCTGGTCCCCTACCAGGGCTGGTACTGCCCCACCTTACCTAGCCCCCTACCTTTGCTGGTGCTGGTCCCCTACCAGGGCTGGTACTGCCCCACCTTACCTAGCCCCCTACCTTTGCTGGTGCTGGTCCCCTATCAGGGCTGGTACTGCCCCACCTTACCTAGCCCCCTACCTTTGCTGGTGCTGGTCCCCTACCAGGGCTGGTACTGCCCCACCTTACCTAGCCCCCTACCTTTGCTGGTGCTGGTGCTGCCCCCTCCAGTGCACGTATATGCAGGAGCACCGGAGCAGGGTGCACTCCAAAGGGCACCATGCGGTTGTCTGAGCGGCAGAGGTCAAAGTGGTGAGCGGCATTACGCAGCAGGCTCTGAAGCCTCTGTAGCTTCTCATGACCGGCGTAGTAGTTGGACACCTCCCTAATGGTGGGGGCCAAGCAGCATCAGGAAGGGGGGGGCATGGAGGGGGCGGTGAGAGATGGCAAAGAGCGGAGGTCAAAATGGTGGGTGGCGTTATGCAGCAGGCTCTGCAGGCTCTGCAGCCTTTTCTGACCGGAGTAGTAGTTGGACACCTCCCTGAGGGCAGCAGGAGGGGGGACCGGAGTAGAAATTGGACACCTCCCAAGCAGCAGCAGGAGGAGGGGGGCATGGAGGGGGCGGGGAGAGAGGGCGAAGAGCAGAGGCATGAGAGGGATAAGTGTGAAACATGAAAGGGCGACAGAGATTACTGATATTCCCTGGCAAGTGAAGGTGGTGCCGAGCAGGGATAGTACGTTCGCCTTTCGTTACATGCCAAGGATGATGTCCCATTGGGTGGATTGTGGACATCTCACCAGGGGGATCATACAGACCCCACCAACAGGGGGATCATACAGACCCCACCAACAGGGGGATCATACAGACCCCACCAACAGGGGGATCATACAGACCCCACCAACAGGGGGATCATACAGACCCCACCAACAGGGGGATCATACAGACCCCACCAACAGGGGGATCATGCAGACCCCACCAACAGGGGGATCATACAGACCCCACCAACAGGGGGTCATACAGACCCCACCAACAGGGGGATCATGCAGACCCCACCAACAGGGGGATCATACAGACCCCACCAACAGGGGGATCATACAGACCCCACCAACAGGGGTATCATACAGACCCCACCAACAGGGGGATCATACAGACCCCACCAACAGGGGGATCATACAGACCCCGCCAACAGGGGGATCATACAGACCCCACCAACAGGGGGATCATACAGACCCCACCAACAGGGGGATCATACAGACCCCACCAACAGGGGGATCATGCAGACCCCACCAACAGGGGGATCATACATACCCCACCAACAGGGGGATCATGCAGACCCCACCAACAGGGGGGTCATATAGACCCCACCAACAGGGGGATCATACAGACCCCGCCAACAGGGGGATCATACAGACCCCACCAACAGGGGGATCATACAGACCCCACCAACAGGGGGTCATACAGACCCCGCCAACAGGGGGATCATACAGACCCCGCCAACAGGGGGATCATACAGACCCCACCAACAGGGGGATCATACAGACCCCACCAACAGGGGGATCATACAGACCCCGCCAACAGGGGGATCATACAGACCCCGCCAACAGGGGGATCATACAGACCCCGCCAACAGGGGGATCATACAGACCCCACCAACAGGGGGATCATGCAGACCCCACCAACAGGGGGGTCATACAGACCCCACCAACAGGGGGATCATACAGACCCCACCAACAGGGGGATCATGCAGACCCCACCAACAGGGGGATCATACAGACCCCGCCAACAGGGGGGTCATATAGACCCCACCAACAGGGGGATCATACAGACCCCGCCAACAGGGGGATCATACAGACCCCACCAACAGGGGGATCATACAGACCCCACCAACAGGGGGTCATACAGACCCCACCAACAGGGGGGTCATACAGACCCCGCCAACAGGGGGATCATACAGACCCCACCAACAGGGGGATCATACAGACCCCGCCAACAGGGGGATCATACAGACCCCGCCAACAGGGGGATCATACAGACCCCACCAACAGGGGGATCATGCAGACCCCACCAACAGGGGGATCATACAGACCCCACCAACAGGGGGATCATACAGACCCCACCAACAGGGGGATCATGCAGACCCCATCAACAGGGGGATCATGCAGACCCCACCAACAGGGGGATCATACAGACCCCACCAACAGGGGGATCATACAGACCCCACCAACAGGGGGATCATGCAGACCCCACCAACAGGGGGATCATATAGACCCCACCAACAGGGGGATCATACAGACCCCGCCAACAGGGGGATCATACAGACCCCGCCAACAGGGGGATCATACAGACCCCGCCAACAGGGGGATCATACAGACCCCACCAACAGGGGGATCATACAGACCCCACCAACAGGGGGATCATGCAGACCCCACCAACAGGGGGGTCATACAGACCCCACCAACAGGGGGATCATACAGACCCCGCCAACAGGGGGATCATGCAGACCCCACCAACAGGGGGATCATACAGACCCCGCCAACAGGGGGGTCATATAGACCCCACCAACAGGGGGATCATACAGACCCCGCCAACAGGGGGATCATACAGACCCCACCAACAGGGGGTCATACAGACCCCACCAACAGGGGGATCATACAGACCCCGCCAACAGGGGGATCATACAGACCCCACCAACAGGGGGATCATACAGACCCCGCCAACAGGGGGATCATACAGACCCCGCCAACAGGGGGATCATACAGACCCCACCAACAGGGGGATCATGCAGACCCCACCAACAGGGGGATCATACAGACCCCACCAACAGGGGGATCATACAGACCCCACCAACAGGGGGATCATGCAGACCCCATCAACAGGGGGATCATGCAGACCCCACCAACAGGGGGATCATACAGACCCCACCAACAGGGGGATCATACAGACCCCACCAACAGGGGGATCATGCAGACCCCACCAACAGGGGGATCATATAGACCCCACCAACAGGGGGATCATACAGACCCCACCAACAGGGGGATCATACAGACCCCACCAACAGGGGGATCATACAGACCCCACCAACAGGGGGATCATACAGACCCCACCAACAGGGGGATCATGCAGACCCCACCAACAGGGGGATCATACAGACCTCCCAACAGGGGGGATCATACAGACCCCACCAACAGGGGGATCATACAGACCCCACCAACAGGGGGATCATACAGACCCCACCAACAGGGGGATCATACAGACCCCACCAACAGGGGGATCATACAGACCCCACCAACAGGGGGATCATACAGACCCCACCAACAGGGGGATCATACAGACCCCACCAACAGGGGGATCATACAGACCCCACCAACAGGGGGATCATACAGACCCCACCAACAGGGGGATCATACAGACCCCACCAACAGGGGGATCATACAGACCCCACCAACAGGGGGATCATGCAGACCCCACCAACAGGGGGATCATACATACCCCACCAACAGGGGGATCATGCAGACCCCACCAACAGGGGGGTCATATAGACCCCACCAACAGGGGGATCATACAGACCCCGCCAACAGGGGGATCATACAGACCCCACCAACAGGGGGATCATACAGACCCCACCAACAGGGGGTCATACAGACCCCGCCAACAGGGGGATCATACAGACCCCGCCAACAGGGGGATCATACAGACCCCACCAACAGGGGGATCATACAGACCCCACCAACAGGGGGATCATACAGACCCCGCCAACAGGGGGATCATACAGACCCCGCCAACAGGGGGATCATACAGACCCCGCCAACAGGGGGATCATACAGACCCCACCAACAGGGGGATCATGCAGACCCCACCAACAGGGGGGTCATACAGACCCCACCAACAGGGGGATCATACAGACCCCACCAACAGGGGGATCATGCAGACCCCACCAACAGGGGGATCATACAGACCCCGCCAACAGGGGGGTCATATAGACCCCACCAACAGGGGGATCATACAGACCCCGCCAACAGGGGGATCATACAGACCCCACCAACAGGGGGATCATACAGACCCCACCAACAGGGGGTCATACAGACCCCACCAACAGGGGGGTCATACAGACCCCGCCAACAGGGGGATCATACAGACCCCACCAACAGGGGGATCATACAGACCCCGCCAACAGGGGGATCATACAGACCCCGCCAACAGGGGGATCATACAGACCCCACCAACAGGGGGATCATGCAGACCCCACCAACAGGGGGATCATACAGACCCCACCAACAGGGGGATCATACAGACCCCACCAACAGGGGGATCATGCAGACCCCATCAACAGGGGGATCATGCAGACCCCACCAACAGGGGGATCATACAGACCCCACCAACAGGGGGATCATACAGACCCCACCAACAGGGGGATCATGCAGACCCCACCAACAGGGGGATCATATAGACCCCACCAACAGGGGGATCATACAGACCCCGCCAACAGGGGGATCATACAGACCCCGCCAACAGGGGGATCATACAGACCCCGCCAACAGGGGGATCATACAGACCCCACCAACAGGGGGATCATACAGACCCCACCAACAGGGGGATCATGCAGACCCCACCAACAGGGGGGTCATACAGACCCCACCAACAGGGGGATCATACAGACCCCGCCAACAGGGGGATCATGCAGACCCCACCAACAGGGGGATCATACAGACCCCGCCAACAGGGGGGTCATATAGACCCCACCAACAGGGGGATCATACAGACCCCGCCAACAGGGGGATCATACAGACCCCACCAACAGGGGGTCATACAGACCCCACCAACAGGGGGATCATACAGACCCCGCCAACAGGGGGATCATACAGACCCCACCAACAGGGGGATCATACAGACCCCGCCAACAGGGGGATCATACAGACCCCGCCAACAGGGGGATCATACAGACCCCACCAACAGGGGGATCATGCAGACCCCACCAACAGGGGGATCATACAGACCCCACCAACAGGGGGATCATACAGACCCCACCAACAGGGGGATCATGCAGACCCCATCAACAGGGGGATCATGCAGACCCCACCAACAGGGGGATCATACAGACCCCACCAACAGGGGGATCATACAGACCCCACCAACAGGGGGATCATGCAGACCCCACCAACAGGGGGATCATACAGACCCCACCAACAGGGGGATCATACAGACCCCACCAACAGGGGGATCATACAGACCCCACCAACAGGGGGATCATACAGACCCCACCAACAGGGGGATCATACAGACCCCACCAACAGGGGGATCATGCAGACCCCACCAACAGGGGGATCATACAGACCTCCCAACAGGGGGGATCATACAGACCCCACCAACAGGGGGATCATGCAGACCCCACCAACAGGGGGATCATACAGACCCCACCAACAGGGGGATCATACAGACCACACCAACAGGGGGATCATACAGACCCCACCAACAGGGAGATCATACAGACCCCGCCAACAGGGGATCATACAGACCCCACCAACAGGGGGATCATACAGACCCCACCAACAGGGGGATCATACAGACCCCACCAACAGGGGGATCATACAGACCCCACCAACAGGGGGATCATGCAGACCCCACCAACAGGGGGGTCATACAGACCCCACCAACAGGGGGATCATACAGACCCCACCAACAGGGGGGTCATACAGACCCCGCCAACAGGGGGATCATACAGACCCCACCAACAGGGGGATCATACAGACCCCACCAACAGGGGGATCATACAGACCCCACCAACAGGGGGATCATACAGACCCCAACAACAGGGGGATCATGCAGACCCCACCAACAGGGGGATCATACAGACCCCACCAACAGGGGGGATCATACAGACCCCACCATCAGGGGGATCATACAGACCCCACCAACAGGGGGATCATACAGACCCCACCAACAGGGGGATCATACAGACCCCGCCAACAGGGGGATCATGCAGACCCCACTTGCTCCCTCATCATCGTGTATGTCTTGCTCAACTGCCGGCACTGAGGTACGGGTGGATTGTGGACGTCTTGTTGAAGTATGGGGCGCAAGCCACCACGAGTATCTTGCGCAAGATGCTCGTAGTGGCTCTCCCCCCATACTTCCACACATGTCAACAGGGAGGTCATACAGACCCCCACTTTGCTCCCTCATTTATTGTTGAATGCCGCCCTCACCTGCCGACACTAAGCAGGTAAATTAGAGTATGCTCCTTCACTTGTAGTTGAACGCCCCCCTCACCTGCCAGCAATGAGCCTGTAGACTAATAGAGTACACTGCCATCCTTTGTGCCCCCACGAACTGTTGAATGCCCCCCTCACCTGCCAGCTGGTAAACTAATAGAGTGCACTCCCTCGTTTATTGCCAAACGCCCCCCTCACCTGCCAGCACTAAGCAGGTAGACAACGCTGCCATCCTTGTGCCTGCCCGTGCGCCCCATACGCTGGATGTTGCGTGTGGGTGAGGCATTGCTGTCGCAGCAGATAATGAGGTCCACCTGCAGACACCAGGCAATCAAATCGAGACGGGAGGCCTGAGCCAATTCGATGCTCTGTACCTCATGTAGCAGCAACACAATCATCATCATCATCATCATCATCATCATCATCATCATCATCATCATCATCAGCAGCAGCAGCAGCAGCAGCAGCAGCAGCAGCAGTAGTAGCTCTGCCATGTCCATTGACCGCTTACTCATGTTCAGCAGCTCAAAGATGTTTTGCTCTGCGCTCTTACCGTCTTAGCTGGGCCCGGAAGTCTTGCCTTGCGCTCTTAACGTCTTAGCTGGGCCCGGCAATATTATCGTAGGCTGGATCAGCAGCACGTCGCATGCTGCTTGTGCTTGTTCACATTGCCCCAGCATGCCCCCCACTCACAGCGTGTCCCCCTCCCCCCTTCAGCAGGTGCCCCCGAGCGTGCTTCCCACCAACACAGTGTGATCCCCGTCAGCACATTCTCCCAATCGTGTCCCCCTTCAGCATATTCCCCCCAGCGTGCCCCCCCCCCTTTACCTCCGGGATATCCAACACCTCCTCCCCCTAGCGGGCCCACACACAGCGTGTCCACCCCAGCATGCACCCCCAGCATGCATCCCCCAGCATGCTCTCCCCACCCACAGCTTGAACCCCGTCAGCGCGTTATCCCAAGCATGCTCTCCCCCCCCCTTCACCTCCGGGATGTCCAGCCCCTCCTCTTTCTAGCAGGCCCACTCACAGCGTGTCCCCCCAGCATGCCCCCCCAGCATGTCTCCCCCCCAGCTTGGTCCCCCCAGCATGCACCCCAGCATGCACCCCCCAGCATGTCTCCCCCCACACAGCGTGACCCCCGTCAGCACGTTCTCTCCCCCCTTCACCTCCGGGATGTCCAGCCCCTCCTCTCCAATGCAGGTCGCCACCAGGGTGTTGAACGTGCCTTCACGGAACTCCGTCAGAACAGCCTTCTGTTCAGCCTGTTTCATACCGCCCACACCCCCACCCCCACCGCCGCCCTTGCCAGCACCGCCCTTGCCGCCTCCCTGGCCCACAAAGTATCTGCATGGGCATGGGCATCGGGGTCTTGTTTCAAATCAGAGGAGGTTTGTCAAGAGCCCACACGGGATTATGTGGGTGTTCTGTGATCTCATTCAGGGACGGGATGCCGGTGCTGGAACATGAGGGAAGGGGACTCCACGGCACCCCTTCCCTGGTCTGTCATTTCATGCATGATGTATGTGCGGGTGTTCTGTCATTTCATGCAGGGAAGGCCCATTTCTCCGGTGCCAGCCCCGGCAACCTTTCCCTGATCTCATGGCCTGGGCCCCTCTAAATACTGAGGAGTCCAGGCTGCGCTGTTTCCTTAACTCTCACGCCCCCCACGGGGCGTAGCTTTCATTCTTTCTTTTTGAGGTTTGGATAGAGCATCAGAGCCCCCAGCAACCACTTCATCGTAGCTAATTAAGTGCTTGCCAGACCACAGGGGGGGGGGCACCGGGCAGCCGGCACAGGGCACTCTTTGACCAAATCTTGACTGGCCAACGCCCGGTGCACCAGCAGTCGGGCCTGCTAGATTAAGCCCTTTCCGCCGTAGGCTGTGATGTAGCTGAATTATACAGTAGCTGAAGTGCCTTCAAAATACTGTGTGCCCATATTTTGTCATACTTGCACATGTTAAGCGGGAAGGACCCCCTCAACACATCTGCAATCTCCTGCACACCATCCTGGTGGGCAGGAGATTGCAGATCAAGCCGGAGATGAACTCTGAATCAGTTAATCTCCGGCTTGATGAGCCTTTAACCCTTTAACCTGCTTTGGCTTGTTGAACCTTCAACTCTAGACCCTACTTTGGCTTGATGAACCCTTAACCCTCGACCCTACTTTGGCTTGATGAACCCTTAACCCTCGACCCTACTTTGGCTTGATGAACCCTTAACCCTCGACCCTACTTTGGCTTGATGAACCCTTAACCCTCGACCCTACTTTGGCTTGATGAACCCTTAACCCTCGACCCTACTTTGGCTTGATGAACCCTTAAACCTCGACCCTACTTTGGCTTGATGAGTGGACAGTGCTTCCCAAGGGCATCCACAATATCCTGCACGCCATCCCTCAGCGACGTGAAGATGATGACGCGGCTGATGGGTAAGGGCACCGCGCTGCTTGCCGCCGCCGCCGCCGCTGCCCGGAAGTGGTCCAATATCACCTGTGGGAGCCACAGCAAGAAATTTGGAGAGTGGTGAGGCCGCTTCAACTTTTAAAGGGACTTCAAATCTCTGATGTTGAATGCCCTTGCCAGTTTGTCTGACACAGACACATGCACTCATGCCCATGCACACACGCATGCATGCGCCCATGTACAGACACCCATGCACACACACATGAACACACACCAACAAATGCACACACATGCATGCGCCCATGTACAGACCCCCATGCACACACACATGCACACACACCAACACATGCACACCCACACATACAGACACGTGCATACACATGCATGCACACACACACACACCTCCTCCAGGTGCGTGATCTTAGGGTGCGGGCATGCTGCCAGCTTCTTTAGCTGCTGCCTGCATTGCGACAGCTGGCTGTCGGGTCGGTCCACCAGGCTCCCCAGCATACCCCGGTAGGACTGCAGCTCGCGGTTCATGAACTCCAAGGTGGGCTGCGCACCCGACTGCAGCATCATCTCCGCGGCTGTGGCCATGAAGATGGCCTGCTTACAAGGGGGGTGTAAAAGGTTGTGGAGGGGATCCGTGGTCGGTGGGCTGCACCCCAGACTGCAGCATCATTTCGGAGGCTGTGGCCATGAAGATGGCCTGCTCACACATGGGGCGGGAGGAGGGAGTGCGGGCATAACAGCTTGTGAGGGAGATCAGTGATTGGTGGGCTGCACCCCAGACTGCAGCATCATTTCGGAGGCTGTGGCCATGAAGATGGCCTGCTCACACATGGGGCGGGAGGAGGGAGTGCGGGCATAACAGCTTGTGAGGGAGATCAGTGATTGGTGGGCTGCACCCCAGACTGCAGCATCATTTCGGAGGCTGTGGCCATGAAGATGGCCTGCTCACAAATGGGGCGGGAGGAGGGAGTGCGGGCATAACAGCTTGTGAGGGAGATTGGTGATTGGTGGGCTGCACCCCAGACTGCAGCATCATCTCGGAGGCTGTGGCCATGAAGATGCCTCGTTTTAACAGGGGTGCTGGAGGTGGGAAATAAAAGCTTGTGTAGGGGGGGTCAGCGCTCGTTGGGTTGCACACCAGATTTCTGAATTATCGTGACTGTGGCCATAAAGATGGCCTTCTTGCACACAAGGCTGGCGGGGGGTGAGGACGTAATTGCATGCATGAAGGGTCAGGTGGGCGGTAGGTAAGGCAGCAGGTTCAAAGGAGGAGGATTGAGGACCAAGCAGTAGTGCTTGAACGGAAGAGGGCTGGTACATACCATATATTCTACCGAAATATACACGTAAATACGTATATTCCATATGTACACCATCGGCCAGCCCTACACGCCAGGTGTCCCCTCAGAGAGCCTCTGAGCCCTCTACCGACCGCCACCAGGGACCATGACGGACAGGACGGAGCTCCAGCCAGTTAATCAGCTGGGCAGGAGCCATGCGAGTCTGGGGTCTCACGGCTGTCTATTCCTCTTGAACCCTACACCCTGAACCTTCAAGGGAGCCATGCGAGTCTGGGGTCTCACGGCTGTCTATTCCTCTTGAACCCTACACCCCGAACCTTCAAGGGAGCCATGCGAGCCTGGGGTCTTACAGCTGTCTGCCCCATGAACCCTTCACCCTTCAACTAAGCAGGTACAGAGTGCATTTGCTTGTTGCATTTAGTTTTTGCATTTGGTTGTTGCATTTGGTTGTGGTTGCAAAGAGACACCTGCGCATCGCTTTTATTTATACCAGCAGATCAAACCGGGAGAGAACAGACAACCCCAAGAAGGTGAGAACCCTAAGAGAGGCCCAACACAAAGCAGATCAATTCCACAGCCAACTGGGTCCGCACCTGTTTGAACCATGTGTATGCCCTCTGCCCTCGGTCCCCTCTGTCCTTCTGAGCTGGCTTGGGCCCACTGCTGGGGCCTGTCCTCTGTGCATTGAATGCCTCGTGAGCCTGAAGGAGGCTGAAGCGTTGGATGTTCTCCACGTCACCCCGGGAGTAGGCCTACGAGGGAACGGTGTTGGGGCGTGTACTAAAACAGGATTGCGTTGGGTTTATTCTGATTGGATGACACTACCTTGTTAAATCGGGAAGTGGATCAAGGCCAGGGGATCCCCTCCCCCCCCACGCCATGACAGGCCGCCTTGGGGAGTATTCGGAAGATTCAGAGTTTATGTCTGATTGGCTGACACTGCCTTGTTAGATCGGGAAGTGGGGCAACGCCAGAGGCTCACCCCCCCCACCACACACGCTATGACAGGCCGCCTTGAGGTTGATCTGAGGAATCATGTCTGATTGGCTGACACTGCCTTGTTGGATCGGGAAGTGGGGCAACGCCAGGGGATCCCCCTCCCTACCCCCATCACAGGCCGCCCTCCGCCTCTGACCTTGATCTCGACCAGGTGGCGCACCACCGGCACCATGGCCGCAAACAGCTTGGTCTGCGCGTCCTTGAGGCCCTCGCCCAGCTCCACCTCGATGACTTGTACCGCTTTGTCGTGGCAGTAGGGCGCAACATCGAGATCCGCCTCGCTCCGGAACTCGACGCTGTTGACCATGAGGGTGCGCAGCACATCCTGCAAAGCCAATGCCGTTACACCGCTGGGCTTTGCTTGAAAGGCTTGGCCACGTAGGTGCTTAACTCACTAGTTGGGAGGGGGGGGGGGAGATGACATCCTGCAAGGCAATGCCGTTACACCGCTGGGCTTTGCTTAAAAGGCTTGGCCACGTAGGCGCTTAACTCACTAGTTGGGAGGGGGGGGGGATGACATCCTGCAAGGCAATGCCGTTACACCGCTGGGCTTTGCTTAAAAGGCTTGACCACGTAGGCGCCCAGCTAATCGGTTGGGAGGGGGGGCGAAATCACATCCTGCAAAGTGGGATCAGATGAGAGGCCAAGCCAAAATAATAAGCCGAAACCCTTCACTACCAGTACTACCAGTAGGTTCACTCTTTTCCTGCTAGGTCTTCTAGCTCTGCGTCTATTCGTCCTGCCTGTTTGCCTTCTGAACCTCTTAGATTTCCTCCCTTGCATTTCCTCCCTTGCATTTCCTCCCTGATTTTTTGTCCAGGCTTATGACGGGTTGGTTTAGGGTTTAGGGTTTAGGGTTTGCTTCTGCCTGGCCCTTTCGAGATAGGATCTGGGTGGTTGCGATCATCTTGTGACAAAAAGAAAAATGTTCAGAAGAGAAGACGGTCGAGATGTATGAATAACAGGCCACGAAAACAGGCGTGAAAAGATGGTAAGGTGATCAAACCTCTGGGTAAGAAAGAAGTAAGCAAGATATACACCCTGAGGTATGGATTAAGGAAGGCACCCGGTCGGCCGCAGCACTGAGTAGCTTACCATCTAGCTTCGTGTGCGGCTAACCGGCACCCGGGTATATATAAGAATAAGGAAGAGTTGTTTGCCTGGATAGAGGGCCACACCCTGCTTTCCTGGCACGATCAGCATGAAAAAAATGGACGGTCAGCTGCATGCTTTGTCAAGGGAAGCCACACGCAGTGGGAGGGGCAGAGGTGGCTGTGCGGAGTGTGCGTGTGGATTTGAACAAATATTTTTCGTGCGGGATCACCACTCCACTGCCACTCTCTTGAATGGCCTCTGAAGGGCTGCCTGGGGTGACAGTGAGAACCAGTAGCCGGGTCAAGGGTCAAGGGCTAAACCCTAATCCTTAAATGCCACTCCCCTGAATGGCATCTGAGGAGCCGCCCGAGGTGGCACTGAGACCCAGCAGCCGGGTTTAGGGTTAAGGGTTTAGGGTTAAGGGCTGCACCCTAAACGCCACTCACCTGAATGGCCTCTAAAGAGCAGACTTGGGTGGCGCTGAAACCCAGCAGCCAGGTTCGGGGTTCAGGGTTCAGGGTTCAGGTCAGAATCCTAAACCCTAAGTGCCTCTCACCTGAATGGCCTCTGAAGAGCTGCCCGGGGTGGCACTGAGACCCAGCAGCCGAAACTTGACGCGAGCCTTGCGCAGGTGGTTGACTGCCTTGGCCATACCGGAGTTCCCCACAGCCCGATGACACTCGTCCACAACCAGACACACAATGCTGTGACATGGAGTAGAAGAATAAACATTAGTGTGCCTGGCAGATGGTTGAGGGGACACGCATGCGGTGTGTGCCTGGCAGATGGTTGAGGGGACACGCATGCGGTGTGTGCCTGGCAGATGGTTGAGGGGACACGCATGCGGTGTGTGCCTGGCAGATGGTTGAGGGGACACGCATGCGGTGTGTGCCTGGCAGATGGTTGAGGGGACATGCATGCGGTGTGTGCCTGGCAGATGGTTGAGGGGACATGCATGCGGTGTGTGCCTGGCAGATGGTTGAGGGGACACGCATGCGGTGTGTGCCTGGCAGATGGTTGAGGGGACACGCATGCGGTGTGTGCCTGGCAGATGGTTGAGGGGACACGCATGCGGTGTGTGCCTGGCAGATGGTTGAGGGGACAAGCATGCGGTGTGTGCCTGGCAGATGGTCGAGGGGACACGCATGCGGTGTGTGCCTGGCAGATGGTTGAGGGGACACGCATGCGGTGTGTGCCTGGCAGATGGTTGAGGGGACACGCATGCGGTGTGTGCCTGGCAGATGGTTGAGGGGACACGCATGCGGTGTGTGCCTGGCAGATGGTTGAGGGGACACGCATGCGGTGTGTGCCTGGCAGATGGTCGAGGGGACACGCATGCGGTGTGTGCCTGGCAGATGGTCGAGGGGACACGCATGCGGTGTGTGCCTGGCAGATGGTTGAGGGGACACGCATGCGGTGTGTGCCTGGCAGATGGTTGAGGGGACACGCATGCGGTGTGTGCCTGGCAGATGGTTGAGGGGACATGCATGCGGTGTGTGCCTGGCAGATGGTTGAGGGGACACGCATGCGGTGTGTGCCTGGCAGATGGTTGAGGGGACAAGCATGCGGTGTGTGCCTGGCAGATGGTCGAGGGGACACGCATGCGGTGTGTGCCTGGCAGATGGTTGAGGGGACACGCATGCGGTGTGTGCCTGGCAGATGGTTGAGGGGACACGCATGCGGTGTGTGCCTGGCAGATGGTTGAGGGGACACGCATGCGGTGTGTGCCTGGCAGATGGTTGAGGGGACACGCATGCGGTGTGTGCCTGGCAGATGGTTGAGGGGACACGCATGCGGTGTGTGCCTGGCAGATGGTTGAGGGGACACGCATGCGGTGTGTGCCTGGCAGTTGGTTGAGGGGACACGCATGCGGTGTGTGCCTGGCAGATGGTTGAGGGGACACGCATGCGGTGTGTGCCTGGCAGATGGTTGAGGGGACACGCATGCGGTGTGTGCCTGGCAGATGGTTGAGGGGACACGCATGCGGTGTGTGCCTGGCAGATGGTTGAGGGGACACGCATGCGGTGTGTGCCTGGCAGATGGTTGAGGGGACACGCATGCGGTGTGTGCCTGGCAGATGGTTGAGGGGATACGCATGCGGTGTGTGCCTGGCAGATGGTTGAGGGGACATGCATGCGGTGTGTGCCTGGCAGATGGTTGAGGGGACACGCATGCGGTGTGTGCCTGGCAGATGGTTGAGGGGACACGCATGCGGTGTGTGCCTGGCAGATGGTTGAGGGGACACGCATGCGGTGTGTGCCTGGCAGATGGTTGAGGGGACACGCATGCGGTGTGTGCCTGGCAGATGGTTGAGGGGACACGCATGCGGTGTGTGCCTGGCAGATGGTTGAGGGGACATGCATGCGGTGTGTGCCTGGCAGATGGTTGAGGGGACACGCATGCGGTGTGTGCCTGGCAGATGGTTGAGGGGACACGCATGCGGTGTGTGCCTGGCAGATGGTTGAGGGGACACGCATGCGGTGTGTGTGTATGCATTTATATATGTGTGTGTGTACGTGTGTGTGTTCAATAAACAACGCCCTAGGCTGTTAATAAAACAGTGTTATGGTTCCAGGTTTGTCCAGGTCCAAAACGCCGACCTGGATTCGGAGCACACGCCATTGCGCAGATCGTTCTCCAGGATCTGAGGCGTACAGAAGAACGCGCGCTTGCTCTCCCACAGAGCACGCCGCTTGTCGGCGTTGTGGGCAGAGGTCAGCTCTATGATGTCATCCTGCACAACAAAAGTTTGTTCGAACGTGTTCCAGACCACCGTTGGGGGGCTGCGGGGTGGCCACCACCACACCGAAAGAAAGAAAGCTACGCCCCGTGGGGGGCGTGAGAGTTAAGGAAACAGCGCAGCCTGGACCAATATGGACCAAACTTGACCGGCATGCTGCCGGTGGTGCACACGCAGCAGGGCGTGTTGCACCAGGTCCACATGGCCGCCAGCCGTGATGTAGCTGAAGTGTAGCTGAGGCACACAAAAAGAAACAGTGCAACGCACAGCAAGTATGTCACATCACTCCCAGGGAACCTGGAGGGTAACCCCTGCAGCTTTGAGAGCTCAAGTTCGGTCCCATCTGGTCAGGGCCTCCCCCCTTCAGGGGAGGGAATCACAATGGCAGCCAACATGGATTTCTCTCTCCTTCGGGGGGAATCCCCCTCGTGCTCTCCCATGTGGATCTATGCAAAACAGGGAGTGGAACAGATCTACCTCCCATCATGGGCTCTCATAGCCAGAGGATGGTTGCCAAACGCGGCGCTTGGCCTCAAACATGCGGTTCACAGCCTGGTTTGAAGGGCGCAGCCCACCTTGGAAATGCCCATTACTTTATGGCAGGCCTCCATCTGTTGAGCGACCAGGGGCCGGGTCGGGGCAATGAACACCACCTTCCCGGCTGGAAACCACCTGTAGGGGGGAGGGGGGAGGGGGGGAGCAAGGGAGGGGGGCCTAAATGCAGGGTGGAGGGGAGAGGGGGGGGAGCAAGGGAGGGGGGCCTAAATGCAGGGTGGAGGGGAGAGGGGGGGGAGCAAGGGAGGGGGGCCTAAATGCAGGGTGGAGGGGAGAGGGGGGGGGGCAAGGGAGGGGGGCCTAAATGCAGGGTGGAGGGGAGAGGGGGGGAGCAAGGGAGGGGGGCCTAAATGCAGGGTGGAGGGGAGAGGGGGGGGAGCAAGGGAGGGGGGCCTAAATGCAGGGTGGAGGGGAGAGGGGGGGGGGGGTAAGAAAGGGGGGCCTAAATGCAGGGTGGAGGGGAGAGGGGGGGGGGGCAAGAAAGGGGGGCCTTAATGCAGGGTGGAGGGGAGAGGGGGGGGGGGGGCAAGAAAGGGGGGCCTTAATGCAGGGTGGAGGGGAGAGGGGGGGGGGAGCAAGGGAGGGGGGCCTAAATGCAGGGTGGAGGGGAGAGGGGGGGAGCAAGGGAGGGGGGCCTAAATGCAGGGTGGAGGGGAGAGGGGGGGGCAAGAAAGGGGGGCCTTAATGCAGGGTGGAGGGGAGAGGGGGGGGGGGGGCAAGGGAGGGGGGCCTAAATGCAGGGTGGAGGGGAGAGGGGGGGGAGCAAGGGAGGGGGGCCTAAATGCAGAGTGGAGGGGAGAGGGGCGGGACAAGGGAGGGGGGCCTAAATGCAGGGTGGAGGGGAGAGGGGGGGGAGCAAGAAAGGGGGGCCTTAATGCAGGGTGGAGGGGAGAGGGGGGGGGGGGGGGGGCAAGGGAGGGGGGCCTAAATGCAGGGTGGAGGGGAGAGGGGGGGGAGCAAGGGAGGGGGGCCTAAATGCAGGGTGGGGGGGACAGGGGGGGGAGCAAGGGAGGGGGGCCTAAATACAGGGTGGAGGGGAGAGGGTGGGAGCAAGGGAGGGGGGCCTAAATGCAGGGTGGAGGGGAGAGGTGGGGGAGCAAGGGAGGGGGGCCTAAATGCAGGGTGGAGGGGAGAGGGGGGGGAGCAAGGGAGGGGGGCCTAAATGCAGGGTGGAGGGGAGAGGGGGGGAGCAAGGGAGGGGGGCCTAAATGCAGGGTGGAGGGGAGAGGGGGGGGGGCAAGGGAGGGGGGCCTAAATGCAGGGTGGAGGGGAGAGGGGGGTAGCAAGGGAGGGGGGCCTAAATGCAGGGTGGAGGGGAGAGGGGGGGGGGCAAGGGAGGGGGGCCTAAATGCAGGGTGGAGGGGAGAGGGGGGGAGCAAGGGAGGGGGGCCTAAATGCAGGGTGGAGGGGAGAGGGGGGGGAGCAAGGGAGGGGGGCCTAAATGCAGGGTGGAGGGGAGAGGGGGGGGGAGCAAGGGAGGGGGGCCTAAATTCAGGGTGGAGGGGAGAGGGGGGGAGCAAGGGAGGGGGGCCTAAATGCAGGGTGGAGGGGAGAGGGGGGGGGGCAAGGGAGGGGGGCCTAAATGCAGGGTGGAGGGGAGAGGGGGGGAGCAAGGGAGGGGGGCCTTAATGCAGGGTGGAGGGGAGAGGGGGGGGGGCAAGGGAGGGGGGCCTAAATGCAGGGTGGAGGGGAGAAAGAGGGGAGCAAGGGAGGGGGGCCTAAATGCAGGGTGGAGGGGAGAGGGGGGGGGGGCAAGGGAGGGGGCCTAAATGCAGGGTGGAGGGGAGAGGGGGGGAGCAAGGGAGGGGGGCCTAGATGCAGGGTGGAGGGGAGAGGGGGGGGAGCAAGGGAGGGGGGCCTAAATGCAGGGTGGAGGGGAGAGGGGGGGGGGCAAGGGAGGGGGGCCTAAATGCAGGGTGGAGGGGAGAGGGGGGGGGCAAGAAAGGGGGGCCTTAATGCAGGGTGGAGAGGGGGGGGGGGGGGGGGGGAGAAAGGGGGGCCTTAATGCAGGGTGGAGGGGAGAGGGGGGGGGGCAAGAAAGGGGGGCCTTAATGCAGGGTGGAGGGGAGAGGGGGGGGGGGGGGCAAGAAAGGGGGGCCTTAATGCAGGGTGGAGGGGAGAGGGGGGGGGGGGGGCAAGAAAGGGGGGCCTTAATGCAGGGTGAAGGGGAGAGGTAGGGGGCAAGAAGGGGGGGGCCTTAATGCAGGGTGGAGGGGAGAGGGGCGGGGGCAAGAAAGGGGGGCCTTAATGCAGGGTGGAGGGGAGAGGGGGGGGGCAAGAAAGGGGGGCCTAAATGCAGGGTGGAGGGGAGAGGGGGGGGGGGGGGCAAGGGAGGGGGGCCTAAATGCAGGGTGGAGGGGAGGGGGGGGGGGCAAGGGAGGGGGTCCTATATGCAGGGTGGAGGGGAGAGGGGGGGAGCAAGGGAGGGGGGCCTCAATGCAGGGTGGAGGAGAGAGGGGGGGGGGGGGGCAAGAGAGGGGGGCCTAGATGCAGGGGGGGAGGGGAGAGGGGGGGGGGCAAGGGAGGGAGGCCTAGATGCAGGGGGGGAAGGGAGAGGGGGGGGGCAAGAGAGGGGGGCCTAGATGCAGGGGGGGAGGGGAGAGGGGGGGGGGGGGGGGGCAAGAGAGGGGGGCCTAGATGCAGGGGGGGAGGGGAGAGGGGGAGGCAAGTAAGGGGGGCCTAAATGCAGGGGGGGAGGGGAGAGGGGGGGCAAGGAAGGGGGGGGGAGAGAGGGGGGGGCAAGGAAGGGGGGGCTAAGGCAGGGGGGAGGGGAGAGGGGGGGGGCAAGAGAGGGGGGCCTAAATGCAGAGAGTCAAACGTATAATAAAAAACACTGAGGCTTTCTGCATTGCTGTCTCATTTAATCTCAAGCTTATATACAGGTAAGCAGAAGCAAGGGGGGGGAGAAGATTTCATGTGGCATGTGTGGCAGATTAATTGTTGGTCAAAGAAAGCTACGCCCTACTGGGGCGTTGAGGTGAAGGAAACAACGCAGCTTGGGGCCGTAGCTACATCCGCGCCGTAACCCTAATTGACGAAAAATAAGCAGTTGATGATCAAATGCCGATTGATATACAGGCGTACCTGCAATAGTTGTACATGACCACTGCGGCAATGAGCGTCTTGCCCAGGCCGGTGGGCAGGCACACCAGCGTGTTGGCCAGGAGTGCCGTACGGGCCATGCGGTACTGGTATTCCCTCACGGCCATGTTGCGCGGGTAGACCCACCACCTGGAGGAAAGGTGGCAGGAGAATGGCAGGAGGAGCGTTAGCGTACATGCTTTAAAATAAGGTTCTGCGGGGATCGCTTCACGCTGCACAGGTAGACCCAGCACCTGCAAGAAAAGTGGCAGGAGTAGCATAAATGATTAAAAAAGTAAGATCTGGTGAAGTTTTCCGAAGATCGCTGCACGCTGCACGGGTAAACCCACCACCTCGACAAAAAGTGTTAGGAAAAGCGTTGATGTTTTAATAAGTAAGACTAGGTTAGGTTTTGCGGGGATCGCTGCACGCTGCACGGGTAAGCCCACCCTCGGGAAGACAAGTGTCAGGAGGGGCAGAAGCAAGGGGGGGGGGCATCACAATGGTAGCCTGGTCTGCAAAGCAGTCACATTGAGTGTTGTTTGGTGAAAAGCGGTAGATGTGCATTGCTGCCCCTCATGATTTAAGTTGTTCAAGGTGGGACACAGAGCAATACGATGTAGTATGTATCGATCGTTGATGTCAGTTTTCAGTGGGAAATTGAGAGTTTCAGTCGGTTTTGTAACCCGAGGGCAGAGCTTTCAAAATAAATGATTCATGCATACCCGGGACAGGGCAGTAGAAATTTGCAGTAGACTGAATGGTTATTGAACACTATATAAATCATGAGAGGTCATATGCAATGATGAAGTGATGCCACGAGTGTAATGGTCGCACCTCCGTGCCTCTCAATCATCAGCTGGTCCTTTGGTCTAGTGGCCCAATCTCTACATATGGTTTCAGAGCCTATGCGACCATTACAGCGAGAATACCGGTATACGGGTCTCCGATACCTATCCTCCCATTACCATAGGTGCAAAATCTCACCTGGCAGTTTTCAGGTCAATGCAGATATTGCCAGCCGAATCCCGCCCTGGCTGCATGCCGCTCGCCATCCCGTCCTGAGGAGGCACTTTTTCCGTTGCGGCGGAGTTGCTGCCCCCAGGCTCGTACCGCCCCTCCAGGAACTCCTGTGCCAGGTGAGCATCCTCGATCACCACCATCTCACGCTGCAGCGCATCCCACTGCGGAGACATGCTGGATGCTACAGGGCGCAATGTCGGCTGCGGCGGCTGCTGTTGTTGCTGGTCTCTCACTACCAATGACCGTTGCTGCAACTCCACTGCAACAGGACGCTGCTGCTGCGGCTGCGGCGGCGGCGGCGGCGGATCCCTCCCTGGCAATGGCCATTGCTGCTGCTCCACTGCAGCAGGGCGCTGCTGCTGCTGCGTCGGCGGGACTCTTGCTACCAATGGCCGTTGCTGCAACTCCACTGCAAAAGAGCGCAGCTGCTGCTGCTGCGGGTCTCTTCCTAGTAACGGCCGTTGCTGCTGCTCTACTGAAGGGCGCTGCTGCTGCTGCTGCTGCTGGTCTTTTGCATCCAATAGCCATCGCTGCTGCTCCACAGTGGCAGTTGCTGCACCATCACCGCCCCTTTCTTGCTGGCGCAATGTCGCAGGAGCAACAGGAGCAACAGCAGCAGCCGGAACAGCTTTGGCCGGAAGAGCAGCAGGAGCATCCGTCCTCTTCAAGGCAGGATGCACCACCGAGTCCCTGCTGTCCTCAGGGAACTCCTTCACCATGTCGGCTCTAGCTTGCTGCTGTTGCTGCGGCTGGTGTGAACCCAGCAACGGATTCCAACCTTGCTGTTTCTGCTGCTGCTGCTGCTGTGGCTGCTGCCACGTCTGTTGCGGTGGATGTTCCAGGGCCGCACTGGCCTCCATCGCTGTGGGGCGGTCAGTCATCTGACCATGCAGGAGCCTGAGGCGAGCTAGCTGGCTGTCAGGAGGATTTGACGTCATACGGGGCTCAGGACCAGCTGTTTCCTTCCAGGACCAGCTGGGGGCAGCAACAGCTTGTACCTGCTGCTGCTGTTGCTGTTGTTGCAACTGTTGCGGCTGTTGCAGGGATGCTAGCCCAGGCTGAGGGCGATGGCCAGGGGCGGCACCCCAGCCTTGCCTCTGTTGCCCCTCGAGGATTGAGCTAGCTGGACGCACATTCTCCTTAGACGCAACAGTGGCTCTCGGCACACCCCCGGCATGCCCCTCGTGCCTCTCTCTCATGGGACCCATTGCTGCCTGCTGCAATTGCTGCTGCCGCAGATACCCCTCGGAGGCGCTGCCGCTCAGCCCTGGCATGTCCTGCACACGGCCCTGCTGAGCTGCACCACCTGAAGCGCGTGCAGCAGCCAGGTCGTTGACAGCAGCCGGTTGAGGAAGGGAACTGGCAGCGCCGGCAGGAGCGCCATGGCTGCCCCAGCTCATGACTTCGGGGCGCGAGGTTCCCACAGATCCGGCTGCGCGTGATGCAGGCATGGATGCGGATCCCAACCTGGACTGCTGGAGCTGTGAGGAAGGTGGAGGAAGCTGGTGCTGTGGTATGGATGTGCCACCTGGTTGCTGCTGCTGCTTTTGCTGCTGTTGCTGATATGGTATCGACGTGCTGCCTGCATGCTCCTGCTGCCGCTGCTGCTGTGGTATGGACGTTATGTCTGCATATTGCTGCTGCAGCTGCTGCTGTAGTGTTGACATGCTGCCTGGCTGCTGCTGCTGCTGCTGCTGCAGCGGCGTTGGTATGGACAAGCCACCCGGACGCTGCTGCTGCTGCTGCTGCTGAGAGACCTGCCACGTGTGCTGCTGTGGTTGCAGCTTGGGGACCTGCCAACTGTCTTGCAGTTGCTGCTGTTGCTGCTGGATCGAGCTCTGAGGAGCCGAGTTCACTGCCCGTGCTCCAAGAGGCTGGTTCAATGCTGATGCGCTTTCCCTAGTGAACCAAAATCCATGTCCTGGCTGGAGGGGGTTTGCAGTGGGTTTGGAGGCGTCTGTTGGATACCGTTGGCCCTGCCCCCCTGGGGCCATGGAGGAGGAGGCTTGGGACCAAGGCTGGTGCTGGGCCGGCACAGCTATGGCTGCAGGCAGTGGATTGCTGAATCGGGCCTGCTGAGCTAGGCCTTGCTCCCCCATGCTGCCTCCGACGTGGGGGATGGCAGGGGCTTTTAGGGCAGGGGCGGGCACGAGGTGGCTTGGCGTGGCGGTGCCCAGGGGCACTCCGGAGCCTTCCCTCCTCCAATCTGGGAGTCCTTGTACCAGGTTCGGCCAGCTGTTGTGGCCGTGTGGAGGTACGGAGGATGCCTTCGTAGGTTCAGATGGCGCACCGGTCGGCAGTCTGAATCCGTCCGGAGGATGTTTCTGATGCCCAGGATTAGCGCGTTGACCGGTACCTTGGGGTAAACCAGAAGCCGCCATTGCTCCACCGTAGGGTTGGACAGGTGGTCGCAACGCCTGCCCTTGTGTCTTGACTGGCAGCACAGCCTGGGCACCTGGCCATGTCTTCGTAGGTGGTTGGTCAAAACGGGACTGAAAGTCATTCGCCAGCTTCTGACTGGCATGGTGACCAGGAATGGTTGGGCATGGCTGGGGCACCACGTTGGTAAGCAAAGTCCTTGACTGATGCTGCTGCACAGCTAGGTCAATTGCATCAAAGTCCTGAACAGGAAAAGTAGTTATGTATGAGTTCGATTTTTTATGTGAGATGCTGGTCCGTTTCAGGGCAGGTACTCTTGGCATGCGCTTAACATGGGCATGCATGGGCAGGATATTGTTTGTTTGAAACTGCTGGAATGTGTTCATTGAATATCAATCTCACGAAATCATCGTCCTCATCCATGGTGATGCTCTCTAAGCCGGTGCCTTGAAATTTGAAATATCTTGAAGTTGTCGGTATCGGTACGTACTACAACAGGCACAGAAATGCCGACAGTTCGAGAGGAGCTTAATCTTCTTTTCCCCGATTGGGCCATCTGTAGCTGCTGCTTTGAGTGCTCCGTAAGGGTCATAAAATGTGTGGACCCCTGGTGTGGACCAGTGTGACGTGTCAATTCATCTCCACACGCACAACTACAAGGCAGGTGCACACGCGCACATGGTCTTGCACGCTAGGGACGTTACCTGTTTAAAATTTTAGCAGCTTCGAATCAAACAGAGGCGTGGGTCTTCAGCGACCTAGAAATACCTCACAGCCCAAATTTCTGCTATCAGCTTCTACTTCATGCCAGACTCTGTGCCTGGAACTCTTACATCCAGCACAGTAGTATTTGCGGCACGAGATCCACAATCCCATGGCTTAAAGCACCGACGAAAACGAGAGTGCGAAGTGGCCTCCACAGCCAATTATACACTGCTGCTCCGGCTTCGACCCAGAGAAAGGTTTGCGCTGATTTATTGCAATGAAATCTGCATGCAACACCTGCATGGGTGTCTTTCATTGACAACCATTTCTCTCCTTAAAGGCTGTCAATGCAGGAACAGATTGGAACGAGTCTGCCTACAACACCACAGGGTTGCAGTCTGTCGCCAGCCTGGCAAACGCATGGTCCAGCCTGTCCAGCCGTTTGGGCCATGCAATGAATGTCACAGACGACCTGATCATCACTGCTCTCAAGCTAGTGCTATCGTTTTTGCCACCTGGAAACTCGGACCACATTGCAGTCGCCATGCGGGCTGATGGGAGGGAGCCCCTTGCGCGTGCAGTGTGCCTTGGGGCTACCCTGGCAGACCTTTCCTCTGCTGGTGTTCCCCTGGATGCTGAGGCCATCGCAGCAGGTCAGAATCCAAACTCAGAAACTCTCACGCTGTACAGCACATGAGCATGAGACAAGAGAGGTCACAGGAAGCACGCACTTTCTCCTTGCTTGACTCCCCCCTTGCTTTGGCACACCACTGGGATAGGTATTGTTTTGGAAGCGGTGGAGTATGGACTGGACATTGAGTCCATACAGCTGCGGCTAGGGCCAGGCGTGGCAATGCTAGTGCACGATGTCCTCCGCATTCGGACCGCTCCGACGAGAGTGGAGCTGTACGATGACGTAGCATCAAGGTGAGCCATTTCAAATCTGAGGGCATCATGGCATCAGGGTATGTAAAGCTAGGGAGTCCGAGCCGCCCAAAGCTGATCAAATCCACGGCCCGCTATATCCGCGGCGAGCATGGAACAGGGTAGCAGACTAGCAACGCCGTGTTGCACGGTTAGGACTCTGGACCATTTTGCTATTTGTTCACCTGGGCTCACATGAGATCACTTGGGTTCATGACATGTTTTTCCTCACAAACAGCGCCATCCGCGAGTGGTGCTTGGCTTTCCATGATGTGCGGGCCAACGTGCTGGAGGTGGTCTGCCGTCTGGATGACTTGCAGCACATGCCTGAGCTTCCTTTCTCTGAGCAGCAGATCTTGGCGCTGGAGGCGCTGCAGCTCTTTGCTCCTTTGGGGCATGCGCTCAGCCTAGGAGCGATCAGCTCAAAGATCGAGGACTTGTGCTTCAAGGTGTGGCCCAGAAAGAGCTGTTCATGTTTGTTTGTGTGTTTCTGCTGCCATGGGGCTGCTTCATGGCCTACAGCTGGGGTCTCAGGCCATAGGCTGGTCAGGCCATAGGCTAGCCATAGCCTGGTGCAGTGGTGCAGCAAGGCTTGCTAATGGGGTCTCTGGCCATAGGCTGGTCAGGGTTGGGTCCCCATCAGCCCAGGGGTGACCGCCTGGCGGCCCCCGGAAGGTGGTCTGGCGTGCACTAAAAACATTTTTGGTAGCTGGTGTCTTTCATGCCAGCTTATCGCTGTTTCATTGTACCGCCATAACCTCCTCAGCGTAATTGTTTTACCGGTGTAATGTGTTGCTTGGTAATTGTTTTGCCTCATTCACTCTCATACAGGTATTGCAATTGTTGATTTTCGAACCATCATAATCCTCTGGGCATAATTACATTGCCCGTGTCATCTGTTGCTGAGTATCTTGCCCCATTCACTCTCATTTACAACCGTGCAGATTCTGTTTCCAACTTCCTACGACCACACTTCAGAGTGGCTGCGCGACGTTGTCGATATGGCGGAGGACTCCCTCTTTCAGTGCCAGCAGCAGCTCCTGGCTGCGCTGGATGATCATGTGCGCTTCAAAGAGCTGGCTTCTAGTTGTGTGGTGAGTGAGGACCTGTTGTCCGCTAGATCAGGAAAATATTCCCAAATCTCATCCATAGAAACGAAGTCTTTTAGCTGCTCTACAACATGAGGAGAGCAAAGCGTAGAAAATAGAAGATTCTACACATTGGACAAAATTACTGGACACTGAACACTGGACTACCTGATCTATCACTCGTACATTTGTTTACTACTGTCAGTAGCAGGTAGTCCCGTGTCAGTCAGATCTATCACTTGCACATTTGTTTACTACTGTCAGTTTCAGGTAGTCCTGTGTCAGTCAGATCTATTACTTGCACATTTGTTTACTTTTGTCAGTAGCAGGTAGTCCAGTGTCAGTCAGATCTATTACTTGCACGTTTGTTTACTATTGTCAGTAGCAGGTAGTCCAGTGTCAGTCAGATCTATTACTTGCACGTTTGTTTACTCCTCTTCAGATCCGAGCCAGGACCCTGCGGCTGGCCCCCAAAGCAGCAGGGCTGGTTACAAACGGGCCCCCCGGAGGCCGAAGGCCGGAGTGTAGCTGACATGTAGCTGAGTCACGAAAAAAAAGAAACCCTGTGACTGTTTCTGTCCACACTGGACTGCCTGATGTATTACTTGTGCATGTGTACTCCGGTTCAGATCCGAGCCAGGACGAAGAGCTTGTTCAGCATCATGAAGAAGGTTCTGAGGCTGGAGGATTTGTCCAAGGGGGGGAGGCACAAGGAGGAGATCTACGATGTGTTGGGCATGCGTGCAATTGTACATCCTCGGAACGATGTACCTCCGCTTGAGGTAGGAGGATATTGGTGCTTGTTAACGCAAATGCGTTTTTTAGCGTTCAAGTGTAAATGCTGTCTAGAAAAGATAGTGACACCAGATCACGTTTGGGGTCCGCCGCGTGGCCACCATTGGGCTGATTGGGGACCAAACTTAATTGGCCTACATATGGTGGCAAGTTTGTCACAAGCGGCAGGGCTGGTTGCACCAGGCCACAACTCTGCTGCAGGCAGTTCTATAGCTGAATTGCTGCTGAAACACGCGCCATGAAAAGCAGGGGTACATATTAATGCACTCTTGGTCTCCCCAGCTGCCGTCCATCCACATGTTGCTTGGTTTGACCAGGGGGGGGGGAGTCACGGGGGTTTGATTCAGGCCAAAACCAGGGTGCAGGATAACCCCTGGTTTGACTCAATGCCTGTCGTCCCCTTGTTGGGCTGTTAAATGCAGGCCCAGGCACGAGCAGTGGAGGCCTGCTACATCGTACAGGGTGTGGCCCAGTCCTTATGGACGTCATTGTCAGGCCGCAATAAGGATTATATTGCCCAACCCAAACCGAATGGCTACCAAAGCATACACCTGTCCCTGCTGCTAGAAGGCCGGCTGCCACGAGGCAGCCAAAGGGACAGCTCATCGGGGCAGGCCACGTACCACAGGAGCAACGGGAAAGCGCCCATGCTTCCCTATCTGGAGCTGCAGATCCGGACGTTGCTCATGGACGAGCTGGCGGAGGCCGGGGAGGCCAGCCATGCCTCTTACAAGGGCGGCCTGGACAGCCGGCAGGCCAGGCAGCTCCGCGAGTGGACCCATCAGCTGCGCCAGCAGCTGGCCAGCCAGCACCACGGGCAGCTGATGCTGCCTGCCCCTCAGGGCTCCTGTTCTGTCGGCAGAACGACAGACAGTGGCCAGGGGGCATCGCGGGCGCCGTCCGAGGACGCCGTCGGCCAGGCTGCCAAGGCGTTGTTCAGTAACTGGGATGTGGATGGGGACGGCGTGCTGAGCGTGGAGGAGGTGCGCAAGCAGCTGCAGGAGCTGGGTGCGGGGGAAGCCGTGGCTGCCGCGGACGCTGAAGCGCTGATGCAGTTTCTCGCCGAGGAGGAGCGGCGTGCGGAGGGCGCGACGGGGCCTGATGCGGGCGACAAGGAGGGAGACGCAAAGCGGGAAATCACGTTGCATGAGTTCTCGCGCTTTGTGTGCAAGGTGAGCAAGTGTGTCTTTTTCTGGCCATGAGGCCACCATCAGCAGGCCGCCCCGCGGCCGTCGGAGGCACCTTTGGGACCAAACTTGGACCGGCCTACGGCCAGCGGCCCAAGCAGCATGTCTGATCACACCCGGGGCCTCTGGCGGGGAGCCGGTTTGTAGCTGATATATACCAGTATCTACGACACACAAAAATAAACAATTCATGTGAGCAGCATCTTGGCCATGCGCCGCAGGACCTCAAAGGCTGTCATTGGAGGTTCCCAACTTTGAGTGCCTCCATATAACACCCTTTAGTTAGGCGCCCACGCAGCCGAGCCTTTTTGAGCAGGGCCCAGAGTTGTAACGTCATTGACATGACATGCGGGAGTGCTGGTGTTGGCGAAGGCTCGACACCCCATCACCCTCGCACGAGCAGCATCACTTTTATGAGTAGCCAACCTAGTATTACGGCCGAACGGGTGGCTTACTTAATCCACGCCGCAAAGTGTATGATTTACTTATGGAGACCTGGTCTGTCGTGCATGCAGGTTTCGTTGGTAGGAGCGTTGGATCGCCTTGACAAAGAGCAGGTGCGGGAAATGAGCACACAACAGGCTTGAAGTGGGTTGCCCATAGTCTTGTCAGCAATAATTGCTATCGGACAAACTCAGTTGTCGCTGAGGTTGGCTGGATGGGGCTGATGCATCTTTTGCATGTTCGAATTTCTCGTTCAGTGAAATGTAAAATAAGTTGTACCAAGTACTGACAGACAGTTCTCTCTTAGAATCGTCAAAGCCATCAAGCCCCTGATTATAAGTCACTGTCTTTGTAAATCCCTTCATACATATTTGAAGAAAACAGTCAACTCGAGTTAACAGAGAAGTCGTTGGATGAAGTATGAGATATTACTGGTATTATTCTATTAGTTATATTAGTACTCTCTGCAGATCAAGTTGTAACGTCATTAAGATAACAATTGGAGCTTCTCATGTCAGCCGAATGGCATGCTAGACCGTCTTTGATTAGCCTGGAAATGTGCAGGCAAGGGATTTTAAAAATACTGTTTGATGTCATGGCAGTGATGACAGGTCGAGTACTTGAGCTGTCTTCTGGGCAAAAAACAGTGTCCGCAAAGCAAAATGCTGTTCCCTCGAAGAGTTAGACAGGGCTGTGGCCCCTAACAGTCAGATAAGTCAATGACGTTTCACCTCTGGGCCCTACTAAAACGGCTCGGCCGTGTGGGCACCTAACTAAAAGGGGCAGGCCAAAGAAAGGAAAAGGGTTCTCAGAGTTTTCGCTGGTTTTCGCTTTCTGTCCTAGTGTATCAAGTGTCTGTACCGGTTTGCGAGCACATGTCCCATGCATCAAGTGTGATGCTCTGTTGGACTGTAAAAACTTAACAAAACTTCACAGAGTCAGATAGGTATGCAACACCAAAATCACAGTTGTATGCAGTCTCAACACCTCTGGAGTCTGGACCCGAAAAATGCCAGAATAGATGACATTGTCACAGCAGATGTGTCAATGATGTTACACCTCTGGGCGACTGGGCCCTGCACAAGAGGGCTCGGCCGCGTGGGCGCCCAAGTGTTCAGAAGGGAGAAAAGAAGAAACTAAAAGGAAGAGCAGATGCGAAAGGTGACTTAATCACTACAGCACATTTCAGGGATAGAGATCACTGGACTGCCAAGGTACAATGACTCTGTCAAGGAGCAGGAAAATATCTGCAAGGCATCAGGGGTCGACAGATCTGACGTTGCACCCAGGGCAAAAACGTATACTGGTCCACAGTAATTGAATGTTGTTGCCCATTGACCCATAGCCCTGGCTGAGGCCCCACCAGCGTTGGTTGTCACAACGTCCATGGCTAGCTGCCTGGGTGCTGCAGCGACATAAAGCGAACCACTGCCGACAGCTGTGCATTGCAGCTGCTGCATGCCCACGCCGAGGCTGGACATGAGTGAGCTAGCTTGAAACTTGAATGAGGAAGTGCAACTGTCCTGGTCACTGGTTTGAAAAAAAGCCAGGAGCTGCATCATGTCAGAGGCGTTTGCTGCCACAGCAGGGGGCGGTGGTGGGCCCGGGAGAAGCGTTTCGGCGGGAGACTTCGGTTCGCAGGCTATGCCGATGCAGACAGCTGGGGGGAACGGCGGGAACGAGCCTTGAAGTGAACCAGAAGCTTCATGCACAGACAGCGCCAGCGCCAATAACGCAGCGACGAGCATCATCCTGCACTAGTAGGACGAAACTTGTCGGTTTTCGACAAAAAGTTCGTCCACTGGTTTACTGACCGCCGCCCAGCGATGAATACATACCTGCAAGATTAAGGCTACCGAATTGACGTGTGGGATGAAGGGCTGTGCGAGTCGGGCGTCATCGAAGTTATTGAAACCTGATATGAAGTATCCGAAGCAAAATATGAAACGCTCAGCAGGCATGCCTTTCAAACCTATCACTTCGTCCTGTACAGAAGTGTTGAATTCGAGGTCGTAGCAATATCTTTTATCTCCGAGTCAGCATTCCCTTCCGAAGCGGCAGTCTACTAGTTTAGACGCGTCGAAATAGGGTAGTACGAGGTGTAAGAGACATGCTACCGTCACGAAGGTGGCACATGAGGGCATGGGTACTTAAGGAGGAATTTAGGAGGCAGGGTCGACGTCAATCAACAGAAATACAAACATTATGACACCCCCCATGCACCCGTGAAGTCAACCTGGGCATCAGATGACATACAAGCGTGTAAGACAAGGTTCCTTAAATCTGCATGGTTATCGAAGTAGAATGTAAAATGCAGGCTGAGGTGTTTTGACACAATTCGTATTTCCACCAAGTATTTTAGGGGATAATGAGACACCCCGCTCCAGCAAGACACTTTTGTTTCACATAGTATCGGTAGTGCATAAATTGAAGAGGAATGATTGAAGGAACCCTTATACCAGTACACGGTAGCGTTGTTTTGAACTGGGTACAGATGCGTGTGTCGTGTTCCGAACAGGCACGGCCCTCCTCCTGTGCCGGTTGGGGAGGACTAGTGCTGCTAAGCGAGCCTCTTAGAGAGAGGTGTCAGGCAATCCGCACATCAATTTGGGGGGGTGGTCAGGATTTCCAACTATCCAGGAGGTGGGTCCCCTAGCCCTGATGTCAAGCAGCCAGAAGCAGTGCGGTAGGCACCCAGGTACTTTTTAAATTATAATTCGTGAGCATGCATCAGGTTGTCACTGACTGGCTGTTCCTGTCAGCTTGCAGGGCTCACGCTCAGGCAGCAGTGACAATCAGCGTTTCTTTTCAAATTGTAGTGTGCACCAGATCACCTTGCGCGGCCCATAGGCGGCCACGACTGGGCTGCTGGAGACCAAGACATGACCGGCCTACGGCTGGTGGCCCAAGCTGCAGGCCTTGCCGCATCCGGCTTCACCGATTAGAGGCCGTGGTGCACCGTTAGCAGTATTTCAGCTTACAGCACACAGAAATACATGGTTGGCAGTGTGACCACACTGGCGGTCTGGTCACACAATTGACAGAGCAAGTATTAAGCGGAATGACAGGCAGGACTGGTGGGGACTGGTGGCACGTTCTTCAGCTTGTAAGGATCAAATTAATGTAACAGATATGAAAGAGAAACTGAATAGTACATGCAGATGAATTCTGCACTTGATCTTCAGAAAGCGACGGACTGATAAGCAGCAAGAAAAGAACGCTACGTACGTTAAGGCAAATACGGCTGAGGTGCAGACATTTCAGGGGCTGGAGATTCATTTGACAGGCATAATTTCCAGCCTTTTATCTGTGGCCTCACATTGATTCCCATTTCTTCTGTCCTCACCCATGTTGATTTTTTCAGTCTAATAGTGGGGCGCCCAGCCGCCCATGCTGCGGATTCGCGGAGCCTTCTTTGAGCAGGGCCTTGAGGTGTACCGTCATTCACTTGCAGGCACATTAATACTCGTTATGAAAGCAATGTCTTCGAAATTCGGTTGGGCTGTTTCGACTTTCGACTGAAAGTTATTAATTACCAACCATAGTTTCCGACAAAGCAAATGTGATTTCCGTAGCCAATCTCTAGATCATACCGGTAATTATCTGGTGACCGTAATTAGCCCTCACACATGCAAGCGAAATTATTTTGTTCTGATGGCTGCATTCGTGCGCAGCACAAAATGTGTCACGCATAAAAAAATACTTTACCCCATCCCCGCAGCACTGTAAAAAAAAACTCGTTTGTAGTCAACAATGTGCACTGTCAGCAGGCATTCAGGCAATCAGGGCACTGCAGAAAGAATCAAACTCAAACCTGATCATGCTTTGCTGTAAGGAGTGTGAGGACCAAGGGTATGAACCTGCTGTACTGGCTCGCCAGCGATTTTTGCAATTCCCCACAAAATCAATTCTCGCGCAAGTAAATCATTCTTTAAATGCAACTCAACAACCGATTTTCTACCAAAAGTATAAATTTTCAGGAATTTGTACCAGGGTGCCGGTATGACCACTATCACGGTAAATTCAGTATTACGGTACCAGCAGTATGCGTGTTGTACGCGCAAGTCCGAAGGTTTTGATGCTATGTTGTGTGCGATGAAGATTGAGCATTGGGTATGCTCATCGTTGACAGCAGTTTAGCTTTTATGTTGCAAATGTCATCTGCTGTAGATGCTAATTTCCGCCAGCATGGATTTAGCTTGCAGCTGCAGTAGCAGATGACACTGACAACCTGATCCTCAAGCAAATCATAAAGGTTGCTTGCCACGAGGCTAATACTGGTTAAGACAGCATATAGGATGAGGCAGCTTAACAACAGCAGGTCGTACCTAGCTTCAAAACTCACCACTATGATTGGTTTCAACCTGTATGAACGAACCTGTGGTGATGTGCATGGCAGGATTTGGGCCAAGCTGTCGTCAGTTTTGCTGTGAATCGCGCCATGAGGCTCAGCCCGGGAGTTTGTATGCGCCGGTGTACCAATGTCTAGACGCCCCACTCCGATGTTGGCAAACCACGGAAGATGTCTGCAGTGAAGAGCTGGTGAAGAGGGCCAACTCCATAAAATGCGTAATTTGCCTACCTGGCAATGTGACCAGGATTTGTGACTCATCATAGGAGTGACCTAGCCGCCACCTCAGGTCACTCCCGGCCGGTGCTCCCGGCCAAGTATGCTGGGCAAGGCCTACGACTGAGCCCCACGGCGTCAAAAATGTTGACCCGACAGCACAGGCTAGCATGGTGGCTCCGCACAGTTAGGATGCCACATTGAATAAGATACGGAGGATCCGTGTGGCCCCGAAACCTCATCGCAGATCGGGAATACGATCAGCCACATCGAGCATGTAAAGCCGTGAGTGCTCATTACCGGCAGATTTATCTTAGAAGATAACTCTCAACATGTCGCTACTCATGAAAGGCCAGGTCTCTGCCAGGATGGCGAGGCCCAACGTTATGTCGTCGTCAAGGCTTGTAGTGGCAACCCCCTGCAGGGCTTCTCGCTCTCGCGTGGTCATGGTGCACGCCGAGATGGAGAAGAAGAACGGCGTGCTGGTGAAGAGCTCCCAACACGTTGCTGTCGGAGGCATGGAGAACCCAGGCAGTCCCGATGTCACAGCTAACATCGACTCGGGCGGCAGGCTGCCCGGTGGCAAGAAGAAGACGGTGAGATGAATGTCAATGACCTGATGTAGCTTTCCATCGATACTCTGTGAGGCTGATCGTCCATAACCCGTGTTCCCGACACCTGCCGCACTCCTTGACTCATGTCCCACCTCATCCAGGCCATCATCACTGGAGCATCATCGGGTTTGGGCCTTCATACTGCCAAGGTGCTCGTCAAGACCGGCGACTGGAACGTGATCTGTGCCGTCCGTGACAAGGCCAAGATGGAGGCCATGGCTGTGGCCCTCGAGTTCCCCAAGGGCTCCTACAGCGTCCGTGAGGTTGACCTCAGGTCCCTTGACAGCGTACGTCGCTTCTGCAAGGGCCTCACGAGCCCCATCGGGTGAGTGCGTAATTTTGTGTCTGCGAAGATTCGATCCCAGATACTGTACCTGTCGTGCAACTGTCGAGCCATCACTGTCCGGCCCCGCTAGGTTCCGGTACCTGCCTTGCAAAAGCAACTGTATGTAGTCATGATTACTACACTGAAAATCAAAGTGAATCGTTCACCTTGCCCATGCTCACAGTGGTGCCCCAGGCTTCGACTGCATCCTCGGTAATGCGGCCGTCTACTACCCCATGCTGAAGGACCCCAAGAAATTCCGCATTGGCTTCCACATGGCTGGAGCTGGCGCACTGAACGCCAACCGAATGGGCTCAGAGGTTGGTCCAGCATGCACCATCAGATCATGCCGATTCTAGCTGTGTACCTGCATGTTGAGACACAGTAGTCAGTTCAAAATTGATAAGGCCCCAGTATATTCTGCTTGGCCATGACAGCTTGCCCTTCTTTTTGTCATGACTGTTTCATGATCTGCTCGTCTATACCTTCTCCAGCCACTTAATTTACTGAACGCCATGCTGCAGGCCATTGTCACGGAGGACGGCTATGAGGAGAGCGTTGGTGTCATCCACCTGGCTCACTTCCTGATGTTCAACCTGCTGATGCCCGCTGTCGAGAAGCACGGACGCAACACCAAGACCAAGCCTCGCATGGTGATTGTCGGAAGCATCACGCACAACCCAACGGAGCTGGCTGGCAAGATCCCGCCTCAAGCCAACCTTGGCGACTGCCGCGGTCTCTTCCGTGGTCTGCAGGCTGAAGAGGGCAGCATCATGATCGATGGTGGACGCTTCGATGGACCCAAGGTAGGAGCCAGTCATCACTGTGTTGTCCCCATCTGCTGTATTACAACTCGACACGTCCCCTCAAAGCCTTGTTTGCTGTCAATTTTTATGAGCACCAAAATATGGAAGATGGTGCCATGTGGGAGCATAATATCTGTCCATGTGGAACGGCATCATCGGTTTCTACTCTCCTAGGCCTTTTGCCAAGATTTCTCCTTCGTACCCTCTGCCCAGGCTTACAAGGATGCGAAGGCCTGCAACATGCTGTCCATCTTCGAGATGCACCGCCGCTTCCACGAGTCCAAGAACATTGTCTTCAACACGATGTACCCCGGGTGCATCGCGGAGACCCCGCTGTTCCGCAACCACTACCCTGCCTTCCAGAAGCTCTTCCCAGCATTCCAGAAGTACATCACGGGTGGCTACGTCAGTGTGGAGGAGGCCGGCGAGCGCCTGGCCTCTGTCTGCTGCGACCCTGAGTACGAGAAGTCTGGGTGCTACTGGAGCTGGACCGGCGGCATCCGCGGAGGCAACGGCTCAACGCAGGCTTACAACAAGACTGAGAAGGGCCTTGGCGGCAAGTTCGAGAACCGCGTGTCAGAGGAGGTTGCTGACCTCGAGCTGGCCAACCTGGTGTGGGAGGGCAGCGCCATCGCTGTGGGCCTCAAGGGAGCAGCTGGCAGGGTGAAGCCATCAACAGAGCGACCTAAGGAAATGGCTAGCTCTGGCTTCAAGCTTTGGTAGACACTGGATCTGATGAATAATCCTGTAGTTGTCCTGTCAAGTACTTCAACGATGATAGCTATTTAGCCACCATTGACATGCATTCCTTGGGCTTGGTTTGCACTGACCCACTGCACTGACCCATAAACTCGACTGACTCTTATTATTTGCCTGCTTGTTGCGAATGCTGCACTTCGGCTATGACAAAAATGTGTGCCTCCTGTACAGTCTTTTTCTTTTGCGTAGTATTTCTTTCATCAAAGAGTGCCAATCGTATATAAAGCTGTGAAGAAGATTTAAGACTCTTCGATGGCTTGTTTGGCCTGTGTGCATGTGTTTACCCTAGGTACTATGGGACCCAGTTTGTCCCTGGCTGACCTGCTGTAAAAGTTTGTTGCCCTGTGCTAACACAGCACAGCTGTCCTTGGTGTGTCCCTTATGTGCTCAGAACTAAGGGAGGGTAAGAACAGGAAAGGCAACATGACGATGAGAACTACCGCAGAATGTCATGCATGATGAAGTTGAGGACAGCTATGAAAACAATGGTATAGCTTTTTCAGCGTTGCCCAGAGGTTGAACGTCATGGACACATGTACCTACCAGTACTTGAGTAACACGGCCTTGGGTTGCGAAAACTCAGTGACCATTCTGCAGTCTCATAGAGCTGGTCCTTACAGCAAACAGCAACTTATTCGGCCACGAGCTCCAGCCTGTATCAGACCTCCCAGTTGTATTATGTTTCTGTTCCTCCTAAGTGCAGTGGAACCTAGGAAATATGTCGAATCATGAACGCTGCCTACCTGGCCTGAACATCCAGGTAGCAAACCGACATGATCACTACGCACTCAACTTTGAGAACACGGTATGCAAATCAGCCATGCCATGCATACGAATTATATCAGCCACAACGGGCGCTGTTGGACTCAATGTCATGATGCGGCATTCATGTCACCCAGCAGAGGAGCCAGCCCCAAAGTGCATGGGCCTAACATTGACACATTCTGGGAGGGGCGTCAGGCTTATGGTCCCACCAGAGGACCCGTCCATCATCGAACTCTTTCTTTCGAACTTTAAGCTATGAGTCAATGACGTTACACTCTGGGCCCTGTCGAGCCTTTTTTAGCAGGGCCCAGAGGTGTACCGGTAATGCCATAGACCCCAGGGCCCTGGGCCCTGCTGGCAATGAGTGTGAACAGAGAGCTCCAAGGTGCACCACGAATCGTGTTGGCCGAGGTCAGTTCACTGCCGCTGGCAATCATATTTCGACCCTCCTACTTCCGATGCAAATTTCGCAGAGGTCCCTGGGGCCGCTCACTCGAACCGGTCGTTTCCGACCTCTGCTGCGCAAGCAGCCCAATGCACATCCCCTGACGACTGGCACTCGCAACAGCACCGTAGCAACTGCGCTGGCCAATGGCGCCTTGTCGCTTCAGGGCGTCCGATCGGCGATTCTGTGGTACAAGAGCGACCTGCGGGTCGACGACCACGCGGGGCTGCTTGCTGCCTCCTCCGCGAGCGAGCTGACTCCTGTCTACGTCTTGGACCCCGCAGCCCTATCCCATCTGCAGTCCGCGCCCGCTGGACCCGAGGTCCTTGTGGCCGCTCTGACCTCCCTCCGGTCGCAGTTGCGCGCCCTCGGCAGTGACCTCGTCATCCGCACCGGACCATGCAGAGGGGCCCTGAGGGCGCTGGCGGTGGAGACGGGAGCAGGGGCGATTCTGTCGGCCGAGGACATGCCACAGAGCGCATGGCTGTGGCATGGCATGGATAGTGCCATGCGGGAAGAAGGCAGAGGCGGCGACGCATCTGCCTCGCCAGCCGGCTCGTCATCCCCCTTGCAGGATGGAAGTGTGATATCCATGACATGGAGCGAGGAGGCGGCATGGGATGCTGCGCGGTTTGACCTCAACTACAGGACGTGGGTGCTTGGCCGGGGCGCCTGCTCCGCGCCGCTGCCGCCACCGTCCAGTCTTCCCCCTCTGCCCGAGGGGGTGCCCATGGGGGACATCCCTTCGGTGCAAGAGCTGCGAGCTCTGCTTCGTAGCCCCATTGCCTCTGCTGCTGCCATGTCTGCTGACGAGTCGGTTGCAAGCATCTCGATGTCCATAGAAGATGAGGCAGCAGCAAGCCCTGAGGCCAGCCTCCTCACTGCCCTGGCAATGGCCAGGCTGGACCCGCAGCAGATGCTCGAAGCCTACCTCTCTGTCTCAGGCAGCAGCAGCAGCAGCAGCAGTGGCACGAGCCTGGATAGTGACGACGAGGCACTATTGCAAATCGTGGCCCTGGCAGCGGCGGGGTCCGGACTGTCAGCCTCGGGAACCTCCGACATCGCTGCTCTGATAGGAGCAGCTGCGGAGGCGCTGGAGCGGCCCTCTGCCCCGGGTGCCTCATTCAAAGCCCTGCTGGGGCCGTGGCTGGAGCTGGGGGCGTTGTCGCGGAGGCGTGTCCTGGCACAAGCTGCTCGCACGGTGCGCGCAGGAGACGGAACACACTGTTAACACATAGGTGGAGTGTGAATAAATGAGGGATGTCGGAGATAAACCTGTTTGGCTTTGCCACCGTCCTCACACGCACTCCTCCGTTGCTTCTCTCCTCCTTTCAGGACGCTGGCATGCTCCCTCTGAGGGCGGCGGCCGCTGCCCGCGCAGCTGAGCTTTCTGAATTCCACACTCTCCTCAGTACCGAGGGGGCGGGCAAGGGCAGGCCGCGGGAGATGATGGCAGATGGCGAGGCCGTGGGAGGGATAAGCGTGCGCCAGTTTCGCTGGAGGGGCATGCTGAATGGTCAGTGCGCCTGAGTGAGGCAAGCTGTGGTCTGTAGGCATGTGGGCATGTAGGCATCAAATTGTTTCAAGCTTGTGCTTTATTATTTGCTAGTACCGGCGTTATAAATGCATCCCGCGTAAAAACACCGGCTATGCTTTAACTCGTCATAAAAACAGTCCATTGACTGCTAGGAAGATGCATGTGGTTTGTACCTGCAAAACCAGGCGGGGTCCTGACGAAACATGAGGCATGTCATGTACCGTCGTTTCTCTGTCCTCAACTTATTATTTTGTAGTCAATACCGTGTGGTGCAGGCTTATGCCCAGGTGACCTCATCCCGAGAGCCTGCGGCCGCGGCCATCATGATGTGCAGTCAGGGTGCTAAACAGGCTTATTTTTCTCAGCAAGTCCACCTACAGCTGTGTGTCCACCTAAAGCTGCGAAAGGCCCAATCAGCGCAAAACTTTGACCGGCATACAGTCGGTGGCTCAAACAGAACGGCTGGTCCCGCTGGGGCCTCCGGCTAAAGGCTAAAAATTAGCTGAACTGCAGCTGACCTGTAGCCTAGCCAAGAAGAAAGGAGCACTGGCGCTGCCTGCATGCTGACCCTACTGCTTCGCCCCGCCCGGCCCATGACAGAGTTCTGCATCGCTGAGCCTGCTCAACCCCGACCTGGGGCGCCGGCCCTGCTGCTGGTTCATGGCTTCGGAGCCTTTGGGGACCAGTGGCGGAGAAACATGGCGGCACTGGCGTCGGCCGGCTACCGGTGGGATGGTGTCTGTGCCCGCGCAATGGACATTTATTTTCCACCCGGTGGATGTTTCTACCCAGTGTTCCAGCCCCTCCAGATTTCTGGCTTCAGTGTTTCTCCTTGGGGGACAACGAGTCCACCATCAGCAGGCCGCCCTGCGGCCGTCAGAGGCCCCATTGGGATTGAATCTGGACCAGCCTACAGCCGGCGGCCCAAACAGCATGGCTGGTCTCACCTGGGGCCTCGGTTGGGGAGCTGGGTTGTAGCTGATATGTAGCTGAGTAGCGAAAAATAAACTCTGGCTGGCTTACCGCTGACCCTGCGCACCCCCTGTTGGCCGCAGAGTGTTTGCCCCAACCCTACCAGGGTTTGGGCGCAGCGAGAAGGCCGCGGTGCCTTACTCGCAAGACATGTGGCGAGACTACCTCAGAGACTTCACGCTGCAGGTGAGCGGTAAGGGGTGGGTTAAGGGGTGGGGTGAAAAAGAATATCTGCTTTGCAACATTCAAATCAATAAATTTTGAAAAATAGAAACTTTAGCCAGGGGTCCGGTCGCTTGCCTGAAACTCACACTGTGGACAAAAGGACTGGGTCCTGGACCTGCGCTCAGGGCTCCTCCATACCCAGCTGCCTGGGCTTCACACTTCTCCTTCGCTTGGCCCTTTCCTCATTGATCTCCCCCCTGCCCCCTCTTCCCCCCCATGTGTAGGTTGTTGGAGGGCGGGTGGTGGTGGTTGGGAACTCCATCGGCGGCTTCATCGCAGCCAGCATGGCCGCAGACTACCCGCAGATCACATCAGGGCTGATCCTGCTGAACAGTGCAGGGAAGATCGACACCAACTTCAGCATGGCAGCGTGGCGGAAGGCGTGTGAGCTCAAGAAGCCGCTGCCTAGATTCGTGGTCGAAGCTGTGTCAAAGTATGTTGCATTGCATGTTCCAGTATTTTGATCACTGTCTGATGTTTTAGGTAGCTGAATCTAGTAATCTAGTGTAGGGAGCTGAATCTAGTAATCGGGCTGCATCGTGGCCCTTGTCTGGTGCAGCTCCCTGAAGGTCACAGTCCCCCTGAAGGTCACGGCCCTGCTGCTTGGGCTGGCCTATGTTTGATCCCCCATCTCGTCAGTGGTGGCCGCCTGGCAGCGCCATCAGGTTGGCCTGGGAGGCTCTGAAACAAACACTGCAAATAAATCAGTGATATATGTAGCTTGTTGATCCGCCCTGGATAAGGGAGGTCGAATCCTGCAAATGCGTCTGTCACATTTATTACTACTGGTGGATGCCATCCTTCTGCAGTGAGCAGCACCTTTCCCCGCTGGATCAGGGGCATGGGCCTGCCCATCCTCCTTCATTCCACGGCCAATATGCCAGCATGTGTCCCCTGCACATTTTCTTCTCTGCAGATCCCTGTTTTGGTTCCTTGAGCGGACCATCCCTGGAACTCTCAAGTGGCTGTACATTACCAACCCGGACAAGGCAGATGAATGGCTGGCTGAGGAGATATATAGGTAAAAGCTTGAGCAGTTGAAGCCTAAGGGAGGGGAGTCAAACAGCATGTCTGAACACGGGGACAGAATAGGACAGCACTGCAAGTCTGCAACTCACAGGCTTGCTTGATACCACCATATATCTCGGTGGTAGGGAAACATCGGAAAACTCAAATCAAGACCAAATGAAAGGAGCGACGAGTGTACATGCTGCCTGCCTGCCAGCCTGCCAGCCTACTGACTAAACTCAGTCGGAAAATATCGGACTTCAAATCAAATTTCCACGGATGTTATTGCTATTCCCAGCCAGCCTGACAGCCTGCCTGCCCGCCTGCCTGCTCACTGACTGGATCCAGACGGCCTGTTGAGCTCGAGCCTCCGTCGTTTGAATGCTTCATCTTGTGCTGTGCAGGGCCGCCTGTGAGCTCGGCACCTTGGTTGTTTGAATGCTTCATCTTGTGCTGTGCAGGGCCGCCTGTGATCCGGGCACCTAGGTCGTTTGAATGCTTCATCTTGTACTGTGCAGGGCCACCTGTGATCTGGGCACCTAGGTCGTTTGAATGCTTCATCTTGTGCTGTGCAGGGCCGCCTGTGATCTGGGCACCTAGGTCGTTTGAATGCTTCACCTTGTGCTGTGCAGGGCCGCCTGTGAGCTCGGCACCTTGGTTGTTTGAATGCTTCATCTTGTGCTGTGCAGGGCCACCTGTGATCCGGGCACCTTGGTCGTTTGAATGCTTCATCTTGTGCTGTGCAGGGCCGCCTGTGATCTGGGCACCTTCGTCGTTTGAATGCTTCATCTTGTGCTGTGCAGGGCCGCCTGTGATCCGGGCACCTTGGTCGTTTAAATGCTTCATCTTGTGATGAGCAGGGCCGCCTGTGATCCGGGCTCCATGGTCGTTTGAATGCTTCATCTTGTTCTGCGCAGGGCCGCCTGCGATCCTGGCTCTTTGGAAGTGTTCATGAGCGTGTTCTACTTGCCACCCCCCCGTGCGCTCAACTACCTGATAGCCACGCTATTTCGAGGGCCCACCCTGGTCCTGCAGGTGAGCAGGACAGGAAGGCACGTAGGACAAGCAGAGGGATGTCTAGTGACATTGTCAGTGAGCGTTCATGGCTGAGCAGGCCTCAACAGGTTGACGGCCCTTTTGCGTGTCTGACAAGTGATGATGTCATGGGTTTGACGGAAGCTGCGCCTCATGAGTTCAGTTTTTGCGCTTCAGCTTTAATCTGGCTACATTGCGGCCGTTGTGGCCTCTGATGCAGCAAGCCCCGCTGATTGGTTGACTGGCTGTTGGCCAGTCAAGGTTGGGTCCCCATCCGCCCAGTGTTGGCCGCCCATTGGCCTACCAAAGATGATGCAGTGCGTATGAAATAAACACTGATGCCCCTTCTTTGTGTGCAGGGGGCCCTTGACCCGCTGAATGATGCACGCAGCCGCGCTGAGGCGATCCGTGCGTCCTGCCCTGACAACGTTGAGGTGGTGCTGCTTCAAGCTGGCCACTGCCCTCACGACGAGCAGCCAGAGATGGTGAGGCGATCATGCGATGTGCAGCATGTTGGGATGCTGACCTCTGCTGGTTGGGGCTGCAGGTGATGTGTCCCGTTTTGGGGCCATGGCCATGTCTGTTGTGCTAGATGGTCTGGTCATGCTCTGTGATGTTTCTCTGATGAGCCCATCACACTTATGACCCTTGTGCTGCTGGGCTAACAGGTCAACCAAGGGATACTGAACTTTCTCGAGCAGAAGGTGATGCGGCAAATGGAAGCGACTACACTACTCAACCCGGCTGTCCTTGTTTAAATCTTCAACTAGTCGACAACTCTTCAGGCTGGGCAGCAATGCATGTTTGTGTCGATAAATATGTTTTAATGCCCTGTTTTTGTTGCTTATTCGGAATGAAATAGATACGGTTCTGAAGACTGAGCTCTTGATGAAGGTCTGGGTAATGCCTCCTATGCGCTAAATTCGGCCCTAGACTAAAATACATACCGGTTGTAGAAACAACCACAAAATGACGCTACTGTGGTGATGGACTTTCCGTATTACCCAAACAATGTGTCTCACCTGAACCGTGAGCTTGAAACAAATTTTGTGCCTGGCGACTGTGGTTTTACATTACCGTATCCTTTGTCTGATAGATAACCTCCCTTCCTGGGGACCCTGAACCTTTGCTTTCGTCTCATGACCCTCCCCGTACATTGCCGATAGGATCTTGCTAGTTGTAGGGTCTGGTAACGGCATTAGTAACAAATAGAGACCTCCTAGCGAGACAACCTATCAGCCACAGTCCACAGACTTGTGTCAATGACGTAACACCTCTGGGCCCTGCCACAGACTTGTGTAGTGTGTTGCAGGCTTTGTTGAAAATTGTATCGAAATTCATATCACAGTACAGGTACCGGAAACCATTTCACTCCTAACAAGAAACTGAACAGATGTGTGCATTTGAAGAAAACTGTACGCATAGCGCTCACATGAGCAATTATTAAAAAAAAGATACAGGGGCCATGGTGTCCCAGCAAGACATGGCCAGCTCCTACAAATAAATGCTCCGTGCACAGCAGAGATGCACATTGGAGCCCATGGGGAAATAATACGTGTCGCCACTTACCCAGCAGATCAGTCTCAACGGTTGTGGTGCCTGCAACCTGCACTAGCAAAATATTACAAGGAAAATATGCCCAGGCAAAGTGGTCATGAAACACCTACCTCCCTCCCGACCAGCGTCCAAGCACTTGGCAGCAGCAGCGGCCTGAGGGAGGTGAATCTCCTCAGGCTGAACTTACTAAACGAAGCTATCTGCTTTACATGCACAAGCGCACTCTTGTGTTGATCGAGAACCGCCGAGGTAAACAATCTTTCTGCTTCATACAGCAGAACCTCAAACCTCGTATCTCCGATGAGCTTCCGGTCCATAACCAGCATGGCAGTGTCCATGCGCCGGGCCTCCATCCAGTCACCGACGGCCACCGTTGCTGGGGGACTCGCGTACTGATCAAACGTGAAGATACGACCCAGGGAGAACTCCGTTGCCGCCAAAAGCCAGAAATTGGGGTGCACCACATTGTCTCCATCAATAAAGTACACGAGGCCGTCCTCGGTGATGAGATCCAGGCCCTTGTTCCGCTGAGCGTTGCCGTTGACGCTGTCCCGCTGCTTGTGCCCCACCTCTAGAATTACGCTCCGGCCGTAGAACAGATCCAGGGCGCCCCGCTCGGCCTCGAAAACGAGTTGCAGGTCCTGCTCGTCGGCGTCATGGACCACGATCCATCGACACACCATGTGGAACTGCATGCTGACGTACAACCGACGCAGCTGCTCGGCTGGGTGCATGCTGCTGTATGGCGTGATGATGTAGATGGGAGGGGCACTGCCAGAGAGGCACGTGCTGCTGCTGGCGGCTCTGGAGCCAGGGGACAGAGTCCCACTATTGCCTAATGGTAGTGAAAGCGGCATGGCAGAATCCGATGCTTCCTGCTTCGGAAGATGCATGCCTCCTTCATTCCCACCAGGAGAGCCTTCGGAGCTGTGAAGCCCCCCGCCGCTGCTGCTGCCGCTGCTACTGCCGCTGACTCCGCTGCTACTGCTGAGACCTGGGACGATCGATCGAAAGTCCTGGTTGCTGAAGTCGAAAAAGGCAGCTATCTCGCTCACGTAAACATGCCTCCCTGGGTGCAAGGCTGTGAGGTCCAGCTCAAACCGGCGCGCGCTGACGCCAGGCTCCCCTGCCGAGTCAAACCTCATATCACCTATGAGCTGTCGGTCTGCCACCATGTGGGACAAGTCGACAGACCCTGACAGCTGAGCGTTTGAATCTCCAAGGCGCACAGAGTCGGGAGGGTGGCTGTACTGGTCAAACGTGTAGATGTGGCCCTCTGAGAACTTGGTCAGCGCCAGGAACCAGAAGTCAGGGTGCACAACGTTGTCCCTGGCGAGGAAGTAAACCAGACCGGTCACCTCCCCGATTATATCCAGGGCCTTGTTCCACTGCGCCGCGTCTCCGGCGTCAACCTGGTCCAGGCAGGCCTCCAAGATCTTGGCGTGGCCGTACAGCAGTTCTAGCAGCTTCCGCTCAGCTTCCTGTTTCGTGATACAAACATGCAGTCAAGCAGCTAAGGCTGGAAGAGGGTATGGGAAGCAAAGCAGCAAATGTTGACGGCCTACACCGGGACAATATGGACCTCCAAAGCCATCTCTGCATCAGTATGATGCGACGCACCTAGGCTGCACGGTACTGGCGGCATGTACATGGCCACATGGCTACGTTTGGCTGTGCCCACTACCCAGAGCAGGTCCTGTCTCAGCCACAGGACTAAAAATGTGTATTCAGAAGCACAAGACCACAGCACCAGAGGAGTTGTTCAGAACCACAGGACCAAAAAGGTGTATTCAGAGCCACAAATACACTCTGTTTGTACGGTGCAGCCTAGTTGCACAAAGTGATGATTGAGGCCAAAGATGCACAGGATACAAACTACGAAGGCCTGAGAGCCAGGCCAGCGGCACAGCAGGAGTAAAACATGAGGGACACACTCAGCAGTACAGAAAGGTGATCCACCAACACAGCAGGGTAAAAACAGGTGCATCCAGCAGCATTGCAGGGGCAAAACAGGGGAAACACCCATTAGTATTGCAGGGGCAAAACAAGGAACACACCCTGCGGCAGAGCAGGGGACAATCCCAGCAATACAGCAGGGCGCACCCCGCCAAAACAGTAGGGGCAACACAAGGGACACCCAGTACAGCACAACAGTGGCAAAACAGGGGACACAACCAGGTGACCCAGCAGTACAGAAAGGTGTACCCCATTTACACAGCAGGGGCAAAACAGGGGTGCACCAAGCAGCAAAGCAGGGGAAGCGGCAAACAGGGGACACGCCCTCCAGCACAACAGGGGCAAAACAGGGGACGCAACCAGCAGCACTGCAGTTCATAGCCCACCAACGCAGCGGGGGCAAAACAGAGGCGTACCCAGCTGCAAAGCAGGGTCATCTAGCAGCCCAACAGGGGCGAAACAGGGGACGCACCCAGCAGCATTGCAGGAGCAAAGCAGGAGACGCACCCGTCAGCATTGCAAGGGCAGCGGTAAATAGGGGACACACCCTCCAGCACAGCAGGCTCGCACCCACCAGCACCCGGTGGAAATGGCGGTCCGCGGTGTTGTGCACGACGACCCACTGCTGGATCAGCTGGAACTGCAAGCTGGCATACAGCCGATGCAGGCTGGGCAGCAAGCCGCCTGGCTGCCAGGACGTGACTAGGAAGATGCGGGGGGCGCGTCGCTGCCCCCCTTCCAGCCGATGAGCCGATGAACCTCCGCGCGCAGCGCCGCTCTGATGGTTGCTGCTCCGAGGCCCAGCCGGAGCTGCTGCTGCGCTGCTGTCGCCAGCTGGGCCTACGGCTGCGGGGCTGGCGGCAGTGGCGGCGTCCTGCACTGTCCAGTTGCGCCATGCCAGCATGTTCGCCCGCTTCATTTGCATGGCTGCCTGGGTCAGCATGCAGTTCTGGTGGAAGCCGACAGTGCGGTCGGCGTACTCCCTTGGCATGTGGCACACCAGCTGCCGCGAGAGCACTGGATCGCCCTCGTCGCTTGCTGCCTCGCCGGCCGGCTCCCCCACCCAGCTGTGGGCGTATCCATCACCCCTCCATACCCCGGGGTCTGGCTGCCAGTGGCTGCTGTACTTCGCATTCCATTTAAAGCCGCACTGCCCTCCGCACATGCTGTTGATGCGCATGGCACTGATGAGGTAGATCTGCTCGTCCAGCGACCGCGCGATGATGCCGGTTTGAACGAAGGCATCGGCTTCAGCATCCCACTGCACAACCACACAGCAATCTTAATTTTAGGGTGCTTCAGCTGCAATTCAAATACTGGTACATCACAGCTGACTGCCAGCGCTCCCAGTGCAGCAAGGTCAGCTGCTTGGGCCACCGGCTGCATACCTGTCAAGTGTCAAGGTTTGGTCCACATAAGCCCAGGGGTGGCTGCCCAGTGGCCTGCCAGGAGGTCTGGTCCACACTAAAATAAATACTGGCAGACAGCTTATTTGAAAGCTACAGAACTTCTAGAGCATGAATGCCGGTGAAGCAAAGCAAAGATTTGTGTGCAATTATTATTCATGCATACCGTATACAGGATACGTGTTGGTGGATCACAGCTCTGAGGCTAACTGCCACGCAGACGGCCCAGCCTCATGTTTGTTATACCATGCAGTAAGAAGAAATGCCCAGAGGTTAAACTGAACAGCTTTTAAGTCCCACCGTGGGCTGGAAACGCCTGTCTATTTAAGACCAACCAGAAGGCTCCTTGCCTGGTACTGCTTGGCCTCCATCCAGGCCTTGGAGGCGCCTGGGATCTTGGCCGATTTGACCATATCCCCCAGCACCTCCTGATCCATGACTGATGAGCCGTTCCACATCTTCCCTTTGACCAGGGAGTCCTCGTAAAGAAACTGAAGCAGCAGGTTCCAGACAGCTTCAGATGAGGAGCAGGACAACACGACTGCGGTCCGCAGCATCAAAATAGTCCAGAAGCGAGCAGTGCAACACGATGGCCAACAAGCGAGCAGTGCAACACAATTGCCCACAAGCAGGCAACGCAACACAATTGTAGCATCAAAATAGTCCAGAAGCGAGCAGTGCAACACGATGGCCAACAAGCGAGCAGTGCAACACAATTGCCTACAAGCAGGCAACGCAACACAATTGTAGCATCAAAATAGTCCAGAAGCGAGCAGTGCAACACGATGGCCAACAAGCGAGCAGTGCAACACAATTGCCCACAAGCAGGCAACGCAACACAATTGTAGCATCAAAATAGTCCAGAAGCGAGCAGTGCAACACGATGGCCAACAAGCGAGCAGTGCAACACAATTGCCCACAAGCAGGCAACGCAACACAATTGTAGCATCAAAATAGTCCAGAAGCGAGCAGTGCAACACGATGGCCAACAAGCGAGCAGTGCAACACAATTGCCTACAAGCAGGCAACGCAACACAATTGTAGCATCAAAATAGTCCAGAAGCGAGCAGTGCAACACGATGGCCAACAAGCGAGCAGTGCAACACAATTGCCCACAAGCAGGCAACGCAACACAATTGTAGCATCAAAATAGTCCAGAAGCGAGCAGTGCAACACGATGGCCAACAAGCGAGCAGTGCAACACAATTGCCTACAAGCAGGCAACGCAACACAATTGTAGCATCAAAATAGTCCAGAAGCGAGCAGTGCAACACGATGGCCAACAAGCGAGCAGTGCAACACAATTGCCTACAAGCAGGCAACGCAACACAATTGTAGCATCAAAATAGTCCAGAAGCGAGCAGTGCAACACGATGGCCAACAAGCGAGCAGTGCAACACAATTGCCTACAAGCAGGCAACGCAACACAATTGTAGCATCAAAATAGTCCAGAAGCGAGCAGTGCAACACGATGGCCAACAAGCGAGCAGTGCAACACAATTGCCTACAAGCAGGCAACGCAACACAATTGTAGCATCAAAATAGTCCAGAAGCGAGCAGTGCAACACGATGGCCAACAAGCGAGCAGTGCAACACAATTGCCTACAAGCAGGCAACGCAACACAATTGTAGCATCAAAATAGTCCAGAAGCGAGCAGTGCAACACGATGGCCAACAAGCGAGCAGTGCAACACAATTGCCCACAAGCAGGCAACGCAACACAATTGTAGCATCAAAATAGTCCAGAAGCGAGCAGTGCAACACGATGGCCAACAAGCGAGCAGTGCAACACAATTGCCTACAAGCAGGCAACGCAACACAATTGTAGCATCAAAATAGTCCAGAAGCGAGCAGTGCAACACGATGGCCAACAAGCGAGCAGTGCAACACAATTGCCTACAAGCAGGCAACGCAACACAATTGTAGCATCAAAATAGTCCAGAAGCGAGCAGTGCAACACGATGGCCAACAAGCGAGCAGTGCAACACAATTGCCTACAAGCAGGCAACGCAACACAATTGTAGCATCAAAATAGTCCAGAAGCGAGCAGTGCAACACGATGGCCAACAAGCGAGCAGTGCAACACAATTGCCTACAAGCAGGCAACGCAACACAATTGTAGCATCAAAATAGTCCAGAAGCGAGCAGTGCAACACGATGGCCAACAAGCGAGCAGTGCAACACAATTGCCTACAAGCAGGCAACGCAACACAATTGTAGCATCAAAATAGTCCAGAAGCGAGCAGTGCAACACGATGGCCAACAAGCGAGCAGTGCAACACAATTGCCTACAAGCAGGCAACGCAACACAATTGTAGCATCAAAATAGTCCAGAAGCGAGCAGTGCAATACAACTGCAACACCAACAGGGTCCACAAGCGGGCAGTGCAACATCATTGCAACAATAAAAGGGTCCAGGAGACAACCAAGGGCAAGGGGACATGTGAAGCCACGTCTGCCTGATGTGCTGACTGATCAACCCTCCGCAAGTCAGGCATGCAGAAATGATACCCCATATGCAGGAATGATACCTGCCCTTCCTTCAGGGTTGATCAGCCAGATCAGTGCCGACTCATCAACCCACCGCGAGCCAGGCTTGCAGAAACGACACCCCCCTCTGAGAAGGGTTGACCAGCCAGATCCCGCCATTGAATGATGTGTGGTGGCAGCAGAAGCCATGAGCCACAAAGCCGGCAGTCTGCCGGCAAATGTTTTCGCGGCCGGCTATGGCCGGGTATTTGCACACATCCCCCCGGAACGAGTATTGAGAGCCCCCTGCGTATCCAGTGAGGGCCATCGGGATGAAGAGGGAAACCAGGATACCGTTTTAATCGGCACACATAGGTAGTTCGATAAGCATGTAAGAGATCATCTTTCTTCTTCATTGCAGCCTTGTGACCGCCGTCCATGATGTGACCAGTTAACAAACCTGAAGCGCCTTTGTTTGCACACACCACCGTAACGTTTTAATCGCGTTGCATGCCACTGCACGGGTGATTTTGGAATTCCACGCTCCTACTCCTGCACAAGCCACCCACCAGGACTAGGCGAAAAGAGACCTGATATAGTTATATAACCGGGAGAACATGCAATCCATGACACGCCGGTAGTTGATAGAAGCTTACCCCCTTGGGGTGGTCATGCATCATACCATACCATATCATATCATATCATATCATACCATATTCATACGTCATGGATTGCATTGCCGATCAAATGAGCCCAGCAGAGCCGTCAGTACCCTCGCTCCCAGAGGGTCTCACCAGGTGTTCCTACGCACGCCTGCTGTTCGTGGTGCCCAGCTGTCTGCCTGCTGGGAAGTTTCACCGCACCTCGAGCACAAAACAGCTATATCCCGATATGCAGCTACGGTACTTTGCTTGTACATTGTGTGCCTTTTCGCTTGGGTCAACTGACGCAGGCAAGTCATAGTTTGGATGCAATTGGTGTATTGCTGGCCTGCCGACAGCTCCCCAAAGGAAACCTGATGCGCACTGAGTATATTATTGCTGCTGGCGCCACTCTTGAGCGCACTCACAGTCCTCGGAGTTCAGGACGACGTCCGCGTCAGGGGCCGCGTCGAACAAGAATTGGAGAGGGGATGAGAAGTAAGTGATGTCCATGTCCTGCGAGCAACGACATGGTCAGAGGCTGCAACCTGAAAGTGCTTTATGAGAGAATGGATAGATGTTGAATACAAACAAGCAGACATTAGGTGGAAGTTGGGTAAGGAGTGACTAAGTGAGGCCTCAAAGAAAGAAATAGCCTCGTGAGACAGACTCATCAAGACATGCTGGCTCAAGCATACAAGTGCATCAGCGGTGGCTTTGATCACAATGCGACCATGGTAGCCCACCTAGTGATACAGCCAAACGGGTGGCTTCCTTAATCCACGCCCCAGGGTGTATTGATTTATTTATTTATTTGACGTACCGTCCACACGACAGACATTCCCAGCTTGACAACCTCAGCCGCCCACGCAACCTTCTGGAGCAGCGAATAAAAGTACATGGGCGAACGGTAGCTCACAGTTCCCGCTGTGGTCTGCTGTTGAAGCAGAGAGCTCGGAGGGGTGCACCTGCAGAGTCAGACAGTTTATGAAAATAGGGTAGACAAAAGTGGGAGTGCTGTGCATCGGCTGGTGTTTTGCAGCATGGTGCTGCGTACTTCTCGGTTCAGGTTCCCAGGTTAGGCACAATCCGCAGAGTCAGGCAGTTGATGAGAGCAGGTTAGACAAAACTGAGAGCGCTGTGCATCGGCTGGTGTTTTGCAGCATGACGTAACGTAGTACTTGGTTCAGGTTCCCATGTTAGAGACAGTCCGCAGAGTCAGGCAGTTGATGAGAGCAGAGTAGACAAAACTGAGAGCGCTGTGCATCGGCTGGTGTTTTGCAGCATGGCGAAGCTCAATCCTCAGTTTATAATCCAGATCAATATGTTACAGACAGCCCGCAGGGTCGAAGGACGCCACTTACCATCTGTCAAGGACACAGGTATGCTTGTGTTTGTTCTGCATGTCGTTGCAGTACGAGAAGGCAGCAGCGCCATTGCCCCTGTGAGTATTGAAAGCATTCAGCTCAGTCAGATATGCATGGCTTCATTGTGACTTCATGTCATTACTGAAGGCCGCACATCATGCAGCCACGCTGAGCTGGAGTCATGTCCAGCGATGGACTCGCTCACCCCATGGCGGCGTATTGTTTTTGATAGTTCGGTCCTAGGGTACCTCAGCTACACTGCAGCTGTAAATGGGCCTACTGCCAGAAGGGATTGGTTCAGCAGGCCCAGTTGCTTGGGGCACTACAGACCAAACCTTGACTGGCGTACGGCCGGTCAAGCTTTGGTCTCAATCAGCCAGTGGTGGCCACCCGACATCCCCCCAAAGGTGGTCTGGTACGCACTGAAAAAAACATCAAGGCGTATTTTAAACAGAGGTCCTGTCAAGGCCAATCACGCAGACATGAGGTTCATTTCAAACAGAGGTGCTGCCCAGGCCACTCATACAAACACTGAAGCATATTTCAAACAGAGGTGCTGCCCAGGCCACTCACACAAACACTGAAACATATTTCAAACAGAATCCTGCCCAGGCCACTCACACTACGATCAAGTGCGGCGTTAAATCCCCATCACGGTTATGCTCCAATGCCCAGATGAAAGGCTCGAACAGAGTCTTCATGCACTGCACAACGCTAGGAGAGCGAGCGTCAACAGGTAGGAGTGCACACGATGAGGTTGGCAAGGGCAAGCAAAGAGGAACTGATGCGTCAGAATGATTGATCCTTGGAGGACCAGTTGTCTACTTGTCTCCAGTTTGCGCCCAATGGCATAGGTCCTCCCCACTCCCCTGAAGCACAGGATCTCATCTCATAGGATCTGTTCTGGGTGTCTGGCCATGCGGGGTCTGGTCGTGTATGAATTGTGCTGGGTTTAAAATGGAGGGAAGATCCGGGGTGGAAGGCAATGCCCTCGCACCTTCAGATCACAAGATGTCAGCATGACAGCGCTGCGGGGGACATCTTTTATGGTCCTATTCCAAGCAGCCAATGGCACGGCCTGTTGAAGCTGGTGCAGGCTCATGCACTCCTCCCCCGGCGAGGGAAAGTCGTCCGCAGCTGATGCGACATGGAAGAAGATTGCGCAGCTGAAGATGACATATTTCAGCCTGCTCGATTTGTGTGCTGTCATGAAGTGCTGCCAGGAGAACATCGACGCCGTAGCGCGAGCGGGCCAAACCGCTAGAGAACACAAACTCTCATAAGAAAGTCGACACAACGAACTGTGTTATGCTCGACCTATTGCACAATTGCTTCCAAACGCCCGTGTGCTGTTCCCCTAATAATGAGCCCCTAACGGAACCAGGGGACACGAACCGTAGATCTAGATCCGATCACATGATACTGCAAATGCTGATTCATGGCCTTCAACAGGGGATCCTCTGGCGTACAGGTGTTAAGCCGGTTCTTAAGCATTGATCGGCCTGTAGGCAGTTAAGCTGCAGTAGCGGAGCTCGAATCTGCCAATTGAACAAGACAATTGGTCCATCTGCGAGGATCAGCAGATTGACCATAAGAACGACCTGCCTGCAGAAATCTAGATTGTGGCATGTGTATGGCCTACGACAAATAGCATGCATCCGAATCAAATCAAACTAGTGTGCATGCATGCCCTGCTTCCATTACCAAGTCTCAACAAATTAGACAAATTATGGTGGTATCGCAACCAGGGTTTTGTATACTAGTCCAGCTCGCATGACAACTTAGACAAAGGTTTCTTTTGAGACTAGTTTCTGAGTTACCTGTAAGTTCTTTTTTCTTTTGAGACTAGTTTCTGAGTAACCTATAAGTCTGGCTAGTGCCCCAGCCTATTTAATTTCAGAGGCTTCCTAATATTCGTTTTGGCATATGTGCCAGTACATGATGCACCATAGTGATGCTCCACATGCATGATACAAAATTACAAATCAGTGATGCAAGTATGCAACATGTTAGCGTTCGCATGGCTAGCTAACCGTATAACACCGCCCACGCCCTCAGCCACACTTGAGGCAGGATGGATCTGAACCTCTGTTTGCTGAAATTATAGAAGCTCGCTATCACATTCCAATACACGAGCTTGCTTTTATGCTCCTCGTAGATTCCGGTCACAAAGATGCCATCCGCGTTGTACTCCTTGACGACAAACCTGGTGAGTCCAATGAGCTTGATGTCGATTACAAACTGAGCCGTATCAATGTGATTGGTCTCAACCCAGTTCCCGAAGATCACCGAAGCTGGCGATGCTCGCCACTGGTCAAACGTGTAGATGTGCCCCAGGGAGAATTGCGTTGACGCCAGGACCCAGAAGTTGGGGTGCACCACATTGTCTCCATCAACAAAGTACACCAGGCCGTCCCCGGTGATGAGATCCAGGCCCTTGTTCCGCTGGGCATGCCCCGCCACACTGTCCGGATCTAAGTGCGTAACCTCCAGGATCTTGACCTTGCCGTATATGACCTCAAGCAGCTGACTCTCGACTTCCAGGCCGGGCTGGAATTTCTCCTCAGTTTCATCGTGGACGACTATCCATTGGGTGATGAGGCTGAAGTGCATGCTGGCATACAGCCGGCGGAGATATCGGGGCGGAGCATACCTAGAGCAAGGCGAGATAATGTAGATGGGAGGCAATGCGCGTGTGTCGTTGCACGCTCCAGGAAGGGGTGAGGTAGATGTGGTGGCAAGTGTCACCTGCATATCCATATTCAGGTGACGACCTCTCCATCCTGCCCCACTGAATGCATCGGGGGTAGCAGCAGCTTGGCCGCTGAGGTGGCTTCGCCGCGAGGGCAGTGGGAGCAGGGAGGAGAAGGTCTGGTGACTGAAGTTATAAAACGCAGCCACCTCCTCCAGGTAGACGAACCTGTCCGGATGCTGAGCCACTAGGCGCTCCAACAGCTTACCACCACCGGGGTCATCAACAGCAAAGCGATCTTTGCCAATAAGTGCGGTATCAGCCACAAACTGCGAGGTGTCTATCAGATCCAATGGCTCAGCTGCTCCCAGCACGTCCACATACCCCCGAGAGACTGAGGCGGGGGGGTGACGGTACTGGTCAAAGGTGTAGATGTGGCCCGACATCATCCGAGCTGCCATGATGAGAGCCCAGAAGTTGGGATGGATCACATTATCAGCATTGATGAAATAGACTAAACCATCAGCACCGATAGCATCCAGGCCCTTGTTCCACTGAGCCGCCACACCGCTGCCCCCTGGCTCATCCAGCGTGAGCTCCAAGATCATGGGGTGGCTGTACATCACGTCAAGCATCTCTCGCTCATACTCCTACGGATGCCGCGATGGGGGGAAAACAGGATTTGAGCAATGAGAGAGCGTCCAAGAGAGGATTTGTAGAAGTAAGAAGGTACAGGTTAGTGCTCTGAAGGGTTTGGGGTTGAGCTAAGCCAGGCTACAGCTGATCGTAGGCAATGTTGTAAGTAAGCAGTGCTGGGCTCGTACCTCGTAAAAGGGACTCCGGTGTAAAGTAACACCGTGTGTTACGCCGTAAAAAGTAAAATGTTGACCGTAAAATATTCATTTTGGCACTGTCGAAAGGCAGACCGTCACGACAGCCAAACGCCCAACACTGCAAGCTAAGCCTCGAGACTGGTTCCGCACCACCACTCACAAAAGCCCGGCTGAACTGAGCCGCAGGGCTGTCGTGGACAACAACCCACTGGCGCATTAGTCTGAAATCGATGCTGGCATACAGCCGCCGGAGGTGATCCACCGGCGGCTGGCCTGAGAGTGCTGTGATGAGGTAGACAGGCGCCCGAGGCGGCCGTCGCTCGCCCTCCAGCAGCCAGTCGTTGCAGTCCTGCACCGCCCAGTTCTGCCACGCCAACATGTGGGCCCGCTTCACCGCCGTGGCGTCGCTGCCCTGGACGCAGGTCTGGTGGAAACCGATCATCTTCTCGGAAACCTCCGCAGGCATGAGGCAGACCAGCTGCCGCGCAGACAGGCCGGTCCCGCCAGCTTGCGGCCCTGCCCAGTGATGGGCGTACCCAGCTCCCCGCCCGGTCTTGGGATCCTGACGCTGCGGGACGCTTTGCTCTGCGTTCCACCTGAAGCCGCACTGACCTCCGCACATGCTGTTGATGCGCATGGCACTGATCAGGTAGATCTGCTCATCCAGCGAACGCTCTATGATGCCGGTTTTGACGTACTCGGCAGCTTTGGGATCCCACTGCGGAGGTGCAATTCAAGATACTGTTAATTTCAGGGTGCTTCAGCTGCAGAACAGCTACATCGCGGCCGAGGGGGCCAGGTGCAGCTAGCCCTGCTGCTTGGGCTACCGGTCGTAGGCTGGTCAAGGTTTTGTCTCCATAAGCCCAGTGGTAGCTGCCCAGGGGTCTGACAAACGTGGTCTGGTGCACATAAAAGCAAGCTATGATGCAAGCATCGCTCAATGACAACATAGGCATTCATATCAGTTCGGTGCAATTGCGCTGTAATTCATAAATTGTGTAAGCAATTACGGTCCCTTAAATGTTGGTTAAAGTAGCTGAAATTGCCTTGCAACTACAGCGACTGGTACTCAGCGTCTCAGCTATGTAATTCAGCCACCGTAAGGACCGCAAACGGCACAGCAGTCATTAAGATGCACTGACCGGAAGCATGCCAGGGGTCATGCTTCGCTGCCACATACCTCGTATGAAGCAGCGTGCATGAACCTATCAGGGTTGTCTTGGAATTTGGCGGACCTGACCATGCCTCCAAGCAGATCGGACGGGTCCATGGTCCAGGATCCATTCCACATGCTGCCCTTGACCACCAAGTCCTCAAAAAGAGCCTGAAGCAGTGGGCACAACAAAGTATCATTTGTAATTCGGAGACGAGATCCGTGGCCATCTTTCGCAGCCTAAAGCTTGGCAATGGGTATGAGTGTGTGACTTCACTCCCCTGCTTCAATAAACGTATACCGGCAGGGAGGCGTGGATTTCGAGATCCTCCCACGTCACAACGTTGCTGCCTGGATGGTGAATGAATGACATTTTAGGCACCAGCTGTCCAACCCTAACTCTAAACATTGCGCTTGGATGATGAACGCATGACATCTGGGGCATGAGCTGTCGAACCCTAACCCATAACCTTGACCCTAACCCTTAACCTAAACCTCAACCCTAAACATTGCTGTCTGGATGACGAATGCATGATATCTTGGACATGAGCTGTCCAACCCTAAACCCTTGACCCAAACCCTAAACATTGCTGTCTGAATAATGAATGCATGATATCTTGGACATGAGCTGTCCACACACTGACGTGTGATGCCCAGCACCCACCGCATGCCAGGCTTGAAGGAATGCGGCACCTACAGCTCCTGGGTGGATGAGCCCAACCGCGGAGTTCACTCTGGAGTGGCAACAAATACCGCTGGGGGGGGACCCATCCTGGTGGCAGACAGTTGAGCGGCTGGTGGCGTTTGGGTATATGCACACATCTCCCCTGAAAGAGTACTGACCGCCCCCTGCACCACGAGGCCAAGGTGAGGTTCAGCCAGGTTGAAGCAGAAAAACGTTCCAATCATGAGCGCACGAAAGCCAGCAACCATCTCAACCAAAAGGCAAGATTCTCCACGTTTGCATGCTCAATTTGCAAAAAAAAGGAACGATGCCGTCCCCCACCCTTAGAGGACCGTGATCAGAACATGCTCACACTTCCTCACAAGTGTCAGAATTCAGAACAATGTCCGCTTCTGGAGCCACCTCAAACAAGAACTTGAGAGGGTTGAGGAAATAGGAGACATCCATGTCCTGTATAGAAGGGAGGAGAACACATGAGCATGCAGGCCTCACATGATGCCATTAGTTAGAAGCATGAACGAGGCATGACGCACTACCCACATGATTCCATGCTGGACAATCATTCACGAGTTTTGATGCACCGTCCACAAGAGTTCATCACCCCTTCTTTATAAACATTTATGAGTTGTGTCGTACCGTCCACATGACCGACACTTCCAGCTTCAATACCTCCACCGCCCAGCTGACTCTCTGAAGCGTCGAGAGAAGGCGCGCCGGAGCATGGGCATCAGCTCCCTCCCCAAGCTCCACAGTGCCCCCCGGGGCGTCTCGCTGAGGTGGGCACCTGTGCAAGGCACATGATCTGAGGTGTGAAGCATTTGAGTGGTCAAACTTTAGATCCTTCAGTACTTGTACCTAACTGTCAGTCACTTCAAATCGGATGTGAGGCAAGCCGTTCAATCGTTCATCACAGTCTCCATCTTCAGTAACGATTCTGTTGATCTTGTGAGCACTCACATTCTGTCAAGGACGCAGTGATGCTTGAACTGAGAGCGCTGGTTGTCACAGTGCGAGTACGCATTCCTGCCGTTGCCCCTGTGCAGTCAGGCAGGGATCTTCCTCGGGTGAGCACATTCCCGGAAACAGCTGGAAACGGCTGGCTGGAAATGTACATGCGTAAAGCAAATCTTTGAGTTGTGTGGTAATAGGGCAATCATGGTTGCATGTCCAAAGGCCCATGTGATGGACAAGCTACATAGTTAGAGGAGGCAAGCTCAGGTGTGAGAGCAATCTGTTGCAGCGCATATTGCAAGGACATTCTCTCCATGCAGATTTCCCACTTTCCATTCCTAAAGCCACTCACACAACGATGACATGAGGAGACAAGTCGCCGTCTCGGGTGTGTTTGAGGCCCCAGATGAAAGGCTCAAACAGGCTCCTCATGCACTGCGTACAGTGGGAACTGTATGAACTGTTTGCATAGAGCATGAGCTTCCATGATGAATACAGATCAGAGCAAGGGCCAGCGGACCACATGAGATATGCAACTAGCCATGCAGGCTCGCTTCCACATTCTGACCTCTTCGTCACAGCTAGTCAAAATGACAGCACGCCGCACAGTGCCTTTTACAACCGTGCTCCATGCGGCTGAGTGGACTGCCTCCTCCAGCTGTGGCATACTCATGCATGACTCTTCTGGGACGTCACCATGCACACGAGTAGCCGCATGACCAAAGATTAAGAATAGCATGGCGAAGTTTAAAACAGGCAGCGCCAAACGTAGCCATGGCTCAGGCTTGGAGGTCTGATGTGGGTGCTGATGTGTCGACATTACCAGGAGGAATACCGGTACCGGCACTGCTTACAAAGTGTAGGAGGAATAAACATTCAGATTGGAATTGAATTGATTGCTAGTATGTTGGCAGTTTCAGGTTACAGCGAAGCGGCATTGGAGAGCGAATGCAGCAGGATGCGATCAGCACCCTTGTAGGAAGTCCCCATTGCGCGCGTGAGTTAAAACCAGTAACTCGAAAGAGCGTGCGCTGTTATAAATGTTGCTTAACTTCCCCGGGGACAGTCTGGGACAGCCAAAGAGCTTAGCTGAGCAGTTGGTCCACACCACTGGTGGTCCACACTCAGCGGGTCACGATTTGACAATTAAAATGTCGCGCATTATAATTACAATATACTGTGCCTCCTTCATCGCTTTGAAATGATTTCAATCCCTGCAGTCATGTCCGAATGTCCTCCTTGACGAGGTTCGGTAAATGGAGAGGAAAGGAGGAACGGCCTTTCAAGGTTGGATTCAGAGTTGCTGAGTTTGCTATTTTAGAAGCTTCATCCAGAGAGGCTTCATCTTTCTCTTTCTCGGTGTACGGTACACATGCCGTATCCGCGAGCCACGTTACCGATTTTTCGACACCTTCGCAGTTTGCACCAGGGAGGCAGGGCAACAGAGTGCCCTTCTACACTCCTTTGACATGATGCGATAACTCAACAGTAGACCACAGATGTAGGGCTTCATTCATCACCATACAGCTGTATTTATCACCGCGATCATTACTGCCCATGTGGAGACCTTCTTCAACTGCTGCGTCCTGCTTATGTGGTGCTTTGTCTCTAAGCGTGTTTCTGCTTCTCATTATCGAATTTTCCGACAAGCTCAGCACGAGGACAGGCAATGTTGGGAGGGGCGGGTTTTTCAAACTTGGAGCACGCGACCAGCATCATGATCAGACGCCTGTCCAGCCAATTTGGGGTTGTGAAGAGGAGGCATTACCGCATGGTGACTTCCATGTGCTGGTCTCCTCAGTGACCCCTTACGGCTCCTACATGCACTGGCTACCGCATATCGGGCTCACGAATGCTCATGTGTTCATTTACTACCGCGTACATCCTGCCTTCTCTGGAAAGAAGCAGGTGAGCGGCAGCCTCTGATGAACTCAAATCCAGCACATGTTAGAAGCCATGCATTCGTTTCTAGAAGCTTGGAAAAGACTTATGCGATGGCAGTCGGCAGACCCATGCCCTCCAAGGCACCGAAGGATTAATTTATATTCCTAGGCCCATTCCGCTTGACCACACATGACATGACGTGGACTGCTCGTCCTCGCCACGTCCTGGCTGAGTGCTTCCAGACGCTGCATGTGCCTTCATCGCAGGCATCCTTCCCCAAAGTTGACCTTCCTTGTGGCATGGAGCTCTTCTTCAAACTGCTGCTCCCCAACCGAGGGCGAGAGTCTGCCGTGTTCTTCAGCCATGTGCTGGAGTTTTACTCAAAGTGCGTTGCGTCTCATAGCTCAATTCTGGGACTAAAATCCAGACCTGGGGACTGTCATCCTCTGGCCATCAGATCACAGCTCATTATAGGGTGCTTCAGCAACTATTCAGCTACATCACGGTCTATGGCCATGGGGACCTAGTGCAGCGAGCCCTGCTGCCTGGGCCACTGGCCGTAGGCCGGTCAAGGTTTGGTTTCTTCGGCCCAGTTGTGGCTGCCCAACGGCCTGCCAAAGGCGGTCTGGTGTGCACTGAAACATTAAAATATACAATACATCTGACGCCCCAGCGTGATAGCCATGACAGCTCATAATTCCTCGCCCCCTACACTGACGGGGCCTGCCCCTACATTTCCAGGCTGCCAAGGGCCATCGCCCTGCTCCATGAGCATGGCCCCCTCTCCACGCACTCGCTGTGTGGCCCTGCATACCGCCGCCTGCGCGGCTACTATCGGGAGCTGCACCACGCCGAGCGGGAGTCGCAGGACCGCGTGACGAGCCAGGTCGTGACCCTCAACAGCGGATGCAATGCGATCACGGGCATGTGGCACCTCGGTTGGATGCCCCCTGACAACTGTTGCATGACGATGTTCTGTAGCCATACGCCTGACTGCCCTTTCCGTGACCTGCCTGCTTGCCTTCCCAGGCAGCTCGCACATTACGGTGAGCATTGGAGCTAGAGTGCTATGCTCATACGCTGGCCCCTTGCTTTTGCAGCAGCTGGGTGATGCTTGCTGCATAATTATGTGCCCTGTAGGATCATGCAAAGGCCATGGACTCGACGGGTGCAAGCGGGCATGTAGCAACCATCCTTAATCCTTATCTCGGTGATTGTGTGCTAAGTTGTTTTCCTTATTTTGACAGTGCTTTAAAACAAAGTGAAGCCCGTATTTTTGTTGACAGGGAAAAGCCCCCTCCCCTCGGGCCCTGTCCTGGTATTGTCCTAGTGCCGGTTACGAAGTTTTGCCTTCTTGACCCCTCAGACCCACGGAAACAGAATGTAGCCCTCATCTGGGACAAGCCCTGTTTTTTTACATAGACGGGCCCTGCCCTATCGGTTGTGACGTTTGCCTTCTTGACCCCGCAGACCCGCGTCAGCAAAACGTGGCCCTGATCAGGGGCCGCCACTCAGACTTTGTCCTGCTGCAGTATCCCAAGGGGGAGGCAGGGGCCGTAGAGGGCTGGGGGCCTGTACCGGCAGACGTCGACCCGAGTCAGCCTCAAGAACAGGGCTATGAGAAGTTCAAGGAGCTGCTGAGCCGCACCGGGCAGTCTGTTGACGTAACGATTGCACCCGGGAAGGCTTTCTGGTCGTGCTGCGCGCAATTCATCGCTCCGGGGTTCCAGCTGCTGGGCAGGAGCAAAGCGTTCTACGAGGAGGCTCTGAGCCTGGTGCTGGACCCAAATCATGGGAAGGACATGGCTAAGGCGCTCGAGTGGACGGTGTTTGAGGTGCTGTACCCAGACGTCTCGTCCTATCGGCACCTCGATTGGTACGAGGCTGTGGACAAGGGATTCCCAGACATTGTCGGCTGCCCCTTGCTGTCCTCGGAGGAAGTCCCGGACAGCTACATCCAGAAGCTTCGATGATATGCCCTTAGGTGATTTGTAATGATTCATGATTCCGAAGTTGAGAGATTGCTGCGGTTCTGTGCTCTTTGCATGAGGAAGATATGCCAGTCTCAGAAGCTTATTTTATGAGTGACGTGATTTCCCGATGAAGGTTAGACATACTTCTGCGATCCCAACACAAACTTTATAAGGTTATATTGTCTGATTTTATGATCACATGAGACGGTGTACACGGTGGGTAGCTGTCGTGTGTTAGGTTTGACCTAGATCTTAGAGTCTAAACCAGGTTCTTTAATAAATTAGGGAAGTCTGGCTTCTTTTGCTGTCACACTCATTTGTTGCTTGTCTTCCCTAATCAAGTTTTGCCCAATGCAGGGCCCTAAACCTAAACTATTGGTAGGCATCAGGGTTAGGCATGTTTCACAGGATTTCAATGAGTGAGAACTCGCCTCTGAAACAACTTGTGTGTTGTTACCCGATTAGTGGTAGAGCGTCAAAGCCTATGTCCAGAGTATTTGAGTATGTTAGCGCTACTATCAGAGCAAATCTTGCATGCCTGTGACCTGGTGATGCCTAGATGCGCTCACTGTGTCAATTACAAGGTACGGTATGAGGCCCAACACACCAGGGGGAGTCCCCCTGCAACACACATATGCCACTCTGTCAGATACTCAGATCCACATGCTGGTGGAATTCCCTTGCTGGTGAACATCAGAGACAGACAGGGGGGCCTTCGTGCCCCCCTGGAGACAGACGTCGACCCATGGACGGCTGGACCCATTTTTGAAAAGACCTGAACCCTATCAACCCGCCTACCAACCGCGACTGCAACATGCCAGGCAGGGTACGAATTAACCACTCCGTGGAAGTGAGCAAATCGGCTCGGGTGCAAGAAATAGTGCAGTGCATCTCCACCTCTCGTCAGCTTCACAATGACATGATAATTTCGCTGCGAGATTGCCCTATCTGTCGTGAAGAGAGAAGGCACTTGCCGTTCTGATGTCTCTTCTCCGCAGAGCTTGTGTCTCTTCGGCAGTGCTACATCTAATCGTCGCAGCCTACTGTACAGAAGTCGTGGTTGGATCAGCAGCACCTGAGGAGGTCTGCATGAACATCTCACAACTCAAGGAGGCTGTACAAGCTGCTGCTTGGAATACAAACATCAGGGACATCCCTCGCAGCGCTGTCATGTTGACGAGCTGTGATGAGAAGGTATACAAATCACGGTGGCCTCTTTCACTCATAAGTTGCAAAGCAGGGTGTACCCATGCAATCTGCAGCCCTTGGCACAGTGCCACCCCCACCAGCAGTGCTAGCGGGCCCGCAGCGCTGGATCCCTGTGTAATGCCAGGCCCCCTTTTGCCCCCATGCAGTGCTTGCAGATGCTGTTTGATCCGTTCATCTGGGCGCTCGAACACAGCCGAGATGGGGACCTGTCCCGTCATTTGATCGTAGTGTGAGTGGGCGGGAATATCGGAATAGGGTTACCGGTAGGGGACTTCAGACATTGACACCCATTGCATGACACTGACTACGGTTGTTCAGGGCCACCCTGCGCACACTGGCTGATATTTGTGTTAGCGTCTCAGGTTTATAAGGTTGGGTGGCCGGCCTCCCACTTTGTTAAGTCCAAGCAAATGAGAGGTTCCATGTCATTAGTTGAATGGAACAATTTTGTACTGGGACTCATGCTGAGGAGTTGGGATTATTCTCCTTTGTTAGAGGCAGCAGCACTCAATTGATATTGTGTGATTCAAAGACATCGCCGGTTTCTGGTTGTTTAATATAGTCATTGTCTGGTTCTAGAATGTTCAATTGACACTTTGTCCCTTCAATTACAGAGGTCACGGTATGGAGGCTTACATGTTCTGTGAACAGCTGCGCCTGAAGCACCAACACCAATGCGTTTTGGACAGATGGTGAGTGGGCGATATATGTGTATCTCGTATTATTCATCCATCACAAACCAAAGTGCCACCAAGCAAAAAATATTAGTTGCTACTTGCTAATCATCCATCACACTAATCAAATAAGCAGCTTGCATGTTCTGACTGCCCTGCTCATTTCAGACCAGTCTCCCACAGTAATTTTACCCTCTGCCTTTGGTGATGAGGCCTGGGCTCAGCGCTCACCAGCTTCCCTTTTTGATCCGCTGGGCTGCATGGCACACATGCTTGCACCAAAATTTGAATTGACCGCCCGTTTGAAATACCGCTGCAGGTGTACACATCCAGGAAACCATCAAAGCAGTATCCCAGGGTCTTCTCAGTCTCTAAGGGAGGACCTGAAATCACCCGGGCATCACGCACTGCTGCGAAGAATTACTTGGGCAGCAGAGATCATCAACATGGGCATGTCTGTCATGTGGACGGTGCGTTGTTCAATGCACGGGGCTGCAGCAAGGCCCGCAGGCGCCATCCCGCCTTTGTCGATTTCTGAGTTGTCCCTTCTTTTCTGCAGCATATGGACATCACTTACTTCTCAAATCCTCTGAAATTCATATTCAACGCGGCACCACTTTCGGACGTGGTCCTCAACACCGAGGATTGTGAGTCTTTGTGCTGCGGTGTTTCTCATGATTCCGTATTATGCTAAACTTCTTTGGAACTTAAATCACTGTGTGTGTACAGGGAGGGGAGGTTTCTCTGTTAGGAAGGAGTAGAACGCAAATCTGCTGCAGAGAGAAGTATAGTTGGGTGTGTGCCCATGCCCCTGGCCTGTCCTTCCCTGCCATCACACACCTACGCAACCACCCTACCCTTGTTCAGGGGGAGGCCAGTACACTTTCAAAGGTGATGTCTGCGAGTACCCCGCCGCAGAGGACCACGACGCAGCCTGCATGCATAAGGCCGGTGTCAACCTGATGGAGGGCGTGTGCTGCCACGCTCGGGTCAACGGCAGGCTGTGGCTAGTCAACCCTGGCAGGCCTGCAGCTTCGTTCCTCAAGGCCTGGCATGCGGTGGGTGCGGCGCAGCTCAGCGTGCATCTCCCTCTTGCGTCACGCTGGCACAATATTCTGACACCGGCCTCAACATATTATGATACCTTCCGGCCTATGTCATGCGCCAGTGCGCACATTTGTTGAGCACCGGTGTGCGTTGACGGTTACCCTGTGGCTCCTGAGAGGCGCCCGTCCCTGTCATTGCAGATTATTTTTGAAGAGTTGGTGGTCAGGGGCGTGATTTGGAACGGGACGTCGAGCGAGGCCCAGTCTGATATGCTGGGAGGCTTGGTCAAGGCAGCCAAGTTCCCTGGCAGCTCAGACAGACTCATGAACGCAACGTTGTTCAAGGTATGCAAGGGTGCAAGTCTGGGGCAGGCCTTCAGATTTGGAGGGAAACAGGGGGGCACAGCAGGGCGCCATCACTTCTCAAAAAAACTACAGGCACATTTCAAAATTTGTCTCCCCCAGCATCGGTTTTGAATGGCTCACTGTCTGTGGAGACAATCAGATCTCAAAATCCGGATCTTCCTGCATTGTTTTTGCAGGTTTTTGTTGAAAGGCTTACTACTGGTGAAGGCAGGCAGATCTCAAAATTCGTATCTTCCAGCATCGTTTTGTACGACTCACTGCTGGTGGAAGCAGACACAAATCAGCACCTGCCTCTTACGTCTTTGTTTGCCATGCTTGGGTGCTTTGCAATCATGAGTTCCCTGAAGCAACATTTCTGCCTGCTGCGCCCTTTCCTCAGTGGGACATCGGGACTGAGAAGTATGTGGCTCATGGTTGGGTCAGCAGATCTTGGGATGAGCGGATCTACCTGATCAGCCCCATGCGCATCAACAGCATGTGCGGAGGGCGGTGCGGTTTCAAGTGGAATGCCATGTACAGCGGGCATTGGTCCCAGGACCTTCAGACTTGGGCAGGCGACGGCTACGCCCACCGCTGGGTAGGAGAGCATGATGCTGGCAAGGGCGGGGAGGGAGACAACGCGCCCTCCAGCAGGCAGCTAGTATGCTTGATGCCCGAGGAGTACGCGCGAAAGATGATCGGCTTCCACCAGAACTGCAACTTCCACAAGGATCACACGGCTGCCAAGCGGGCGAGGATGCTGACTTGGCGCAACTGGACGGCACATGCCTGCGCTGACAGCCTGGACCACCCGCCGCTGCCCCTGTATCTCATCTCGGCCGTCCGGCTGGATGCCACTGAGGGCGACCCTCGAAAAATCATTGACAGAGGCTACGTGGACAAGTACCGGCGGCTGTATGCCAGCATCCAGTTCCATCTGATTCAGCAGTGGGTCATCGTCCATCATAGCATCAACTTTGTGTTCAAGAAGTCCCTGGTAAGCTCTCTGATGCTTGATGGACTTGCGGGTGAAGGTGTGAATTGATTTTTTTTGATGTGACGCTCGGCTGGGCTGGTTTATTTTACAGCCAAGCCGAGCGTCAAATTTGATGCATGGGACCTGTGCCCGGTAGGGTGGGCTTCGGCGGCTTACGTGTCTCATTCAGGCTCTTCTCAAGCATGCTTTATTTTACATGGCGGAAAACGGTCCCCTGCCTGTGACCCATGCTGCCTGATGACGGACGCTGCATGTTGTACAGAGAGATTTTTGTACCATGCTCTGTTTAAATGCTCACCCTGGTCCTTGCTGCTTTGACCTGCGCTGGCTGGTAAAGGATGCTGCATGTTACACCATGCTTTATTTACATGCTCACCCTGCGCCTCTCTGCCTTTGATCCGTAACGGCTGATGACTTATGAAGCATGCTGCATGTTGTACAGTTATTTTGTGCTGGCCCAATCACCTTTTGGAGGCGTTGTCGGGCAGCCACCACTGGGCCTATGGGGACCAAATTTTGACCGGCCCATGGCCGGTGGCCCAAGCAGCAGGGCTTGCTGCACCAAGCTCTCACGGCCTTAGGCCTTCATGTAGCAGAATTGTAGCTGCAGGCTTGAAGTGCGCTAAAACGAATTGTGGCTTAAGGCCTGAAGTGCGTTAAAAGAATTGTAGCTGAACGCCTGGAGTGTGCTGAAAAGAATTGTAGCTGAAGGCCTGAAGTAAGCTAAAAAGAATTGTAGCTGAAGACCTGAAGTGCGCTCAATTAATTGTAGCTAGAGGCCTGAAGTGCGCTAAAAAGAATTGCAGCTGAAGGCCTAAAGTACGCTAAAAAGAATTGTAGCTGAAGGCCTGACGTGCGCTAAAATAAATTTGGTGATTTCCCATGGGTTCTTAGGCTCCAGAGGAGCAGATGCTCAGCCTCGAGTACGGCCAGAGCAAGATCTATGAGACCATGATGGATCTGCCCCCAAGCAGCGTGGCCGCTCAATGGAACAGAGGTCTGGACATCCTCCCCCCAGGTCCCGCTCTGGTCTACTTCATCAGTGTTGAGACTGTGGTACATCCACACTTCTGGGTCCTAGCAGCTTCCAAGATGAAGTTAGGCCACATCTACACCTTTGACCAGTACCGTCACCTCCCAGCCTCAGTCTCTCGGGGGTATGTGGACGTGCTGGGAGCAGCTGAGCCATTGGATCCGATAGACACCTCGCAGTTTGTGGCTGATACCGCACTCATTGGCAAAGATCGCTTTGCTGCCGATGACCCCGGTGGTGGTAAGCTATTGGGGCGCCTAGCGGCTCGGCATCCGGACAGGTTCGTCTACCTGGAGGAGGTGGCTGCATTTTACAACTTCAGTCACCAGACGTTCTCCTCCCTGCTCCCACTGCCCTCGCGGCGACGCCACCTCAGCGGCCAAGCTGCTGCTACCCCCGATGCATTCAGTGGGGCAGGATGGAGAGGCCGCCGCATGCAGATAGATGTCCAGGCAACTGACGCCTCCGGCCATGCACGCAAACAAGCCGTGAATCAGGTTGATGCAGGCCGCCGTATGCAGATGGACCAGCAGGTAACCCCTGCCACCAGCACTGCCTCATTTATACCCAACGGTGTCTGTGACAGCTACAAGGGCCTGCCTCCCATATACATAATCTCTTATATCTTGGGAGAAACCAGTGTTGAAGTTATCCAAGGGCTGTATGCCAGCATGCAGTTCCAGCTCATCACCCAGTGGATCTTAGTCTACGATGTCAAGGATGTTTTCTTTCAACCCACTTTTACCGCGGAGGGCCGGCTTCTGGAGCTCTTTTATAAAGGCGTCAAGATCCTGGAATTGGCTCACCAGGCGGAGGGTAGCAGCAGTGGCAGTGCACAGCGGAACAAGGGTCTGGATCTCATCTCGGGAGATGGTTTGGTGTATTTCATCAACGGAGACAATGTGGTCCACCCCAACTTCTGGCCCACGCTGGTATCCCGTTTCACCCTGGGTCATTTCTACACCTTTGACCAGTGGAGCCAGCCGCCTGCCTTGGTGAAGTTGGGGGATGGGGTGGAGGCGCAGGGCGTGGGCTTGGAGATGTGTGTCTTTGACACAAAGCTCATCGGCAAGACCAGGTTTGAAGTCACCAATTCCACGGCAGAGGTAGATTTTATCGCTACTGTCTACCAGGAGAACCGAAGCGCACATGTTTATTTGAACTCGATTGCAGCGTTTGACAAGTTCAGCCAGCGTGATTTTGTTTCTGTCTTCCCACTTGTATTGCGGAAAGCTTGGGGCAGCCAGCACGGCTAACATTTCTTAGACGGGGTCTCGCCCTTTTTGTGTGACAAGCAGGATCAGGAGGCCTGGTCAAAATTGATTGGGCAGGTGTTGGCGTGATGCACAATTAGTTTTTATTCTTTCAGCCGAGTGCCATATTTTTCATTACAGCCGTGATTTGACAGGGCACTGAATACTTGCCCCCCGTTATTTTCGATTAAACAGTATGAACAAATGTCACTGGCTGGTGACAATTATAACATGTTGCTCTTTAGGATCCAGGTTGCGACAGGCATGTGAAATTTTAGGTGCAGTTTTCACAGTACAACAGTGCAGCACATTTGATGCATGGACATGTGCCCGTAATCCTGTGCATGCACTTGATACCGGTACAGGCACTTACTACGGGCACGAGGAATGTCACAGCTACGTGCTGGTAATAAACTCACATTAGGGGCCTCCATTATGCCCTTGAGGAGCAATATGACGGACATTTGAAGTATGCAACAAGTTTGTGTTGCTATTTTTCCAGGCTGCAGGCACACGAATCCCCTGAGCAACTACCCACTCCAGCTGTGCAGGACGAGTGCAGGGAATGAACGTCCGGTGGCACAAGAAGAAAGTAAGATGATGCAGAAATAAATTCCATTCACTATCCGTACAGTATTTAGCAGGGGTGCCGTATTTAGCATCCATGCGTACTTATAATTTGAGCAGTCTCTGTGCTGGACGGGCACCAGCATGTTGTGCACTGCCACTTTAATTCAGTGATTTTGAACATACACACATCATGCACACAAACCACACATGCTTGCCCGATCAAATCAGTGTGTTTGACTGAGCCTATTATGTTGGACCAGGAGAACAAAGCCATACCAGCGGGTGAGCGAGTTACTTTCAGGAGCCGCTGATATACATGAGAGCCGGGCTGGGAGCAGTCAAAATGGGGCGCATTCAACCATTACACCCTATTACTTTCACTGTGTTAGTTCAAATTCGGCAAGGGAATAACTGAAATTGACCCAGGGATTCTCCCTTAACAGCATGCTTAACGTGGAACCCCTAGAGAGCATCAAGTCAGCATCAACGCAACAAGTTTTTAGTCAGAAAATGCTCGTAATGACTGGGCCGTACACGGCATACATCAGGAAATATTGGGCGGCCATTCATTCCTGCTCGAAATCAGAATGATCTCAATGATCAGAAAAGTAACGGCTGGAACGGTAATTAAATCAATGCTGAGGGGATGCCAGGAATGAATGGTTTTCCAACATTTTCTCATAAACCTGGATGCTAAAATCGGTCATGCAGTCTAAAACCTGCCCCAGCCTTCGCCATGTGGCCCATATCACAGCTTTCCAACATACAGTGGCCATTTGATTAGGTCCTCATCAGGTCTCATATGAAATATTTTCCAAGACCTTGGGGCCGGCTGAGACAAACTTAAAATAAGGGAGGTCACGCTGAAGCCCACTCATAAGAACATACTCGGCCACCGACTTCCACAAGGAGACTAGGCCTCAGTTTCTACTACCATGAAAAGGGTAGACCAAAGAGTAAAAAGATTGACACTTAATGCTAACATTGAGTATGCTGATCTCATGGCATCTCCGGCCCATTGCATACAAAGCTGCCCTCCCCTTTTTGCCACAATGACTGCTTGCTCCCTTCATACCATAGCCTTCATCAGACCTTCCTTAAACAACATCCCAAATAAATAATGAAAAAGGGATTAACCTCGAGATCATTCCCATCATGAGACAGAGATGCCGATCGATGAGAATACTTTTGGTTGGAAACTACTGCATCAAATTTTGTTTATTGACCGTCATGGCGTCCCGCCGACAGAATAGAAAGAGGGCATCACAACGCTTTTGCAGGTTTCGCTCGATGCTGATGGCCTGGTTTTATTTGCTGGCGATTCAAAAAACAAAAAACAGGCTACGGGCATGGAGCAAAACTCTGAACATGGCATGCGCAAGACGGGCGCCAATATTCAGGCACTCATGGCCAACAAATTTCTCGAAATGGTTGAGAAACACTCGAAACTACGGGTCTCTTTGTTTACTGCCCATGAATAACAAGAAACTATCCCCTAATTTACGAAATTGTAAATCACAATTGGCACACTTACCAAGACGACCCCACTAAAGCTGAGCCATTGCCAGGCCTTTTCCGGGCCTTTTCACCTCTTCTGGTCACTCCTATCCACCCAGGTCTAGGCTTCAGGCAGATGGGTGCAGGCAAGCAGAACCTCCGCAGTGTGGGCTTCGATTCTTGAACCAGAGCGACTGGCTTCCTTTTGAAATGCCGCACTCATCCTCAATGAACTTCCGGGTCTGCGCCACGAGGTGGGCGGCAGGATTCACAGTCAAGGTCCACGACCTTCAATGGTGAATCTACAGGTAGTGTGTGAACATGTATTGACAGCAATAACGGCATGTCAGGCAAGATGTTTTACTACCTCCAGCAAAATAATGCAAAGCAAGCAAAATGGTATGAATATCATCATGCCAAGACAGGTAGGATAAGCTGTCAATCCTATGCCCTGAATTTGAGGCCTGTGCCCTTACCTGGAGAGACACCTGTTTTATCTTGTACAAGACATCTGCACAACCTGCCATGGCGTACATTATATCCATCTGCATTGGGCAAGGCAAAAGGTGTGAGGCTACTGGTCATTCACAACATATAGCTGTAATGAGAGGGATGTTAACAGCTGATGCATAAGCAGCCCATTATTGGGGCCCGGCAAGTGCTTGTCCCTTGGGCTCACAATGCATCCCTTACATGCTACGCTGGATGGAAATTAAGAATTTAAGACACCACACAAGAAAACGCAAACCAATTTTAAACCCTGGGTGACCACATGCCTGTATCTTGAGACAACAGATAGCCAGCCAGATAAGGGGTGATGAGCTCACCCCGTCGCAAGTCCCACCTGCGTGTCTGAGAGCAGCTGCAACTGCGACGATTCCTTATTTTGACCCCGCTGACCCTTCGTGGGCCGCTTGAAGGAGAAGACGTGGCGGATGCCAGCAGTGATGGGCCTGGGCTTTCCAAGGTGCATGTGTGCGAGGCTCTCCACGAAAGCATCCTGCACAAGAGAATCGGGGAGGTCAAGACACATACATTAATAGAGATGACATGACAGCTCCACACATCTGGAAATGCTGCTTGAACAGCACACTAGGATACGAACATGCAGTCCAAACACCCAGTATGCCTCACCCATAACCTCCGCATTATTTCCGCAACAAGAATGGTACATTGAAAAACAACTACCGTACATACAGCGTCACTTTCATGCCCCCAAAGAGCGTCGTTTCACTTTTTCCCCCTCATTACCTGTGTCATGCTTGCGCCCTCTCCGTGAAGGCGTGTGCCGGCATAAGCCGCCAGGGCTCCGGCCGGCCTAGGGGGCACCACTTCCCGGCGTTGCAGCTGCAGCTTCTCCTTCTGCTGCGTGCCAACCTGGTCGTGCGTCATGGGCACTGCTCCCACACCCAATCCAACTAGCTGGTTCTCATGCGGGGGCTGGCATGGTTCCAAAGAAGAGCCCGCTGCTGGTGGAACATGCAGGTGTCTGATGCACTGTTGTCCCTGCGGGCCGGTGCTGACTTTGACTATAATTGGAGGCAGTCTCACAGACTCCACCGTGGCACACACCTCAGAAAATTTGCTGCTCGAGTGCCCTGACTCGCTGCCGCTGCCTCCACAGCTGCTGTTCCTGCTGCCATTTTTGTCACCCAGCACTAGGGATGGCGCCCCGAGGTATTGCCGCCTCTGCTGCCGTTGTACCTCGTACTGATGTCCTTCTTGTGCTGGAGACTGATGCTGCTGTGGGAGCACGGCAGTCGTGATGACGCGCTTTAAGCCTGAGAGGCAGCTGCTGTGTGTGGGCGCTTCATCAGTGAAGGGCAAGGCACTCTCAAAGCAGGCCGCAGCAGCTTGGAGGGTCATCACTCAGAGAGGCCGCTGCAGCAGCCCACGTTTTCAGACTAAACGATGTGTGACCTTGCGGACGGGGCTGGTATGCAAAATCGTTATTTGCGATTGAGGTGGCCGGAGATCGTATGAATGTCGACGCCAATGTCTCCCTATCGTGGCGTTGGTGGTGATGATCTTCAGGCCCGTCGTCCATCATCGGGACGTCGTCACGTACGGAAAACGTTCGCTGCTGCTGCTGCCGGGATACAGACTACTCTGCATTGACAGTTGTCGGAGCAAATAGGTGGCATCGCAGGAATCGAGGCTGCTGTTCCTGCTGCATTTTCGTTGAGGACCCACGGGAATGTGATGGAGGGACTGCGCAGCGCCAATATTTGTAGGAGGCAAACCCGGGAACACCTTCCCTCCCGCCCTGCGGACGCACCGCATACACGCCCCAGCCAATTACTTGCACCTGGCGGGTCGGGCGCAGGCGCGCAGCAGCTGCCGTCCCCGGCTTTACGCTGTCGATCGGTCAGCCCGAAGATCCCGGATTCGTGGCTCGCACGAATAGGCGCCTTCCATCAACATCCTCCTTCGATCAAAATGATTAATACCGATAAAATCTTTCCCAACCACTAGCCCCCTCATTTTCCGGCCACGTTAACCTGCCTGGTACTCTAGTAGGTGCCGCCATCCAGCCGGGTGGCTGCATTCCCCATTTCCTGTTCATCCGCCCGGGGATCCCCAACAGGGAAGCTCGGCTCCATGCGAGATATCGCGCTGTATGCTTACGTGCATACGAAGGCTGCATGGATTCTAGCATATTGGAATATGTTCAAAACACGGGCACCTTAGTTAGCCCGCTTACGGTACTTGAGTTGGTACTGTCTACCATCTTAGAATTTAGTTCCACCGATACCGGGAGCCTTTTTGCAAACCGTTGACAAACCACGATTTTGCTAATTCAGCAGGTAGGCTTTCTTTTGCAAGGTGAATATTAAATAAAACTGTCGATGCGGACTTATGCAGGGTGCGTGATCTTTCGAGACCACGGACATTTTCAAACGTAGGTAGTATTTTTTTGTTACCACACGACGCCCGATCCCTACGTCAGGAACGTCCGCAATTCCTTCGTCCCTCTTGCCAGATTTTTGGTTCTTGCGGAGGCCCTTTGTTCAAGGAAATCGTGGCTAACCATAACGACAAATTGACCTGGCAATGCAATTCAAATTCTCCTGGGCCCGGCCGGCGTTCGTTCGCTCCACCGCCGAATTTGAAATGGAAAGCGTGCTTATGGTGGTGCTTTACGTGGGTGGTAGGGACATACAGCCTATTAGAAAAGCCGAGGGGGGGCACAGATAAATCGACTTATCGAGGTTATTACCCCGACCTGGCTCAAACTAAGCTTGATGAGAGCTTTCCTAGACTCGTCTTAAGACATGTTTTACCCTGGAGAGGGCAAGGCATGCATCAATGCATGCCACAGGGGTGCAAAGTTAAGGGATACTAACGTAAGCAGCAGGCCTGTGGAACGCAAGTTTTTGTTAGCCGTCAGATGACAATGATGGCCACACCGATCTCTTCCCCGTGAAAAATGCAATTGATTGGCATCAGAAAAACATGTACGGCATGCAGGCCCTCCCTGCTGGCATGCAGAATGGCCTGAGGGTGGGTTGCCAGCACTGCCAGCTTCACAAATGCTAGCGATGGCACCGGCGGCACAGCAATACAGCCCTCACATGGCTCAAGCCATGGCAGCAGATATGCACCTTGCAGTCAGCCAGGGCACTGGCGGCCGCACCTGGTGCTCTGATCTGCTGGGTGCATTAAAGGAGCTGGAGCGGGGGGCAGCCACCCCCACCTTACGCGAGGCAGCAGCTGACCTACAGCGCCTACCCGTCACAGAGGTATTGGCACTCGTTGACGCAGCCTACGAGCAAGCACGGCTGGACGCAAGCGGCGGTGAGGACCCCTGGGACCCTACCACCGAGCACAGATCTGTGGAGACCTACCGCGCCTGGTTCCAGTTTACGGCGGGTGCCGTGCTGGTGCAAGCCAAGAGCCGCACTAGCCAGAGGGAGTGTGCTAGTGAGCGCATAAATTTGCGACTGCGGCTCGGCGCGATCAGCACTGCTGATACCATAGGACGGCGCAACGGTCAGCGGCGAGAGGCACGCTGCTGCCAGCGGTGTTGGGCACGGGGGGATAGCGAGCAGGTGGAGGATGCGCTACATGTGTGCTTGAGGGTGTCGTTGGCCTTTCCGGCCTTCTCTTTTGGTCCTTTTTGTTTTTGTTGTTGTTGTTTGCCCCCTTTTTAGTTTCTTCTCTTCTCCCTTCTGATCAGTGGGGCACCCTCGCGGCCAATCAGGGGTGGGATACGCTTGCTTTTCTGGACTTATCTTTTTTATAGGCTTTGTTGAGGGTTAGTCTCTAGTTGAACTCAGGTGTTGGACTTGGTCTTCGTTGCCTTCCCGGCCTCTCCTTTTGTTCCTTCTTTACTCCCTTCTGAACAGTTGGGCGCCCACGCGGCTGAGCTTTGAGCGGGCCCAGAGGTGTAACGTTATTGACATGCCCTGACTTCTCCCTTTGCTTTCCTAGCTGTCTTTTTGTTTGCCGACGTGGCCGAGCTTCATCTCAGCATGGCCCAGAGGTGTAACGTCATTGACATGTGTGCTTCCAGTGCCCTAGTAACAGGGAGCAGTTATGGGAGCGGGGGTGGGCAGGTCCTCCAGGCGCTGCCACTAACTTCCACCAGTTGTACCAGGCTGGGCAAAGGTGGGATGCACTTGCTTTTGTGGACTTTGCTGTGGGCATTGTTGAGGGTTAGTCTCTAGGGATTCTGAGGCGCCGGTGTCGTTTGCCTTTCCGGCCTTCTCTTTTGGTCATTTTTTGCCCCCTTTTTCGTTTCTTCTCTTCTCCCTTCTGATCAGTGGGGCGCCCTCGCGGCCAAGCAGGGGTGGGATACGCTTGTTTTTCTGGACTTTTCTTTTCTTAGAGGCTTTGTTGAGGGCTGGTCTCTAGTGGAACTCAGGTGTTGGACTTGGTCTTCTTTGCCTTCCCGGTGTCTCCTTTAGTTCCTTTCCCCCTCTCTTCCTTTAGTTCCTTCTTTACTCCCTTCTGAACAGTTGGGCGCCCACGCGGCCGAGCTTTGAGCGGGCCCAGAGGTGTAACGTTATTGACAAATGCTAGCATGGCTGTTGTTCAGTTCAACCCATTGAGTATTAGAGCCATGAAATTGCTATTTTGTCGCCGATAATGGGATGGTAAGGCTGCCGAGACCGGACTTCATGGGGAGATGGGACAATTAATATGCATAAACGGTGCAAATAAAGGCAAAGGACATCTACAGTACAGGAAGTTGCACTGCTGGCTGCGTTGAACAGTATATGCGATTTGATGAGATTGACACTTATATTTAAGTACAGAAGCGGTACTGGCACCAACTTTGTACTGCCTGGCTCTGCTTTTGATCACCTCGGTGAAATGTTTCTTGCCCATGCCCTTTTGCAACGTTTGAAGGGACTATGTGTACCCTTATGAAAGGCCATAATGGGCTTTCGATTTCTGCCCAGATACAAAGGGAAATGTGTTAGATGCATGTTTAGGTGTTGCACCAGCATTTGGTTGCCAGCAGCTCGTTTTGGGGCATTGCTTGAGGTACCATAGATTGACTTGGAATTCGCTTAGAATTAATTAATTATTGGCCTGCGCTGACTTACCTGCGCGCTAATAATAAATCGGCCTGCATGGAGTGTCTGTCAGGTGCCCAAACAACTATTTTGGGGGTGCACTCTATGAATAAAAAAAAACAAATGCCGAAAAAGCGGCTGTTTGATTTGGCATCCGTTGAGTTATCCATACGCCAGTCCCCATAGCGAAGGTCGATCCTGGGGGCAGAGACTGGTGCTGACGACTGCTGACGTTTCTGGGCCTCAACAGCCACACGTTTCCTGAGGCCAGGTACCGGCCAGGGAGTTTTACTGTACTGGCAGAAAGCGATGCGCGGACGGAAATTAAAATGATTGTAACTGATGCGCGATGTTGAATTACATTATCTTCTGCGCGCGTTAAATTAAATTAAATTGTAAAATCGCATGTCCTCCTTGTTCTGAATTTAGGACGCTCAGCGGCAGAAATGGAGGAATGCAGCCTGCATCACAACATAAAGCCAAACATAAAGCCGCTACTACACAGCTTTTTCGTGGAAATCTCTGACAATTTTCTCCCAGAGAAATTGGCAGGAAGTCACACTCCGGTGTAAATACAGTCATATGACAATTGATTTATTTACTTAAATTAAAACTTCTATATTAAAAGTTGCACCCACTGGTAGGGCACTGACTGCGGTACTTTCAGCCTGGGCACCCACGCCACGTTTTTCATAAAGACCTGTTTCTGGCGGGAAGCGGGTACTTTCACATCACCGCATCAGATGGCTGGGGGGCCTACAAGATCTGTGAAGGTTAATGGGCCGAATTAAAAGTGTCTACCTTTTTTTGTCCAACGTCTTGTTAGCACCTGATCTGGTTTGTTGGAATAATAATTCTCACATACTTCATTGGCGCCTAATGAATTATAAACACACATGGACGAAAGTTGGCTTAACAGCATCTCAGTGCTAAGTAGATTGACCACATTGCAGCATCTCGGATGCACGCATCGCACCATGATTGTGCGGGGCTGGCTGCTGGAGGCATGGAGGGGTCCCACACGTGCGCAGTATCATTGTCACTGACAGTGGCCAACAGTTGGCCATCAGGGCTGAAGGCTATGCAAGGGGCTGCTTCAGTGTGCCCCTGTGCCACATGGGAGGGCACCGAGATCTAAAAATCGAGGCATGATACTGTAGGATAAAAGTTGTTGAAATTTGGAGCGCTGATAGGGCGGGGAGGGGGGGATATAGGGCTTTACTGGTGCAAATGGCTGGCACTCAAACCTGTCGGGTGCCAGAGTGGCAAAGTAGTTCAGCACCGAAATCCCCCCCAAAGCGCGTCGCAGGCGTTTGTTTTTTACGACTCTCCGAATTCCCTCATGCTTTCAGGATGATTTCAGCTCAGAGCCACTCGCTTGGCTCAAAGACCATACATTGTTCTGCACCGTGCCTCATTACTGACCAGGATAATCACTGGTCCCAACCTTCCAGTCCCCTCCAACACATAACCTGGTGCCCTCCCCCCCTTCCCAGCCATCCCTAAAAACAATCACTGCCCCCCTCGATGGAACCCCCGACCCCCGCGCCCCCCACTTACACATTCACCCAGTGATCTTCTTTTCATATTTAGAAATTGATTAAAATTCACAATGGTATGTAAAGTGTGGGACACGAATGAAAGTTTGCAATTTGTAATTCGCTGGTGGCGATGAGCGAGACAACTTCTGCCCATTTGAATTCATTTAAAACCGCTCCATTAATTAATCGCCACGGAGCGATTCATTGCCACAAAGAAGATGACTGCATTCACCGATGCCCATCCCGCAAATCCACTGGTGCCCCACACCCAACCCTCCAGTCCCCTCCAACACATAAATCTGGTGCCCCCCCCCCCCTTCCCAGCCATCCCTAAAAACAATCACTGCCCCCCTCAAAGAACCCCCCCCCCCCCCTTGCACATTCACCACTTCCCATCCCGCACATTCACTGGTGCCCCACACCCAGCACTCACGTAAGCTTCGCGATGTTTCTGAACGTAACCACGGCATTCCGGTCTGTGTTCACTGCCCACTGGGACACAATGTCCGCATATCGCCCAGCGCCGTCGGTCACAATGCCTGAGAAGCCCCCCAAACCGCTACACAGGCTCGACTCATGCAGGACCTGCACAGAGAGAAATGTGCAATGCTCGAGGTAAGGAGAGCGGAGAGGAGAGGGGAGGAGAGGAGAGGAGAGGAGAAGAGAAGAGGAAGGATGGGAGGAGAGGGGAGGGTAGGGGAAGAGGCATAGCCTGTATGATCAGGCGATGAAAAAAGCGAGCTTTGAAAGTCATTGTGGTGGTGCTAACTTGCTTTCAACTGTCCTGATCCTCGGGCCACAGACACTGAAGGGGACCCAGGCTGCTTCTGAATGTTTTGATTTAGACACAACACGTACCCCGTGTTGCCGTGAGCTTAACCTGCAGCAGCAGGTGGCGGCACGGGGTGCTGGTACTGGTCCTCATGCATGTGGCATGTGATCCTCCACAGCTGCTGTGATTCCCGTGTTCGACATGGCATGGGCCTGACTCATGTCCCCTGCCCCGGCCTCTGTCGGCACATGTCCCCGGCCCCCGCTGCTCCACGAGAAGAGCGCGTTGGGGCAGGTCATCGGAGACGTCCAGGCAGTCCGTAGAGCTGAAAAACATATACTGAGGTGCAAAGGGGGCAGGATGCTTCTCACAAGGGGCACAGCTACATACTGGTGTGCTGTTTAGGGGTGAAAGGACAAGACAGGATGAGATCCAGGGGGAAAATAAGGACTTGATGTTAAACATTTGGGCAGAAGACATGATCAGGGAGACTGATTATGTGAGTACCGCCTGCCAACTGTCTTAACAGAAAACAGAGTAGACAAATCAAAATGCATGCAGGTCAGATCCCCGGAGGCAGCCCTAGGCTCACGGACCGCGTCACAGTGGGTCTGGTTAAACCAGTAGTCCGCCACGCCCGAGGGGGGTGACGGTTTGCCTGGCCGCACAAAGGCCATTCTCACGATAGCGAGCACTGACAAAACGGGCTCGTCGCTCAGCGGGATGTCTTGCGGGTTAGACAGGAACACATGCTCCGGGCCACAGGCTGCACAGGCCCGCTGTACTTCTGGGGCTGTGGCACAACCAGGACCGTTGCACATCCGGCTTCGTTGTTCACCTGGGTTCCATATCCGGGGCCGTAAGGGGCCGAGGTTGACACCCCGGGGGAGCATCTGCCTGACCTTGGGCTCCTCGAGATGGAAGTGGCTGAGTAGGGTGTCGGTGTACCTGTAGAACCTGTCAGGATGTGGGAGAGGGGCCCAAGTGGCACGACTTGGGAGGGCTGTTGAGGCACTTGTGGAAGCTATGGAGGCTAAAGTTGCAGCAGGGCTTTCAACATTTGGTTGGTTCTAACACCGTGCTCAAAGTGAAGGTAGAGTGGCACTTGGGCGCATGTCAGCTCTGAAATTCCATGAGGTGCCCACACGGCCATTTGAATGCATGGCCTGGGAGCATGATCATGAGCACACCATTTAATACATGCCAGCAGGTGTTACGCCTTCAAATTATGAGATTGGATGTGGTGCCGGTATGCATACTGACCCTTGGTGAGCACCAGAAAGTACTCTCTGGTAAGCACAGTATCCCGCGCTCCTACCAACGCAGCTCAACAGTCGATTGTGACTCGTCGATTTCATCTCTGTCACACACGCTCAAGACGCAGCCTAGCCAAATGACATGGCCTGTGCCGATGATCTCGACGAAGTCTCCCTCATGAACCTGCAACGGCTATCATAAGTCAACATGCATGCCGCTTCGTCTCATGACGATACATGAATCTCGCGACGGCGGGATTGTCGGCACCTTGCCCACTTCATCCGAGAAGAAGATGCTGAGGCTGCGCATTCAGTTAGTTTAGGCAGCACTTTCCACAGCAGGGCTTAACAAGTCTCAGGGCTTCCACAGCAGGGCTTAACAAGTCCACCGTTGAGTTTAATTATGTACAAGCGTTTGTTAAGGGAAGTTCGTCATCGATAAATACGGTGTGTGTCCTGGTGACACCTGTGTGGGATCCCTTCGAGGGGCAGGCCAGCAGCACTGCTTCAGCACGAAGCATTGGGAGCAAGCTCCTTGTTTGGCTCCCCCGGCAGTGCAAGTCCTCGTGGGCACATAAATCACAGCACTTGGGAGCGGCAGATCATGGGTCACGGAACACAGGACCGACTGTTTTCAGTGTTCAATTACAGTACATTTTTATCCTGACAGCAGAAGCAGATATGGAAACATTGGCGTGCTGTGCGGCCATCCGGCAAGCACCATGCAGAACCTGAACTAAACCGGTAGCCATGTCTCATACTAAGCTCAACATGGCAAGCTGTCACACATCTAGCAAGCAGGGCTCACTCACGGTTGTCATGAATACCTCCTCAACAAAAATGGGCATGTATGGGCCAGTAACGGGAAATAACGGGAGTAAACAACGGGGTACTACAAATCCATGAAGTTTCTCCTAGGGAGAGCAAGGGGTGATTTAATAGCCGTCGAAATCTGAGCGCCAGTACTCGCTCGTGCCCGGGTACATGACGTTGGTGGGGAGCGCTTGCTCATCATCCGGAGCAACACCCAGGTTGCCGATATCGCTCTTCATGTCGTCCCAGTCCTTGTAGATGATCTTGTCGTCCTTGGGCTCAAGCACCTGGGCACAATGGATGGTACAACAATTGTGTTGTCTGTTTGCTCTGAACTCCTACTTCCGATACTCATGTAAAATTAATGAGTCAATAAACAGCAAAGGCCATTATATATAACAGACATGAATGCGGTGGCCAGCAGTTCTAGTAGGGCTCTCAGATATCGCAAAACAGCCCCCACCCACCCTGTCAATGATTCCGTAGCTCGCTGCTTCATAGGGGTTGAAGTACTTTGGTCTTGAGAAGTCGGCCATAATCTGCTCCTCCGTCTTCTTGGTGTGCTTGGCAAGGTACTTGGCCTTCAGAGCGGCATGGCATATGCAGTTTAAATGAACCCAATGAAGACAGCCAAGGGCAGGATGGTGGTCTGTTTCAGACATAAGATTAAGGGTTTAAGCAGAGGGTTTGAGATACCGTAAAACTGCTTAGGGTTCGCGCCCCCCCCCTCCCCCCAATATTTTATTTTTTCGTCATGCAGCCAAAAAGGATTTAAAACGGCCACGCAGCATCAAAACTTTAATTTAACGTCACGCAGCAGGTAATTTAATGAAACGCCGCGCATTACTGGAAACAATTTAAATTTCCTTCCGTGCAGCACTTTCAGCCAGTACAGTTAACTCAGTTAAAACCCTTGTCTGATGCTAGCAGATAATACGCGGTCAGCAATACTCAGCATGTCCTCCGCGGGTTCCTGGCCTCAGGAAACGTGTGGCTGTTGGGGCCCCGAACCGTCAGCAGTCGTCAGCACCCGTCTCTGCCTCCAGGATCGAGCTTCGCTGCGGGGACTGGCGTAAGGATCACTCAACGGATGTCAAATCGAACAGTCGCATGCGAGCACGCATTTTTTGATATTTGCTGTTTTTAATTCTTAGCGCGCACCTCCAAAATAGTTGTTTGGGCACCTGACTGACACTCCGCACACTGCCGATTTTTGAATTAATATTAGCGCGCAGCCATGTCCGCGCACCCTAATAATTAATTAATTATGAGCTATAAGTCTAGGAGATTCTACGGTACCCTAAAACCCGTATTTCCACTATCATGCCACCATCACGAAAGTCAAGCATCGCAAAAAAGCTGCCCTCCTAGGGCATCAGAGACTGCCCCAGCGCACTGTTGAATGAAGGCATGCCCGCAGCACACCATGATGCCATTGAGAGATGGGACCATCAAGAAAGCTGCCCTTAAGGAGGAGTAGATACAGCCCTGAGCGCATCAGAGATTAATGATTAATGAAGGCATGCCCTAGGCTCACCATAGTGCCAGTCTTCTCCCTCGTGATGTTCCGGTAAATATCAATGTCTGAAGCCTGCATGCCGTACATACGCTGTATCGGCTGCCGAAGCATGATTGTTGCAGACCTCAACGCAGCGCGCTTGCCCTGCATGCCAGGCAAAATCCAATATGTATCAAAAAGCTTCATAATTGAAGCTGAGAGCATGCATCAGACAGCATGCCACACGTGAAGAAAGCCCCCTTGGCCATATTCTCAGAATGCCTGGATCCTCCAACCCCATGCATGGTTTGCATGGGCAAGTATGCTGGCCTCACCGGCGAGCCTGCTGACAGCAACAACGCCGCTTCGCCGAAAGCATTACCCACACACAGCGTGTAGATGGGGCAGAACTTCTGCACTCCAATCATCATGTTGTACACAGCGATGGCTTCGTGCTCATTCCCATACTTGGTTGTGCTTTTCTGTGGGTGGAGGATGGGGGAGTCAATCCAAGCCAATCATCAACTTTGTTCATGATGACGGTGACGTACCGCAATGCCAGTGGAGTTGATGTAGAAGTAAATGGGGTCTGGAGCTTCTTGGACCAGCACGAACAGCTGCGCTGTGATCAGCTCCGCCACTGAGGAATCGATCGGCATGCCCTGCAGCACTCATTGTTCTCCGTTACAAAAGTCTGCATCGGTGCATGGATGCATCGAGCATTGCTAGAAATTTTGCGCACCAAGTACATGATCCGCTCGCTGAATAGGCGAGTCGCAAGATCAGGCGGAGGGCCGGCTTCCTTCCACATCTTCTTTCGAAGCATGCCAAGTTTTCGCTGTTTCATTAAAATTGTTGGTTAACATCGTGGTAAAGCCCTTAATCAGAGAGTGACTTACGGCTTGCACGACCACTTGTTGTCTCGAGCCTCCTTGTGATCTGCTAGGTCTAGGGCTGCTAATCGATACACTGCGACCACCAAAACTCGTCCTTCCAGACAGGCTACTATGCTGCATCATCCTAGAGCCTCTTGCGTTCATCTGTGTGTACATGGTTCAAATGCACCTAAACAAAAAGGGGGTCTCACAAATCATTTCATTATGCAAATAAAATCGCCAGTCGTCGCGATGGCGATGGGCCCCAAGAGCAGTCGCGATGTGAAGTGTAGCTGAGCCCACGACCGTAGCTGAAACATGGCTGAGACCTACACTCCTGGCCCCCTGCCCCCACCCCCTATCACACTAGATAGGGTGAGCAACTTCTGTGCCGAACCAAGGGAGAAGTTGGTCGAAGTTGCTAGCAACCTCTGGACAATATTCAAACCTCAGCAAACGCAGTCTTCTGCATTTTTACTGTCGTCTGCATTTCCAATATATTCTACAATGAAATTATAACGGGACCATGACATTCGGCAGACTGTCCTACACCTCTTCAGATAAAGGAAGGGCACCTGTGCGTTCTCTGTCCCTGGAATTGAGGGGTGCAGTAATATACAACCTTGAATTAGAGGTGGGCTACGCGGAGCAACCTCGCACAAAGCAAGACCTGGTCTTGGCGCTTCTCGACATTCGTTCCGCGCTGCTGTCTCCGTGGAAGAGGGACAAGCATGGTATCCATGGGCCGAAGCCCGTCTCTAAGTACCTGTCCAACGGCGAGTTCACATTCGAGCTAGCCCAGCAGATGACGAGCAGGGGCAAGTCGACGACCGCCTGGGACGAAGCCCTGTAGTTCTACAGGCTAGTGGTACGAATGCTTTGAGTGATGCATCAGACATATCCCTTTCCATGCATGCTCCCATGTAGTGGTCCATTTTCTAGTCAATGTCTTCCAGTGGTCAATGTCCATGCCAGGTTCAAGCAGCTAAAGCAGCCCATGCCGGAGAAAAACTACCTCGACACTGATGCCTGCATGCGAGCCGAACTGCCAAGTGATGTGAAAGAGAGGTAGGAAGTCTAGATTTCAGAGTGGATAACAACGTGTTATGGGCATTGGGGTGCGGTTGCACGCATGAGCTTGTCACGTGTCACGGATGGAGCAGCTCTGTATTATTCAACTGGCTCTGGCAACGGCGTGTCAACCACCCACCTGACTGACACCGCGAATGACATGTGGAGCCGGAGCTGGGCTGCAGGCAGAGTAGAGCACGCTGAGAGGACGTCTGCTCTTTCAAAGCAGTCCATGATTCAGAAACCAATGGTGAGGCTAACACTTATCCTGGACTTCATAGCCATAAATGTCTATTTGTCTCACAACTTGCCTTTGTCAAGATAGTCCAATGTTCCAGAAGCATGGTCAACTGGCATGCAGTAAAGCCATGTTAGGGATGACCATGCACTGATCCAGGCCTCCTCATTTTAGGTTGGCTCCTGCCTATACAATTGATTTAGGGATGACCATGCACTGATCCAGGCCTCCTCATTTTTGGGTTAGCTCCTGCCTATACAATTGATTTAGGGATGACCATGCACTGATCCAGGCCTGCGGCCTCCCCCCTGTCTCAGGTGCTGATGTCTGATGGAGCCCACAGCAGCATGCAGCAGCCTGGAGCTGCTGCCACCCCCCTGTCTAGGCCTGCTGGAGGCCACAGCAACATGCAGCGGCCTAGATCTGCTGCCACCCCCCTGTCTCAGCTGCTGATGTCTGCTGGAGCCCACAACAACATGCACCAGCCTGGAGGTGCGGCCTCCCCCCTGTCTCAGCTGTCTAGGCCTGCTGGAGCCCACAGCAGCATGCAGCAGCCTGGAGCTGCTGCCACCCTCCTGTCTAGGCCTGCTGGAGCCCGCAGCAGCATGCAGCAGCCTGGATCTGCTGCCACCCCCCTGTCTCAGCTGTCTAGGCCTGCTGGAGCCCGCAGCAGCATGCATCAGCCTGGAGCTGCTGCCACCCCCATGTCTCAGCTGTCTAGGCCTGCTGGAGGCCACAGCAGCATGCAACAGCATGGAGCTGCTGCCACCCCCTGTCTCAGCTGTCTAGGCCTGCTGGAGCCCACAGCAGCATGCTGCAGCCTGGAGCTGCTGCCACCCCTTTGTACCTGATGGCTAGAGCTGCTGGAGCTCAGGTCATGCTTCAACAGCCTGGAGCTGCTGCCACCCCCCTTGGCCTGCCATCTTCGTTGGACAGCCAGGTCCTTTTACAGGAGTGCCCTAGGCTCAAGAGGCCTGCTCCTCAGGATAAGGCACCCAACAAGCAGGCCAAGGTGGGTGTGGTAAAGTCCAATCAGAGGAAAGGGATGTGGCTCAGGCACCATGTGGGGGCTAAGCGTGCTACATTGTCGTCAGCATGCACGCCTATCAGTACCCCATCAGAGATATCCCTGTTCAACCAACTCTTCCCCAAGTTCTCCAGCAAAGGACGGACGACAGGCTGGGATGCAATGGCTAGGGAGTTCAATAATGAGGTGGTTCATGCCCTGGGCCAACAGCAGTCCGCAGGGGCCCAGGGCAACAGCCTCAGACCAAAGACCTCGAGGCAGCTGCTTGAATTCCAGAAGAGGGTCACCAATGAGCTGTGTAGGAGGGACACTGCTGCTTTGAGTGAGGCACTGAGCTGCACATCCATGCAGCCCCCTCCCTTCACTCCTGGTGTGCAGAACGCCATCGACGCCATCAGCCTGGTTCTGGATGCAGCCAAGGCCATCAAGAGGATGGACAGTGCTTCTCCAGCATCAGCTGCTGCTCTTGTTGTGTCCAGGAAGCAGTTTGCCAGCAAGGCCAAGGAGAACAAAGGCACACGGCAGGGGGAGGGACAGAAGAGGTGTGCTGCTTGCAACACGATGCCTAAGGATGGCGTCGGGTTGTATCAGCACCGGGCCACTTGTGAGGCATACCAGGCAAAGTATGGGAAGAAGTAGGGTGTGTTCTTCACTTCTGCAACCTCTACTCATGCTTCAGAATGCTGACTGATTCATTTGGCATTTGAGATCAATTATGGATTCAGACAGGATTAACAAGGAGCATGATTGCCAGCATACTTGCTATTTTGTTTGCTTTGTTAATTTGATTTTAAATTTAAAACAACCAGAAACATTGGCAGTAGTTTCCTGTACTTTTTGGAATGTGTGAATTGGATTTGTCTGATCAGGCCATGTAGGAGCCTGAGTGTGGATGAGAAGCTTTGCATGAAGCTGGATACAAGGCTCGTTATCTTGGTTTGTTTCATGGCTGACCTGCAATTTTTCTGTGCAAGCATGCTGCCTACAGAGTGAGAGGTGTGACTGTGTATCCCGAGTGTGGGATGTGAGGCCGCTGCCACTTTTTGTCGTCTGATGACCGACAACTGGCATGCATAAGCAGAATATATTTAATAGCAAGTTAAATAACAACTGGGTTGCCCTCGAGGCCCACTGCAATTCGACGGTCGGTACATGCAACTTCCCCCTTGAGGCAGATCACGTGCTGCAACTTCTCCCATAGATGGGCCTACGGTCTAAGAAGTTGCTCTATTAATATCGCGTGCAGCGCTGCGCGCTGCACGCGTCTCCCTATTTCCCCCTACTTCCACACATTCTCTCCCTATGTAGTTGCTATTTCCCCCTCCCCCCCTGCTCCTGGCTGGCAGAGGGTGACCATCTAGCATCTCAGCCTGTCGTATGCAGACTTTTCATTCTGTCCAAAGATACTGATGATGCCCTGCTCGGCTCCAGAGTTGGACTCAACCTGCAATTCTGCAAACAGGAACATCAGATCCGCTGATCTCATCATGCCCTTGCTCTACTTTACAGCCAACACCGGCGAAGGCGCCACAACTGCATCGTCATCTGACTGCACAGCTGCGGCCGCAGCTGCAGCTGCAGCCATGGCCGCTTTCAAACTTCTGGATAGGTCCTTGTGCCAATTCGCTGCCTGCTTCAGCGAGCATCTGGACGGCCGCCATCTTCCCAGGGCCTGCCTTCCCTCACATGCCTTCTATCCGGGCGCTTTGAGCACCGCCGGCACCAGCCCGCCCTTCTTGGATGCCATGGAGCCATCACCTAAAGCCATCACCTGGAGCCATCAGCTGAGGCAGGCGCAGCCGCCACGGGGAGCTCAACATGCGTGTTTGCTACCGGCAACCTGCTGCAAGGGGCGTAAGTGGCAAGGACGGGGGCGGCAAGCCGGGCAGGGGCGTTGTGGATTTGACCACAGGCCACATGGCCCTCAAGAAAGTCCTTGAGGAGCTCGTGTGGCCTGGCAAGTGCAGAGACTCCAGGAGGGGGGGAGGCGGATGCTATGTGATTAAGAGAAATGGCAGCAGTTGTGTCTTTGTGCATGCAGGGCAGTCGAACAGTCATATGTAGGTCAGCAGTCACTCCATACATCACATCCTAGGGATAGGGGTAAGAGCTTCTGTAACTGTGTCTTTGGCAGGTCGTGTTGCCACAGGATGAGGGCATCACCCTGATGAAATGGAGCGACGCTGGCCACGAAGGAGACGGGTGATGTGTCTTAGGGATTGAGCAAATTCTGATGCGTACAAAAATGAGAGTGTTCCCTCTGCCCTAGATGCAGCATGCATGTGGACAGGTAATAGACAGTCAAATGAGTCTGGGGCTCTGGGCCATGGATAGATGCGGAGCAGGCTCACAGGCCTGCAGCGCCTACCAGCTATTTCACACTTGTAGACATATCATTCAGTCTGGTAATAATTTTAAGTTGGGAACGGGAATCTGCAAGACTGGAGCATTACATGCATCACATATCTGAGGGATCCCTGATCCAGGTCCAGATTCAGATGCAGAGCCCAGGTGAGCCAGTGCGTTTGCTGGATTGAATGCAAGCTGGCGGTCCTCATGCCCTTGTCGCGACATTCACCTCTTGGCGCCCGATCAATTACAAATCGCCCTCGACCTTATAGCTGGCTTGCGTCCACAATCCTGTTGACTTAATCAAAACAGTCCCTAGTACGGCATACCGAAAGGTTGAGGGATCGAACCCGCCAAACGATCCTCTCTCTCCCCCTGTCTAGATCACCGGGCTCCATGTTCCTGCCCCCCTCACATTGGAGGGGGGCATGGCTGCACCATGGTCCCCAGGCTTATGGTAACTGGAATCGAGCTTGCTCTTCTCCTACCAGCCCCATGCGCCGAGCGTTCAGCAGGGCCCAGCGGGTATGCATGGAGCGCCACCCAATGGTTGGCCGATAAGGACCGGACAACAGGTCATGGTACCGAGTATTTCACTGGCAGGTGTATGAGTTGTAAAGACTTGAGACAAAGGCGTATACTCACATAGGACATAAACGGCATGCGGTGATTGTGGTGCTAATACCATGCCCGACTGGCATCGACCTGGCTCAAAAAACAAAAAATGATCATGGTCCCGGATGGGTGGCGCTCCGTCCTTGAAATTCATCTTGCACCAAGAAATGTGCCAGGCCCGTCCAATATGTTAAAATGGAAAGATTGTGAGCTGATCTGGCTGTGGATGGTCATCAGCTTGTGACGTCTTCAGCATTCCGGGTTGTGGAAACTCCGAAGAGGGACCAAGGATTTCACCAGTTCTTGCTGTTTCTGTTTATCTCGTGGGAAACCCCGGCAGCCCTTGGGGGGGGGGGTACTAAGGGTTTCCTCCTTTTTAGGAGGTGGGTCTCCTGGAACTGTAAGGAAAATACTTGTACATCCCAGAGGGAGGAATGAGGTCGGGAAGAGACAGATTCCCATGAATGATTTGTGAGTGCAGGTCTCCCACAACTCTTCGAGTTGCATGCCATAAACATAAGTTATGTCTTATGATCATGGACCCTGTGTCAGCATTCAGTTTAGACCAGCTGTCACGCATCAGGTATACTCCAGAGACCTGGTGAAATACTTGACTTCACAGATATTGTAGGCCTTAAGTTGCTCCCCCGGGGATACAAACGTTACATCTTGATATTTATTCACGCACAATAACTCATTTTATTTGGTCATCCTAGTCCCGTCATTGACAACCAGTAACCAGATAACGGTAAGAGATCTTGCTCTTGGCACTCATCCCAGAAATGGGATGGTTCGCTGACACCACCCCTGATACCACGCGCCGTTAATAATCCGAATTAAGCTTTCGTGATCACACCTTCATCCTAGGAGGAAGACAAGCCACATCTGCCCTCACAGGAGCCTGAACGTGTCCAGCATACGACGCAGGTCAGGCTCGTTGCTCTTGAACAAGCGTGCAGGCGAGCGCACAAACAAAGCAAAGACCTTCCCGCTCTTGACCGCAATGCTGGCTAGGTAGTGGAATTCCTGAAGAAAATTGCAGGAGGGCAACAGAGTTTCAGACACGGTCACGGTCACGGGCACGGGCACAGGAGACACAGAGGAACAGATTCACAGATTGGAACTACAGATTGAACCAATCAGCCCTGATGAGTTGTCAAACTAGCTTGGGCTGAAGCTGCGATGTAGAGAAGTGCCTGGCAGGCAGGCAGCCCAGCCTGGCAGACTCCTAGCAGCGGCGCAGTCCTTATCCTTGTTTTACACACTTAGGGTGGGCCAGTGGTGCGCCAGCACCTTTGCCCTTATGGACAAACACCCTCAACATCAAAAAGTGCTCACCGGAGAATCAATGTCGAAGTCAAAAAAGTTAACTCCGTCGACCTCCCTCTCTTTCTTCTTAATGCTGGTTGCACTCGACAGGGCATCCTGAGAAAAAGAAGATATCAATATGTCAACAAGTGAGCCAGGGTGCGAGGCATATTATGGCAACCCCACTACATGACATGTAACTTGCTTTTATGGGTCCAGATGGTGGAGTACGAGGGGCCGCTGAGCTGTTTTGCACTAAATTGCCTCAGGAAAATCAAATTATTAACTTTGCAATACGTTCACAACTTTTTCACCGGTACCGTAGAACCATTTAGACTCCGCGCACCCCCCAAAAAAAGGATTGTTTTTTTCGTCGCGCAGCTAAAAATAATTTTAAAAACGGCCGCGCAGCGACGAAATTTTAATTTAATTTTACGTCGCGCAGCAGGTAATTTAATTTAACATCGCGCATCAATGGAAATAATCTAAATTTCCTTCCGCGCAGCACTTTCAGCCAGTACAGTAAAACTTAGTTAAAACCCTCAAGGTCAGCAAAAGTCATCATACCGTAGTCAACATTCCTCCATCTCCGGTACACGGTCAGCAAAAGTCAGCATAGTCATCATCATCATCATCCTCTGTCTCCTCCTCCTCCTCCGTCTCCTCCTCCTCCTCCCACCCCCCCTCCTCCACCTCCTCCTCCACCTGCTCCTCTTGCTCCTGATCCTCCACGTAAACTACCTAAGTCTATGCTCTTTGAACCCAAGAAGGAGGGGGGCGAGAAGGAGGAGGCAGAGAAGAAGGAGGCAGAGAAGAAGGAGGCCGAGAAGAAGGAGGCCGAGAAGAAGGAGGACAACAAGAAGGAGGTGGAGGAGGAGGAGGAGGGGGAGGAGGAGGGGGAGGGGGAGGAGGAGGCGAGGGAGGCGAGGGAGGATGAGGAGGATTGGAAGGCCGAGGATAGTCGATGGCGATTCGACTCGCAAGCCGAGTGGATGGAGGCTGAACTGAGCAGTAATGCTAGCTACGAGTACCGGTAGTGCTCATCTGAGTCACCAGTAGTGTCACTATGCAGGGCTAATTGGGCACACTTGACAAAGATGACTGAACGGGTGTCGAATCAAACAGTCGCGCGCTAGCGCGCGATTTTTTTTGTAAAGAGTGTTGTTTTTAATTCATACCGCGCACCCCCAAAATAGTTGTTTGGGCACCTAACTGATGCTCCGCGCAGCGGCGATTTTTGAATTAATATTAGCGTGCAGCCATGTCCGTGCACCCCAATAATTATTTAATTACGAGCAGAGTCAAAGTGGTTCTGCGGTATTCGTCTGAGCAAATCGGTGGAGAACAGTACTATATATGTTTTAAATATCGAAGGAAAATCTGTAGCTGCCAACCCCTTGAATGCCCCACCCATCACCTGCAGATTATAGTCAGCGCCCGCAAAGCCTTCAAACGTTGACTCCGTATCCCTGAGAATGAAAGTTTTCCCATCCTCGCCAGCGCGACCGAGCGTGATGACAAAGGCGCGGAGGTCTGCATGCAATCACTACCAGTTACACCACAAGGCAAACAAAGAGACAGGTCTCCATGTAGGTATCCAGGTCTCCATACAAGTCTCTATACAAGTCTCCATGCAGGTCTCCATACAGGTCTCCATACAGGTCTCCATGCAAGTCTCCATGCAGGTCTCCATACAGGTCTCCATACAGGTGTCCATGCAGGTCTCCATACAGGTCTCCATGCAGGTCTCCATACAGGTCTCCATACAGGTCTCCATACAGGTCTCCATACAGGTCTCCAGGTCTCCATACAAGTCTCCATACAAGTCTCCATGCAGGTCTCCATACAGGTCTCCATACAGGTCTCCATACAAGTCTCCATGCAGGTCTCCATACAGGTCTCCATACAGGTGTCCTTGCAGGTCTCCATACAGGTCTCCATGCAGGTCTCCATGCAGGTCTCCATACAGGTCTCTATACAGGTCTCCATGCAGGTCTCCATGCAGGTCTCCATGCAGATCTCCATACAGGTCTCCATGCAGGTCTCCATGCGGGTCTCCATGCAGGTCTCCATGTAGGTCTCCATGCAGGTCTCCATGCAAGTCTCCATGCAGGTCTCCATGCAGGTCTCCATGCAGGTCTTTAAGCAGGTCTCCATGCAGGTCTCTATGCAGGTCTCCATGCAGGTCTCCATGCAGATCTCCATGCAGGTCTCCATACAAGTCTTCATGAGTGATATCATGTCACACAGGTATCCATGCCTTAGCTCCACACTACTGGCTGAGCTCCCACACACAGCAGTAACAGTAAGGTTGTCAATTCAAGAAAATATGAAGGACAAGTAGTGTCCTCTCCCCAATCGTCCAGTGTGCCACTGGGATCTTCTCACCCTTGGTCTTTGAGCTGACAACACGGCCATCGATACCCTGCGTGCCCTTCTCTACCTGGAGGCAAAATACGTCGGAAGCTCAGGAGTATGGTGTGTTGTTAAGAGGTGTAAGAGCATTATTGGCCTTGCAATTAGGGTATCATTCCCAGTCTACAAGACGGAATCGAGAAAATTGCAGGATCAGATCAGCAGAGTGTGGATAAAGTTCACCAGGCACTCCAAAGCATGTTCACCCCTCATAGTCTTGGCTAGGCCTGTCACCCTTCTTAGTCTTACCTTGCTGGGGGTTTCAGTCTTCCAGTTTGGTGGGTATTCGAAGGTGTACTTTGGGGGCTCGTTGGCATTGCCCCCATACCCGCCTGAAGCAGAGAAACATGATATGTAATGCAACGATGGGCATCGCTGAGTCCTGCACATCCACAGCTCACCATATGATGTTGGGGGAGAAGCCATTCCCCTGAACAGCTTGTACGGCACATCTGCAGCTGGTGCTGTGGTTGTGGGGGGATCAAATGGAGGTTACCTCTCAAACAGGGAAACATGGTTTCAAAAAGCTTCACTTCAAGGCATGCCCCCCCACCCTCATCTGCATGAGCTACAAGTCCAGAAGATATCCACGAGGATGCCGAGATTCCAGCAATGGCCAGGAGCATCTGGCGGCGATCTTCTGCGTTGGATTGCACGCCAGCGCTTTGACGTGTAGAGGCCAGGGCCTGCACTGATCGGTGCGAAAATATCTTCCCACCCTTGGATACGGATACGCCTGGACGCGTTACAGATTTGGACAACATCATTTTAAAGGGAATGATCGTGGCGTCAAGAAGATGACTCTTGAGATAGGACCACGTAGCTCTGTATGTTGATGTGGCGCTACTGCCGATGGGGCTGTAGCAAGCCCAGTCAGCACACGTAGTTACCCACAACCAGGGGCGAGTACCGGGCGACAGGTCAGAGGGCAGTATGCAGAGCCTGTGTAGTGCTTAGGATTAACAATAAGGATAAAAAGTGAACCCAGAGTTGTCACACGATGTTATCATGAGGGCGCTCTTTCTTACTGGTACTCATGGCAACTCTACTTTCGGTGCTGCAGAGGGGCTCATGCGGTTCGAGGCAGAGGTCTATTATGATCGCCCCCAGGAAGAGATTTGTGCCATTGCACGCTCTTTCGTCCCTTGCTGCATGGCAGCTCTTGAGGAGGAAATACAGCGGTACCAGAAGCAGAGGCAGCCGCAACCACCAACGCCACAGCCGCAACCACAGGAACAGCAGCAGAGGCGGGGGGAGCAGCAGCAGCAGCAGCAACAGCATGCGCAACCACAACCACATCAGCAGCGTCAGCAGCAGCAGCAACAAGCGCTTTATGCCGGTGCAAGCGCTTTATGCCGGTGCAGTTTACAAGCTCACTGACGGCCACAAGCGCATTGGTCCTGTGCCTTGCACCAGAGGCATCAAACAGGGCTGCCCCCTGAGCCCCCTGCTCTTCAGCCTTTACCTCAGTGATCTGCAGGCCATGCTCACAGCCAAGTGCCCGGCAGAGGGTATTGAGATGCAGGCGGGGCGACAGCTACGCTGCCTGCTGTATGCGGATGACCTCTCCTTGCTAGCCCACACCCCAGCAGGGCTGCAACGCATGCTTGATGCCTTGCATGAATATGCGGCACATAAACAGCTTCAGGTCAATGTCAGCAAGACAGAGATCATGGAGTTTGACAGCCGCTTAGCATCGCAGCGCCGACAGCCAGCCCATGTTTGTGTTTACGGCCCTGACCGTACCGTGTTGAAGCGTGTCCAAGAATTCAAGTTCTTGGGCATCACTCAGCACGAAAGCGGCGGCATGAAGAGGGCCATGGAGGGTAGACAGGCGCCTTTGGCTGCCGCGTTGCACCGTGTTCGCCGCATGGCAGGCAAGGTGGGCCTAAGGCGCCACCTTCCAACCCGCATCAGGCTGGCAGCTGTGTACGCAGCGCCTGCGGCCAACTATGGCGACGTGGTGTGGGCCACCAGCCACCTTCGGCCGCGGCAATGTCTCTCCAGCAAAATGCAGTCCATCTTGCTTCAGCACCTACGCCAGGCTGCGGGGCTACCTGCATCAGCCGCCAGTTGGGGAGTCATGAGAGAGCTGCAGCTCCAACCACTACAGTGAGACTGGTGGGCCCATATCCTCCGCTTCTACAATGCAGCGGTGGCACCGGAGGCACAGCAATACAGCCCTCTCATGGCTCAAGCCATGGCAGCAGATATGCACCTTGCAATCAGCTAGGGCACTGGCGGCCGCACGTGGTGCTCTGATCTGCTGGGTGCATTAGAGGAGCTGGAGCGGGGGGCAGCCACCTCCACCTTGCGAGAGGCAGTAGCTGCCCTACAGCGCCTACCCGTCACAGAGGTGTTGGCACTTGTTGACGCAGCCTACGAGCAAGCACGGTTGGACGCAAGCGGCAGTGGGGACCCCAGGGACCCTACCACCGATCACAGATCTGCGGCGACCTACCGTGCCTGGTTCCAGTCCAGGGCGGATGCCGTGCTGGCGCAAGCCAAGAGCCGCACTAGTCAGAGGGAGTGTGCTTGTGTGCGCACCAATTTGCGACTGCGGCTTGGCGCGATCAGCACTGCTGATACCAGAGGATGGCGCAACGGTCAGCGGCGACAGGCACGCTGCTGCCAACGGTGTTGGGCAGGGGGGGATAGCGAGCAGGTAGAGGATGCGCTGCATGTGTGCTTCCAGTGCCCTAGTGTCAGGGAGCAATTACGGGAGCGGGGGTGGGCAGGTCCTCCGGGCGTTGCCACTAACTTCCACCTTTTGTACCAGGCTGAGCATGGGTGGGACGCACTTGCTTTTGTGGACTGTGCTGTGGGCATTATTGAGGGTAAGTCTCCAGGGTTTCTGAGGCCGATGTCGCTGGCCTTTCCGGCCATCTCTTTTAGCTTTTTGTTGTTGTTGTTTGCCCCCTTTTTAGATTCTTCTCTTCTCCACCCATGATCAGTGGAGCGCCCTCGCGGCCAAGCAGGGGTGGGATACGCTTGCTTTCCGTGACTTTTCTTAGAGGCTTTGTTGAGGGATAGTCTTTAGTGGAACTCAGGTGTTGGACTTGGTCTGCTTTGCCTTCCCGGCCTCTCCTTTTGTTCCTTTCCCCCTCTCTTCCTTTTAGTTCCTCCTTTACTCCCTTCTGAACAGTTGGGCGCCCACGCGGCCCACTTTGAGCGGGCCCAGAGGTGTAACGTTATTAACTCATATCAACTGGCCTCAACAAGTTCCTTTGTAAGTTAAGAACGGTGAGCCATGCTGAACGCTTGGTCGCGTGGGGCTGGTAGGGGATAAGCAAGCTCAATTCCAGTTACCATGCACATCGAGTACCATGGTGCAGCCATGTCACCCTCCTATGTGAGAGGGGCAGGAACATGGAACTCCGCGATCTGTCAATAACATTACACCTCAGGGCCCTGCTCAAAAAGGCTCGGCCGCGTGGGCACCCATCTGTCCCGTTGGAACTCGGCGAGATGTTAAGTTTTGTGAAGTTTTTACAGTCCATCAGAGCATCACATTTGATGCATGGGACATGTGCCCGCGAAATGGTACAGGGCTACATGCACTTGATACACTAGGACAGGAAGCGAAAGCCAGTGACCACCCTAAGCAAGCAACGACAGTGGCTTGGGAATGAAATCGTTAGTGCAGAAGATAAGCCCCAGCCATAAAACATGACGTGGGTGCAAAAGAGTTCGATTGAGACCCTAGGGGGAGATAGAGGACCGTGTGGCGGGTTCTATCCCTCAACCTTGGTGATCACGGAGAAAAACTAAAAGGAAGAGGGAAAACAAAATAAAGGGACAAAAGGAAAAGCTGGGAAGGCAAACAAGTCATACGCAGCTCAGTAGGTAAGTTGCGTAGGCCCCCTGGTGTAGGCGGTGCATAACAAAATGTTATGCAAGTAAGAATCCAGTCACAAAGATGAGTGTAGGTAGGCCAGGGGTACGAGACGTGGGTGCAAGAGGGCCATACAAATTCGAGAAAAAAGAAGGCCTCTGTTCGAATGACCCACTCAGTGATCAGCAAGCTGCATTCAAATACAGGGTTTAAGCGCAATGAGGAGATCCATTTCGGAGCCTCTAAAAGAAACGGACCACAAGAGAAATCAGCAATAGCTGAAATCAAGAGAGAATCAAGCCATACGAAACAACACTTATCATTCAAGCCGGAATCAATCACGTACAGTCATGACAACATCAGCAAATTAAATCGAAGCCGGAATCAAGCGTTATTACACAAAACAACGTGTTTGAATCAGTCATACTACCCGTGGCCACATGCACTCAACCTAGGCCACCCGCATTAAACACTGGCCCAACCCTCGGCCTATAACCCAATACCAAGGGCCAACAACCCAACATCATTGTTCACCTCCAAAACGACAATTCGTGAACTGCATTTTCAAATCTGCCCAGGGACTCCCGAGGTGAAAATCACGAACTACGACATCGATAATAATCCAATCAATGCATACCTAGAAACACAACGTGAAAAAAACATAGCCGGTAATTAATCCACTGGCTGGGAAACAATATCTTATGATGAAACACAAAGTAACGATAGATTAAGCTGACTTGTAAGGCCGGAAGGATGAACATGCTGAGGCCCGCAGGGTCACAGGGCAGCTGGAGGCCGCACGCAGGTTTTCCAGAAGCTCCGTTGTGAGGGCATAGCTTGACACATGGCGCGCTGATGGCTTGCAAGGGGCCGCCGGGCGGCGAGAGGGGGCCTGAGCTGAGACTTCTTCCATATCCGGACACACAAAAGTATTCGCGGCGCGCGAAGCTGAGCCATAAGGCGGAGGTCCCATCGGCACTGGGTGCATCATTCCAAAGCCTGCGTTCAAGATATTACATGAATGAGGCACTCCAGATGTTTGCACATGTCACACCAGAGCGCACCGGGCTCCTCAATGATATCGCCTTCAAACGATGCAGCATACTGGTAATCTAGCACGTTATCTTCATGGTACCGGTACACACCTTGCTTGGAAAGGGCTGGCGGAAAGAACATTGGAGCGAAGAGGGGGGCAGCCCATGGGCTCGCAAACATCATTGGTGGCATCATGCTCATGTTAGCCATCTGCATGAATGGCGGCATCGTGCCCATACATGGTGGGGGCATCGGCATCATCAGGGGGGTCATTTCAGCTGGGCTGCTGGGCACTGGCTGCTGCAGCTGCACACTGTCTCCAAAGCAAGCTGAGTCACTGTTGGTCGGAAGGGAAAATTTGGCCGAACCTCTGGCATTTCGAGAACCCTGCGATAATCGAAAGCATTGGTTGTGAATACCCAAATTTCATCTCGGAAGCTGCCGGCAGCTAATTCACCTGCTCCTGTCCGCTGAGCCTGGATCGTCTCTTAGTGCAGCAGCCATTGAGGCGCGAGAAGGACTTATTTGAAAGCGATGCAACTTGAGAATGTGAGCTCGTTGCCATGGATTGATGAGACAATATCTTTGCTCCCTCGGGTAGGAGGACGCATGCACGCGATAGAGATGTCGACAACATAGTTTCAGTGGGGAAATCGAGCCTTCATGACAATGTCTGTAGGGATTGTGCCACAAACCTCTGTAAGACGACGTGGCAGGCCAGTCAGCACAACTTCACCCAAGGGCATGCCCTAGGGCAGTGGGAAAGGCAGGGCAAAGGCTTCAAGGAAAAAGCGCCGCGCTGAAGTTTATAAAAGATGACCTGAGGAACCCTGTGAGGAAGCTCAATATAACAGAGTTGTCCCCATGAGAAGCACAGGGCATACACGACCCTTTCGCTCGTGTCATCCAACCTGTTGCCTACCGGCACCACTACTGCACCACTACTGCACTGCATTCCAGCCGGAGAACCTAGGCGTGTCAGCTGAGCAGCTTGACTCTTGCTTCGCAAGGGCTTTCTCCCGCATGCGCGTACACACTTCGGCGGGCCTAGACGGTCTGGCGGCACCCTTTATCAAGTTGGCTATGGTAGAAGACGATTCAGAGGGGGAGCAATGGCACGTGCTGAGGGATCTGCTGCAAGACTGGTTCACTGCCATGGCGGTGCGAGGGGGAATGCCTAGTGCCTGGATTCAGTCAGGATTCAGCCTGTGTACAAGAAGGGCGACCCCCTTGATCCCGGTAATTACCGGCCCATAGCCATCACTAGCGTGCTTTACCGGCTGTATGCCAGCATGCTCACTGCCATCACTGATGAGTGGGCACGATTGCACGGCCACGTCCCTCCTGAGCAGTTTGGTTTTCAACAGTGTCGTAGCACGCTCCAGGCTGCTTTTCTGCTCAGGCATGCAGTCCATGCTCAACGGGCAGCTGCATGCCGTGGCAAGCTGCATGTGGCCTTTATGGACTTCACAAAGGCCTATGACTGCGTGCCCCAGGAGCAGCTGTGGCGGCATTTATGCGAGCATCTTCACATGCATGCATGCCTGTTACGCGCGGTGCAAGCGCTTTATGCCGGTGCAGTTTACAAGCTCACTGACGGCCACAAGCGCACTGGTCCTGTGCCTTGCACCAGAGGCATCAAACAGGGCTGCCCCCTGAGCCCCCTGCTCTTCAGCCTTTACCTCAGTGATCTGCCGGCCATGCTCGCAGCCAAGTGCCCGGCAGAGGGTATTGAGATGCAGGCGGGGCGACAGCTACGCTGCCTGCTGTATGCGGATGACCTCTCCTTGCTAGCCCGCACCCCAGCAGGGCTGCAACGCATGCTTGATGCCTTGCATGAATATGCGGCACATAAACAGCTTCAGGTCAATGTCAGCAAGACAGAGATCATGGAGTTTGACAGCCGCTTAGCATCGCAGCGCCGACAGCCAGCCCATGTTTGTGTTTACGGCCCTGACCGTACCGTGTTGAAGCGTGTCCAAGAATTCAAGTTCTTGGGCATCACTCAGCACGAAAGCGGCGGCATGAAGAGGGCCATGGAGGGTAGACAGGCGCCTTTGGCTGCCGCGTTGCACCGTGTTCGCCGCATGGCAGGCAAGGTGGGCCTAAGGCGCCATCTTCCAACCCGCATCAGGCTGGCAGCTGTGTACGCAGCGCCTGCGGCCAACTATGGCGACGTGGTGTGGGCCACCAGCCACCTTCGGCCGCGGCAATGTCTCTCCAGCAAAATGCAGTCCATCTTGCTTCAGCACCTACGCCAGGCTGCGGGGCTACCTGCATCAGCCGCCAGTTGGGGAGTCATGAGAGAGCTGCAGCTCCAACCACTACAGCGAGACTGGTGGGCCCATATCCTCCGCTTCTACAATGCAGCGGTGGCACCGGAGGCACAGCAATACAGCCCTCTCATGGCTCAAGCCATGGCAGCAGATATGCACCTTGCAATCAGCCAGGGCACTGGCGGCCGCACGTGGTGCTCTGATCTGCTGGGTGCATAAAAGGAGCTGGAGCGGGGGGCAGCCACCTCCACCTTGCGAGAGGCAGTAGCTGCCCTACAGCGCCTACCCGTCACAGAGGTGTTGGCACTTGTTGACGCAGCCTACGAGCAAGCACGGTTGGACGCAAGCGGCAGTGGGGACCCCAGGGACCCTACCACCGATCACAGATCTGCGGCGACCTACCGTGCCTGGTTCCAGTCCAGGGCGGATGCCGTGCTGGCGCAAGCCAAGAGCCGCACTAGTCAGAGGGAGTGTGCTTGTGTGCGCACCAATTTGCGACTGCGGCTTGGCGCGATCAGCACTGCTGATACCAGAGGATGGCGCAACGGTCAGCGGCGACAGGCACGCTGCTGCCAACGGTGTTGGGCAGGGGGGGATAGCGAGCAGGTAGAGGATGCGCTGCATGTGTGCTTCCAGTGCCCTAGTGTCAGGGAGCAGTTACGGGAGCGGGGGTGGGCAGGTCCTCCGGGCGTTGCCACTAACTTCCACCTTTTGTACCAGGCTGAGCATGGGTGGGACGCACTTGCTTTTGTGGACTGTGCTGTGGGCATTGTTGAGGGTAAGTCTCCAGGGTTTCTGAGGCCGATGTCGCTGGCCTTTCCGGCCATCTCTTTTAGCTTTTTAGTTGTTGTTGTTGTTTGCCCCCTTTTTAGTTTCTTCTCTTCTCCACCCATGATCAGTGGAGCGCCCTCGCGGCCAAGCAGGGGTGGGATACGCTTGCTTTCCGTGACTTTTCTTAGAGGCTTTGTTGAGGGATAGTCTTTAGTGGAACTCAGGTGTTGGACTTGGTCTGCTTTGCCTTCCCGGCCTCTCCTTTTGTTCCTTTCCCCCTCTCTTCCTTTTAGTTCCTCCTTTACTCCCTTCTGAACAGTTGGGCGCCCACGCGGCCCGCTTTGAGCGGGCCCAGAGGTGTAACGTTATTAACTCATATCAACTGGCCTCAACAAGTTCCTTTGTAAGTTAAGAACGGTGAGCCATGCTGAACGCTTGGGGCTGGTAGGGGATAAGCAAGCTCAATTCCAGTTACCATGCACATCGAGTACCATGGTGCAGCCATGTCACCCTCCTATGTGAGAGGGGCAGGAACATGGAACTCCGCGATCTGTCAATAACATTACACCTCAGGGCCCTGCTCAAAAAGGCTCGGCCGCGTGGGCGCCCATCTGTCCCGTTGGAACTCGGCGAGATGTTAAGTTTTGTGAAGTTTTTACAGTCCATCAGAGCATCACATTTGATGCATGGGACATGTGCCTGCAAAATGGTACAGGGCTACATGCACTTGATACACTAGGACAGGAAGCGAAAGCCAGTGACCACCCTGAGCAAGCAACGACAGTGGCGTGGGAATGAAATCGTTAGTGCAGAAGATAAGCCCCAGCCATAAAACATGACGTGGGTGCAAAAGAGTTCGATTGAGACCCTAGGGGGAGATAGAGGACCGTGTGGCGGGTTCTATCCCTCAACCTTGGTGATCACGGAGAAAAACTAAAAGGAAGAGGGAAAACAAAATAAAGGGACAAAAGGAGAGGCTGGGAAGGCAAACAAGTCATACGCAGCTCAGTAGGTAAGTTGCGTAGGCCCCCTGGTGTAGGCGGTGCATAACAAAATGTTATGCAAGTAAGAATCCAGTCACAAAGATGAGTGTAGGTAGGCCAGGGGTACGAGACGTGGGTGCAAGAGGGCCATACAAATTCGAGAAAAAAGAAGGCCTCTGTTCGAATGACCCACTCAGTGATCAGCAAGCTGCATTCAAATACAGGGTTTAAGCGCAATGAGGAGATCCATTTCGGAGCCTCTAAAAGAAACGGACCACAAGAGAAATCAGCAATAGCTGAAATCAAGAGAGAATCAAGCCATACGAAACAACACTTATCATTCAAGCCGGAATCAATCACGTACAGTCATGACAACATCAGCAAATTAAATCGAAGCCGGAATCAAGCGTTATTACACAAAACAACGTGTTTGAATCAGTCATATTACCCGTGGCCACATGCACTCAACCTAGGCCACCCGCATTAAACACTGGCCCAACCCTCGGCCTATAACCCAATACCAAGGGCCAACAACCCAACATCGTTGTTCACCTCCAAAACGACAATTCGTGAACTGCATTTTCAAATCTGCCCAGGGACTCCCGAGGTGAAAATCACGAACTACGACATCGATAATAATCCAATCAATGCATACCTAGAAACACAACGTGAAAAAAACATAGCCGGTAATTAATCCACTGGCTGGGAAACAATATCTTATGATGAAACACAAAGTAACGATAGATTAAGCTGACTTGTAAGGCCGGAAGGATGAACATGCTGAGGCCCGCAAGGTCACAGGGCAGCTGGAGGCCGCACGCAGGTTTTCCAGAAGCTCCGTTGTGAGGGCATAGCTTGACACATGGCGCGCCGATGGCTTGCAAGGGGCCGCCGGGCGGCGAGAGGGGGCCTGAGCTGAGACTTCTTCCATATCCGGACACACAAAAGTATTCGCGGCGCGCGAAGCTGAGCCATAAGGCGGAGGTCCCATCGGCACTGGGTGCATCATTCCAAAGCCTGCGTTCAAGATATTACATGAATGAGGCACTCCAGATGTTTGCACATGTCACACCAGAGCGCACCGGGCTCCTCAATGATATCGCCTTCAAACGATGCAGCATACTGGTAATCTAGCACGTTATCTTCATGGTACCGGTACACACCTTGCTTGGAAAGGGCTGGCGGAAAGAACATTGGAGCGAAGAGGGGGGCAGCCCATGGGCTCGCAAACATCATTGGTGGCATCATGCTCATGTTAGCCATCTGCATGAATGGCGGCATCGTGCCCATAAATGGTGGGGGCATTGGCATCATCAGGGGGGTCATTTCAGCTGGGCTGCTGGGCACTGGCTGCTGCAGCTGCACACTGTCTCCAAAGCAAGCTGAGTCACTGTTGGTCGGAAGGGAAAATTTGGCCGAACCTCTGGCATTTCGAGAACCCTGCGATAATTGAAAGCATTGGTTGTGAATACCCAAATTTCATCTCGGAAGCTGCCGGCAGCTAATTCACCTGCTCCTGGATCGTCTCTTAGTGCAGCAGCCATTGAGGCGCGAGAAGGACTTATTTGAAAGCGATGCAACTTGAGAATGTGAGCTCGTTGCCATGGATTGATGAGACAATATCTTTGCTCCCTCGGGTAGGAGGACGCATGCACGCGATAGAGATGTCGACAACATAGTTTCAGTGGGGAAATCGAGCCTTAATGACAATGTCTGTAGGGATTGTGCCACAAACCTCTGTAAGACGACGTGGCAGGCCCAGTCAGCACAACTTCACCCAAGGGCATGCCCTAGGGCAGTGGGAAAGGCAGGGCAAAGGCTTCAAGGAAAATGCGCCGCGCTGAAGTTTATAAAAGATGACTTGAAGAACCCTGTGAGGAAGCTCAATATAACAGACTTGTCCCCATGAGAAGCACAGGGCATACACGACCCTTTCGCTCGTGTCATCCAACCTGTTGCCTACCGGCACCACTACTGCACCACTACTGCACTGCATTCCAGCCGGAGAACCTAGGCGTGTCAGCTGAGCAGCTTGACTCTTGCTTCGCAAGGGCTTTCTCCCGCATGCGCGTACACACTTCGGCGGGCCTAGACGGTCTGGCGGCACCCTTTATCAAGTTGGCTATGGTAGAGGACGATTCAGAGGGGGAGCAACGGCACGTGCTGAGGGATCTGCTGCAAGACTGGTTCACTGCCATGGCGGTGCGAGGTAGTGCCTGGATTCAGTCAGGATTCAGCCTGTGTACAAGAAGGGCGACCCCCTTGATCCCGGTAATTACCGGCCCATAGCCATCACTAGCGTGCTTTACCGGCTGTATGCCAGCATGCTCACTGCCATCACTGATGAGTGGGCACGATTGCACGGCCACGTCCCTCCTGAGCAGTTTGGTTTTCAACAGTGTCGTAGCACGCTCCAGGCTGCTTTTCTGCTCAGGCATGCAGTCCATGCTCAACGGGCAGCTGCATGCCGTGGCAAGCTGCATGTGGCCTTTATGGACTTCACAAAGGCCTATGACTGCGTGCCCCAGGAGCAGCTGTGGCGGCATTTATGCGAGCATCTTCACATGCATGCATGCCTGTTACGCGCGGTGCAAGCGCTTTATGCCGGTGCAGTTTACAAGCTCACTGACGGCCACAAGCGCACTGGTCCTGTGCCTTGCACCAGAGGCATCAAACAGGGCTGCCCCCTGAGCCCCCTGCTCTTCAGCCTTTACCTCAGTGATCTGCCGGCCATGCTCACAGCCAAGTGCCCGGCAGAGGGTATTGAGATGCAGGCGGGGCGACAGCTACGCTGCCTGCTGTATGCGGATGACCTCTCCTTGCTAGCCCGCACCCCAGCAGGGCTGCAACGCATGCTTGATGCCTTGCATGAATATGCGGCACATAAACAGCTTCAGGTCAATGTCAGCAAGACAGAGATCATGGAGTTTGACAGCCGCTTAGCATCGCAGCGCCGACAGCCAGCCCATGTTTGTGTTTACGGCCCTGACCGTACCGTGTTGAAGCGTGTCCAAGAATTCAAGTTCTTGGGCATCACTCAGCACGAAAGCGGCGGCATGAAGAGGGCCATGGAGGGTAGACAGGCGCCTTTGGCTGCCGCGTTGCACCGTGTTCGCCGCATGGCAGGCAAGGTGGGCCTAAGGCGCCACCTTCCAACCCGCATCAGGCTGGCAGCTGTGTACGCAGCGCCTGCGGCCAACTATGGCGACGTGGTGTGGGCCACCAGCCACCTTCGGCCGCGGCAATGTCTCTCCAGCAAAATGCAGTCCATCTTGCTTCAGCACCTACGCCAGGCTGCGGGGCTACCTGCATCAGCCGCCAGTTGGGGAGTCATGAGAGAGCTGCAGCTCCAACCACTACAGCGAGACTGGTGGGCCCATATCCTCCGCTTCTACAATGCAGCGGTGGCACCGGAGGCACAGCAATACAGCCCTCTCATGGCTCAAGCCATGGCAGCAGATATGCACCTTGCAATCAGCCAGGGCACTGGCGGCCGCACGTGGTGCTCTGATCTGCTGGGTGCATTAGAGGAGCTGGAGCGGGGGGCAGCCACCTCCACCTTGCGAGAGGCAGTAGCTGCCCTACAGCGCCTACCCGTCACAGAGGTGTTGGCACTTGTTGACGCAGCCTACGAGCAAGCACGGTTGGACGCAAGCGGCAGTGGGGACCCCAGGGACCCTACCACCGATCACAGATCTGCGGCGACCTACCGTGCCTGGTTCCAGTCCAGGGCGGATGCCGTGCTGGCGCAAGCCAAGAGCCGCACTAGTCAGAGGGAGTGTGCTTGTGTGCGCACCAATTTGCGACTGCGGCTTGGCGCGATCAGCACTGCTGATACCAGAGGATGGCGCAACGGTCAGCGGCGACAGGCACGCTGCTGCCAACGGTGTTGGGCAGGGGGGGATAGCGAGCAGGTAGAGGATGCGCTGCATGTGTGCTTCCAGTGCCCTAGTGTCAGGGAGCAGTTACGGGAGCGGGGGTGGGCAGGTCCTCCGGGCGTTGCCACTAACTTCCACCTTTTGTACCAGGCTGAGCATGGGTGGGACGCACTTGCTTTTGTGGACTGTGCTGTGGGCATTGTTGAGGGTAAGTCTCCAGGGTTTCTGAGGCCGATGTCGCTGGCCTTTCCGGCCATCTCTTTTAGCTTTGTTGTTGTTGTTTGCCCCCTTTTTAGTTTCTTCTCTTCTCCACCCATGATCAGTGGAGCGCCCTCGCGGCCAAGCAGGGGTGGGATACGCTTGCTTTCCGTGACTTTTCTTAGAGGCTTTGTTGAGGGATAGTCTTTAGTGGAACTCAGGTGTTGGACTTGGTCTGCTTTGCCTTCCCGGCCTCTCCTTTTGTTCCTTTCCCCCTCTCTTCCTTTTAGTTCCTCCTTTACTCCCTTCTGAACAGTTGGGCGCCCACGCGGCCCGCTTTGAGCGGGCCCAGAGGTGTAACGTTATTAACTCATATCAACTGGCCTCAACAAGTTCCTTTGTAAGTTAAGAACGGTGAGCCATGCTGAACGCTTGGGGCTGGTAGGGGATAAGCAAGCTCAATTCCAGTTACCATGCACATCGAGTACCATGGTGCAGTCATGTCACCCTCCTATGTGAGAGGGGCAGGAACATGGAACTCCGCGATCTGTCAATAACATTACACCTCAGGGCCCTGCTCAAAAAGGCTCGGCCGCGTGGGCGCCCATCTGTCCCGTTGGAACTCGGCGAGATGTTAAGTTTTGTGAAGTTTTTACAGTCCATCAGAGCATCACATTTGATGCATGGGACATGTGCCCGCAAAATGGTACAGGGCTACATGCACTTGATACACTAGGACAGGAAGCGAAAGCCAGTGACCACCCTGAGCAAGCAACGACAGTGGCGTGGGAATGAAATCGTTAGTGCAGAAGATAAGCCCCAGCCATAAAACATGACGTGGGTGCAAAAGAGTTCGATTGAGACCCTAGGGGGAGATAGAGGACCGTGTGGCGGGTTCTATCCCTCAACCTTAGTGATCACGGAGAAAATCTAAAAGGAAGAGGGAAAACAAAATAAAGGGACAAAAGGAGAGGCTGGGAAGGCAAACAAGTCATACGCAGCTCAGTAGGTAAGTTGCGTAGGCCCCCTGGTGTAGGCGGTGCATAACAAAATGTTATGCAAGTAAGAATCCAGTCACAAAGATGAGTGTAGGTAGGCCAGGGGTACGAGACGTGGGTGCAAGAGGGCCATACAAATTCGAGAAAAAAGAAGGCCTCTGTTCGAATGACCCACTCAGTGATCAGCAAGCTGCATTCAAATACAGGGTTTAAGCGCAATGAGGAGATCCATTTCGGAGCCTCTAAAAGAAACGGACCACAAGAGAAATCAGCAATAGCTGAAATCAAGAGAGAATCAAGCCATACGAAACAACACTTATCATTCAAGCCGGAATCAATCACGTACAGTCATGACAACATCAGCAAATTAAATCGAAGCCGGAATCAAGCGTTATTACACAAAACAACGTGTTTGAATCAGTCATACTACCCGTGGCCACATGCACTCAACCTAGGCCACCCGCATTAAACACTGGCCCAACCCTCGGCCTATAACCCAATACCAAGGGCCAACAACCCAACGTCATTGTTAAACTCCAAAACGACAATTCGTGAACTACATTTTCGAATCTGCCCAGGGATTCCCGAGGTGAAAATCACGAACTATGACATCGATAATAATCCAATCAATGCATACCTAGAAACACAACGTGAAAAAAACACAGCCGGTAATTAATCCACTGGCTGGGAAACAATATCTTATGATGAAACACAAGATATCGATTAAGCTGACTTGTAAGGCCGGAAGGACGAACATGCTGAGGCCCGCAGGGTCACAGGGCAGCTGGAGGCCGCACGCAGGTTTTCCAGAAGCTCCGTTGTGAGGGCATAGCTTGACACATGGCGCGCTGATGGCTTGCTAGGGGCCGCCGGGCGGCGAGAGGGGGCCTGAGCTGAGACTTCTTCCATATCCGGACACACAAAAGAATTCGCGGCGCGCGAAGCTGAGCCATAAGGCGGAGGTCCCATCGGCACTGGGTGCATCATTCCAAACACCACAAGACGGCGTGGGGGGCGTTACCAGGGTAAAACGGCTTTTTACTAGGGTGAAAATGTCCGATACTAGGTAAACGCGTTTACCATGGTAAAAGTCGTTTACCATGGTAAGGGTAAGAGTACCCTGGTAAAGGCAATGTTACCATGGTGGCACCCTGGTAACAATACCCCGGTATTTGTGTCCGTTACTATGGTAACCATACCCTGGTTGTACCATGGTACGTGTGTCCGTAACTATGGTAACCATACCATGGTACAAATGTCCGATACTAGATACCAATACCCTGGTATGACCTGTCCGTTACTATGGTAATAATACCATGTTATACCTTGGTATACCGTGTCCGATACTATGGTCACAATACCATGTTATACCATGGTAGACCTTGTCCGATACTATGGTTACATTACCCGGTTATACCCTGTCCGATACTATGGTTACGGTACCATGTTCTACCTACTATACCTTGGTATTTTGGTTCATTACCATGGTGACGGTACCTTGTTATGCCCTGTCCGTTACTTTGGTTACGGTACCCTGTTATTAGTGTCCATTAAGTATGCAGTACCCTACACGTATTGTTGTTGTTTGCCCCAGCTTGAATTCCACAATATGGGTACTTCCAATTACATGCACACCCATCAACATGCAATATTAGTACTGGCAGATCTCTCTCCATACAAATCAAAGATGAGATCGAGGCATGCCATTGATTTATTAGTTCATTCACTATTAAAAACCTGGAAATGTGACCTCAAACAAACAAGCGTATAGATCCAAACTGTAATGTCATGTTTGGCAGGTGTGGGAAGGAAACGCATCCATCATATGCCTACATACCAAGCAGAATATGTGTAGGCCGCAATGCCAATAACCTACCATAAGTGTACAAATACTTGGCAATCATAAGTGCAAAAAAACGAATTTGATTAAGAGGTAGGACAAGAAATTAGAAACTCCATCTTCGAGATCTAGCTAGTGTTCGCCACCTTGAAAGACGCGATGTTGTTCCCGGATGCCGACTTCGGGATCTTGGGGGACAGCCCTGAATATGGAGGGAGGAAAGAGACGGTAAGGGAGACTTGAAATTCAGCATCACAATGAAAGCCAATGAACACATATTACCAAGGTAAAGTGAAATTAGTTGATTTCCTGACACAAAATGCAGGCAATACAACAACGGCATTTGAAAACAATGTGCGGCATGCACTTACCCTCATTATCGAGATTCATGGCTGTGTACTTAAAATGTAGAGTCGGTTGAGTCGTCATCATCCTTATTTCCTGACAAGACGGTGAAGGCGGATATGAAAGATAGGTAGCAAGCAAGGTCGGTATCGGTGAGCATTTAAGCTCTCACCTCAACATGATGTTGAATTATTTGAAACATTTTAGTTGAAATGGCTCACCCTTGTCCTTCTCAGGCATGTGTGCGTTCATTGCGGATAGATGTTGTCCTTTAACCTTAGCTTGTAGCCTTCATTCATCTCGGATTTTGCATCCTTACTCATCCCCAATCCTGACTTTGGTACAGTATGGGAATCGTTCTGTGAAGTGGCCTACAAACAAAAATGGCAATTGTTATGTGTTTGGAACAAATGAAGCAAATGCGGTCATTTCAACAAAGAGATCGACGGCACTCACCTAGCTGTTTTTTCTATGTAAGTGGTGCGTATGAGGGGGGCGGGCCCACAACTTGATTTTACTGCCACTTAGGGTGGAAATCTCTCACTCGTTCCACATGGAGGAGGACCTTCAAAGGAAAATGAAGAAGTGAGACCGGTGATATTTGTAGAAACGAAGGCTTTGGACGCCAGATAGTTGGGATTGATAACTGGTTCAGATTCGGCCAAAATTCAGGGGAGAGGTCAAGGGAGAGGTGAAAAAACGTCAGCGTAGTGAGGTCGAGTTAGACCCAGAGTTTGACTTCGGATAAGAGTCGTCGATTGCACAGAATACATGAAGTATAAGAGCTGTCTCACCGGCATTTGCAAGCGTTCGCTGTAGGTTCCACACCATTATTATGCCGACTAGGAAGGCAATTGGGCCCGCAGAATCATTGTACTGGCTGGCCATGGACTGAGGACACGTTTCGTCATATCGACTAAGAGATTATTATTAACTGGGTCGTCTGCCGAAGTGGACGATGAAATGAAAAGACGGACGGGGAATGCAAGATTACACGAATGGACAGCGAGAACATGAAATCGTAAATACGGCAACATGTCTATAGACATGGAATTCCATGTCTATAGACTTCGCGCGGGGTTTAGGGTTCGCATTTTTCGACTGGCAGCTCCGTTGCACACTCGCACTTTCATTGTTAAACTGCATATGGTGCAACGGCATGATTCGCTGATCCAATTACTGAATATACGCGATAGGAAATTTTATCCACGCCAAGCATACCGGTATGTTCGTCCGCTGCCATGGTCATACTTACGGGAGCTTCACTGAAGTTGGCAGTTCCAATCGTTACACTCAGAAACAAGACTCGTGTCAGCACATGCTCTGCTTCTACAAATGAAGCGGCAGTGGCACCGGCAAAACAGCAACACCCCATGTCGACCGCCATGCAATCCATGCATGCATGCATGGCAGGGGCTGCTAAGCCAGCTGCTCGCAGATCAACGGAGGAAGAGCGCTCATGGATGGTGCAAAGCGTGATTTCATAGAGGCATGCATTGGAGGATTTTGATGGAAAAGCAGTTGTCCCCAAAACGTGTGAGGCACGCAGTCTCTGACCTACAATAGATTCCTGTCCGTCCTATCTAGATAGACGTGTTACAACTAGTCGACTCTATCGACTCATCAGCCTACAAGCAAGCGCACGCAAATGGAAGCAACTGGCAAAGGGCACCCCAAGAAACCCGCCACTCACCGAGCACAGATGTGCGCCTACCACGCTTATATTAGTTTCAACCTACGGCATGCGCTTGGCAAAGGGCTACCATGGGTCAGTACGGAGCTTCGTGGGCACATTGCTTCCTTATTTAAGATGGAGCCACACTCATCATTACATGGTGAGTGCATGCTCGTGTGCGCATACCTTTATGGTTGCAACTCTGTATGTTCGGTGTGGACGGCGCAGCGGTCAACAAGAAGAGACACGTTGTTGTCAGCGGTGTTAGTTGGGCAAGGAGGCATGGCGTGCATGTATGTGGAGTATGTGGAGGACGCTCTATATGTTTGTTTCATGAAAGGAAATTAAGGACTACCGGTACGTAGTTTCCCGAAGGTCGTGAACAAAGTAAAGGATTATCTGCATCTCTTGTTTGCTTTCAGTAATATTGCATCAAGGACAAGCTCGGGGCTGGCCTCCCGGAAGGCGCCACAGACCTTCATCATGTGCCCGGGGGGAATGTATGGGTGGTAGCTAGGCTCTGGCCTTTGCGTATGATGCGTTAATGTCTAGTTTTTTTAGAACCTGCCTTAATAACTACTTTGGGAATCAGATTTGTTTTTCCTCTTGGGAAGTTTTCTTTTCTTTTCGCCCCCCTCTTGATTTCTCTCTTCCGTCTATTTAGTTTTGACTTGTTCAGGGCAAAGCTCTAGAGGGACTGGGCAATCTATCTGTTACTTGTTATGTTTAGTGTGTGTTGATCTAAGGCTATGGGGGGATTCAGCATCACAATGGCCAAGAGATAAGCATTATACACCATTCAATGATATAAGATATGCTAGCTTTTAAATGCGCGCTAAGATCGATGCTATGAGTTTAACATCAGCCTCGATCTTTCCTGGCCGTGCAATGGTGTGATTGCATGTGATGGTTGCGGGAGAGAGGCATGCGGGCTGGTTCACCCTAAAGCTTAAGGTATGGGCATGCGATACGCATTCTACACCATTCACTCAGAAAACATTGGCTAGCCTTTAAGTACGCGCCGAGAGCGTTGATATAAGCTTGGCCTCAACCTCAATATTGCATGGTCATGCCATGGTGTGATTGCATGCCACGGTTGCGATCGAGAGAGAGGCATGCATGCGGGTGCTTCACCCCAACCATGGGTATGGGTATGGCCAAGAGATAAGCATTCTACACCATTCAATGAGATGCGAAATGCTAGCTTTTAAATGCGCGCTAACATCGATGATATAAGTTTATCATCAGCCTGGATATTGCCTGGTCGTGCAATGGTGTGATTGCATGTGATGGTTGCAGGAGAGAGGCATGCGGGGTGGTTCACCCTATTGCTTAAGGTATGGGCATGCGATTAGCATTCTACACCATTCACTCAGACAACATTGGCTAGCCTTTAAGTACGCGCCAAGACCGTTGATATGAGCTCAGCCTCAACCTCAATATTGCATGGTCATGCAATGGTGTGATTGCATGTCACGGTTGCGGGAGAGAGGTATGCGGGATGCTTCATACCTGTGTTCATCACCTGTGTTCATATCACCCCAGCCATGGTTATAATAGGTATGGCCAAGAGATAAGCATTCTACACCATTCAATGACATAAGATATGCTAGCTTTTAAATGCGCGCTAAGATCGATGCTATGAGTTTAACATCAGCCTCGATATTGCCTGGTCGTGCAATGGTGTGATTGCATGTGATGGTTGCGGGAGAGAGGCATGCGGGCTGGTTCACCCTATTGCTTAAGGTATGGGCATGCGATACGCATTCTACACCATTCACTCAGAAAACATTGGCTAGCCTTCAAGTACGCGCCGAGAGCGTGACTGATATAAGCTTAGCCTCAACCTCAATATTGCATGGTCATGGAATGGTGTGATTGCATGTCACGGTTGCGATCGAGAGAGAGGCATGCATGCATGCGGGTGCTTCACCCCAACCATGGGTATGGGTATGGCCAAGAGATAAGTATTCTACACCATTCAATGAGATGCGATATGCTAGCTTTTAAATGCGCGCTAACATCGATGATATGAGTTTATCATCAGCCTGGATATTGCCTGGTCGTGCAATGGTGTGATTGCATGTGATGGTAGCGGGAGAGAGGCATGCGGGATGCTTCACCCCATGGTTATAGGTATGGCCAAGGATAAGCTTTCTACACCATTCAATGATATAAGATTTGCTAGCTTTTAAATGCGCGCTAAGATCGATGATATGAGTTTAACACCAGCCTCGATATTGCATGGTCGTGCAATGGTGTGATTGCATGTCACGGTTACGGGAGAGAGGCATGCGGAGTGCTCCACCCCAACCATGGGTATAGGTATGGCCAAAGGATAAGCATTCTACACCATTCAATGAGATAAGATATGCTAGCTTTTAAATGCGCGCTAAGATCGATGATATGAGCTTAACATCAGCTTCGATATTGCCTGGTCGTGGAATGGTGTGATTGCATGTGATGGTTGCGGGTGAGAGGCATTAGGGGTGCCTGGTTTACCCTATTGCTAAAGGTATGGGCATGCGATACGCATTCTACACCATTCACTCAGAAAACATTGGCTAGCCTTTAAGTACGCGCCGAGAGCATTGATATAAGCTTAGCCTCAACCTCAATATTGCATGGTCATGCAATGGTGTGATTGCATGTCATGGAGGCTGGAGAGAGGCATGCGGGGTGCTTCACCACATGGTTAGCTAGATATGGCCAAGAGATAAGCATTCTACACCATTCAATGATATAAGATTTGCTAGCCTTTAAATGCGCGCTAAAATCGATGTTCTGAGTTTACCATCAGCCTCGATATTGCCAGGTCGTGCAATGGTGTGATTGCATGTGATAAATGCGGGAGAGAGGCATGCGGGGTGGTTCACCCTATTGCTAAAGGTATGGGCATGCCATACGCATTCTAGACCATTCACTCAGATAACACTGGCTAGCCTTTAAGTACGCGCCAAGAGCGTTGATATAAGCTTAGCCTCAACCTAAATATTGCATGGTCATGCAATGGTGTGATTGCATGTCACGGTTGCGGGATAGAGGCATGCGGGGTGATTCATTCACCCCATGGTCATAGGTATGGACAAGAGATCAGCATTCTACACCATTCAATGATATAAGATTTGCTAGCTTTTAAATTTACGCTAAGGTCGATGTTATGAGCTTATCTTCAGCCTCGATATTGCCAGGTCATGCAATGGTGTGATTGCATGTGATGGTTGCGGGAGAGAGGCATGCGGGTTGGTTCACCCTATTGCTAAAGGTAAGTATGTCCATGCGATAAGCATTCTACACCATTCACTTAGATAACATTGGCTACTAGCCTTAACATGCGCACCAAGAGCGATGATATAAGCTTAGCCTCAACCTCAATATGTTGCATGGCCATGTCATGGTGTGATTGCATGTTACGGTTGCGGTAGAGAGGCATGTGGGGTGGTTAACCCCATGGTTATAGGCATGGCCAACTAAGCTATAGCCATTATACACCATTCACTTAGATAAAAGATGATAGCCTTTCAATGCGCGCTGAGAGCGATGATGTAGGCTTAGCATCAACTTCGATATTGCTTGGTCATGCATTGGTGTGATTGCATGTAACGGTTGCGGGAGATGGAGAGGTATGCACTGCTTGATTTTGACATTGTCGCGGCTCCGGGCATGCGCTCCAAGGCTATGCCGCGTCACCGCCGGACCGTTTGGTTGGCAGAAAAGGAAACTTAATGCAAGTGGGACAGGTATAGAAAACGAGTAACACAAAGAAGACGAAAATACCCACTCAAAAAGAAAAGGAAGTCAAAAACGCCCCTCTTACATTAATGATGATTGCTTGAGTGAAGTGCATTCTATGATCTGAGGGGCGACTTACGCCTCAAACTGTTGAGACATTACTACAGGGCGGGGATTTCATGAACATGGAGTGGAGAGGGCGGGATGTGCGGGGTTCGGAAGAGGTGAAGGGGGTGCAACGCCGGAGATGCAGGATGACTGCCTGGGCGGTGATCCAAGCTGTTGACGGGTTAACAAGCCTGGGTCTACACTGCTGAAGAAGTGTGGCTCTTGATTGGGCGGTAATCCGAGGGGCTGGCGGGGCTGACCGAGCATTGATGCACATGGCGCCAGAGGGCAGCAGGGATATAGGCTTGGTCAAGGCGGGATGTCGCGTAGTGGGAGGATCTGCAGGTGAGGTGCAGAAAGCAGAAAGCATCTAGGTGGGAGGATCTGCTACAAACGTCGTGCATGAGAACCGCCGTACGGGCCTCTGTAGCCTCTGGGGCCCTCGGTGGGGGTGGGGCGCCGGGGAGGGCCGGGTTTGGGGTGCGGGGAAGAGGAGGGGAGATGATGGGGGATGGGGGATGTGGAGATCTCCGGATAAGGTACACAATGACCAGTTGCCTTGATGAGGATAGCGACCCCCGCTGCACGCTCAGAAGCGCTGGGGCCCCAGTGGGCGATGTACCGAGACCCACCCGCCGTCGACGATGCGTCATCCAAGCGGAGTTGGATCTCCAAACAGCGGGCTGAGGATCGGGCCTGGAGCCACAGCCAACATGCGCAAACAATGTCGAGGCTCAAATCCACTTATCCACCTGCCAAAGGTGGAGAATACTTTGGAGTTTAGCTCGGTGTGGGGCAGGGCCGAAGGCTGTCAAAGGGATAGGTAGGAGTCACCCACTGCCAGGTTTATGACTCCCTATGCGGAGCCCCGGTGCCATGCGGCGACCGCGGAGGTGAGGCCCAGATTGGGGCCTATGCATGGGGGGGGGGATGCCCTTAAGGATAGGGCCGGGGCCGTAAGAGGCAAGGGCAAGGGACAGGCCTGTGTCGGTCCGGGTGAGAGAGGAGGGAGCGGGATCCGCCTGAGGTTTGTAAGTGCAGATGATAGTCTCATCACGAGCATCCACAGCCATGTCAACATGATCGCCCGCCCGATCTCGATCATCGCACCTGAACACTGGAAAACCTGGTGGGGACGCCGTGGGGTGCTTATTGCCGGTCAACGGGCCCGATGCCTGGCTGGGGGGGGCTGGGGGGGCAGAGGGCATGGAGGACAGGGGGCGTTTGGAGGACCCAGCCGCCACATGGGCGAATGTGGCGTTGCTGTGATAAGTGGGGCGAGGGTGTGCTTTTGCCGGGGGAATGATCATTAAACTGCAGCGCGTGACGATCGAAGCATGGGCCTCTTTGGTAAGGGGGGAGAAGCCCATGCTACGTGCGTGAGCCCCTGTTGTGATGACGGAGTCGCCCTCCATGCTCCGGGGAAGAGTGGTCATAGCCGAGGCTGCCACTGCATATGCGGGGTAGACGTCTAGGAGGGTGATGGTGCCATTTGAGCCACGGGCAAGCCTGGCAATCCACACTGGGGCCATGGCGCCATGCCCATGCTGAGCACATGGCATAAGACATGGATATCCAAGCATCTGTCTGGGGGGATATCCATGGCCACCGGTACTTTCGACTCGGAATTGCTTTATCGGTACTCGTGAATCGGTATATCCTGAGCCACGCTGCCTCGTCCGACGAGAAACATCGACTATCACATGATCAAGAAGTAAACAATTGGGTACCGGTGTGACGTGATGCAACGGGCAACGGCTTGTTTACTTTATTCAAATGAAACGAACAAAGATGCGCTTATGTGGCATCGCCGATGTAGCAAACAGGGTACCAGGGTACCGCCTGGTATTCGGATATAGACATGGAATTCCATGTCTATATCGGGGTGCGAATTGTGTGAACTCCATCCAGAGAACAAACAAGAAGGTCGGCCACTTAGGAACAATCATTCGAAAGCCTACTTTACTTAGTTGATTTTCCAGCAGTGCGAAATTGACTGTTGGTCACCTGGTCGCAGAGTTAGAATAAGTGTATGTGGTCCTCGAAGCAAGAGGTAGGGTCAATCACAAGTTGACGACATTGCACATGCGCGGTGGGAGGTAAATCAGGAGGACGAGCAAGGTTGCATGCCGATGACCCCTGCAGGCGTCGTAAAGCACAACCTAGATAATATATCAATGACAACCGTGTGGCGACGAGTACATATTGGGCAATAAGGGATGTAGACTTCAAGTCTGAAGCTGCAAAGTCGTGATCCGGTGATGCATACCAAGTTCAATGCCAAGGTCGCAGTACCATGGTAGCTCGCCTCGTATCACGGTAGGGAAAAAGCGACCATGGTATAGCTTACTAGGCCATGGTAGCCCATGGTAAAGCTTACTAGGCTGCCTGGTTACCATGGTTACTACGATGGCTCCCCCCAGGCCGTCTCATAGTGAAAGCCTGCGTTCAAGATATTACATGAATGAGGCACTCCGGATGTTTGCACATGTCACACACACCAGAGCGCACCGGGCTCCTCAATGATATCGCCTTCAAACGATGCAGCATACTGGTAATCTAGCACGTTATCTTCATGGTACCGGTACACACCTTGCTTGGAAAGGGCTGGCGGAAAGAACATTGGAGCGAAGAGGGGGGCAGCCCATGAGCTCGCAAACATCATTGGTGGCATCATGCTCATGTTAGCCATCTGCATGAATGGCGGCATCGTGCCCATAAATGGTGGGGGCATTGGCATCATCAGGGGGGTCATTTCAGCTGGGCTGCTGGGCACTGGCTGCTGCAGCTGCACACTGTCTCCAAAGCAAGCTGAGTCACTGTTGGTCGGAAGGGAAAATTTGGCCGAACCTCTGGCATTTCGAGAACCCTGCGATAATCGAAAGCATTGGTTGTGAATACCCAAATTTCATCTCGGAAGCTGCCGCTAGCTAATTCACCTGCTCCAGTCCGCTGAGCCTGGATCGTCTCTTAGTGCAGCAGCCATTGAGGCGCGAGAAGGACTTATTTGAAAGCGATGCAACTTGAGAATGTGAGCTCGTTGCCATGGATTGATGAGACAATATCTTTGCTCCCTCGGGTAGGAGGACGCATGCACGCGATAGAGATGTCGACAACATAGTTTCAGTGGGGAAATCGAGCCTTGATGACAATGTCTGTAGGGATTGTGCCACAAACCTCTGTAAGACGACGTGGTAGGCCCAGTCAGCACAACTTCACCCAAGGGCATGCCCTAGGGCAGTGGGAAAGGCAGGGCAAAGGCTTCAAGGAAAATGCGCAGCGCTGAAGTTTATAAAAGAAGACCTGAGGAACCCTGTGAGGAAGCTCAATATAACAGAGTTGTCCCCATGAGAAGCACAGGGCATACACCACCCTTCCGCTCGTGTCATCCAACCTGTTGCCTACAGGCACCACTACTGTACCAGATACTGGCAGGTTCGACTGTCACGACGTATGACTGCACCGTGCGTTTGACTGCACCAACTGCTTTTTCGGTTGGAAGTTGTGTGTGAACCTGAACAAGTGTGGGTGCCGACTTAGAGGATTCCGATCTGGGTCCTTTACTTTTTCTTTCTTACTTTGATCTCACGGCCTACAATAGACACCTAACGTTTCTAGCTATTGTTCCTGATTATCAATCTGCAAGTTAATCGTCAATCCAAGTCTTACTAAGGGGAAACTGGCAGAGCAACTAGGCCAACAGCGACTCTATAAGCAATCAACAAGTCTCCTGATACGAAGCTGGCAGAGCATCTAGGCCAACAGTCGACCATCAGCAGCAATTAGCGTTATTCCTGCCTCTTAACAAGGCATATCTCCAGTCTACAGCTGGATATTACCACCAACCCACCATCACACCTCCAATCTACAGCCTTTCCTTTGGCTCCAAGTCGACCGTCTGATTTATCAGAGATATCTTCACTCATCAGAAGTCGCCAAGCAAGCGACTCATCACACAGATCAACGGCCACAATCGCCCAAGATCGTCCCAAGAACCCCATAAGTACCTCAAGTGTCGAGGCTTTACGAGATCTTGTCAACAGTATCGAAGAAGTCCAGGTGAAGTAGCAAGAGCTATCACCTGTTATCGAGCTGATTTCACTGAGTTACAGCAGTGGATCGAGAAGCTCTTACTATAAGCTCTGTAAGAGTTTATTAGTACTTGTTTAAGAAAGAAAAAGTCCGACTAGTGTCACCTCTAGTCGACTGTAGTGGAAAATCGGTCGTTCTAAAGCCGATAAAAAGGTGAAGATGAGTGGATCAGGGGCTGTAGAAGTGCCCAAAGTCGCTCAGGAGATAGCAACGGATAGTGTTGCTCAGAACACGAGGGGTGCTTTAGCGGCAAAGGAAGCTGCGAAGGTGCAGCCTAAGGGTAATGGAGAGACCTCGTCTCTCCCTGTACCGTTGATTGAGGTATTCATATCTAATTGGCAGAAGCTTTATAACAAGGCCGGAACTGATCAGGCATGCATGGACTCCGTGAGGATCAAGCAGGAAGCAGTGGACTGGGCAGAGATGGAGATCAAAAACCTAGCTCTTAACTGTAGCAAGGAGGAGTACGAAGAGCTCAATGACAAGAAGGATCTCTTGCTAGATGAAAGGAATGCAGCTTTAAAGGCTGCATTGGCAGTGTCACCTAAAAGAGTGACAAGGGCTGTCACTGACGATGAGACGTCAGAGAAACTAAACATGCTGCTGCCCAACCCTGTGTACGAGTACCTGAGAAGGGAGAGTATCAGGTGTGCAAATACTGGAACTCCGTCAAAGATGACGGCTGCTACACGACTGGCAGTACCAGTGTTTGACACTGCTAGTGACGGTGGTTCACAGGCTGGCTCTATCGAGTCAGTAACAGCATCCACGTGTGCTCCCGAGGTCACTGTTCCAATGCAGTCTGCAGCGCCTTTTGCGGTGCATGAGCCCATGGCGCAGAGTGCACCAGTACATGCGCCTGTGGCGGACATTCCAGTATTCGTGCCTGTTGCTGCTGCCGCTTCTGTCCCTCCCTCCAATGCTGCGCCAATTCAGGGTGCATCTGTGAGAAGACAAGGCCATGGTGTGGAGTCTGGATCATCACGTCCGCTACCGCCACCACCACCGCCGCCGCCGCCGACGCAAGTTCCTGCGAGGTCGGCTGGACAGACGCATAACGTACCAGTCTACCCACAGTCTGGACGATATGAAGATTCTGTGGCGCGGATGCAAGGTTTGGCGTCCGTGTCGGAAGAGCCTGAAGGTGAAGGATCTGGGGGAAGTACCGGGGATGATGTCACCGCTGGAGAACCTCAAGAACAAGGTAACCGTTCCACGGGACCTGCTGCATCACAGTCGTTTCATACGGCTGCGGGCACTGAGCATTCCAATTGGAATACTCCTGTCACTCAGGGTCTAGGTGGTTCTGGTCTGGATAGCTCCAGGGTTAGGGCAGCCCGTGATAGGGCGGCGCTTGCCCAGAGACTGCTACTGGAACATGATCGCCGACAGCAAGGTGAGGATGCAGCTAGGACTGCTGCAATGCCCAGTGAGCCCCTGCGGGCAGGCACCAGAGGTACGGCAGCTGCACCTTCCCAGGAACGCAGCTATCATGAGCCGTCTCAAGAAGACCAGAGTAGGTTCAGGCCTAGAGAGCAGTCATGGAATGGGTTTCCATCTGTGAGAGATTATAGTCAGAGTCAGAGAGAACACCGGTTCTCTGGTCAAGGTCAGGGCACCAATCAGGGTCAAGGGCACGATCAACATCAAGGTCAGTCGCAAGGGCAGGGCATGAACCAGAACCTGCGTTATGGACGGCAAGACCAAGGTGAGTTCCACGGAGGTGGGACAGGAACTGGCTATAGTCAGGGGCCAGCAGGAGGTAACCAACCACCTAATGGTGGACCACCTTCGGGTGGGGGTCAGCCTCCCGGTCACAGATGGGTGTCAAGACAGGGTGTGTTGCACGGGTCAGTAGACCCTGTCAGGAGCCAATCTACTGCAGGAGATGATCCTGGTGGACGCCCTGGTTCAGAGAATGCCGCACCAGGACCAGTGAATTGGTTGACTGATGTCAGGTTAGATGGGAAGACGGTGATTGACTCGTCCAGGGTAGTTGAGTTCTCAGCGACCGAGAGCATTATCTCTCACAGGATATGGGACCGATCACTCAGGTTGTTTTGGGGAAATAACGTGCACAGGCTGCACGATGCTGTGTCTGCCCAGGTGAGCATCATCATGAGTACTATTCTGCCAGCAGGAGTTGCTTTTCTAAAGAAGCACTTCGCAGAGCTAGAGTTTTTGTGTCCCAGCGCTATGTCGCCCTTGGTGAGAGCCATTGAGGGCAGGGACGGCAGTACCAGGAATGATTTCCTGCAGGATGGCACTCAGACCATCATGGGGAACATGAGGAGGAATAAAATGATCCTGATGGGGGTCGAGGAGGCTGGGGTACGAGAGTACGAGCCTTATCCATTACAGGATGAGCCGTACAGCTTTATTGAAGCCCTGTTGATGGTAGCCAAGCGTTACCTCAACGTTGCGACATCGGCTGAATTGGCCATTTGGACCCAGGGCTGCATCATGGGTAAGCAGAATCAGCTCGATAGGACGGTACTTGTCAGCGAGAACCCCAGGCAGTTTGGGATCAGGTGCCTGTCTGTTTACTCAGCGTTTCAGGGGTCTAACAAGATCGCTTACAATGGGACGATTGAGAGGACATCCATCATTGATGTGATCATGCGTGGAGTACCAGTGTACCTCCAGGAGGTGTGTGAGAGAGAGCTCCAGGGCTTGGGTGTTGAAGATGATAACTTCATGGTCCAGGCGAGTGTGATCATTGAGGCCATGCAGAATGCCTATGAGTACCGTGTGAGGACGCAGGTCAGGAAGGGTATCAGGTATGAGGACCTGACTGCAGAGGGAAGCAAGGATGCTGGAAGAAGAAACCAGAATGCTGGTCAGCATGCTACACCCAGGAGTCATGCCACGGAGGTGAGATCTAGTGCAGGGGGTTACCCTAGCACAATGCACCCGCATCGCGGCCCAAGCGCCGGGTCATCCAGGCCTTTCCAGGCTGGAAAAGGAGGAGGTGGGTACAGCAATGTGCAGAGACCGGCAGGATCGGGTTACCCTTCTAGCAGACCGATGGCTGTTAAAAACTGTCAGATCTGCCACGGTGATCACTACCTGGATAAGTGTGACCAGTTGCCTGCGTTCCTCGCGTCGGCAGCCAGAGGTAGGGTCATGGAGGCTTTGGAGAAGAGTCATAAGACTGCTGCGGATGGGGCTCTCATGCCAACTGCCGCAGTAGCAAATGTGCAAGTTGATCCAGGTGACCTGCAGAGGGCTGTGCCGTATGTGTCCTTAGGGCCAGAGTACAAGCCGGAGGCTGAGGTAAAGTTCAATCTGGACAACCACTATGCCGCGCGTGCGGTGGAGGAGGATCAGAGTGGTGTTAGGTTCTATCAACGAGACAACGGTGAGGACTATGAGCACGCACATGATGCTGCCTACAGAGGCCCAGGGCTTCACGCGCACGCAACAGAGTACAGAGGTGAGGAAGTGCACAGTGCGCAGCTTGCGCAATACAACGATGGATGGGATGAGCCAGGTGACCCTGATCAATGCCCAGGGGTTGAAGCACAGGGATGCTTTGGCTCCAATTACAACTGACATGGGGTACCTGGTACCCATCACCTGACAGCAATGGCTGCAGTATTAGGGAGTTTTCGAGATGACTTTGCTAAAAAGGGGTCTAAAAAATTTCCAGACGGGTTCCAGGGGAAGTCCAGAGTCCCTGGCCCGGCTTCCAAATTAGATACACTTGTCGGGTTTTCGGAAGCTGAGGCTGACGCGGGCAAATATCGCACATTTTCTGGGGATCCATTTGTGGACAGGGGGGCAGCTTCTGCTTCACTTTTTCAGACTGAGGTACCGACCACGTTGCTTACGCACGGTCCAGGTTCTCGATGGTCTGAGGTTAGGGTTCCGGCGAACGGACGGCAGTCTGTGATTGAACCTACTATATTATCTTCTGATGTTTCTCTAACAGACACTAGCCAACGCTTCATATTTGATCGATCTGCTTCTATCCGTGTGCATACTGCTGCAGAGCCTGAGCCCGAGTCTTTTCTGGTGAGAGAGTTGCCTGAACCTGACCCTCTGCGAATGAGCGCACTCGTTGCTAACGCATCGGACATTGGTGCATACTTTCGTTCGCTTACAGGATCATTATTCTATTTTGCGAACCCTGAAGAGTCGCCAGGTGAGCAAGTGGGCTTGATCTATGATGGCGGCCCAAAACAATTGCCTGATAGGGCCATGTTAGATTTCGGGTCGAATTGTCATTTGATCACCGACAGAGAGGCGCACCGTCTGGGCATACCTATTCTTCCATATCCCATGAAGCTCGCCACTAGTGGTGGTGTTGACACGATCAGGGGCATTACGCCTATTATCACGATTTCTTATGGGTCTGGGTCTGCAGAGCTTACCAGTGAGCACTGTTTCCTGGTCATTGCTTGGGCTCCGTCGCACTCGTTCACTGCATTGTTCGGGAACCCTGATAGCATACATTACAGAGCGATCCATGATGTTGCCAGAGGTATCCTCACTTTCCGACCAAATTGGTCTTCCAATGTTCTTGAGCTGCCAGTAGAGACTGTCAGATCTGATACATAGAGAACAGCACCTATCAACTCTACATGATTGCATCCTGTAGAGTTGGGGGGGGAAGTGTGCTGCTGATTGAGATGACACAGTATTTCACATCACTCAATCTGCTCTGCTTTCCTCCTCCTCACTGCTGCAGATCTACTCCGTCAAGTGAGTACCAGTCTTCATACTGTACTACCCCCTGATTACGGTGTAGTGGACTCTGTTAGTATCAGTAGATAGTAACTGCTTGTATAATGCTGAGCACCGTGGTGCCTGTCATTTGCGCAGATGGCTATTCCGCCGCCGCGTGTTAAGCCTTTAATTAGAACATGGCTTGGGGAGCAACACCCCATAGCAGCACCGCCAGAATATGCGCGCACGTTACACTGCTGGGGCAACGGGCATCATGGCGCTAATTGGCCGCCCTTACACAATCATCAGTCATTAAAGCAATTTAATCAGCTGGAGAGATTGCCGCGTCGCCGCTGGTGGGATAGCCTAACTCCTGATGAGGCCACAGCGCACCTGCGTAAATATGCTCAGCAAACTGAGAGGGCAGTCGAAACTGTAACAGATGAAATGAATTCTATCACAGCAGACATAGAGCTCCTCTGTTCTGTATATAGAATACCTGCAGCGCTATACGCACTAGGATCTGGCATCTATGATTTGGATACAGTTTCTTGGTATGGGGATTATGCTGATCCCGACTGGAGCATTCAGAGATGCGGCTTTGGAGTGCTGCAATGCGACGACTCTTATCCAGAGGCGTTGCACTTCGTAGAGCAGCACTACATAGCAGCAGGAGCGCGGCTGGCCAGGGCCAAATGTCTGATTCTCAGACAATTTTGGATTCTGTATCAGCACCAGCGATTCAGACTGTCCGAATGGGCATGGTCTCTGATAGGATACACAGCACCTGAGTATCCACTACAACCAGCTGGAGCGATGCTGTGGCTTGGCAGACCTTTAAACCTCCTCAGGGCGAATGAGGCCCGGCACGGCCCAGATGCGCCCATCCCTCTCATCCCTGGAGACGTCTTGTTTGGACCTGAGCCTGCACCTGCTGCCCCTTAGGTAATTAAACTGATAAATTAACTTTTGTCTTTCAATTATTGCTTGCGCAGTTTCAAGTACTTGAAGTGAGTACTTCTGCAATCAACTAGCAACGATCAACCACCGTCTGAATACGGTGTAGTTAATTGCTAAACAGCAGCAGTTGTTTTGTCATGAGAAGTCCTTCTCATATCAGAATAACTTCTGGTGGGAATCTAGCCTCTCGTAGATTTATACATGCCTCACAATTAATTTCTGGAAGGGCTTACCGCCTGGAATATATTGGGAGTTCAGCTGTCGCTTGCATTTTCAGAATTCCTGGCATGGGTGACACTGAACTTAGTATTGATGATGCTAGTGCACTGTACCCATCTGCAGGGATAGCAGCAGATAAACCTGTTAGCAAATCCTTGGCGCAGTACCGCTTTGATGTAATCAAAGAGGTCATTAGGTTGCAGGATGCTAGACTTCAGATCAGTATCACTCAGCTAAAAGATGCTAGGGATGAACTTGACCAAGATTCGGATGCGTCTGAAGACCTAACAGTCGACAGAATCTCTGAATTAAGGTTGAACTGCAAGAGTGCAAAATCAGACATGATCAGTCATCAGCTAAAAATGATAAAACCTTGTACAGCACTCATCCTAGTCACACTAACAGATCACTTCTTTCAGTAATGACTGTTAGTGGGGGGGGAGGTGTGTCTGAAGTGCTGTTCATTATCTAATGATGTGATAACTAATTTTATTATTTATCACACCCTCAGATGCCCAGACAGCCCAAACTCAGCAAGGCTGACAGCGACCATGCTCAGATGGTCAGCGACAATGCCATCCTCAGGGACGGCTACAAGATCATTGAGGCACAGGCACGGATCCTGCTCAAGGAGCGAGCGGCAGCTGCCGCCAGGAAGGAAGCTAGGCGTCGTCAAGCCGTGCTTTTAAATAAGCGCAAGGCAACGGGCGGCGCCTCCGGCTCCAACCCTGGCCGTGGTGCAAACCTGGCCGGCGGAAGGAGCCAGACGGAAGGGCAAATGCAATCGCCTCAGGGCGGGCATGGGGCCTGGAAGTCCGGTGGTGACGAGGCCCTTCCTCTAATGAAGGTGCCCAAACCACCGCTCGACGATGAGGAGCGGAAGCTGCGCAAGGAGCGCAAAAAGCTGAGGAGGCAACAGCAGAGGGAAGAGAAGCTGAACCATGACCTGGATCAGCACAACAAACTGCGGCCCATCCCTGAAGCTGCTGCCGAGTCAGCACCTGACCGTATGGATCTTGACGATCACACAGCGGCAACTTCAGAGCATGCTGCAGCTCCATCCGGCGATGGGGGGTCCACGAGGCAGCTGCGCAGCGCAGCACGGGCTTTTGTCCCCGTCACATCCATCGAGGGCGCAGATCGGTACGATGGGCGAGGCACGCCAGCCTACCACGAGGAAATAAAGACAAGCCTCACGCCAACTATGATGGCGCAGCTTACCATTCTCGTTCGTGACAAGAACCACGAACAGGTACGCGAGTGGTGGAAGAAGTACAAGGGCATCTGTGTGTTCCGCAAGCGCAGGGACAAAACCGACATTTTGGCAGATATAGCAGTGTTTGCTGCTGAGGTCGCAGAGGTTACTGTGCAGGAGATTCTGGGCTTCCCTAACTCTTGAAGTGTTGCGCAGGCTAGGAAGTGCAGTTTAGAGGCTCTCATCAGAAAGCGTCATCCTGAATTTCGACCTGCGCATCCCCTTAGGGGCTCTGCTTTTGTTGTCCCTTTGCAGAGTTTGGGTAACAAGCCTATGCTGCGCCGTGCTAGAGCTAGGGAACTTGCTCAGCTGCGCGCTAAGCGTATTGCTATTCTCATTGAGTTTTGGGCCAAGAAAGTCAGGAGATCTCGCAGGGTTCAGAGGATTGCTGATGACAAGCTCAAGGCTGAACTGCTTAGGTCTGACAGGTTACGAGTTGTGACTTTGAAGATTGATGTCTGTAAATCCGTGCGGTGCCCTGGTCCTGTTATCACTCACAGAACGCAGCATTTCCTCAGAATGCAACCCACCATAATGAAATGGATCTTCTATCTCTGGCTGATAGCCACAGCATTCCTGTTCACACCTGTTAACAGTATGAGAACTCACAATGCCCCAGCTCAGGTTTTTGATTTAACCCGCAGCATCGCACGAGACCAGTACTCAAGAGAAGTATTAGGATCTTCACTGATCTCGCAGACAGGTATCTCTTACTCTGCAGATATTCAGCATTACACAGATCCAGCGTTGTTGAATGACCTGTTGTCACCTGATGAGCTTCACGAAGGAGTCCCTATTGAGGGATCTTGGTCTTTAGATAATATGACACCTGACAGCCCAGCAGATCCTGTAGAACCTGATAAACATTTCAAGATGGAACAAGGTTGGACCCTGGGCAATCATGCTGATATTAGTGAGATTGAGAGGCAGCAGTTCCAGGATGAACTAGGAGATATTATCCAGGCACAAAGCGCTTATAAATTGTCTGATTTGACAGGTTATGAAGGATCAGTTCTTCCCTTCACCATAGGTCCCCCTGGAGAGACTATAACTTTGCCCCCAGGCATTATTCTCAGAAAGGCTCGCAGGAGGTCACCCATGGAGAAAGAAGTTATGGACGAACACATGACCCCTCTCATGGAAGCTGGATTCATCAGTGAGTGTCCTCGGCCCCTTATGATACATGAAGCAGTTATAGCTGCCAAGAAGGATCCCGTGACTGGCGCTTGGACTGATAAAAGATGCTGTATTAATTATGGTAAAGCATCTGGAGGTATTAATGCCTTTACACCTCCTGATGTGTACCCTCTACCCCTGCCTGAAGAGCTGTTTGGAAGAACTGAAGGTTGTACTGTATTCTCCGTTTGTGATATGAAATCTGGTTTCGGTCAAACTTCACTGTCTGAAGAATGCAGGGACATGACTGCGTTTTGGTGGAATGATCGGTGTTGGAAAACTAACCGAAATACCTTTGGCCTTACTAATATGCCCGCATACTTCCAGAGAGTCATGAATACTGTAATAACTGAAGCAGGCCTTGATCACTGTTGTGTATGTTTTATAGATGATATCCTGGTCTTTACCAAAGATCTTGCATCACACAAAGCTGCACTGAAACTACTGTTTGCTGCCCTCAAGAATTGTCATATGAAGGTGCATCCAGGAAAATGCAAGTTTCTGTTTAATAGCCTGGAATACCTGGGCCATATGATTGGAACCACAGGTATTTCACCTAGTGAAACTAAGGTATTGGCAATCAGGGCTTTACCCACGCCCACTACTGTGCATGAACTGCGTCGTGTCATTGGCTTTGCTAATTATTACCGATGTTATGTTCCTAACTTTTCTGTCATCTCCAGCCCCCTTACAGAGTTGTTTAAGAAAGACACTCCTTGGCTGTGGACGGCTGAGAGAGATAAGGCATGGGAACACCTAAAAGATGAACTCTGCAAACCTGGGAACGCATTGCGCACACCTGATAAAAATCGCCGTTACATCCTTCACACAGATTGGTCCCAGAAAGGCATGTCAGCCGTTCTGGGTCAAAAAGATGATGATGGAAAGGAATATCTAGTAGCCTGCATCAGCAGGACTTGCAATGTGCATGAGGCTAATTATGGGTCTTACAAGGGAGAAATGTTAGCCGCAGTATGGGGAGTGAGAGCCTTCCGCTATTATCTGCTTGGGGCTAAAATACCATTTCTAATAATAAGCGATCATAAAGGGTTGTCTTGGCTTATGTCTAATAAAGAATTAGAGGGGCAGTATGCCCGCTGGTCTGTCATGCTTTCGCCATTCTCATATGAGCTTGAATACAAACCAGGTGTTAAACATATTGTTGCCGATGTCCCCAGCAGGTTCCCTGTTCAGTCAGATCTGGACTGGACAGGCACAAAAGAGAGTCACTTCGCAACGACGTGGCCCTTTTACTACAACTCTGCATTCTGTGGATCAGGTGTAGACACTGATTTGACTGCTAATAGTTCTAAAAGAGCGTATTCCCTTATGGCTGCCTGTTTGTCAAGAACGCCCCAGAGTGCAGTCCCGTGGGGATTTGCCATAGAACCATTTGGTCCTGCAATAGATCCTGATCCAGCTCCTGATAAGGAGCAAGGTGTTGCTGGATTGCAAATGATTTCTGAGGATGCTGAATTGTCTATTCCTTCACCTACTGAGTGGCCAGGCCTACCTAGAACCCGAGCCATATGGCCTTCTCCCACCTTCGGCTCATCTGTTACAAACCACATTCATTCGTTGGCTACTAAACTGATGATTCCTGATGACACGAATGATATGAGTTGCTGCAATGCATTTGATACTGCAGCTGCCTTTGATTTTGAAATCAATGGCATTTCCTCATTTTCCACTCGCATTCATGTGCCGCAGTTGGACATGCTGTCGGAGAAACAAAAAGCTCTAAGGGGAACAGCTTCTTCAATAGTTGAAGATTGCCGTTTGCTTTTGCAGGATTTGCCTCCTTCCCACTATACTTCACTGCAGGTGCAAGAACTGTCAGAAAAAGGCAATCCTACTGGAAAAGGGATTCGCTCAATAAATTCTACACCTGTTCCTCAAACCAGCATTCTTACTGCTGTGCAAGAAGGTGTGTCACTGATTGAACTGTTTGGTGGTATGTGCGGAGGGTTAGAATGCATGCTGAGAAATGGCATCCGCATCAACCACTATTACTATGCTGACATTGATAATGGTGCAAGGGTTTGTGCCAAACACCGACTTAAGTTGCTCATGGAGGAATATCCCAATCTGTTGGGTCATGATGCTATTGCTGGCACATTCAACCAATTGCCGCAGGATGTGTACGAAATAAATGAAAGACATCTCATTAACATTGGATGTCTTAATGGTACCCAATGGATGCTGACAGCAGGGTTTATGTGCACTGACCTGTCCTCTGCAGGAAAACGTACAGGATTACAAGGAGAGAAAAGTTCCACATTTTTCCCTCTTATTAAAATTCTAGGATCTCTGCAGCATATGCAACAAGGGAGACGACCACCCATGTACCTAATTGAGAATGTTGCTGTACAATTTGCTATTGCAAAATCGCAGGCTATGACAGCAGGATTCCAGGAACTTACGGAGAGGCTGGGACACACTGTGTGTTTTGACGCTGTTGCTGTAGGTAGCTATGCCCACAGGCTGCGTAATTATTGGCAAAATATATGTTCCCCTGCTTCTTTGCAGTTGGTTATGATGTCCTTTGTCCGTGATGATACATTGCGCCTGACTGACATATTGGACCATGGAAGAAATCCCCGTACCTGTTTTAAAGTCAACAGGTACCCATATCATCCAGCCAATATTTTGAACGAACCTCTACGAGTTTTTCCTACAATGGTTGCTAGGATTGAATCTTATGCGTTCCGTCCCAACCCTGAATATGAACCTGGACTTGTTTTAGAAACTGATCAAGCTGGAATTGTCACTAGACACGCCCTGACTATTCATGAGCGTGAACGTGCCATGGGATATGAGACTGACTGTACTGCTGGCAAAGATCTGATCTTTTCTGTGCGTCACAGGATAGTTGGAGGCGCTTTTGATGCAAATGCTGTCAGTCATCTGCTTGCTGTTGGGATTGCAATTCGATTTGCAAATGTTCCGCCTTCGCAGGAAATTTTTTCTGCATTCAATAACTTTCTACCTCACTCCTTTGCCACTTCAGGACTGGAGCTGGGGGGGGATAGTGATCAGATATCTCAGCAGCTTAATCATTTATTTGCTGCTGGAGATTCTCTGATCTTACATGCAGCTCAGTCCTTAGCGGCTGAGTTCATAGAACAACCCATGACTCGTGAGGAAGAGTCTCAATCATTTGCAGATATCTGGTTGGATAACAATGCTATGCAATATTTGAGGCGTTCCACTGACACAATGTTGCCCTTGCTGACCCCTGTAGAACGCAAGCGTCTTCAACGACGAGCTGCGCTCTATCTCTGGTCTTCAGAAAAGAATATTCTATATCGACGAATGCCAGGCGGTACAACCAAGGTGGTACCACCCCCTGGTGACCGGTTGGCACTCGTGCACAAAATGCATGTAGAAAATGGTCATTATGGCAGGCGCCGCACGACGGGGCTTGTCATGATGACTCACTGGTGGGTTGGTTTATATAACGACTGCAAAAGAGTGGTCCAGTGCTGCGAGGCCTGTGATTATACTAAAGTATCGTTTAATGCTATGCAGCCCGTTATGCATCCCTTACCCATCAGAGGACTTATGTACCGCTGGCACCTGGATCTTTCTGGTCCTTATACGGCCTCTAACCGTGGCCACACCTATGTTATGGTAGCTGTAGAAAGCTACTCTAAATGGATTGAGGTATTTCCTATGACTGCTAAATCATCTAAAGAAGTAGCTTACCATTTCCTGCACGGCATATTGGCACGATTTGGGGCATGTGCTGAAGTTGTCACAGACGGTGGTGGGGAGTTTCAGGGTGAAATGGACTCGCTGCTTGTCCGTGCCATGATTGATCATAGAGTCACCAGTTCTTTCCATCCCCAAGCCAATGGGCAAGCGGAAAGGCTGGTAAAGACTGTCAAAACTGCATTATCAAGGCACTTGCACGTTTCAAGAGAGCCGCGAGAATGGGACATGTATTTACCCTGGATAGCACTCGGGTACCGAGTCACAAAGCATGCCAGCACCTTGATGAGTCCCTACCAGCTGCTGTTTTCCTGTGAACCAGTCATCCCTCCCGCTATCATGGAAAGGTTGAATGGGGATCAGGCAGTGGATTACCTGGATGTGGATGCTGCTGCTGAACTTGTACTGTCCCGTTCTGAATTGCTAGCCAAGAACTGCGTGATGGTCGGCCAGAATCTTCTGGTTGCTCAACAGCGAGATACCCTGCGTTACGCAAGGCTTCGTAGTGGAGGTTACCTCCCATCAATAGCTAAGTATACTGAGGGGCAGTTTGTGTATGTGCGGGATGAGAACCGGCTGCACTCCACTGCAAGACCTTACGTGCTTCGAGTGTTTGATGTCCGGCCAAGTGGAGTCATTATCCTGGTTGGTCGCAATGGGGTGACTGTGGCTGAGAATGCTATTAACTGCGCACCATGTCATCTGCCCATAGAGGGACTCTTACCCCCATCCAAAAGATGGCAAAAGCCAGCACTAGACTTCCCTTGCCAGAGATGTCTGCTGCCTGATAATGCTAAGAAAATGATTCTGTGTGGCAGTTGTGGTCGAGGCACTCACACATATTGTTTGGTACCACGGCTTACTACTGTCCCTGCTGGTTACTGGATTTGTGAGCAATGTAGGACTGCTGGAGCTGATGCTACTGGTGCTGCAAGACGTGATGTTGCGGCGGAGCTGGAGGAACCAGCGGCCGCTGTGACAGGTTACCAGCTGCGGCCTGCTAAGCAAAAGAAGGCAGGAAGGGTGATGGGAGCCGCCAACGGCGGTGGCCTTGGTGAGGATGAAGGAGAAGGACCCGCGGAAGACAGGGAAGATGACGCAGATTGTCTTGCCGGGACCGCCGCAGGCGGTGCCGGAAGCAATGCGAATGAGCCTGTCGGGACCGGCGCAGTTGTCAGCAAAGGGGAAATCACTGAGGAGGCGCAACCTGATGATCAGCGCCCTACCCGTGCATCCGTGAGAATCCGCGTTCCCAACAAGAGGTTCGAAAGTCATGTCACTCATCCTTGGGTGCCCTCAGATTTCATCAACTGGGGTGTTCGCGGAGATGCGGTGGATGCCCTCAAGTCCTTGATGCCTGGAGTGTGGCGAGAGCGCGATGAGGCTGCGGTCTACTTGGGCAACAGGGTGCCGGGAGGATGTTCGTACCAACTCCACCCTCCTTCACCCCTCACCATTGAAGACAGCGACTGCAACACCCTGCTGGACTGCCTTGACCTATCCCTGTCCCCCAGCATTCTCTTGCTGTTCAAGGATAATGGGCCAGCCACTGAACTTCTGCAGAACAGCCAGCTTTACCCTTACCCTCGATCCCTCCACGTCCTTACCAATTCGGGCATCGGTGTCAACGTCCCTGCAGACTACTGTTCTGATCCGCTGCAACCCTCCACCTACGAGTTTCTGCTGCGACAACACGGGCTGCACGTTCTTATCACAAACCCTCCGGATGAATACGCTGATATCTCCTGTGCCCTTGCGGTCAAGTACGCGCGTCATGTGGCCTGCTGCCTAGTCACCCAAGATTTCCTAAAGTGCCACCCTGCAAGGTTTGAGTGGCTATCCCAGCTACGGAGAGAAAGGCGGCTTGTCATTTTGCAGTCTGTCAGCTTCACAGCAGGCCTGGGAGCTAACCGGTCCATTCACGGTTGCTGTAGCAATAAAGTATGGATCCTTGTGTTTGCATCGGCAGCTATCCGCGCTCGCATGATCCCACCAATGCACACGTTCATCCGTTGATACATTAGCGTACTGCATTCTTGTGACAGAATTAAACTGAGTTTCCTTCGTTGACTTTGACAATTGACTGTGTACCTGAGCGGAACTTTCACTGGATCTGGGGGGGGGCTTCTGGGAAATGGGATTTGACTTTACTGGTGCAGAAACTGATGTTTAGGATGATACTTGATTTCAAACAAAACAAAACAAATAAAATTGTGTGCAGTTTTCAATATCTGGGGGGGAAAGGTTGTTGTGCATAATACGCACTTTTAGGGTTTAGGAGGTGTCTACCGTGAGGTGGCATTCTCATATGTCTGGCGCGAGCCTATAGGCATCCTCGATCAGGTGTTAGTTAGGTGGTCGGGAAGTTTGAGATGGTGTGGATTGGGAAACCAATGTCTTGTGTTCTTTTCGCTTGGTGCACCTATTCCTTAGGGTGCACCTCTGTGCCGCGACACGACGACATGTGGAAAATAGTAATGCAGCTCCTCAGCAGGGCCCAGAGGTATCACACCATTAACTGACCAGGTTCGGGCATGCACGATCCTAGATGTTACATGTGGTGCTAGGATGCATCGTCACAAGTAGTAACAGGTGCATTTCAGGCTTCATCTGTCATTGTGCATACCCCTATTGTCGGTGGCCATAGTTGGTCACAGCGCCTGCAGCCAACTATGGAGATGTGGTGTGGGCCACCGGCCACCTCCAGCGCGGCACTCTCTCATGAGCAGGGTGCAGTCCATCATGCTTCAGCACCTGCACGGGCTGCACCAGGCTGCGGGACCATCTGCATCCATAGCCAGCTAGAGTTATATGAGGGAGAGGCAGATCCAGCCCCTCATGAGGACATGAGGGGGCTGGATCTGATTACAACGAGGTTGGTGGCCACACGTGCTCCGCCTGTACAACGCAGCGGTAGCACCGTCTGCACAGCAAGACACCCCGCTCCTGACGGCAGCCATGACGGCAGACATGCAGCTCGCAGTCAGACAGAGCACCAGAAGGTGCAACTGGTGCAGTGAAGCACGAGGTAACTTGGGAGATCTGTAGGGAGGAACAGCATTCGCCAAAATGTGTCAGGCAGTGGCTGTTGGGCAGCAAGAGGTGCTGGAGTTAGTGGATGCAGACGATGAGCAGGCGCAGTGGATGTGACCAGGCGGGGGGATACCAGGGACCCCGCCACCGGATGCATATCTGCGGCTGCCTACCGAGCTTGGTTTCAGCGCATGCCAGGCGCCGCACCAGCAAGAGGGCACGTGCTCGCGTGTGCACAAACTGAAGGATGTGACTTGGCGCGGTCAGCCCAGCGGGCGCTCGAGGACTGTGCAAAAGTCAGCAGTGTCAGTGTGAGACACGTTACAACCAGATGTTTTACGATGTTGGGGAAGGAGAGACGGAAGGCATGTGGAGGACGTGCTACATGCTTGCTTCCTATGCCCTACCCATAGGGGAGATGCGAAGGGAGCGGGGCTGGGAAGGCACTCTGGATGGCGCCACGGACTTTCTCCAGTTGAACTCCAAGCTGTATTGGTGTAGGCATAGGTGGGACTGAGGCCATGGCTTCTGTGGAAGGTGTGGTCTAACATGTTGAGGGCTAGACACTAGAGGGGCTGGGAAATCGTTTTTTTTGAGGGGGGTGTTTCCCTTTCGTTGTTACCGGTATCTTGCTTGCCAGCTTCTCTTCAGTTCCCAGACAGATGGACGCACTAAGCCTTTTAGAGGGGGTCCAAAGCAGTAACGTCATTTACATCTAGTAAACTCACATAGGAGGATGGCATGGCTGCACCATGGCCCAGGCTGTGCATGGTAGCTGGAATTGAGCCTGGTCATTCCCTACCAGCCCCACGTGGCTGAGCGTTCAGAGGGCCCAGCGGGTATGCAATGTTCTTAACATGTAGTAAACTGTTGATAACATAGATGTCACCTCATTGGCAGGTAGTGCTACTAGAGATGTAACATCATGGACAGGTAGCTATGAAAGAGGAGTGAAGTCATTGACATGTAGTGCTACTAGAAGTGTAATACCATTGACATGTAGTGCTATAAAAGTTGTAACATCATGGACAGGTAGTGCTACTAGAGGTGTAACATCATTGGCAAGTACTGCCACTAGAATTGTAACATCATTGACATGTAGTGATATTAGAGGAGTTAAGGCTTTGCCAAGGAGTGACAAAAGAGGTGTCACGTCATTAGCAGATAGTCAATGACAGTGCAGTGCACGGACTTACATAGTCAATGACAATGCAGTGCACGGACTTACGATGCACAGTCGGGTGGAGTTGCGGTCTATGCTAGGCAGCCTCTTTCGGTGTCTTTAGTGCAGGATTCCCCTTCATATGGAATGACCTGGGTTAGAATTCCGGCCTGCAATCTGTATGTTTGTGCGTGTTACCCGCCTCATGGGAATTCTTCCTATTTCAAACATGAAAATGGCCGGTTGGATGCTGCGGACCACTATGGTTTTCTAAGACAATCAGTTTCCAAATTTTCTGCGTTGGGGGAGGTTGTGATCTCAGGGGATTTGAACGCTAGGACTGCATGTGTGGATGATCGCTGCGACATCATAGACATGCAAGAATGGGAGGGTATGGGCGCAGCCAATTGGCCAATTCCGTGTGACGCCATTAATTTGCATGCGTGTGCGCGCGCTGTCCCGCCTAGACATAATGAGGACGGGGTGGTTAATCCTAATGGGAAAAAATTGTTAGAGATGTGCAAAGATCAAGGTTTGGTTAGCCTGAATGGAAGGTTGTCTGGGGATATTGAAGGTACTTTTACCTATTTCCAACATGGCAAGAATGCTGGTGCTTGCAGTGCCATTGACTATTTCATATCAACCCCGTCCCTTATTTTTGATATGACGGGGGCCATCAAGCCTGGACGTGATATGCAGGTATCTCAATGTGCTTGTACCCCTGCACGTGCTGATGGGGGTAGGTTTGACCATGTTCCTATTTTCCTTACTGTTAGCCGGCCCGCCTTGGAGCCAACCGCGTTTGCTAGGAGGGAAAAAGGAACCTTGCAGGGAAACGATGTGACTATGAAGCAGGCTTGTGACGTAGTTCACAGATGGAACCCGGATAGTAGGGACTTTTACGTTACAAGTTTATGTACGTCTGCCTTGGTGGCGGAACATTTTGGAGCCATGCATCACCTTTCTGCATCAGTGCATGAAGTCTCCCAAAACTTTAGCCGCGCTATTGAGTGTGCCCTTATGGATTTACATAGATCTCAGGGTAAAGTTGCTTGCTATCCCAATGAGTCTAAAGTTATCAAGCAGGATAGGCCTTGCAATACTTGGTATGATGACCGGTGCAAAGCTGCTAGGAAAACTTGTTTAGTGGCTGCCCAGTTTTGGGGTGCTGGTTCAGGAGAGGTTAAGTTGGCCATTAGGGAATATCGACGTATAACTCAGGCTATCAAGCGTGAATGGGAGGGTGTACGAGCAGCGGATCAACTGTCAGATCTTCGGTGCCAGCCTAAGAATTTGTGGTCGGCTTATGGCAGTAACAGGAAGATCAGCCCTCTCACAGATGTGGGGGGTTGGACTGAATACTTTAAAAAGCTGTTTGAACCTTCAGAGCATGTGCCTTGCCACAAAGCTGGGGATGAGACTATTCAGGCGTGTTTATTTCCTCTTCCTTTAGAAGTTCATCTTTCTTAAGCAGAGCACCTAAATTGTGTTTTTACGGAAGCCGAGATTGTGAAAGCTTTGGAAAAGACTGTGAATGGAAAGTCTGCGGGTGTTGATGGTGTCCCTATGGAGTTTTTGAAACACGCGGTTATTGTGACTCCTAGGGGAGCTTTTTCTCAAGAGAAGCGGCAGTATGTTTTGGCAAATCAAATTACGTTTTTGTTTAATAGAGTTTTGGCAGACGGTTACCCTAAGGAGTGGGGCATCGGAGCACTCGTTCCGGTACCCAAGCCAAAGGGCAGTCCTGCAATCAAAGACGATTATAGGGGTATTGCCATCGGAACTTCCCTATCCAAATTTTATTCCATCGTCTTATTGCAACGTCTTGATTTTTTGGGCAGAAAGTCAGGGTTTCAGAGCCAATGGCCAGGCAGGTTTTCGGCATGGACGGGGAACACCTGATAATGCTTTCATTCTAAACCACATTATTGAAAAATATCATTCGGAGAAAAAAACGATTTTTGCTGCTTTCATTGATTTTAGGAAGGCATATGACTGCATTGACAGAGATTTATTGTGGCGGAGTTTACAGAGCATGGGTGTGCACGGCCGGATTTTAGAAAGTTTGAAGGAGATGTATCAGGATGTAAAAATCCGTGTACGGGTTGGTGGTAAACTGGGAGATAGTTTCTCCTCCTTTATGGGTGTTAAACAAGGAGACCCGCTGTCCCCTCTATTGTTTGGCATGTTTATCGACCGTTTCGAGAAGTTTGTCGCAAGTGAGTGCCCTGATATTGGCGCCCGTCTTTCACATGCTTTGGTCAGATTTTTACTTTATGCTGACGATCTGGTGTTATTTGCTGACTCGCCGGATGATCTGCAAAAACTTCTTAATGCTCTCCATATTTTTTGTCGCTACAATGCCTTGACAGTCAATAAAAAAAATCTGAAGCAGTTGTTTTTAACCAGAAATATTGCAGTCATTTGGCATCTCTGTCTTATGACGGAAGCGTTCTTGATATTAAGCCCTTTTTCATCTACTTGGGTATGTTATTTGATGAGGCAGAGGGTATGAAGGGAACAGGTAGACGTTGTGTCAACAAAGGGAGGGCAGCTTTGTATGCCATGGTCCGGAGATGTCATGAGCTTGACATACACAATGTTCACATTAAATGTCATCTTTTTTACTCTTTGGTGAAGCCTATTCTGTTTTATGGGTGTGAAATTTGGGGACCAGGTCTCCTTGCGAAAGGAGTCGGCTTGACAGATACTGGTTTCTCTAGAGATTTGGAGGTAATTCACAAGGGTTTCCTTAGGCAGTGTCTGGGTCTTCGCAAGTCTGTGGCCGAGTATGTTCTCATGAGTGAACTGCACCGTGAACCCCTTATCTTAAGTCTTTTTCAGCAGACCCTGAGTTTTTGGAATATAATTAATCTGAGGCCTGACAATGACCTTGTGAAAATGGCTATGCAGGAAAGTTGTGATTTGGCGAAGGCTGGCACTTTACTTTGTTGGGCTGGTTTTCTGTCTACGATATTGATGACTCTGGGTATTGATTTATTGACTGCTTCAGCCGATACCTCTTTGGATATTGAGGTCATTGTGAATTCAGCTAGGGATCAGTGGCTTTCCAAAATTTCCAGGGACATGCCACGTACGGCCCTATCAGTACGTGCTACTCCTGACTCAGAACGCTCGGGGTTCAAATTGTTTACGTTCTCTAAGAGCCAATTCACACCTAGTTCAGTTCGTCGAGTTCGGTTCGGTTCAGTTCGTCAGTTTGGCGACTGGTTTCTCAACCTGCGTTCTCACCTAATTCACATCAGAAAAACTAAACCTTGCGGCCGTCGCATGCTTAGACGTCAGCTTATGCAGTGAAGTGGCCAGGAAAGCAACATACAACAACATGCAATACAGCACGGGCTAGCATGACAACATGGTCGTCATTGCCATGCTGATCTGATGAGCACATCGGATGGCATGTCGTCCTCAGCCGACTCAACCCCATCCTCAGGGTGGGACAATTGGAGATATTCAATCAAGTAACACATTCCTTTACTGCTGTGCCTTCTCATTCGGCATGACGTTCCTAGCAGGCTGTTTGATGCGCCCTTGCCTCGTAGTTGGGGTCTGATTGCTGCCGACGACCTTTATGGCAACGAGCAGTTGGAGGTATAGAAAGAACTACAGTTGAGGAAGCTGTAATTTGAAAATCAGGGCGCGGTATGTAGACCGTAGCGAGCAATGCCGACAAATCGTGACGAAACTTACGAAACCAGCCAACCTTGCGAAACCAGCGAACTGAAACTGGTGGTCCGAGACCGGTTTCAGTTGGCGTGGTTTCGTCGAACTGAACCGAACTGAAACCACGCGAAACCACGCGAAACCATGCGAAACCGATAGATGGGAATCAGGTGTGAATCCGCTCTAAGTGGTTCCAAATTAAGCGTGATGTGAAGGAGACTTTCTGGTACAATTTGAGTCAGCCTAATATTATTTTCGCTGTAGCCCGGTATCGGATGGGGTCGCATTGGCTGAATGTTGAGACGGGGCGCTTTGAGAAACCCTGTGTGCCTCGTAGCGAGAGGATTTGTAGATGTTGCAATCTTAAATGTCGGGAGGATGAGCTTCACATGATTTACTGCCCGTTCTATACAGACCTTCGTTTTCAGTTTAACCTTACTTTCCATAATTCCTAGGGGACGAGGATGAGGCCATGAAACGGTACGCAAATGGAGTGTGGGGCAAATTAAATGCAGCGGATTCTGCATATGTATTCTGGAAGAAATTTGGTTGTTTTATCTTTCAGTGTATGATGAAAAGAGAGAATCATCTCAAAACTTTGCCAAAATTCCTGTCTCCCCCCTAACTCTCTAGGCGGTGCTCAATCGAACACTTTTGCACCCACGTCATCTTTTATGGCTGGGGCTTATCTTCTGCACTATGGGGTTCATTCCCACGCCACTGTCGTGGTTGTGTGCTAGTTGCTTGCCCAGGGGGGTCACTGGTTTTCGCTTTCTGTCCTAGTGTATCAAGTGCTTGTACCGGTTTACGGGCACATGTCCCATGCATCAAGTGTGATGCTCTGTTGGACTGTAAAAACTTCAAAAACTTCACCATATAGCCATTGGCAGATAGTGATAATACTAGTGTCGCGTCATTGACAAGTAGTTATAATTGAGGTGTAACGGCATTGGCAGAAAGTGGTGATATAAGTGTAACGTCATCAGCAGGAAGTGACAATTGAGGTGTGACGGCATTGATAAGTACGTGTAGTGATGTTAGAGGTGTAATGCCGTTGGCGGTTAGTGATCATGCATACCGAAATGTTGGGCTCTTGGATACCCTGAAGGAATGGCTCGTATATTGGTGGACCACCCAGCCCTGAAAGACGAGCCTTGCGCTCATCTCTGAAGAAGGAAAGTGGTCGGGAGGAGACAGAGCCCCATTACAGTAAGCCCAACGCCCCAACCACTAGCCCACTGAAATGGTCAATGGCGTTACACATGTGGGCCCTGCTCAAACACAGGCTCAGCGTCGGCATATAACTGGAAAACCCACTAGAATGTTACAAGGGCAAAGTTTCTCCGTTGCACGTGACATAACAAGGGCGCAGCCGAGGGAAAGCCCCATGTAAAAGCAATCTATGGGGTTTCAGGAGCTACTAGGCAAGAGCATTTAGGCGGTACATCACAAATGGTTGTGAAAGTAAGAATCCACTGATTAAGCTAACATTGCGCAGGTAGGATGCAAGGCAAGGTGCACAGGAACTAAGGCCACAGAAGAGAAATGATAGGAAGGGTTCGAAAGTTCGAATGACCGACACAGTAATAAGGCAGTCGCAATCAGAAAACAGAATAAAAGCACAAGGAGGTGGTCGGTCTCAGAACCTCAAAGAAAGAAAAGGACAACAAACCAGACCCCGAGAAGTGAATCCATGCCGGCATACCAGCTTGAGCTAGAAGCTACTCGTGGGCTGAGAGTAAAGCTGAAAAGAAGGTGTTGTTGTTGCGAGGTCAGAGATCTGACACAAGACTTGGTAACGTACGCACCATAGGTAAACAAAATTAGTTACACCTATTACTGCCTTGACAGTAACGCTGCCACGACAAATTAGCCCAGCCATTCCCACAGATTCATTCACGAACACTGCCGAAGATAAGATGCCAATGTGTACACACACAACAGGAAAAACATTGTGCACACTACCTGGACTTCTGTCCACTGGCAGTGAAGTAGGTTGTGCAATGAAAACGAGGAAGTACAAAACAAGAGTTATGCAGAGGTACATGACCTGAAGGCAGGAAATGCTGAAGCATGCAAGGCCAGACGGCGGAAGATGGAGGCGGAGCTCAGGCTGACCCGGAACTCCAGTGTGAGGACAGAGCAAGATGCCAGGCGCGCTAAGGCCGCACGCTTATGCCGCACTCTGCAGAAGGACACGAGTCCCTTGCTGATCCCAGGTGGTCCTAGGGGGCATTGCGCAGTCCCACTGCATGGGACTACATCCCTGCACCAAGCCCAAATCCCATGGCTGGGATCAGTGAAAGCCATACCGCAGATGCGCTGATGCGCATGGCTGGCACTGATAGAGCCGCGAATTGCCAAGAGTGGGCCAAAGGTGTGCCACCACCATCTTCAGTCATCAGAGAGGAGAAGGCGTTGGAGGCCTGCGAGGCCAATCCAGAGGGCAGAGGTCCCATCCGCATTGGGTACACCATTCCAAAACCTGGCATTCAGGAGATCCAACATGTCAGGCACTCGAGACATTTGCTCATGTGATACCAAAACAATGTGCTACTGAATGTCATCCCCTTCTGCTCCATGAAGTATACCCTTAGTGCTCTAGTGCTCTAGTCTACTCATGACCTTTTCCCGACTTTTCCGTACCGTACATACCTTCCATCATGAAGTCCTGGAAGGCCTCTGGCATAAAGAAGAAGGGAGCAAAGGAGGAGGCGCCCCTTGAGTCCGCGAAAGTATTGGTCCGCATCATGATTGGAGGGGGCATCATCATCAAGGGAAGGGACATTCGCATCATCTGGTGGGGCATGCTGCAAGGAAATATGTCAGCTGGGATAGTGGCGGCAGGCTGATGGTGCTGTTGCTGCAGACTGTCCCTGCTGCAAGCTGGGTCACTGTTGATCGGAAGACAAGCCTTGGCTGACACTTTGGCAGCTCGAGAATGCTGCAAAATTCGAAAGCACTGCTGGTGAAAATCTTTCAGTTGTGTTGTAAAAACATATTGGGTTTTTATGAACCCTCAAGAGGTCCAAGCTCTAAATTAGGGCCCCAGACGGAAAAGCGCTATACGTCTTTAGAGAATTGGAGGGACAAAGGAGCCCCCTAAAGGGGAGGCAGTCTGAAGCTACCCGTTTCTAAATCACCTGATCTAGCATGCTCAACCTGGACCGTCTCTTAGTGCAGCCATTGAGGCGTAAGAAATTCTTTTTCGACGCGACTTTGGAAGGTGGCCTCACTCTTGCTCCCTCTGGCTGGGAGTCGCCTGAAAGCGATAGAGTTGTCGTCTACATCATTTAAAAAAAGACAAAATGGAGTATTGGAAGGAGATGCCGGTTTAAAGTGCTCGACGTGGCTCAGTATGTTGATGTGGCACAACTGCCGATGAGCTGTGGCAGGCCCAATCAGGGCACCTTCCAGCTATGGCAAGGGCTTCCAGAGTAATCATGCACAGCGCTGAGGATTATCACAGAACAGCAATTGCAAATGGGATGACGTTCTTTCACACGCTTCTTTTTTCATATTCGATTTATCGAATAAAAAAATAGAGCGCAACACGCCTTTTAAGAGTTGCAACAGAGAAGACGCGTGGCAATAATTATTAACCCAATATAGTAAATTCTTTGTAGCTCATGTTTAATCTTTAGGAATTCAATAGGTACAGCTTAATTTTGACGAGATGTCACTCGGTGTTAACATGACAGGAGTCATTGCTGAAAGGGATCCCAAGGGAGATGGCTTGCTGCACTCTCTGGATGCCACACATGTTTGGGCTTCAGAGCTCGACAGCAGGGGCATGACCAACGACTAGGAGCCGGGTTTTGGCCAGAAACCCTGGTCAGAGGCTTGCTTGAATGCATCCATATGATCCAAGAAAGCCTGAACCACCGGCCGGTCGAGAGATTTTAAAAGGGATGGGTATCGTCAGCGTAGTGAGTGGCATGCGCAATTTGGCCCGGCTGACCTCCACTCCAACAGAGGGGTACTCTCGTAGCCAGCAGCACAGGGCTGCTGCTACAAGAGGTAGAAAGCAGGTGCCAGGGGGCAGCCTTGGCGCACGCCGGCTGCGGAGCTGACAAGCGGAGATGCGCGACCGTTGATCATCGCCGCTGCCCAGATGGCTGAGGCCCAGCGGACAAGCTCCGGCCCCCATGGCCTTCATAGCCGCGAAGAGGAAAGGGCGGCTGACCATGTCATATACTTTCCTGAAGTTGAGGAAGGCAAGGACAGCAGAGGCAGGCAGGCCTCGAGCGGCGTTGGAGCGAAGCACTTCTAGGAGCAGCTGCATGAAGGCCACATTGTCGCCAATGAGGCGCCCCGGCAGGAAGGCTGCCTGCTCTGGCCAATGAGGCGCCCTGGCAGGAAGGCTGCCTGCTCTGGTCCTAGGACGCGGCCACGCACAGGCGTGAGCCGGGCACAGAGGACTTTGGCGAACAGCTGATAATCTGTGTTCAGGACTGTGATGGGGTGGTAGTTGCTCAAAACAGCAGCATCTCCAGGCTTGAAGATGGAGCTGACAATTCCTAACAGCAGCTGTTCAGGAATGTCTTCAAGATTACTAAACCGGTACCTGACTTCGAACATTATTTGCGTTCTCTAGATAGTTCAAGGTCCAGCGTGATATGATAGAGACGTTCTGGTTCATTTTGAGTAGGCCCATCATTTTTGCTGTAGCCTGGTATGGTATGGGCTCTCATTGGCTGAGTTTTAAGACGGGGCGTTTTGACAAGCCTTCCGTGCGCCCGCCAATGAGCGCCTGGATTCATCATGGTAGGGGCACCCAGTGGGGGTCTGGGCTGGCTGGTGTTGTTGCTGCTGGTGGGCCCAACTGCTGTTGTAGTTGCTACCTCGGGCGGGTTCTCATGTTCTTTATGAGCCTTCATGAGATGATATGGTGGCGTCTTTGGGCAGATCTAGATGTGGGCATGGACTACGGTACACCTTAAACGGCGAGGGGGATATTGTCCAGTGGTACAACGCTGGTGGTATCCTTTAATCCTTAGATACCCAAAGGTTGAAAGATCGAACCCGCCACGACCTGCTCTCCCCTGTCTAGATCGCCAGAGAAAGGTGCATAATCGCTGGTTCCATGTTCCTGCCCCCTCCTGTGAGAGGGGGGCATGGCTGCACCATGGTACGAACTATGTATGGTAGCTGGAGTTGAGTTTGGTCTGTCCTTATCAGTCCCTAGTGGCCAGGTATTCAGCAAGGCCCAGCAGGTTTAGAACGGTACATACCGCAAGGCCCAGCGGGTGTACACCTTTCTCAACTTCTATCCGGCTCAGGCTCTTATGTGCAACCCTGGTTGTCATAGCTTGTGTTATGCTACTTTTCTTGTACTGAACACATGGGAGTGAACGTTGAAACTGGTAACACCAATTTGGCGAAATGGTTTTCATAATTAGGCTACCCTAGTAAGAGTGTTGCGTAATGTGGCCAGTCTTTCACTATATATACTGCAGTGTGTACACCATGCCACAGCCACCCAACTACAACCTGCCAACAGCCCAAGCTTGGGCCAATGAGAGATAGATTTGAGAGCAGATTGGATCTCTGCTGCAGATGAATCTGTTGCATAGACGTTTCATAAATATACCTGATTTCAAACACTGCCTCGTTCAGAGAAATTGTCGAGGTTAAGGTCCAGTGGGCAACGTATCGCAAATGCCTGTGGAAGGAAGAATCAAGTTACACACTCATCTAGGGGCGCCAGGGGTGCAAAGGGCTATTGAGTAAAAAAAGGAACAAGATAGGGCCTCAATTGACCAGTAGTGTGATAAGGCAGTCGCATTCAGGTTCTGATTCGAAGCGCCACAGAGGATAAATTCGGAAGATTATTCTCAGAAGAACAACAAGCAAACTGGACATCGAGACACATGGACACATGCCAGGGGCTAACTACTGACTGATCCTTTGAAAGCTGAAAGCAACGGTGACGCTGTTGCGAGGGCACAGATTTGACACAGACTTGGTTACGCACAAGGAACAGGTAAACCAAATAATCACCTGTTCCTGCCATGGCGATGAAGCTGCCTAGACAGGGCTAAATTATCTTAAATTACAAACCTGCCCTGGTATTTCCAAACAGAAATCATACGAGAACACTGCCAAGGATGATGGTACAAGACACACTACGGTACATGATAAACAGTATGTACACACATGTACACATTCACTTGCTGAGAAACCTCATCTTATGATTAAACCATGGGAATACATGATGTCTGAAATGCTTAGGACTTAAAGAATATGCAAGTTGGAGAACCTGATCGTGTGGGCAAGTTGTAGAATATTACGCCAGAGAGGTCATCTATCGACGTGGCAAGGTTAACATAAACTGTGACTACCTTGCCATCTGATCGCGCGGCAAGTGCTATTGAACCATTGCAACCTGACGGCCAGCTGGGCCCCATATCAGCTTGAAAATGTCAAAAGGGAAAAGGTGAACATGAATTGTGTGATAACCTTGCACCAGCCGATCACACGCGAACACTTTTTGTTTCAGGGCAGGACGTACTGGCGTTCATTGGAAAGTATGCCAGCTGAACCTCGAGACAAGGTGTACATGCGGCTGCGGCATGCCACAATCCCATGGAACGAGCGTTTAAACAGATGCGAGTTGCCTGCCAGCAGGACTGAAAGCAGAGCTCGCTGAAGCCCGCAAGGCCACATGACAGCTGGAGGCGGCGCGCAGGCTATCCAGGAACTCAGCAGTGAGGGCTTCGCTGGAGGCCGGGCGCGCTGATGGCTTGCTGAGTGCCGCCAAGTGCAGAGAGAGGGCCAGGGCCGAGTCACTGCCACCTCCCATCTTCGGGGTAAAGAAAGCGTTTGAGGCATGCACGGCCAAGCCACAAGGCGGAGGTCCCATCGGCATGGGGTACATCATTCCAAAGCCTGCAGGGGTATCCAAAGAGTCAGGCACACAAATGCTCGCTCCAGCCATACCAGCACATGGAGGTTATCTTCCTCTGCTCCCTGAAACAATCAACTCGTGATCTGCACTACAAATACCTTGCTTCAAGAAGGCCTCCGGCGGGATAAACATTGGAGCGAAAAAAGGGGCGCCTCCTGGGCCCGCGAATATCATTGGCGGCATCATGCCCATGAAGGGTGGGGGCATTGGCATCATCTGGTGGGGCATCTCCGCTGGAAGAGTGGCAGGTGGCTGCTGCTGCTGAAGACTGTCTCCACTGCATCCGGAGTCACTGGTACTTGGAGGGGAAGACTTGGCTGACACTCTAGCTGTACGAGAACCCTGCAATTTCGAGGGCACTGGTCAGGACCTTTTCGCTTCATGGCAATAAGAAATAAGTCTTACCTGCTCCAGTCCGCTGAACCTGGAACGCCTCTTGGTGCAGCCGTTGAGGCGTAAGAAGTACTTCTGTGCATGCGACGCGACTTGAGTAGGTGACCTGCGGTGTGGGCGTTAGGGTTGTGAAAGTCAGCACGACCGCCAACATCAGACGGAATGCCAATTCGGCAGTCTAATCCCTAATCTTACCTTGAAGACACGAACATTCGAGAAATGCCTCTCCAGTTGCCCTGCAACATTCATGACAAGAATCTGTCAGGCTTCGGTGCAGCAGATTTTGTTTCTGAAGAAGGGTTGTTTCCCCAAATTACTTACCTTTCCAAGACTCTTCAATCCTCGAAGGAAAGCAGCATGCTCTAGCTCACTCCAAGGTACACCTGAGAATGTGGACACGGGTCGGAACTGGGCACAGGCATTCGACGATGCTTGCCTTAGGACAACTCAACAGAGTCCACCCATTTCAGCTCAGAGAACGGGGCTACATTACGTGACAGGTTTCCTCGTGGGGGTCCGGACCCGTCAAATGCATGTCCCGCGACTCCCGCCACTACCATACCTTTCTTGCCAGCTTCTTCCACATGGTGGTCAAGGTGTTCCGAAGTCATTACGTGGTGAGAAATTAATGGAGACGAGGGTATCGATAGTATAGAACTGTGAAGCACTTGCACGTTGAAGTCTGAATATATGATCGGTGCTGTTGATGTGCTAGGATCGTGGAAGCTGCTCTTCACTGAAGGGAATGCGGCGGAAGCCCCTTGAGATGTAAGGGTATGCAAGCCTTGTTCGTGATGATTGCCGACCTCAAAATTGACTTTGAATGGGCAAACGACGTTTGCCGTGATTGTATGACCTACGCTAAACCTCCAGGAAATTAAAACCAATGGACCAGCCCTTCCGGAAGAAGGCGACATCGATCGGCAGGTCGCTTTCGCGCGCTTTTAGAACGACGAGACATTCAGAGGGAGGCTGTCATGAATAGCTTGCCACGATGGGTAGGTTTCTAGTGCGTAATTTGATTGCAAGGGCCCACGTCATGCATGGCTTAATTACTGCCCAAGCTGCCCGAGTGCTTCTCTTAAAACCAGCCACTCACTGATCTTGGGTCCCTTGGTCCACACTCCACAGTATCGAACCCGGGCACACCCACACTGCTAACTGAGGCACACATTCAAATAAACTCTGACTGCCGGTACGAGGCATGAAGTCTGCTCACACAGCCCACGAGCCTTCAGTACGGCACTCAGGCTGCATCCATGAATTGCATTTGTTTGAAATGTGTATAAATTTGTAGCAAGAACAGCTAACAGTGCCGGCCAGTGTTTGGCTTTGCTTACAGGGCAAGGCTCTCTCTCAGACTTCATTTTCATACTAAAGAAGATCTCTGGGTCCATGCAGTATTTCTTTTTTGTGTTTGTCAGCGTCTCAGGTTTCTAGGGTTGGGCCGGCGGCCGGTCTCACACCTTGTTAAGTCACAGCAAAAGAGTACATCCTACGCTCGGCCACTCCAATGCAATGCCAATATGGCTATAACTGTCGTCTTCCATGCCCAATTATTGATAGTTACCGTCAAGGGGGGTGGTCCTTCCCACTGTTCAAGACTTTTGCTTCAGCAACAGTTAGGCAACGTCATGAGTCATGACCTACGGCCGGGGTGGCATACTGGCATGTTGCTGTGAGCCCTGTTGCTTGGGCCACTGAGTGTGAGCCAGTCAAGGTTTGGTCTGTATTGGCCCGGAGGTGGCAGCTCATCAGCGGCATGCCAAACGAGTACGGTGCACATAAAATAAGCACTAAAGCTCTCTGGCTTTTACCTAGCATGGGCCCACCCAGTGCCATGCCGTAGAAAGAAGAAACATGTTGTTCATTACAGCTTCACCTCTCGTGATGGGGTGACATCCTGATCTACAGCAAAAATTGGACCATGGCAGAAGGCTCTTGCCCAGTTTACATTACCTCTGTGCCAGGGAGCCTTTTCAAATGTGCCCAAGATATTTGTGTGCACTTTGCGGCTGAAGTTCAGCCACCCATCCACCTAGTCCTGGCCACCGGCCGAAGGGTCATCCTTCAGCATGTTCTCCTGTTTGGGCCACAGGCTGGAGGATGATCACCGTAAAAACAAAAAAATGCTTGGGCCCTGTTGGCCCAGTGGCAGCCGTCATGCAGTCCCCCAAAGTTTGTCTGATGAGCAAAACAACTAGCACATCAGCATGCATGCCTGTGCACAAGCTCCTGATCAGATGGAGAGAACAAAAGTAATGCTTGGTGTGCAGGCCACAGACAAGGAATGAGATTGGCCATGATGCTCATTGGAGTGGTTAAAGCGCTAATGAGGTGATGGAGGTGAGAATGGATTTGGCAGGGAAAGGTCAGCCCATGCTATATCACATCAGTAAATAATCAGAACCGCCGGTCGTGGGGCACATGCAACTAAATGTCCACATTCCTGCTTGCTGACGAGGGGTGAGGGGAGGGGGGGAGGGGGGGCAAAAAAGGTTGGACCCCCCCATACCTCCAAAATGTTTACTGACCCCTGGCTGACAACCCCGCCCCCCCCCTGTGCCTGCAGTACTGAGTCGAGCCTTAATTTCTCAGTCAAACAGCAGAATTATGAGGCACATGATCAGTGTTGGGTCATTTTACGATTGCAGTGTAATTACGGCATTCTTTACAGTGTAAATTACAAGCCAGATTGCACAGACAGCATACTTACGTTGATTGTGGACACGGTAAATTTACTAAATCACAGTAGTCGCAGCTCGATTCGCAGAGGCATAAACCGTAAAGCCGTAGATTACATGTGTACCACATAGACTTCGCTCAAAATTAATTAATTATTGGCCCGCGCGGACATGGCTGCGCGGTAATCATAATTCAGAAATTGCCGCTGCGCGGCGTGTCAGTCGGGTGCCCAAACAACTATTTTGGGAGTGCACGCTATGAATTAAAAACAGCAAATAAAAGGAAGAGAGGGGGAAAGGAACAAATGGAGAGGCCGGGAAGGCAAAGCAGACCAAGTCCAACACCTGAGTTCCACTAGAGACTAGCCCGCAACAAAGCCTCTGAGAAAAGAAGAGTCCTGGAAAGCAAGCATATCCCACCCCTGCTTGGCCGCGAGGGCGCTCCACTGATCAGAAGGGAGAAGAGAAGAAACTAAAAAGGGGTCAAACAACAACAAAAGGCCAAAAGAGAAGGCCGGAAAGGCAAACGACATCGGCCTCAGAAACCCCGGAGACTAACCCTCAATAATGCCCATAGCACAGTCCACAAAAGCAAGTGCGTCCCACCCATGCTCAGCCTGGTACAACTGGTGGAAGTTAGTGGCAGCGCCCGGAGGACCTGCCCACCCCCGCTCCCGTAACTGCTCCCTGACACTAGGGCACTGGAAGCACACATGCAGCGCATCCTCTACCTCCTCGCTATCCCCCCCTGCCCAACACCGCTGGCAGCAGCGTGCTTGTCGCCGCTGACCGTTGCGCCGTCCTCTGGTATCAGCAGTGCTGATCGCGCCAAGCCGCAGTCGCAAATTGGTGCGCACACAAGCAGACCCCCTCTGACTAGTGCGGCTCTTGGCTTGCGCCAGCACGGCACCTGCCGTGGACTGGAACCAGGCGCGGTAGGTCGCCGCAGATCTGTGCTCGGTGGTAGGGTCCCTGGGGACCCCACTGCTGCTTGCGTCCAGCCGTGCTTGCTCGTAGGCTGCGTCAACAAGTGCCAACACCTCTGTGACGGGTAGGCGCTGTAGGGCAGCTGCTGCCTCGCGCAAGGTGGGGGTGGCTGCCCCCCGCTCCAGCTCCTCTAATGCACCCAGCAGATCAGAGCACCACGTGCGGCCGCCAGTGCCCTGGCTGATTGCAAGGTGCATATCTGCTGCCATGGCTTGAGCCATGAGAGGGCTGTATTGCTGTGCCTCCGGTGCCACCGCTGCATTGTAGAAGCGGAGGATATGGGCCCACCAGTCTCGCTGTAGTGGTTGGAGCTGCAGCTCTCTCATGACTCCCCAACTGGCGGCTGATGCAGGTAGCCCTGCAGCCTGGCGTAGGTGCTGAAGCAAGCTGGACTGCATTTTGCTGGAGAGACATTGCCGCGGTCGAAGGTGGCTGGTGGCCCACACCAAGTCGCCGTAGTTGGCCGCAGGCGCTGCGTACACAGCTGCCAGCCTGATGCGGGTTGGACAACGACCACAAGTGATCGGTTCATTCATGATCCACCAGACCAACAGTAGCATGTGCTGCGTATAATTCAGCTCCTTCTAAGGCTGACTCAGCTGGTTTCGGGGTGCGTTCAATGGGGCCAAACCCTCAGTGTGGGGGGGCAGGGGGTCATGTGGTAATTCAAACAACATTTTAGGAAGTAAATGGACTCATGTTGGCAAGACGAACACAGAGGTGCCGCTGCCAGCCTCAACAGACCTCCAGAAAAATATACGAAGTTAAGGGGGGAAAAACAAGTATTGGATTTTTGGGGAGACCACCCACCCACCCCCCTCCAACTTTGCCCCCCCCCATATCTCCCACCCCCCTGGGCCAAAAAATATTTAAAAAAAGGATGGAACGCTCTTGTTAAGCTCTACAAAAAGGGGGTTGGGGTCGATTTTTTTTGTTTCCCCACCCCCCTCGGCTGCGCGACTATTTTGGCTGCGCAACGAAGAAATAAAATTCTGTCTTTTTGCTGCGCGGACCCTAGGTCGGTTTACGGTATAACCGTAAAGCCGTAAATTACAGCCCTCGGCCGAGCCCTGGGCCGAGTGGGCCAGGTCGCCGGCCAGATTTCAGGTCATCTGATGCCTCCTCTTTTTGCTGTCTAGCCTCGAAACGCTGCTGAATTAGGCTTGGTACCTTACGCTTCGTTTTTGTCACCCAATTAGCCATCGTGTGTGGCTGTTGTGTCGATCTTGAGCCTAATGTTCACGTGGGAAGGGCTCCACACTTCAACGGTTTGGAAAACTGTCAACGTTTTATTTTGTACGGTGGTGTACGGTTTACGGTGTAAATCACCGTATTTCTTACACCCGAGTCCCAACACAACACTGTTAACATGATGGCTAAAATCCCAACAGCTGTTTCGGGTTTCGGGTTTAGGGTTAGGGGTTTAGGGTTTTCGCTATGGGGGAAATGAAAACTTTTTTTCTGGACCGCGAGGGGGCCAGTATTGGTACGCTAGGTTCCCTGTGTCCTCTTAGCAAAGCATGATGCCATGATCCGTTTCAGGAAGATGGACAAGAAGCAAGCGCACAGAGAAGTGGGAGGAGGACGAGGAGGGTAGGAGGACACAGAGGATGGAGGAGGCAAAAGAAGAGGGGGACCTGGACGACTGGCAGTTTGCTGCATAGCTTTGGTTGCATGCATGCCTGATGTGCAAGGACTTCCCAGGCCTCAAACGATGGCCTCTGACGATGATGCGCGGCAGTTTTAGTGCTTTTAGTGCATGAACTCTTGAATTTTAGCGCTGCGAGAAGGGGCTGCAAATTCTTTTCGGCCTGTGCGCTCGTGTGCGCTATCAAAATATGCCGCGCGCTATTTTGTAAGGGGTCAGCGAAGGCAATCGATGATAACGGTAAACTGTTTTCTTTGGTTAAAGGAGTACATGATGCTAGTGCCTGCCATGTTTATGGTTCTTGTATACCCTGCTGGCAATAAGCGTCTTGCAAAATACATACCATGCTCGAGGCGACATGGCGCAAGCGAGTGGAATCACGGTAAGCCTGATGAAATATTGTCATTGAATTGTAAGCTGCATGTGGTCACTTGGAGGACGTGCGCGAGGAGTTTAGCCTCCCCGGCATGGTATGATTAGCACAAATGGGGACTAGCTATGCTAACTAGGCCAGGGCTAGCTGACACTTGTTGGGGTGGCGTGAGGTAAGGGCATCAAGAGTATTATGAGGATTGAAAATTTGTCCACTAAGATTTGCTGATTCCTCTTTTTCCACCTTAACATAACGTGGCCTCGACGCCTAGTTGCAACGCACGAGCTCGCCTGCCAAGTTCAGAAGGCGCCCACTCAATGTTTACTGGACGTACCTCGCCACCAGTTCGCATTTTGTAACTTACTGCTGGGGCGCGTTCGCATTGGAGCCCTATTATGTACATGCGGGCGATTTTGTGTGAGCGATATTTTGGTTTGGTATGGATGCGCTTCTATCTAGCATATCGGGACCCCAGCCCGCTCGCCGTCTTTCGCTCGCCGTACTTGCAGTGAAATTCACAGTAGAGGCCCCAATTCCACCTGCGCCTCGCCGGGATTAATCCCGGTGGCGGGTTTTCTGGTTGGAAACAGAGGGCAGGGGAATACGGCAAATGCAATTCCACTTGCGATGTGTTCGGGTACCGTACGGGCGAAACCAAATCTCTTTGCATTACAGCCTGTCAAGCACTTCTGCTCTTGCGCTTACCCTTTGCGCTGCCCTTTGCGCTGTTCTTTGCCCTGCTCTTTGCCTCTTTGCGCTACTCTTTGTGTTGTTCTTTGCTCACTGCGCTACTCCTTGCGCTGCTCTTTGCTCTGTGCACTGCACTTGTCTTTGTGCAGTCCTTTCTTCTGTGTGCTGCTCTTGTCTTTGCGCTGCTCTTTGCGCTGGAGTGCACTCTATCTGCTCTTTGCGCTGCACTCTGCTCTATCTTTGCACTGCACTCTGCTCTATGCGTTGCTCTTTGTGTTGATCTTTGCCCAGCTCTTCGCCTGCAAGATCTTTGCCGCCGACAGGCTGTTCGTCAGCCATAGCGAAAGAGACGAATCAAGACAGAAAGATAGAAAGTGCCGAATCAAACGAATTGCGAGACGATTGCGAGAGCGACTGAGTGATAATCAAGTGATAAAATGGAGCCAAGCCTTGCTGTCACGCTTATGGGCTCGATGCAAAAATCATGCCTCGCCGGGTACGGATAATGGGTGGGCAGGATCCCGTTCACGATCCCGAACACTAGTGGAATTGACTTTTGTCCAGCTGTCACTATTTTCGAGTTCCGGACACAGGTGGAATTGGGCCCAGAGTCTACCGGTAGCATGCCCACCCCTGTGCCCACCCAGTGTGCTCGGTGTCTCCAACCACGACATCTCTTCAGTCCTCAGCCATCTCACGCGACATACCATTCGCTGCCATATTAACATATTGAGTCTACGTCGTCATCTGGAACATTCCCCTGCCCATTATTGCCCTGTCCCCCTTGACGACCCTCCTTAACCAACTAGTTACTGTTTCCCGATGTACGGCATTTCAAATGTCGAATTCCACCAGACACGCTCAGGCGTTTTCTTTCTTTCTTTCTTTTAGGGGATGGGGTCCCTGGCTCTTTTTATGCCCCCCATACTCCTTGAATTTAAATAAGGGTCACATAGAGTCGTCGCTCGTCATGCCCAAATTGTGGTGATGCCAAAAATATCCACACAAAAGTCGTCGGTTACTCGGTTATTACCTCTCGATATAGAGCAATGCGAACACGCCCCTGGCTTCATCCGTGTTTCAAGCCATGGTTGATACAAAATAGACTAAATCGTATGAAATGCATTGAACCCACCCCTGCCCATGCTCCAACCTCAAAGGGCCGACATCACGACATCGCTAGTACAAATATGGCTTCTGGATCCTGTAATATAGCACGGCCTCCTAAACAAATATGTATTTATTTTTTGCTGATAGAGTTCATGTTTGTCAAGTCATCGCTGACTGATGAGGTGGTACCGCTGATGGCAACGAGAGAGGGGGGACTTCATCGAGCGGAACCCGACCAAGTGGCGCACATGCTGCGTTGCCTCGGAGACGGCACAAAGCGCCACGACATCGTCGTCTACAACCGAGTACCGAAGACTGGCTCGACTACACTGCAGCGCTGCATCGACAGACTGGGCGCGCAACTCCATGTCTTCAAACCCCTTCACTTCATCACGCCACCCGGCATATCATGTAAGCCCTCAGCCCCCTTCCCCTGCATTGGCAACGGTGCCCGCCCATCTGGCACTGTGGAAGAGATCAGAGGCTGGATAAGCATGATCAGCGCGCTCCCAGGAGTCCATGGACTGAATGTCATCCTGGACCACCATTTCAACTTCGTGAGCTTCAAGGCAGCGGCAGGACAGCCGGAAACGCCTCAGCCCATCTACATCAGCACAGTTCGAGAGCCTGTCTCAAGGATACTGTCACACTTCTATTACTCAAGGTGTATTTACAGACTACGATACAGATTGTGACCGTTAAGAGGGCCTATCCCAAGTACTTGTTTTGCATGGCCATCTATGTACGTCGATACAGCTGCATGGCAGACACTGTTATATTTTGTTTACTTTTACAGCTGCGCTTTGGCTATATTCCCGGCTTTGTCAAGGGGCGCCTGGTACAGCCAACCGTGTTGGTTAGGACTCCGGTTATGTCATATTCCGCTCATGGTTTGGTCCTCATTGGCTCAGTGGCGTGGCTGAGCAGGAAACGTAGTCTAGTGCGATCCCTAAATATTACCTCCGGGAGGTGCATGCAGTGTTCAGCTTCCCATCTTTTTCTCTGTCTAGTTCACTGCAAACTTCACTCTACATCTACTTCGTATCATGGCCTTTCGTTTCCTGTAGGTATGGTAATCGGCCTTCACAAAAGCGGAAACAGTTCATCCGGAAGTTTAGCGACCTCAGCGTGGATGCGTGCATGGAGCTGTATCTGAACTGCAGCTGCGAAGGCGATTGCAACGACCCTGTCCAGCAGAGCTGCACCCGTAGGAGGTGTCAGGTTCGTGATCCCCTAGGGACTTGAGGGACAGTGTGGTGTCAACAGGATGGGCATGCCCTGATGTTCATTTTGTAGGTTGCTTCAGCTACAATTCAGCTACGCCATGGCCTGTGGCCTAGGAGACCTGGTCCTACAAGCCCTGCTGCTAGTCCACCGGCGATAGAATAGCCAAGATTAGGTCTCCATCGGCCCGGTGGTGCCTGCCCATCAGCCTACCAAATTGGGACTGATGCCGATGAAATATGCGCTGCCATGAGTTGTGCGTATGGTGCAAATCTTGAACTTTCATGATTTAATCTGGTCCCATGCCGGTGCTGGCTTTGCTGGGGATAATCTGTTATTTGTAGCCGTTGCTGCATGCTTAGCCATCAGTTCAGCTCTCGCCTTGGGCAGGCCTCCAAAATGGCTGCCAAGGGCCTGATTGGGGCCCAAAGTTGACCAGACTGCAGACCAAGGCCAAAGCAAAATAGATGGGTGTGCATGGGGCTACTGGCCGGATGCTGTAAGGTAGCTTAATTGTAGCTGAACATAAGCAGAGGCACGTGGAAAATAAACTGGCTTGGTACCTTGGTGGACAGGTGGTCCTCACCAATGCCGAGGGTTTCATGCCAGATATCTCCTCCTCTTTGACTCGACGCAGGACCTTTTTCAAAATGTGAACAGCCAGATGATGTATTTCTGCCCCTGGGGGCATCCTGCCTGCCTGAAGAAGGACGAGGCGGCGCTCCAGCAGGCGCTGATCACTCTGCGGCAGCAGTATGACGTGGTGGGGGTGATGGAGAAGATGTTGGAGAGCCTGCAGCTGTTCCAGGCGGTGCTGCCTGCCTACTTTCTAGGGGCACCGGCTCAGCTGGGATCCCTACCAGCGTCAAACGTGAATCAGAGGAAGGGGCAGCCAAGCGAGGCAACGTTGGAGGCAGTGAGGCGGTTGAGCCAGCTGGACACTCGGTTCTATCAGCATGCCGTGGAGCTGCTTGAGCAACGGCTGACTGCGGCCCTCGCATCACCTGACCGCAAGGCCTTGGAGTCAGCTATGAGGGTGCCGAGGGGAGACTAGGCGGCAGAAATATATGAGGTTCGGTTCACACTGGAAAGAGAGGCTGTTTCTGAAGGTCAAAAATGTGCCGCTAGGATCTTGCCAAATGCCATGAGGCGCAGTCTGTGCCTCATGGCATTCGAGGTGCAGATTTAAGGCTCGGATATTTGTATTTGATGAAATATCTGAGCCTCCAATTAAAACAGAACGCTCATGGTGGTACCGCTAAATGGCATATGACGTTTGGGGCATGATTTAGCTCATGTTAAGCAGACCATAGGCGCCAGGCTACAAGGCGCATAAGACCCGGTGTTCATGAAGATTATGCACACAGGACTGACCTACAGTCGCTGCCTGTCGGAGAGGTGCTAGCGCTAGTTCATGCAGCATACGAGCGGGCGCAGCTGGATGCAGCTGGCAGAGGGGACCCCAGAGATCCAGCCATTAAAACAGGTCTGCGGCCACCTACCACACCTGGTTTCAGTCTACGGCAGGCGCCGTGCTGGCGCAGGCCAGGGGCCGCGCCAGCCGAAGGGAGTGTGCTTGCGTGCGCACGAACTTAAGGCTGCGGCTCGGCGCCGTCAGCACGGCTGACACTAGAGGACGGCACAGTGGTCAGCAGAGTGACAGACGGTGCTGCCAGCGATGTTGGCTTGGGAAGACGGCGACCATGTGGAGGATGCGCTGCATGCATGCTTTTAATGCCCCAGCGTGCAGGATCAACTTAAAGAGCGGGGATGGGCAGGTCCTCCGAACGGTGCTAGAGACTTTGTACCGGGGCAGGCTTGGGTGGGATGCCCTAGCCTTTGTGGAAGACGGGGTAGATATCGTTGAGGCGTAGACGTTTTCAGAGACTGAAACTTCCTTTGTGTTTGTCTTCCAGCCTTTTGTTTTGTCCTTTCACTTTATTTCCCACTTTCTTCGAGACTTTCTTCATTTTTTTGTCTTGCCCCCTCGTGTTTGTTTCCATCTTTCTTCCCAACTTTGAAGTTAGGCGCCCACGCAGCCGAGCCTTTTTGAGCAGGGCCCAGAGCTGTAACGTGATTGACACAGAAAGGCAGGTTTCTGCCTATAGCTACCCGTACATAGTATGCTGCGCAAACCAGAGCCCATTTCATCATATTTCCTTTCATTTGAGTACTATTTTAGCAGGAATGGCTCGGCAATTTGGCTGGGCACCACATGCGTAGTTTGTCAGACTCAACAAAATTAAATTGTCTGAATCCCTTTTTCCGCAAACTTTTCCAAACATGAACGTATGCTAGCTGCTTTATTTGAGTTTTGAGAAGGGGTAAGCAATCTGCCGGCCAAGTAACAGTTGAGAACGTAGCAACTGGAATTCGCTTTCACAGCTGATTTTCATTTCTGCCAAGACTATGCCATTCATACAGAAGCAGGCTGAGGTGGAAGTGTAAAATCCTATCGATCAACTTCAGTGGAATTAATACTGATGTAGGAGAAGTATGCACCGTTCTAAACTTATGTATAAATTGGATGATGCACGTGGCCTTGCCTTTTGTATCCTCTTTCAGGGAAGCTTCTGGGACAATTCGGATATCGAATCCCAGGACTCCCATCTGGGATGCCACTGAGTGGCCAGGCGCGGTCCGGTCAGTGTAGTGTAGCGAGTGGTGAGTTGGCGCTGTCCCGCATTGCCAATACTGCCTGGCAGTTCTTGGCAACGTGCTGAAATGATAAGACCATGGATCAGTCATCATTATGTGGATGTCTACTTGGAGCATGGAAGACTCAGTACTGGATCGGATTTGGGTTGGGAAACGCACGAGACTTTTTGAGCCCTATAATTTTGCATCATTTAACAACTCACTACCTGACTGGAATAGGAACAAAATGGGGGAACCAGCAATCATAAATATCAGCCAGTTATCCCCACACCACTCACTCATACAGCCTGGTGTGGACATATCACGCCGCTATGCAACGTTCCTGGCACGAAATTGCAGTGCTGTACGTAGGCTAAAATCTGACAAACAAATGGTCAGCCGTCAGTATAACAGCCGTTTGCTCGCCATACTTGAAACGGTGAAGAACGAGGAAGTGCGGACACCAAGATTGCTAGCCTATGCCTTAGGCCTCCTCGTATAATTATCAGTTCAAAGAAGCTCACTACGTTCTGCCACTAAATGGTGAATCCTTGATAAAAACGCCGCTGTAGGAATTCATTAGCTTCAAGTCTCTTAGAACTTCTACCAGGATGGAGTAACAGGCAGAGAAAGTATTTCCTGGTTTTTCACAACCAACCGGACCTGGCCAAAATAGATGCAGCACCTAGCCCAAAGAACACAAAATTCTACTAGCCAGAGGTGTAATGTCATTGACACAATGCTAGTAGCCAACCTTCCAAAATGAGGTAGTGGCAGTTCATAGGACCTGCTGGTAAGGTCAGGTGAAATATGGACAACAGTATTGTATTCATTTGCTGTTCTAAGATATAAAAGGCAAGCATACCGCAATATCATTCATTCATCTTCTTAGCACATGCTACTCATACGTTTAATGGACATCATCCTTGAGAAAGGCAAAGACAGCAAAAAGGTTCAGCATTTCCAATCACTATTATGACTACTTATCTTTCTCTTGCCGTCACACGACCAGCTGAGAGAAGCTACATGCGCACTCAACCTTAAACAAACAACACATGCGCATGCTAGCCTCTCTACCGCTAACCTGTGTACGTATATCATATCTGCGTGCATAAATTCCCAATGCATACATCCTCAAAAGACATGACTCTGGAGAAACAGTGCTCTTAATTTTTAGGATCATGTGTTGACAGCTCTTGCGCAGTTTCACAAATAGTGTGCAGTAGGATAATCTCTCCTTGCAAATATACACATTTGCTGGCCAAATTGTTTGTTTGTGAGGAAAATTGCCCCCTGACGTGGGCTACAGTATGGATATGAAAGGAAATTCTTGATGCTAGCCATCTGCAGCACATACTCATATGACCATACCTGTCCTGTTCGGCCCAGAGTGCGTCAGAGAATTAGTCCAGAGTCATGAAGGACATACATTGACAGTGCTTGGAAGGAAGTTCTTGTTTCTTTCTTGTATGGATTTGAGGGGGGGGGGATCACCATCTGATTGTCTGGCCCATCCACACTAGGTATGGCAGATCGCCACGACATCCCGAGAGGCAGACATTGCCTTGCGGAGCACCAAGCTGTGAGATCCACCGATGTCTACTGCTCTGTTGCACACTTCGGCTCACATATTATTCAGCCAGCGGCTGCGGGACAGGACAGGGCCAATGCAATTAATAATATGACATTGCTTTCTAGCAGGAATCAGCATTACAAAGGAAACAGGGTGGGTTTTGCAACAGGCGGCTTTGGGCAGGAGAATGGGCTTGCTGTGCCCCACAACTGCTGTTTTGGTGTCATTGGTAAACATCGGACACACCATATATTTTACCCATATATGACTCATTGGGGCCCCACAAACGATATTTTGTGTTATTGGGGCACTAGGGCACAGTGGGATACAGTAAGGAGCAAGCACCAGAGCCAAACACAGGGCATACCTGTCTGGGCAGTCCAAGAGATCGTGGAGCAGGTCATCCTCCATCCCGCCGTCATTTCCTGAGACAAATCCTCCGAGAGCAAAGGCAGAGCCTGCGTTGGACGCATTGTTCATGCTCCTCTTGCAGACACCACACTTGACAGCCAGCTTAGTCTTCTGGCGGTCTACCGAGACTTTCCCCAGCAAGCGCACACCATCGTCTTCAAGCACGCTCACGCTTGCCTCAGCGATTTGCGTGCTAAATCTCCCAGGTAGGAGTCGAGAAACTCAAAGCCAAGGTCGTCGTAGCTACCGACATACGTGTCCATGGGCGAGTCTGTGGTTTTGAGACTCGAGCAGGTACTGTGTGTCTTCCATTTCGCCCAAAGATCCAGACAGAGATAGTTGGGATCCAGAAAGCAGCAGCGGTAGAGAGGGGGCCGATAATGCATTCTCAAAGCAGGGCTCGACCTTGAATGCTTCTTTGAGCTGTTGGTCCTACGGTGTAACATAGGGAGGGACATGACAAAACTGTTGCCAGAAGTTTTGGATGTCAGATTCCCACCAGATCCCAAGCCTTACAGTTGCTTCAATAGCCACATGGTGTCCACCCTGCATGGTACAGAATTCTATATAAGCCATAACTCTTCACGACCACTGCAGGTTACATACCCGTCACCCACCTGAAGCTGCAGCATCTGCTGTGTTCCTTTCACGCTTGCAAAGCAGGGTTGCAATGGCACGATGTTGGCCTGTGCAGACTTTCGCCTCTTATTCATGGAATCAGTGTCCTGTGGTAACAGAGTTCGTAGGAGCAAAAATATTTAGGGGTAACAGACAATCTTTGTGTGATTGACACCGCACATGACCCACGGGGCATGGCAGCAAGTGGCATGGTAAACGTTCAGGTCTTTCAGAGAGCAAAACAATGACTTGTCGGTGAGGACACGGCAATCATCAACAGTGTACAATAACTCATGATGGCGTAGATACCACCCGTAGATACCTGGGAGGCAGCGGGCGGGCAGGAAACATCTTTGTCGTTGACGGTACGACCGGTACCTGCGAAACGCATTCACTATAATCAGCTTTCTCCAGGCACGTCGTAAGCACACACCGTTCAGATGTTCCTATCAATTTGGGGACAAACGCGGGTGGCCTGGCAGGTTTCTGCTAGTCAGCCAGTATCAGGCGTATCGGACTGCATGAATTCCATGCACTTACTTCGAGATGCTGCAGCACCGGTCTAAAGCTGGTTGGGTTGCTGATACACAAATGCTCGAGGCGAGATCGTCTGCATCCGCGGTGGCGGAAATGCTGCTGGACTGAACCTCTGGAAGGGAAAGAGCATCGAGAAAGAAACGTGCATGGTGTGTACACTGGCAAACTGGGAGAACATTTGTTGTTGTCTCTGGTGAGAAAGCTGTCCCCAAGTGTAGTACTGTAGTCTCTCGGATCCATCGATGTGCAGGCCTCAAGAGAGGGCTTTGTCACACCGATCCGTATCTTTTCAGGCTGAGATATAGCTATGAATGTGTGTTATTATTCGAAAGCTAACCGATGAGATCAAGATGTAGTGGCCGACTCAGGGATTACCAGGATGAATTCCAGAGGCCAACCAACGTCGAAGTGGGGGCGCGTGGCTCTCGAGCCCAGTTGGCAGTTGGCCACCTAGCCAACTGCCAACTGGGCCGTTGCTCGTCGCGTTTTGCGTGTCGTCACGCAGGTGCCTATGTCACCAGCACCATTTCAAATAATCTAGTTTGTGAAGCAATCTCTGGTTGAGCAGGAGGTTATTTCCAGTATGCTGCAACAAACCACCACACATACCACTGATAGTTTGTTGTTTTGGGAAATAGGCTTGAGAGGGGCGAAGATTCTTCGGGTTGCCTTTCCTTTTGGGGGCGGTTATATCTTTCTCCTTTGTGTTCTTCTCCGTCTTTCCCACTAAGCTTATGGTCCTAATATTTTCACCCAGTGGGACAGTTGGGTAGGGCCCAGTTTTTGAGCAGGGCCCAGAGGTCAATGACGTTACACCTCTGGGCTCTCATTGCTAAAAAAGGCTCGGCCGCATGGGTGCCCAGGTGCCAGGTCATTGATATACCACTGGCAAGGCAACCGGAGGTGGCAATTATATCGGGGAGGGAAGTAGGGAACTTAAAAACAGACCTGTCCGGCTGCATCCAATGCAAGCCCACTTTGATGTCTGTAGGCGTGAACGGGGCGTGTAGACCACCCTCACAGTGCATTGCCATTTGCAAGGACAGCTGGACCGGGGGAGGCAGGGTTGTGCCGTTCCTTTTAAGTTGGACACCCATCCCCTCTTAACGAACTAAAAGCACAATGGGGCAGCAGTAGACACCTGGCGTTCACTATTTCAATATGCATCGAATAAACCACTCAAGTAATCATCAACAATGTGCACTAGTCCATCCATATAACCTCACTGGGCTTTCAGATCTTACATTCCCGATCAGCAGGTATCCTAACCACATACGGTACATCCATTTCGATCCATACCACATGTTAACAAGGTAAAAAGCTCCAACTGCAAAACCGGTTGCTCTGTACAGTCCCCGTCGGCCATCCTTTTAGCGATAGTGCAGACCCCACAGGTTAAACAGCTTTCGCTTCAGGCTGATCAAGGTGTAGTTGTATGCTTCACCGCCATACACGGGCATCCAGTGGAAGGCTTTGTACACCTCATTCCTGGAAAAAGATGCAAACCGCAATTTAGAAAACAGGGCCATAGGCCTTAAGATCCAAGCATCCACTGGAAGGCTTGTACTCCTGACGACTGAAGAGGTATACATAACTCATGTCTGCAAAAACTCATGCAACCGATGAGAGCCTTGCAGTTTCAACCAGGTCAGGGGCAAGCATACATACATGCACAAGCATTGCAGAAATCCTAGCAATGCAAGGAAGAAAAAAAAGGCGAAAGTGCTCAGGCAAGTCATGCAGATTCAAGCGACGAGTCGCTAATCTCAGATGTCACCCCCATCCTTTACAAATCCCGGCTGGACTGTACAGTCACAGTGGTGTTGGCCATACCCTGTATCCATCTTTACTATGACAACATGCCTGACTCCTTCCCCCCAGCCAGCCGTACATCCCCGGACTTACATTTTCTCTCTGTACTGCTGTATCTGCTCCGGTGAAACTGACTTGAGGATGTCCAACAGGCGAGGCATGTCCGCCACTTTCAGCCTCAGAGCGAAACCCTCATACACCAGCGTGTCATCAAACGGTTGGTGCACAAACTCCTGCGGCCCAGGGAAGTAAGTTCGGCGATCACAAGATCTCCCTCTCTCTCCCCCATACTAAGGAGCAGAGGCGCAGGTCAGAGCCAATCCCGGAACTATCAAGAGCATCCTCTTCTGATGAAACACCTGAATCTGTACCACACACCTCACCTGCACAATCACCGGGATGCATGCGCCCAGCATGGCATGCCCAATGCGGTTTCCCCAACCATCACCATAAGGAACCAGGCAGAAAGTGGCCTCCCTGGGACATGAAGTGGGAACACAAGGGAATTTAGTCACAACAGGCACGACACAGAGGAGAGAAAAAAGGCCAGCTTGGACGGTGCTGAATTTGAATGGCAGGGTTTTCTAGTTTCTACATGATGCGTTCTCTGCGCTTCGATGTGCTGATGTCAACAGCAGAGGTGCCGTAGTCCACATGTTGTTAGAATAAGGTGCATGGTGTCTGTCTTGACGCCAACCTTCAAGCCACCCACCTGTACCGCTCGGGTCCTCCCCCGACGGCCACCTCCGGATGCTTCCTAGAGGCAACATGGGTATCAAACGCCTGTCGCGCGCCGCCACTGTACTCGAACTGCTCGTGCCGGATGGAGCCTCCAAAATAGAGAAGGTATCGCCTGCGTCCCCAGCATGACGCGGAAGAAGGGGTGGCAGACCTTAACACTCGGCAAGGCAGGCAACAGCAAGGAGGCGAGCATGGCTAATGTCACCCCTGTTCATTGCATGCTGTGCTCATGATGGTGGAGAGTATGAATGTGAATGCCAGCCTCCAGGCCAGATCAAGGCCCCCGCCCGCCTCAAGGCCAACTTGCCAGTGCCACTTCACCCCACACACCTTTCCTTGCCCGAGCACGCCTCTTGATGCACCAGGTCCACGTGGGTCAGCTCGCCATGCATATTGTCGAGCCAGCTGGGTGCCACAACTGAGCATGGGTTGCAAGCATATGTACAAGAAATGCAGGCATGTAAAAAGAAAAGAGGCATGCATGCATGCATGCATGCATGCAAATATACCTAGCATCCCATGCAGACCCTCACATTTAAAATCAGAATGCTTCACTAAGCGATTCAGCACAGAGGTTATAAGTGTGTCTACTGAGCCTGTAAGCAGTGTCACCACGGCACCAAGTATCTCTCACCATCCTTCTCCATCTTAAAACAGTTATACTCCTTGTTGACAGCTTTATCTACAGCCCAGTGGTAGTTGGGCATGCGCGTGTAATCGGAAGCGTTGACCTTGGACATGGGGGAAAGGTTGACCAAGAGACATTGTAAGTTGTGTTTTAACGACTTTAAAAAAGACAGTGCGATTTGAACGCATGATCCATTTTATGCCACACAATAAGGCAGTCATGCCCCATCTCACTAGGCAATGCGGCCCTAGACGCAAAACTGCACCTCAATAAGAACAGCGGAACCCCTCATAAGTTCATAAGCAGGTGCCGATTAACTCGCTCCTCCCCCCCTTCAGGCGCCCTGCACCCACCTGCAGCCCCCAGTGCACCACTTTGATCGGGTTCTGCACTTCCGGCTCATCCAGGAGCCAGCATGCACCCAGATCCCCGGAGAGCCACAGAAAGTGGTCCTTGCCTGAGCAGGGGGGGGGGACAAATTGCTACTGAGAGCACGGCTCAACTCAGAAAGAGAGAGACTACAGCAATAAACAACAAAAAGGAAATCAAATCAAAAGATTGTGGCATTCATAAGCACGCACCCAGCATGGCTCATCTCATCGCCTCCGTGCAGTGCCGGATGCATTTCCCCCTCCTCACACCTTCATTCCTTCCCCAGAACTGCGGGTACTGATCTTTGATGTAATGCAGCGCGCGTCGTGTATACTCGAACGGGTTGCCAGCGTTCTCTCCCTTTGTGTACGCAAAGAGTGGGACGTAGAACAAGTTGGCCTCATAGGGGTTCTCGGTACGTGTCTGTGGGAGGAAGTTAAACAAGGCAGCGATACCTTCTCAGTTATCACATCCGCGGTTAAGCGTTTACCGCGGTAAGGTTTAAAAGCAGATGCAATCTGAAGACCAGGATTTCATATCAGGGCCGCACGAGCTCTAAGAGTAGCCTCAGTGTCTCATGGCAACCATCCAAACGCGTGACCTCTTATAAAAACAGCCACTTCCTTGTTCATCAACAGTGCGTCCATTGACAAAGGATTTTGAAGCACACTGGTAGACCGCACCTCATCTGATCTCATGCAGGGGCGAGTGCGAGCTGGCACCTGCCACTGTGTTGAGGGCATTTCAGCTACAATTCAGCGACATCATGGCCATGGGGACTGATGCGGACTGAAACAAAAACTGGCACCCAGCACCCACCACGGTGTCTCCGGAGAAAGTGCCGAAGAAAGCTTCAAATGCAGAGTACAGCCGGTCGTACGAGAACGACCCATCGTCCTTGGCAAACAAGAAGGATACATTCCAAGGCAGCTCGTACCGGTAAATGCGCAGCTTGGTCCTGTGAGGGTAGCGAGGGGTGCGAGGGCTGAGGGGTGTGGCCAGAGTGGCTAGGGGGCCAGCCAGCGGACCACTGTGTCATCAATTAATGACACACATCCATCCTCTCAGTCAAGCAGGTGCCTGCGGCTATCATAACCTCAGGCCATACGATACGAAGGGTCCATGTGCGGCGAACAGCGTGCACGACTGTGTACTCAAGGTGCTTCCGCTACAATTCAGCTACGCCACAGCCTACGGCCATGGGGGCCTGGTGCAGCGAGCCCTGCTGCATCGGCCACCAACCAGCAGTCAGTCAAGACTCAGTCCACATGCACCAGTGGTGGCCGCCGAGCGGCCTGCCAAAGGAGGTCTGAAGCGCACTAATACAAGCAGTGGGCTGCACATGACCTGCTTTGCACCTGCTGTATGCCGTCCCGTTGACCTCCAGCTTATTCTCAGGGTCCGGCTCGTAGGCCTTGCTGCGGGAGCAGTCCATGCCCCATATGCCTGTCGGGCAGTGGCAGAAGCCACCTTTGCAGACACCCGTCCCGCTGCAACTGGATAAGAAACACACAAACAGTGGGTGAGCGTGGTGAGCATAAGAGCACAGGGAGTGACAAACACAGCTTGATACCACAGGTGCGAGACGTTAAGCACTGGAAAACTGTTAGGGCAGGCCCTAACTAACGGATACGCTTTTCGGCAAGGTCTCCTCAGACCTTCACGCGCAGGTAAGGCGCCGGATCTCCACCCAGAAGATACCACTCTGACAGCGCCCAAGGCTCACTTGTACGGGCATCCCTCAGCCTTGGGGTGCGCCATCTCGCAGGAGAGCCCTCCGAAGCCCTGGACACACTTGCAAGAACCCTTGACGCAAATGCCACGCTCGTTGCACCTACGAGCAGCGGAACAGAGCACGGAGTAAACACGGCCAGCAGCCGAACAGTAAATGGGGTTGTAGACGGCCAGAAACGGAACAGAGCACGGAGGAAGACACTGCCAGCCGCGGAAGTACGGGACATTGCACGGGGTAGTGCACGGCCAGCAGCGGAACAGTACACGGAGTTAAACACAGCCAGCGGCGGAACAGTGCATGGGGCAACACACTGCCAGCGGCCGAGGTACGGAACAGAGCACGGAGTAAACACGGCCAGCAGTGGAACAGTGCATGGGGTAATAGACGACCAGCAACGGAACAGAGCACGGAGGAAGACACTGCCAGCAGCGGAACAGTGCATGGGGTAATAGACGACCAGCAACGGAACATAGCACGGAGCAAACACGGCCAGGAGCGAAACAGTGCATGGGGTAATAGACGACCAGCAACGGAACAGAGCACGGAGGAAGACACTGCCAGCAGCGGAAGTACGGGACAGTGCACAGGATAATACACGGCAAGCAGCGGAACAGTACACGGAGTAAAACACTGCCAGCGGCGGAAGAGTGCGTGGGTTAACACACTGCCAGCGGCGGGGGTACGGAACAGAGCACGGAGTTTACAAGGTCAGCATCGGAAAACAGGCCATGTCCTCCATGAGGAGACACACCGTCATGAGGCTGCATCAGAGTCGGTGGATTAGTAGGGTCTTGTGCTCATGGACAGCGGCCAAGTGTTGCAATGCTTGTGGGGATGAGGGGTAAATAAGGAGTCCAGATCAAGCCTTACGGCGACTGCCCTGATTCACAATGTTTGGTGCCCTGATTCACTGACTGCCCTCATGCCACATCAGACTACATCAGCAGTGCGCTTTCAAATGATAGTCATGCACTACTACACGAGAGAGTGGAGTGCTGTTCTAGGGTATCAGCACCCAGGGTTCAGACCCGGCAAGGCACGGATTGTGCAGACAGATTGTGTCGACAGTCGCACAGTGACTGCCCCCTCATGCCTGGCAATCAGCACGCCTCACAGAAACTATTTCACGCCTCCTCGTCCAGCATTTGAATCGGGCTCTCACCTGCCCATGCATTCACTCATGGGTGATACTCCTTGAGGTGGGGGGGTGTCCAAGGTCTGCAGCTCCAGTTTAGCGGTCGCGTCATTGACGCTTTTCCAAACGATTCCGTTTTCTCCCGTTTTCGGCGGATCTGAGAACTGCTCATCAACTGGCACACCCGTCCTTTCATAGCAAAATGCCCTGAAGAGGGTGAGCAGGAGGTAACGTGAGGCGCTTCACATTGTGATGCTGCCCAGTGAAAGCTCAGGAGCATCAGAACTCAAGCAGTGACATTGTGCGCACTAAACGTGTCTTGATGATCAAATCCACTCACAATCCTGGCAACCGTTCAACACTCTCTAGGTACGATACTTTGCGCTCCTTGTTCCATGCATATTTGTGCAGTTGCTGCAGGCAGGCACAGCTCTTGCTGTGTGCCGAGGCGTAGAACACGACGGCTTTGGGGTCACCACTAGAACGGCAGGCCCCCAGTGTGGGTTCCTCACAGGCTGAGCCTGCACGTAGAGGGGGGGGGGCAAGTCTGGTACGCAGGGGTTTTGATGGGATTATGACTAAATACAGATGCTAAAAATTTAGACCTTGGAAACCAAAGGGGCATTCACAGACTCCAAACTCGTGGTTGCAATTCCCAACAGTCTCGCAGCCTGCAGCACAAGGCTTCTTCACCTGCATGGGGCATGGGCAGGGGGCTCCTGTGGGACTGAGAAAAACACACCTGCAGGTCTGATTATGTGATAACAACCTACCTCTCTCCAGGCGATTGTGACCCCAACTTGAAGCAAGATCCATATCACAAGCACAGATCTTGGCCACCGACCGACACCCCAACAATGACGTGTAGGGACGCCTCGGACGCCTTCCCTTGAGTACATTCAGCGAGGGATACCGCCCATGCACACACATCTACTTGAAAGAAAGAAAGAAAACGCCTGAGCGTGGGTTGAGGAATACGGGATTTTAAATGCCGTACACACGTGAAAAACATAGAGGCTCGATTTTGATTTGACGTGGGCGTGCCCACGTCAGATGGGCGCGGAATGCTGGATAAAACCTGAAGATATTGTGATCCTGCATTGTGCAGTATACGGTCCCCAAGGACAAGCTTCGGCTCTTTCTTTCGGTAACATGACAAGAACACCGGTAGACGATTACACGAGCGTGTATCCATTTCTTCTTGGCAGAGTCTTTCCAGATCTGTCAGGAAAAACTGCCACACTGCTGGATGGTCGACTTGTAGGATACCAAGAATATGTGGATCAATGTAAGCCTGAAGATTCGCTCAAAGTGATCGTTCTGATTCCAGGGAGTCCAGGGTGAGACTACAGTTGCTTATCCAGAAGACAATGTTAGGGTTCTTGCCTTCCATGCACTTTCAAACTGGCAGGCATCATCAGCCTTACTCAGGCAAACCTGGTGAACAACAAAAAATCCAGCGTAATGAAGAATCCGATGCTCCCCATTCACTTTCACACCCTAGCTCCCGCTTCTTCACCCACCCAATCGTGAAGCGCGAGGGCTGTCTGAAGGGTTGCCGGTTGATTGTAATGGAACGGCCTGGCATTGGCCTGTCAGATCCATACCCTGAGCTCAAGCCACCCTCTGCACCTGGTACTTCATCCCCAGGACAAGATTTGGCTATTGTCGCCTTTGCTCCAGGCAAGTGCTTGTGCTGTCTGTTGTACCCGTCTGATGACCAATTGACTGTACCGAAGTGTGTTCTCACTGCATACTCACACCCAGTGTAGCTATTGCCTTTGTTGAGGATGAGTGTATGGCACGCAGGGCTAGTCAGCATGATCTGTCCATCACATAAATATGCAGACAAGCCATCCTGGGCTAGCTGCTCCTGTATCATCACGGTTCATTCCCTCAATGCTCTCCTCTCCCACCATACAGTCTTTGAGGCCTTCTGCGACGCCGTGGGTCTCACGTCTGTGCACCTGGTGGGCTATTCAGCTGGGACTCCGTACGCCCTTGCAGCAGCCTGCCGATGCCGCCCTGGTCTGGTGAGTGAACCAGATCTGGTCCTGGTCCTATGTTTGCGTAGATCATTGATGACAGTCAGAAGAGCAACTGTTAAATTGATGTAGCCACAGCATGAGTGTGAAGCACCCGCAGTGTCGGAGATCCTGTCTGTTTATGGGCACAGCATCATGGACTGTGTATCCTGCAGCTCTTTCCGTCATTGACTTCCAATTTGACCACCTAAATGCATTGACAGATAAAAAACGTGGCGCTCCTAGGCGCCGTTGCTCCGCCATATCCAGGCATCCATAAGGGTATGGCGCTGTTCTTCCGCTTTGGCTACTGGTGGGTGTGACTGTTTGGTGGCCCTCCTTACCCAAACCGCAGTCACAGCCTAGGCCAGGGAATTCACAATGATTGTCTGCCCCCGCCACCGCGCTGTATCGCAGGGCTTGCACGGCCTGGCCTTGGTTCGTGGGATGGGTGGTCAGGAGTGAGGGCAAGGGATCCAGGCACAAGCCGCTCGCCAGCCTGCGACAATCATTTGCCCCGTACCTGACAAGCAAGGGTGACAAGGCGGCACTGGCCCGGCCAGAAGTGGAGGAAATGTTCTTGGAGTCACTGCTGGTATGTGCTTTGTAACACTGTAGGTGATGATTATCTCCATGCTCTACTATACTTTGGGCAGCATGAATCAATCATCGCAGCTTTCCGTTGCCCTCACAATGGACTGGGCGCCTTTTCACCTAGTCATTACAGGCTTCTCGTTTGCTGGACTTCGAACTGGCAAAATATTTTACCCCCACCCTTCAAGTCTTCCTGCCATCATGTTTTGCCAGCCAGCCCATTCAATAGTAATGATTTGCTCCGCCTTGCAACAGGAAACTGCCAGTCGGACACAGGGGGAGACGGTGCTGCAGGAGAATCTGAGGTTTGCTAGGCCTTGGGGTTTTGCACTGACAGACATCAGGCTACCGGTGGCTGTGTGGCAAGGCGAGGAGGACGTTGGCTGCACACAGGTGTGGGGGGAGATTGGTGCGGTATATATTAATCTGTGCGAACATGCATGATCTGCAGAATTATTTGCCTTCGCAGAAATGAATAACACTGCTTGCTTTAAAAATGCATGCTGTACTGTACATTTATTTTCATGCCCCAGAAATCCGTTCTGTGGCCGTTCCGATTGTTTTCTCTTTTCTCGCGGCGGCTACAAAACGCAAATAACGCGCGAAGGCGATGTATGTTTACGGTCTTACCAAGGCATCATGCAAACGATGGTGCGCTATTCATGCATCTTAAGTACTCCGTACGCTTTGAAGTGAAACAAGGAGTAAATCTTGCTTCACTTCTCGTTGTTTTGTTTTCTATTTCATATCGTGTTTTTACAGTGTATTTAGCCATTTCTTGAGTGACTGGGGGCTGCGAATGGAAATGGCAGGAAACAAATGTACATAACTGTAATCGCAATCAGCCTTCGCTCAGACGCTCACCTCCAGCGGAATGTTTAATCTGACGGTTGGGCAGCATAACATTTTGTCACGCTGGGCCGAAAAGAACTCAATCCCAAAGCGTGTAGCGCTGATAGACGCTGTAAAAGACTGTCAAATACACTCGTTGAGACATGCAAGGTGCCCTGTCAGCAGGCATTCATGCAACTAAAGGATTTTTTTTTGAATTGATACCAAAATCTGAGCGTACTTTGCCGTGATGACTGGGAAGCCAGGGCGTAACTTTGCCGTAGTGGCGCGCTCGCGTGCCAGCACCCTGCCTCAATCTCGCGCACCTCAAGGTAAGTCATTATGACATGCCGCGCAATTGCAAAATCTTATTAAGTCTTACCTCTAGGCATACCCCGAAGTATTAATTTTGAATGGACCAGAATGTGTAGTACAAACATATTTAGGAACTGTATGTAGAATCCTAAATGTCTGAGTTCTTAACCTCACCTAGCGTTGTCATGTCCTGCGATTTTGTATGAAAACTCCATGTTATCTTGCCCGCAACTTGTAACCGTGTGCTCTGCGATAATTTTGCAGGGCATGGCTCGCTATCTGGCAAGCAAAATTCCAGGGTGTCAATGCTCAATAGTGCCTGGAAAAGGGCATATGGCTTGGATGGAGGAAGACATTATGGAGGAAATGCTAGCATGGCTCACGCAGGCAACGTGACTGAATCCCTTGGCAGGTTCCAGGAAAATGGTGATTGTGCTGTGCAAGTATCGCCCATGGAATACCCATGATAGAAAGGCTGGCTATCTGATGGCTCTGAGGACTTGATATTGATTCATTATGTTAATAAAATCTTGTGATTTTGTGATAGATCCAAGCCATGGATCCAAGCCTGTATACCATTTACACACGGTGCCTTAGTCTGTAAGAAGTCAGTACCTGACAAACTCTACCATTGATTGGTGATTCAAGCCATGGATATAACATTTTGACCATAACAGTCTTTCAGTACCTTCAAGATTTCATTTATTGTTTATACTGGTGTTCAGGGCTTTTGTTGAGGGCCATTAGCCCCGTACAAGTAATCATCGGTGCTGCTGCGCAGCACGCAAATGGATAGAATGTCGCAAACATCGACTTCGACGATCATGACTGGTAGATGGGAATGCCATTCTGTCCAGCAGGCACATAGTCCTGCTAGGAAATCCCAACACAAGGTATGTCCTACCAGTCCGTCATATCTTGCACGACTTTGCTGCATGGCTGCATGCAATTGTCTTGCCTGTCTTCTTGACCCAGCGGCGAGGGGGTATACAAGATGATGAATAAAGCTATGAAGTGCCTCCAGGAGCTATTGGATGCAGTCCCCATACCAAGCCGACTGTTCGTCTCATGCTGTCAATGTCGACGCAGCACACATGCTAGTCATGCCAACGGATAATATAGACATAGTTTGCCCTAGGCTAACGAAATTTCAGACAATTAGGATTCATGGCGACCCCTAAATTGGTCAAGGGCATCGATCTGGGTTCTCCCTAAAATGGGAAGTTCAGGTGCTTGTAAGCAGAATGAGCTAAAGATATGTCATCGGAAAATTGTGATTAGGATACAGGACCAATACCCTCAGCCGTGCCCATAAGACCGCTTCCTGCAGGACTCGGACGCAAAACCAGGGGATAAAACCATTCAAACCGGCGCTGGCAGTTGCCAACCGGTACTGAAGGTCCAACTTCCTGGTTTTTTGGCATTTTATGGTTGGAAATCTGTCATTCCACGAATATCTTGAATTGGGGATTCAATCTGCCTTCAGAGCATTTTCTTCGGTGCCTGGCAGGAGAGTTGGCTCTCCTGGTAAGAAAATCACCCGCCGGTAGTCTGGTACCCTGTCCGTTACCATTTTGGTGTGACTTTGAAAAACTCGACTCTGCCTCTCCAGGAGCCTTCACAGACGCTGTGGTGCCATTGCATGGACTATGCTGATAAAAGCGTCACACGCTATTATGTGTTGACGGGACAGATGCTGTCAGGTTCTTTTCTTTTGCTAGGAGATTTTATGGTGTGAGGCCGGCCGCCCAACTCAGGTTGGGCCAGGGGTTGGGCCCTCTCTGGCTGGGCCCGTGTATTTGAATTTCGAAGCCCCACACCCAGATCCACACCCTTTCTTCATACTGCATGCTTTCCGGGGAAAGCATCGCACGATAGGTAAGAACGCTAAATATTGCCGAATGTCTAAAATCACTGGGGTTGTCGTGGATTTGACACTGGATGATAGCGATGAGGAATGTGCCCCAGCCAAGATGCGGGGAAGTGACGATGACATTGAGATCATGGCAGTGTCCACTGAGGAGCAGAGACGGAAGATTCAAACTGAGAGAGCACAGGGGCTTCCCCAGGCAGGACCCTCTACTGGGGACGACGTCATTATCACCGGTGGTGATGTAGGGCAGGTACTACTCACATTAAATTGGCTTCACTAACGAATGCTTGCAGGTCATCTTGGAAGGCCTGAGTCTTGGCGCTTGTCGACCTGTCGCAGGTTGCGCTCCGGGATTTCCCACACTCTCGCCCCGACTGTGGCGCTCACAGAATGTCCACTGCGGACAGCACTGTCAACGCTGCACACTGCTCTCAGGTACTACCACTGTCGAAATGAGAATACACTGAATAGTTGGAGTGCAGCATGCCAGCATGTCCATGTGACTTCCCTGCATGCTCCCCGGCCAAGCTTTATTTGGTGCCTACGGCAAAATTTGCATCCAAGAGCTCTGTTCTAACTTTTGGCTAGTTCACGGAGCTTATGCCTGACATCTACTCTTCCCTTGCAGTGCTACTGCTATGTGTGCGACATGAAGGCATCAGAGTGCGGCATGTGGGGCACTGGTGAGTTAGATGTGATTCTGGTGCATGAGACTCGTCCTCGTAGCACCATGCTATTTACAGTGACAGAGTAATATACACTTCTGGTATATCAGTGTAAGGAGCGAGGTCCGGCTAATGAGTTCCATAGTGTCAGTGTCGCCAACCTGGAACCTCAAGATACGAAACACAGTCCTTCATATTTGTACATCAATACATCCTTAGACTCGGTAGATTCCATGGATGCTACACACACACAAACAAGCAGAGGATTATGCTTCAGAGAAGAGGGGGCTCTTACGATGATTAGTCCCACAGAGGCACATTGGTCAGTCCAGCTGAGGATCACCACAGGGTGATACGCGTGCTTATTCTTGTGACAAATTCAAATTTGGATTAGGTGTCTGAGACAACCAACTTCTGTACCTATGCTCGAGAGGGAATGTGCTATAGAATCGTCTACCATGCCTCACAAATGTTTCAAGTCTTAATACTGAAAGCGCACTCTAGTGACTCAGGTTCCCAGAAATCATGTTCAGATCCAAACCTGCCAGGTGACAAACCATCCTGAGAATAGCAAGACAGAGATCTGTGATCAAGTGTTCAGTTTTCAATTTATCTGACTGGTTGTCCAGGAGAACAGGATCTGGGGGCTGAACCTGTCCATGAGGTTTTAGGGATTCAAATTCGGACACACGGAATACTGGATAATTGTTATCTGGACGGTCCAGTTTCAAAGCGTAAGGTCTGTCCCGGGTACTAAGGCGATGACAAGGAAGGTCCCATTCCTTGTAGAGAACATGTTGGGAGTACTGGCGTCCAACAGTGGAGCCGTGCATTTCATCTCCATGTTGTTAGATTGCTGCACAAACTTCTCCAGCAGAAAAGGAGAGATCCTAAAGACATTATACTGAGCGTCCTGGTGCTCTTGCGCTGCGATTAAACTCTTTCTGGCTTGAGGCACTCCAGTTCTTTGGCTTTCAAGAGAGGTTCTTTGGTATTACCCTTCTGAATCTCAGATGCCGAGCTAAGGGTCTTCCTAATTGATTTCACTGAATCAATTTAAAGCAACCTTGCGCCATGAAAGACAGGCGCCCGTCCAAAAAGCTGTATGACTTGGCGCCTGTTTGGATCCACATGGGGATTAAGTAGATCAATTTCATGTTTGATAATCCCAGGGTCCAACACTCAGTGCGGTTAACGCCAGTGATAAATCAGCGTTCTGCTGGCCTGCAAACTATATCACACTCAAACCAGTAAAGCGTCGAACCTATTGGAACAAGGAACCTTGATCAGCGTTTCATTTTTAGGCTAAAAGGCCACCTTCTGCAGGCCGTTCCATGGCCCCCAAAGGCTTGATCGGGACTAAACTTGGACCAGCCTACGACTGGTGGCTTAAATAGCGCTAGTACAGTGCCCGAGGGGCTTCGCCCCCTCAAAGAGCATGTTAAGAACGGCGTATACCCGCAGGGCATTGCTGAATGCTAGGCTGCGTGGGGCTGGTTGGGGATGAGCAAGCTCAATTCCAGGTACCATGCGCACCCAGGACCATGGTTCAGCCATGCCACCCTCCTATGTGAGGGGTCAGGAACATGGAACCTGGCGATCTAGACAGGGGAGGAGCAAGAGAAGATCGTGTGGCGGGTTCAATCCTTCAAACTTTGTGTATGGATGAAGAACATGTGAGCATGCCCATGCATGAGGAGCATGGGGTTGGGGGCATTTTGGGGCACGTTTCAAGGACCGCGCCCAATCATGTGCATGTAAGCACGTGCCCAGCAGAAAGCTCAGCAGAAAGCTCAGTTAAAACTTCGTTTGATGCTAGCACCCGCCTGCTAGCAACGATACCGTAATCGTCACCCTCCTCCCCCGCCGGTTTCTGGCCTCAGGAAACGTGTGGATATATAAACGTGGGGGGCTCAGTGGTACAACGCAGTACGGCAGTCCACCCTGAGGTCTGCGGTTCGAATCCTGCCAATGTTCATTCAACTCTCTCAAGGCGTAAGCGGGGAAAACGTCTGGCACTTCATCTGGCACTATCAGCGCCGTCAGACTTGACAAGGATGACTAAACGGATGTTGAATCAAACAGTCGCGCGCTAGCGCACAATTTTTGTAAAAAGTGCTGTTTTTAATTCATACCGCGCACCCCCAAAATAGTTTTTTGGGCACCTGACTGACGCTCCGCGCAGCGGACTTTTTTTGAATTAATATTATCGCGCACCATGTCCGCGCACCCCTATAATTATTTAATTTGTGCGCGGAGTCAAAGACGGTTTACGGTATGAGATTAGGCCAGAATCCATGTGGCTGTGGTTTACCCTTCTGGTTTTATCAGATGCATCTGTCTGTCCAGGTGCTACCAATCGCTGCCACTGCAACGCGCGCAAGTCAGCCTCATGGGACAGGGAGCGTAACCAAGTGCGCCTAGGTACCAGTGCCGGTGCACAGCCCTCCTCTGTGGCTGCCCCCGTCCCAAGGCCTGCACCTGCACCTGCTCCTCGCTCTGCCACACAATCATACTCGTCTCTGCTCAAGGAGAAGGCTGCTGTCCATGCTATTGCTGCCCGCCTGCCACTGTCAAATGGACAGAAGAAGGTGACTGCCGCACCTCCAGCAGCAGCCGGCAGGGTGGAAGCAAGTGGAAGCAGCAGCGCCCAGCCCTGTGCGTTTGCTGTCATGAAAGCGGCACAGAAACAGAAACAACGGGTGGACCAGCTGGCCCCCCTCCCTGATCCTGCTGACGATCCCAAGGCGTTTGAGCTGGGCAGATTCTCCTTCCTGGTGACGGTGAGTGGAATTACCTCTTAGCGGTGACCGGCGGTGGAGGTCAGTCTAATTTCTGATCTGGACCTGAGGCCACTCTTTTCATTATATGTCTGTGATTAGTGATGCAGAGCGTTGCGATCATTCTTATGTTCTGATTCCTATTGGTGGCTGTCAAGCATGATGGGCTGGTTGGCATGTCCGCAGGCGGTCGAGGGGAAGACAATCCAGGAGCTGAAGAAGCAACTGACCCGCACTGACTTTTATCGACAGCCATCCCGTAGCGAGGACCTCTATGGAAATGCACTGTGTCTGAGCAACATTTTCGACAAGAGAACACCTGCGCCCGGTAATATGTCTGGGAGGGGCACCGTTCTTGTCTCACTTGCTCATACCTGTTTGCACTTATCCTTCCTTCAGGTACCTGCAGAGTATGCAAAGACAACAAATTGTTGCTGTTCATGTTCTTTACTTTCCCTCATAATGATGATTGTTTAGGGGTGAGGCATACATAACATGAACAATGGTGCCAAGCGCGTGACTTTGTTGCTCTTTGTGGAGGAGAGGGCGGCCTTCAAATGATGCATCTGGCTTTGCCGCACCATGCTTGCACCCATGCGGCGGCTTGAAGATTGAATAACGCCAAGGAATCCCATGCAAACTCATGAATTTCCTACCCTTGAAAGTCCAATTTCCACGGTTAATGAGTTAATATTCCTCAGATACAGTCAGGGCTTGACCGTCTCGCCAACTTTCTCATTCCATATTTGAATTTGAATGATGTTGTCAGATCTTGCAACACCTGTGCCTTGTTCGTGTCCAGGCGCTCCTTCATACAACAACATCCAGCCAACCAAACCTAAGTACCTTGAGCTCAAAGGAGATCCGCCGCCTGCCTCCGAGAAACCTCTCAGCGACCAGCGTGTGCGCAAGGTGAGATCCGTGTGGAGGGGAGGGGAGATCCCGGGGAGCATTCCGAGCTGTGTTCTTCTTTTCGACCACAAGTTCATTTTCGGCAGGCCGCCCAACGGCCGTTCAAGGCCCAATTAGGACCAAACCTGGACCGGCCTGCAATCGGTGACCTCAGCAGCTAGGCTGGCCAAGAATGGGTGTAGCTGACATGTAGCTGAGTCACAACAAAGAAACACTGATTCCAAGGTGCATTACTCCCCCAGGCAGGGTGTGACTGCTTGCCTAATAGAGTAATATCAGCCTGGATGTGTGCGGTCAGCATGGGCGCTGAGGGAGCGTTGCCAGGATGGACACAAATGTGTACGTCACCGCAGTGCCCACCACCGTTTAGTTTAGCTTGCTCCAGATTATGTGTTAGGGGGCCGCCAGGCGGCCACCCCTGGGCTGATCAGGATTTTCCTTGACCAGCCTCCGGCGGGTGGGCCAAGCGACGGGGTTAGCTGCAGTAGCCCACCACTATGTTACTAGATTGTAGCTAAAGCACCCCTGAAGAAACTGTGCCACCCCGCGCTTGCAGGTCGACGTGTACGACAGCTGTGGGCGCACGCCACCCATCACCTTGGGTGTGACAGTGCACAAGACGGCGACCGCCGGTGCCCTCATGGCAGCTGTGCGCGCACAGCTGCAGCCTCCGCACGGTCCCGAGGAGCGCCTGATTTTGGCCAAAAGCTTTTCGACGTCGCTGATCTTAGGGGATGACACTGTGCTAGAAGAGTATTTCTCCACTACGTTCCCAGAGTTCACCACGTTCCCTGAGTCTGCACTGGCTGTGCACAGGTGAGCTTTTTGGCCCTCTGATCATGAACTAATCAATGGAATGAAGCTTTGTGTCGTGTCTGCCAGCCACGACAACGAAAAGGATGCTGAGCATGAATCGCACTTCATCTCCCAATGACACAGCATGTACCAGGCATCCGCTGTGGGCCTTGTCTTTGGACTTGTGGGCAGACAAAATGCCATTGTAGCTAAGCAATGATAGAAACATAACAGGGGGGATGACTTCAGTGGATTACCATGTCGGATCTGCAACTGAGATCTGATTTTTGCAATCGATTTGTTATTTCCCTCTGTACCTCCAGTACATCCCTCACCAGCTCAACTTGTGCTTAAGATCGAGTTTGTGCCTTGGTCGTGCTGATGGAGTTTCCACCCACTTTGCCCACCAGGCTGCCCGCTGCAACAACTGCCGAGGTGCGGCCCCCCAGGAGCGCTGCGGGGAAGACATCACCAGCTGCTTTGGGAAAGACTCCGCCAGCTGCTTTCGGAAAGACACCTCCAGCTGCTGACGTTAAGACTCCGCCAGCTGCTGCCGTCCCTGGCTCAGCAGCTACTGCCTCTGCTTCAGCTAGCAAGCCCCAGTTCGTGCTGATTTCTTTGGTGCGCCTCTGCAAGAGGCCACTCCTTCAAAGGTCGTTGTACAATGGCCTAGACATGGACATGTACAGTGGTCTAGACTCGGACTACGACGAGGATGAGGATGATGAGCGTTTGGATCATTTGGACGACCTCGAAGATTGTGAGCGTGCACACGGCCACGGTTCCGAGCAGCGGGTGTTGTACGACCTGGAGGTGTGTGAATGTGTGGGGTTAATTCATTCATGATGTGGAAGGGGGGAGGGGGGTCTATTTCTGTTGCACTCGCAAGCCGCTCGTTTCGACCAGGTAACCCTGACCAGCACATGGGCGCGTGCTCCCCTACCACAACCATCGGAGGGTTGTGCGATGGCCCCCCCTTGCAATTGGCCCCCCCTGTGCAATGGCCCCCCCATCGGAGTGCTGCGCTGTGCGATGCCCCCCCCCCCCCCCCTTGTTGAGGCAGCTGAAGCTCTCCATGTGCCCTTTCCACCTCACCGATCTGCGCCTCTGCTTCTGCCCTCATCTTTGCCCACAGGAATTCGGCCACGTCCTCCTGCCCCTGACAGAGGAGCTGTGCGCCAGCGGGCCCAAGTCCAACCAGGCGCTGATTGCTGCTCTGAAGCTGGCCCTAGCTCCCGTGCTGAAGCCAGCGACGCAGCATCCGGAGGCGGCAGATCAGGCGGGTGCATCCAGCAGCTCTCCCGCTGAGCCTGTGATGAACGGCGGGGTGGCCGCCAGCCTCAAGCTGTACAGTGGACGCTTGTATCAAGCTCCTGCTGGCCAGTGAGTAAGAACAGTGCCAATCGTTTGCTGTCCGACGCAATCCGACGTTGTGCACTCAGCATGCCAATGGCATCGCGTGGCATGCTTGCGGTTCACGCTGGCAATGCCTCCTTGGGAGGCTCGCTGTGGGAACTTATGCGGCCTGCCTTCTAGTTGACAATGACACAATCGATTGTGATCCACAATAGATCTCAGATTCAACCCGGAAAATACCTCTCGCTGACGCACCAAGCCTTGTCTCTGAAACCTGTCTGATGACAGAAGCCATGGCCAAAACCATGTCACCTGCATGCTGCAGGGATACGTATGAGGTCCCTGGAAGCAGCCTCGCCTTTTCGGTTTCCAGCGGCGTCGTGGGGCCGCTGGCAAAGATGACCGCTGTCTGGGATGAGACCACAGGAGAATGTCCCTACGACTACAAGCGTTACGTCGAACCGGAGGTGCACCCCTCCGCGTCAAAGGAGGCTCTCGCAGGTTGGCCTTTTTTCCATCTCTTGCGGCTAAAATTAGGCCGGCCCTCAATTAGTGGTGCAGTATTGCTGCCACCATAGCTTCAACCCTGAAGAGCAGGGTGTGGGCAAAGGATGGAGGGTTAGAGCCAACATTGTCTGTCGCACTGTGGTCAGGGGCGCTTATCCACATCTCTTGTTGCTAGTGATAGGCAGCGCCAAAGGAGGCACACAAACTTAGGCAGGTGGCTTCTCACGAGGCTTTTGGTTCAGGCATTAAATTTGTTCGATGGGCACCAAGAACATAAGTCACATGTTATGCGTGGCTACATCCTAAGAAAATCTCCTTTCTATGAGCCGCTATTCGATCTCAAAGGTGCTGTGAATATTCATGCTAGGTAGCTTGCATGGCCATGCGTCACAGGTCCATTTGGATCCAAGGATGCCGCCCATCGTATCCAGGATTTGCTGTGCTGGTTCCTTGCGCACAGAAACTTACGCGATACTTAAGGAAACTGAGGAGCGAAGTGAGGCTGCGAAGCGGCGCAAGGAGCTGCCCTACAAGATCATCGAGGAGCTGCGGCATGAGACGTGAGTACCAACTGCCTCGTCTGTGATGGCGTCCAGGGAAGTTCGGGAGGGGCATACGGCAAAAAACATACCCCGCAGAAGACATACCCCAGCCCGGCAAAAAACGGCCATCTGGCTGACCCCCGTCACCACCCTGGGCATACCAACAGCCGCTTCTGTGATAGCATTGGAGGGTGGGAGCCGGGGGATGGAGGGGTATGGGAGGAGCACTGCTGAGTGGTGCAAAAGCATAGATGGCCTGTGATCACAATCGGCGGAGTCCCGCCACCCTGCATTCTCATCCAGAGTGCATATTCAGGGAGTAATTCAGGGAGTGATTCAGGGAGTAATTCAGGGAGTAATTCAGGGAGTAATTCAGGGAGTAATTCAGGGAGTAATTCAGGGAGTGATTTAGGGAGTAATTCAGGGAGTAGTTCAGGGCGTAATTCAGGGAGTGATTCAGGGAGTAATTCAGGGAGTGATTCAGGGAGTAATTCAGGGAGTAATTCAGGGAGTGATGAGGGGAGTAATTCAGGAAGTGATACTGGGAGTGATTCAGGGAAAAAGTAAGGGGTTGCAACCCTCCGCATCACCGAGCACACCCAGCCACACGTGTGATCGGCCGCTGGACAGCCACCGCAGGCCGCCGGGCAGCCACTATATGGTCTAGGCCTATAGAGACCAGGCCTAGGCTGGATGGTAGCCCGGGCAGCAGGGCTTGCTGCACTAAGTCACCCGTCCATTGGCCGTGATGTAGCAAAATTGCAGCTCAAAGGCCCTGCAATAAACTGTGGCATCCCAGTGCCGCGTTGATGATGTCCCGCTTCACTTGAAATCCCTGTGCCCGTTGACAACTCGTCAGAGCGTGTCACCCTGTGATTTTCCTTCCTGGTCCTCGTTCTCTGTTCCCATATCTCGCCCTTCTGGGCCCTTTGGAAAGAGGCTTTGGGAACTAGCAGGTGAAGCCCAGGTGAAGCCCACCTGCGTTCACTATTTATGCTGGAACCTCTGTTTCTCAAATGAATTTAGTTATCATATGGTTTAAACTCTTTTCCTTTTTTTGAACCTATTCTCTCCCTCCTCCCTGTAGGATGCGCCCCTGGCAGGCTGACCCATACTTCGGCCTAGCCGCCAGCGTCGCCGTCACGATGGACCTCGAGCCGCTAGGCGGTGGCGCATCAACCAAGGAGGGCCGGGCCCAGTTTGTTGTGTACAGCTGGGGGGGCGCCGGGGCACCCCCGCAGGGCACGCGCACGCTGTTCAGGATCTGCGACGACTGGACGCCTACCCCTATGAACCTGGCCTACCCCTATGAACCCTTTGGTCACGACACCTTCCCACTCGTCCACACAATGAGCAAAATACTGCAGGTGAAGCCCAGTTAGTCTTGCAATTTGAATTTGAAATGCTGGATTTTAAATTGGTTGACGTTGAAGCCGTTAGAATGTAACCACATAGGAATCCTCTCTGCTGCCTTTTTTAACGTTGCCCGCCATGCTGGAGACTTCTGCGCCCCTGAGGAAGGAGGGGTTTCGGGAGGATGCGGCCGGTGGGGGAGTTGGAGACCCCTTTGCCTGCCCCTCCTGAGCAAAGGATCTCAAATCAACAGACCGAAAAGCCTGCAACGTGTTTCCTCACAGGCATCCTCCCTGCTTCCTGTTCCTCCTGAGCGAAGGATCTCAAATCAACAGACCGAAAAGCCTGCAACGTGTTTCCTCACAGGCATCCTCCCTGCTTCCTGTTCCTCCTGAGCGCAGGATCAGCAAGACTTTGTTGCGATGCAAGGACTGCTGGCAGAGGTGGACAAGCAGGTCTATTCGCAGCATTCAGATGTGCGCAGCGTGAACGGCCTCCTTAAGTGTTTGGAGACTGGGGAGCGCAGTGCGGCGCAGCAGCCAGTGGGATTGTCGGTGCAGCTGCGCAACTATCAGCTTCAGTCACTGCAGTTCATGATGGAGGCAGAGAGCAGGAGTGGAGGATTCAGGTGGGGAAGGGTAATGGGGCGGAGGGGCAGAGGGCAGGAGTGGAGTATTCAGGTGGGGAAGGGTAATGGGGCGGAGGGGCAGAGGGCAGGAGTGGAGTATTCAGGTGGGGAAGGGTAATGGGGCGGAGGGGCAGAGGGCAGGAGAGGAGGATTCAGGTGGGGAAGGGTAATGGGGCGGAGGGGCAGAGGGCAGGAGTGGAGGATTCAGGTGGGGAAGGGTAATGGGGCGGAGGGGCAGAGGGCAGGAGTGGAGTATTCAGGTGGGGAAGGGTAATGGGGCGGAGGGGCAGAGGGCAGGAGTGGAGTATTCAGGTGGGGAAGGGTAATGGGGCGGAGGGGCAGAGGGCAGGAGTGGAGGATTCAGGTGGGGAAGGGTAATGGGGCGGAGGGGCAGAGGGCAGGAGTGGAGGATTCAGGTGGGGAAGGGTAATGGGGCGGAGGGGCAGAGGGCAGGAGTGGAGGATTCAGGTGGGGAAGGGTAATGGGGCGGAGGGGCAGAGGGCAGGAGTGGAGGATTCAGGTGGGGAAGGGTAATGGGGCGGAGGGGCAGAGGGCAGGAGTGGAGGATTCAGGTGGGGAAGGGTAATGGGGCGGAGGGGCAGAGGGCAGGAGTGGAGTATTCAGGTGGGGAAGGGTAATGGGGCGGAGGGGCAGAGGGCAGGAGTGGAGTATTCAGGTGGGGAAGGGTAATGGGGCGGAGGGGCAGAGGGCAGGAGTGGAGGATTCAGGTGGGGAAGGGTAATGGGGCGGAGGGGCAGAGGGCAGGAGTGGAGGATTCAGGTGGGGAAGGGTAATGGGGCGGAGGGGCAGAGGGCAGGAGTGGAGTATTCAGGTGGGGAAGGGTAATGGGGCGGAGGGGCAGAGGGCAGGAGTGGAGGATTCAGGTGGGGAAGGGTAATGGGGCGGAGGGGCAGAGGGCAGGAGTGGAGTATTCAGGTGGGGAAGGGTAATGGGGCGGAGGGGCAGAGGGCAGGAGTGGAGTATTCAGGTGGGGAAGGGTAATGGGGCGGAGGGGCAGAGGGCAGGAGTGGAGTATTCAGGTGGAGAAGGGTAATGGGGCGGAGGGGCAGAGGGCAGGAGTGGAGTATTCAGGTGGGGAAGGGTAATGGGGCGGAGGGGCAGAGGGCAGGAGTGGAGGATTCAGGTGGGGAAGGGTAATGGGGCGGAGGGGCAGAGGGCAGGAGCAGATGTTTAAAGTGGAGAGGGGGGTAAATGAGGGCAAGGGGGCGGAAGGTAGGAGTGTATGTTTCAGGTGGGGGGGTGCAAAGAGGCTCACAGGCCGCACCCCTACCCCCTCTGCAGGTCACTCTTCTGGGTCATGAAGATGGATGGCCACGGCAGACCCTACTGGTACTCGCCGTTGTTTGGGCGGCTCAGCAGGGACGTCCCGGCCCAGGCTGCAGGCGGCTTCCTCGCAGAGGAGATGGTGAGTGTCTGCGTTTCCTTTACCACAGTCCAGTTGCGTTCCGTCCCATGTCCGGGTGGACCTGGTGCAGGAAAATCCTGTGGCTTAGGCCATGTGCCGTAGGACAGCTATAATTTAAATAGGTTTTCAGCAGCACATGACCCCCAGTGTTGGTGGCGTCCCAGCTGCCCCCTCCCTGCTGCCCACACTACCCGGCTGTTCTCTCCTTGCTTCCCACACTGCACCTTATCCCCCCCTCCCTCTATCTCTTTGCTGCCCACACTTCTCCTGTCTCCCCCTCTCCCCCTGCTGCCCACACTTCTCCTGTCTCCCCCTCTCTCCATCTCTGCTCCTCACACTTCCCCTGTCATCCCCTCTCTCCATCCCTGCTTCCCACACTTCTCCTGCCCCCCCATGTCTCCATCCCTGCTCCTCACACTTCTCCTGCCTCCCCCTCTCTCCATCTCTGCTCCCCACACTTCTCCTGTGCCCCCATTTCTCCATTCCTGCTTCCCACACTTCTCCTGCCCCCCCTGTCTCCATCTCTGCTCCCCACACTTCTCCTGTCCCCCATCTCTCCATCCCTGCTCCCCACACTGTCCCTGTCTCCCCCTCTCTCTCCCTTATGCCCACACTTCTCCTCCCCTCCCTCCCTGTCTCCTTCCAGGGCTTGGGCAAGACTGTTGAAGTCCTTGCCCTCATCCTGGGCATGCCCGCCCCCGCCTCCACTGTGAACGGCCTGCCTCACCGTGTCTCTGTCGGCCGCATGACCTCCCGCGCCACGCTGGTAGTGTGTGCCGTGTCCCTGGTGGGGCAGTGGGTGGACGAGGCGCGCAGCAAGAGTGCCGGATCCATCAAGATCTTGCAGTACCACGGCAGTTCCAGGGAGAGGTGAGAGGGGCACTACGTGGGTGAGGTGCACAGCAAGAGCTCCGGATCCATTAAGATCCTGCAGTACCACGGCAGTTCTACAGCAGTAAGAGTGAGAGTTGATAATATAAGTGGGTGGATGCGGTGCGCAGCAAGAGCACCGGATGCATGAAGATCCAGCAGTACCACGGCAGTACCAGTGAGAGTTGAGAATATGTGGGTGAAAATCGGTGTGCAGCAAGAGTGCCAGATCCATGAAGATCCTGCAATACCACGGCAGTACCAGGGTGAGGTGAGAGGATGCTGCAGGGAGTGAGGAGGGAGAGGGGGATTGCAGGCACGAGGAGATGGAGGGGCTGAGGAGGGAGGGCGGGCCAGCATAGTGCAAGGTCCACTCCCCAGTGTAGCTCGTGTTCTTGAATGGACTCGTGGCCCTATGTCGCGCAAGTGCGCCCCACCTCAGGGACTCAGGGACTCAAAGAGTGCGTCTTTGTCCCGTTGTTGCCCTGCCGAGAGGGCGAAAGGGGTGCCTCCTGCACCCTCCTCCCTCACGTCACCCTCTGCCACCTTCTCCCTCACAAAGCCCTTATCACCCACTGCCCCCTGCACCCTCACAACACACTCTTCACCCTCCTCCCTTACACCACCCTTATCACTCTCTGCCCCCTGCGCCCTCCTCCCTCACCTCACCCTTGTCACTCTCTGCCCCCTGCGCCCTTCTCCCTCACCTCACCCTTGTCACTCTCTGCCCCCTGCGCCCTCCTCCCTCACCTCACCCTTGTCACTCTCTGCCCCCTGCGCCCTCCTCCCTCACCTCACCCTTGTCACTCTCTGCCCCCTGCGCCCTCCTCCCTCACCTCACCCTTGTCACTCTCTGCCCCCTGCGTCCTCCTCCCTCACCTCACCCTTGTCACTCTCTGCCCCCTGCGCCCTCCTCCCTCACCTCACCCTTGTCACTCTCTGCCCCCTGCGCCCTCCTCCCTCACCTCACCCTTGTCACTCTCTGCCCCCTGCGCCCTCCTCCCTCACCTCACCCTTGTCACTCTCTGCCCCCTGCGTCCTCCTCCCTCACCTCACCCTTGTCACTCTCTGCCCCTTGCGCCCTCCTCCCTCACCTCACCCTTGTCACTCTCTGCCCCTTGCGCCCTCCTCCCTCACCTCACCCTTGTCACTCTCTGCCCCCTGCGCCCTCCTCCCTCACCTCACCTCACCTTTGTCACTCTCTGCCCCCTGCGCCCTCCTCCCTCACCTCACCCTTGTCACTCTCTGCCCCCTGCGCCCTCCTCCCTCACCTCACCCTTGTCACTCTCTGCCATCTGCGCCCTCCTCCCTCACCTCACCCTTGTCACTCTTTGTCCCCCACACCCTCCTCCCTCACCTCACCCTTGTCACTCTCTGCCCCTTGCGCCCTCCTCCCTCACCTCACCCTTGTCACTCTCTGCCCCCTGCGCCCTCCTTCCTCACCTCACCCTTGTCACTCTCTGCCCCCTGCGCCCTCCTCCCTCACCTCACCCTTGTCACTCTCTGCCTCCTGCGCCCTCCTCCCTCACCTCACCCTTGTCACTCTCTGCCCCCTGCGTCCTCCTCCCTCACCTCACCCTTGTCACTCTCTGCCCCCTGCGTCCTCCTCCCTCACCTCACCCTTGTCACTCTCTGCCCCTTGCGCCCTCCTCCCTCACCATACCCTTGTCACTCTCTGCCCCCTGCGCCCTCCTCCCTCACGTTACCCTTGTCACTCTCTGCCCTCTGCGCCCTCCTCCCTCACCTCACCCTTGTCACTCTCTGTCCCCCGCACCCTCCTCCCTGACCTCACCCTTGTCACTCTCTGCCCCCTGCGCCCTCCTCCCTCACCTCACCCTTGTCACTCTTTGTCCCCCACACCCTCCTCCCTCACCTCACCCTTGTCACTCTCTGCCTCCTGCGCCCTCCTCCCTCACCTCACCCTTGTCACTCTCTGCCCTCTGCGCCCTCACCTCACCCTCTGCCCCCTGCTCCTCCACGTCACCCTCTGCCCCCTCCTCACTTACAGGGACCCGAGGGTGATTGCCTGCAACTTTGACCTGGTGGTCACTACCTACCAGACGCTGGGCAGCGACTTCAGCAAGGATGGCAAGATCGAGAACTTTGCACCCCTGGGGAAGATTCATTGGGTAGGATTGCTTGAGAGAGGAGGGGGTCCATTAGGTAGGGCTGACATTGGGAGGGTTGGGCAGGGGCAGTGGGTGGCTTAGGCTGTGGATGCAGAGGTGTGGGGTTATCAGGGCCAGCTCAGGGACGAGGTTGGGCGTAGTGGCGGAGGGGCGAGAGGCTAGGCCTGTGAGAGGCCGGGGGCGGGACAGCGACACGGCTAGCAGATCCACAGGGAAAACGCACGGTGCTTGGCTGTGATGCATTGGTATGTCATTGCAGTTTTCTCCCCACACTACTGCTGAAGTGTGGAGAATACCTGCAATCACACCCGAGATCTACACGGATCAAGCGTCCTCCTACCACATGACCCCCTCGAACCCAGCCCATCTCTGCCCGGTCATCCCCCTCACCCCCTTTGCCCTCATCCCCTAACCAACCCCAAACACTCACCCCCTAAAACACTCACCCCCCACCCCCCCAAAACACTCACCCCCCCCCAACCCCTTCTGCAGCACCGCATCGTGTTTGACGAAGGCCACATGGTCAAGACTTCTGCGGCGATCCAGTCCAAGGCGTGTGTGGCGTTGTGCTCGGACAGACGCTGGTGCTGCACCGGCACACCTATTGGCACCTCCATCGAGGATCTGCTGGGACAGGTAGGCGTAGGGTCTGAGCTAGGTGGGCCTAGGGGCAAATAAATGGGGGCCAATGGAAATAGGGAGACAGGGCAGCGTCTGTTTACTGGATCATGAGCTGCAGATCAGGCGTGGTCTGATGACTGCACAAGGTTGAGAACTGTGTGAGTGCTCAACTGGGTGCAGTCAGTGAATCGGCTTGGCAATCTGAGACCTGCCAGGGCTGGCAGGCCTACCCGAGGACTGACAGGACGGGCAGGCCCACCCGAGGACTGACAGGACGGGCAGGCCCACCTATGCGCTGTCAGGGCTGGCAGGCCCACGTATGCCCACCTCTCCTATGGAGCACGGCCTGTCCCACTCGGGTTATGTCCATTGGCTCAGTTTTTACCCCAGGCCCACCACCCTTCCCCTCTCCTCCTCTCTCCACCACTCTGACCACCCTACTACCCGCCCCCCCCCCCACTCCCCGCACCTCACCCCCCTCACACACCCTCCACCGCCCTCTCCTCCTCTCCCAGACATCCCCCCACCCCCTCACACCTGCTCCCAAACACCCCCTCCCGCAGTTTGCAGCCATTCACATGGCACCTTTCAGCACAAAGTCGTACTTTGACAGCCGCATCAAAGCGTCCTTCGGCGCAGGATCATTCCGCAACCGCCTGGTCGACGCCACGCCCTCCACCCTGCTGTACACGCTGCGCATGGGCATGGTTCGGCACACCAAGCAGCAGGTGCTGGGCGGCGAGCAGGTGCTGCAGCTGCCACCCAAGACGGAGGAGGACCTGGCTGGTGAGAGGAAGGAGGGAGAGGTTTGCGGGGATGTCAGGTATGCTGATGTGCTTTTGCAGGTGGGAGATAGGAAACGAGGGGGGCAGAGAGATATGCAGGTGAGTGGAGGGGGAGACATGGACCTGATGGGGAGAGGGAAGGAGGCTGGGTGGAGGTTAAGTGAGAGGACAGGGAGGGGGGCAGGGAGATATGAAGGCAAGAGGAGAGGGAGGAGGAAGTGGGGGAGGGGAGGGGGGGGGGATAAGAGGTAGGTGGCGCCGGGTGCTGCTTTGTGACCCAAGTGTCCATCTCCTGCCACCAAATTGCCCATGCGGCAGCTGTCCCTTGCTCCCCGCTCCTCCTGCCCCCCCTCCCTCCTCCCCTTCCTTTTGTCGTAATGCGTGCTGCCCCCCTTCTCAACCTTCTTCTGTTTCCTGAGCCTCCCCTCCTCCTCTGAACGTCCTTATTGTCCGCTTGTCCTCTGGCACCCTATATGCCCCACCTGCCATTCCCAGTCACCCTCTCACTCCCTTTGATCCCCCCCCCCCCCCTCACAGTGATCCCCACCCCACTGTCACCCCACTTTCCATTCGCAGTCACCATCACCCCCTTCGATCCCACCTGCCCTTCGCAGTGACCCTGTCCCCCTCTCACCCCCCTCCCCCCTCCCCCCCTTTACAGTGACCCTCTCCCCCCCTCTCCCCCCTCCACCCCTTTACAGTGACCCTGTCCCCCTCTGAGCGCGCGCTGTACCTGCGTGTTCACGGCAACGTTCAGCGCCAGTGGCAGTCCTTCCACTCTGCAGGCGCCGCCATCGTGACCAAGTACCAGCTGACCATCATGGCACTGCTCGGGCCGCTGAGGCGCATTGCCAGCGGGGGGGCGCTGAGGCCAGCGGACCTGGCGGTGCCGGTGCTGGATACTGGACTGCTCTTGGCCGGGGGACTGGGTGGTGAGAGGGAGTGTCTGAAGGGGGGTGGGCTGAGGCCTGTGGATCTGGCGTTGCCGGTGCTGGATACTGGACTGCTCTTGGCCGGGGGACTGGGTGGTGCGAGGGAGTGTCTGAAGAGGGGGGGGGCTGAGGCCTGTGGATCTGGCGGTGCCGGTGCTGGATACTGGACTGCTCTTGGCCGGGGGACAGGGTGGTGAGAGGGAGTGTCTGAAGGGGGGGGGGGGCTGAGGCCTGTGGATCTGGCGTTGCCGTTGCTGGATACTAGACTGCTCTTGGCCGGGGGACAGGGTGGTGAGAGGGAGTGTCTGAAGGGGGGGGGGGGCTGAGGCCTGTGGATCTGGCGTTGCCGGTGCTGGATACTGGACTGCTCTTGGCCGGGGGACAGGGTGGTGAGAGGGAGTGTCTGAAGAGGGGGGGGGCTGAGGCCTGTGGATCTGGCGTTGCCGGTGCTGGATACTGGACTGCTCTTGGCCGGGGGACAGGGTGGTGAGAGGGAGTGTCTGAAGAGGGGGGGGGCTGAGGCCTGTGGATCTGGCGTTGCCGGTGCTGGATACTGGACTGCTCTTGGCCGGGGGACAGGGTGGTGAGAGGGAGTGTCTGAAGGGGGGGGGGGCTGAGGCCTGTGGATCTGGCGGTGCCGGTGCTGGATACTAGACTGCTCTTGGCCGGGGGACAGGGTGGTGAGAGGGAGTGTCTGAAGGGGGGGGGGGGCTGAGGCCTGTGGATCTGGCGGTGCCGGTGCTGGATACTGGACTGCTCTTGGCCGGGGGACAGGGTGGTGAGAGGGAGTGTCTGAAGAGGGGGGGGGCTGAGGCCTGTGGATCTGGCGTTGCCGGTGCTGGATACTGGACTGCTCTTGGCCGGGGGACAGGGTGGTGAGAGGGAGTGTCTGAAGAGGGGGGGGGCTGAGGCCTGTGGATCTGGCGTTGCCGGTGCTGGATACTGGACTGCTCTTGGCCGGGGGACAGGGTGGTGAGAGGGAGTGTCTGAAGAGGGGGGGGGCTGAGGCCTGTGGATCTGGCGGTGCCGGTGCTGGATACTGGACTGCTCTTGGCCGGGGGACAGGGTGGTGAGAGGGAGCGTCTGAAGGGGGGGGGGACTAGGGGCGCAGGGGCTCTGGGGGGAGTGGGAGTTTTTTTGCCTGTGGGAGGCGATGTGCAGCAGGGGTAGTATAAACTCGGTGGACGTAGTGTAGTGTCTGCCGGTGGGAGGTGCCCAGCGGGATGGGACGTGAGGGTGGCTTCCCTCACCTTCTTTTTCCAGCTGTGCCGAGGTTCTGTGTTGGACCTCAGCCCCGTCCACCCTCCCCCCTGTACTGTAGACGCTGCTGCCATTGCCGCCATGGAGGCGATGCAGCCCGATGCGGAGCTGGTCTCACCGGAAGCTGAGTGCTCCATCTGCCTAGATACGATGGAGAACCCGGTGAGTGCATGGGTGCAGTGGCCTGTAGGTGGTTGGGGCCAGGGGGGGGGGCAGACAATGGGGGGGGGCAGGGGGGGGGGGGGGCAGAATGGCAGATATGGGTGTAGTGGCCAGTGGGTGGGTGGGTCCAGGGGGGAGGGTCATGGAGGGTGTAGATGGATGGTCCAGGAGGACCCAGTGGGTGGGAGTGCAGTGGTGAGTGAGTGAGCAGTCCTGGAGGGTAGAGTAGGTGAGTGGTCCAGGAGGGTAAGTGCACACACAAGAGTGTCAGTGGGTGGTCCTGCGGTGGGTACAACCAGGAAGGTGTGGGTCTGTGGGAAAGGAGGGTAAGTGCACACATGAGAGTGTAGGTGAGTGGTCCAGGAGTGGGTGCATCCAGGTGGTATGTGAGTGGTCCAGGACTGGGTGCATCCAGGTGGTATGTGAGTGGTCCAGGAGTGGGTGCATCCAGGTGGTATGTGAGTGGTCCAGGAGTGGGTGTATCCAGGTGGTATGTGAGTGGTCCAGGAGTGGGTGTATCCAGGTGGTATGTGAGTGGTCCAGGAGGTTGGGTGGGAGTGCAGTGGGTGGGTGGCTGGTCCAGGAGGATGTAGTTGACTGGTCATGTAGGGTGGATGGGTGAGTGGTTTAGGATGGTGGATTTGCATGCAGTGGGTGAGTGAGTGGCCCGGGAGGGTGTGTGGGAGTGCAGTGAATGGGTGAGTTGCCCGGGAGGGTGTGTGGGAGTGCACTGCAGTGGGTGAGTGAGTGGCCCAGGAGGGTGTGTAGGAGTGCACTGCAGTGGGTGGGTGAGTGGCCCGGGAGGGTGTGTGGGAGTGCAGTGAATGGGTGAGTTGCCCGGGAGGGTGTGTGGGAGTGCACTGCAGTGGGTGAGTGAGTGGCCCAGGAGGGTGTGTAGGAGTGCACTGCAGTGGGTGGGTGAGTGGCCCGGGAGGGTGTGTGGGAGTGCAGTGAATGGGTGAGTGGCCCGGGAGGGTGTGTGGGAGTGCAGTGAATGGGTGAGTGGCCCGGGAGGGTGTGTGGGAGTGCACTGCAGTGGGTGAGTGAGTGGCCCAGGAGGGTGTGTAGGAGTGCACTGCAGTGGGTGGGTGAGTGGCCCGGGAGGGTGTGTGGGAGTGCAGTGAGTGAGTGAGTGGCCCGGGAGGGTGTGTAGGAGTGCACTGCAGTGGGTGGGTGAGTGGCCCGGGAGGGTGTGTAGGAGTGCACTGCGGTGGGTGAGTGGCCCGGGAGGGTGTGTGGGAGTGCACTGCAGTGGGTGGGTGAGTGGCTCAGGAGGGTGTGTGGGAGTGCACTGCAGTGGGTGGGTGAGTGGCTCAGGAGGGTGTGTATGAGTGCAGTGGGTGGGTGAGTGGCCCGGGAGGGTGTGTATGAGTGCAGTGGGTGGGTGAGTGGCCCGGGAGGGTGTGTAGGAGTGCAGTGGGTGGGTGAGTGGCCCGGGAGAGTGTGTGGGAGTGCACTGCAGTGGGTGGGTGAGTGGCCCAGGAGGGTGTGTAGGAGTGCACTGCAGTGTGTGGGTGAGTGGCCCAGGAGGGTGTGTGGGAGTGCAGTGAGTGAGTGAGTGGCATGGGAGGGTGTGTAGGAGTGCACTGCAGTGGGTGGGTGAGTGGCCCGGGATAATGTGTAGGAGTGCACTGCGGTGGGTGGGTGAGTGTCCCAGGAGGGTGTGTAGGAGTGCACTGCAGTGAGTGGGTGAGTGTCCCTGGAGGGTGTGTGGGAGTGCACTGCGGTGGGTGAGTGAGTGGCCCGGGAGGGTGTGTAGGAGTGCACTGCAGTGAGTGGGTGAGTGGCCCGGGAGGGTGTGTCGGAGTGCACTGCGGTGGGTGGGTGAGCGACCCAGGACGCTGTGTGGGAGTGCACTGCGGTGGGTGGGTGAGTGGCCCAGGAGGGTGGAGTAGGTGAGTGGTCCTGGAGGGCGGGCAAAATTGACGTTTATCTGATGTTTGTGTCACCTCCGTCCCCCCCACAGGTCATCACACCCTGCCGCCACTGGTTCTGCCGTGAGTGCATCATCGGCTGGCTCGACAGCAAGTTCAACTGCACCCTCTGCCGTGCACCACTTAGTCTGGCTGAGCTCAGGGTGGGCGTCATGCCCGGCTATCTCCCGCCGGGGGCTGCTGGCGGCAGCGCTGACGACGAGGCGGCAGCAGCCGCGGGGCCCTCAGGCGGCGGCACGGGAGGAGACGTCCCGCTTGAGATGTGTGAGAGCAAGCTGCACGCGCTGCTGGCCGAGCTGCGGGCCATGCGGGCCGCAGACGCGTCGGCTAAGGCCCTCGTCTTCAGCCAGTACAAGTGAGAACGGGGATGATGCTGGAGGGCTGCAGGAATGTGCGTCACGGATTTGTTGGCGCCCTGTAGAGGGCGATCACAGATGAGATCCCGGGCACTGACAGTTCCCGGGCACACAAGTTAGTTGGTAGCCTTTCCAAGTACGGCTTCATTGATATAATCCTCACGGTGCATACAGTAGATTTGCTTTGCCTTCCCTCATAATAAACGTTGTTTGAGGTTGAGGGATCCATGAATATACTGATTATCGATTGCCGATGCCAGTTTTCAGTCAGATAATTTGCCCTGAGGGCAGCATTAAATTAATTCGTTGTTTTATACCCGAGGGAAGGCAATTCAAATTTACGGTATACTTTCTTTCTTTCTTTTCAAGCAGTTTTCATCCTGTTAAAACCCTCTTATGCAATCCGCTCCTTGAGATCCTCGGCTGCCCAGCCCCCCTCCTTGTTCCCCGGCTCCCCTTTCCCTCTCCTTAATCCCCGGCTGCCCTGCCCCCCTCCCCCGCAGCACGACCCTGGAGTGGCTCAAGCTACGACTAACAGATGAGGGGTTCGGCTACAGAACCATCAGCGGCTCAATGCCGCTCAAGCAGCGCACCAAAGCCATCGAGGCCTTCCAGAAGGATCCGCCGACCACCGTCTTCCTGCTGTCAATGCGAAGCGGGGCAGGTGCGGCGGGGAGCAATCCGCGGGGAGGCCCTGATGCGCACCCAGGCACAATGGCTAATGAGAAGGGCATTTGTTGCCATCCATATCGTTTATAAAACGATTTCGCCGACCTGCCACACTTGTCGGTTACACCAATGTACGCTCTCTGATGTGTGGGAATTGATGGGTTGGTGAGATCAGTAGGATCAGTCATACACTCTTGCCTCCCATGCATGGCCCAGATCCAGCTCTCAATCCCCTATATTATTACGGGTGCTTATAGTTTATATATTATACTATATCCCTGTCCTTTACTATCAGTATATACCTACGTGTCCACCTGTCATGCATGTCTCTCCCCCTTGATTCAGCAAGGCTGCTGTTGTTGCCTAGCGTATTTGCCTGCGCAGCGCGCCTGTCAAACAGGTGGCCTCCGTCATCGCTTCATCCCCAGCACTGAGCCCTTGTGCACAACTCGGGTCGCATGATTGGTTTACGTGCATTCATCTCCTGATTCATTGTTCTGCCTGCCAGTATACCCAATTTCTGCCTGCCAGTAGGCCCTATTTCCGCCTGACAGTTGGCCCTAATTCTGCCTGGCAGTTGGCCCTATTTCCGCCTGGCAGTTGGCCCTAATTCTGCCTGACAGTTGGCCCTAATTCTGCCTGGCAGTTGGCCCTAATTCTGCCTGACAGTTGGCCCTAATTCTGCCTGGCAGTTGGCCCTAATTCTGTCTGGCAGTTGGCCCTATTTCCGCCTGGCAGTTGGCCCTAATTCTGCCTGGCAGTTGGCCCTAATTCTGCCTGACAGTTGGCCCTAATTCTGCCTGACAGTTGGCCCTAATTCTGCCTGGCAGTTGGCCCTAATTCTGTCTGGCAGTTGGCCCTAATTCTGCCTGACAGACATTATATGGACGAGGACAGTCCGTTCAAGCGGTTCAGCAGGTAACGATCGAGTGCTGAAGGGAGGGATGCACAGCGGCGCCAGCATGGACAGGGTTTAGGGAACTGTAGCCCTGGGGGGCAAGCGCAGTCATGCGCCAGTCTTTTCGTCTAGGTCGAGCAGGCACTTGTGGGCTGGTCTTTTAATAAAGTAGGCAACCAGATTATAATGAATATTGCAGCAGGATGGGACACATGCGCAAGTGCTTAAAAAGATGCCAGCTGCCTGCAGAAGGTTTCTGGCTTCAGATCTTCACTTTTATAATTCTGGAAGAAACGAATTTGTATTTCATGCGCTGTACCGCACACACTATTAAGTATTCCACACGTAGTATTGGCCAGAGCCTACAAATGGCCCGCATAAGCTCTAATATGCTTACTTGTAAAATGAAGGCGCTTGGAAAGTTGGACTACATGCAGTGTACATGTAACATGTCCTACACCTGGCACTCCTGGCTCCGTCACTGAAATGCTACAGCTAGCGCTTTTCTTCAACCCTCCCGCCGCTACTCGGTGATTTATCCGGGCCCTGCTCCACCACCGCAGTCTTCGTCAACAGCTGAACCAGAGCTTCATAGGCGCTAATTCTGGCTGGCAGTTGGCCCTAATTATGCATGACAGTTGGCCCTAATTCTGCCTGGCAGTTGGCCCTAATTCTGCCTGGCAGTTGGCCCTAATTCTGCCTGGCAGTTGGCCCTAACTCTGCCTGACAGTTGGCCCTAATTCTGCCCGACAGTTGGCCCTAATTCTACCTGGCAGTTGGCCCTAATTCTGCCTGACAGTTGGCCCTAGTTCTGCCTGACAGTTGACCCTAATTCTGCCTGGCAGTTGGCCCTAATTCTGCCTGGCAGTTGGCCCTAATTCTGCCTGACAGTTGGCCCTAATTCTGCCTGGCAGTTGGCCCCAATTCTGCCTGGCAGTTGGCCCTAATTATGCGTGACAGTTGGCCCTAATTCTGCCTGGCAGTTGGCCCTAATTCTGCCTGACAGTTGGCCCTAATTATGCGTGACAGTTGGCCCTAATTCTGTCTGGCAGTTGGCCCTAATTCTGCCTGGCAGTTGGCCTTAATTCTGCCTGGCAGTTGGCCCTAATTCTGCCCGACAGTTGGCCCTAATTCTGCCTTGCAGTTGGCCCTAATTCTGCCTGACAGTTGGCCCTAATTCTGCCTGACAGTTGGCCCTAATTTTGCCTGGCAGTTGGCCCTAATTCTGCCTGGCAGTTGGCCCTAATTCTGCCTGGCAGTTGGCCCTAATTCTGCCTGACAGTTGGCCCTAGTTTGCCTGACAGTTTGCCCTAATTCTGCCTGGCAGTTGGCCCTAATTCTGCCTGGCAGTTGGCCCTAATTCTGCCTGACAGTTGGCCCTAATTCTGCCTGACAGTTGGCCCTAATTCTGCGTGACAGTTGGCCCTAACTATGCCTGACAGTTTGCCCTAACTATGCGTGACAGTTGGCCCTTACTATGCGTGACAGTTGGCCCTAATTCTGCCTGGCAGTTGGCCCTAATTCTGCCTGACAGTTGGCCCCAATTCTGCCTGGCAGTTGGCCCTAATTATGCGTGACAGTTGGCCCTAATTCTGCCTGGCAGTTGGCCCTAATTCTGCCTGACAGTTGGCCCTAATTATGCGTGACAGTTGGCCCTAATTCTGTCTGGCAGTTGGCCCTAATTCTGCCTGGCAGTTGGCCTTAATTCTGCCTGGCAGTTGGCCCTAATTCTGCCCGACAGTTGGCCCTAATTCTGCCTTGCAGTTGGCCCTAATTCTGCCTGACAGTTGGCCCTAATTCTGCCTGACAGTTGGCCCTAATTTTGCCTGGCAGTTGGCCCTAATTCTGCCTGGCAGTTGGCCCTAATTCTGCCTGGCAGTTGGCCCTAATTCTGCCTGACAGTTGGCCCTAGTTTGCCTGACAGTTTGCCCTAATTCTGCCTGGCAGTTGGCCCTAATTCTGCCTGGCAGTTGGCCCTAATTCTGCCTGACAGTTGGCCCTAATTCTGCCTGGCAGTTGGCCCTAATTCTGCCTGGCAGTTGGCCCTAATTATGCGTGACAGTTGGCCCTAATTCTGCCTGGCAGTTGGCCCTAATTCTGCCTGACAGTTGGCCCTAATTATGCGTGACAGTTGGCCCTAATTCTGTCTGGCAGTTGGCCCTAATTCTGCCTGGCAGTTGGCCTTAATTCTGCCTGGCAGTTGGCCCTAATTCTGCCCGACAGTTGGCCCTAATTCTGCCTTGCAGTTGGCCCTAATTCTGCCTGACAGTTGGCCCTAATTCTGCCTGACAGTTGGCCCTAATTTTGCCTGGCAGTTGGCCCTGATTCTGCCTGGCAGTTGGCCCTAATTCTGCCTGGCAGTTGGCCCTAATTCTGCCTGACAGTTGGCCCTAGTTTGCCTGACAGTTTGCCCTAATTCTGCCTGGCAGTTGGCCCTAATTCTGCCTGGCAGTTGGCCCTAATTCTGCCTGACAGTTGGCCCTAATTCTGCCTGACAGTTGGCCCTAATTCTGCGTGACAGTTGGCCCTAACTATGCCTGACAGTTTGCCCTAACTATGCGTGACAGTTGGCCCTTACTATGCGTGACAGTTGGCCCTAATTCTGCCTGGCAGTTGGCCCTAATTCTGCCTGACAGTTGGCCCCAATTCTGCCTGGCAGTTGGCCCTAATTATGCGTGACAGTTGGCCCTAATTCTGCCTGGCAGTTGGCCCTAATTCTGCCTGACAGTTGGCCCTAATTATGCGTGACAGTTGGCCCTAATTCTGTCTGGCAGTTGGCCCTAATTCTGCCTGGCAGTTGGCCTTAATTCTGCCTGGCAGTTGGCCCTAATTCTGCCCGACAGTTGGCCCTAATTCTGCCTTGCAGTTGGCCCTAATTCTGCCTGACAGTTGGCCCTAATTCTGCCTGACAGTTGGCCCTAATTTTGCCTGGCAGTTGGCCCTAATTCTGCCTGGCAGTTGGCCCTAATTCTGCCTGGCAGTTGGCCCTAATTCTGCCTGACAGTTGGCCCTAGTTTGCCTGACAGTTTGCCCTAATTCTGCCTGGCAGTTGGCCCTAATTCTGCCTGGCAGTTGGCCCTAATTCTGCCTGACAGTTGGCCCTAATTCTGCCTGACAGTTGGCCCTAATTCTGCGTGACAGTTGGCCCTAACTATGCCTGACAGTTTGCCCTAACTATGCGTGACAGTTGGCCCTTACTATGCGTGACAGTTGGCCCTAATTCTGCCTGGCAGTTGGCCCTAATTCTGCCTGACAGTTGGCCCTAATTCTGCCTGGCAGTTGGCCCTAATTCTGCCTGGCAGTTGGCCCTAATTCTGCCTGACAGTTGGCCCTAATTCTGCCTGACAGTTGGCCCTAATTCTGCCTGGCAGTTGGCCCTAATTCTGCCTGACAGTTGGCCCTAATTCTGCCTGACAGTTGGCCCTAATTCTGCGTGACAGTTGGCCCTAACTATGCCTGACAGTTGGCCCTAACTATGCGTGACAGTTGGCCCTTACTATGCGTGACAGTTGGCCTTAATTCTGCCTGGCAGTTGGCCCTAATTCTGCCCGACAGTTGGCCCTAATTCTGCCTGGCAGTTGGCCCTAATTCTGCCTGACAGTTGGCCCAAGTTCTGTCTGACAGTTGGCCCTAACTCTGCCTGACAGTTGGCCCTAATTCTGCTTGGCAGTTGGCCCCAATTCTGCCTGACAGTTGGCCCCAATTCTGCCTGGCAGTTGGCCCTAATTCTGCCTGACAGTTGGCCCTAATTCTGCCTGACAGTTGGCCCTAATTCTGCCTGGCAGTTGGCCCTAATTATTCGTGACAGTTGGCCCTAATTCTGCCTGGCAGTTGGCCCTAATTCTGCCTGACAGTTGGCCCTAATTATGCGTGACAGTTGGCCCTAATTCTGTCTGGCAGTTGGCCCTAATTCTGCCTTGCAGTTGGCCCTAATTCTGCCTGACAGTTGGCCCTAATTCTGCCTGACAGTTGGCCCTAATTCTGCCTGGCAGTTGGCCCTAATTCTGCCTGGCAGTTGGCCCTAATTCTGCCTGGCAGTTGGCCCTAATTCTGCCTGACAGTTGGCCCTAGTTCTGCCTGACAGTTTGCCCTAATTCTGCCTGGCAGTTGGCCCTAATTCTGCCTGATAGTTGGCCCTAATTATGCGTGACAGTTGGCCCTAAGTCTGCCTGACAGTTGGCCCTAATTCTGCGTGACAGTTTGCCCTAACTATGCCTGACAGTTTGCCCTAACTATGCGTGACAGTTGGCCCTTACTATGCGTGACAGTTGGCCTTAATTCTGCCTGACAGTTGGCCCTAACTATGCGTGACAGTTGGCCCTTACTATGCGTGACAGTTGGCCTTAATTCTGCCTGGCAGTTGGCCCTAATTCTGCCCGACAGTTGGCCCTAATTCTGCCTGGCAGTTGGCCCTAATTCTGCCTGACAGTTGGCCCTAATTCTGCCTGACAGTTGGCCCTAATTCTGCCTGGCAGTTGGCCCTAATTCTGCGTGACAGTTGGCCCTAACTATGCCTGACAGTTGGCCCTAACTATGCGTGACAGTTGGCCCTTACTATGCGTGACAGTTGGCCTTAATTCTGCCTGGCAGTTGGCCCTAATTCTGCCCGACAGTTGGCCCTAATTCTGCCTGGCAGTTGGCCCTAATTCTGCCTGACAGTTGGCCCAAGTTCTGTCTGACAGTTGGCCCTAATTCTGCCTGGCAGTTGGCCCTAATTCTGCTTGGCAGTTGGCCCCAATTCTGCCTGACAGTTGGCCCCAATTCTGCCTGGCAGTTGGCCCTAATTCTGCCTGACAGTTGGCCCTTTATCTTCCTAACAGTCGCCCCTCTCTTTATCTCTTGTGCAGTTGGTATCAACCTGACTGCCGCCAGCCACGTGTTCATTATGGAGCCCTGCCTGAACCCGGCCCTGGAGGAGCAGGCCATCGGCCGCAGCTGGAGGATGGGCCAGCAGCGCAGCGTCATGGTCAAGCGATTCTACACCAAGGTGCGCGAATGGGAGTTGAGGGAGGCAGCATGCGGGGGAACCTGCAATGTTCCTTTTGTGACTCGGATACTGCTCAGGTGCACTCCAGCCGGAGGCCCAAAGAGTGGCTTGCCAGGAGGCTTGCCATGATGCTTTGTCGGTTTTGTCCCCATTGGAGGGCGGCCCGCCAATGGTGGCCTGGTAGCTGAAAGAACAAACGTTGTTTGTACCAGTACTGCTGTTTGTATCAGTACTGCTGTTTGTATCAGTACTGCTGTTTGTATTAGGACTGCTGTTTGTATCAGGACTGCTGTTTGTATCAGGACTGCTGTTTGTATCAGGACTGCTGTTTGTATCAGTACTGCTGTTTGTATAAGGACTGCTGTTTGTATCAGGACTGCTGTTTGTATCAGGACTGCTGTTTGTATCAGGACTGCTGTTTGTATCAGGACTGCTGTTTGTATCAGGACTGCTGTTTGTATTAGGACTGCTGTTTGTATCAGGACTGCTGTTTGTATCAGTACTGCTGTTTGTATCAGGACTGCTGTTTGTATCAGGACTGCTGTTTGTATCAGGACTGCTGTTTGTATTAGGACTGCTGTTTGTATAAGGACTGCTGTTTGTATCAGGACTGCTGTTTGTATAAGGACTGCTGTTTGTATCAGGACTGCTGTTTGTATCAGGACTGCTGTTTGTATCAGGACTGCTGTTTGTATTAGGACTGCTGTTTGTATCAGGACTGCTGTTTGTATTAGGACTGCTGTTTTTATCAGGACTGCTGTTTGTATTAGGACTGCTGTTTGTATCAGGACTGCTGTTTGTATCAGGACTGCTGTTTGTATCAGGACTGCTGTTTGTATCAGGACTGCTGTTTGTATCAGGACTGCTGTTTGTATCAGGACTGCTGTTTGTATCAGGACTGCTGTTTGTATTAGGACTGCTGTTTGTATTAGGACTGCTGTTTGTATCAGGACTGCTGTTTGTATCAGGACTGCTGTTTGTATCAGGACTGCTGTTTGTATCAGGACTGCTGTTTGTATCAGGACTGCTGTTTGTATCAGGACTGCTGTTTGTATCAGGACTGCTGTTTGTATCAGGACTGCTGTTTGTATTAGGACTGCTGTTTGTATCAGGACTCCTGTTTGTTTCAGGACTGCTGTTTGTATTAGGACTGCTGTTTGTATCAGGACTGCTGTTTGTATCAGGACTGCTGTTTGTATCAGGACTGCTGTTTGTATCAGGACTGCTGTTTGTATTAGGACTGCTGTTTGTATCAGGACTGCTGCTTGTATTAGGACTGCTGTTTGTATCAGGACTGCTGTTTGTATCAGGACTGCTGTTTGTATCAGGACTGCTGTTTGTATCAGGACTGCTGTTTGTATCAGGACTGCTGTTTGTATCAGGACTGCTGTTTGTACCAGTACTGCTGTTTGTATCAGCACTGCTGTTTGTATCAGGACCGCTGTTTGTATCAGGACTGCTGTTTGTATCAGGACTGCTGTTTGTATCAGGACTACTGTTTGTATCAGGACTGCTGTTTGTATCAGGACTGCTGTTTGTATCAGGACTGCTGTTTGTATCAGGACTGCTGTTTGTATCAGGACTGCTGTTTGTATCAGGACTGCTGTTTGTACCAGTACTGCTGTTTGTTTCAGTACTGCTGTTTGTATCAGGACTGCTGTTTGTATCAGGACTGCTGTTTGTATCAGGACTGCTGTTTGTACCAGTACTGCTGTTTGTATCAGCACTGCTGTTTGTATCAGGACCGCTGTTTGTATCAGGACTGCTGTTTGTATCAGGACTGCTGTTTGTATCAGGACTGCTGTTTGTATCAGGACTGCTGTTTGTATTAGGACTGCTGTTTGTATCAGGACTACTGTTTGTATCAGGACTGCTGTTTGTATCAGGACTGCTGTTTGTATCAGGACTGCTGTTTGTATCAGGACTGCTGTTTGTATCAGGACTGCTGTTTGTATCAGGACTGCTGTTTGTATCAGGACTGCTGTTTGTATCAGGACTGCTGTTTGTATCAGGACTGCTGTTTGTATCAGGACTGCTGTTTGTATCAGGACTGCTGTTTGTATCAGGACTGCTGTTTGTACCAGTACTGCTGTTTGTTTCAGTACTGCTGTTTGTATCAGGACTGCTGTTTGTATCAGGACTGCTGTTTGTATCAGGACTGCTGTTTGTTTCAGGACTGCTGTTTGTATCAGGACTGCTGTTTGTATCAGGACTGCTGTTTGTATCAGGACTGCTGTTTGTACCAGTACTGCTGTTTGTATCAGCACTGCTGTTTGTATCAGGACCGCTGTTTGTATCAGGACTGCTGTTTGTATCAGGACTGCTGTTTGTATCAGGACTGCTGTTTGTATCAGGACTGCTGTTTGTATCAGGACTGCTGTTTGTATCAGGACTGCTGTTTGTATCAGGACTGCTGTTTGTATCAGGACTGCTGTTTGTATCAGGACTGCTGTTTGTACCAGTACTGCTGTTTGTTTCAGTACTGCTGTTTGTATCAGGACTGCTGTTTGTATCAGGACTGCTGTTTGTATCAGGACTGCTGTTTGTTTCAGGACTGCTGTTTGTATCAGGACTGCTGTTTGTTTCAGGACTGCTGTTTGTATCAGGACTGCTGTTTGTATCAGGACTGCTGTTTGTACCAGGACTGCTGTTTGTATCAGGACTGCTGTTTGTATTAGGACTGCTGTTTATATTATCACTGGGGCTTATAGAATTACATTGTCGACCCCTAAAATTAATTACGGGTGTTTTTCGTCCTCGATGATGGATTTACTCCTCCGCTGCCACAGGGCTCTGTGGAGGAGGTCATCATCAAGGTGGTCAAGGCCAGGAGGGCAGCAGGGGCACGGGCGGCCGGTCTGGAGGCGGCGCAGGGGGCCAATGACGACGCAGTGGCGCAAGCGGCAGCGCAAGCCTACTTGGACGACGAGGCGAGTGGCTTCCAGTTGCGACGGGGAGGCATGCAGCGCGCAATGGCGGACGCCGTCGCTGGCTGCATTCGCTCGGACAAGCAGGCGTTGAGGATGGGCGAGCTTGAGCAGCTGTTTGCGGCGCCCAGATTTGAGGATGTAGGGGCGGCCACTGCGGTGGCGGTAGGAGGTGCTGCTGGCAGTGCAGCAGGGGCTGGCACCAGGCCCCTCCTGGCTGCCAGCTCAGGGGAGGCTTTTGCAGCAGCGGCTGTCGCTGTTCCCTTCGCTGGCGAGGCGGCTTTGGCTGCTGCAATCGCTGGGGAGGCGACCCTCGCGGCTGCCGTCGCTGAGGCGGCGGCTTTTGCTGCTCCACCTCAGGTCGCCGCTGCTCTGCCGGCTGCCACCTTAGCCGCTGCTCAGTCGGCTGCCACCTTTGCAGCTGCTCAGCTGGCTGCAACCTTCGCTGCTGCTCAGCCGGCGGCCACGGGTGAGGGGGAGGCCCATGCTGCTTCAACACCGAGCTGCCCCTCGGGGCTCGTAGAACCTGAGGGTGCGACGGCTGTCCCCCCTGGCCCCGGAGCTGTCAGTGCCTTTCCAGCAGCAACCCCAATGGCTCGCAAAACAGCAGGTGGCAGCAGTGTTCCGGCTGCTGATGCCCTGCTGAATGCACGCCGCGTGAGCGGCAGAAAACGTAAATCGACGAACTTGGACTTTTAGGACCATTATATGGACGAGGACAGTCCGTTCAAGCGGTTCAGCAGGTAACGATCGAGTGCTGAAGGGAGGGATGCACAGCGGCGCCAGCATGGACAGGGTTTAGGGAACTGTAGCCCTGGGGTCAAGCGCAGTCATGCGCCTTTTTTTTAGGTCGAGCAGGCACTTGTGGGCTGGTCTTTTAATAAAGTAGGAAACCAGATTATAATGAATATTGCAGCAGGATGGGACACATGCGCAAGTGCTTAAAAAGATGCCAGCTGCCTGCAGAAGGTTTCTGGCTTCAGATCTTCACTTTTATAATTCTGGAAGAAACGAATTTGTATTTCATGCGCTGTACCGCACACACTATTAAGTATTTTACACGTAGTATTGGCCAGAGCCTACAAATGGCCCGCATAAGGTCTAATATGCTTACTTGTAAAATGAAGGCGCTTGGAAAGTTGGACTACATGCAGTGTACATGTAACATGTCCTACGCCTGGCACTCCTGGCTCCGTTACTGAAATGCTACAGCTAGCGCTTTTCTTCAACCCTCCCGCCGCTACTCGGTGATTTATCCGGGCCCTGCTCCACCACCGCAGTCTTCGTCAACAGCTGCACCATAGCTTCGTAGGCGCTGAACGTGATGGCTGCAGCTGGGGCGGCCTGCAGTTGGTGGGAGGCAATACTGGTTCAGGCACAAGTCAAAATGCGGCACAGAGGTCGAACGGTCCCAGCCTCTCAGCAGGAGGGGTTGTGATAAACAAGAGCCCGGGTAGGGAAGCTATCCAGTACAGCCATGAGCTCATGACATGGGGCCATAATAGGGGGCAGCCATCAGCAGCCTGGAAGCAGCTCTGTGCCGACCTCAATGCTTATCAGCAGCCTTCAACGATGCCTAGAGAGGCAGGCAATCAGTCACGATACCTTTGATGCCACCAATATTATGTAAGAGGCTGGAGGCGCAACTTCATACTTGGGTCCCAGTCCATAATAACCATGCCTCCTCAGTCAAGCGTCCTTGTCAGCAAGCCTAGCCCAGCCCCACACCATTCCAACCGCCTGATGCGCAAGCATTGCCCTGCTGTGAAGTTTTTGTCATGTTTTTACATTCAAAAAGAGCATCACATTTGATGCATGGGACATGTTCCCGTAAACCGGTACAGGCGCTTGATACCCGCTGCTCACCTTAAGGATGCTGGGCCCGCTCCCCTTCCACAGGCCCGCAATCCCCTCGGTACGATAGATACCAGCTAGCCCCTGCTGCAGGTTCTTCAGCGCAAAGCCTGTCTCGACACGCGCACCGTAGCTGCAGCACGGACAGAGGGCAGGAGTGGAGGATTCAGGTGGGGGAGGGATAAAGGGGGGATGGACACCGGAGGGACGCGCGCCGTAGCTGCAGCACGGGCAGAGGGCAGGAGTGGATGATTCGGGTGGGGGAGGGATAAAGGGGGGATGGACACCGGAGGGACGCGCGCCGTAGCTGCAGCACGGGCAGAGGGCAGGAGTGGAGGATTCGGGTGGGGGAGGGATAAAGGGGGGATGGACACCGGAGGGACGCGCGCTGTAGCTGCAGCACGGACAGAAGGCAGGAGTGGAGGATTCAGGTGGGGGAGGGATAAAGGGGGGAGGGACACCGGAGGGACGCGCGCCGTAGCAGCAGCAGGGGCAGAGGGCAGGAACGGAGGTTTCAGGTGGGGGAGGGATAAAGGGGGGATGGACACCGGAGGGACGCGCGCCGTAGCAGCAGCAGGGGCAGAGGTCAGGAGTGGAGGATTCAGGTGGGGAAGGGATTAAGGGGGGATGGACACCGGAGGGACGCGCGCCGTTGATGCAGCACGGGGAACGCACGTTGAAAGAGATTTACGAGTGCCCTTGAGCGCGTGCACCAGCCCATCACGTTTGGCCGCCTTAGAGCTAGTCTCAAACCAGCCCACTGCTGGCCTCAAACCAGCCCACCGATAGTCTCAAACCAGCCCACCGCTGCACTGGTGGGTGCCCAGCTGGAGTGCTGGAGGCTACCCTGGGGTGGCTAGATCAGGCAGGCAGCGGGACTTGGCACAGGTGGGGCATCCGGTCAAAAGGGCAATCATGAAGATACACAGATGCTTCGTGTATCATTATTCACCTGCAACTCGGTTGCAATTCAGCTACAATCCGGCTACAATTCAGCCAGGTTGTGGCCTGCGGCCGGGGGGTCATGACACAACAGCATGTTTTGATGCTCGCGCTGCCGGCCAAAGGCCAGTCATGGCTGGGTCCCCCCTCCTTGGCCCAGTGGTGGCTGCCCGGCAGTCCACCAACGGAGGTCTCGTGCGCACCACAAACAACCACAGTGGTAGTTCACCACTCCGTCACCCCCACCCCCCTCCACCACTCCCACTTCACCCCCTGTACATACTTGCCACCACCTTGTTACCTCCTGTACTCTCCCGTACCTAGCTGCGACTCACGTTGCACCAAGCAGCAACAGCTTTTGCTTGCAACTGCATACCTGATATTCCATTATGTCTTAAATCGTCCTGGAATGCATATGTTGCCAACATATTTATTGAAACAGGTGTATCAGACATGCCTAGCTGCATCCCTGTAAAAGACTCCGGCGGTGCGTCTAGGAAGCTCTCCAACTCAACTCCCCACTGGGTTTGCATTCACACCCACTCTCACACACCCCACGGGTCGTAGCTCTCTTTCTTGGCATTCACACACCTAGTTTGTTGAATCATCTCGTGACTCTCTCCCCATTTTCCCCCCACCCGTGTGGGTCAGCCCACCTGAGGTCTCGATTGAGGCCTGCCACTTGGTAGCGCTTCTTGACCACATCTGCGTACGGTATGATGGAACCACAAGCAGGGGTATTTTTGTAAGATTTTATCTTGGGTAAGACCATGCAAACAAAAAATTTACTGCCTATGGGGGAGAGCGGGGGCCACGTCAAGATCTTCGTCACTGAATATGTAGATCTCGAGGATCCACGTGGCCGGGCAGCGCAATCAAACCCATCAAGGACACAACGTTGCATTGCATGCCATGGGCCGACGAACACTGCCTGCCAGTCAACATGTTCATCCCAAAGTATATAACATTTCATCCGCTCACCCAGAGGGTGCGAAACGAGCTTCGCCGCAAGCCCTGCCACGAGCCCTGCTGCAAAATGGGCGAGGCCATCCGCTCGAGGGCTGGCCAGCACGCCTCCTTCCCTCTGCTCACGGCTCCGCTGCGCGCACACGCAATGGAAATACATTAATATTGTTTTTAATACCGGTAATGTAAAATCTTTTTTTAAATTTCTGGATTAATTGCACCAACTGAACTTCCAACAAAACAGAGTGTTCCAAAGGGGGCCTGACACACAATGCATGAACACATCACTAGCCAATGTCGCGCAAGTCTATCAGCATCTGCCATTCATCCGCCCGAAAAGTTGCCTGCATGGCTGTACCCTCATGCCTCCATGGGCCCTTGAACACCAAAGCTCACTCACCCTCCAGGCCGATGTGAACATGTCGTACAGCCCAAACTGTAGCGCTGCGTACGGCATGATCTCCACCAGCGTCGCGCCCAGGCCGCGGTACAGGCCGATCACACCGCCCTGACGCACGATGCCCCGGTAAGCATCTGCCATATTGTGGTACACCTGCCAGAGGTGGGTGACGGGACACAGCGGATGGTGATGGATGACCCACAGTGCATGATGATGAGGGATACAGAGAGGAGTATTTCTTTTTTCTGCTACGAGCCCACCTTCGGCAGGCTGCCCCGCGGCCACCAAAGGCCCGATTGAGACCAAACCAGGACCGGCCTACGACTAGCGCCCAAACCACAACTGGAGTCTCTGGCCTAAGGCCAGAGCGTAGCTGACATGTAGCTGAGTCACGAAAAAAGAAACACTGATGGCCCCTCTGAAAGGACGGAATTCTTCAAGAAGGCTGCAAAACCCATGAATGAAACAGCAATCTCATTGATTCAGCAGTGATTCAGCAGTGTGCCAAGGCCTGACCTATATGGGCGCTTCTAGCTCCTTATTGCCCCACCCCATTATCAGCAGATGTGTGCCAGGCCTGACCTATATGGGCGCTTCTAGCTCCTTATTGCCCCACCCCATTATCAGCAGATGTGTGCCAGGCCTGACCTATATGGGTGTTCTAGCTCCTTATTGCCCCACCCCATTATCAGCAGATGTGTGCCAAGGCCTGACCTATATGGGCGCTTCTAGCTCCTTATTGCCCCACCCCATTATCAGCAGATGTGTGCCAGGCCTGACCTATATGGGTGTTCTAGCTCCTTATTGCCCCACCCCATTATCAGCAGATGTGTGCCAGGCCTGACCTATATGGGCGCTTCTAGCTCCTTATTGCCCCACCCCATTATCAGCAGATGTGTGCCAGGCCTGACCTATATGGGTGTTCTAGCTCCTTATTGCCCCACCCCATTATCAGCAGATGAGTGCCAGGCCTGACCTATATGGGCGCTTCTAGCTCCTTATTGCCCCACCCCATTATCAGCAGATGTGTGCCAGGCCTGACCTATATGGGCGCTTCTAGCTCCTTATTGCCCCACCCCATTATCAGCAGATGTGTGCCAGGCCTGACCTATATGGGCGCTTCTAGCTCCTTATTGCCCCACCCCATTATCAGCAGATGTGTGCCAGGCCTGACCTATATGGGCGCTTCTAGCTCCTTATTGCCCCACCCCATTATCAGCAGATGTGTGCCAGGCCTGACCTATATGGGCGCTTCTAGCTCCTTATTGCCCCACCCCATTATCAGCAGATGTGTGCCAGGCCTGACCTATATGGGTGTTCTAGCTCCTTATTGCCCCACCCCATAATCAGCAGATGTGTGCCAGGCCTGACCTATATGGGCGCTTCTAGCTCCTTATTGCCCCACCCCATTATCATCGCATTCAGATAATCAGGTCACCCGGGTACACTGCAGTATTTACGCAGACCCCCTTAACATGGGAGCTCACCTAGTGCTACGGCCAAACGGATGGCTTAATTAATCCACGCCCCAGGGCGAAGAGTTTATTTCTTTCTTTATGACCCCCTGATCCTATTCCCATGTCAGCGTACCCTGGAATGAATTGCAGCCTGAAAATGCGCTTGGCACACTCGTCTGTTTCTTTAGCATACTCTGAAGTCTGGACAAACAGTCCAATAATCAAATTTTACTTTAAGGTGTGAAACAGGCACCCACACCTTGAGTTCACACATCACGTAGGAGGTGTCAAGCAAAGTGGCCCCTTGCTCCCCACCTTGGGTTCGCCCTGAGCCGCCAAGGTGGTGCGCAAGAGGTCAAACGGGTAGGATGCAATTGTGGCGGCGGCACCCGCTGCTGCCCCGCTCGTGAATGACACCATGGAATTGAGTGCATGATCCGGGCCTGTCAAGGAGGATCCATAGAAAGGGGAAAGGGGGGGGGGATTTAGTGAGAAGGGGCAGGCCCAATAGCAGGTAATAGGATAGGGAGGACAACACATGATGGAAGTTGGAAAGCCTTCAATCCTGTTGTGACAAAGGATGTGAATATTCCAGGTTTTAATTGACAGGGCAGGCAGGAGCAGCCCAGCGAAGCGCAGACCCAAGCAACGCACATTGGAGCTGTGCACTGTTTCGTTCAGTGGACTTCCGATACGTCACGGCCTGCACCTGGGGAAGCTGGGTGTATGAAGCCCTGCTACTTACGCCACCGTGACGGTAGGCCGATCAAGGTGTGGTCCCAATCGGCAAGGTGGTGGTTGCCCAGGGGCATGTCAAGGATGGTCAGGCGCACACAGATATATAGATACTAGGAGCTTCTCCCTAATTTTGTCCTCCTCAAGGCAGCGTGCGACCCTTTGCAGCGCACCTGTGATTCCGAGCTGGGCGGCCAAGCCTTTGCACTGATGGAGTGCCACAAATTGTACTGCTGTGTACGGGACTGTGAGCAGCAGCCCGGGAACGGTTCCCCTCCAGAGACCCTGAAGCAGAGGCGATAGCTGCTAAAACATGAAGATACATGGACATGGCGCATGGCCTCATGGATGGGGTGCTGCCATGCTCGGAAATATCTAGTGCAGGGTGTTGCATGTAGACAGCTACTGGGATGCCGCAAGTCACACCTGGATACCCTCTTCTCTGAAGATTGTCCCGATAGCTTGGCGGATGCCCGTATATTTTGACTTTTGGGTCGCTAACAAGGGCTCCAGCTGGACCTGAAATCGGATCTTGATGACATCGAGTGGACCCACTACGATTCTTGAGATGCAGCCTGCGATGGCTCCAGCAAGAGCATCGACGAGCATCCGAGCTTGCCGCCCGTTCGCGCGCGCATCATCCTGGTCCTTCGATACATGCATCCGACATAAAATACCAGACCGGCAACCTTCAATTGTGCTCTCGGGTTCATTTCAGACTGCCGACCATCATCGCACTTCCTGCCACACTTCCTGCCACACCTACGTGCACGTGGATACCAGACCGGATGCAACACATAACGCTTGCTTGAGCCAGAGTTGTCAAACCACGCTCGGTAGTTTCTCCCCTGCGTTTTTCTAGCATTACCACAGCATCACTGCTTGATTGGCTACATTTCGTCTTCACTGATACCCTTCTCATACCAATACACGTACATGAACAGGCCTCCTAGAGACTCATGCATTGTCTTATATTATGGGATGTATGTAGTGTCTAAATGGAGCCCTTGCGCCTACAGACGCCCCGAAGCGGCAGCCAGGTAGCTAGTGGCTTCTCGGGCAATAGTACAGCGGAGTTGGCCTTAGTAGCGAGCTGCAAGATACGTCAGTTATCCCCCCTGCACGGCAATATTTCAAGTACTTCCAAGGCCAACGCCTCTCAGCCTGAAACATGCAATTGGAACGATGCATCCTTCCAACTCGCACCAGTCTACGAGCCACTACGGCCAGAGATGCCCAAGCCGGAAGCTGAAGACATCAGCAACATGATCAGCATCCCCCATAGCCTGTTCGTCAAGGAGGGACGTAACCCAAGAGGCTTCAGAGCCCAGCCCCTTGTGCAGCCCATGTTTCAGGAGTGCTCTCCGACACCCATGCGGCAATTCAGCCGCGCCACCAGCCTACGCGGAGTCTCCCTCTCCATGCGGACCAGCTCGCGCGCCCTTGGGTCCCCGCCATGCCACGCCTGGCTGCCAGAGGGGACCCATCCACGGCAGCCCCTGGCAAGATTGGGATCGGAGAGGCCGTTCCTCGAGGGGGCGCTTGGTGCAGCCTTGCCCAAGTCCTCTTCCGCCCGGGACCTAGAGCCGCACATGTGCAACCTGCGCCCGCTGCAGAACCTGACCTTGACCTCTAGCTTTGTTGCACCGGACCCCCGGGGAGCAAAATGCTCGGCAGGACTCCGCGTCACCCGGCGCACGCTGGCGGAGCTGGATGTCATGTCCGCTGCCCTGGCCTCAACATCGGGCAGTGGCTTCGTGGCGGAAACCCTGCCGGCCTTACGTGCCATGCGGGCCCTGGCTCCTTCCGATAGTTTTGGGGAGCAGCGCGAAGTGGCCAGCGTGTTGTGCCCCCGCACTGATGCAGTCGCCTGCCTGCAACCGGTGGACCTGACCGCGGTGGAGCTGGGTCCTGACAAGGCAGCTGCCTCCGGCGCCTCGATCCACCCATCTTGTGATGGGAGGGTGTCCACACAGCTGTGCAGCAGAACAGATGCCGTGGCCAACCTGAAGCAGGCACCTAACGGCCAGCGGCCGACCAGGCTGCACGTCACCCTCGTCCAGCACATCGGGCCAAAGTCGATAGCGCTGGAAGACTGGGACGATGGGCAGCGGCCGGGCGTGCGCCTGTACAGACCTGATCGGCCAGCGACCCCGCATCCTGACAGGAGGAGGCAGGTGACATCAAGCGAGCGACTAGAAGGTGGTGATGAGGACGTAGAGTTCTCGGATCAGGCTGAAGTGACTGCTGAGGAAGGGTATGCTACAGTATTGAATCCCCTGGCAGCTGGGAGCTGGGCGGCCCGAAACAGCAGTCCCAAGCGCGATAGCTTGCGTTGTCTGACATTTCCAAGAGCTGCTATCAGCCCCTTGAGCAGAAGGAGCACTATCAGCTGTGGCACCCTTGGCAATGACAGGAGAGGGTGGGAGGGACCCGACAATGATGGGCAGCCTGTCATGTTGGCTCGCCCAGATGAACACTCACGATGCGTACTCCATGATCTGAGAGCCACTGTTGGTAGGTTAGGATGCGGCTTATGGCCCTCTTCTTCATAGTCTGATTGATTACTGAACAGCCCATCACTGTCAGTAGATGAGATCTGCACCAAACAATACTTACTTTGATTGATGTTATTGCCGTTTTTGCTTTGCTTATTCATTCTCCCTAGCATCTCTCCCTCTGCTGGGATCCTCTCATATATTCAGATGCGGTCAGAGAATACAGTAGGACTCTTTTGCTTCTTTCATTTTCTTTGATATAGTGGCCCGTTCTGCTCTACCAGTAATCTTAGGATGAGATTTCTTGATGGACTTTCTCGTTCAATTATGTACCGGTAAGCAATCAACATTGATTTTCATCAAAATCCATCTAATTAATTCAAAGATTATGGCCAGCTTTGGCATATCCTATTTTGCATTCCTGAGACAAATTGGGAAGGGGTATGGCTTGTGTTGTGCCTCTTTTATCTTACTGACAGACAACTACACTAGCTGGAATTGTACAATAATTATTTATATAAACAAATACCGGTAGCCAGTGGGATCAATCTTAAGACTGATAAGATTCAGCGTGTGTACCATTCCGTGTTTTCATGTGGAGACCTGAATGGTGTTGTGGGACTTATCGTTCATGTTAGCCTAGTGTGATTCGTAGCTTGGCAATGGTCCATGGGTGACAGTAGGGCCTCGTAAATCGTCACGAGCAAGTTGTTGTGTCCCGTGGTCTATAAACGCCTGAAATAGTTTCATCACAACCTCCTGGACACATTCCTCTTAGCGCCCACTTATCTGTTAATAATCTGAAATCTTAACAGTTCTGTATGCCTGAAGTCAGCAGCCCCTATGTGGAACATGGACAACACTGTTGTGAAGACTTCCGGCCCATAATATCAGCATATCAATAACGTTACACCTCTGGCCTTGCTCAAAGCTCGGCCGCGTGGGCGCCCAAATGTTCAGAAGGGAGAAAAGAATAAACTAAAAGGAAGAGGGGGGGGAAGGAACGAAAGGAAAGGCCGGGAAAGATAACAAGACCAAGTCCGACCCCTGAGTTCCGCTACAGACTAGCCCTCAACAAAGCCTCCACAAAAAGAAAGTCCACAAAAGCAAGCGTATATCGAAGCGAATATCATGTGAAGCACGTTAAGCTGCTCACAAAATGGATCCATTGCCTTCTAAACCATGATGAGTCACTGCAACACTACCGGTATCATATATTCATGAGGTTGAGGGATCGAACCCGCCACGATCTTCTCTCTCCCCCCACCTGGAACGCCGGGTTCCATGGTCCTGCCCCCTCACATGGGAGGATGGCATGGCTGCACCATGGCCCATGCTGTGCATAGTAGCTAGAATTGGGCGTAATTATTCCCTCCCAGCCCCACGCGGCCGAGCGTTTAGCAGGGCCCAACAGGTATGCACAGTTCTTAACATATTCATCAGACAGGTCTGGTGAATCTGCATGCTCCCGCATGCTACATTGCTCACAGTACCGGCATTCTCCTCATGCTCCTCAGCTTGAACTGAGCATGAGGTATGGAAGCTGCTTTGGGACTGTCGCCACTGTCATAGTGGGGGTTAAGCATGATTCGCCTTGAAAGAGTCTCCAACATCCAACAACTGAGCTGGTTTGAGGACATCAAATGACCGCTCCTGATGTCGGCCCTGATACCATTTATCTCTTGCTCCTGGCTGAATAAAAAGTCCTTACATGATAGCTTGCGGCCATCCACGCACAGCCATCCAAGCACGGGGCAAAGCTGATGTGCTGTATTGCCAGGGCATCAGGTGGAATCAGAAGTTGTTGGCCATCAGAGGTAGTGATAGTCTGCAATGACATTGGGGAAACCAGTCACTATGTCGCTTCTGAAGGCAGTTAAAGCAGACAGGCAGTTGACAAAATCAGAATGCTTGTTCCTCAAATCTCACCTTGATCAGTAAGACAAGTTACAAGCAGCAGAACTCAGGCACGGCAATCTTGCCGTCCTCTGCCTTGCATGCGTAGACTTGCGATCCTGTCAACTTTCCATCCTCTCCAAATGGATGCATGAGCAGCATCACTTCTCCACAGTACGCATTGGAATTGGCCCACTTCCCTAGATGTGCGCCAGAGGTTTTCAACTTGCTGCGAGCGTTGTCTTGCGTTCCCATGGCATGGAACATGAGACCCTCCATGACAGAAAGGCAAAAGCTAGGATGGCCGTCCATTAATGCCAATAAGGGATCTCCAGTCGAGGACTTGTACGAGAAGCAGCCGTTACCACTTTTCTCCTCGATTGACATATACAGGCCATCAGAATGTCCTCGCTGTGCTGAGCTTTGCTGCACTATTCCTGCCAGCTCAGCCTCAGCCAGCAAAGTGTCCTCGAGACTGCCACCATTTTTATTTAGGAAGACCACGGCGACAACCGAGGCTGTGACGATGAAAGAAATGACAACTATTCGGTTGACTGTGAGAATTTTTGAGGCTTTGGAATTATGCATTGCGATAACGTGATATTAAGCAAATGGGCTGCAAGCATGCAAAATCCCAGGAGGTGGCTAAGCGGTAAGAAGATCTGGACTGCGATGTGTATGTAGCTTCAAGCCAGAGAGAGGGAGGACACTTGCCCAAGACGCCGTACTTTCGCAGGGTTTGGGAATATACAGGCAAGCTTTGCTTGGCATCGATCCCTATGCTTTGACATGTATGCGATTCGACTTATCAAATCGGGGTGGAAAGCAAGCTACGCTTGGTCGCGATGTAGAAAGTTGGGGGGCAAAGTCAGAGCACAGGACACATAAGCAGCTCTTCTTTGGATCCAGGATACGTTATATATGCACAACGTTTACATTCCTCTACTTTACTAGCGCCATTCATGGTGGGAGTTGATGGACCAGGGCCGATGCTCGCTGTACCCATCCAGAAGTTCGAGCCCCAGGTCCTCCCCTGTCTGGCCGAAACAGAAAGAACTTGAATAATGAAAGTTAATCACATTGCTGCTTCTAAAAGTCAGAAGCTGCACCACACAACGTCAAGCGTCGACCACCACGGTGTGGGCCTGGCATATGGCCTGGCATGGGCCAGGGCTGTATATTAATTCCGATTCCTTTCCTTGTTACAAGTAACTGTGCAAATAAAGATGTGCACTGGCTCATCCTGCGACACACAGGAGTCATGCGAGTGGCACATACCCGAGAACCACACTTTCCCCTCCATGCTTAGTTTCCTGCATCGAGCCTCAACCAAAGCTTGGCACATACCAGCGTCTTGTTTGTCCTAAGCATTTTGCGGCTTCAAGCTGAGGATGCTGCAGCGTCTGCTACAGTCCAAACGTTTGAGCGTACCCACCCCGCCTGAGTCCCCCGCCAAGACGAGCCCCGATTCGATGAATCAAATGACATATGACACACAGCAGTCGAATCGAAACCAAGCAAGTCTGCCTGTATATTCCCAGACCCTGCGAAAGTACGGCATATTGGGCAAGTGTCCTCCCTCTCTCTGCTTCAAGCGGTGCACCAGATTTAACTTGTGGGCGTGTTGTATGCAAAATATAAAGACGAGGATGATGCCAGTGAGATGCAATACGCACCCGATAAGTTGACAAGTAATCAGAGGTGCTGCTGCGCAGCACAAAAAACGGCAGAGCAGTCGGGTATAGACTTTTCAGAGGGCAGGCGCAGGTGCGGATGGGATCACTTGGACCCCATGCAAACACCCTGTGTGTAACTAGTTACGGTCAATTACGGCGTAACCCGTAATTGCGCGCAAGTATGGCTTTTTAGCTTGCACGCAATTAAGAGCGAGCTGTAATCTAGACCGCAAGAACGTTCTTGTGGATTTTTGGCTTTTGGGGACATCAGTCGTACATTTTCGATGGTGGGAAGTTGCACGTCGTTGTCCGTCACCTCGTAGGGTATATCGTGACGATCAGAACAACTTCCACGTTACATGGCACGATTTTCCGTCAATTGGCGGGTAGGTTCCGAGCCGAAAACCCCATCTGCGGTCCGTCACCAGGGTTTCGTCTGTGGTTACGCCGCAAGCAACTTTCAGATATTGCGGTGCACTCTGGGTGGTCTGTGTAAATTGCGCGCAATTTGCACCGTCAGCGCAAACGGTAATTTCACGAACCGTAAGGAAGCACATCACATGTGGCCATGTGTAAGGGATTTACCCTTCCTGGTCGTCTTGTCGACTAGACTTTCCGTTGGTAGTTGGAAGTTGAACGTTCATCTTCCTACGGTAGTTGAACCCTCTCGTGTCTCTCAATTTCTACTGGGCCTTCTGCCTTTTTCTTTGCCTTAGTCCACGAACTAGGGTGCCACCCTGTTGACGAACTAGTGTGCCACCCTATGTAATCTCTTGAACGTCTCTGATCCCGGCTCTCATTGTCCATACCAGTCAGCCAAAACTTAGATCCCTTTCAACTGGTCTCAGAGCTCCGTCTACGATCCTTCGACCATTTGTCACGACGTATGACTGCACCGTGCGTTTGACTGCGCCAACTGCTTTTTCGGTTGGAAGTTATGTGTGAACCTGAACAAGTGTGGGTGCCGACTTAGAGGATTCCGATCTGGGTCCTTTACTTTTTCTTTCTTACTTTGATCTCACGGCCTACAATAGACTCTTAACGTTTCTAGCTATTGTTCCTGATTATCAATCTGCAAGTTAATCGTCAATCCAAGTCTTACTAAGGGGAAACTGGCAGAGCAACTAGGCCAACAGCGACTCTATAAGCATCAACAAGTCTCATGATACGAAGCTGGCAGAGCACCTAGGCCAACAGTCGACCATCTGCAGCAATTAGCGTTATTCCTGCCTCTTAACAAGGCATATCTCCAGTCTTACAGCTGGATATTACCACCAACCCACCATCACACCTCCAATCTACAGCCTTTCCTTTGGCTCCAAGTCGACCGTCTGATTCATCAGAGATATCTTCACTCATCAGAAGTCGCCAAGCAAGCGACTCATCACACAGATCAACGGCCACAATCGCCCAAGATCGTTCCAAGAACCCCATAAGTACCTCAAGTGTCGAGGCTTTACGAGATCTTGTCAACAGTATCGAAGAAGTCCAGGTGAAGTAGCAAGAGCTATCACCTGTTATCGAGCTGATTTCACTGAGTTACAGCAGTGGATCGAGAAGCTCTTACTATAAGCTCTGTAAGAGTTTATTAGTACTTGTTTAAGAAAGAAAAAGTCCGATTAGGAACACCTCTAATCGTCTGTGGCTGAAATCGTTCGTTCCAAGATCGATAAAACGGTGAAGATGAGCGGGCTAGGGGCTGTAGAAGCGCCCAAAGTCGCTCCAGAGATTGAGAAGGATAGTGTTGCTAAGAACACAAGGAGTGCTCTAGCAGCAAAGGGTGCGCCAGTTGGAGCCTCAGTGGCTGGAACCTCGTCTGATCCTCCAGTTTCTCTTGTGCAACCGAAGACTATGTGGCAACAGATGTATGATAGGGCTGGACCACAAAGTAGAATATGCATGGAGAAGCTAAAGATCAAGCAAGAGATGGTTGATCAGGCTATGTCAGGTTTGGAAAGCAAACAAGAGTCATGCAGCCTTGAGGAATATAAGAAGGCGGCAACCACCATTCCTCCTATGGAAGATGAGAGGAATGAAGCTATCAAAGAAGCCCTGATCGCGTCACCTGCCCAGGTTCCAAAGAAATTCATAGACGTGGAAACAGGGAAAGAAGTGGAAATGCAATATGACAACCCTGTGTATATGTACCTCCAGAAGCAGAGTTACAAGTATGCTTCCACTGGGACACCGTCTAAAATGACGCAGGTTACCCGGCTTGCAGAACAGAGTGTTGTGACTGATGTCGAGGGTGGGTCTCAGTCTGGGTCTGCTACATCAGTAGCCGCGCCTCAGAGAGCATCTGAACTGTCCCCTATTGTGCACGTGTCAATGCCTTTTGCGGTGCACGAGCCCATGGCGCAGAGTGCACCAGTGCATGTGCCTGTTGCGGACATCCCAGTATTCGTGCCCGTTGCTGCTGCCGCCTCTGTCCCTCCCTCCAATGCTGCGCCAATTCAGGGTGCATCTGTGAGAAGAGAAGGTCATGGTGTGGAATCTGGATCATCACGTCCGCCACCGCCACCACCACCGCCGCCGCCGACGCAAGTTCCTGCGAGGTCGGCTGGACAGACGCATAACGTACCAGTCTACCCACAGTCTGGACGATATGAAGATTCTGTGCCGCGGATGCAAGGTTTGGCGTCTGTGTCGGAAGAGCCTGAAGGTGAAGGATCTGGGGGAAGTACCGGGGATGATGTCACCGCTGGAGAACCTCAAGAACAAGGTAACCGTTTCACGGGACCTGCTGCATCACAGTCGTTTCATACGGCTGCGGGCACCGAGCATTCCAATTGGAATACTCCTGTCACTCAGGGTCTAGGTGGTTCTGGTCTGGATAGCTCCAGGGTTAGGGCAGCCCGTGATAGGGCGGCGCTTGCCCAGAGACTGCTACTGGAACATGATCGCCGACAGCAAGGTGAGGATGCAGCTAGAGCTGCTGCAATGACCAGTGAGCCCCTGCGGGCAGGCACCAGAGGTACGGCAGCTGCACCTTCCCAGGAACGCAACTATCAAGAGCCGTCTCAAGAAGACCAGAGTAGGTTCAGGCCTGCTCAGCAGGTACCTAGAGAGCAGTCATGGAATGGGTTTCCATCTGTGAGAGATTATAGTCAGAATCAGAGAGAACACCGGTTCTCTGGTCAAGGTCAGGGCACCAATCAGGGTCAAGGGCATGATCAACATCAAGGTCAGTCGCAAGGGCAGGGCATGAACCAGAACCTGCGTTATGGACAGCAAGACCGAGGTGAGTTCCACGGAGGTGGGACAGGAACTGGCTATAGACAGGGGCCAGCAGGAGGTAACCAACTACCTAATGGTGGACCCCCTTCGGGTGGGGGTCAGCCTCCCGGTCACAGATGGGTGTCAAGACATGGTGTGTTGCACGGGTCAGTAGACCCTGTCAGGAGCCAAGTTCCTGCAGGAGATGATCCTGGTGGACGCCCTGGTTCAGAGAGTGCCGCACCAGGACCAGTGAATTGGTTGACTGATGTCAGATTAGATGGGAAGACGGTGATTGACTCGTCCAAGGTTGTTGAGTTTTCAGCGACTGAGAGCATTATCTCTCACAGGATATGGGACCGATCACTCAGGTTGTTCTGGGGGAATAACGTGCACAGGCTGCACGATGCTGTGTCTGCCCAGGTGAGCATCATCATGAGCACTATTCTGCCAGCAGGGGTTGCTTTTCTCAAGAAGCACTTCGCAGAGCTAGAGTTTTTGTGTCCCAGCGCTATGCCGCCCTTGGTGAGAGCCATTGAGGGCAGGGACGGCAGTACCAGGAATGATTTCCTGCAGGATGGCACTCAGACCAGGCATTGACACGTGCACAATAGGGGACAGTTCAGATATCTTGTGTTCTTTTCGCTTGGTGCACCCATTCCTTTGGGTGCACCTCTGTGCCGCGACACATTCACCTTGCTTCGACCATCGACATCCTCGTCACCCCTCTGCCATATCGTCACCTCCGCCTCCGTCGCCCCCTATGAGGCCCCGCCCCTTGGACATCTCTGCCCCTCGCTGCCCATATACCCTCGCCGCCTCTTTCACATCGAACGCATCTCCGCGTTGCCATGCGGAAATGTTTCTGCTCCTTCAAAGCTGGCCTCACGGCCAGTGTCTGCCCCCTGTCCTCGTCAACATCTGCCCTCCATGGCAGGTCCACTGCAACAAAGCGCTGAGTGGCGCTCCCCGAGTTTGTACCACCCGATGGCAACGATCTCAGAAACATCGTGTACAACTGTTGACGCTTTCACCCTTGTCCCCATTGTCTTCTAGTCCCACCGTCCCTTCGTCTTCGTCTCCCTCGTCCCTTCGCCTCGCGGTCTTCACTGATCCGACCCTAGACACCACTGTCTTCCCCGGGAAATTCTTACTGGCTACCGCTCTTCGATTTTTCTGGCTCTTTAACTCTCCTCACGACTGTCGACTTCCCATACAGCTCCATCCCTGCCGGCACATGCCCGCGGAACTCCCTAGCTCGTCCACCTCCGCATTTCGTCTCACGACCCTCAGTTTTTCCCTTCGGTTCACTGACCCCATCAAGTCTCCATCGTCTTCACCAACCTCATCCTCGTTTCCGGTGTCTTCCCCCCGCAATGTCCTTGCTGGCTCATGCCCTAGGATAATTTCGTACCAGTCGACTCCATGCCCTTGACACCCACGTTCCATGCACCTCCAGCCCATGCTGGATATTGCCCACCGGCCGCCATGACATTGACATTCCTCCACGGTCTCTCCTCCGCCTCGCTCTAGCCTACGTACCTTGCCCGGTTCTCCACAGTCCCCTACGTCCTTGGCCACCACTTCCATGCTCACCGCCCTCTCCTCTTCGGCTCTTCCCCTCTTCCTCCGTACCCTCCCTCGTCCGTTGTCTTCGTCCCAGCCATCCACAACGGACCTATGCCACTGTTTCTGCAGTCTCTACGTCCCCTCCTTTCCTCTCCAATACTCCCTTCATCCCACCTCCCCTGTCCTCGCCTCCACCGCCTCCTCGTCCATCCATGACGCTCTACGGATCCTTCAGCCTCTCCTGACTTCTACCAAAACCTCCCACTGTCCCATAGCGGCGCCGCCGCGTACCGCCGCCATTGCTCCGCTAGTACTACAGCCTTTTTTGCGCATACTGCTGCCATTGCTTCACTAGTACCGCAGCCTTGCTTACCTAGTAGATTGCCATGTGCTCTTGCATGGATCTGTCCCCTCGTGTTTTTGTCCTATGTGTTTAGGGCCTTAGCTCGTATGCTTTTCCTCGGATATTTGCTCTTCTAGAATTTCTACTTTTCGACTCTGGTGTTTTGTCGTTGCCGCCGTTTCCTCAACTTGTCCTTAGTCCGTTGTACTTGTAGGGCCCAGAAGTGATACATCATTGACTTGTGTTCTTGTATTTTTTCTGAGCCTTGGACCCTTGCTTTTATTTTTCCCGTTTGGATTTCGCCCCTCTCGGATATTTCTGCCAATTCATTTTATGTAGTCCTTTGTTTTTAGGTCATGAGTGACCACTTGCCTGGCCTTTCCTCTATGACTTAGCATGTTTGAAGTTAAAGTCTCCGAGGACGTTCGACTCTTAGAAGGGGAGTTTGTAAGGGTTTCACCCTTCCCGGCCGGTCGGTAGTTAACCTGTCGACTAGACTTTCCGTTGGTAGTTGGAAGTTGAACGTTCATCTTCCTACGGTAGTTGAACCCTCTCGTGTCTCTCTATTTATACTGGGCCTTCTGCCTTTTTCGTTCTTTGCCTTAGTCTGACGAACTAGGGTGCCACCCTATGTAATCTCTTGAACGTCTCTGATCCCGGCTCTCGGTGTCCATACCAGTCAGCCAAAAATTAGATCCCTTACACCATGTGCTTAATGTTTCACTAGTTTCACACCGTCATTGTCACCTTGACTTTGGCGTTGTCACCTCGTTGTCACCTTGACTTTGGCGTAGCTACCGTTCATTGAAGCGTCGGTGAGTTAACAAGCCATTCATGATTTTCCGCTGAAAAGCAAATGTGCACCGATTGAGCTGAATTTTGGATTTGACCCCAAATCTCTAGGTGGTCACATACGAGGAAGCTTAGTTCGAAGAGCAGCATGAATATCATGGCCAAGCATCACAATGTGTACGAAAAGATGTACAACCTATTTTTTTTTAATACGGAGACGATATGGTGCATCGAATTGTTTGGCTACCGGTATTTTTGTGTTCACATCTAATTAATATGAATTAACCAAACAATATTTTCGACTCGTATCATCCTAGCAGGCCTTTGGGGTGATATTTCAATTTTGTTTCTCTCACATTTGTTTCCCCTTTGTTTACTTCTGACTTGTGCATGGCTAGATTCTAGTGCGACTGAGGGGCATGTAGGGGAATCATCAGACTTCCTTTCCTGTTGTGGGGGGCGGGTCTTTCCCGTTTCCTTTGTTTTACATGTTCTCCTTTTCCCTCATGCCCTCAGTTATATTTTCAACTAACCATCCTAACAGTTTAGGGCCTACACGACCGAGCCTGATGGGGCTAGGCCCAGAGTACCCAGAGATGTAATGTAATCGATTGGCCAACATCACGACCATGCACTGACATGACACTCCTAGGAAACGTAACATTGCTACCAATAAAAAAACGTAGCACTCTTACCAGTCCACAGTTTAGCACACCTACCAGTCAACAGTGTAGCACTCCTACCAGACAACAGTGTAGCACTCCTACCAGACAACAGTGTAGCATTCCTATCAGTGCACATTGTAGCACTGCTACCAACGCTCCTACAGCCCATATGTAGGAGCCGGTTCGTAGCACTGCTACATATCATGAGATATGTAGGACATTTGTAGCAAGCAATCGCACTGCTACAGGCATTGCTACATTTTGTAGGAATTCCTACATATTCTCCTACAGAATGAGTTCCCATGCCAAATTAAAGCTGTAGGAGTCGTGTAGCACTGTTATAGTACTACTACAAGGGGGGTCACAATTCACAGTGACCGCAATGTGTTGTGAAGATCTGGGGAAGGGCATGCTAATGTAGTGTCAATGTGTTTATGTCCTGATGATGTATGATTGGCCAGAAAATAGCGGACCACTGCGAATTAATTGGCAAGGTATGACATGAATTGGATCACATGTGGTTTGCATGGCATGGCAACCGGATCATGGGTGTGTGGGTAGGGCCCGGACTATGTTGTTGTTTTGTGATCCAGTAAGTGCTGCCTCGATGCAGCGATGCCCCTTGCAATTTAGTTCGGTGCCAGCAGTGGCCGCGTCGGCAAGTTAGAGCACAAAGTAGGTCGCGGATTGGGCAGGCTTTTCCTGGATTCTGAAGGATGCAGTCCTTCCATCCTGCAGTCCTTCTGTGGTTCGCGTGCGTATAAATTTAAAACAATGCTGATATACAACGCATCGAAGGCGAAGGAAAGGGTGCGTGGGACCCTGGTCGGACCTTGCACCAGAAGAATCGTAGAACTTCCTTCTGGGCAACATTTCGTGGCCTGACGTGACACGCCAATCGCTGCCAGGCCGTCAAGGCCCTGGCGAGCTACGCGGTCCTTGATGGGACATGTACGGGCGCCAACCGCTGCGGGACAATGCGTTGGAGAGGGTGCGTAACTCTATTTCGCTAAAATTCAGGTTCAGGTTCACGCGCTCGACTTCCTCCATCCAAGCAGCCCCGCACGTCTTCCCCCTCCCAGCCGCGTTATGAGACCTGTACGTCTGCTCTGACTCCGACGTTCCTTGTCTCTGCGACCTCTGCGTTCCAGCCCTCGCGCTTGCGTTTGACCCGATGAATCTGTGCGATTCGATTTGTCACGTTGCAATCAGTGTCCCATTCGCTTTCAGTTCGCGGATTCCCGCGTGTTGCTGGGCCTGCCCAAGCTCAAATCAAAGCGATGCGAGATCGGACTAGTACGGGCGTCAACCGCTGGTGCAAACCCAGCGCATTATTAGTGTGCGTAAATAGTTACCTGATGGTGAATGATTAGGGCCTGCCCTCCTATGACCCGGCCTGCCTGGGCCTCGGACTCATCCCTTGGGTGATTGGGTGGCCTCAATGTCGCGGCTGAGGGGTGCACCCTAAGGAATGGTGAACACAAGACATTTAACAAAAGAAAAATAAACTCTCACAGAGCTTATATTTGGGAGCTTCTCGACTCACTGCTGTAACTCAGTGATATCAACTCGCTCGATAACAAGTTATACCGGTAGTTCTACACTACTCACCTGGACTTTGATACTGTTGACAGCTTTTACTAGGCCTCGACTTCCAGAGGTACACGTGACTACTGGGACGATCCTCGACGATTGTGGTCGAAGATCTTCTGGTGATGAGTCACTGCTGAGTGACTGCTTTGGAGTGAAGACTGCTCTGATTAGAGCCAATTCACACCTAGTTCAGTTCGTCGAGTTCGGTCGGTTCAGTTCGTCAGTTTGGCGACTGGTTTCGCAACCTGCGTTCTCACCTAATTCACATCAGAAAAACTAAACCTTGCGGCCGTCGCATGCTTAGACGTCAGCTTATGCAGTGAAGTGGCCAGGAAAGCAACATACAACAACAGACAATACAGCACGGGCTAGCATGACAGCATGGTCGTCATTGCCATGCTGATCTGACACTATGACAGAACCCCCCCTATTTATCAACCAATCAGGGTTGATTTCTGACTGAACACGTTTGGGGCTGAGTAGGTTATCAACGTAATTATCAGGGTGTCGCATGTTGATAAGTAGTGACATTTCCTACTTATCAAGCATACGTTGATTGACAGGTTGATTATCATGCAGGCTATATAGTAGCATGTGAAATGCTTTAATCAGGCTGATAAGTGGACGCTTGTGGTTGATAATTAGCTTGATAAGCATGCTGTCAGTAGGCTGTTTATCAACGTGCGTCACCTTGATAATGAGCTTAATAATTCAGCCTATTTGAATCCTGATCTGGCCAGCCTGGCATTCCATGATCTGGCTGTCGTTTTAATTTCAAATTTCTACGATTCAAATTTACTTTCAGCTGTGTGAGCCCTACTCGGATGGTGTACATCTGTGATTCTGGAATTCCACTTGACGTGTTCTTGTATTAACCAGAAGCTTATGACGCCATGTGGGGAATACGCTCATCGCATTGTGATCATTCAAGCTTAATTACATGCAAGCAACAGGACGCAAATTCAACAAACAATTAATGTAATGAGACAACAATTCAGCAAACAATTTATGTAACGAGATGAATAATTAGCAAGTGTAAAAATGGAATTCAGCAGGTCCAAATTCACAGATTTCTGACAGACGTCCACATGCACCATCCGGCATGTTTAGGCACTTGAATCTTAAATGTTTCAGTAAGGCTCTCAAATATTAAATCCCAATACCAGCTGTAGCTAGACATACAGCCTGCTCACAAGCTTAGCCATGTGCCATCTTGGTTTTCTTCCAGATGAGCACCATCGCAGGCTGAGCTGCCGCATAATCCCCGGGCCCCTAACAGCAAGGAAAGATGAAACGATGATGTTAAACAACGTAATTACAGGAATGGCTTGTAAGGCAATAGCGGCAAAAACCAGGCAGCATTCCTCTGAAATTACTTGTGACAAGCTCTTATTACTTGAGGCAAGTCAGGCCAGCACATAAAATCTCACATTGTTTTCGTTGAGGAGCAGGATCTGGCCATCCCTGTCCTTGTGAAACAGCCCATTAGCAGGCCAAGCCACCGTGTCACCCTACAAGAAAAAGAAATATGAAGAAGTTAATAAGGCAGAAACAAAGTGCAGGTTTTCAAAGGATGACTTGGAAGGTGTCAAGGTGTCAAGCACTCAGGAAACTAAAACTTGCCTTTCGCATTTGAAGTACTTCGTCGAGGGAGGCAGGGACATCGGGGGGCCCATCAATACCAAGCCAACTAAAGTGGCAGTTGACCATGGCTGCACCTAGAAGAACTGCCTGCCTGTCCAACTTAAACTAAACAGTATCTTCGATGGTGACATACACGGCTTCCATTTCGTAGCCAATGGTCACCTGGGCAGAGGCAAAAGAAACATTGTAATGCATGAAGACCTGGTACAGTTGTAAAAGATCAGAAACAGCAAACGAAGTAATGAACAGGTTGTGACAAGAAACACACAACAAACACAAGTATTTCTTACCTCCTTGTTCCCTGTCACAGAGGCCACGGCCATGAGCCTGGGCTCAATGATTGCCCCAGGGTTTGATAGTGCCAAGAGGACCCTGACACCTGGAGCGAGCGTGTCATCTGGCCTTGCAATAGGGCCCACATACGTGCAAGACCAAGAAGTAGGGGGGACTGATTCCACAGATAGGGACCCTCCGGCGCTGTCGAAAGCAGCTGCTAAAGGACAACAACACTCAACTGCCTATGAGGAGGGGAAAGGTGCAGATTTATTTTTGTGTGCGTTCTCGCGTGATAACCAAGGCCCATGCAACAAAGAACCTTGCATGAGCTCGCAATAGATGGCCTTACCTGGGCCCTGCTGCCTGAAAGACAGCATAGTTGATGATGAACCAGGATTTGCAAGGAGATCCTTGATGTCCCTTGGCTGATATCCTCTGCAGCATCAGAAGTTGGAGGTCACTCGAGGTAGCAGTCACTCAACAATGTAGTAGAAGTCAGGCTCAGTCAAATTTCGCAGTGCGAGGGCAGACCACCTGACATGTTTAGCATTGATACACGTCGTGAACATCCTACCTCCTCTCCTCGTTTTACGTGTCTTCTGTCGCATATCCACCGTCGGTTTGAAGTGAGGTTCACGCCAGATCTGAGGCAGAGAACACATTCGTCTGCTTATGCTTCCCCGCCAGCTTCAACGACTCCATACTTCACCTACAAATGATGAATCACTGTGAAGTCAGGCAGCGTGAGGAGAGAATTATGACGAGTTTCTTACCGTTGCTCCCGGATCTTGAGATTTCGGGCGCATCCCGCTCCTGGTAGCTGATGCATGCCTTAATCTTGCGAGATTGTATCCAGTTGTCGTCGGATATCATTTGAGACTGGTATGATCACGAGGGGCAGCTGGCAGGCTCTGACGGCACAATTGGCTCCATACCTCGAGCCCACACACCGGTGCGGTACACGGTTTTTTCGACGTAAAAACATTGACAGCGTGCAGTGAAGGGCTCACACAGACAAGCATGTCCATTGGTACCTTGCAAGCTTAGACCACCGGCCGTGCGCCTGTCTTGGTTTCGTCACAGTCAGCATGGGTGAAATACCAGTACAGGGGGGTAACGACGTCCTCCTATAGAATGTGACGAAGGAGCTGGCAGACCACGAGAAAGCCGATATGGCTGCATTCGATGAGCCGGAGCTACCTTTGCAGCCGACAGCCAGGACCAGCCAACGGCATACTGCAACTGTTCTGACGCATGGGACTCTAAAAGTCTGATGCATGGTGCTTTACGATTCTGAGAGATGGGGTGTGGAGTGTGAACTGTCAGCTTACGCACACAATCCTGTCAAGTAGCACCTTGGGCCACTGGGCACAAAGCCTCTAGCTCAAATCGGCGGTTCAGGACCTATTCGTGGCATACGTTAGCTTTATTTTCTTGCTAATTTGAGATGCATGAACACTACTGCCCTCTGGAATCCAAAAAGATGCTGACACAAGAGCCAAGGTTTGAACAACATGGCCCTGCGCATGATGCAGGGCTTACGGCCAAAGCTTCTTATCTCATACATTTACACCGGGATGCAGATCTAACTACCGGTAGCTGTACTGATGCAAGGGTATTGGCTGTTCAGCCCGATGAACCTGAGTAAATTAAGAACCCATAGCCTGACCTCATCATCACCGCAGCTTATTGCATGCAGCGCTCCCGCTTTATACCTTCACTTCATGTCTAGTCTTGCTGCCCACAGCGGACCTAGCGACCGTTGTGGGCAGCATGCTGCTGGGGTATTGGCTGTTCAGCCAGATGAACCTGAGTAAATTAAGAACCCATAGCCCGACTGCATCACCGCAGCTTATTGCGGTCAGTGCTCCCGTTCTATTCCTTCACTTCCTGTCAAGGCTTGCTGCCCACTGGCCCTAGCAAGTGTGCACCATGTTGCAGGGGTATTCGCTGTTCAGCCCGATGAATCTGAGTAAATTAAGAACCCATAGCCCGACCGCATCACCGCAGCTTATTGCGGTCAGCGCTCCCGCTTTCTTCCTTCACTTCCTGTCAAGGCTTGCTGCCCACTGGCCCTAGGTGCCGTTGTGTGCAGCATGTTGCAGGGGTATCGGCTGTTCAGCCAGATGAACCTGAGTAAAGTAAGATCCCATAGCCCGACTGCATCACCGCAGCTTATTGTGGTCAGCGCTCGCACTCTTATCCTTCTCTTCCTGACAAGGCTTGCTGCCCACTGGCCTTAGCTGGTGTGCAGCATGCTGCAGGGGTAATGGCTGAAGCAGCGGTGCTGGCAGCTGCACCGATAGCGACAGTAATTGGTCACAGACTGAAGCAACGGTACCGGCAGCAGCACCGCTAGTCACAGTGATTGCACACAGCCTGAAGTAGCGGTACCGGCAGCTGCACCGCTAGCGACAGTGTTTGCAAACACCCTGAAGCAGCGGTACCGGCAGATGCACCGATAGCGGCAGTGATTGCACACAGCCTTACGTAGCGGTACTGGCAGCCGCACCGCACCAGTAGTGACACTGATTGCATACAACCTGAAGCAGCGGTACCGGCAGCTGCACCGCTAGCGACAGTGTTTGCACACAGCATGAAGCAGCGGTACCGGCAGCTGCACCGCTAGCGACAGTGTTTGCACACAGCCTGAAGCAGCGGTACCGGCAGCTGCACCGCTAGTCACAGTGTTTGCACACAGCCTGAAGCAGCGGTACCGGCAGCTGCACCGCTAGCGACAGTGTTTGCACACAGCCTGAAGCAGCGGTACCGGCAGCTGCACCGCTAGTCACAGTGTTTGCACACAGCCTGAAGCAGCGGTACCGTCAGCCGCACCGCTAGTGATAGTGTTTGCACACAGCCCGAAGCAGCGGTACCGGCAGCTGCATCGCTAGCGACAGTGTTTGCACACAGCCTGAAGCAGCGGTACTGGCAGATGCACCGCTAGCGGCAGTGATTGCACACAGCCTTACGTAGCGGTACTGGCAGCCGCACCGCACCAGTAGTGACACTGATTGCATACAACCTGAAGCAGCGGTACCGGCAGCTGCACCGCTAGCGACAGTGTTTGCACACAGCCTGAAGCAGCGGTACCGGCAGTTGCACCGCTAGTGATAGTGTTTGCACACAGCCCGAAGCAGCGGTACCGGCAGCTGCACCGCTAGCGACAGTGTTTGCACACAGCCTGAAGCAGCGGTACCGGCAGCTGCACCGCTAGTCACAGTGTTTGCACACAGCCTGAATCAGCGGTACCGGCAGCTGCACCGCTAGCGACAGTGTTTGCACACAGCCTGAAGCAGCGGTACCAGCAGCCGCAACGCTAGTAACAGTGTTTGCACACAGCCTGAAGTAGCGGTACCGGCAGCTGCACCGCTAGCGACAGTGTTTGCAAACACCCTGAAGCAGCGGTGCCGGCAGATGCACCGATAGCGGCAGTGATTGCACACAGCCTTACGTAGCGGTACTGGCAGCCGCACCGCACCAGTAGTGACACTGATTGCATACAACCTGAAGCAGCGGTACCGGCAGCTGCACCGCTAGTCACAGTGTTTGCACACAGCCTGAAGCAGCGGTACCGTCAGCCGCACCGCTAGTGATAGTGTTTGCACACAGCCCGAAGCAGCGGTACCGGCAGCTGCATCGCTAGCGACAGTGTTTGCACACAGCCTGAAGCAGCGGTACTGGCAGATGCACCGCTAGCGGCAGTGATTGCACACAGCCTTACGTAGCGGTACTGGCAGCCGCACCACACCAGTAGTGACACTGATTGCATACAACCTGAAGCAGCGGTACCGGCAGCTGCACCGCTAGCGACAGTGTTTGCACACAGCCTGAAGCAGCGGTACCGGCAGTTGCACCGCTAGTGATAGTGTTTGCACACAGCCCGAAGCAGCGGTACCGGCAGCTGCACCGCTAGCGACAGTGTTTGCACACAGCCTGAAGCAGCGGTACCAGCAGCTGCACCGCTAGTCACAGTGTTTGCACACAGCCTGAATCAGCGGTACCGGCAGCTGCACCGCTAGCGACAGTGTTTGCACACAGCCTGAAGCAGCGGTACCAGCAGCCGCAACGCTAGTAACAGTGTTTGCACACAGCCTGAAGTAGCGGTACCGGCAGCTGCACCGCTAGCGACAGTGTTTGCAAACACCCTGAAGCAGCGGTACCGGCAGATGCACCGATAGCGGCAGTGATTGCACACAGCCTTACGTAGCGGTACTGGCAGCCGCACCGCACCAGTAGTGACACTGATTGCATACAACCTGAAGCAGCGGTAACGGCAGCTGCACCGCTAGCGACAGTGTTTGCACACAGACTGAAGCAGCGGTACTGGCAGCTGCACCGCTAGTCACAGTGTTTGCACACAGCCTGAAGCAGCGGTACCGGCAGCTGCACCGCTAGTGATAGTGTTTGCACAGAGCCCGAAGCAGCGGTACCGGCAGCTGCACCGCTAGCGACAGTGTTTGCAAACACCCTGAAGCAGCGGTACCGGCAGCCGCACCGCTAGTGATAGTGTTTGCACACAGCCTGAAGTAGCGGTACCGGCAGCTGCACCGCTAGCGACAGTGTTTGCAAACACCCTGAAGCAGCGGTGCCCGCAGATGCACCGATAGCGGCAGTGATTGCACACAGCCTTACGTAGCGGTACTGGCAGCCGCACCGCACCAGTAGTGACACTGATTGCATACAGCCTGAAGCAGCGGTACCGGCAGCTGCACCGCTAGTCACAGTGTTTGCACACAGCCTGAAGCAGCGGTACCGTCAGCCGCACCGCTAGTGATAGTGTTTGCACACAGCCCGAAGCAGCGGTACCGGCAGCTGCACTGCTAGCGGCAGTGTTTGCACACAACCTGAAGCAGCGGTACCGTCAGCCGCACCGCTAGTGATAGTGTTTGCACACAGCCCGAAGCAGCGGTACCGGCAGCTGCACCGCTAGCGACAGTGTTTGCACACAGCCTGAAGCAGCGGTACTGGCAGCCGCAACGCTAGTAACAGTGTTTGCACACAGCCTGAAGTAGCGGTACCGGCAGCTGCACCGCTAGCGACAGTGTTTGCAAACACCCTGAAGCAGCGGTACCGGCAGATGCACCGATAGCGGCAGTGATTGCACACAGCCTTACGTAGCGGTACTGGCAGCCGCACCGCACCAGTAGTGACACTGATTGCATACAACCTGAAGCAGCGGTACCGGCAGCTGCACCGCTAGCGACAGTGTTTGCACACAGACTGAAGCAGCGGTACTGGCAGCTGCACCGCTAGTCACAGTGTTTGCACACAGCCTGAAGCAGCGGTACCGGCAGCTGCACCGCTAGTGATAGTGTTTGCACAGAGCCCGAAGCAGCGGTACCGGCAGCTGCACCGCTAGCGACAGTGTTTGCAAACACCCTGAAGCAGCGGTACCGGCAGCCGCACCGCTAGTGATAGTGTTTGCACACAGCCTGAAGTAGCGGTACCGGCAGCTGCACCGCTAGCGACAGTGTTTGCAAACACCCTGAAGCAGCGGTGCCGGCAGATGCACCGATAGCGGCAGTGATTGCACACAGCCTTACGTAGCGGTACTGGCAGCCGCACCGCACCAGTAGTGACACTGATTGCATACAGCCTGAAGCAGCGGTACCGGCAGCTGCACCGCTAGTCACAGTGTTTGCACACAGCCTGAAGCAGCGGTACCGTCAGCCGCACCGCTAGTGATAGTGTTTGCACACAGCCCGAAGCAGCGGTACCGGCAGCTGCACTGCTAGCGGCAGTGTTTGCACACAGCCTGAATCAGCGGTACCGGCAGCTGCACCGCTAGCGGCAGTGTTTGCACACAGCCTGAAGCAGCGTTACCGGCAGCTGCACCGCTAGTCACAGTGTTTGCACACAGCCTGAAGCAGCGGTACCGTCAGCCGCACCGCTAGTGATAGTGTTTGCACACAGCCCGAAGCAGCGGTACCGGCAGCTGCACTGCTAGCGGCAGTGTTTGCACACAACCTGAAGCAGCGGTACCGTCAGCCGCACCGCTAGTGATAGTGTTTGCACACAGCCCGAAGCAGCGGTACCGGCAGCTGCACCGCTAGCGACAGTGTTTGCACACAGCCTGAAGCAGCGGTACTGGCAGCCGCAACGCTAGTAACAGTGTTTGCACACAGCCTGAAGTAGCGGTACCGGCAGCTGCACCGCTAGCGACAGTGTTTGCAAACACCCTGAAGCAGCGGTACCGGCAGATGCACCGATAGCGGCAGTGATTGCACACAGCCTTACGTAGCGGTACTGGCAGCCGCACCGCACCAGTAGTGACACTGATTGCATACAACCTGAAGCAGCGGTACCGGCAGCTGCACCGCTAGCGACAGTGTTTGCACACAGACTGAAGCAGCGGTACTGGCAGCTGCACCGCTAGTCACAGTGTTTGCACACAGCCTGAAGCAGCGGTACCGGCAGCTGCACCGCTAGTGATAGTGTTTGCACAGAGCCCGAAGCAGCGGTACCGGCAGCTGCACCGCTAGCGACAGTGTTTGCAAACACCCTGAAGCGGCGGTACCGGCAGCCGCACCGCTAGTGATAGTGTTTGCACACAGCCTGAAGTAGCGGTACCGGCAGCTGCACCGCTAGCGACAGTGTTTGCAAACACCCTGAAGCAGCGGTGCCGGCAGATGCACCGATAGCGGCAGTGATTGCACACAGCCTTACGTAGCGGTACTGGCAGCCGCACCGCACCAGTAGTGACACTGATTGCATACAGCCTGAAGCAGCGGTACCGGCAGCTGCACCGCTAGTCACAGTGTTTGCACACAGCCTGAAGCAGCGGTACCGTCAGCCGCACCGCTAGTGATAGTGTTTGCACACAGCCCGAAGCAGCGGTACCGGCAGCTGCATCGCTAGCGACAGTGTTTGCACACAGCCTGAAGCAGCGGTACTGGCAGATGCACCGCTAGCGGCAGTGATTGCACACAGCCTTACGTAGCGGTACTGGCAGCCGCACCACACCAGTAGTGACACTGATTGCATACAACCTGAAGCAGCGGTACCGGCAGCTGCACCGCTAGCGCATTGTTTGCACACAGCCTGAAGCAGCGGTACCGGCAGTTGCACCGCTAGTGATAGTGTTTGCACACAGCCCGAAGCAGCGGTACCGGCAGCTGCACCGCTAGCGACAGTGTTTGCACACAGCCTGAAGCAGCGGTACCGGCAGCTGCACCGCTAGTCACAGTGTTTGCACACAGCCTGAATCAGCGGTACCGGCAGCTGCACCGCTAGCGACAGTGTTTGCACACAGCCTGAAGCAGCGGTACCAGCAGCCGCAACGCTAGTAACAGTGTTTGCACACAGCCTGAAGTAGCGGTACCGGCAGCTGCACCGCTAGCGACAGTGTTTGCAAACACCCTGAAGCAGCGGTACCGGCAGATGCACCGATAGCGGCAGTGATTGCACACAGCCTTACGTAGCGGTACTGGCAGCCGCACCGCACCAGTAGTGACACTGATTGCATACAACCTGAAGCAGCGGTACCGGCAGCTGCACCGCTAGCGACAGTGTTTGCACACAGACTGAAGCAGCGGTACTGGCAGCTGCACCGCTAGTCACAGTGTTTGCACACAGCCTGAAGCAGCGGTACCGGCAGCTGCACCGCTAGTGATAGTGTTTGCACAGAGCCCGAAGCAGCGGTACCGGCAGCTGCACCGCTAGCGACAGTGTTTGCAAACACCCTGAAGCAGCGGTACCGGCAGCCGCACCGCTAGTGATAGTGTTTGCACACAGCCTGAAGTAGCGGTACCGGCAGCTGCACCGCTAGCGACAGTGTTTGCAAACACCCTGAAGCAGCGGTGCCCGCAGATGCACCGATAGCGGCAGTGATTGCACACAGCCTTACGTAGCGGTACTGGCAGCCGCACCGCACCAGTAGTGACACTGATTGCATACAGCCTGAAGCAGCGGTACCGGCAGCTGCACCGCTAGTCACAGTGTTTGCACACAGCCTGAAGCAGCGGTACCGTCAGCCGCACCGCTAGTGATAGTGTTTGCACACAGCCCGAAGCAGCGGTACCGGCAGCTGCACTGCTAGCGGCAGTGTTTGCACACAACCTGAAGCAGCGGTACCGTCAGCCGCACCGCTAGTGATAGTGTTTGCACACAGCCCGAAGCAGCGGTACCGGCAGCTGCACCGCTAGCGACAGTGTTTGCACACAGCCTGAAGCAGCGGTACTGGCAGCCGCAACGCTAGTAACAGTGTTTGCACACAGCCTGAAGTAGCGGTACCGGCAGCTGCACCGCTAGCGACAGTGTTTGCAAACACCCTGAAGCAGCGGTACCGGCAGATGCACCGATAGCGGCAGTGATTGCACACAGCCTTACGTAGCGGTACTGGCAGCCGCACCGCACCAGTAGTGACACTGATTGCATACAACCTGAAGCAGCGGTACCGGCAGCTGCACCGCTAGCGACAGTGTTTGCACACAGACTGAAGCAGCGGTACTGGCAGCTGCACCGCTAGTCACAGTGTTTGCACACAGCCTGAAGCAGCGGTACCGGCAGCTGCACCGCTAGTGATAGTGTTTGCACAGAGCCCGAAGCAGCGGTACCGGCAGCTGCACCGCTAGCGACAGTGTTTGCAAACACCCTGAAGCGGCGGTACCGGCAGCCGCACCGCTAGTGATAGTGTTTGCACACAGCCTGAAGTAGCGGTACCGGCAGCTGCACCGCTAGCGACAGTGTTTGCAAACACCCTGAAGCAGCGGTGCCGGCAGATGCACCGATAGCGGCAGTGATTGCACACAGCCTTACGTAGCGGTACTGGCAGCCGCACCGCACCAGTAGTGACACTGATTGCATACAGCCTGAAGCAGCGGTACCGGCAGCTGCACCGCTAGTCACAGTGTTTGCACACAGCCTGAAGCAGCGGTACCGTCAGCCGCACCGCTAGTGATAGTGTTTGCACACAGCCCGAAGCAGCGGTACCGGCAGCTGCATCGCTAGCGACAGTGTTTGCACACAGCCTGAAGCAGCGGTACTGGCAGATGCACCGCTAGCGGCAGTGATTGCACACAGCCTTACGTAGCGGTACTGGCAGCCGCACCACACCAGTAGTGACACTGATTGCATACAACCTGAAGCAGCGGTACCGGCAGCTGCACCGCTAGCGCATTGTTTGCACACAGCCTGAAGCAGCGGTACCGGCAGTTGCACCGCTAGTGATAGTGTTTGCACACAGCCCGAAGCAGCGGTACCGGCAGCTGCACCGCTAGCGACAGTGTTTGCACACAGCCTGAAGCAGCGGTACCGGCAGCTGCACCGCTAGTCACAGTGTTTGCACACAGCCTGAATCAGCGGTACCGGCAGCTGCACCGCTAGCGACAGTGTTTGCACACAGCCTGAAGCAGCGGTACCAGCAGCCGCAACGCTAGTAACAGTGTTTGCACACAGCCTGAAGTAGCGGTACCGGCAGCTGCACCGCTAGCGACAGTGTTTGCAAACACCCTGAAGCAGCGGTACCGGCAGATGCACCGATAGCGGCAGTGATTGCACACAGCCTTACGTAGCGGTACTGGCAGCCGCACCGCACCAGTAGTGACACTGATTGCATACAACCTGAAGCAGCGGTACCGGCAGCTGCACCGCTAGCGACAGTGTTTGCACACAGACTGAAGCAGCGGTACTGGCAGCTGCACCGCTAGTCACAGTGTTTGCATACAGCCTGAAGCAGCGGTACCGGCAGCTGCACCGCTAGTGATAGTGTTTGCACAGAGCCCGAAGCAGCGGTACCGGCAGCTGCACCGCTAGCGACAGTGTTTGCAAACACCCTGAAGCAGCGGTACCGGCAGCCGCACCGCTAGTGATAGTGTTTGCACACAGCCTGAAGTAGCGGTACCGGCAGCTGCACCGCTAGCGACAGTGTGTGCAAACACCCTGAAGCAGCGGTGCCGGCAGATGCACCGATAGCGGCAGTGATTGCACACAGCCTTACGTAGCGGTACTGGCAGCCGCACCGCACCAGTAGTGACACTGATTGCATACAGCCTGAAGCAGCGGTACCGGCAGCTGCACCGCTAGTCACAGTGTTTGCACACAGCCTGAAGCAGCGGTACCGTCAGCCGCACCGCTAGTGATAGTGTTTGCACACAGCCCGAAGCAGCGGTACCGGCAGCTGCACTGCTAGCGGCAGTGTTTGCACACAACCTGAAGCAGCGGTACCGTCAGCCGCACCGCTAGTGATAGTGTTTGCACACAGCCCGAAGCAGCGGTACCGGCAGCTGCACCGCTAGCGACAGTGTTTGCACACAGCCTGAAGCAGCGGTACTGGCAGCCGCAACGCTAGTAACAGTGTTTGCACACAGCCTGAAGTAGCGGTACCGGCAGCTGCACCGCTAGCGACAGTGTTTGCAAACACCCTGAAGCAGCGGTACCGGCAGATGCACCGATAGCGGCAGTGATTGCACACAGCCTTACGTAGCGGTACTGGCAGCCGCACCGCACCAGTAGTGACACTGATTGCACACAACCTGAAGCAGCGGTACCGGCAGCTGCACCGCTAGTCACAGTGTTTGCACACAGCCTGAAGCAGCGGTACCGTCAGCCGCACCGCTAGTGATAGTGTTTGCACACAGCCCGAAGCAGCGGTACCGGCAGCTGCATCGCTAGCGACAGTGTTTGCACACAGCCTGAAGCAGCGGTACTGGCAGATGCACCGCTAGCGGCAGTGATTGCACACAGCCTTACGTAGCGGTACTGGCAGCCGCACCACACCAGTAGTGACACTGATTGCATACAACCTGAAGCAGCGGTACCGGCAGCTGCACCGCTAGCGACAGTGTTTGCACACAGCCTGAAGCAGCGGTACCGGCAGTTGCACCGCTAGTGATAGTGTTTGCACACAGCCCGAAGCAGCGGTACCGGCAGCTGCACCGCTAGCGACAGTGTTTGCACACAGCCTGAAGCAGCGGTACCAGCAGCTGCACCGCTAGTCACAGATTTTGCACACAGCCTGAATCAGCGGTACCGGCAGCTGCACCGCTAGCGACAGTGTTTGCACACAGCCTGAAGCAGCGGTACCAGCAGCCGCAACGCTAGTAACAGTGTTTGCACACAGCCTGAAGTAGCGGTACCGGCAGCTGCACCGCTAGCGACAGTGTTTGCAAACACCCTGAAGCAGCGGTACCGGCAGATGCACCGATAGCGGCAGTGATTGCACACAGCCTTACGTAGCGGTACTGGCAGCCGCACCGCACCAGTAGTGACACTGATTGCATACAACCTGAAGCAGCGGTACCGGCAGCTGCACCGCTAGCGACAGTGTTTGCACACAGACTGAAGCAGCGGTACTGGCAGCTGCACCGCTAGTCACAGTGTTTGCACACAGCCTGAAGCAGCGGTACCGGCAGCTGCACCGCTAGTGATAGTGTTTGCACAGAGCCCGAAGCAGCGGTACCGGCAGCTGCACCGCTAGCGACAGTGTTTGCAAACACCCTGAAGCAGCGGTACCGGCAGCCGCACCGCTAGTGATAGTGTTTGCACACAGCCTGAAGTAGCGGTACCGGCAGCTGCACCGCTAGCGACAGTGTTTGCAAACACCCTGAAGCAGCGGTGCCCGCAGATGCACCGATAGCGGCAGTGATTGCACACAGCCTTACGTAGCGGTACTGGCAGCCGCACCGCACCAGTAGTGACACTGATTGCATACAGCCTGAAGCAGCGGTACCGGCAGCTGCACCGCTAGTCACAGTGTTTGCACACAGCCTGAAGCAGCGGTACCGTCAGCCGCACCGCTAGTGATAGTGTTTGCACACAGCCCGAAGCAGCGGTACCGGCAGCTGCACTGCTAGCGGCAGTGTTTGCACACAACCTGAAGCAGCGGTACCGTCAGCCGCACCGCTAGTGATAGTGTTTGCACACAGCCCGAAGCAGCGGTACCGGCAGCTGCACCGCTAGCGACAGTGTTTGCACACAGCCTGAAGCAGCGGTACTGGCAGCCGCAACGCTAGTAACAGTGTTTGCACACAGCCTGAAGTAGCGGTACCGGCAGCTGCACCGCTAGCGACAGTGTTTGCAAACACCCTGAAGCAGCGGTACCGGCAGATGCACCGATAGCGGCAGTGATTGCACACAGCCTTACGTAGCGGTACTGGCAGCCGCACCGCACCAGTAGTGACACTGATTGCATACAACCTGAAGCAGCGGTACCGGCAGCTGCACCGCTAGCGACAGTGTTTGCACACAGACTGAAGCAGCGGTACTGGCAGCTGCACCGCTAGTCACAGTGTTTGCACACAGCCTGAAGCGGCGGTACCGGCAGCTGCACCGCTAGTGATAGTGTTTGCACAGAGCCCGAAGCAGCGGTACCGGCAGCTGCACCGCTAGCGACAGTGTTTGCAAACACCCTGAAGCAGCGGTACCGGCAGCCGCACCGCTAGTGATAGTGTTTGCACACAGCCTGAAGTAGCGGTACCGGCAGCTGCACCGCTAGCGACAGTGTTTGCAAACACCCTGAAGCAGCGGTGCAAGCAGATGCACCGATAGCGGCAGTGATTGCACACAGCCTTACGTAGCGGTACTGGCAGCCGCACCGCACCAGTAGTGACACTGATTGCATACAGCCTGAAGCAGCGGTACCGGCAGCTGCACCGCTAGTCACAGTGTTTGCACACAGCCTGAAGCAGCGGTACCGTCAGCCGCACCGCTAGTGATAGTGTTTGCACACAGCCCGAAGCAGCGGTACCGGCAGCTGCACTGCTAGCGGCAGTGTTTGCACACAACCTGAAGCAGCGGTACCGTCAGCCGCACCGCTAGTGATAGTGTTTGCACACAGCCCGAAGCAGCGGTACCGGCAGCTGCACCGCTAGCGACAGTGTTTGCACACAGCCTGAAGCAGCGGTACTGGCAGATGCACCGCTAGCGGCAGTGATTGCACACAGCCTGAAGTAGAGGTACCGGCAGCTGCACCGCTAGTGATAGTGTTTGCACACAGCCTGAATCAGCGGTACCGGCAGCTGCACCGCTAGCGGCAGTGTTTGCACACAGCCTGAAGCAGCGGTACCGGCAGCCGCACCGCTAGTGATAGTGTTTGCACACAGCCTGAATCAGCGGTACCGGCAGCTGCACCGCTAGTCACAGTGTTTGCACACAGCCTGAAGTAGCGGTACCGGCAGCTGCACCGCTAGTGATAGTGTTTGCACACAGTCTGAATCAGCGGTACCGGCAGCTGCACCGCTAGCGACAGTGTTTGCACACAGCCTGAAGCAGCAGTACCGGCAGCCGCACCGCTAGTGACAGTGTTTGCACACAGCCTGAAGCAGCGGTACCGGCAGCTGCACCGCTAGCGACTGTGTTTGCACACAGCCTGAATCAGCGGTACCGGCAGGTGCACCGCTAGCGATAGTGTTTGCACACAGCCTGAAGCAGCGGTACCGGCAGCTGCACCGCTAGTGATAGTGTTTGCACACAGCCTGAATCAGCGGTACCGGCAGCTGCACCGCTAGTGATAGTGTTTGCACACAGCCTGAAGCAGCGGTACCGGCAGCTGCACCGCTAGCGACAGTGTTTGCACACAGCCTGAATCAGCGGTACCGGCAGCCGCACCGCACCGCTAGTGACAGTGATTGCACACACCATGAAGTAGCGGTACCAGCAGCTGCACAGGTAATGACAATGTTTGCACACAGCCTGAGCCATTCTACACACAAGCTTGGGCCACTGGCCATCAAAACAGGACATCATGTGAATGTACTAAACTCGGGCGCTTAGCGCAGTCATTACCATTGCTGCGTTCTAGGCTTATGGCCAAAGCTTCTTCATTTATTCAGTGACACCGGGATGCAGAGCAATACCCTCAGTTCCGGTGTTCCAGGTTGATGGTCTAAGTCTGTTCATCGATTTAGTTACGGTACAAACAGATTTTTTCATTTACACCAGGCTTAAGTGCTAACTACCCTGAGCCAGACAGGAAATACGGGTGGAACGCTGCACCCACCGGCTTGGCACTGGAAATACAGGCCGTTGCGATGCATGACAATGAAGCACAACACCCACTGGTTGGGCACAGGAAATACGGGCAGCTGCGGTGCAAGCCGGCGAAGTGCTGCACCCACTGGTTGGGAACAGGAAATATTGGCGGTTGGGGTGCATGCCGGTGATGCGCTGCACCCACAGGTAGGGCACAGAAAATACGGGCGGTTGTGGTGCATGCCAGTGCTGCACCCACCGGCTGGGCACAGGAAATACGGGTGGCTGCTGTTCATACTGGTGAAGCGCTGCACCGAACGGTAGAGCAAATAAAGTACAGCTGTACGGCTGGTTGGGGTGCATGCCGGTGAAGCGCTGCATCGACCGGCTGGGCACAGGAAGTACGGGCGGTTGCGGTGCATGACAATGAAGCGCTGCACCCACCGGCTGGGCACAGGATATACAGGCCGTTGCGGTGCATGCCAATGAAGCGGTGCACCCACCAGTTAAGCGCTGCACCCACCGGTAGGGCACAGGAAATATGGGCGGTTGCGGTGCACACCGGTCTGCACCTCATAATGCGTTACCCTCATGAGCCAGTCCCCCTGGAAAGAGCGTAGCACCCACTTGCATGGCACTGTCCATACGGGCAAGCGCTGAGCATGCGGGTGGGGCACTACGCCCATCGGAGGGGCACAGTAATCCGGGCGGGCGCTGTGCACAGTAAATAATACGGGCGGACACTGCAGGTGGGTGGGGCACTACACCAGCCCGCAGAATGCGAGGCATATGGCCGGCGTTGCCCATCGGGCAGGGTGCTGTGCATGCGCATGAGGTGATCGGGTGCTACGGATTCGAGTACCGGTAGGGCACTGTGCAAACAGGCCGGCGATAGGAATACCAGGAAGTGCTAGTATACGCGTGGGGCGCTGCTCATGCTCGGGGGAAATGCCAATGCATGAAGGGCGTTGTGCATGCATGCGGGGCGCTGCGCTTGGGCGATGTGCATACGGTATGGGCAAGGCAAAACACATGCCAGACATGCAAGCTGGAAAACGAGTCCCACAGCGCTGACTCTACCTGACACTGAGGGCTCTACCGCTGTATCCTTCTGTTGCTGCCTTCTCTACCCTTGTCGCAGCTGCTGACCGTTTGCTTAGGGCGGCAAAATTATGAGCTGCTGGATAACTCTCGCTCATGCACACAAGTTGGTAGGCTTCCGCTGCTGCAGCTTAGTGACCTTGATTAGGCCTCTTGGAAGCCTTGGGGAGCTTATCATAAAAGTTCCAACGTACTGGGAGTCACTCAGTAGTCAGACCGGTCGTCAAAGTGAGCTCTCAAGCGCCCCGTGCGCTCCACAACCTTTCTTCGTCAATGAGGGCTGATTTCCCAGTAAGTTGAAGCCTAACCAAAGTACTACAAGTTTCGATCGCATTCGAAGTCTGCGAGGCGTGAGAAAGTCACTGCTGAAAGTTGTTATAAGTCGGTTGCCTACAGTACATGGGTCCAAATGATGGGGCCTAATCAAGCACTCTCATGTTACCGACGATTTGATGACCCCGCGAGCTTCGCAATGAAGGGCGTCCATTATATAGACGGAGGCGCATATGCATCGTATGGTTTACTACTGCCGTATTTATGGCTTGGACTTCAGTGAGACTGTGAATGTTGCACACGCAGCGCTTTGCACAGCTTTGAGTTATTTATATAGCAATTATACTCTGATGCTATTCTATCACTGGAGCAACGCGTGGAAATGTCCAGTGCAGAAAAACGCAAGGTCTTCCTACAGGAGCGGACAAGCTCCGGGCGGAGTAAATCTGCCTCTACAACTACCTAGTCTAGCTATGTGCGCATGACCATGACTATGGTGAGGCAGCTGACCCACCAGATCTTCCTATCAACCAACCCCTGATAGGCCTGATAAGTGAGCGTTCCATCTCAACAGGCTTATCAATCAAAGAGGCATGATAAACCAGCTCTCCGAATTTGCCATGATTTGCCAATCAACCCTGAGCACCATTATCAAGGTGATAATCAACGCATAATCAACCGTGAAGGGTTTATCAAGCTTATGGTGTAATAACAGGCAATTTATCAAGCTGGGCCTTGATAACCCCTTGATAATGTCATGCCCAACCTGATAAATAGGGGGGGTTCTGTCATAGTGTGATGAGCACATCGGATGGCATGTCGTCCTCAGCCGACTCAACCCCATCCTCAGGGTGGGACAATTGGAGATATTCAATCAAATAACACATTCCTTTACTGCTGTGCCTTCTCATTCGGCATGACGTTCCTAGCAGGCTGCTTGATGCGCCCTTGCCTCGTAGTTGGGGTCTGATTGCTGCCGACAACCTTTATGGCAACGAGCAGTTGGAGGTATAGAAAGAACTACAGATGAGGAAGCTGTAATTTGAAAATCAGGGCGCGGTATGTAGACCGCAGCGAGCAATGCCGACAAATCGTGACGAAACTTACGAAACCAGCCAACCTTGCGAAACCAGCGAACTGAAACTGGTGGTCCGAGACCGGTTTCAGTTGGCGTGGTTTCGTCGAACTGAACCGAACTGAAACCACGCGAAACCACGCGAAACCATACGGAACCGATAGATGGGAATCAGGTGTGAATCCGCTCTTACTCAGTTGGTCGACTTGTTAGCCTGAAGGAAGGCTGTATGGACGTTTTGGGATGGTGGTAGGTGGTAAAATACAGACACTCTGGTCTGTAGATATGCCTTTGTTAAGGGCAAGAAAACGATGTAGTTGACGAACTTCTGCTGACACTCTGGTAAGCTTCGATTCAGGGCGATATGCTGTGGAACTACTTCTGACACTCTGGTCAGCTTGTTGGCTCAAAAGACTTTGCTACTGGAAACGACGATTAACATGCAAGTGCAATATTTACAGGGACGAGTGTCTCGGCTGTGAACTGCTGTAAGAAAGAAAAAGTAACGAATCAGAACTGAGATTCGCCTTGGTAGGCTCTCACACTTATTCAAGTTCACACAACTAAACTGCAGTTACTAACTGCTGACTTCCAACCGAAAAACAGTTGGCGCGGTCAAACGCACGGTGCAGTCATACGTCGTGACATCAAAGGCTCGAACCTCGAAGGGGTGGGTCGAGGGGGGGATGGTGGGAAGCTTGTTGCCCTGTTTAGATCGTCACGGTTGCGAAGTGACGATTATGATGGATTCGGCCGTCATCATGGCGATATTCAATAATGCGATTATATAATAATGGTGCACAAATATGAATGATGTAACATCACATGTGAGCCGCAGGGCCCAGAGGTGTAACATCATGGACATGTGAGCCTCATGCCCCATCACCTAGGAGGATGGCATGGCTGCACCATAGCCCAGGCTGTGCATGGTGGCTGGAATTGAGGATAGCCATTCCCAACCAGCCCCACGCGACCGAAGCGTTCAGCAGGGCCCAGCGGGTATTCACTGTTCTTAACTTGTGAGCCTCCCCCCACTTGCACGACCCTTCCATGAAGCGATGCAACGGCCTACTTATCGGCATGCATGGCTGGAAATGGCAATTTTGACATCAAACCTTATCTGCAGTGCTGACCATTGGACATTCCCATCTGGTGACAGAAACAGTTTGTCTGTTGGGAGGCTCCCGAAGCAATGCCGACAACCATAAATCATGAAACTCTGTCCAAGAACCTGAAGCCAGGGCCGCTTGGGACCCTGTTCCGTGTGACTTACAGAAATCTTGGCATACAAGTAAATTCCATGCACATCCAGCCAACGTTCCCCCTAGCCCCATCGGTTCCAGGGGGGTGCAGTACTGCAGTTACCGTTAGGGGTAAATAACTTTCAAAGGCAAGTTCAGAGGCGGATAATTTTAGATGTAAAACTTGTGCCTTTGGCGCACCTGTAAAAGCTGTGCCTTTGGCGCAACTGTAAAAGCTGCAGCCCCTGAGTGACGTGGTTGGGCTCGTGCTTTGTGAACCGTGGCTATATCGTAGGAGCCATGTGGTTGAGGTACGAGATGTGATCTGGACTGCTGGCACATAGGGATGCGGCCTGGTTAAAAATGGGTGGCTATCTGACGGGCCTAGGTAGTGGCTTTGGTTGGTGTCTGTGTGGTGTGATGAACCTTGCACCCTTAAAACACAACCCTGAACTGGGAAAGCTACAGGTCAGAGAGGGAAAACACCTGAACCCTGCACATGTAACACTCAAACCTCAACATGCAGTGTTTCAGATCGGACAAGGGGAAAGCCGCCTGAACATGTACCCGTAAAACAGAACCCGCAAATGGTAGAGCCACAGCTGACCAGTCTTGAGCAGCAGGTGCCAAACCTGAATCAAAACAGTGGAAGGTGCCGATCTGTTTGTCACGACGTATGACTGCACCGTGCGTTTGACTGCGCCAACTGCTTTTTCGGTTGGAAGTTATGTGTGAACCTGAACTAGTGTGGTTGCCGTCTTAGAGGATCCCGAACTGGGTCCTTTACTTTTTCTTTCTTACTTTGATCTCACGGCCTACAATAGACTCTTAACGTTTCTAGCTATTGTTCCTGATTATCAATCTGCAAGTTAATCGTCAATCCAAGTCTTACTAAGGGGAAACTGGCAGAGCAACTAGGCCAACAGCGACTCTATAAGCATCAACAAGTCTCCTGATACGAAGCTGGCAGTGCATCTAGGCCAACAGTCGACCATCTGCAGCAATTAGCGTTATTCCTGCCTCTTAACAAGGCATATCTCCAGTCTTACAGCTGGATATTACCACCAACCCACCATCACACCTCCAATCTACAGCCTTTCCTTTGGCTCCAAGTCGACCGTCTGATTTATCAGAGATATCTTCACTCATCAGAAGTCGCCAAGCAAGCGACTCATCACACAGATCAACGGCCACAATCGCCCAAGATCGTCCCAAGAACCCCATAAGTACCTCAAGTGTCGAGGCTTTACGAGATCTTGTCAATAGTATCGAAGAAGTCCAGGTGAAGTAGCAAGAGCTATCACCTGTTATCGAGCTGATTTCACTGAGTTACAGCAGTGGATCGAGAAGCTCTTACTATAAGCTCTGTAAGAGTTTATTAGTACTTGTTTAAGAAAGAAAAAGTCCGACTAGTGTCACCTCTAGTCGACTGTAGCGGAAATCGGTCGTCCTAAAGCCGATAAAAAGGTGAAGATGAGTGGATCAGGGGCTGTAGAAGTGCCCAAAGTCGCTCAGGAGATAGCAACGGATAGTGTTGCTCAGAACACGAGGGGTGCTTTAGCGGCAAAGGAAGCTGCGAAGGTGCAGCCTAAGGGTAATGGAGAGACCTCGTCTCTCCCTGTACCGTTGATTGAGGTATTCATATCTAATTGGCAAAAGCTTTATAACAAGGCCGGAACTGATCAGGCATGCATGGACTCCGTGAGGATCAAGCAGGAAGCAGTGGACTTGGCAGAGATGGAGTTGAAAAACCTAGCTCTTAACTGTAGCAAGGAGGAGTACGAAGAGCTCAATGACAAGAAGGATCTCTTGCTAGATGAAAGGAATGCAGCTTTAAAGGCTGCATTGGCAGGGTCACCTAAAAAAGTGACAAGGGCTGTCATTGACGTTGAAACTTCAGAGAAACTAAACATGCTGATGCCCAACCCTGTTTACGAGTACCTAAGCAGGGAGAGTGTTAGGTGTGCAAATACTGGAACTCCGTCAAAGATGACGGCTGCTACACGACTGGCAGTACCAGTGTTTGACACTGCTAGTGATGGTGGTTCACAGGCTGGCTCTATCGAGTCAGTAACAGCATCCACGTGTGCTCCCGAGGTCACTGTTCCAATGCAGTCTGCAGCGCCTTTTGCGGTGCATGAACCCATGGCGCAGAGTGCACCAGTACATGCGCCTGTTGCGGACATCCCAGTATTCGTGCCTGTTGCTGCTGCCGCTTCTGTCCCTCCCTCCAATGCTGCGCCAATTCAGGGTGCATCTGTGAGAAGACAAGGTCATGGTGTGGAGTCTGGATCATCACGTCCGCCACCGCCACCACCACCGCCGCCGCCGACGCAAGTTCCTGCGAGGTCGGCTGGACAGACGCATAACGTACCAGTCTACCCACAGTCTGGACGATATGAAGATTCTGTGGCGCGGATGCAAGGTTTGGCGTCCGTGTCGGAAGAGCCTGAAGGTGAAGGATCTGGGGGAAGTACCGGGGATGATGTCACCGCTGGAGAACCTCAAGAACAAGGTAACCGTTCCACGGGACCTGCTGCATCACAGTCGTTTCATACGGCTGCGGGCACTGAGCATTCCAATTGGAATACTCCTGTCACTCAGGGTCTAGGTGGTTCTGGTCTGGATAGCTCCAGGGTTAGGGCAGCCCGTGATAGGGCGGCGCTTGCCCAGAGACTGCTACTGGAACATGATCGCCGACAGCAAGGTGAGGATGCAGCTAGAGCTGCTGCAATGACCAGTGAGCCCCTGCGGGCAGGCACCAGAGGTACGGCAGCTGCACCTTCCCAGGAACGCAGCTATCAAGAGCCGTCTCAAGAAGACCAGAGTAGGTTCAGGCCTGCTCAGCAGGTACCTAGAGAGCAGTCATGGAATGGGTTTCCATCTGTGAGAGATTATAGTCAGAGTCAGAGAGAACACCGGTTCTCTGGTCAAGGTCAGGGCACCAATCAGGGTCAAGGGCATGATCAACATCAAGGTCAGTCGCAAGGGCAGGGCATGAACCAGAACCTGCGTTATGGACAGCAAGACCGAGGTGAGTTCCACGGAGGTGGGACAGGAACTGGCTATAGTCAGGGGCCAGCAGGAGGTAACCAACCACCTAATGGTGGACCACCTTCGGGTGGGGGTCAGCCTCCCGGTCACAGATGGGTGTCAAGACAGGGTGTGTTGCACGGGTCAGTAGACCCTGTCAGGAGCCAAGGAGATGATCCTGGTGGACGCCCTGGTTCAGAGAGTGCAGCACCAGGACCAGTGAATTGGTTGACTGATGTCAGGTTAGATGGGAAGACGGTGATTGACTCGTCCAAGGTTGTTGAGTTCTCAGCGACTGAGAGCATTATCTCTCACAGGATATGGGACCGATCACTCAGGTTGTTCTGGGGGAATAACGTGCACAGGCTGCACGATGCTGTGTCTGCCCAGGTGAGCATCATCATGAGCACTATTCTGCCAGCAGGAGTTGCTTTTCTAAAGAAGCACTTCGCAGAGCTAGAGTTTTTGTGTCCCAGCGCTATGTCGCCCTTGGTGAGAGCCATTGAGGGCAGGGACGGCAGTACCAGGAATGATTTCCTGCAGGATGGCACTCAGACCATCATGGGGAACATGAGGAGGAATAAGATGATCCTGATGGGGGTCGAGGAGGCTGGGGTACGAGAGTACGAGCCTTATCCATTACAGGATGAGCCGTACAGCTTTATTGAAGCCCTGTTGATGGTAGCCAAGCGTTACCTCAACGTTGCGACATCGGCTGAATTGGCCATTTGGACCCAGGGCTGCATCATGGGTAAGCAGAATCAGCTTGACAGGACGGTACTTGTCAGCGAGAACCCCAGGCAGTTTGGGATCAGGTGTCTGTCTGTTTACTCAGCGTTTCAGGGGTCTAACAAGATCGCTTACAATGGGACGATTGAGAGGACATCCATCATTGATGTGATCATGCGTGGTGTACCAGTGTACCTCCATGAGGTGTGTGAGAGAGAGCTCCAGGGCTTGGGTGTTGAAGATGATAACTTCATGGTCCAGGCGAGTGTGATCATTGAGGCCATGCAGAATGCCTATGAGTACCGTGTGAGGACACAGGTCAGGAAGGGTATCAGGTATGAGGACCTTACTGCAGAGGGAAGCAAGGATGCTGGAAGAAGAAACCAGAATTCTGGTCAGCATGCTATACCCCGGAGTCATGCCACGGAGGTGAGATCTAGTGCAGGGGGTTACCCTAGCACAATGCACCCGCATCGCGGCCCGAGCGCCGGATCATCCAGGCCTTTCCAGGCTGGAAGAGGAGGAGGTGGGTACAGCAATGTGCAGAGACCAACAGGATCGGGTTACCCGTCCAACAGACCGATGGCTGTTAAAAGCTGTCAGATCTGCCACGGTGATCACTACCTGGATAAGTGTGACCAGTTGCCTGCGTTCCTCGCGTCGGCAGCCAGAGGTAGAGTCATGGAGGCTTTGGAGAAGGGACAGAAGACTGCTGCGGGTAAACCAACAGCGGACGATGCTCCCATGCCAACTGCTGCAGTAGCAAGGGCGCAGGTGGATCCAAGTGAACTTCAAAGGGCTGTGCCGTATGTGTCATTAGGGCCAGAGTACAAGCCAGAGGCTGAGGTAAAGTTCAATCTGGACAACCACTATGCCGCGCGTGCGGTGGAGGAGGATCAGAGTGGTGTTAGATTCTATCAACGAGACAATGGTGAGGACTATGAGCACGTACATGATGCTGCCTACAGAAGCCCAGGGCTTCACGCGCACTCAACAGAGTACAGAGGTGAGGAAGTGCACAGTGCGCAGCTTGCGCAATACAATGATGGATGGGATGAGCCAGGTGACCCTGATCAATGCCTAGGGGTTGAAGCACAGGGATGCTTTGGCTCCAATTACAACTGACATGGAGTACCTGGTACCCATCACCTGACAGCAATGGCTGCAGTTTTAGGGAGTTTTCGAGATGACTTTGCTAAAAAGGGGTCTAAAAATTTTCCAGACGGGTTCCAGGGGAAGTCCAGAGTCCCTGCCCCGGCTTCCAAATTAGATACACTTGTCGGGTTTTCGGAAGCTGAGGCTGACGCGGGCAAATATCGCACATTTTCTGGGGATCCATTTGTGGACAGGGGGGCAGCTTCTGCTTCACTTTTTCAGACTGAGGTGCCGACCACGTTGCTTACGCACGGTCCAGGTTCTCGATGGTCTGAGGTTAGGGTTCCGGCGAACGGACGGCAGTCTGAGATTGAACCTACTATATTATCTTCTGATGTTTCTCTAACAGACACTAGCCAACGCTTTATCTTTGATCGATCTGCTTCCCTCCGTGTGCATACTGCTGCAGAGCTTGAGCCTGAGTCTTTTCTGGTGAGAGAATTGCCTGAACCTGACCCTCTGCGTATGAGCGCACTAATTGCTAACGCATCGGACATTGGTGCATACTTTCGTTCGCTTACAGGATCATTATTCTATTTTGCGAATCCTGAAGAGTCGCCAGGTGAGCAAGTGGGCTTGATCTATGATGGCGGCCCAAAACAATTGCCTGATAGGGCCATGTTAGATTTCGGCAGTGGATCGAGAAGCTCTTACTATAAGCTCTGTAAGAGTTTATTAGTACTTGTTTGGCGGCTCCCATCACCGACCCTTCCTGCCTTCTTTTGCTTAGCAGGCCGCAGCTGGTAACCTGTCACGGCGGCCGCTGGTTCCTCCAATTCTGCCGCAACATCACGTCTTGCAGCACCAGTAGCGTCAGCTCCAGCAGTCCTACATTGCTCACAAATCCAGTAACCAGCAGGGACAGTAGTAAGCCGTGGTACCAAACAGTACGTGTGAGTGCCTCGACCACAACTGCCACACAGAATCATTTTCTTAGCATTATCAGGCAGCAGACATCTCTGGCAAGGGAAGTCTGGTGCTGGCTTTTGCCATCTTTTGGATGGGGGTAAGAGTCCCTCTATGGGCAGATGACATGGTGCGCAGTTAATAGCGTTCTCAGCCACAGTCACCCCATTGCGACCAACCAGGATAATGACTCCACTTGGCCGTACATCAAACACCCGAAGCACGTAAGGTCTTGCAGTTGAATGCAGCCGGTTCTCATCCCGCACATACACAAACTGCCCCTCAGTATACTTAGCTATTGATGGGAGGTAACCTCCACTACAAAGCCTTGCGTAACGCAGGGTATCTCGCTGTTGAGCAACCAGAAGATTCTGGCCAACCATCACGCAGTTCTTGGCTAGCAATTCAGAACGGGACAGTACAAGTTCAGCAGCAGCATCCACATCCAGGTAATCCACTGCCTGATCCCCATTCAACCTTTCCATGATAGCGGGAGGGATGACTGGTTCACAGGAAAACAGCAGCTGGTAGGGACTCATCAAGGTGCTAGCATGCTTAGTGACTCGGTACCCGAGTGCTATCCAGGGTAAATACATATCTTGTGTTCTTTTCGCTTGGTGCACCCATTCCTTAGGGTGCACCTCTGTGCCGCGACATGTTGACCTGTGAGTGTGCATATCTGTTTCGGGTTAAGCTGCTGCAGCTGTGGTGTGTCTGGATGACAGTTGGTGCATGGCACCGAACGCTCTGTCGAAATGTCATCGCACTTCATTCATAGGAATCTGAAGAAGGCAAGCAATTCTACCAGCACTCACCAACGTTACAGACAAAACGAGTTTGCGCCTACCGCAAAGCTGCACGATAGTCCCTACGATGGTCTTTCGCATGTTCTGCAGTGTGAACTGTCATCTTGCAAGTTCGAAAACGAGTCAGCCGCTTGCTGTAGCTAGCAGCCATACCATCAAGGGTAACATGTTAAACGAGTTTGCAACGGATGTCCGAGTGAAACCAACTGAAACCCAAATCCTATCCCCTTTCCGTTCCTTTCAGTCACTCGGGTACCTAAAAACTTCAGAATCAGCATGATCCACGACTCTCAGGGAGATAGATTACCCAATTTTGTGGCATGCACTGAGTACCGGTGCTGGCCTATTGGGTCCAAGTAGTCCAAGCACGTAACGGTACCTGGCCAATTGCTGACAATTTGACATGCAACTGCATTTGGTAATAAAGTTAGGCTTAGGAGACACAAAGCTGAAGGGTCTGATGTCCACAAGAAACAAACCAAACCTACACAAAGCAAGAGATGATATTATGGCCATGAAGACCCTTGAGTGACCATAAACAAAAGATTATGCAAAAGTAATGAGCCGCTCGAACAATCACAACATTTTCATTGTCTTCAAGCATAGTAGCATTCAAGCACAACACCGCACCAACAACAACCGATGACTCACAAGCTCTCATTGCCTCCTAATGCTACAGGGAGTTGATGCGCGCTTGTAGCGCCATGCCTTGCTCCACTTCGCGTCCACTTCCTGTTGCATCTTCTACAAACCTCAAGGCTCAAGTCACCGAGCGATCTGAAGAGCATTCGCATCTTCATCATCATCTGCAGCGTCAGGAACACGTGTCAGGCATGCACAACGTGTCAGCGTCCGAAAAGAATTTGAAGGCAGATCAGTAAGCGGCATCCGTGTTTCTTTTTTCGCGGCTCTGCTACATTTAAGCTACACTCTAATCGCTAACCACAGGCCCCAGTTGATGCCAGCCAAACTGCCATGGGCACCAGTTGTAGGCCGGTCCTGGTTTGGTCTCAATCGGGCATTTGGCGGCCGCGGGGCGGCCTCCCAAAGGTGACTCGTAGCCGGAAAAAATAGACGTCGTTGTTGCCACACTTGGCCACAGACATACTAGGGTACCCTGCCTTGATCACATGGCATGGCCCCCCTCCAGCTACTCAGCTGCCCTACTCCATGTCCCTCGCACATGTCTTTATGCCCATCTTCTCTGCCAGCTGCCTGCCTTTATACTTCTTCCGACTGGGCAGCGAGGAGCGAAGTGCAGCCATCTCTGTCCGGCTCATGCCCACAACCTGGGCAGAACGGGCAGGCAATATTGAGGAATTGGCACAGCTTGCCAAGAGGTCACACGGGATGACAAATCACACAAGATGACAGGTCACATAGGATTACATGTCATACTTTGGATGTCAGGTCAAACGGAATAACACACAAAGGCACCCATAGACGACAAAACCGTGGACATCACAAACATACATCATTCCCAGCGTACACAGTTGGCTGCCTCCCCATCGAATCCACCCGCCCGTCCAGTCCCCCCATGCACATGAGAGGAGGTATCAGGTATGCAGCGCACCTGCATCGGCCTCTGCTCCTCCTGCTTGGGCGCCACATCTCCCATCAGCGACATGAGCACATCATCCTCTACACCACCCCCGCCACGGTCGCCCCGACTGCCCGGCCCAGGCCCCGCCGCTGCGCCATCCTGGATGAAGTCTCCGCCCTCAATGTACAACGACGAGCCGCCGCCTCGGGGCCGCTCGCGCCGCCGCTGAGTGGAGCTGACAAAACCATCCACCTCACGCCGCCCTTTGAGCCACTCAAGCACCGTCTCGCGGTTGAGCCGATGGAGCTCCCACACTCCCCTACAGGAGGGGCATCCGGCAAATGAATGATGGTCCAATATGCGGCTGCGGGTTCACAGTTATGCATCGTGACTTTGTAAACTGCCTCCATGTCCCTTTGTAGGGCACATGCGAGGGCATCTACATCATTGAGCTGGCCAGCAGCGGTGAGAGAGTTCCGGGTTTCTACGACCTTCTGAGCTGAATTTTGTGATCATTTTTAGGGTGTTCAAAAATATACACACAAAATATGCAAAAGTCTCCTTGGAAATGCTCATTTGTTGTGGTTTGGTCACAGGTCACTAGGTCAGGAGCAGTTGAGCTACCTCTTGGCTTCTCGCCAGCGGCCCCTTGTGCAGCCAGCCTTGCTACTTCGGCCTGTGAAGTTTTTGTGAAGTTTTTACAGTCCAACAGAGGATCACACTTGATGCATGGGACATGTGCCCGTAAACCGGTACAGGCACTTGATACACTAGGACAGAAAGCGAAACCAGTGACCCCCCTAGGCAAGCAACTAGCACACAACCACGACAGTGGCGTGGGAATGCACCCCATAGTGCAGAAGATAAGCCCCAGCCTTAAAACACGACGTGGGTGCAAAATAGGTTGATTAAGCACCGCCTAGAGGGTTAGGGGGGAGACAGGAATTTTTGCAAATAAAGTTTTGAGATGATTCTCTCTTTTCATCATACACTGAAAGATAAAACAACCTAATTTCTTCCAGAACACATATGCAGAATCCGCTGCATTTAGTTTGCCCCACACTCCATTTGCGTACCGTTTCATGGCCTCATCCTCGTCCTCTAGGAAATTATGGAAAGTAAGGTTAAACTGAAATAAAACGAAGGTCTGTATAGAACGGGCAGTAAATCATGTGGAGCTCATCCTAACGACATTTAAGATTGCAACATCTACAAATCCTCTCGCTACGAGGCACACAGGGTTTCTCAAAGCGCCCCGTCTCAACATTCAGCCATTGCGACCCCATCCGATACCGGGCTACAGCGAAAATAATATTAGGCTTACTCAAATTGTACCAGAAAGTCTCCTTCACATCCGCTTAATTTGGAACCACTTAGAGAACGTAAACAACTTAGAGTCAGCCACAAACAATATTCACATAAAGCTGCCCGATACGAGGAATGCAACAGGTGCAATGCGCAGGCTAATGCAGCCACATGTCCGGCCTAAAGAAGGCTGCACCAATCGGCTTAATCGCCATCCACCGTTACTGTTTTCAGCAATTAGAGGCCCTCACCACTGCCACCAATTCGGGGGGGGAGCAGGGGCAAGGTCCTCTACCAGTTGGGACCCAAATTAAGCGCTAGGGGCCCCCCCACCCTGGATCCCGGTGAGGTACCGGGGTACCCCCCCGTGGTTGAGCTGCAATTTAGCTTCATCGAGGCCTACGGCCCGAAGCATCTTGGTGCAGCAAGCCCAGTTGCACGGGCCACTATCCATGCACCATTAGCCATACGCCATGCAAGGTTTGGTCCCAATCGGCTCGGTGGTGGCCGCCCGGCCGGCATCCCCTTAAAATGTAGGTAGTGCACGCGCTAAAATTATCTCTGACAGACAGTCCGACACCCACTGTAGAAGGAGATGAAGCCAGCTGGTCCTCTGGGTGGGGCTGAAGGTTGACGGCAGCCTCAGCCACACGCCGCTGCTCGCTCTTGATGCGCTCATGCTCCACCGTCAGCAACATGATCAGCATCCCCATAGCCTGTTCGTCAAGGAGGGACGTAACCCAAGAGGCTTCAGAGCCCAGCCCCTTGTGCAGCCCATGTTTCAGGAGTGCTCTCCGACACCCATGCGGTAATTCAGCCGCGCCACCAGCCTAAGCGGAGTCTCCCTCTCTATGCCGACCAGCTCGCGCGCCCTTGGTCCCCGCTATGCCATGCCTGGCTGCCAGAGGGGACCCATCCACGGCAGCCCCTGGCAAGATTGGGATCGGAGAGGCCGTTCCTCGAGGGGGCGCTTGGTGCAGCCTTGCCCAAGTCCTCTTCCGCCCGGGACCTAGAGCCCACGTGCGCAACCTGCGCCCGCTGCAGAACCTGACCTTGACCTCTAGCTTTGGTGCACCGGACCCCCGGGGAGCAAAATGCTCGGCAGGGCTCCGCGTCACCCGGCGCACGCTGGCAGAGCTGGATGTCATGTCCGCTGCCCTGGCCTCAACATCGGGCAGTGGCTTCGTGGCGGAAACCCTGCCGGCCTTACGTGCCATGCGGGCCCTGGCTGCTTCCGATAGTTTCGGGGAGAAGCGCGAGGTGGCCAGCGTGTTGTGCCCCCGCACGGATGCAGTCGCCGGCCTGCAACCGGTGGACCTGACCGCGGTGTAGCTGGGTCCTGACAAGGCAGCTGCCTCCGGCGCCTCGATCCACCCATCTTGTGATGGGAGGGTGTCCACACAGCTGTGCAGCAGAACAGATGCCGTGGCCAACCTGAAGCAGGCACCTAACGGCCAGCGGCCGACCAGGCTGCGCGTCACCCTCGTCCAGCACATCGGGCCAAAGTCGATAGCGCTGGAAGACTGGGACGATGGGCAGCGGCCGGGCGTGCGCCTGTACAGACCTGATCGGCCAGCGACCCCGCATCCTTACAGGAGGAGGCAGGTGACATCAAGCGAGCGACTAGAAGGTGGTGATGAGGACGTAGAGTTCACGGATGAGGCTGAAGTGTCTGCTGAGGAAGGGTATGCTACAGTATTGAATCCCCTGGCAGCTGGGAGCTGGGCGGCCCGAAACAGCAGTCCCAAGCGCGATAGCTTGCGTTGTCTGACATTTTTAAGAGCTGCTATAGTGCTATCAGCCCCTTGAGCAGAAGGAGCACTATCAGCTGTGGCACCCTTGGCAATGACAGGAGAGGGTGGGAGGGACCCGACAATGATGGGTAGCCTGGCATGTTGGCTCGCCCAGATGAACGCTCACGATGCGTACTCCATGATCTGAGAGCCACTGTTGGTAGGTTATGATGCGGCTTATGGCCCTCTTCTTCATAGTCTGATTGATTACTGAACAGCCCATCATTGTCGGTAGATGAGATATGCACCAAACAATACTTACTTTGATTGATGTTATTGCCGTTGTTGCTTTGCTTATTCCTTCTTCCTCGCATCTCTCCCTCTGCTGGGATCCTCTCATATATTCAGATGCGGTCAGAGAATACGGTAGGACTCTTTTGCTTGTTTCATTTTCTTTGATATATATAGTGGCCCGTTCTGCTCTACCAGTAATCTTAGGATGAGATTTCTTGATGGACTTTCTCGTTCAATTATGTACCGGTAAGCAATCAACATTGATTTTCATCAAAATCCATCTAATTAATTCAAAGATTATGGCCAGCTTTGGCATATCCTATTTTGCATTCCTGAGACAAATTGGGAAGGGGTATGGCTTGTGTTGTGCCTCTTTTATCTTACTGACAGACAACTACACTAGCTGGAATTGTAGAATAATTATTTATATAAACAAATACCGGTAGCCAGTGGGATCAATCTTAAGACTGATAAGATTCAGCGTGTGTACCATTCCGTGTTTTCATGTGGAGACCTGAATGGTGTTGTGGGACTTATCCTACATGTTAGCCTGGTGTGATTCGTAGCTTGGCAACGGTCCATGGGTGACAGTAGGGCCTCGTAAATCGTCACAAGATGATGTGTTCGTGGTCTATAACACCTGAAATAGTTTCATTACAGCCTCCTGGTCACATCCCTCTTAGAGGTCGGTCAGACTGCGTTACGTTTGGGGTTGCGTCAGGAAAAAGTGCAAACGCGACGCCGGTCACACTACCCAAACGCCAAACGCAACGTGTCAAAACGCGAAACGGAAACGCAGGGGGGGGGGGGTTGACGTTTCGCGTTTGAGATTTTTCATGAATTCCAGCTTAAGCTTGATCTTAAGCTGGACACGAACAATATATATGTTACAATGTAAGGAAATATTAACCCCGAGTCGCTGGGAGACGGAATTCGCACAAAAATGTACCATGCCGTGCCCTGACGTCGTCTTGCCCTGCCGTCTTGCCCAAACGCAGTGTGACCAGTTTAGCGTCAGATTCACGCTAAATCCAAACGCAACCCAAACGCAACTGCCAAACGCAACCTCAAACGTAACGCAGTCTGACTGACCCCTTAGTGCCCACTTATCTGTTAATAATCTGAAAAGTTAACAGTTCTGTATGCCTGAAGTCAGCAGCCCCTATGTGGAACATGGACAACACTGTTGTGACTGAAGACTTCCGGCCCATAATATCAGCATGTCAATAACGTTACACCTCTGGGCCCGCTCAAAGCTCGGCCGCATGGGCGCCCAACTGTTCAGAAGGGAGAAAAGAATAAACTAAAAGGAAGAGGGGGGGAAAGGAACGAAAGGAAAGGCCGGGAAAGTTAAGAAGGCCAAGTCCGACCCCTGAGTTCCGCTACAGACTAGCCCTCAACAAAGCCTCCACAAAAAGAAAGTCCACAAAAGCAAGCGTATATCGAAGCGAATATCATGTGAAGCACGTTAAGCTGCTCACAAAATGGATTCATTGCCTTCTAAACCATGATGAGTCACTGCAACACTACCGGTATCATATATTCATGAGGTTGAGGGATCGAACCCGCCACGATCTTCTTTCTCCCCCAACCTGGAACGCCGGGTTCCATGGTCCTGCCCCCTCACATGGGAGGATGGCATGGCTGCACCATGGCCCATGCTGTGCATATAAGCTAGAATTGGGCGTAATTATTCCCTCCCAGCCCCATGCAGCCGAGCGTTTAGCAGGGCCCAACAGGTATGCACAGTTCCAAACATATTCATCAGACAGGTCTGGTGAATCCGCATGCTCCCGCATGCTACATTGCTCACAGTACCGGCATTCTCCTCATGCTCCTCAGCTTGAACTGAGCATGAGGTATGGAAGCTGCTTTGGGACTGTCGCCACTGTCACAGTGGGGGTTAAGCATGATTCGCCTTGAAACAGTCTCCAACATCCAACAACTGAGCTGGTTTGAGGACATCAAATGACCGCCCTGATCTCGGCCCTGATACCATTTATCTCTTGCTACTGGCTGAATAAAAAGTCCTTAAAAGATAGCTTGCGGCCATCCACGCACAGCCATCCAAGCACGGGGCAAAGCTGATGTGCTATATTGCCAGGGCATCAGGTGGAATCAGAAGTTGTTGGCCATCAGAGGTAGTGATAGTCTGCAATGACATTGGGGAAACCAGTCACTATGTCGCTTCTGAAGGCAGTTAAAGCAGACAGGCAGTTGACAAAATCAGAATTCTTGTTCCTCAATTCTCACCTTGATCAGTAAGACAAGTTACAAGCAGCAGAACTCAGGCACGGCAATCTTGCCGTCCTCTGCCTTGCATGCGTAGACTTGCGATCCTGTCAACGTTCCATCCTCTCCAAATGGATGCATGAGCAACATCACTTCTCCACAGTACGCATTGGTATTGGCCCACTTCCCTAGATGTGCGCCAGAGGTTTTCAACTTGCTGCGAGCGTTGTCTTGCGTTCCCATGGCATAGAACATGAGTCCCTCCAAGACCGAGGCGCAAAAGCTAGGATGGCCGTCCATTAATGCCAATAAGGGATCTCCAGTCGAGGACGTGTACGCGAAGCAGCCGTTACCACTTTTCTCCTCGATTGACATATACAGGCCATCAGAATGTCCTCGCTGTGCTGAGCTTTGCTGCACTATTCCTGCCAGCTCAGCCTCAGCCAGCAAAGTGTCCTCGACACTGCCACCATTTTTATTTAGGAAGACCACGGCGACAACCGAGGCTGTGACGATGAAAGAAATTACAACTATTCGGTTGACCATGAGAATTTGTGAGGCTTTGGAATTATGCATTGCGATAACGTGATATTAAGCAAATGGGCTGCAAGCATGCAAAATCCCAGGAGGTGGCAAAGCAGTAAAGAAGATCTGGACTGCGATGTGTATGTAGCTTCAAGCCAGAGAGAGGGAGGACACTTGCCCAAGATGCCGTACTTTCGCAGGGTTTGGGAATATGCAGGCAAGCTTTGCTTGGCATCGATCCCTATGCTTTGACATGTATGCGATTCGACTTATCAAATCGGGGTGGATAGCAAGCTACGATTGGTCGCGATTTAGAAAGTTGGGGGGTACGAAGTCAGAGCACAGGACCCATAAGCAGCTCTTCTTTGGAGCCAGGATACGTTATATATGCACAACGTTTAGATTCCTCTACTTTACAAGCGCCATTCATGGCGTGAGTTGATGGACCAGGGCCGATGCTCGCTGTACCCATCCAGAAGTTCGAGCCCCGGGTCCTCCCCTGTCTGGCCGAAACAGAAAGAACTTGAATAATGAAAGGTAATCACAGGCTGTGCATGGTGGCTGGAATTGAGCATAGCCATTCCCAACCAGCCGACCTAGTTGGGTTCAACCGAAGCGTTCAGCAGGGCCCAGCCAGCGGGTATTCACTGTTCTTAACTTGTGAGCCTCCCCCAACTTGCACGACCCTCCCATGAAGCGATGCAACGGCCTACTTATCGGCCTGCATGGCTGGAAATGGCAATTCTGACATCAAACCTTATCTGCAGTGCTGACCATTGGACATTCCCATCTGGTGACAGAAACAGTTTGTCTGTTGGGAGGCTCCCGAAGCAATGCCGACTACCATAAATCATGAAACTCTGTCCAAGAACCTGAAGCCAGGGCCGCTTGGGACCCTGTTCCGTGTGACTTACAGAAATCTTGGCATACAAGTAAATTCCATGCACATCCAACCAACGTTCCTCCTAGCCCCATCGGTTCCAGGGGGGTGCAGTACTGCAGTTACCGTTAGGGGTAAATAACTTTCAAAGGCAAGTTCAGAGGCGGATAATTTTAGATGTAAAACTTGTGCCTTTGGCGCACCTGTAAAAGCTGTGCCTTTGGCGCAACTGTAAAAGCTGCAGCCCCTGAGTGACGTGGTTGGGCTCGTGCTTTGTGAACCGTGGCTATATCGTAGGAGCCATGTGGTTGAGGTACGAGATGTGATCTGGACTGCTGGCACATAGGGATGCGGCCTGGTTGAAAATGGGTGGCTATCTGACGGGCCTAGGTAGTGGCTTTGGTTGATGTCTGTGTGGTGTGATGAACCTTGCACCCTTAAAACACAACCCTGAACTGGGAAAGCTACAGGTCAGAGAGGGAAAACACCTGAACCCTGCACATGTAACACTCATACCTCAACATGCAGTGTTTCAGATCGGACAGGGGGAAAGCCGCCTGAACATGTACCCGTAAAACAGAACCCGCAAATGGCAGAGCCACAGCTGACCAGTCTTGAGCAGCAGGTGCCAAACCTGAATCAAAACAGTGGAAGGTGCCGATCTGTTGACCTGTGAGTGTGCATATCTGTTTCGGGTTAAGCTGCTGCAGCTGTGGTGTGTCTGGATGACAGTTGGTGCATGGCACCGAACGCTCTGTCGAAATGTCATCGCACTTCATTCATAGGAATCTGAAGAAGGCAAGCAATTCTACCAGCACTCACCAACGTTACAGACAAAACGAGTTTGCGCCTACCGCAAAGCTGCACGATAGTCCCTACGATGGTCTTTCGCATGTTCTGCAGTGTGAACTGTCATCTTGCAAGTTCGAAAACGAGTCAGCCGCTTGCTGTAGCTAGCAGCCATACCATCAAGGGTAACATGTTAAACAAGTTTGCAACGGATGTCCGAGTGAAACCAACTGAAAACCCAAATCCTATCCCCTTTCCGTTCCTTTCAGTCACTCGGGTACCTAAAAACTTCAGAATCAACATGATCCACGACTCTCAGGGAGATAGATTACCCAATTTTGTGGCATGCACTGAGTACCGGTGCTGGCCTATTGGGTCCAAGTAGTCCAAGCACGTAACGGTACCTGGCCAATTGCTGACAATTTGACATGCAACTGCATTTGGTAATAAAGTTAGGCTTAGGAGACACAAAGCTGAAGGGTCTGATGTCCACAAGAAACAAACCAAACCTACACAAAGCAAGAGATGATATTATGGCCATGAAGACCCTTGAGTGACCATAAACAAAAGATTATGCAAAAGTAATGAGCCGCTCGAACAATCACAACATTTTCATTGTCTTCAAGCATAGTAGCATTCAAGCACAACACCGCACCAACAACAACCGATGACTCACAAGCTCTCATTGCCTCCTAATGCTACAGGGAGTTGATGCGCGCTTGTAGCGCCATGCCTTGCTCCACTTCGCGTCCACTTCCTGTTGCATCTTCTACAAACCTCAAGGCTCAAGTCACCGAGCGATCTGAAGAGCATTCGCATCTTCATCATCATCTGCAGCGTCAGGAACACGTGTCAGGCATGCACAACGTGTCAGCGTCCGAAAAGAATTTGAAGGCAGATCAGTAAGCGGCATCCGTGTTTCTTTTTTCGCGGCTCTGCTACATTTAAGCTACACTCTAATCGCTGACCACAGGCCCCAGTTGATGCCAGCCAAACTGCCATGGGCACCAGTTGTAGGCCGGTCCTGGTTTGGTCTCAATCGGGCATTTGGCGGCCGCGGGGCGGCCTCCCAAAGGTGACTCGTAGCCGGAAAAAATAGACGTCGTTGTTGCCACACTTGGCCACAGACATAGGGTACCCTGCCTTGATCACATGGCATGGCCCCCCTCCAGCTACTCAGCTGCCCTACTCCATGTCCCTCGCACATGTCTTTATGCCCATCTTCTCTGCCAGCTGCCTGCCTTTATACTTCTTCCGACTGGGCAGCGAGGAGCGAAGTGCAGCCATCTCTGTCCGGCTCATGCCCACAACCTGGGCAGAACGGGCAGGCAATATTGAGGAATTGGCACAGCTTGCCAAGAGGTCACACGGGATGACAAATCACACAAGATGACAGGTCACATAGGATTACATGTCATACTTTGGATGTCAGGTCAAACGGAATAACACACAAAGGCACCCATAGACGACAAAACCGTGGACATCACAAACATACATCATTCCCAGCGTACACAGTTGGCTGCCTCCCCATCGAATCCACCCGCCCGTCCAGTCCCCCCATGCACATGAGAGGAGGTATCAGGTATGCAGCGCACCTGCATCGGCCTCTGCTCCTCCTGCTTGGGCGCCACATCTCCCATCAGCGACATGAGCACATCATCCTCCACACCACCCCCGCCACGGTCGCCCCGACTGCCCGGCCCAGGCCCCGCCGTTGCGCCATCCTGGATGAAGTCTCCGCCCTCAATGTACAACGACGAGCCGCCGCCTCGGGGCCGCTCGCGCCGCCGCTGAGTGGAGATGACAATACCATCCACCTCACGCCGCCCTTTGAGCCACTCAAACACCGTCTCGCGGTTGAGTCGATGGAGCTCCCACACTCCCCTACAGGAGGGGCATCCGGCAAATGAATGATGGTCCAATATGCGGCTGCGGGTTCACAGTTATGCATCGTGGCTTTGTAAAGTGCCTCCATGTCCCTTTGTAGGGCACATGCGAGGGCATCTACATCATTGAGCTGGCCAGCAGCGGTGAGAGAGTTCCGGGTTTCTACGACCTTCTGAGCTGAATTTTGTGATCTTTTTTAGGGTGTTCAAAAATATATACACAAAATATGCAAAAGTCTCCTTGGAAATGCTCATTTGTTGTGGTTTGGTCACAAGTCACTAGGTCTGGAGCAGTTGAGCTACCTCTTGGCTTCCCGCCAGCGGCCCCTTGTGCAGCCAGCCTTGCTCCTTCGGCCTGTGCCTTTAGGCTGGTCATGGTCTGGCCTCAATCGAGCCTTGGGCAGTCGCAGGGCGGCCCGCTGAAGGTAGACTCCCATCCAGAAAAAGAAACCCTGCTCCATGGGACTAGGTCAGCCGTGCTCCCCTGGGTACGTGGACCCACAACACGATGCCCTGGTTTGAAACTGATCATTCGTCATTCAAAAATTTGCTCATTGAGCACTACTCTCCAGGAATTTATTTTGTTCAAGCAGGGCCAGACTGGCAGGTGCTTCCGTATTTTGAGCCAGGGTGTGCAGCCAGACAACCGAGTGCGCATTTTGAGCTAGGGCATGTAGCCAGCCAACCAAATCCCTTCCGCACACCCTGACGGCTGCATCCGCCAACACGCACTTACTTGATGACGTCATCCGAGGGGAACGGCGTGCAGGCGTAGATGGACTCCAGAGTGCGCATGACCTCCGCCGGCATCCGCTTGCGCCCCTCCAGTAGCCCTGATTCTTTGCGGGCTGGACAAACGGGACAAGCAAGCGAGTCAGCCACAAACAACATTCACATAAAGCTACCCGATACGAGGAATGCAGCAGGTGCAATGCGCAGGCTAATGCAGCCACATGTCCGGCCTAAAGAAGGCTGCACCAATCGGCTTAATCGCCATCCACCGTTACTGTTTTCAGCAATTAGAGACCCTCACCACTGCCACCAATTCGGGGGGGGAGGAGGGGCAAGGTCCTCTACCAGTTGGGACCCAAATTAAGCGCTAGGGGCCCCCCCACCCTGGATCCCGGTGAGGTACCGGGGTACCCCCCCCGTGGTTGAGCTGCAATTTAGCTTCATCGAGGCCTACGGCCCGAAGCATCTTGATGCAGCAAGCCCAGTTGCACGGGCCACTATCCATGCACCATTAGCCATACGCCATGCAAGGTTTGGTCCCAATCGGCTCGGTGGTGGCCGCCCGGCATCCCCTTAAAATGTAGGTAGTGCACGCGCTATTTCTGACAGACAGTCCGACACCCACTGTAGAAGGAGATGAAGCCCAGCTGGTCCTCTGGGTGGGGCTGATGGTTGACGGCAGCCTCAGCCACACGCCGCTGCTCGCTCTTGATGCGCCCCTGCTCCACCGTCAGCAACATGATCAGCATCCCCATAGCTTGTTCGTCAAGGAGGGACGTAACCTAAGAGGCTTCAGAGCCCAGCCCCTTGTGCAGCCCATGTTTCAGGAGTGCTCTCCGACACCCACGCGGCATTTCAGCCGCGCCACCAGCCTGAGCGGAGTCTCCCTCTCTATGCCGACCAGCTCACGCGCCCTTGGGTCCCCGCCATGCCATGCCTGGCTGCCAGAGGGGACCCATCCACGGCAGCCCCTGGCAAGATTGGGATCGGAGAGGCCGTTCCTCGAGGGGGCGCTTGGTGCAGCCTTGCCCAAGTCCTCTTCCGCCCGGGACCTAGAGCCGCACGTTCGCAACCTGCGCCCGCTGCAGAACCTGACCTTGACCTCTAGCTTTGGTGCACCGGACCCCCGGGGAGCAAAATGCTCGGCAGGGCTCCGCGTCACCCGGCGCACGCTGGCAGAGCTGGATGTCATGTCTGCTGCCCTGGCCTCAACATTGGGCAGTGGCTTTTTGGCGGAAACCCTGCCGGCCTTACGTGCCATGCGGGCCCTGGCTGCTTCCGATAGTTTCGGGGAGAAGCGCGAGGTGGCCAGCGTGTTGTGCCCCCGCACGGATGCAGTCGCCGGCCTGCAACCGGTGGACCTGACCGCGGTGGAGCTGGGTCCTGACAAGGCAGCTGCCTCCGGCGCCTCGATCCACCCATCTTGTGATGGGAGGGTGTCCACACAGCTGTGCAGCAGAACAGATGCCGTGGCCAACCTGAAGCAGGCACCTAACGGCCAGCGGCCGACCAGGCTGCGCGTCACCCTTGTCCAGCACATCGGGCCTAAGTCGATAGCGCTGGAAGACTGGGACGATGGGCAGCGGCCGGGCATGCGCCTGTACAGACCTGATCGGCCAGCGACCCCGCATCCTTACAGGAGGAGGCAGGTGACATCAAGCGAGCGACTAGAAGGTGGTGATGAGGACGTAGAGTTCACGGATGAGGCTGAAGTGACTGCTGAGGAAGGGTATGCTACAGTATTGAATCCCCTGGCAGCTGGGAGCTGGGCGGCCCGAAACAGCAGTCCCAAGCGCGATAGCTTGCGTTGTCTGACGTTTCCAGCAGCTGCTATCAGCCCCTTGAGCAGAAGGAGCACTATCAGCTGTGGCACCCTTGGCAATGACAGGAGAGGGTGGGAGGGACCCGACAATGATGGGCAGCCTGGCATGTTGGCTCGCCCAGATGAACGCTCACGATGCGTACTCCCTGATTTGAGAGCCACTGTTGGTAGGTTAGGATGCGGCTTATGGCCCTCTTCTTAATAGTCTGATTGATTACTGAACAGCCCATCACTGTCGGTAGATGAGATATGCACCAAACAATACTATCTTTGATTGATGTTATTGCCGTTGTTGCTTTGCTTATTCATTCTCCCTAGCATCTCTCCCCCTGTGATCCTCTCATTTATTCAGATGCGGTCAGAGAATACGGTAGGGCTCTTTTGCTTCTTTCATTTTCTTTGATATAGTGGCCCGTTCTGCTCTACCAGTAATCTTAGGATGAGATTTCTTGATGGACTTTCTCGTTCAATTATGTACCGGTAAGCAATCAACATTGATTTTCATCAAAATCCATCTAATTATTTCAAAGATTATGGCAGGCTTTGGCATATCCTATTTTGCATTCCTGAGACAAATTGGGAAGGGGTATGGCTTGTGTTGTGCCTCTTTTATCTGTATGATAGACAACTACAGTAGCTGCAATTGTACGATAATTATTTATATAAATGAATACCGGTAGCCAGTGGGATCGATCTGAAGACTGATAAGATTCAGCGTGTGTACCATTCCGTGTTTTCATGTGGAGACCTGAATGGTGTTGTGGGACTTATCCTACATGTTAGCCTGGTGTGATTCGTAGCTTGGCAACGGTCCATGGGTGACAGTAGGGCCTCGTAAATCGTCACAAGTTGTTGTGTCCCGTGGTCTATAAACACCTGAAATAGTTTCATTACAGCCTCCTGGTCACATCCCTCTTAGCGCCCACTTATCTGTTAATAATCTGAAAAGTTAACAGTTCTGTATGCCTGAAGTCAGCAGCCCCTATGTGAAACATGGACAACACTGTTGTGACTGAAGACTTCCGGCCCATAATATCAGCATGTCAATAACGTTACACCTCTGGGCCCGCTCAAAGCTCGGCCGCATGGGCGCCCAACTGTTCAGAAGGGAGAAAAGAATAAACTAAAAGGAAGAGGGGGGGAAAGGAACGAAAGGAAAGGCCGGGAAAGTTAAGAAGGCCAAGTCCGACCCCTGAGTTCCGCTACAGACTAGCCCTCAACAAAGCCTCCACAAAAAGAAAGTCCACAAAAGCAAGCGTATATCGAAGCGAATATCATGTGAAGCACGTTAAGCTGCTCACAAAATGGATTCATTGCCTTCTAAACCATGATGAGTCACTGCAACACTACCGGTATCATATATTCATGAGGTTGAGGGATCGAACCCGCCACGATCTTCTTTCTCCCCCAACCTGGAACGCCGGGTTCCATGGTCCTGCCCCCTCACATGGGAGGATGGCATGGCTGCACCATGGCCCATGCTGTTCATATTAGCTAGAATTGGGCGTAATTATTCCCTCCCAGCCCCACGCGGCCGAGCGTTTAGCAGGGCCCAACAGGTATGCACAGTTCCAAACATATTCATCAGACAGGTCTGGTGAATCTGCATGCTCCCGCATGCTACATAGCTCACAGTACCGGCATTCTCCTCATGCTCCTCAGCTTGAACTGAGCATGAGGTATGGAAGCTGCTTTGGGACTGTCGCCACTGTCACAGTGGGGGTTAAGCATGATTCGCCTTGAAACAGTCTCCAACATCCAACAACTGAGCTGGTTTGAGGACATCAAATGACCGCCCTGATCTCGGCCCTGATACCATTTATCTCTTGCTACTGGCTGAATAAAAAGTCCTTAAAAGATAGCTTGCGGCCATCCACGCACAGCCATCCAAGCACGGGGCAAAGCTGATGTGCTATATTGCCAGGGCATCAGGTGGAATCAGAAGTTGTTGGCCATCAGAGGTAGTGATAGTCTGCAATGACATTGGGGAAACCAGTCACTATGTCGCTTCTGAAGGCAGTTAAAGCAGACAGGCAGTTGACAAAATCAGAATTCTTGTTCCTCAAATCTCACCTTGATCAGTAAGACAAGTTACAAGCAGCAGAACTCAGGCACGGCAATCTTGCCGTCCTCTGCCTTGCATGCGTAGACTTGCGATCCTGTCAACTTTCCATCCTCTCCAAATGGATGCATGAGCAACATCACTTCTCCACAGTACGCATTGGTATTGGCCCACTTCCCTAGATGTGCGCCAGAGGTTTTCAACTTGCTGCGAGCGTTGTCTTGCGTTCCCATGGCATGGAACATGAGACCCTCCATGACAGAGAGGCAAAAGCTAGGATGGCCTTCCATTAATGCCAATAAGGGATCTCCAGTCGAGGACTTGTACGAGAAGCAGCCGTTACCACTTTTCTCCTCGATTGACATATACAGGCCATCAGAATGTCCTCGCTGTGCTGAGCTTTGCTGCACTATTCCTGCCAGCTCAGCCTCAGCCAGCAAAGTGTCCTCGACACTGCCACCATTTTTATTTAGGAAGACCACGGCGACAACCGATGCTGTGACGATGAAAGAAATGACAACTATTCGGTTGACTGTGAGAATTTTTGAGGCTTTGGAATTATGCATTGCGATAACGTGATATTAAGCAAATGGGCTGCAAGCATGCAAAATCCCAGGAGGTGGCAAAGCGGTGAAGAAGATCTGGACTGCGATGTGTATGTAGCTTCAAGCCAGAGAGAGGGAGGACACTTGCCCAAGATGCCGTACTTTCGCAGGGTTTGGGAATATACAGGCAAGCTTTGCTTGAAATCGATTCGAATGCTTTGTGTCATATGTCACAAGAAGCTGCAGCTGTCGACCTGTCGCTTGACACCAGGGGATAACCTTTATCAATAAAGTAGATTGCTTTGCGCAGTAGCGCGTAAAGTTTCCGGGACGTTCCAGAAACATCGGGCGGACGGACGGACTGACGGATACGGGGTGCGTGACTCGGGGGGCTTCGCCCCCGCCCCCCGCGACCTTCGGCCGCCCGAGGGGACTCTGCCGAACCTTTACAGCGCACCTTTATTTGTTCAATGTCTCTCCTTATCAAAAGCTTGGAAAGTTATGCCTAGAATTCAGGGTTTGATGTGTCATGGCCATGCGCCGCATGTTTCATTCGCAATGCAATATCTTGTGAAGCTTTTTGGTATCATGGCATAGGGTTCGGTGTGTCATCCAAATTGATCTCTTGGTGCTGAGCGACGTATGGCCATGCGCCGCATGTTTCATTCGCAATGCAATATCCTGTGAAGCTTTTAGGTATGGCATGACTGTTAAGTGTGCCTATGTTCCTTTGGTGATGATGTATGACTGACCAGAAATGGCGGAGAGTTGCACAAAGCTTGACAAGGTATGCCTTCAAATCATGTTTTGGTGGTGCGTGGCCATGTGTAAGGGTTTTACCCTTCCCGGTCGTTCGGTTGTTAACCTGTCGACTAGACTTTCCGTTGGTAGTTGGAAGTTGAATGTTCATCTTCCTACGGTAGTTGAACCATGTCGTCTCTCTTTTTATACTGGGCCTTCTGCCTTTTTCTTTGCCCTAGTCTACGAACTAGTGTGCCACTCTATGTAATATCTTGAACGTCTCTGATCCCGGCTCTCTGTGTCCATACCAGTCAGCCAAAACTTAGAAAAGTGCTGTGACTTCAGGAATGTGACAGATTCCTGATCACTGCTATTGAGACTTGACAGCTGCAAACCTGGGAATCAGTCGATGTATTTAAGATAAGTATCCCCTGGACTACTTACCTGACTATTCTCTACTCTTGACAGGATTGCCTTATGGGTCGACCCTTCCGAAGGTGACTGTAGCAGCAGTCGAAGATGTAGTACACTAATGACAGGGTACGATGATCTTCAGTGGGAAGTCGCTTGTAGGCGATCTTCAGATGGGGGGACTCGCTTGATGATCTATCAGGGAGTCGACTTGGAGCCTCTGGACTGGCTGTTGATGAAGAGTTGATGGAGTTGGTGGTGGTAAACCAGATGGAAGGCTGGAGAATGCCTGATAAAGGCCGAAATATCAAGAGAAGACCTTCAAGGCTAAGCAGTGTTTGTGCTTGCTTAGACTGAAAGGGTCGAACAGTTTTGGTGCTTGTTATGTGTGGTGGATCGATACTCGAGCAGTGTTTGTGCTTGCTGGAATAAAGTGAGCAGTGTTTGTGCTTGCTCGATGAGGGGTGACTATGTAACTTAAGATTAAAGAGTGATTACGAAATCAGGGCTTCAAGTAAGAAAGAAATAGTGGCAGCAGAAAACCAAGCAGCCACTAAGAAGGAGGCTACAGTGTGAAAATACACGCTTCTCTGACATCCAGAGAAAACACAAACTGTAACTGCAACAGCAGTTCCGTACACAGAGTTAAGCTACAAGAATCCTTAAACAAGGAACTAATAATTCAGCAATACGCGCGGTGCGCTGATTCAGCATGACAGCTGTCGGGGCTAAGAGCTGCGCCGAGTAAATAAATGACTGCGCAAGCATGAAAGACACCCTTTTACTCCCCCCCGGTCCGAAATAAGGGACGAAGGAAACACTTAAAGAGGTCTGTCAAAAAGGGTGAAAAATCCCGAGAGAAAAAACTTAAAAAACAGCTTAACCTAATTGTAAGGTTGCGCATTTTTACGTATTTCAATCATTGAACAGCTGAAAAGCAAATTAGTTGAATAACATTGTTCTTAAACCTTGGTTCAAGGTCACTTCAAAAACATATCAGCAAAATTGCTGATGAAAGCCTTCTCTGTCCTCAACCTTAAAAATGTCTTCCGCAAGCGTAAGGTAAAACAAAAGCTTAACAACCATCAGCCGTGCGTGAAATGCACGCAAAACCTTATTGACAGCAATTGTCAAATGCCTATGGTAACTAGAGTTCTAAATTGCAAAAGTCAATCAGTTCTAGTTGAGGAACCTTCCACAAATTAAGCCAGCTCTGGAGAAACGTTTCATGACTTGTTTCACGGTATAATGCAGTATACGTGCCAAAACCGTAGGGACCGCTGACGCGTCCCCGTAGACTCCGCAGCTTCCCCGCAGAGCCCCCTTTTTAGGGTTAGGAGCCCAGCTTCCCACTTTCGGGAAGGTCTGAGGCAGGATTTCCCGTACTCAGTAAATAGGGCTTGCCGGGACCTTTGAATCCCGGCTTGCACGCTTGACGTTAACTTCGTTCCTTTTAAGTGGACAGGCCTCTATTTGTAACCAGCACCGGCTAGATCTCGGAGACCTAACCAGTGAAGTGCACCAAAGCCAGTACCACTAAGTCAGTCAAGCCTAGATCAGCGACCCCGCCATCTAGCAAGCACGGGAACACCTAACCCGAAGCCCTGCCCTACCTAGGACTACGTCGTCCGCAGTCTACGGCTACGGCTTCGCCCGCTACACGCGGTAATAAGTGACCCATAACGACCTGCAGGGTTCGCGACCCGACAGGCCATTAGTCTCAGCTCTACAAGCGGCCAGCTCCGCGCCTGTCATCTAGAAGTTCCAGCCACAGCTTAACGCGCAGCGCATTCGCGGCCAGCGTGTAGACGCTGAGTCCGCCCGTAGGTGTCCGCCACTCAGTGGGGAAGAAGTCCGCCACGGACCCGAAGCAACCATCGCGTGTCCACTTAAAAGGACGAAGTGGGTCTAAGCCTGATCAGCTTGATCCAGCGAATCCTGCTAAAGGTGCATGTGCTGTGAACTTGAATTTCTTTTTGAAGACAGCGGAACTGCCTTGGACAGCTAGAAATCACTTAGCAGAGGATTCTCCATAGAACCCAAGTCAATACCTGCTTGCGCTGGGCGTGGCAACCCAGAAGCAGACGTAGCTTGAAGATCAGGCTGTGGAGTTATAAACCCAGCTGATATTGCCTGTGCACGTGGCCTGCATCCGTGGTAGAGTGCACAACCTGCGTGTTGACAGAAGTGAGCAAGGATCCGGGATCCGAGTTTAAAAGCGGCAACCCAAGACTGTGTGCAGGAGTATCCGAAGCTGCAGATTGCAGCCCGAGCGGGACCTGCGGAGATTGAGGAGGAAGCTGCGCGACGAATCAGCGAAGGAATAGCGGACGAGACTGGCAAGATAGCGGACGAGACAGCAGTCCAGAAGGTGAAAATACCCGCCATAACCAGTTTAAAAAATTTTACCCGTGCTTGACCTGTCTAGCAACGCCTAACCAGCCAGCAGAAGGTAGAGGAGAACGGAAGCAGGCTTTGAGCTAGTGACCAGTTGCTGTGAGCCCACACAGCGAGCCGGCACAACTGCTCAGCACCCAGCAATAGTACAATGCAGGACGCAGTTGTAGATCCTGATCGTCACCTGCACCCAGAAGCTGCAAGACGCAGTGCGCGAGTGAGAGGAATGGAACCAGGAAATGACCCCATGACACCCATCAATGCAGCCGTAGCAGACGAAGCTAGGCAAATTGCCATTGGATTGTCAGAAGGTGAATATGCAGGCATAGGGGAAAACAAGGTCCAAGGGGCCGACAGTTCCCAAACCTTGGATGCGGGTATGGTGCACGTTCAAGTGACACGCAGGGGTATCGGACGAGGCGGCATCGCGCGCATTCCCCCTGGCCCAAGCCAGGAGGAAGAGCAATGGCCGGTTCCCGACGATGAGTCCCTGGACCCGACCTCAGAGCCACCCACTGTGAGGTCTCAGACCGGTGGTGTAGGAGAGGGTGGCGGGCCAGCACGACCTCCGGATGACCTGCCTGTGAAGACAGAAAGGGAAAGAGGCGAGGCTGAGCCCAGACCAGACCAGGAGCCCCAGCATGAACCCACAGTGGTCAGGGGGATGGTCCAGTCGACAGTGGTCAGGATGGAGCGGGCAAGATCCAGCGAACAGCAGCCCCAAGGGGAGTCGGCAGAAACAACAGAGGGGCTGCAGGAGCTGCAGAGACACAGCAGCGTACAGGCCACGACAACGCAGGCTACCAGGGTATGGCAGCCGCGGGCTGGTCCACACGCCAAGGTAGAGCCGCCAGATCAGCACGGAGGAATGCAGGCGCCAACGGGAATCCCGCCCAGGCCAGATCTGCACAGGGTGAAACAGGCAAGGCCGCCCCGTATCCCGGCAGAGGAAGCAACAGAAGCATCGACATACGGCACACCCCAGTCCAGGTTCCCAGCTAGCGCAAACAGGCCAAGGCAGGAGGCCGTGGCCGAGGGCAACAGCAGGGAAAAGGAGGGCAGCGGCCAGGCTAACAGCCTTTACGGATATTTCAGCAATCCAGAGTGGACGCCTATCCCAGGGGAGCGGCGCCCGGCGGTGAGAGAACACGCAGGGAGCGTAAGCCAGCCGGGTGCGGCAGAACCACCAGGACTCCAGCCCATCGGATGGGCCGACATCCTGCAATGGGCAGCGCGGCTATGGCAGCAGGTGTGCTCCAGGTGTTTCGCCCAACTCAGCGATCAGACCCAGGCTATCGAGGAGTTCCAAAGCCACCACCTGGCGGAATGGGCAACAAAGGCCCTTATGGGCATCCCACACACGGGGCAGGACCGGGCCACGCTGCTGGCGGCCCTACGCAGAGTGTCCAGAGGAGCAGCAGGGCCAGAGGCGGCCCTGGCTGTCAAGGCCTTTGCCGACGGATGGTGCAACGGCACAGCAGGGGATCTGGAGGAACCCGAATCAGAGCAAGGGGAGCTCGAGGAGTGGGAAGGGTTCGAGGCATCCAGACTGCAGCAAGACAACCGCATGGAGGTGCAATGGCAGCAGCAGACGGAAGGGACCATTCCTGCCGCAAGCCAAGCCACATGGGAGCGCCTGGAAGCCAGCAGTGAGCCCAGCCTCCGAAACCAGCGGCTGGACGTAGAGCGCAGACCCAGACCCAGCAGCCCAGCGGCCAGCGAACAACCCAGGACAACCGGCTTCCAGCAGGACACAGCGCCAAGAAGGGCCAGCAGGCAAGAATCTCACGACCTGTTGCGCTTCGTGGATCAGCACAGCGGCCAAGAAAGCCAGGTGGACCACATTGCTGAGTTCCTGCGAGGACAAGCAGCACATGCACATGGCAGGCCGGAGAGGAGCCAAGGCCCCAGCCAAGGAAGGCGGGTCGTTCAGGAAATCAACCCGGCAGGCTCCACAGGGGGAGACTACCAGCAAAGACAGGAAAGCAGGGACGACTGCCTGTCAGCTTCCGAGGCAAGGGAGTACACGGGTGGAACGCAGCCCAGCAGGCATGGCAGCTACCAGCCCAGCAGACAGGCGGAGTCAGAGGGGGGTAGGCGCCAGGACCCAGCAAGGCAGCCTTCGGAGGGCAGCAGGCCATCCGGCGGAAGGCAATCCCACCTGAGCGCAGACCACAGAGACCAGCGGGATCGGCGCAGGCAAGGCCCGACCAGGAACGGCGGCGGCGGATCTGGCTCGGACCCCAGCATATCAGGCTCGGAGGATACAGAGGGGCACGGCCCAGGCTCCGGCAGGGAATCTGCGAGACATAGAAGGGAAAGGTTAACCCAGGAACAGGCGGAGACAAACATACGGCTGCAGCAACAGATGATCCTGCAGTTGGCTGGGGGAACGCGGTTCACCAAGATCCCCAACATTCAGGGCAATGTGCCAGTGCTGGACATGTCCCAACCGGGAGCAGTCGCAGCCAGGCAATACTGCCAGGCCTGCAGCTCTTGGGGCTCGCACAACCGCCTGGCTTTATCGGACGAGCCGCCAGCCCTGGCAGTGGTGGCAGGAGAGATTGCAGGGTCTTGCCAGTCTCCCTCAGCCATGGCCCTGTTGGTCCGCTCCTTGGTGGGCATGTGGACAGCCAAGCCGGCCTGCGTGGGACCACTGGTGGTCGCCATACGATCAGCACCCCAAGGAGACAAAGCTTCCAGGGAGGTCCAAAGGGAGGTGGGCAAGCCAACTTCAGATGAGAGGGCAGCAATCACCGGCCTCAAGCTAGGGGTCAAGACCACCTTGGATCCAGGCGTCAAGCCAGAGGAGACCGTGGAAGCATTTGCCTTTCGAGTCATGTCTACAGCAGAGCTGTTGCAAATCTCCAGAGACGCAGTGGACCACTTCGGCAGGAGGCATTCGGTGGCCCACATGTTCTACGAAGGGCTGCCGGGGGCAGTCAGAGTGAAGCTGACAGCTTTTATCATGACCGTGCCAGGATACCTGCACATTACAGACGAGGCCCAGGTAGAGGTCCTGACGCAGCAGGTGCTGCTGTGGGAGAGGTTCGCCCTGGAATTGGGGGACCTAGCCGCCATGGACACCATGCAGGGGCCGGGAGACCATCAGCAGAGGAGCCAGGGAGAGCAGCAGGCGGGACGCGGCAGACGAGATCGGCCCAGCCAGTGGGAAGCCAGGCCCAGAGGGGATGGGCCAGGAGTTGCGCCATACCAGAACAGCAACCAGCCTGCCAGGCAGGAAGGCAGAGCCAAGGGCGTCACGTGGGCCGACCAAGCCACAGCCTTGACAACCAGCACCCACAGCACTGGGGGCGCCCCCAAAGCCTGCTTCCAATGCGGCAGCCTGGACCACCTGGCAAGGGACTGCAGGACTCCCAGGGCTAGAGACGAACGCCGCCCTGCTCCCCTGGCCACTGACATTACCACGGGGCAGGCGCGGCCGCCTCAACAGCAGTACCCGCCGCCTCCAAGACCGCAGGGGCCACCCGCCAACAGGACCTATGACAGAAACCAAGGAGGCAGGCCGGCCCAGAGGCAGCCGCAGGGGCAGGCGGGGCATGGCCAGCAGTCAGCTCATTTGTCCCACCTTTCTGGCCCCTCCGCGCTCGCTGAGCCGGATGGGTGGCACCAAACAGTGGCCGAAATGCTCAGCGAGTCCGTGGCCCTGCTGACGCAGGTCGGGCTGGCGCCCAGGCCTGGAGAGTACAAGCAGGCCGCCCACAACGCCAGTCCACGGTCCTTTAGACCCTCCTCTAGCAGTGAGGAGGAGGAGGAGCCGGTGGTTATTGAACACCCTTCCAGGAAGGGAGGAAAAAGACTTGCTCTTAGGCGACTAGCTGACGGCCTGTGCGATGTCCGTGCGCAGGTGGGCTACATCAACGAACGGCTTACACTGGCGCACACCACCATGCCCATGGGAGTCACGCCTGTCCGTGGTGAGCCGGGCTGGATAGGTCAGGGTCGTAAGATCACCGTCAGCCCCAGGCTGCAATACTTCACAAACGACAGGCGAGACTACAGCTAGTGCGTAGGCCTCATGGTGAAAGGGAAGGTGCTGGTGGCCCAGAAGGCACTGATGGACACGGCATGTTCATGCCACGTCATCACAGTCAACATAGCAGAAAAGCTGGTAGCCATGGGGGCCAAGCTGGTCCGGACGGATGAAAAAATCAGGACAACCGATAATGCAGGAGCAGACCTATATGGGATTCTGTTCATCTACGTCGTGTACGGGTACGGAAGCCCGAACGCGATCGTGGAGAAGGCAGCGGTCAGGGTGGTCAAGACGCCTCCTGACACGTATGAGCACCTGGTGGGGAACCCCGAATTCCTCAAGTATGGGGGAATCTTAGAAGCAGCAGGGCGCCTAACCCTGTTCCCCCAGGGGGGGGCCGACGGGCTTACCCTGCCGCTAGAGCTGATATCACCAGCAGGGGCCCACCAGGCGGCCGCGGCAACCTGGGCAGGCTTGGACGATCCCGCCTGGGTGCCTGAGGAGTGGCCGGCAGATTGGGGCGAAATGAACCCCACAATGTGCCATGGTGACAGGTACAGGAGGCGGCCCTGCGACGCAAACCACAGTCGTCGCAAACCGCGTCGTCCGTCTGCCCGCAGTTGAGGCACCTGCGGCGGCACCAGAAGGGGCCAGGCTGGCCAGGGCCAAAGGGGCCTGTGGCGCAGGTGCCGAGGCAGCACGCCAGCAAGCAGGGCAAAAGGGAACCACCTGCAGCGCCAGAGGCAGGCCCAGTAGCCAGTACCCAGGCTCACGCAACACCGGCGGACCCGGACGGTACGAGGGGTACCGGGAGCCGGTCCGTCAGCGGAGACAAGGGCGGCAAAGCCGTGGACCCTTCCGTAGCAGCACGAGACAAGGGCGGCAAAGCCGTGGACCCTTCCGTAGCAGCACGGAACAAGGCGAGGCTAGCCATGGAGCAGGAGCACACCGCCCGACAGGAGGTCAGGAGTGCCCTGCGCAACAAGGACGGCCCCTGCGCGTATTGCGACATGCGCAGATCGCATACGGACCAGGAATGCGAGCGGCGGCTAAGGGAGCTCCTGGAGAACGAGCCGGGCCGGGGAGAAGACTCGTACAGCAAAGGCAGCTGCCAGCCAGGCTCCCCGGCTACGCACACTCGGGACACCAGCTCCAGCGATGAGGGAATCACCGACTCGGAGACTGAGCTGCAGGCGGACAGGGACGACCCCAGGGCAGCCGTCAGCAGCCTGGAGGCCCAGGTCCAGGTCCTGAGCAGGGCCATCCGGACCGCAGCCAGGCAGAAAATCGCCAGCAGGGAAGCAGACATATATTCCTTCAAGACGGAACAGGCCCGGGCTGTGGCGGACGGAGCTTCAGAGAAGGAGATGTACCGGTGGAGGGGCGAGTGCGCCAGATGGATCAAAGAGGTAAATGAGCTCAAAAGGAAGTACAAGGAGGAGTACAAGGGCACAGAAGCAGCCCCAGAGCCGGGCCCCCATCGCCCCTGTGGAGCCCAGCGGGAGGCATGCAGCGAGGCAAGGGAGGCCAGGCAGCAGCTGCCTACAGCAGAAAAGACTGTCGAGCCCCCGCAGCAGGACGCGGCGCCAAGCGAAGGAGCCAGGGGAGGAGTACAGGACGGCAAAGAGGGAACGCCCAGGGGTAAGCCCACTGAGGTGCAGGAGGTCCTGCACGAGCTCGACGACCCTGCCCTAAGGGACTACCCGGAGGATCTGTTGCAGTCTCTACGGGACAATAGAGCTCAGCCCAAGCAGAGCGATCACCCCAAGGCAAGGGCCAACCGCACCCCATCTCCACGGGCAAGGGGGTCAAGCAGCGGCCCAAACCACAGCCCCGACAGCGGCAGGGCGCCTAGGAGCGCCAGCGCCGAAGAGCGTCAGCCAAGGGGAAGGAGCCTACAGCGCCGTAGCCACAGCAGGGAGCGGCGGGCTCCAAGCACCGAGCAGCATCAGGGCGGACGCCGGCCGGAGGGACCGGCGGACAGATGGACCGGCGCACAACAGCCTCGGGAGGGATCGCCGGACAGAAGGCCACCCCCACCCCCGCAGGGCGTCAGCGGCGGCAACCAGCGACCCAGGGGCAGGGAGGCCCGCAGCCCAGACGGCAAGAACCGGAACAGAAGAACTCGAAGCCGCAGTCCCGTCACCCCAGGCAACCCACCCCGCCACGGCAGCAGAGAGCCCGAGGGCAGGAGCGGCGGGCACTGGGAAGGGGAGGCGGCACGCAGCCCCCACGGCGAGCGTTGGCCGCAGGGCAGAGCCAGAAGCCCCATCAGGCAACGCCAGGCCCACAGCCCCATTAGGCGATCAACAGCCGAGGAGCCAGGGGAGAACAGGAGGATCAGGTGGGCGCCGCCGGAGGACTCTGCCCGGGGCAGGACCGGCAGAGCACCCCCTACTCAGAAGGACGCATGCTACAAGTGCGGAGGCAGCGGCCACCTGGCCTTCGAGTGCAATCAGGCGCGGAACCAGCCTTGGAGACCCAGCGGCGGGGGCGAGGACCGAGCGCCAGCCCAGGATAACCCGGGACACAGTCGCTTCAGGCAGGAGGAGCCTCCCAGCGGCAGCCAGCAGCGCGACCGCCTCCGCGACCTGTTCGAGGCAGCCAAGGACGAGCCATTCGAATTGTGGGCAGCCAGGCAAGCAGGCGCCCCGCCCGCCAACTTTCTGCCAGGACCGCCGGAGGGACCCAGGTGGGCGGGCAAAGGGACACATGGGTGCTTCGCCACCATCCCCAGGGGGCACGACCCAGGATTCAACGAACCAGACACCTGGTTTGAGCAGGAGTGGGATGACGCATACCTAGAAGGGCAGGAAGAACAGGCAAGGCAACCATTGGCCCCTCATGAAGGGCGTGAGCCCGAGCCAGGGTTAGTCCCAGAGGGGATGACCGCGGAGGCGCGGAATGGAGAGGTGCCCCAGCAAATCCACCATTGGCGGGTGGCCGTGGAAGCAATTGCCACCAATGGCCTCCTGACCATGCCCGCAGACGCCCCTAAGAGCACAGCCCATGCCCTAGAACTCCTGGACTACCTGAGACGCATGGGAGCACCAGCCCCTCAAGAGGGGTGGCTCGCCTTGCTCGCAAATTTCCTGGCCACACTCAGGGCCAGGGAAGACCAGGGCAGCAGCGATTCAGAAGGCGGCTCCCACAGCCGGGGCCACGAGATGTCAGGGGAGGCCTCTGGGCAGGAGGGGGAGTCAGACGACCCTTCCCAAGGCATTTACGACCCACCTGACGTATTGTGCCCAGGTACCCCAGAGGCAGGGGAGCTCACCGCAGGCCCAAGGCCAGCAGCTTCCGAGGCGGGAAGCGGTAGCAGCCCCATGCTGCAGGCCCAGGGGGCCACAGGGGGCGTAACCAGCCGGCCCCCAGCCGCAAGCAGCGGGCACCGCAGCTGCCGGACAGAGTACGGATCAACAGAGAGGACATGGGTGGAGGAGGAAGCACCCAGCGAAAGAGAGCAGTGGGGGGACCCAGAGGAGCCGCAGGACCCAGACCACTGGGGAGACAGCGACCTCAGCGCTGTAGAAGACGCAGAGGACCTCGACGCACCGAGCCCAGGGACTGGCGAGCCCTGGCCTAGGCGATGCTTCGTGCAGTGGTACCCGGCAGGTACCGACATGCCAGAGGCAGCCACCACCGAGGCCATGATCACCCTTCCCGGCGCGTACTCGGACGGCCTGTGCAGGTTGCAAAACCATTGGTGCATACCGCGGGGGGAAGTCATCTGTGTTAACAAACAGGCAGCGCTGCATGCAGTTGCAAGGTTGGTCTTTCCCATGGACGCTGTCACAGCGGGGCTCCTGGCAGCGGCCATTAGAGGTTACATCAGACCTAGCACAGCCATGGAGGAGTTCATGAGGGCCACGTGGATAACCCCCCTCTACGCGAACTGCGTCAGCGAGCTCCTGGGCAGCGTCACCAAGGAGGGGATCACCGCAGCAGAGGAGCAGATCCGGACCAGCTCGGCAATACCAGACGCGGCCCGTGCATACGGCATGTGGCAGCACGCCCACGACGGGTTCATGCGGACACCATGGGCAGAGAACTGCGTCATGACCCTCGCTCGCCACCCGTGCCTGGCCAACCAGGCCGTCTGCGTACCCACGCAAGCAGCAGCCAGGCAGGCAGTCGCCCTGGCGGCCCTGAGGGACCACTGCGGGTACGACGGTGCCGGGGTCCTCCATCCAGGAACGCCTCGCCAATGCCCCACGATCGTCGAGAGAGGGCAGGACATCGCCAGAGAAGTCATGGGCCAAGCGGTACCCTGGGGGTATGAGCCAGGTGATGCCAGGATAGCTGTCCCGGTTCGGCTGGCAGTGGCATACTACCACGAGGACCTGGAGGGGCAGGGCGTGACGAGCCCAGTACCGCGGGCATGGATCCACATGCACGCCACACGAGATGACCAGCCTGTGTGGTTCTTCTTCAAGACGGCTACCCAGGTGCAGAGTGTCCGGTGCCCCTCCGTAGAACGGGCAGAGGAGCACGCGGTGTCCACCTTTAGAGGGGCAGACCCGGCGGTGTGGACCATCATGATGATGGCCCTTAACAGGACATTGCTGCCAGGACAGATGTCAGCAGCTGTCAAAAACATCGAGATAGTGGACGAGCTGTGGGCACCCCAGGAGAGAGCCGACTGCCCCACGCACGTGTCAGCGCGCTGCACGCCAGAAGCGGGCGCAACCGCATGGCAGGGCGAGCAGGCCCTTGCCCTCTCGCCCTTTGCCCAGGGCAGGCTGCAGAGCTGCCTACAGCAGTGGTTGCGGGTAGAGCGGGCAGCCTACTACAACGGTGTCCCATCCATCTTGCTGCCCCACTTGTCTGCCCCGGCAGCCACCGTCCACCTTTGGTGGCAAAGGCACCCCAGGGGAGCAGTTACGCTCCACCCACTATTCAGCGGCAGCAATCACGACGCGGCCTTGAGGGACCTAACAGGCCTGCTGGATAGGGGCATAGCGGACCGCCAAGAGACGCCGCGGGGGCGTTGGGGAGCATTCAGGGAGTCGGCCAGCCCAGGCAGCACTCACAGCCCCGACGAAACTACCCTCAACATGCAGCCCGGCAGCAGGGAGCAATCTTTCTTCACCTCCCTGAGGGGGGGCAACTACGAGGTGGATTGGCCCGAGTCAGACGAGGAGAACAGCCTGGCAGGACTGCCGCAGCTCCTACAGGACTCGGATTCCGAGGGGGAACCGGCAGCCACAGCGGGGCACACCGAGCCACCAGAGGGGAGGGTGGCAGTGCCCGGCGAGCATACTGCACCTTCAGCCGGTCATACGCAGGGGGACAGCCAGCAGAGCCGAGCCCCAGAAGGGCGGCCAGAGCCTGCAGCAACCCTGAGATTCCAGGCAGACACCCCACCCAGCTGGAGCAGGGGGCTCAGCGAAACCGGCAGCGAGGCCAGCAATCCAGATCCTGAGGACCCTGGCTCGCCACTCCTGGCAGCCGAGGGGGAGCCCGATAACAGGAGTACAGATCTCAGCAAGGAGCAGTGGGATGACGAGTTACGACAGTTTGTGGCACAGCGTGACAGGCAGCGGCTCGAGGGCGGGGCACCATGGCCGGTCCCCCAGGGAGGTACCGAACCCAGGGGCGACCGCATCGAAGCCAGCCTGCGTTACAGGCTGAGCATGGTCCCAGACCCCAGCCCCGACCCCAGGCTGCAGGGGCGCAACCAGGCAGCGGAGGAGCTGCGGCAGGCGTTCCGCGGCCGATTAAGGGCCCTCAGCAGGGACAGGTGCGGCACCGCTCACGCCCCGCGGCCAGCAGCGAACCCGGCTGGGGAGCCAAGCACATCGCCACCATGGACACAGGGGCAAGCCAGCAGAGCAGGGGTCACCCAGGGCACCGCGAGGCACAGCCGCCAGAACTGGAGGGGGACCCAGGCACAGGCGGCGCCGTGCCCCTAGGCCAAACCTCTGGCTCCGCCCCAGAGCGCACGGAGCCGTGCGCAGGGTGCGACGAGGCCCGCGCAGGCGAGCGCATGATCTGGTGCAGCGCATGCGGAACAGCATGGCATGACATGTGCATGAGAACACCGCGGACAGGGGCCGCCAGGGTGTGCCAGTTCTGCATGAACCCCGAGGCTAGGCTGCCAAGCTGCTTGGGATGCGGAGAAAGCATTGGCCCAGCAGATCAGCCCAGCAGGCGTTGCTGTCGTTGCCACGCCACAGCATGCAGCGCCTGCATGGACAAGCCGGGCGTAGGAGGTACCCGGCGGGGGGCGTGGGCCTGCTGCGGCTGCAGCGATGCAGTTCCCCCGGCGTGGGGCCACCACTCAGTCCACAGCGAGCCGTGCGAGCGATGCGGAAAAAGGGGCACGACTACCACGCCTGCCCCGCACCACGCCTGCGAGAGGGCAGATGCGCCATCTGCTTCCACCAGGGGCACTTAGCCATGGCATGCCCCGAGAGGAACCAGTCGCTGGGTTTCATCAGACAAAGGCAGATGGAGGAGGACTCCAGGCTCGGGGTGCGATGGTGGTGCTGCGTGCAGGAAGCCTTGCCCGGCGAGAGAGAGGTGGTGTTCAAGGCAGCCCACAGCAGGGCAACCGTCTCCGACGTACGGCAGGCCATCGAGTAGCGAAGGAAGGACGAGGCCAACCAGGCTAGAAGGGGGGAGCAGCGCCCAGTGCCATTCAGGGAATGGTACAGGGAAACAGCAGACCAGCCCCTACAGCCGTCCATGCATGCAGTCCAGTACGCCCAGATCCTGTCCATCGGGGCAGAGCTCATCAAGGCCAATGACGAGGGGCGGTGGCCAGAGGCAGGCGCACCATTGGACAACTGGCCGGTGGAGTGGGGGGTTCCGGAAAGAACCAGCCTATGGAACTACCAGGCCATCCAGCGGACGATGCTCCAGCTTCACCAGCTGGGCAGACAGCCGCGCAGCGCAGCCAGGAGCAGCAGCAGCGCCAGAGCCCAGACCGTCAGCCCGGAGGGCGCTTACAGATCCGCTGCATACTGCACAGAAGGACATCAGACCCCTACCAGCAGGGGCGAAGCCAGACCAGCGGACTCCTCCAAGGTCAGGGCCGCAGCAGCGCGAAGGGCAAGGAACGCCAGGACCCGCGCGCGCCAATGGCGCAGGAAAGCAGCGGCAAGAGACGCCAGTAGCAGCACAGGGTGCCCATCGCCACCCACCAGGATAAACCAGGTGGAGCTGGAAATCTCCTGGCGGGAGGGACCAGAGGACCGGGGCCCGCCAGCAATGCCATCACCGCCAGCTCCTGCAGGACCACAGCCCAGCCCCAGACAGCAGCCGGCCTGCAGGGGTCTCCTTCCCTGCACAGCATTCAGGGGCCTCCTGGCCTGCTTATGCCACCTGGCATTAGTGTGGCTCCTACTCTCCTGCCTCCCCGGGGCACAGGCCAGCGGAAGGGGCGTGCGAGGAGGGGGATTCACTGCAGGACAAGGGGCATTCGTCAGCAGCAGGGAGGCAGCTGCCAAGCTGGAGCCTGGTTGGCTGCGACCCCCAGTGGATATACCCGCCCCTCGACCCCCCCGTCAGCAAAGCACCTGGGACCAGGGCACGTCCATCGCAGGGCCGCCGGCAGTGGCAGGGGAGCCGCTGGCAGGGGGAGTCATCGACATGTTCCAGCCCGGAGGGGTGGTGAATGCACCCTCAGAGTACGTCAAGAGGAGGAGGGGTGGCTGCTCGGGAAGCACCCCGACTTTACGGGAGAGCAGCATGAGCAGCTGGAGCAGAGCCTACGGGACCGCCAGGGGGCGTTCGCCTACTCTATGCTTGAACTGCCAGGCTACTGCGGTGCACAGGGTGAGTTTACGCTGGCCCTAGAGGACGAGCACAGCTCGTGCTTCCAGAAAGCAAGGGACATGCCACCCCCTAAAGCAGCCATTTTCAAAGAGAAGTGCCAGCCCATGATAGAGGCAGGCATTTTTGTCAGGGTCCCCCAGGGAGGGCCCATCAAGTTTGCGGCCAACTCGGTAGTAGCGGCCAAGAAGTGCGCCGAGACAGGCCAGTGGTCAGATCACCGCATTACGCATGACATGAGGAGAGTGAACCTCCGCACTGCCAAGCAGGAGTTTGCTATCCCCAGGATGGAAACTATCTTTCAGAACCTGGGCACAGCTAAAGTGTTTAGCAAGGTGGATCTGAGGTCGGGATTCATGCAGATCCCCATCAAGGTCGAGGACCAGCCTAAAACAGCTTTCTGGATGGGCCCAGAACTGTGGATGTACACAAAGTTGAACTTTGGGCTGCGCAACGGGCCTCCCTTCTTCCAGCGTATGATGGAGGAAGAGATCGCCAGGGCGGGCCTGAGCTCCTTCTGTGTGGCATTCATCGACGACCTCCTGGGTTATAGTGACACACCTGCAGAACACATCAGGCACGTAGAGCTCATGCTGGACATGCTCCACGCGGTGGGGCTGAGAGCGCATCCTGACAAGTCCCTGTTTGGGTGTGCCACGGTGGAGTACCTCGGCCACAACGTCTCGGCCCAAGGTCTCACACCGCACGCAGTCAAAATAGCGGCTGTCATGGCTCTGCCCGAACCCGCATCGGTCAAGAACATTCAGGAGGTCATGGGATTCCTGAACTTCTACCGGTGCTACATCCCGGATTTCTCTCGAAAAGCCGCATGCATCAACGCACTGCTTGTCAAGGGGGTCCCGTTTGTGTGGGGTCCCGAGCAGGCCCAGGCGTTTCAGCTGATCAAAACTGAGATGTGCGAGGGAGGCAGGGTGCTGCGCAGACCTGACTACAACGGAACGGGACCAGATGACATGGGGCCACCAAGGCCATTCCTGTTGTACACCGACTTCTCTAAACAGGGTATAGGGGCGGTGCTAGGGCAGTGCGACGACAGCGGCATGGAGTACATGGTAGCCTGCACTTCCCGTTCCCTGAACAAAAGCGAGAAGAACTACTCGTCGTTCCAGGGGGAAATGCTCGCCGCAGTGTACGCTGCTCGCGCGTACCGCCATATGCTCTTTGGGTGCAAGGTGCATTTGGTCACGGACCACGAACCCCTCACCTATCTTATGGATAACCAGGCCCTAGTGGGGCAGCACGCCCGCTGGGCCCTCATGCTCCAGGAGCTTGACATTACCATTGTCCACCGGTCAGGGGCCTGCCACCAGAACGCAGATATCCCGTCTAGGTCACCCCTCCCGTCCTCTGACGACCGCACAGGAGCGCGGCTAGACGATGTCGCCCCAGAGCCGCACACCCCTAGTGGGGCCGCCTGCGGACCACAGGTCGCTATGCTCACAGGCCTAGGCAGGGTAAACCAGTGGCACGCAGATCAGGTGGTTCGCCTTGCACAAGAGGGCAGACGAGGCGTGCGCCGCCTGCGGGCCGCTGAAACGGCATGTACAGTGGCCCCGTGCGGCCAGGCTATCTCCAGCGCAAAGGATGAGGACGATGAGCAGGCACAGCCTGCCAGTACTGCAGAAAGAGCTTTCAATAGCAGGGCCAGGGCCAGGGACCTGATCAACAATGTGCTGACCGACCTGCCCCGCTCGACCCCGACCCACCTCCATGCAGGGGTGGATACGGCATGCTACCAACAGAGGCGGTGCACGCCCTGGAACAAGAGGGAGTGGTCATGTTCGAGCCCTTCGGAGGTATGTGCTCTGGGCTTGAGATGGTGCTTAGGGCAGGCATCCCGTTCACACAGTATCTGTACGCCGACACCAGTGCCACCATGCGGGAGATCGCGGGGGGCAGACTGGTGCAGCTGCACAAGCAATACCCGCTATTGCTCCCAGCGCTAGCTTTCGAGGGGGCGTTCAGAGCACTGCCCCAGGACGTGTACTCCATTACTGCCCAGCACTTCATAGAGGCTGGGGCCCAGCAAGATCGCCAGTGGTTTATGTTAGCCGGATGGGAGTGCCACGACTTGTCGGCTGCAGGCAAGGGCAAGGGGCTCGAGGGGGACAGGAGCACTTCTTTCTTCCCGCTTATCAAGCTGCTCGGTTCCTTGCAGATTCTGCAGAGGGCCAAGCCACCAGCATACCTGATTGAGAATGTCGCTATGCAGTTAAACCAGAGGAGCGAGAAGGCTAGCGTAGATGCTTTCGGCGAGGTGTGCAGGATGCTGGGCAGGCCTTCCCTGTTTGATGCAGCGCAAGTGGGCTCCTATGCCCACCGCACGCGCAACTACTGGGGCAACCTGGCACCAGCTGCAGACATTGAGTTTGTTATCCAGGCATCGCATAGGCCGCACGACGGTATTGTGGATGACATTCTGGACGAGGGTAGTAGGGCGCAGGTCGTGGCCTGCCCCGATAACGGCGGGTACCGTATCAATGTGTCTGGACAACCAAGGAGGGCGCTGCCCTGCCTCATGGCCACCCCCGCATCCTACGCTTTCCGGAACGGGCAGATCGGCATGGTTTTCAGGCCCATGGGGGGCCTGCATGAACCAAATGCCAATGAAAGGGAGAGGGCCATGGGGTACGCAGTGGGGTCCACTTTGCCCCGCCCTGACTTTCCTGAGGGAGATAGGAGGGCCGCCTTGGGCAGGTGCATGGATGCTTGGGCTCTCGAGGCTTGGCTCACCATAGCACTTGAGGTGGCCAAGATCATTCCTAGGGAGCTGGCTCGCAGGGCTGGTTTACCAGGCCCGGACCACGACCCTGCTATCGGCATGACCCTGACGTCCACACATTGCGCCCTAGCCAGTGCAGGCGGAGCATGCTCAGGCGAGGGCGAAGCGGCAGCAACGTATCGGCAATGCTTGGGGGAGTCAGCGGCAGCAGACTGGGCGGATGCCGCCCAGGAACCAGGTGGGCAGCCTGACCCAGAACCAGATTCCGTCCGGTTCGCTCCTGACGAGGCAGGGGAGGTCATGGACCCGCCAAGGTGCGCAGCAGGGCCTGCAGCCCGGGTGGACGTATGGACAGACGTGCCAATCCTGCAATACCTACAATCAAAAATGCACCCCCCTGGAGCAGAGGCAGGGGAACAGGCCAGGGTGCAGCGTAGAGCCGCACCTTTCCAGTGGGAACCAGAGAGGGGGGGCGTGCTGATGAGGGTGATGCCAGACGGACGGCGGTGTGTAGTTCCCAGACCCGAGGACAGACAGGCAGTAATCAGGGAAGCTCACGCTAGCACCGGTCACTTCGGCAGCCACCGCACGGCCTTCATGATCCTGCAGCAGCACTGGTGGAGAGGGCTTAGGGCAGCGGTCAGGAAGGCTGTCCAGGAGTGCGGGGTGTGCGACAGGGCAAGGGCGTCCACGTTCAATCACACGCAGCCATACATGCACCCACTCCCTATTGAGGGTTTATTTTTTCGCTGGGGTGTGGACCTGTGCGGGCCATTCACTACCACGCCTAGGGGCAACCGGTATGTCATGGTGTGTGTAGAGCACTACTACTCCAAGTGGGTGGAGCTTATCCCCATCCCCAGCAAGGCGTCTGACGTGACGGCCTTGGCATTCTTCCAAAACGTGGTCGCACGGTTTGGGGGATGCGCAGAAGTGGTCACCGATCAGGGGACAGAGTTCCAGGGAGAGTTCCAGGACATGTTACTAGATTGTTTCATTGACCATCGCACCACCTCTGCCAACCACCCCCAGGCGGATGGGCTATCCGAACGGGCTGTCCAGACCCTCAAGGCGGGCCTGCGCAAGTGCTGTGGGGACGGGAGCAGCGACGACTCGTGGGACAGGATGGTCCCGTGGGTAGCGCTGGGTTTCCGGTGCTCGCCTCAGCAGGCTACGCGCATGGCTCCCTACGAAGTACTGTACGGGCAGAAGCCAGTGTTCCCCTCCAAGGTCGGGGCAGACCTGTGGAGCACAGCGCGGGTGGCAACAGTGGAGGAGGCAGCAGACCTGCTCCTCGCCAGGGTAGCCAGGATCAAAGAGGCCCTTCCGGTCGCGGGCGAGCACCTCAAGATCGCACAGCACCGGGACAAGTTGCGCTACGCCAGGATCCGCGGAGGAGGATATGTACCCCAGGTCAGGCGGTTCGCCGTTGGGGATTACGTGTACGTCCGGTACGCTTCAGAGCGGCGCAGCCTCGACCCCAAAGCCAGGCCGGAAATCCTGCGGGTGCAGCGGCTGGGGGAGACGGGGGCGCTGGTGCTGGAAGGAGCCGATGGCTTGACCGTAACGGAGAACGCAGTCAATTGCTCCCCATGCCATCTCCCCAACCTGAAGGGCAGGGTGGATTTCGGCACCACCAGGCCCAACGTCAGCCTGTCCTGCGAAGTCTGCCGCCTACCCGACCGAGGGGAAGTCATGCTCCTGTGTGACGCATGCAATACCGGCTGGCACATGGACTGCCTTTGTAAAATTTAAGCTTTTCAAAATATTTAGATTTAATAAAATATATGCGGAAATGGGAAGTTATTTTTGATAAATTATTTTTTAAGAAATTTATTAATTCATTTATTGAATTGATGTTCAAACGTTTTAAATAAGTGTAAGAACGTAAAGAAAGGTTTAATATTCCTATTTTTTTATTATATTTGATGAATTCATATTTTATGTTTTTGCAGTTCTTTTTTTAGTTAGCTCAAGATTATGCGAAGATTGTTATTCCGAGATTTTGTTTTACACTTTGAAAGCTTTTACTTTCAGTATAAATTTATAGTTTTTTGTATTTTTACAATAATAACCATACATAGAATTTATAAATAAATCAATAATATTTAGAATATGTTTTTAATTAGCAACGCTATTTTTAATTCAAAAACAGAAATTTTGTAACAATTCGTCTTCCTAGTAAAGAAATTCGTTTAATTTCTAGAAATTGTTGGGCAACAATTGGTCAAGTTGGAAACGTAGAAGCGTATAACATAACTTTAGGAAAAGCTGGACGTATGCGTTGGTTAGGTAATTCCCAAGCAAAGAAAGAGGGGAAATAGAAAAACAAGATAAGCAGCAAAGCGTTTATGCGATGCTTTCTTTAAAGGTTATTGGGACCCCCCTTTTTTCTTTAGTCTTTCCCAAATACTAAATTTAAAACTTTCATTTTTTAGAAAAATCCTTAAAAATATTGAAATTAATTTTTTTTTTACAATTTTTTTTGCTCCGCTCAAATTAAGCATCTGCGATATTTGAGGATTGGTTGCAAATTTTAAAGACTGATAATTTATCTTTGGTAAGTTCCCAAATTTAGATTTAGAAATTGTTTCAAGATACTTTTATAAGGCCCATAAGATTTCCAAAGGCGGGGGTGCCCAGTCTTGCAGCGATTAAGCAGAGGATAAGATTCTCGCGCTGCTTATGGTCTGCTTGGAGTCCCCACTAATCATACAAAATCTCTGCTTAGCCGGCAAAAAGAACGCAGAATCTTTTGCTATTTTTTTAGAACTAGAAAAATTTTGTGTTGGAAAATCTCCGGTATTTTTAATAGTATTAATTTTGGATTGGGAAGTAGAATATTCATGAAAACTCGGATGATAAACTTGTTTGGTCCTCGTACGCCGGACCTCGAGCGCCGGTCCGGCGCTCGAGGACCGGCGTACGAGGTCGGCCCAATCTTGCAAAATCTTCGATTGGATATTTCAAGTAAATATGTTCCCCCTCACGTTAATATTTTTTATTGTTTAGGTGGTATTACTTTTACACTTTTCTTAGTTCAAGTAGCTACTGGTTTTGCTATGACTTTTTACTAAGGTCATAGCATCGCCAGCGCTATACGCCATACCCGAGGGCGATTGGATGTGCCCCAGATGCAAGCCAGCATCAAGGACAAGCCAAGAGACGGGCCCGGCCGCAGAAACGGTACCCAACAACCCAGCCCATCTCGAGGAGACAGCGCCCAGGGCAGCCAGGGCAGCCACCATAGCAGCCCAGGAGACAGGAGCCATGGACAAGCCAGAGGTGGAGGTCATGGCCACCAATCCAGCCACTAAGCAGATGGAGCGGGGCATCGCCAGGCCCATGCCCAACGGGCTGTATGACATTTCATACACAACGGGCAGAGGAGAAGCCAACGTCACCCCCAGGGCAGTCCAGCGCAGGGCCAAAGCGGCCATCGATGCAGCAAGATCAGAGGAGGAGACAGCTGCCAAGGGGCAGACAGCCAGGAGGGACAGGGAGGGATAAGAGCCTACTTGAACCGCCACAGGGCCAGCCACCTGTAGGGGCAGGTTTAGGAGAAGCACCGCTGCTACCGCACACGTCTCCTGTGGCTTAGGGCCAGGTGTCAACGGTGCAGTGGGGCGAGAGCAGCGGGTATTCCACAACGCCCGTGTTCCTGTGAAGAGCTGGATGTTGAATAACAGGAGGATTCTGTAGGCCCGGATGAGCCCCGCTGAAGATTCGGTTCGTTCTAATGCGACCCGCTCTAGACTTCTGATGGTTTCTGATGGATTCTGATAATTTCTGATAATTTCTGATAATTTCTGATGGTTTCTGATGAATTCTGACTTCTGAGGGTTTCTGATGGTTTCTGACGGATTCTGATAATTTCTGACTTCTGATTATTTCTGATAATTTCTGATGGTTTCTGATGAATTCTGACTTCTGAGGGTTTCTGATGGTTTCTGATGGATTCTGATAATTTCTGACTTCTGATAATTTCTGACTTCTGATGGATTCTGATGGATTCTGGCTTCTAATAGTTATGATGGTTTCTGATGGGTTCTGACCCTTTATTGACTTCGAACAAGCATGACAATGGTGACGGTACCGGATTCTGTATGCCCTGATCAGGCCAGAGAGAGATCGGGAACCCAGAGGCCTGAGTCGAGTTTTCGGTACCTTGGTTGGCCCTAGGGTTCGCCACCGGTTTCAGTGAGTGTTCTTTGGTGCCTTTCTTTGGAAATTTCCTTTTGTTGATTTCCTGCAGTGGATTTTCTTCAGTGGATTTTCAGCCGACTGGCTGGATTGCAGTCAGGTGTTTAGGAGGCTTCCGTGTTAGGGAACTGACAAGTTCTGAGTGTACATATTTTCCGATCCCAGTTTCAGTACCACCCCTAGTCCGGCTCCCCACGCACGCCCGGTGTGCGTTTCGTGTGGAGCGGGGGGCGAGTAAAGTAGGGGCGGTACCCACAGCTAGGGGCGCCCGGGTAGGCCAGCCTTCCCTCTTATGCGGTACGCTGTACCAAGTTAACCCTTTACAGCCCTTGTATCTCCGCAGTGTAGTACACGAGGCACGTGTGTACAGGTGTTGAACCTTAGTTGTGAGTAGTTTGAGCCTCTCTAAGGCAGTAATGACAGCTTACACCATTTTGGCACGGTTACTGCTTTATGGTGCGACACTTGCCAGAAAAATCCCAGGGAAGTGGCTGATGCTATTTCATCTAGCTCCGTAATTGGCGAGGACCTTGGACTGATTCCGGATGGGGCTGCGGTCCCCAGGCGCCGTTGCGCTGGGGCCTTAGTCTTCAAGGTAACATCCTCCACAGCCGATCTTGCGGGCTTAAGCAGCTACAGTAAGAAAGCTTTAATTTGGGTACATAATGCAGCAAAGCACTCAACATAGCCATTTCCAACAGGAACATGCGTAAGTGTGAACCCATTTGAAAGTGTGAACTAAAAATCACATCTGTGTCACAGTACAATTAATTGATTTATACAATTAAATGATCTATATTCGTAGGATTATGATTGACACAGGGTGTAAATCACAATCTAACAGAAGGTTAAATTCTCAGATCATCATGATCATACAAGCGGCATGGGAAGCAGGTCATAATTTAAAACGGTTCCATCTCTGGGTATCCCATCCTTGCAACGGCACCGGTAGGACCACGCACACTGGGCCTGACATTATGACCCCAACAGGTATGGCAGCAGAGTACAAGCAGTCCTTCAACACCTAGCTGTGAGATAGAGGTAAGATCTAGGCCGCAGTTTTAGAATAGAGAAGCGTATCACAATGCTAAATGTTTGAGCTGTATGCAAGATCAAGTCAGCACAAAGCAATAGGACATGAGGACAAAGAGGACAGCGCATTAAACGAACGAACGGGTTGCCTATCCCTTGCCCCCATTATCAGTGGTACCGGAATCAAGGTTAATTTAGGATGGTTTGGTGCAGCAACAATTTTGGGTGCAACAGCTCGATGAATTGCACCCTCCTGAGTGGCACCCTTTGCATAAATGTCAACATCATCTTCCTCATTAACAGGTTGAATATCTGCCTCAGACAATTCTGCAGCTTCTGCCTGAACTGCATGAAAAATCATGTCAGCTACTCATGCAAATAAATTTGTCAAATTTTGATCAGGATTTCGTTCCCCCCCAGCTCTAGGCAAGAAACTGCAGCTACTAAATTATGTTGCGAGGGCTGCACGATGTCAGCAGCTCTATATGCAAAGCTGGCAGCAATAAGATGACTTACGGCGTTTGCCTCAAAAGCTCCTCCATTGACTTTGTGTCTAGCATCGAAAGAAGCACCAATGCCTGAAGTGCAGGGATCTGCATAGCCAAGAATCCGTTCTCTTTCTAAATTAGTTAGGTCAAATAGTTTGTTGTCTTCCCAAACTATCCCCGCACCGTCTCTGCTGAAGGCCCATGAGTGAGCGCATGCAACCAGAGTAGGTAGAACTTGAAGTAGGTGGCCTTTTCTGTTGACGGCGTGGTAAGGATAGCGGTGCTCCAATTTGCACAGTTGCGCTTGACGGTTGGGCTCCAGAACGTCTGCACGTCTAAGATCAGGATCCCTGACAAAGGAATTCAGATCAATTGCAAGGCAGTAGGCGCACAGATGTTGCACCAATAATTCCTGAACCAGTGAGCAACAACACCAACAGCAACAACGTCAAATGTAAGAGGGATGCCCAGACGCTCACATAATGCAGTAAATGATTCACGCATGTCAGCAGATTGACCATTGGCGAATTGTACTGCTGTGTTCTCTATACAAAAAATCACAGGAGCTTGATTAACTTGTAGAGCTTGAGTCGTACCTAATATCTTGAGAAGTGGGCAGAAAGTAGAACTTTTAGTACCACGTAATCCAGTTTGAACCCAGCAGAAGAAAGGTCAGAACACATAAATCAGCAGCCATTGACACCCGTCTAAAGAGCCGATGTTAAGAAGATCCGACTCTTGGATCTTTGTCGCACCATAAAGCAGTAACTGCAATACTATGTTAAATACCGTGAACTCCGGTCAGGACGCCTTAGAGAGGCATCCTCTACTCACAAATACGGTACAGCGCCGTACACTCAGGCTCCTTATACTACATACAAGAGCTGTTAACAGGATAACTGTAAGGCTCAGCCCTAGTTAGAGAGTCTTCCCGTCTAGGGCCTGTCTGGGTGTCCCTGTCTCGTGGGTACCGCCCCTACTACTTTACTCGCGATGTGCGCTTCGGGTCCGTGGCGGACTTCTTTCCTCACAACAGTGAAGGACGCCTACGGGCAGGCTCAGTGACTACTCACTGGCTGCGAGTGCTCAGCGAGCTAAGCTGTGAAGCTGGATAATTTAAGACTAGCAAATAGCCGTGGGAGCACATGCCTTCTGGCCGTCTGGGCGCGATCCAGCGGGGCTATGTAAAGGGGCACTTACCGCGCGTCACGCGGTGAGGTGGCCGGGGCGTAGACTGCGTAATTTTTCTTCGGCAGGGGTCTCGGTCCTCAACTGAGGGTTATATCTCCTGCTATACCAGCGGAGGTTGTATATGCTTGACTTGAGTTAAGGTACTGACTTATGGGAACGCAGAAGGTTTCATTCACAGATGACGGCCGGTGCTTGTTACAAATAGAGGTCTGTCCTTTAGAAAGGAACGAAGTAACTAGTTTAGGCAATTGCCGGGATACAGGGACCCGGCAGGCCCAATTCAGAGTACGGATTATGCCGAATCACCCTGCGTAAGCGGGTTTATGGGTCTCAGTTCAAATCAGGAGACTCCGCAGAGAAGCTGCAACACAGCTTGTTTGCCGAAGTTCGTGTTCCATCCATGAAATCTCGATAGAAAGCAAGGAGATCTGCAGCGTTCGCATGCCTCCTGCTGGGCTCCGACGGCAATACGCCACCATTGCTGAGGACAAGTGCCCAGTGTCTCTGGCTTTGTCTAATAGAAATGAAGTCTCGTCTGAGTAAAAGGTATTTAAGTGGGTCTGTATTTCCTGAGCAGCCCCAGTCGCTGCAAAGACACAATACGTCGCGCGTGGGAAGTTTTGCAGTGTACAGCTGTATTTGGGATTCGTGGGATGTTGTCATGTACGCAAGGGGAGAGCATATACAGCAATCACTGGCCGCATGGCGGTCGTATTTGATGACCTCGCAAGCTTCATGGATGCAGAACGTCCTTAATAAAGTGGCCCACATAGAACAAGGTTATATATGGTTTACTGGCTGCCGTACTTATAGCTCGGACATCGATGCAACTCAAATTGCACACCCCGCGCTTGAACAATTTGGCTTAAATGATATGGCATACATGCCACTATGTGCGCTTATAACTGGAACAATGAGTGGGAAAGAAGAAAACCTCAGAAAAGCGTACCGGTATGAGCCAGGTCTCCGCGTATGAGAGGGCAAGCAAGCCACGGAGACAATCTGCCACTCTACGTGCATTTAAATGAGCAAGGACTGAAATCAGACCTTCCCGAACTGCTTATCAACCTACGCCTGATGAGTGAGCGCTCCTACTAAGCAGCCTATCAAGCAAGCCTGGTTATCAAGCTCTCCAAAATTATCACGATTTGCCTATCAACCCTGAGCACTGTTATCAAGGTGTAAATCAACCCCAAATCAACTTGGCTGGGCTTATCAGGCTCATGCTAGAATATCAAGCTAGTTATCAACATGGGCCTTGATAACCCCTTGATAATGACATGCCCAACCTAATAAATGGGGAGGGTCCAGCCATAGTGAAGGACGCCTACGGGCAGGCTCAGTGACTACGGTACTCATTGGCTGCGAGTGCTCAGCGAGCTAAGCTGTGAAGCTGGATAATGTAAGACTAGCAAATAGCCGTGGGAGCACAGGCCTTCTGTCCGTCTGGGCGCGATCCAGCGGGGCTATGTAAAGGGGCACTTACCGCGCGTCACGCGGTGAGGTGGCCGGGGCGTAGACTGCGTAATTCTTCTTCGGCAGGGGTCTCGGTCCTCAACTGAGGGTTATATCTCCTGCTATACCAGCGGAGGTTGTATATGCTTGACTTGAGTTAAGGTACTGACTTATGGGAACGCACAAGGTCTCATTCACAGATGACGGCCGGTGCTTGTTACAAATAGAGGTCTGTCCTTTAGAAAGGGACGAAGTAACTAGTTTAGGCAATTGCCGGGATACAGGGACCCGGCAGGCCCAATTCAGCGTACGGATTATGCCGAATCACCCTGCGTAAGCGGGTTTATGGGTCTCAGTTCAAATCAGGAGACTCCGCAGAGAAGCTGCGGAGGCTCCGTGGCCGCTAACGGCAGCTCAAACGGTTCTGTCACGTACCGGTATACGGTAATATACTGTGACAGCTGTCGCACCATAAAGCAGTAACTGCAATACTATGTTAAATACCGTGAACTCCGGTCAGGACGCCTTAGAGATGCGTCCTCTACTCACAAATACGGTACAGCGCTGTACACTCAGGCTCCTTGTACTACATACAAGAGCTGTTAACAGGATAACTGTAAGGCCCAGCCCTAGTAGGAGAGTCTTCCCGTCTAGGGCCTGTCTGGGTGTCCCTGTCTCGTGGGTACCGCCCCTACTACTTTACTCGCCCCCCGCTCCCCAGCGTTAAGCCCTCCAGGCATGCGCGGGGAGCCGGAAAAGGGGTGGTACTGAAAGAAACTTCTGGAAAATATGTACGTAGAAGCTCAAATCGTCTTAGCAAATCTGCCTGGTTCAGGCCTTCTTCAAAATAAAAATTCCACAGAGTCTCAGCTGCTGATGCGCACATGCGCGGAAACTGTCGCACCATAAAGCAGTAAACGTGCTAATATGGTAAACTCCGGAATCTCCGGTAAATGCGCCTTAGAGAGGTGTCCTTCTACTCATAAACACGGTTCATTACCGTACACACAGACTCCTTGTACTTCAGACAGGAGCTGTAACTGGCTACTGTAAGGTTCAGCCCTAGCAAGAAGTCTCTCTGCCTAGGGGTAAGGCCTGGGTGTCCCTGTCTTGAGGGTACCGCCCCCACTACTTCGCTCGCGATGTGCGCTTCAGGTCCGTGGCGGACTTCTTTCCTCACGGCAGTGACGGACGCCTACGGGCAGGCTCAGTGACTACACACTGGCTGCGAGTGCTCAGCGAGTTAAGCAGCTGAGCTGGATATTTGTATGTCTAGCAATTGACTATGGTAGTGTAGGCCTTCTGGCCGTCTGGGCGCGATCCAGCTGGGCTATGTTAAGGGGCACTTACCGCGCGACTCGCGGCGGAGCAGCCGAGGCGTAGACTGCGTACTTCTTCTTCTGCAGTGCCTCGGTTCTCGTTACTGGGTACTTGTCTCCAGCTAGTTCGACTGAGGCTGAACTAGTCTTGACTTGTGTAGAGGTACTGACTTATTGGGGTGCTGAAGGTCTCATACTCTGATGACGGCCGTTGCTTGTTACAATAGAGGTCTGTCCTTTAGAAAGGGACGAAGTAACTAGTTTAGGCAATTGCCGGGATACAGGGACCCGGCAGGCCCAATTCAGAGTACGGTAGAATCTGTCAAATCACCATGCGTAAGCGGGTTTCTAGGTCTCAGCTCAAATCCGGAGACTCCGCAGTGAAGCTGCGGAGGCTCCGTGGCCGCTAGTGGCGGCTCCAACGGTTCTGTCACGTATACGGTAATATACTGTGACAGCTGTCGCACCATAAAGCAGTAAACGTGCTAATATGGTAAACTCCGGAATCTCCGGTAAAGGCGCCTTAGAGAGGTGTCCTTCTACTCATAAACACGGTTCATTACCGTACACACAGACTCCTTGTACTTCAGACAGGAGCTGTAACTGGCTACTGTAAGGTTCAGCCCTAGCAGGAAGTCTCTGTGCCTAGGGGTAAGGCCTGGGTGTCCCTGTCTTGAGGGTACCGCCCCCACTACTTCACTCGCCCCCCCGCTCCTCAGCGTTAAGCCGAAAGGCATGCGCTGGGAGCCGGAAAAAGGGGTCGGTACTGAAAGAAACTTCTGGAAAAATATGTACGTAGAAGCTCAAATCACCTCAACAAATCTGCCTGGTTCAGGCCTTCTTCAAACAGAACTACAAAAAATCCACCGAGTCTCAGCTGAATCGCTATGCGCAGAAACCTACAAATCCAAGCTGTTCAGCCCACTACTGGCTAGCAAACAGAGAAATTTTCAAAGTTATCAGGTCAAGCTAAGAACAACCGCTGCTCTCGCCCCACTGCGCCATAGCCGCCTGGTCTTCAATGGCCACAGGAAATGTGCGCCGTAGCAGCGTGATCCGCCCCTGGCTGTGTTATCATAGTCCGAGTTGACTAATTCTCCTCGCTCATCATCGTCATAACATATGTACTACCGTAGCCCTGCTGCTATGGTGTTTGAGAAACAAATTTTCACTATGCTGCTGCGATATCTTTAACTTCTCTCCTGCATATTCCGTCTTCGGTCCGCTGGCTGCCGGCCCACTGCCTGCCGGGTACTAGGACAAGCCGCGCTGCGTCTGCATTTTCTGCTCTGTAGGTGTCTGCCCGTTCCTTGCCGGTTACGGCGTGGGTGACGTCACGTGCTCAGCGGCCTTGCCGCTCTGGGCTCGGCCTTAGGTCTCGGTCAGCTCCTCAAGGGCTGACTCCTCTTCTTCCCTTGCTGCTTCCTTGGCCACCTTAGCCCTTCTTGTAACTGCTCTCGGGGTTACATTGGCCTCTCCCCGGCCAGTGGTGTACGAGATGTCGTACAACCCGTTCGCCATTGGTCTTGCGATGCCCCGCTCCATTTGTCTTGTTGCTGGGTTGGTGGCCATGACTTCCACCTCAGGCCTGTCCATGACACTGGCCTCCTGGGCTGTTCTGGCAGCCGCTCTGGCTGCTGGGCTCGGCCGCCCCTGGGCCTTCAAACTGCGATCTTCTGTAGCGGGCCCTGCTATTGCAGCGGGCCCAGCTTCCTTGTCATCAGGCGTGCATTTTGGGCACAACCACTCGCCCTCAGGCACCCTCTCGAGTACTGGCACCAAGCAATCCATGTGCCAACCTGAATTGCAGGCATCACACAAAAGCATCACCTCTCCGCGATCAGGCAGCTGGCACACCTCGCATGACAGGCTGTTATTGGGTCTGGTTCCGCTGAAATCAACCACTCCCCTGAGGTTGGGCAAGTGGCATGGGGAACAATTGACAGCATTCTCTGTTACGGTGAGGCCATCTGCCCCCTCCAAAACCAAGGTTCCGTCGCCCCCAGTGTTTTCACCCTTAGGATCTCAGGCCTGGCCTTGGGATCGAGGCTGCGTCGTTCTGATGAATACTTTACATACACGTTATCTCCCTCTGCAAAACGCCTGACCTGGGGGACATACCCTCCCCCACGAATGCGTGCATATCGCAGCTTGTCGCGGTGCTGCGCAATTTTCAGATGCTCACCCGCGACTGGCAGCGCCTCTTTGATCCTGGCCACTCTGGCCAAGAGCAGGTCTGCTGCCTCTTCTGCTGTTGCCACCTTGGCTGTGTTCCAGAGGTCCGCCCCCACTCTGGAGGGAAAGGTGGGTCTCTGCCCGAACAACACCTCGTACGGCGCCATGCGCGTGGCTTGCTGCGGCGAGCACCGGAAGCCTAGGGCCACCCAGGGCACCATCTTGTCCCAGGACTCGTCGCTGCTGCCTTCCTCGCAGCACTTGCGCAGGCCTGCCTTGAGGGTCTGGACCGCCCTCTCTGATAGCCCGTCTGCCTGGGGATGGTTGGCAGAAGTGGTGCGGTGATCAATGAAGCTGTCCAACAACATGTCCTGAAATTCACCCTGGAACTCTGTTCCCTGGTCTGTCACCACTTCTGCGCATCCTCCGAATCGTGCTACAACATTTTGAAAGAATGCCAAGGCCGTCACATCAGACGCCTTGCTTGGAATGGGGATCAACTCCACCCATTTGGAGTAATGCTCCACACAAACCATCACAAACCGATTGCCCCTGGAAGTGGTCGTAAATGGACCACACAGGTCTACTCCCCACCGGAAAAATAACCCCTCGATGGGTAGTGGGTGCAGGTTGGGCTGTATGTGATTGAACGTGGACGCCCTGGCCCTGTCACACACACCGCATTCCTGCACTGCCTTCTTGACTGCTGCTCTAAGCCCCCGCCACCAATGTTGCTGCATGACCATGAAAGCCGTGCGGTGGCTGCCAAAATGGCCCGTTCCTGCATGGGCTGTCTGGATCACTGCAAGCCTGTCCTCTGGCCTGGGCACCACACAACGTCTACCGTCAGGCATGAGTCTCATCAATACTCCTCCCCTCTCTGATTCCCACTGGAATGGCGCCGCTCTGCGCTGTATTCTGGTCTGTTCTCGTAGCTCTGTTCCCTGAACATATGTCTTCCTCAATACAGGTTCATCTGCCCACACGTCAACCCTGGCCGATGGTCCTGCAGGACATCCTGGCGGGTCCTTCTCACCCTCTGTGTCCCCGGCCACCTCGATTTCAACCTCAACTGGTTCCTCAGGTGTGTTCCCACCTGGTTCCTGTGCCGCGTCGGCCCAGTCTGCAGCAGCGGATTCTCCTAGGCACTGCATGTATGACGCTGCCGCCTCTCCGATGCCAGAGCACGCGTTTCCTGCAGTAGCAAGGGCGTAGTGGCTGGACATTAAAGTTGCACCAAGCACTGGATCCATGTCCGGGCCTGGCAGCTTTGCTCTGCGTTTCAATTCCTCCGGTATGATTGTAGCACACTCAAGTGCCACATTGAGCCATGCTCCTAGTGCCCACGAATCCATGCACCTGCCCAAGGCTGCCCTCCTGGCCGCCTCTGGGAAGTCTGGGCGCGGCAATGTGGACCCCACAGCATACCCCATGGCTCGTTCACGCTCGTTTGCATTGGGCCCCTGCAAGTCCCCCATGGGTCTGTACACCATCCCATTTTGCCCGTTCCGAAAAGAATATGAGGAGGGCGTGGCCATCAAACACGGCAGCACCCTCCTGGGCTGTCCTGTTACGTTGATGCGGTACCCCCCATTGTCAGGGCATGAAACGATCTGGGCCTTGCTGCCCTTGTCCAGAATGTCGTCTACTATCCCCCCGTGGGGTCTGGTTGACGCACGAATCACAAACTCGATATCTGCTGCAGGGGCGATATTCCCCCAATATTTGCGGGCGCGGTGGGCGTAAGACCCCACCTGCGCTGCATCAAACAACGCCGGTGTTCCCAGAATCCTGCACACCTCCTGAAAGGCCTCAACACTGGCCTTCACACTTTTCTGATTCATTTGCATTGCCACATTCACGATTAGGTACGCTGGTGGCCTAGGCCCCTGCAGGGACTGCAGTGTACCCAACAGCTTAACTAACGGGAAGAAAGACTTGCTTCTCTCTCCCGCGAGCCCACGCCCCTTGCCTGCTGACGAGAGGTCCTGGCACTCCCAGCCTGCTACCATGAACCACTGGCGCCCCTCCTGGGCGCCCGCCTCCTGGAGGTACTCCGCCGTAATGGCATATACATCTTGGGGCAACGCTCTGAAAGCTTTATCAAACGCTTTGACCGGAAGCAACTGAGGGTATCTCCTGTGCAACTGCACCATGCGACCCCCTGCGATCTCTCTGACTTCCTCACTGATATCAGCATACAAGTACTGCACCACTGGGATACCCGCCCTGAGCACCATTTCCAGCCCTGAGCACATACCTCCAAAGGGCTCGAAAAGGACGACTCCCTCGGTCTCCATGGCCCGCACAGCCCCACTCGACAGGCAAGCTGTGTCCAGGCCTGCATGGAAATGAGGGGGCGTCACCCGAGGCAGTTCAGCAAGTACATCACTGATCGTCGTCCTGGCCCGCTCCCTGTTGCTGAACGCCTGTTCTGCCGTACTGACAGGCTGCGCCTGCTCATCATCGTCAGTGGCGGCAGAGGATATCTCTTGCCCAACCGGCGCTGTCACGCAAGCTGCCTCTGCAGCCCGCAACATCTGTACTCTCCTTCTTCCCTCCTGCGCCATGCGCACCACCTGGTCGGCATGCCACTGATTGACTCTGCTCAACCCTGTGATCAAAGCTACCTGCTTCCCACTTGCCTCCCTCTGGACTGCTGGTTCGGGAGCAGCTGTATCAAGCCTGGCCCCCGTGCGGTCGGCTGAGGAAGCGAGAGGTGACCTGGACGGGATGTCTGCATTCTGGTGGCATGCTCCTGAGCGATGGACAATGGTAATGTCTAGCTCCTGGAGCATGAGAGCCCACCTAGCGTGCTGGCCCACCAACGTCTGATTGTCCATGAGGTAAGTGAGCGGCTCATGGTCAGTGATGAGATGCACATTGCACCCAAACAGCATGTGGCGGTATGTGCGTGCTGCATACACTGCTGCCAGCATCTCCCCCTGGAACGAGGAATAGTTCCTCTCGCTCTTGTTCAGGGATCTGGACGTGCATGCCACCATATACTCCCGCCCACTGTCATCACACTGCCCTAGCACGGCGCCTATGCCCTGCTTAGAGAAATCTGTGTACAATAAGAACGGCCTTGGCGGCCCCTTGCCGTCTGGCCCTGTCCCACTGTAATCTGGTCTGCGCAGGACTCTTCCGCCCTCGCACATCTCTGTTTTGATCAACTGGAACGCCTGCGACTGCTCTGGTCCCCACTCAAACGGGATCCCCTTGACCAGCAATGCATTGATGCATGCCGCCTTTTTCGAGAAATCCGGGATGTAGCACCGGTAGAAGTTCAAGAACCCCATGACCTCCTGGATGTTTTTCACCGACGCGGGTTCTGGCAACGCCATAACCGCTGCAATCTTAGCCGCATGCGGCGTGAGCCCCTGGGCAGACACATTGTGCCCCAAGTACTCAACTGTTGCACACCCAAACAGCGACTTGTCGGGATGCGCCCTCAACCCTACACTGTGGAGCATGTCCAGCATCAGCTCCACATGCCTGATGTGGTCTGCCGGTGTATCGCTGTACACTAGCAGATCGTCAATAAATGCCACGCAAAAAGCACTCAATCCTGCCTTGGCAATCTCCTCTTCCATCATACGCTGGAAAAAGGGCGGTCCATTGCGCAGCCCGAAGTTGAGCTTTGTGTACATCCAAAGCTCAGGACCCATCCAGAAAGCTGTCTTAGGCTGGTTCTCGACCTTTATAGGGATTTGCATGAACCCCGACCGGAGATCAACCTTGCTGAATATCTTGGCAGTTCCCAGATTCTGAAAAATAGTCTCCATCCTGGGGATGGCAAATTCCTGCTTAGCCGTTCGCAGGTTTAACCTGCGCATATCGTGCGCTATACGGTGATCTGTCCACTCCCCTGTCTCTGCACTCTTCTTAGCCGCTACCACCGAGTTGGCTGCAAACTTAATGGGCCCTCCCTGGGGCACCTTGACTATGATGCATGCCTCAATCATTGGCTGACACTTTTCCTTAAAAATCGCCGCCTTAGGCGGTGGCATATCCCTGGACTTCTGAAAGCATGAACTGACCTCGTCCTCCAATGCCAGTGTAAACTCACCCTGTGTGCCACAGTAGCCGGGTAAGTCCTCCATGGAGTAAGCGAACGCTCCTTGGCGGTCCCTGAGGCTCTGCTCGAGGGTCTTCTGCTGGTCCGCCGTGAAGTCAGGGTGCTGGCCCAGCAGCCACCCCTCCTGAGTCTTGACGTACTCCGAGGGTGGTTCGACTACTCCCCCCGGCTGGAACATGTCAATGATCTCCGCCGCCTGCGGGTTGTCCTCCGCGGGCGGCGCTTCCTCGCCTGTGCTGTTGCCGCGCTTCCAGTCTTCCCGCTGGCTGTACCCGCCCCCTGTCCTGCTGGCGCCCCCCATAGGGCTGACTGCTGGTGGGCGCAGCCAGCCTGACGTGAGCTTTGCTGCGGCTTCCTGGCTGGACACAAAAGCTCCTTGGCCTGCTGTAAATCCTCCTCCTCTCACTCCCTGCCCGGTGGCTCGCGCACCCGGGATGCATACGGACAGCAGGAGCCATACCAACACCAGCTGGAGCGTCCCCATAAGGAACCCCTTAAAAGCCGTACTAGTGAGGAGCCCCCTGCAGGATGGCAGCCGTCTTGTAGGCTCCTGCGGCTGGTGCGCTGCAGATTGTTTGCGTGGCCCTGCACTCTGCTCTGGCCTCTGCTGCTCCGCTTCCCATGTTATCTCCAAGTCCACCTGGCAGCTCCTGGAAGGTTGGCCTGGGCAGTCCACGCCTGGCCTGATACCGCGGTCCCTTTCCGCGGCTTTCCTCTGCGTCGCTCCTGCGCGTCGCCTGGCCTTCTTGGACTTCTTGCCTTGTAACTTGGCTGTGTCAGCCCAAGCTGCACCGGGCCTCTCTTGCCTTGCTGCTGGGGCGTGTCCCTTGCTGTCCTGCGCCTGTTGCTCCTGCCCGAGGGTGGTGTGCTGCGCAGCCCCACTGACTCCTGCGCGCGTGGCCCTTGCTGGTCCTCCGTACTGCCTCGTGCCTCTCCTGTCATTGGCCATCTGTCTTGCTTGGCCTGCCTGCCAGCTGCTGGTGTGGCTGTTTTCTGCAGTAGCTGCTCCGCCAGCCCTATCCGCTGGCCGCGACTGCTGCACACCTGGGGCCTGGCTGCTGTGACTGCCTGCGGTTTGCTGTGCAGCACTTGCGCCGGCCCTTGTCGCCCCAAGGGCTGATATCCTTTCCGTCAACTCCTCCTGTAGATCTCTGATTGCCCTGCTGTAACTTCCCATCCTGGGGTTAGGGTCGGGCTGTGGCAGCATTCTGAGTCGGAAAAGCAGGCTAGCCCCCTGGTCTGCCTCTTGCTGCCCCATGTCCTGTCTTCTCAGTACATCCAGCTGATCTACGAAATTCCTGAGTACTGCCATCCAGCACCCCGTACTGTATGATGCCGGGTCACCCCAGGGCTCCCTTGCCGCTGCCTGCACTGGCTGGCTGATCTGGGCGTCCCATGGGCGCCTGCTGCCAGCCCTGCTGGCTGCTGCCTCCTTTGAATCGCGCGCGCACTGGTCTGCTGCCTGCCGCGGGCTGCCCCTGACTGCGGCCCAGTACGTCCTCTCGCCCCGTGTTATCTCGTTACTGCGCTCTATCGCGGCTCTCCTGGCTCTGCGCTCCTCCATTGCTGCTTGCTCCTGAACGACGCTGCGCATCCATTCGTGACGCAGCTGTGTCAGATCTTCCTCGAGGTCATGCCCCGGACTCCCTGGTCCTGGGCCTCTGTTGGATGGCATATTATCTCCTTCTGCATCCTGAGCCTCTGCTCTGGCGGCGCTATCCTGGTCCGGGGGCATGGCTCCTCCCTCGTACCACTCCTCTTCTGACCCCGTAATCTCCACCAGTGGTGGCGGCCCTTCCGAAAGGTCGTCGCTGTATCCTGGGTTCCTGCTGTCCAGGTCCTCTGCAAGCTGGGCACCGGTACTGTATCGGGGTGACTGGGGCTCTGCCCGTCCCCTAGGCTCAGATTCCGGTGCAGACCCTCCTATTCCTTCCGCGGGCTCCAGCCATTCCCATGAGGATGCGGCTGCCCCGAATGTCGTGACGAATGCTGCCTGGGTCCATTCTGGTTCTTCTTCCTGTGTAGGACCGTTGGTGGCGGCCGCAGGTTCCTCCGAGAAGGGACCGCGCCTGCCCACCAGCCAGTGTCCTATCCTTGGCTGGTTCCTCAGGGCCTCCAATTCCTCCTCAATGCCGACCTCCCCTGCTCCTCTGAACATGGTGTGCAGCGTGCGCACCCCTGCCGGGTGCGCCTGTTTCCACAACTGCGTTGTTATGCCGTCTGCCTGCCAATAGGGTAGCACGCTGCTTGCCCTGTTGTCGTGCCACGCTCTCCTCTCCTGACGCACCCACTGGAGCACGCATGCTTCCAGTCGTTCTACTGCGAACGGCGAGCGCGCAAGCTCCTCCTCTCCTTCCCACATGGCTCCCGATGCTGGCGTCCTCTGTGGCCCGTAAGGCCAGGTGGGGCAGGCTGTTATGTCAATAGGTGCCCACTGCCCCTCTACACCCCACACGTGCCGCATGGCCGCTGACAGCTGTCCTGGGAGCAAGACTCGCTGCAACACCAGAAGCATGAGCGTCCACACTGTTGGATCTGCGCCCCTGGCGTATGTGTAGGCGTGGAACTCTGCCTCATCCACCGATGCGCATTTAGTGATTGCCACGTTGTCCTGGTGCCTTGCGAACAGGTAGACGGGCTTGTCGTCCTGAGTGGCGTGCCTGTGGATCCATGCTGCTGAAACAGGTACCTCCCCATCTTCCACCTCCTCATAGTAGTAAGTTACTAGCTGCTGGACCGGGATGGCTGACCTGGCCTCCCCGGGTGCCGTCCCCCATGGCACGGCCTGTCCTGCGACCATCCTGGGAATGACGATGGACGCCTCAATGGTCGCCTCACACCGCCTTGGCCTGCCCGGATGGCACAGCCCTGCCTCGGCTGGGGCTTGCACTGCTGTCCCCTCAAACTCTGCGTACTCGCCCATGGCTTGCACTGGCACATAGAATGCACGGTCTCTGAGAGCTACGCTCCCCATCAGCTGACGCACGCAGTCCTCCGCCCATGGCGAGCGCATGAACCCGGGCTGCGCACCCTGCCACAGCCCCTCTGTGCGCGCGCTGTTGGGCACGTCCGGGTGCGCCCTGGCTGCCGCCTACACCGCTGTGATGCCCTCCGCGACTGCCAGAGTCACCATTTCATGTACGCAGCATACATAGATGGGGTGCCGTTCCCACCTGCGCGCCATGTAACTGGGCATGTTTGTGCTGGGCCGTATGTACCCTTTGAGTGCTGCCAACAGTAACACCGCAGTCACTGCATCCCCCGGGAAGATCATCCGGGCCACCGCCTGACTGGCTGCCCGCCTGTTCACGCACATCTGCACGCCGCCTTCCTGGAGCCTGTGGTTTTGCACCCTACACAGCCCGTCCAAGCAATCTGCTGGCATGGTGAGCATGGCCATGGAGGTGGACGCCTCTGGCATCTCTCCCCCCAGGCGGTAATACTGCACAAAGGGCTCGCTCTCTGGTGGAGTTGGCGGATACGGCTCTATGTAGGCCCGCTCTCTGCTGTATGATCTCTCTCTGCTGAAAGACTGGTCAAGCTGGCTGTCCTCGCCCCCTGCGTCGGACCTCCCTCCCCTCTCACTGCTGCGCTGCGTCTCTCCGTACTCGTCTACTCCTCCCCATGCATTGCACCGAGAGGTAGTGCCTTTATGGGTCCTAACGGGCCCTGCTGGGCTGTCCTGCTGGCTCAATGCCGCGGCCCCCCTGGCCCCTGGGCGGCGACCGCGCTTGCTGGCTGGGGCCCTCCCGGTGGCTGCTCCTGCTACCCCTCTTCCTGTGTCGCGCTTGCCCTCCGGGGTACCTGGACATAACACGGCAAACTCTGCCTCACGCAATGGTGATGGTTCCCGAGGTTCATATTCAGGTTCATAACCTCCTTCTGAAAGGTTGGAGCCGTCCCAACTGGAACCGGTCTCCCACCCGTCTACGCTGTGCTGGGGCAATGCCCCCTGCTCGCGTCTCTCAAACTCATCCCACTGTGCATTGTACTTGTCTCACTCCACGTCGAGGAACCTCTGCAAAATACACGGCCAACCTTCACACGGGGCTGGGCACCCCCTCCGCTGGAGGTCCCTCAATAATCCCATCGCATGTGTCACTGATCTGGCCGACCCTGCTGGCATGGTCCCATAATGGTTCATGGCCAACGCCTCTACTGCCATTGCCCAGTGGTTTACCTGCCTGGCCACCTGCCCTTCTGGCACCCTCTGTGGAGTCACCTGAGCTGGTGCTGCTTGGTGGACCTCAGCCGGGCTGGCACCCCTGTCCTGGCTAAACCCCATGGGGCTGGTCATGAAACACGTGTGGTTTCCTGTCCCACCCCACCTTGGTTGTTCGCCTTGGCCTGTTGTTTCCTGACGCTCCAGTGTTCCTGGCCACGCGCTTGAGCCCGCTGCTGCCTGCTGGCGGTCCCCTTCGCGGGGCGTCCCCATAGCAGTCTCGAAGTTCCGGGGCCGGTTTCCCTCGGGGGCCTCTTGGCTTCTGCCAGGCCCTCTGGCCCCATAGCTCCGTGCTGGGCCTGCATGTGCTCCTGGCCTGTTGCCTGTTTGTACGGCTTGCTCAGGGTTGGTGCATTCGTTGGCAAAGTGCCCTGGCTGGCCGCACCTGTAGCAGGCTCCCCCATGGCGGGGTCCTAGATTGCGTTTTGGCTCTGCCATCCCACTGCCTCCTGCCTGGGCCCTGCCTGGCGGACTCAGACCTGGGCCTCTCTGGTGTCCCGGCCCCTGCCTGTACGGCCTGGCAAACTCCTCTGGTCGCCGCTCCCTGGACCTGCCCCTGGGCTGTTCCCTGCTGGGTGACTGGTGCCTGCGGTCCCTTTCGGGAGACTGCCGCCTGCGGTCCCAGCCCCGCTCCTCGCTGGTGTTGCGCTGCGCCTTGCCCTGTCGCTGGGCCCTGGCTTCCGGTGTGGGCACCACCCCGTGGCGCTCCTCACTGATGGCCCTTTGCGCGCTTCTGCTGCGCTGTCGGAGTCTTCTGTTCCCTGAGTCGCCGGAGTCGTTGCTCTTAGCTTCCTGCTGACCCGCGGCCTGTTGCTCTTCTCCTCTCGGTTCCCCCTGGTCGGAATGCTCGCTCTCCACCTTTGATAACGGGGACGGGGTCTCCATCATTTTCCTTAAGCATTCTGCCGTCTCTGGGTCCACTGCAACTGGGAGCGGCTGCCCGTGGTTTGGCAGCCCCCCCAAGTGCTGTGTTCCTAGGGCTTCTTGCAGCTTAGTCAGCTCATCTGCACGCAGGATGTACTGCTGATGGACCTCTGCCATGGCTTGCTGAGCATCCTGGATGCTCTTCCACCTGCCCAGCTGGCCTCCTAGGTACTCGACGATTCCTGCCGCCTGCTTCCACATCTGGTTTTCTCTCCACTTGGGAGCTTGTTCCAGCCCTTCAATTCGCCCGGTCAGCCTGCCGATGTGTCTGTCTCGACTGCTGGTCCCTGGCTCTGGAACCTTTTCGCCGCTGCACTCCTCCTCCTCCTCTTCCATCTCTTCTTCCTGCGCCTCACCAGTGCTGCCGCTTGCTTGTTGCGCAGCGGGCCTTGCCACCTTTAGCTGCCCTTGCAGCTGCTGCTTTTGCGCCTGCCTGCCTGCGCCGCCGCTTGCCTGTTGCTCACTCGGCCCTGCCACCTGTGGCTGTTCTTGCAGCTGCTGCTTTTGCGCCTGCCTGCCAGCGCCGCCGCCTGCCTGTTGCGCACTAGGCCCTGTCGCCTGTGGCTGCCCTTGCGGCTGCTTCTTTTGCGCCTGCTCGCCCCTGCTGGGCACTGATTTTACCTGTGCAGCTCTGTCAGCTGCGGCTGTGCCGTATCCCCTCTGCTTTGCGACCGGCGGTGCTGCCTGCACCGCAGGCGCTGTCCCTGGGATCCGCGAAAGATCCTGAATCCTCCTCTCGCACTCCTCTGCCGAGTGCCTGGCTGGCTTCCCGCACAAGGCGCACGGGTGGCTGGGGCATGCTGGCAAGAAGCTCCTGACGAGTTCTCTATCCTTGTCAGAGACTCCCGCGGCTCTGCGCGCTCTGGTCACCTCCTCTGAGGTTGCTGCGCCGGCCTCTGCCATTGCTGCCTCGATCGGCACCAGCCTTTGTCTTTGGAGCCTGGGGTGTACCGTGTTGCCCGGTCCTGTGTCCTGTCCAGCTCTCATAGCGGTACCTGCGCGTGTGGCCATGGCATGCTGTAAGATCGGCTCGTGCTCTGCCTCAACTGTTGCAGCGGGCCACCCTTCTCTTTCTGCGAACCCACACTGGATTCCTGCCCACGCCACTGCTGCTGCCTGGTACCCCCCTGCTGGGGATGCCCGCATCAGTGGCAGCGTAAGGCCCCTGACCCCTTGCGCCCTCTGTGAGCCCTCTCTGGGTCGTAAGGTCAGTCTTCCTGCTGCCTCTAATACCCCGTTATACTTGAGGAACTCCGGGTTCCCTACCAAGTGCTCATATGCGTCTGGTGGCGTCTTAACGACCCTGACCACCGTGGGCTCCATAATGGCATTGGGCCCGCCATATCCATACACCACATAAATGAACAGCACTCCATACAGATCTGCCCCTGCATTGTCTGTGGTACGTATCTTCTCATCCGTACGCACCAGCTCCGCCCCCATGGCAACTAATTGCTCTGCAATATTGACAGTGATGACATGGCACGTGCATGCTGAGTCCATGAGGGCTTTCTGAGCCACCAGGACCTTCCCTTTGACCATAAGTCCCACACACTGCTCCAGATTGCTTCTGTCATTTTTGAAATACTGCAGCTGGGGTGCAGCTGTCATCGTTCTACTCTCTGGCCTGGTGTTACTGGTCTCACCCGTGTAGTTGTAGTTGTCTGCTCCCATTGGCATCGTGGTGAAAGACAGCGCTGAGAGCCTCTCGTTCAGCTTGAACACATGTAGGCGGATGTCGGACATATCGTCAGCTAGTTTACTCAATACCAGCCTCTTTGCCCCCTTCCTGGAGGAAGGTTCCAGGAATTCTGGCACTGGTTCCTCCTCCTGAAAATGTTCTGGCATAAATGACTTAGGACGGGCGTTATGAACCGCCTGTTTGAAACCCGCAGGCTTGGGCACCAGCCCAACCTGCGTCATGAGCGCCACGGACTCGCTGAGCATCTCTGCCATGGTCTGGTGCCAGCCTTCTGGCTCAGCCTGCACCGTTGCATTGCTGAGATGCGACACGTGGGCCGCTTGCTGCGCCTGACCCCCCTGGCCAGGCCCAGGCCTTGGATACTGCCTATTGTTCTGATTCCGTTCATACGGCCTGCCTGCAGCCTGTCCTTGCTGCGGCCTTGGCGGTAGAGGGTACTGCTGTTGCTGCGGATACTGCTGTTGCGGCTGTCTGGCCGGTCCAGGTGTGATGTCTGTAACCAGGGGCATAGGCCTGCGCTCATCCCTGGCCCTGGGCGTCCTGCAGTCCCTGGCCAGGTGCGCCGTGCTACCACACTGGTAGCATGCCTTGGCTGCTCCCAGGGTGCCCTCTGCGCTGTAATTTGCCGTCCCTGTTTGGTCCGCCCAGGTAACTCCTCTGGGTTTACCATCCACCCGCAAATGTGGCACTGCTGCTGAGCCTGCGGGGTGCACTACCCCTTCAAGGCGTGTCCGCATCTCCCACTGTCCCGTTCTCTCTTTTCTGCCCCTGTCGGGCTCCCTGGCTAGGCCCGCTGTTGGTCATTTGCCTGAAGCCGGTTCCTCCCAGGTCACCCATTTCCAGGGCAAACCTCTCCCACAGCACCACCTGCTGTGTGAGTACTGCGATCTGGTCTTCATCGTTCATGCTGAGGTACCCTGGCACCGTCATAACGAACTTGCTCAGCTTGGCTCTAGCAACGGCTGGGAGTCCGTCGTGGAACATGCGCGAGACAGAGTGGCTTCTGCCGAAGTGATCTACTGCATCCCTTGAGATCTGCAGCAACTCTGCCGTTGTCAGCACTCTGTGAGCAAATGCTTCCACCGTCTCTTCTGGCTTGACGTCCGGATCTAGAGTAGTCTTTACTCCTAGCCTGAGGTTGGTGATGGCTGTCCTTTCCTCTGAAGTTGGTTTTCCCACTTCCGCCTGGACCACCCTGATCCACAAAGTGAGCAGCGAGGCCTCGCAACCCTGCCCCTCTGCTGGGGCGATCCACTGCTGCCCGATCCGTTCCACCTCTCTGGCAATTCTGTTTCCTGCGTGGGGCGCTGCCCTGATGGCTGCCATCAGTGGCCCCATGCTGGCCGGCTTGCTGTCCCACAGCTTGACCAGCGACTTGATCAGCAACGTCATAGCTGACGGCGACTGGCATGATCCAGCTATTTCACTGGCCACCACAGCCAGCGCTGGCTGGTCATCCGACATTGCCAGCCTGTTGTGCGATCCCCAGTATCCACACGCCTGGCAATATTTCCTGGCTGCAACTGCGCCTGGGTGTGACATATCCAGGACTGGCACGTTGCCTTGGATGGCTGGGATCTTGGTGACCTTGGCCACCCCTGTCAGCTGCAGGACCATCTGTTGCTGCAGCTGCAGGGTCACTCTCGCTTGCTCCGTGTCGATTCTCTTCATTTCTTGGTCGCTGGACTCCTGCCTGGTTCTTGGCCTGCGCCTGTCCGCTCCCCTTGGATCTGAATTTGGTGATTCTGAGCGCGATCCATATCCACCTCCGCTGCCTCCTGACGGGCTGCGTCCTGGACGGTATCTGTCGAATCTGTTGTCATTGTCCTCCTGATCATCCCTTGACGGCTGTCTGCCTGCTCTTCCTGCGGAGCTTCGACTCCCATCGCGCGGCTGCCTCCCGGTCTCACTTCTGCTTGGTCTGTCGCTCGACCCGGGTCTCCAAGGATGTGCTCTGCCTGGTCCTGCCTGCTCCCTGGGCGGTTCCTGGCTTTGCCGATCCTGCTGTGCTCCCCTGCCGCACTCATTGGTTCCTCTGGGTTGCTCCTGGTTTTGCTGCCTTGGCTGTTCCCAGCTGTCTGCCTGCCCCCTGGGCGGCTCCTGGCCTTGCTGGTTTGGCTGTTCCCTGTTGTATCCCTGCTCTCTGGGTATTTCCTGGCTTTGCCAGTACTTCTGTCCTTCACTGCTTGCTTGCCCCCTGGGCTGCCCTCTGTACTGTCTTCCTGGCTGCGTTCCTCCTGTGTAATTCCTGGCGAAGGAATCAGATTGTGTTTCCCCTCTGGCTTCCTGCCTTCTTGATCCGCTGCTGCGCACACTGCCTGCTGGCTCATCCTGTTGCGCTCCTCTTGCTGCTCCCTCTTGCCTGTTCCTCAGGAATTCCTCAATGTTATCCAATTGGGTCTCCTGGCATGTGTTCTCTTTGTCCTCGACGATGCGCAGGAGTGCATAGGATTCCTGCCTGCTTGCTCTGCGCGTTGCTACGCCCTGCTCAGCCATCCTGGCCAGTGATCGGCTAGTCAACTCCACTCTTTCGCTGGCGGCTGGGCTACTGGCCCTGGGTTCTTCCCTGCCCCTTGGCCGCCCCCTGAGGCTTGGCTCACTGCTGACCTCAAAAACTCCGATCTGGGTGTCGGTGTTGGCGCGGCCCTGGCATGCTGCTGCCACCTCTGGACTTCCCTGAGATCTGCTGTTGTTGCGCTGCTGTTTCGAATCCTTCCCACACCTGGTCCTCCTCATCTTCTGGTTCGGAAGTGTGCTCCACTGGATGTCCTGTCACCTCATCACACCACTCATCTGCGAAAGCCTTGACAGCTAGGGCTGCTTCACGTCCTACCCTTCCCTTGGACACCTGTCCAAGGGCGGCCAACAGCACTGCCCTGTCCTGCCCGGTGTGGGACATACCCATCATGGCCTTTGTTGCCCATCCCTGCATATGATGGGCCCTGAACTCCTCAATGGCTGCGATTTGATCCTGGAGTTGCGAGAACGTCCTGGTACATACTTCTTTCCACAGGTTTGTTGCCCACTGCAAAAGTCCTGCCCAGCCGAGCGGCTGCATTTGCTTTTCTGGCTCCTCTTCGACGCTGACCTCTTCCACTGCCCTGGGGCGCTCTGGCTCGCTAGGTCTGGCATCCTGCGCCTGCGCTGGTCTTGGAAATAATCCACGCCTGATTCCCTTGCTGCTGCCGCCTTGCATCTGGTTGCTAGACCCCTCCTTGGGTGTCTGCACAGGTCTGCCCACACTGGGCGCAAACTTGGACAGCGGTGTCCCGTAGACTGTGGATCCCACCCCTCTTTTAACCAGCACCTTGCGTGGTCGCATTGGCTGTCTTGGGCGCAGTCCTGTCACTGGCTGCCGCTCCTTCTCTTCTTGCATCGGCTCAGGCAGCTCCTCCTCAGATATTAGGTCAGCCCACGGCTTTCCCACTGGTACAGCTGACTTTTCCTGTGGTTTTCTGCTGCTCCGCGGGACCTGCCTGGTTCCCGCCGTCTGGATCTCAGCTTCCATGCGCGTGACTTCTGCAAGTATACTCTCAACTTCCATGACCTCTGCTTCCATTCGCTGTTTGTCTGGGCAGGTTTTATCATTGCCTGCAAACCCGCCTGGGGCTGCGGCTACCTCGGCCCTGAGATCCGGTTGGCTGGGCTCTTCTTTAACCCGCTGCGCAACCCTGGCCACCCTGGGCAGAATCTGCTGCGGCGCGGCCTCAGGTTCACCGCTCTGCCGCGTGTCACAGCTCTGGGACGCTTCCGTTGCCTGATCCAAGATCAGCTCTGGGGTTCCCGCTTGAGTCTGCCACTGCTCGAAATTCAGACTGCTGTCTGAACCAGCGGGCAATGGACCCCCTCGACCAATGCCTTTTCGCGTTACGAGCACTGCACCATCTGCCTGCGCCCCTGCCTCTCTGGGCGGTTCACGGCTTGGCTCAGGCATCTTGCGGTCCTCTGCAGATGGTTCCGCTGGCCCTGCCAGCTTCTCCGCCATTAACAGGGCTTCTGCCACAAATTCATCGCTAGCATTCCTCAGGTCTACACCCGGCTCCAGCCCCCTCAGACGCCCACTCTTTCTTTGGACGTCAGGGTGCTGGTGCCTATCGGGATTCAGATCTACGCCTGTCATTTCCACAGGCACTTTACGAACCGCACGGTCCTGCAGGTGTGCTGGCTACACCCCCTACAAAGATCTGCTAACGTTAGGCTTCTGCCCCTTGTTCCTACTGCAATCTGGTGAGGATCTGCAAGTCAAGACTGGACGGCAGGTACAGCAATTACGCAAGATAGGCCTCGCCTTTCTGCTTTTCTGCTCACTAATTTTAATCTGGCGGAATCCTCCTTCGCCCTTTTTTCTGCTTGCTGATTTTTTAATCTGGCGGAATCCTCCTTCGCCCTTTTTAGCCCCTCCCACCTTTGCTGGCTGGGCTGCTTCTAGATGGCACACGTCCCGCTTGGATGTCTCGCGTCCTGCGCGGCGGTATCCTCTTGCGTAGTGTCCGTTCCTCTCTGCGGTCCTGCGGGGATCCTTTGGTACACCCACAAAATTTCAAACTTGGATACTCTATCCACAAGTTCACTTCTGTCAATGATGAAAGATTGGATCCACCTGATCACAATCTGCAGTCACACAGGTAATTATCCGCTGGGTGTATAAATCCTCAGCCAGATCTTCAAGCCTCTCCTGGACTACAACACTAAGCTGACACGCTTAATGATTCTCAGGGTTTAACTTGGCAATCTCTCTCTGGAGATTACCACAGCAAAGTGCAGTTCAAACACTGTCCAAGGTCGTTTGCATGCAAACAAAATTCCAATTCCGCTGCACAAGCACCTTAAGCAGGAATTGGCAAATCAGGCTGATCAGGCTAGATCTACTTCGTCCCTTTCTAAAGGACACGCGATGTGCGCTTCATGTCCGTGGCGGACTTCTTTCCTCACGGCAGTGACGGACGCCTACGGGCAGGCTCAGTGACTACACACTGGCTGCGAGTGCTCAGCGAGTTAAGCAGCTGAGCTGGATATTTGTATGTCTAGCAATTGACTATGGTAGTGTAGGCCTTCTGGCCGTCTGGGCGCGATCCAGCTGGGCTATGTTAAGGGGCACTTACCGCTCGACTCGCGGCGGAGCAGCCGAGGCGTAGACTGCGTACTTCTTCTTCTGCAGTGCCTCGGTTCTCGTTACTGGGTACTTGTCTCCAGCTAGTTCAACTGAGGCTGAACTAGTCTTGACTTGTGTAGAGGTACTGACTTATTGGGGTGCTGAAGGTCTCATACTCTGATGACGGCCGTTGCTTGTTACAATAGAGGTCTGTCCTTTAGAAAGGGACGAAGTAACTAGTTTAGGCAATTGCCGGGATACAGGGACCCGGCAGGCCCAATTCAGAGTACGGTAGAATCTGTCAAATCACCCTGCGTAAGCGGGTTTCTAGGTCTCAGCTCAAATCCGGAGACTCCGCAGAGAAGCTGCGGAGGCTCCGTGGCCGCTAGTGGCGGCTCCAACGGTTCTGTCACGTATACGGTAATATACTGTGACAAAACCTACAAATCCAAGCTGTTCAGCCCACAACTGGCTAGCAAACAGAGTTCTCTTCGAAGTCATCGGGCCAGGCTAGGAATAACCGCTGCTCTCGCCCCACTGCGCCATAGACACCTGGTCTTCAAGGCCACAGGAATTGTGCGCCGTAGCAGCGGGATCTGTCCCCCGCTGTTATCATCACACGAATTGACTAATTATCTTCATCCATCATCTCCAGTATATGTACTACCGCAGCCTTGCTACTACGGTTCTTGAGAAACAAATTTGCACTACGTTGCTGCCATAGCCTAGTTCCCATCTTGCATTTCTGGCCTTCGGCCCGCTGGCCGCCGGCCCACTGCCTGCCGGGTATTAGGACAAGCCGCACTGCGCCTGAAGGCATCTTTTGCTACGCAGGCGTTTGCCCGCTCCTTGCCGGTTACAGCGTGGGTACCTCAAGCGCTTAGCGGCCTTGCCGCTCTGGGCTCGGCCTTCCCTGAGTTTCAGGCCTCAGTAACTCCTTCAAGTGCTGACTCCTCTTCCTCCCTTGCTGCTTCCTTGGCCACCTTAGCCCTTCTCGCAACTGCCCTCGGGGTGACATTGGCCTCTCCCCTGCCAGTGGTGTACGAGATGTCGTACAACCCGTTCGCCATTGGCCTTGCGATGCCCCGCTCCATCTGCCTTGTTGCTGGGTTGGTGGCCATAACTTCCACCTCAGGCTTGTCCATGAAATTGGCCTCTGGAGCTGCTCTGGCGGCCGCTCTAGCTGCTGGGCTAGGCCGCCCCTGGACCACCACACTGCGGTCTTCCGTAGCGGGCCCTGCTATCGCAGCGGGCCTAGCTCCTTCGTTTTCAGGCGTGCATCTTGGGCACAACCACTCGCCCTCGGGCACCTCCTCGAGTGCTGGTACCAAGCAATCCATGTGCCAACCTGTGTTGCAGGCATCGCACAAAAGCATCACTTCCCCGCGATCAGGCAGCTGGCAAACCTCGCAAGACAGGCTGTTATTGGGCCTGGTTCCACTGAAATCCACCACTCCCCTGAGGTTGGGCAAGTAGCACGGAGAACAGTTGACAGCATTCTCAGTCACTGTGAGGCCATCTGCCCCCTCCAGAACCTCTTCACCCTTAGTATCTCAGGCCTAGGCTTGGGATCGAGGCTGTGGCGCTCTGATGAGTACTTCACATACACGTAATCTCCCTCTGCGAAGCGCCTGACCTAGGAGACATATCCTCCCCCACGGATGCGTGCATACCGCATCTTGTCGCAGTGCTGCGCAATTTTCTGATGCTCACCCACGACTGGCAGTGCCTCCTTGATCCTGGCCACTCTGGCCAAGAGCAGGTCTGCCGCTTCTTCTGCCGTTGCCACCTTGGCTGTGTTCCACAGGTCCGCCCCCACTCTGGAGGGAAAGGTGGGTCTCTGCCCGAACAGGACCTAGCGTACGGCGCCATGCGCGTGGCCTGCTGCGGCGAGCAGCGGAAGCCTAGTGCCACCCAAGGCACCATTTTGTCCCAGGACTCGTCGCTGCTGCCTACCTCGCAGCACTTGCGCAGGCCTGCCTTGAGGGTCTGGACAGCCCTCTCGGACAGCCCGTCTGCCTGGGGGTGGTTGGCAGAAGTGGTGCGGTGATCAATGAAGCAGTCCAACAACATGTCTTGGAACTCTCCTTAGAACTCTGTTCCCTGGTCTGTCACCACCTCTGCGCAGCCCCCGAATCTTGCGACTACATTTTGAAAGAAAGCCAAGGCCGTCACATCCGACGCCTTGCTTGGAATGGGGATCAACTCCACCCATTTGGAGTAATGCTCCACACACACCATCACAAACCGATTGCCCCTGGGAGTGGTCGTGAATGGTCCAGGCACACATGTCCACTCCCCATCGGAAAAACAACCCCTCAATGGGTAGCGGGTGCATGTCGGGCTGTGTGTGATTGAATGTGGACGCCCGGGCCCTATCACACACACCACATTCATGCACCACCTTCTTGACTGCTGCTCTGAGTCCCCGCCACCAGTGTTGCTGCATGACCATGAAAGCCGTGCGGTGACTGCCAAAATGGCCAGTACCAGCATGGGCTTCCTGTGTCACGAGGTACCAGTGACCTTGAAGTATCACTGCGCACAGCAGCCAGGAGTGCCAGGAGCCCTTTATCAAGGGTAACCTGCTGTGCAGGGTCGATAATCTGGCTGGCACCAGATTATCCTCGACTTAATCCTCGGGTTACTGCACTAACCTTTGATGATTCTTCCCTTACTGTTGACAGAAGTTACGAAGTGAAGTCGACCCTAGTGAAGACTGATGCACTGATGTCGACAGTTGACGGTATTGACGGGTTGGGGCGGCTTAGATCGGACTTGTGGACGAAGCTGCCCGAAGTGATGAAGAGTGTAGAGCTGACTGAACGACTCTTGATGGAGAAGATCAACTGAAAGATCAGATGATCGACTTGGTAGCCAGGAAAGGCTGGGGAAGCAGCTTGTAGTGTCGACTTACGTTCTAGAGATTGAGCTGAGAGCTCGCAGTGTAGAGGTGTCAAGCGAGAGAACAAGAAGAATGAGGAGTGGAAGTAGAGGAGATGGAACTAGAGATAGCGAATAAGTGTAGTGTGTAACTAGAGCTATTCGCACAGTGTAGTGTCCAGGCTTCGATACTTAGTGATGTGGTCTTAAGAGCGAAAGGATCAGTGTAGAGTTAACTAGAGATCTCCTTCCAGTGTAGTTTCCTGGCCTTGATAAGGGGCCGAAATATCGCAGGTAGACAATTAGTCCCAGAACAGATTAAAACGGGGTGATTCAACTTCGTGTATACTTGAGTAAGAAGAGAAGAATGCCTGGAACGAGCCAGGCATTCTCGAAGTACCACAAAACATAATGGATCCGAAACCAAAAAGAAAGTACAAGCCACCCCTGCGTGCGGTGCACCCATACGTCGTGACAGCTGTCACGAGGTACCAGTGACCTTGAAGTATCACTGCGCACAGCAGTCACTCCCCCCCCAGTCCGAAATTCAGAAGGCGGAGCATTTATCAATAGAGGACTGTAAAAAGACCCTCTTAATCCTTGAGGTGGGCACAGCCATGCGAGATTACGGCTGATGTTTTGACATATCATGCACGTCAAAATGCCTCTGTGCCCTCCACTCTAGCACCTCAAGGATTCTTACACGGATAAGCCGTGAGTGGACTAATTACAGGATGAAAACCCTCGTGGGGAAACCTTGTAAGGTCTTGAGACAATCTACGATGATCCACTGCGATGATCCTCTCTGGCTTGGCTCCAAGACTCCATGCTCCACGTCGCGTCCATTATTGGCAGGCCTACCTACCCTGATACTCACTATTTCCCTCCGCATTATGCGCCCGTAACACTCACCTCAGAACTACGCGTTATGCGTCCCAAACCCCCACCTGCGCTTACACATCCTGATTCAACTCTCTTAACCTCAAATCTGCACACCACGCGTTATGCGCCCCAACAACTAGACCTGCCAGCGTAAGCACGCCCCGACTCGATCCCCTCATCTTCCCTCTGCTACGCAGATTTTCCACTTATACCTTTTCCCTAAACCCTTTTTGCACTGTGCACCCTGCCCCAAATCTCTGACCCACCAACCTACTAACTTGCGCAGTACATCGCACCCCACTTCCGGTTTAACGCAGCATGCGACCCATGACCTCCCGTGAAGCGAAAACTAAGATCCACACTCGATCAATCCTACCAGACCCACTGGCCGTCCCACTAACCACCGTAACATCTGCTGGTCTGATGGCTATCCTGCCCTGCAATTGTAGCTGCCATAGCCACTCAAACCGCGCTGGTGCGCACTGCAAAAACCCTCTCTCTACCAAACAACAAACTATATGCGGAACTGCTAACACAGCCACGGCGCACACGATGTCAGCCAGTGCTGGTGATGGGTTGACAATGATGACGTGCATGCCGTGATGTTTGCCCAGGAATCGATACGATGTCAGCTGCATCGGGTTCAAGTAGTAGTCCGCCACCCCGGCGGCCCATCCGTAATTGGTGATCACACCTGGCCAATGGTCCTCATACATGGCAGGGGAAAGACCAGGCTCAGCGCACATAATGACAGTGCTTGGAGATAAACTTAAATCAAGGACGTTACACGGGGTTTTGCATTCTCCTGTGGTTATCCCCAATGTATTAGCAGGGTGGCCCCCCCTGACACGTGCTAAGTGTGCCAATACCTCTTTAGCAGCTGCGGTTCTCCCAGACCAAACCCCTGGCATCAGCCAAGTCATACCATCCAGCACGCCCTCAAAAGTGGTCCAATCCAGAAACATCGTGGGAACCAAGCGCTCACAAATGCCAGTGACATGCGCCTCAAGTCGCAACGGGCGCCTGCTTACCCGAACTGGCCGACCGCTTGGGCTGGTCAGCGGTGGAGACGGTGTCAGTCGTAGACCGTCCGCTGGTTGCGTTGGTCGTTGAATAGGCAGCACTTCCGTCATGAATGCGGGTGACGGTGGCTGACCGCTCGTAATGGGTGTAACCCGCCGAGGAGCCCTGCCATTGGTGATAGGCGGACGGACATCAAGTGTCTTAGGAGCAGCTGGTGGCTGTGGCGCCTTTCTGGTCACAGGCTTCAGCGTGACTTGCTTTGCCGATGGCTCCTCAGCCAGCTCTGCTGCACGCTGGCCAGGATGCCATGTAAGAAATGGTACGCTACCTCAGCAGATGACTTGTCCTTCATGGGGAACACTTCCACCCATTTCGAGTAGCTCTCGATAGCCACCATGACGTACTTGTTTCCCTGATCAGACACAGCATAGGGGCCAGATAAATCTAGGTGCCACCGATACATCATGCCCTTAATGGGAAGGGGGTTAAGCACAGCCTGCTGCTGATTGAATGCAGCTTTGGTGAAGTCACACGCTGCACATGACTGCACTACAAGCTTGCAGTCATTCCATATTCCCACCCACCAATGCTTCATGGTGACCAGTGCGGTAGTGCGCCTCCGACCAAAATGCCCATTCTCTGTATGCATGCGTCTTACTAATGACAGGCGATCATCGGGGGCAGGCACAATCTTCAAGCCCCCCCCTGGCATGCGTCTGTGCAGCTGCTTGCCAACTGACCACTCAAAATGTGCAGCTCTTCTCAGAATCCGTCTACGCTCAGTCATTGAGCATTGGGAAAGCCCATCTACGTCTGGGTGTTGCAGATACTTCATAACTGCAAGGTCAAGCCAGACATCCATATGCATAGTGGAATCTGGGCTATCGCTGAGTTCCTCCATCTCAGCCGCCTGGGCTTGAGCTGACTGAAACATCAGATGCGATCCTGCACTAGATCGATCCTGCAATTCCTGGTGCATCTGATGACTCTCCCCCCCCAGCTCGAGGCTAGGCTCAAATGCAGCATCAACTGTAAAAGATGAAGGCCCAGATTGACCACCAAATCTGATAGCCAGGCTGAAAGCAACCAATGAACTCACCGCATTGGCGTCAAACGCACCTCCCGTGAGAATGTGCCGAGCATGGAAAGATATACCTGGTGCGGCCGTGCAGTTGTCCGCATACCCCAAGGCTCTTTCCCTTTCCAGGATGGTGAGGTCACACAGACCCTTGCCAGTCTCCCACACAAGCCCCTGGCCAGGGAGCAAGACTCCAGGCAGAGCGAAGGACCAACTAAGAGTGCTGGCGGGCAACAAGAGTGGGGAGCACAATTAATGGACGATCAATCACATTGGCCTGGTAATAAGGACGCTGGTTAACTCTGTTGCAAATTTGAGGCCTGCGACAGCTTTCCAGTATGTCTGCAATACGAACTGTCTCATCTCTCACCACTGACGATAAACGACTTGCAAAGCCTTGGGGTCACATAGATTGGACCAGTAATTACGCAACTTGTGTGCACAACTGCCCATGGCAGCTGCATTAAAATTCACTGGTGTGCCCAATCGATCACACGGTTCCACATAGCTTTCTAACATAATCTTGGATGCAGCCACCGCATGTTGTACTGCGACATTCTCAATGAGGTACATGGGAGGTGTGCTGGATCTCTGCAATATTTGCAACGTTCCCATAATCCTGAGGAGAGGAAAGAAAGTGGAGATATGCTCACCTTGCAATCCCGAGCGTTTACATGCGGATGACAAATCATTGCACATGAACCCAGCGATTACCATCCACTGCGTTCCATTTAGGCATCCTGCAGCTATGAGGTGGTTCTCAGATATGTCATACACATTTTGTGGAAGGACCGTAAAGGCATTCTCTACTGCATCAGGCGAAAGCAGATGTGGATACGCAAGGGACAGTTGCTGAACTCGAAATTGCGCAACCGATCTGGCAGATGCACACGTGTCACAGTACAAGTATCTGTTAACACGAATACCATTTCTTAGCACACATTCCAGCCCACTGGTCATCCCTCCAAAGAGCTCAATGAGAGATATGCCATCCCTCAGGGCTACAGTTAGGTCAATAATGTGCACTGGTGACGAGTCAATGGATTCAACAAAGTCTCCCGCCGTCCCATTACCCATAACAAGGCGACTTGGCACAGCTGCAGGGGTGCCACGCAACTTTAAAAAGCAGGCCTCGACCTGCGCGGAAGCCCTTGCTCGCAACGCCTGATGTTTGCTGGTGAGACACAGAGGGGACACATGCAGACAGTCAGAGGTGAAGCAGTGGAGACCAGATATTTCAGCATCGAACGCATGAGCTGCTTGCATACAATCAGGATCACAGGTCACCTGGGCCTGACTCAGAGCTGGTGTAATCAACAACTGGTTGGCAAGTCGTGTAACTTGTGACGCTACTACGCTACCGAACAAAGGGGATTCTTTAGCGAGAATTTCTATCTCCACTCCAGGCCACACTTTAAGGCGTGGAATCTCCACAGAGTCAGTGACAGGAGAGGAACTACCGGGTTCGGCCAGCTCGGTTAGCGCTTGTGCTGCCATTGACAGGGCCCAGGGCACGGGTGACTGCGGAGTACGGGAGAAGCATGCAGCCATCAGTGATAAGGCATGTGGGGCATCATGCTCTGCCTTTTTGCAAAGTTATCGTCTAGCTGAACTGGCCAATCCACACTTAAGTGAGTTTCCCGAGTGCCTGTCGTGTATGCAGATGATGGTACAGGATAACGACTAGGAACGTCAGCCACGATGTGTTTCACCCCTGGCTTATATTGCAGCTCAAATGAGAAGGGGCTCAACATAACTGACCACCTGGCGTACCCCTCCAACTCTCGGTTGGACATGAGCCAAGACAAACCCTTATGGTCACTGATCATGAGAAAAGGCAATTGGGCCCCCAACATGTAATAGCGGAAACTGCGGACTCCCCATACCGCAGCTAGCATCTCCCCTTTGTAAGAACCATAATTGGCCTCATGCACATTGCACGTCCTGCTGATGCAAGCAACCAGGTACTCATGGCCATCATCATCCAACTGCCCCAACACTGCGGACATACCTTTCTGAGACCAGTCAGTATGCAGGATGTACCTACGACTGAGATCTGGATTCCGCAGCGCATTGCCCGGCTGGCACAGTGCGCATCCTTGAGCTCGTTCCATGCAACGTCTCGTGCTGACGTCCATTCCCAGGGCACGTCGCTTTTAAGCAGTTCAGTCAGGGGGCTGGCCATAGTTGAGAAGTTAGGCACATAGCACCGATAATAATTGGCAAAACCAAGAACCCTCCTCAGTTCATGGACAGACGTGGGCGTGGGCAGGGCGCGGATGGCAGTGACCTTAGTTGGTCTCGCTGGGAGAGATTCCCCCAGAGCCAATCATGTGCCCAAGATACTCTACTGCATCAAAACAGAATTTGCACTTACCTGGGTGAACCTTCAACCCCACCTTCTGCAGTGCTGCCAGTAAGGCAGCGACAACTACCTTGTGCGACGCAAGATCTTTAGTGAAAATCAGTACATCATCGATGAAATAACAACAGCAATGACCCAGCCCTGCATCCTGAATTGTGGTCGTCATGACCCGCTGAAAGTAAGCCGGCATATTGGACAACCCGAAAGTATTCCTCTTAGTCTGCCATAACTGCCGGTTCCACCAAAAGGCAGTCTGATGCTGGCAGGAAGGGTCCAGCTTGGTCTGCCCAAACCCAGACTTCATATCACAAACAGAAAAGTACTTGCAGCCTTTGGTTTCAGCAAACAGCTCCTCATGTAGGGGCAGAGGGTAGGGATCAGGTGGCGTGAAGGCGTTTATCCCCCCTGCTGTCTTACCATAGTTGATGCAGCAGCGCTTGTCTGTCCATGCCCCCGTGACTGGATCCTTTTTCGCTGCAATCACCGCCTCATGTGTTAAGGTGGCAAACGGGCAGGGCTCTATGAACCCAGCTGCCAACAGGGGCTGCATGTGTTCGTTCATGACATCTGAAGAGGTCCTAAGTGCCCTAGGGGGCAGGACTCTTATATCTAGACAGGGACTCACTGGTACTAGAACGTGGAGGGAGGTCCGGGACGGTGTTGAGGGTAGACGAGTAGACGGAGAGGTTGACTGAGGGGGGACTAGGTGCTCACGAGGGGAGACTTGATGGAGACTAGAGATTTGATAGTGGGACAGTCAGGTATTGAGCCTGATGGATTGATCTCGTCTGAGACTTCCCGATAACTAGCAGAGCTCGCTTATATGGGAGGTGCAGGGTTTAACCCGTGAGGGTTCTGGTCTGGGCTTGCCAGGCGACCCTGCAACTTCCGTATGGAGCGAAAGCGCCGATAACGTAAGGCAGGTCGCGTCAGCGACTGGTAATTCTGGGGTACTGGTTACATGAACATTACATACCTCCCCCCTTGGCTGCGTGCCGAGCGCGGTGGAAGGTAAACGTCAGTGGTACTGGAGCATGAAATGTTGCAGAGTTTGTTTTACCGAATTCTGAACCTGAAACTGGAAACTCGTTATAGTTACGTTGGACTGGGCTAGATCAGAAAAATTAATTATGCTTGTGTACTTGACTGTCCGGCTAGATAGAAAATTAATTCTCAAGACTGAATCTAGATTGAACTCAAATAAGATTTGAAGTCTGAGCAGCTTGCCAGGCCGGGCAGTATCGTATCTCAAAAGAATTCTAGACAGGATTTCAGAAATTAAAAAAAAATCTGACTGGTTTTAGAGTTAGGTCTCGATCTGGGACTAGGGGTATGGACCTTAATTACTGGACTGGTGCTGGTTACTCAAAAAGCTTTTGAGCGACAAGGAGTAATTCAGGAGTCAGGTTCTTGAGTGGCTCCCATGAATTGTGAGTGTCATCGTAACCAAGCCATTTGATTAGGACTTGCTTGACTCGCTTTTTGCCGACTCGTCGAATGCGGTGCGACAAGAGTGACTCGACTTGGTATAATGGTAAACCATCCACGACTTGAGGCTCGACAGGTGCTGGGTTTGAACTGGTACTGGGCTTGAACGGTCGTAAGAGTGACACGTGAAAGACTGGGTGTACTCGAGTGTAATTCTCGGGTAGTTGCACTTTAGCAGCATTGCCACCAGAAGTTAAACTCATGATTGTTACTGGGCCGATATACTTGGGATGAAGTTTCTTAACTCCGGTCTGGAACTTGAAGTTTCGTGTTGACAGAAGGACTTGGTCACCTGCTTGAAAAGTGTGAGGTGTTCGGAAGCGCGTGTCAGCGTACGACGACTGGCGATCCTGCGCAGCTCGTAACAGCTTTTGAACTTGAACTAGAGTGTCATCCAGGTCACTGAAGACTGAATCAAGAGCTGGAATTTGCTTGTCTGGAATGTCGATTGACAAAGGGGTATACGGGTTGCGTCCACAGTTCAGGTAGAACGGGGTGTGCCTGGTCGTACTGGTCTTGGCATTGTTAATGGACATAGCAACAACCGGTAGGAGTTCTTCCCAAGTGACATGGTTTCCATCAATGAAATGCCTCAGCACTTCTTCGACGACTCGATTCATTCGCTCCGTTTGACCATCTGTCAGGGGGTGAAAAGCAGTTGAAAATCTGGGTTGCACACCAAGGCGTTTACACATGGTCTTCCAGAATGACGAAGTGAATCGTACATCTATCTCTGTCAGAAATGCTGTTTCTAGGAAAACCGTGATGCTGGAATACATGAGAGATGAAAACTCGAGCAATATCCTCAGATGTGCTAGATTTCCTGACTGGAGCTAGACAAACAAACTTGGTAAGCTTATCCACAATGACCATGATGCCATCATGACCACTAGCAGACTGGGGCAAGTCAAACACAAAATCCATGGTAATAGTGTGCCATCTGGAGGCTGGGATTTCTAGAGGCTGGTTTAGACCAAAAGGCCTCTTGTTTGCAGACTTGTTTCTCTGGCATGAGGCACATGATGAGACATACTGCTGTACATCTGATTGGATTGAGGGCCACCAAAATTGGCGTTTGATGTGGTCCAGTGTTGTCTTCCAATTGAAATGTCCTGCAAGGGGTGTATCATGGTGATTTCGAATGACTTCTTGTCGAAGTGCTGCTGGGATAATGACTAGGCCTGCATGTGACCAGTAGCCATTCTCGAGTTGTACTGGAATGTTTGAATTCTGGATCAATGCTAGACTCGTTCTTGATTCGTTGCATGAAATCTGGGCAGGACTCGTTAACTGTGATTGCAAATAGCATTGCAGCATGGGCAGGTCCTTGGTGTGGCAACCTGGAAAGGGAATCAGCTGGGTTGGTAGCACCTGGTCGGTACTTCACAGTGAACTCGAACCGTGATAGGAACTCGCTCCATCTTGCTTGCCTACGTGACAGGGTGGGCTGCTTGGAGAAAAATGTCAGGGGGTTGTGATCAGTCACAATGTTTAGGCCATTGCCGCCTTCTAGATAGCATCGCCACTCCTTGAGAGCTTTGATAATTCCAAGGAGTTCTTGTTCGCCAGCAGTGTAATTGCGCTCGGCAGGTGAGAACTTGGCAGAGAAGTACGCGACAGGTCGACCTTGTTGCGTAACAGCACGTTTCTGATTGGGACCCCGGAAAAACGTGTACGACGGTCTTCTGGTCTTCAGGAAGTTCCCAGGTGTGGTGTTTCTGCAAACAACCCGGAGCCAGACACCGGAACGTGAGGGCGCAAATCTTGCGTGGTTCAGGGTTTACTGCGATATTGCCGAATGTGTGCCAAAAAGTTATATGCGCTGTTGTTGCTGCCTCTGCTTCTGCTGCTGATGATAATGATGATGATGATAGGGATGACTCGCTCGCGGAGTGGCCAAGGCCGAGGCGGGCCGCGGCCTTTCTGCAGGGCGGCCCCCAAGACTACCGTCCGACTAGATCATGGGAAGAAAAATGCAGCGATTCTTATTGGAAAATAAAAGCCTTTCGAAGGCCTGAAAACTCTCCGGGGTCTTTGGAATTTCCGGGGAGGGGGGGGGGGATCCCCGGAAAAACAAGAGACGTACTGTACGTCTCTTGGTGGTCTAAAGGCTCCGGAGATTTTCCGGGGTCCAGTGTTTCAGCTCAAAACACACCGGAAACACCCCGGAAAGTTTCCGGGGTCCAATCGGAAACGTGCTGTAAGCACTGCACCACATCCAGTGATGGAGGCATCTGAAACGAGTTCGTACGATTGGTTTGGATCTGGGTATGCAAGAACTGGAGGCGAGGCTAACGCTTCCTTGATAGCTTGAAAAGCCAGCAGAGCATCAGCTTCTCCTAAGAACTGGACGGTTTTCTTGGTCAAATGGTACAAGGGTGCTGCCAGCCTGGAGAGGTTCGGAATGAACTTGCGAAAGTAATTTGCTAGGCCTAGAAATTGCAAGACGCCTGTTGCACTGGTCGGGAATTCCCACTCGGTTAGCGCTCGAATTTTGTCTGGGTCGGCAGCCACACCTTCTTTCGAAAGAATGTGCCCTAGGTACTTGACTTGAGCCTGCAGAAATTTGCACTTGGAAAATTTGACCTGCAGTCCTGATTCTCGTATTTTGTCAAACACTTGTCTTAAATGCTGGAGGTGCTGCTCGGGTGTCTGGGACAGGATCATGATGTCATCAATGTAAATGAGGACGAATGCTAGATTAGCAAAGATTTTATTGACAGTGCTCTGGTATTGACTGGGCGCGTTCGAAAGACCCATTGGCAGGCAACGCCATGCATAATGGCCGAAGGGTGTAGCAAAAGCTGTCTTGGGCTGGTCTTCCTCGGAAATAAGCAGTTGGTGAAAGCCACCTGCCATGTCTAGACAAGAGAAACATGAAGCTCCGCGAGCTGCATCTAGAAGATCATCGATCCTTGGTAGTGGGTAGCGTAGTTTGACAGTTAGTTCGTTCAAGGCTCGGTAATCAAGGCAGAACCTAAGTCCTCCATTTGGTTTCTTGATGAACAAGACTGGGGCTCCATAAGGACTGTTGACAGGGGTGATGATTCCTTTGTCAAGTAGCTCGGCAACCAAAAATGTCATCGTACTCGTCGATCAGTGAAGTAATCGCTGTACGCTGGTCTGGGTGCACATGGTCCATGTTTGCTAGTTTTTCTCGACTGGTTTTCTGGTCTAGTTCTCCTTCTGGATTTGGTACTGGTTGTAACTCCTCGTCTGGTTCGCTAGCCTGTGGTGTCAATACAGCTATGAATGCTCGGTGGCGACCAGACTTGAGTAATTTGGCAGCAAGGCCAGCTGGGATTTGATCGGTCTTCGTACGTGTACGGCATGGTCGGGATTCGTCTTCAGCGTCACACTGTCCAGCGTTATTGTCATGGGTCGGATCGGCTGGGCTAGAAGTGGTCTTCACATACTTCACAGCATGAGCAACCTGTAATGCACATGTGCCACGTAAAACACACGAATTTAAGACCTCATGAACGACCCCGTCAGAGATGGTCATGAGACTAGACTGGCTTGGGCTGTACTGCAAATTACAAGAGTGTGTTTTCATGAAGTCCTCGCCAATGATTAAATCAATGGTATCGAGAAACGCTGGGAGGATGTGAACTGTAGCTTCAAAGTCAGTCCGGCCGAACGTGACAATGAGACTCACAGAACCTAGGACAGTACAGTCTCGACCAGCCGCAGTGGCCACTGCTCGATATTTACTTGAACGAATCTGGAGTCCGAGTTTCTTGGCAAGTTTGGCTCCCATGAAACATGAGGATGCCCCCGAATCAAATAGACACTTGAGGTTTTTGCCATGTGCTTGGCCGTGGTAGGTTGCTGCTAGAGGCTGGTCATCACCATCTTGGTGATTTCCATCTTGTTTTACATCCTTGTCTTGGCTGGTATGCAATATCTGGACTCGATCATCAACTAGTATCTTGGCTAGAACTCGACACTGGGCTTTTTCTCTTGTATCAGCTGGGATTACAAAGGCAAGTACTGGGGATGGTTTCATACCCTTATTCATAGCGGTACCAAGCGCTGAACTGGATTCGTATTTCTTGACTAGGAAAGAGTGTTGTAGTAGCGGTTGTAATCCTGCTGCTTGTCTGGAGGAAACTAGAAGACATGAACTGGTGTTGGGTCTGTTGTTCAAATAAAGCCTGGCTTGGCTTCTGGTTTTTGCAACGTAAATCTGGTGTTTGTCTGGAGAGTTGGAGTGAATGATTGGAAGCGTGCATGTACAATTCAAATGTTCGTTACAAATCACTCGGTCGTACGTCAGGAAGCTAGAGTTCATCAAGTCAGACACGTGATTCTCAACTGCAGTGCACACATGACATCTAGAGACAGGAGGGGGACCCGGGAATACCTCCTGCAAAAATTCCTACTGGGAAGGAGGCTTGTTTTCCTTCTTTTCAGGGCAGTTCTTGGCTTGGTGGCAACCTGCCCGGTAGTACCAGCACAGGTTGTACTCGTTCAATGACTGCTTGGCAGCGATGCTCAGTGCACCCACGTACTTGTAGTACGGGCAGGACTCGAACGGGGTCTTGAAGTTCTTGGCCTCCTTGCCGGAGCTGGTCTGGGCGCTGGGCTCGTTCTTCCTCTTCGGAACGGACTCGGTGTGTGCCAGCCGAGCGCGTCGCGGCTGCTGGAAATCCTGTGTTTTTGCGGGGTACTCTGGTTTGTGCACTGGTCTGGTATCTGGGCGGTAGCTGGGCTTGGTCACTGGTCGGTAATGGGGCTTGGAATCTGGACGGTAACTAGAACTGGGTACTGGTACGACACAGGTGCGTGCGCTAGTCATTCGCAGGTCTTCGACATATGCGAGTTTCATGAGGTGCTGCAGAGATTGCCAAGTATTACCATCTCGATCTAGAATGCATCGTTGCCGCAAGGTTGGGTTCATACCGGACAGGAAATGAACGCACAGGGTTGCTTGGGACTCGTCAGGCAGTAATCTGGTAACGTTCAAGAACTGCTGTGCGTACTGGGAAGTGGACTGTGAACCCTGTGTCATCACACCACTGACTAGATGTTCTTGTGCGATATCAACCGCAGACCGTACCTCGCCAGAGATGTAGCTTGTGAGCGAGGCTAGGAACTCGTCTTGCTCGAAGAACATGTGTTCTCTAGGTAGTTCACGACGAACTCTAGACGTAGTTCACGACGAACTCTAGGTAGTTCATGACGAACTCCTTGGCTTCTGGGTCATCGATGAAGACACTCATGTCCTCGGGATATCGATGCTCGTTGGTCAGCAGCCAGCGGCGCAGCGCCTCGAAGCTCATGGCAATGAGCCTAGGCTTGTCTCGGCATGAGAGAAAGAATTGCTTTCCCATCCTGCCAGGCGCAGGCAGGGCTGGGGGACGACGATGATAGTTAGTCTCGCGTCTGACAGGTGCTGGGATTTGAACTTGGGTGGGAACATTGATGACAGGATTTCCGACAGGATTAACGACAGGATGAACCGTGACGGAAGTCGGGTCTAGAATTTCAAACAACGACTGCAGTAATTGCGTGTCACCTTGTTTGAGTCGCTTCTCGAGTTCGCGGTACATGGCTCGAGAAAACTGGGGAGGGGGTGAGTCAGCCTGGTCTGGTAGTGGGTGGGTGCTGCAACCAGCGACGCAAGGTGTCACAATGACCTGGGGTGCAACCACTGCTGCGTACGAAGGCACAGGAGGTACCGGTACGTTCTCGGATGCCACAGCGACGGGCTGCAGTGCTGGCCTCGAGGTAGCAACTGCAACAGGTGCAACAGCTGGGACTGGGGCTGGGGCTGGGGCTGGGGCTGGGGCTGGGGCTGGGGCTGGGGCTGGGGCTGGGGCTGGGGCTGGGGCTGGGGCTGGGGCTGGGGCTGGGGCTGGGGCTGGTACTGGTGCTGGTGCTGGTGTTGCAGCGACCATGTCGGGAACGACAATGGCGGGAACCTGGGCAGGAGCTGGGTTGTCGACTTGCAGGTTGTTCACTGCGCGTTTGGATTTGTTTCGTTTAGCGACCATTAGATTGTGAATTACTGCGAAAGTTCAGCAATCAGGAAGCTTATGACTAGTCTGGACTGGAGGGTACGGAATTCAAACCGTCGGAGTCGAACAACTCAAGTTACGACACTTAATGGACTCAGTCAACGCAACAAGTGCGTGCCTGGGACTCGGGACATTGAAGGGCTGGAAATCCGTCGGCTCCGCCGAGCTTGTCAGACCAATAGTAAATACTGTCGAGTTGCTCTGGGGTTGGCCCTGATCCGGACACTGGACTGGGGTCGGTACTGGAATTCGAATAGTTTTAACCCTGACAGGTCTAAGGGACGCGACTGCCCAGGGCGCGTGTCTCAAAACTCTTTCGAGCCGACGGCAGGGTTCTGTCAATGAAACTGCGACAGGATCGAACCGATAAGGCTCTGGAACCACTGAAGAGGTCCTAAGTGCCCTAGGGGGCAGGACTCTTATATCTAGACAGGGACTCACTGGTACTAGAACGTGGAGGGAAGCTCGAAAGCACTAGTCTCTTTGATAAAGTGCCCTAAATCGCGAACAAACTCCTGTCGTTCTGAAGCAGACATTTCAGGATGATCCCCTAGAGTCCAACCATCTTTCATCTTCTGGTGTTTCCCTGGTTCTACTGGGTCGGGGGTCAAGCTATCCAGGGCCCACGACTCCTCTATAGGTACCTCACCCAACCCTACGCTGGGCTGCAGGAAAGGTTCTACGAAAGGATCCGGGTACCAGCCATCAGCCTGGAAAGCTGCCCACTCTTGCTGAGAGCATAGCGGTACGGTGGGAAGCCTTGAGAACACGGCTTCTTGAGCCAATGTGGGCATCTCGCTGAGTCCGGGCGTAGCCCAAACAGATCCAATGATCAGGAAGAAAGTGAGAACGACAAGCAGGGCGATCTTGCGGAACCCTGTGAACACTTTTGAGGTTGGAGGGCCCACGTTGCAGCGCACATTTTTACATTCACGCACCATAGCTCGGGAGACCTCAATCCTGGCAGGGCGGCACGCAGAGTTCAATGCCTGTCTGGCAGCTAGATCCACTACTGCCTGCGCACTGCCAACCTTGCGCTTCCGGCGCCTATCCCTGAGTCCTGCCCTGACTACATTCAACCGCTGGCGCCAGATCTGCAAGCGATGCATACGCAGAAGGCGCAGTAGAGGCGTACCGCCCAAGTCACCTAGTCTCGGCTGGGCCTGGAAGGGAGAGGCGATGCGGGGAACAAGGTACATGCGTAGCACTTGCTTAAACAGACCCCGATCCCTGCACCGCGCCCACCTTCAGTTAGTTGGGGTTCCTCGAGTAGGAAGCCCGACCAGATCTATCACGTACGCCCTGATGATGGCGTGGTCCGACTCCAGAGGCGAGTTGAGCTCGAGGAAGCCCAGCCAGCACCTTGTGAAGGCGTTCCAGGACGTTCCATCATCATCATCAGACGCCCCTGCGCTCCTGTCCACGGCAACAGCCGCTCGGAACAGCTGGTACTGTCTATGGGTTACCCACTCGTGGACAGTCGACGCAGTGGTGGCTGTTGCAGCTACGCTGCGGCGCTAGGTCCGCTGGCGGCATCCTCACGCTCACGCTGCTGCTGCTGTCCTGCAGCCATATACTCGTCCAGTCCGTTGTTCAATCGAGCCTCCACATCATTAGCGGCAGCCTGTTGGTCTTGGCCGCCGGGGGACCGTGGCTGCAGGTTGCCCCCGTTGGGCTGCCCGGAGCCTTCGCTGCCACGCCCGCCGCGGCGGCGGTGTCGCCGCGTTAGCACCGCTGTCACGCAGTCATCGAACTCCCGGTGGAACTGGTGGTTGCGTGAATGGAACATCCGGGTGGTATGTTTCATTATGGCCGTGTGGTTGACGGACAGCGCATTACCGCCCCTCCCACCGCCGCGTCCCTGACTGCCGTTCTGCGACATCTGGAAGAGACGCAGGTCCTAGTGGTCAGCAACTGCAGGCTAATATCGCACATCATCGGCAAACTGCTCCGACGGGGTAAGAACCAGCTGAGCTTCCAGCTCAGCCAGCCATGGGTGCTCAACCGAACTACGCCATGGGTTAGGGCAGGTCATGACGCCCGGGTACCAGTCTGGCCACATGCTGTATTCTACCACCATGTCCGCGAGGACATAGCGGTAAAAGTTAGCCCGCTGCTCGTAGAGAGTAGCACGGATGGCAAATTCTGCCCGGTAGCGTAGCATGGACCCAGGTTGTGCAAGGCCTTGCAGGTTGGCCCATAGGGCGCAGGTGTCAGGGCATTTAATAATGTCCCTGATTTCCAGGTTCCGCCCACACAGGGCAAGGAGCAACGGGGTGCTGATGCTGCGGCAGCGGCCTGCTTTCACTAGCAGGCGTGTAATCATGCGGCGGCTCTGCCCCCACCGCCCCGTGAATTCCTCGTAGAGGGCACGGCGTTGCCCATCAAGGCCTACATCCACGTCTGGATCCTCCCACTCTGCAGCATGCTCTGACTCATCAGATGAGCTGGAATCACTGCCCCGCCCGGGCGAAGCAGGCGGGTCAGCCGCGTCAGGCGGCGGAGCGCGCCGGCGCTTAGGAGCCGGACCGCGCCTAGTGCGTGCCATCTGCAACAGCAGGAAACCTAAATCACTCAGCCTACTGCACGAGGACAAGCGACTTTACTAACGGTAACTGTGCGGGCTCAGAGATTAACTAATCCCCTAACAGGGTTTACTATACCGTCTTGGAAGAACGGTACTTCAATTCAGGCTATACAGCAACGTCCATGGATGAACACTTGATGCCACAATGTGTCAGAACTCACTTATGAATAGGCCTGCAAAGGATGGAGGGAACATCACCATTATTTAATATATGACATTAGGTGTGAAGCAGGGAACCTCCCCCCCCAGATGAGGAAGCATGACGCAATCTGCATACTGCTGAACCTTCCCAACAACACCTAGCAGAGTAAAGGCATTAATGCATCACAGATTAAGACACGTTGTTGGGGCTGCGAAGCGCAATAGGCATGTGCAGGACAATCGGCGGATCAACAGACGTCATTGTGAGGGTTCCTTTTCCCACGTCGTGAATCGAGGAGAAGGCTGCGCCATCTGGATTCCCTATCAGGACTGAGAAAGCGGCATTGGCAGGCTCTCTGACTACCAGCAGACAGTGTGATGTGCGCAGCTCAGTTGCACCAAATCCTTATCATACAATTACAGGTTCTGTGACCCCAAGGATCGTGCTCGTGCCATTGCTAGTATTTAAACCGACATCATATGGAACGACCGGTATGCGCAGTCTGCTCGCCTCAACATCAGTAATCAGGAAGCAGTTGGACCCAAAATCAAGCATAGCCTTCAGCGGTATCTTCTTCTCATTGTCGATCACCAGCCCCATGCACTCACTTGGTTTGTTGATCGGGTTCGTGAAGTAAAACAGCAGACCTGGGAGGGATCTGAAGTAATGTGAGACGCTGGTCGCACAAGCTATCAGAGCCGAGAGGATAACCGGGTCTGGATCAGGCAGCGCGCACTCACCGTAAAAGACTCAGGGAAGACACGCGGCTGACCAGAAGGTAACAAAAGGACGGCAGGAATACGCAAGGCTTGCTGTGATGCAGTGATCTGATGAGAAGGAGTTTTATAGGACCCCTCACTACCATCTGCGGCCGAAACCCTGACCCTATTGCCAGCAATAGGCTGCCACCTGGCGGAATGCGGACGGACCGTGTGTACGAACGACACTTTTTACATTGTCTCTGTTGTCCACAAGTGAACCCGCACCCTGTCGCACATGTTCCCGTTTGACCCGACCCGTAGCTGCACTGCAGCTGTCCTCTCTAACCGATGTCACAATGGCGGGCGACCCAGTCTGGGGCACGTTTGATGGTCTGGCAAACGTTTCCGGAAAAAAAATTGACCCCCCTTTAGCGTAATTATCTTTGACCTTCCCTAAGGTGTTGGCCAGAGATGCGACCGAGACTTCCTTAGGGGAAAGAAGTCAGTTGCCCTGCATGAGGTCCTGATCATCCTGGTGGTTAAACACCTCAGGCAGGGCACCCCAGATGCCCTTACCTGCATGGTCAGATGCACCTGCCTGTGTTGAGTTGGCCGTGCCCTCAAACTTCCTCGTTACGCTGTTTTCGTGCTTGAGGCGCTCCCCTTCGTGGTGCTCCTTGAGAGCCAGGTTGGCCCATGCCTGCACCTGTCCGAAGTGAGATTCTGCAACAGTGGGGGGGCACTTGTCCCGACCAGCATGTCCGTTAGCCACACTTGCCCTGCCAATCTGCGCCCAGTCCTGAAACTCAGGCCATTGTGCACACAGGTCAGTCCAGTGGTCCCCGAAACACAGTTTGCAGATCCTGGGCCTAGGGGGTGGTCGGGGTGGCGCTGGTCCTACCCTAGGGTTTGGAGGCATAGTTGCCCCGTAAGCCTTCGGGGTTCCGTGGGAAGGTGGCTGATTGTTCCCAGTCATTGAACGCCCCTGAGCTCCCTGGCCCCCTCTGGGTGGGTGGACTGTGGCTGGGTACACGGGTTTTGCATCCGCCGCATTATTCCACATGTGCCCTTCTCCATCACCCTGGACCTCTGGGGACATGTCTTGCGACTCACCTTGGTCCAGGCCATCCGCGCAAATTGCGCATGCATGACTTCGGGGTGTGCCCTTTGATGCAACAGGGGCACTGTCAGAGGAAGCTGCCACAGCAGATTTGGTGAGATTGTCCCACACACCAGCCTCAAAAGTGTGCTGAGCTGCCTGGACTACCTTGGCCAGCACCTTCACTGGTCCCTGAGTGAATATCCCCCCTTTAATGAAAGCGGTGTCACAAGCTGCCCTCAGGCTGGCTGGGAGTCCCTCCCTGACCACTGTTACCATAGCCCTGTTACTAGACACTCCTAGAAAGGCATCTTTGTTGCTGGCAAGGAAGGCATCATACGTGGTGCACACCCGCGTGGCAAACTGCACGGGGTTTTCATGCGGGGAGACAGTGGGATCTAGCGAGTTGGGCAATCCCATTTTCATGGCAGTGTGCCATAGCATCATCTCACCTTGGGTAGCCACATTGAGGTAGCGGTGGCCAACTGCCAGCACAGCATCAAAGAAGGTCCTCTTCCGCCCATTGGGTGACGGGTAGGGGACCTGTGACGCAGAACCCACTAGCTTCTTACCACGCATATCAGACATGATCTCCACCGACTCATTTACCGGGGTTAAACCCCCACCATAAATACGGCAGCCTAGTTCTAACTGCAGGTGCCTTCCTCCCTGGGGACACAAGAGCGTCATGTCCGCGATATGCCTGCGCAGGAAATCTACCCCCTGCTGGTTTGCTTTGGACAGCACCAGCTGAACTTGAACCTTGTAGGCCCGTCCCAGGATATTATTAGACGCAGCCGCATAGGCGTACATACCCTTTGAGTACTCTCTCCACGCCAGCATTCCTTCTAGGGCTACCAATTCTAGCAGATGCTTGGAATTGATGTGAGTTCGGTCACTGACCTGAACCTCATCATCAGAGTCATACCCACTAACATGCCACTTGGAGCTAGTGTCTGCGTCCCCTGGTTTGCCTGGACCGCCTGGTCCTCCTGACCCATTAGTATACCCTGGGCCGCCTGGTCCCCCTGCACCGCCAGCGTACATGGAACCTTCTTGATGAAGTGATCTTCTGTCCGGTAGGGACAAAGACTACTTGTACAAGACTAGAACTGGGCTGGATGACTAGGGAGACTCACTTGTTACTCGGGGCTTCGGGGACTTCGGGGACTCCGGGGACTCCGGGGCAGAGGACTAGACTGGTGGGGGATTTATAGGTGGAAGCCAAGTATTGAGCTTGGTAGAATAAACTTATCTCTGTCGAGAGACTTCCGGTTTACTAGCGGGGCGCACTTATGTAGGCGCTCCGCAGATGGCAAGCCCGGATAAGGCTCTAAAGGCTGGAAGGTTCATGTCGTACAACCGAAGGTTGTTAGAGATCTTAACGACACGCAACTGCTCTCACACTGTTAGCTACGCAGTGTGACAACGGTTGTGTTCGCGTACTGGATACTAGGAGACATGTACTGAGTTAACTGGACTGGGGGGTCCAAGACCACTACACACCTCCCCCTTTGCTGCGTGCATAACGCGCTGCAAGGAGCGTAGGCTGTAGCGACTTGTAGCTGGATAACTCGGCTGGTAAGATAGAGATTAATCTTTAAAATGGACATGACTTGGAATGGACTTGATTTTTTTTTTTTTTTCATTTTTTTTTTTCATTTGCTTGACTGGAATCTTTATGCCTGGTCAGATTTAGTTCGGACAGATTGTCTGGGCTAGTCTGGTGAATATGTGACACGTACACAGTGTTAAATATTTTTAATTAATGACAAGGAATGCTGCAACATTATTTGAAAAATGTTTTAGCTTGCTCGAGCAGGTCTGGAGTGAGGTTAGCAAGCGGTTCCCATGAATTGTGGGTGTTGTCGTATGCTTTCCACTTGACTAGAACTTGTTTGATTTTCCTTTTTCCAACCTTTCGGATGCGATGGGACAAGAGTGTCTCGACTTGATAGAACGGAAAGCCGTCTTCTACTTCAGGTCCAGCGGGTACAGGCATGGATTCGCTTGAAGATTTGAAGGGCTTGAGGAGGGACACGTGAAAAACTGGGTGAACTCGTGAGTAATTGGCAGGCAATGCTAGTTTCGCAGCGTTGCCTCCTGGTGTCATAGACAGGATCTGGACTGGGCCGATGTATTTGGGATGTAATTTCTTAACACCTGTTTTGAACTTGAAATTTCTGGTGGAAACCATGACTTGATCTCCTGTTTTGAAGGAGTGTGGTGCTCGGAATCTTGAATCAGCGTACGTTTTCTGTCTGTCTTGGGCAGAGCGCAAAAGCTGCTGGACTCGTACAAGTGTGATGTCTAGGTCTGCAAATACTGCGTCAAGTGCTGGGATTTGCTTGTCAGGCATCTGGACAGACAAGGGTGTGTTTGGGTGCCTTGCGGTGTTCAAGTAAAATGGGCTCTGCCCGGTGACGCTGGATTTTGCATTATTTATAGTCAGGGCGACTATGGGCAAGAGTTCTTCCCATGTGACATGATTTCCATCAATGAAATGCCTCAGCACTTCTTCAACGACTCGGTTCATGCGCTCGGTTTGCCCATCGGTTTGAGGGTGGAAAGCAGTTGAAAAACGCGGCTCGATTCGCATGCGGGTGCACATATTGCGCCAGAACTGTGAGGTAAAACGCACATCTCGATCCGATATAATATTTTTCGGTAGGCCATGGTGTTGGTAAACATGTTTGATAAAGGCTCGTGCTATGTCCTCTGAGGTACTGGATTTCCGGACTGGTGCTAGGCAGACATACTTGGTAAGCTTGTCAACAATGACCATGATTCCATCGTTTTTCTCTGAAGACATGGGAAGATCGAACACGAAGTCCATAGTGACGGTGTGCCACCTAGTGTCTGGGATGGGCAAGGGCTGGAGCAACCCATAGGGTCGTTTGCATGAGGCCTTGTTTGCTTGGCATGTTTGGCATGTGGACACGAACTGTTGGACATCAGCAGCCATGCTGGGCCACCAGAACTGTCGCTGAATCAAGTCTAGAGTCTTGGTCCAACTGAAATGGCCGGCAATGAGGGTTGCATGGTGCTCTTTCAGGACACGTGCTCGGACAGTGGCTGGAACAATGATTCGACCGCGGAATGACCAGTAGCCATGCTGGAGTGACCACTGTTTTGTGACAGTTGGGTCCTTGAAATCTAGATCTGTCAGGGATTCAGCTTTTATTTGCTGCATGAGGTCTGGACTGGACTCGTTTACTGTGATCGCGAAAAGCATGAGCGCTGCTGCCTCACCTTGGTGTGGCAATCTCGACAGGGAGTCAGCAGGGTTGGTTGCACCGGGCCGGTAGCGGACTGAAAACTGGAACCTCGACATGAATTCGCTCCATCGCGCTTGTCTTCTGGACAGGGTCGGTTGCTTGGTGAAAAATGTCAAGGGATTGTGATCAGTGACAATTGAAAGTCCTTGGCTGCCCTCAAGATAGCAGCGCCATTCTTTGAGTGCCTTGATGATTCCTAGAAGTTCTTGTTCACCTGTGGTGTAATTATGCTCGGCTGGGCTGAACTTGGAGGAGAAGTACGCGACTGGTCGGCCCTGCTGGGTGATTGGTGAATTGTACTTTTTTCTTGGTGAGCTGGTGCAGGGGAGCTGCTAGTCGCGACAGGTTAGGTACGAATTTGCGAAAATAATTCGCAAGTCCCAGGAACTGGAGTATGCCTGTGGCATTGGTTGGGAATTCCCACTCGGTCAGGGTACGAAGTTTTTCTGGGTCTGCGCGCACTCCCTCTTTGGAAAGAATGTGGCCTAGGTACTTGACTTGTTCTTGTAAAAATCTGCACTTCGAAAAGCGCACTTGCAGCCCGGCTTCACGAATCTTCGTAAACACCTGGTTCAAGTGGTCTAGATGTTCTGCTGGGGATTGCGACAGGATGAGGATGTCATCGATGTAAATCAACACGAAGGACAGGGACTGGAAGATCTTGTTAACAGTACTCTGGTACTGGCTGGGCGCGTTGGAAAGTCCCATAGGCAGACATCGCCATGCATAGTGACCGAATGGTGTCGCGAACGCGGTTTTAGGCACGTCTTCCTCGGAAATCAGCAGCTGGTGAAAGCCACCTGCCATGTCAAGGCTGGAGTAACAAGTGGCACCGCGGGCTGCATCCAGCAGGTCATCAATGCGCGGTAGCGGATATCGGAGCTTGACAGTGATTTCATTGAGGGCTCGGTAATCAAGGCAAAACCTGAAGCCACCACTTGGTTTCTTGACAAAGAGGACTGGAGCTCCGTATGGAGAATTGATAGGGGTGATGATTCCCTTCGCTAGGAGTTCGGTAACTTGTGACTTGAGCTCGATCATTTCACTGGGAGAAAGGCGACAGTTCCTTCGGAAAGGGGGCTTCGCACCGGGGACAAGATCGATTGTGTGCTCGAGGGGTGGGATATTAGCTCCACCGGCTTGAGGAGTTTCACTGAAAATGTCTGCAAAACTGTCAATCAGTTTGCGCAGGTCAGTTTGCATGGCTGGTGGCACATGGTCCATGTTCACGTCAAGTTTGCATGGCTGGGTCTCGACTGGTTCTCCACTGGGTTGGTTTGGTACCCTATCAAGGTCGACCTCACTGTCATCTGGGCTTAGCTCGTGAGGCGTAAGGACCGCGACGAAGGACTTGTATCGACCGGAGTTGAGGTATCTCACGGCGAGGTCAGCTGGGATTTGATCTGGCAGGGGGCGTTCGTCTTCCATCGAATTCTGCAAAGCAGGACTGTTGGGCATAGGGGCGGTGGTCTTCACTGTACGGGCGGATGCACCGGCAGTGCCACGGTAGACGCGTTTGTCTAGGACGACTTCATCCCCATTGGGTGATAGAAGCCTCAACGAATCAGGATTGTATGTTATGCCACAGGAATGCGTCTTCATGAAATCCTCGCCAATGATGACGTCAACGGACTCTAAGAACTCGGACAGGACGTGGGCAGTGATTTCAAAAGCAGCCCGGCCGAGCATAATTTTAAATGTCACCGCCCCGGCAACAGGGACATCTTGATCGGACGCAGTGGCCACTGACTTGTATCTGGAATTACGAACGGGGAGGCCCATTTTCTTGACTAGTCTGGAACTAATGAAACTTGAACTAGCGCCAGAATCAAAGAGACAGGATAATTTTCGACCATGTGCTTGGCCGTCATAGATAGTGGCAAGGGATTTTCCACTGGCTGGGTCATCGTCTAGGGCTCGGCATGTTGCAACTTCTCGTAAATCTGGTGGTACAAGGAAGGCTAGGATTTTTGAGGGTTTTCCCTTCTTGTTCATGGTTGTTCCGAGTTGTGAATCAGAATCAAAGGTGTGGATCAAAGGCGCGTTTTTCAAGAGCTCTTTCAGACCCGCTGAATTTCTGGACGAGACTAGGAGACAAGTACTGGTGTTAGGCCTGGAGCGTAGGAATTGACGAGCTGTCGCTCTCTCTTTCGCTACAAAAATGTGTGACTGTTGTCTGGACTGGGACAAGATAACTGGGAGAGCAGTGGTACATGTTCCTTGCTTGTTACAACAGATATTCGAAAATATCAAACGGCTAGCAGACATGAGAACGCTCAAACTGGACACAACAGCGGTGCATACATTGCATCTTGAAACAAGGGGTGGGCCTGGAAGTGCCCCTTGCTGAAATTCCTAGCGCTTGTCTGGGCACTCGGTGGCGTTGTGGACTGCCCCGCGGCAGTACCAGCACAGCCCGTACTCGCTCAGGGACATCTTGCCGGCCTGGGACAGCTTCCCGATGAACTTGTAATACGGGCACTTTTCAGGGGGTGCCTTGTGCTGCCTTGACTCGGATCGGCCTGGGCCTGGGTTGGGGGGTCCTGGGGGGCCCTCTGGTTTCCTCTTCTTTTCGCCAACCGCGGGTGCTGCACGCCCGCGGTCGCGACGGACTGGAGTGTACCCCTGCTTGGGAAGGGATGGAACTGGGCTTGAGTCTGCGTTCAGGCGGATAGCCTCGCTGAAAGAGTACTTGATCAAGGAATCGAGGGTTTGCCATGTGTTTCCGTCACGGTCTAGTATGCATCGTTGACGCAGGACTGGGCGCAGGCCGGCTAGGTAATGAGCACACAGGCTAGCTTGAGACTCGTTTGGCAACTGCCTGGATGCTTGCAAAAATCGCTGAGCGTATCTAGGGACTGGGTCATCGGCCTGGGAGATTTTGCGGCTGACTAGCTGTTCAAGAGCTAACTCGGCACTAGTGCGTACCTCGCCAGTAATGTAGTTCTGGATCGCCTTGATGAAGGCAGCCTGCTCGAAAGCCTCGTTTCTGGACAAGTACGTGTTGACAAAGTCTTTGACTTCGATGTCATCGATGAAGCTCGGCAGGTTTGCTGGGTACTCGTGGTTGTGGGTCACCAGCCAGCGGCGGACCTCCTCGATTGCCGCCTCTAGGAGGTGTGGCTTCTGGATAGCGATCAAGAACAGCTGTTTGCCCAGCGACTTGGGGACTGGGAGGGCACCTGTACGGGAAGGTCGATCAGCGGTAAGCTGTCGGGCTTGGACTAGTGACTCGGCAGCATGTCTAGGCAATTCTCGATGAGTCAAAGCTATAACAGCCATGATCTGCGATAGCAAGACTGGGTCCATACCTCGAGCTTGGTCGCGCGGCGGATCAGCAGACCCTCCGGCCATGTGTGCGTCTCGAGCTTGTGCGGCTGCACGGTTGAGCAGCCTCGTGACCCGTTCCTGGGGCGTCTCGTCGTCAGCGTTTGATGCCGGAGCTGGAGCTGGGGCTGGAGCTTGCGCAAGTACTGGAGCTGCCACGGCGATGACCGCGGCAATGGCCGGGGCATTGGCAGCCGGGACCATGACAATGGCTGGGGCTGCCGCGGCAGCAAGTGCTGGAACATGTTCACCTTCGACCTGCATATTGCCAACTGCTGAGTTGGCAATACGTGCAGATTGGCGAGAGGCCATCGCTTAGTGTGCGGTAGGCAAGACAAGGCACGGACGGATGTGTTGCCGTAAAAAAAAACGGCGCGGGCTCAAGGACTGGAAATGGGGGATTCCAATCAATTCACAATTCCTTTCAATCTGCAGCGACTCTTTGATATCTATGTATCTCAAGTTTGCTGTTGAGAGATTGGAGTGCAAAATTGAAGGCTTGACTGGAGCGAGTAGATAAGTAAGCAATGTTAACACAATTGCATGTACTCACTCGACTGGATGATGTCCTCGTCTAGGACAAAGCTGCTCGGATGCTCGTAAGCCGACGCGAAAAGGTCGGAATGTTCCCAAGGGGGGCTCGACACTACAGGAAAGAGGCCTTGGCTCGTGAAACCACTGAAGTGATCTTCTGTCCGGTAGGGACAAAGACTACTTGTACAAGACTAGAACTGGGCTGGATGACTAGGGAGACTCACTTGTTACTCGGGGCTTCGGGGACTTCGGGGACTCCGGGGACTCCGGGGCAGAGGACTAGACTGGTGGGGGATTTATAGGTGGAAGCCAAGTATTGAGCTTGGTAGAATAAACTTATCTCTGTCGAGAGACTTCCGGTTTACTAGCGGGGCGCACTTATGTAGGCGCTCCGCAGATGGCAAGCCCGGATAAGGCTCTAAAGGCTGGAAGGTTCATGTCGTACAACCGAAGGTTGTTAGAGATCTTAACGACACGCAACTGCTCTCACACTGTTAGCTACGCAGTGTGACAACGGTTGTGTTCGCGTACTGGATACTAGGAGACATGTACTGAGTTAACTGGACTGGGGGGTCCAAGACCACTACACTTGACCTCCTGACCCCCTTGGATGTCCCGGGCCTCCTGGCCCCCCTAGGTATACTGATCCTCCTGAACCTCCTGGGTGTCCTGACCTATCAGGATTACCAGTACCACCTCCATGCGGGGGCATGCTTGGGTCTTACCCTGAATGATCACGATCAGTATCTGGCCACCCTGACTGCCCTTCAGATCCACCATTCCCATGGGAAGGTTCCGTGGCACCAGGAGCCCCTCCACTCATAGGAGCGCGGTGCATATGACCACCCTGTATGGACGGCCCATGAGGGTCGTAAGGTCGGTGTGTGCCTCCGCTAGCCCAAGGGTGACTAAGAGTTTTGGCCCGAACTGCACCCACCTGGAGCTGTACTCCATGTCCTGGTGCTGATGGCACGGCGGAGTGGGAATGTCCTTCTCCCTGCGGGAAGCCCTCCCATCCCTGATGGTGAGAATCACCTGAAGGCTTCTCCCCTGATTGCGCGCTCCCAAAATCCAGGCACTGCTGAGAAGGCTGTACTGGTTGTTCATGCAACGCTTCTACTGGAGGTGGAGGGCGTCCATGCCGCAAACTCCCTACCAGATCTCGAAACAGGTCCCTCAACTCACTGATGGTGACGACCTCGTTCGCTCCGGAAACAACGGGAACCACGGCTAACCGCTGGTCCATGTTCAGCTGCTTACCTTGGTAACTAGTGGGGTCATGCCGCCCCGTTTCCCTACCAGCGACAGCCCCACCTTGAGGCCCCCATGATTGCATAGCCTCACCTGACACCACGCTCACAAACGAGGGGGTGGGGGTACATTCTGGAGCAACCAGGTCAGCCGGTGGGCGGGACGCCGTGGGCGTCGCGTGCTTCACCTCATGCTCGAAGCCCTCGGGTACATGGACGGCGACGGCTGAGTTGATCATGTAAGCTGTGTTGCCTGACTGATGAAGTCCAGCTGTTTTCGAGGACTCATGCAAGGTCATTGCTGGGAGGGAGGTCTGATCCCCACCGGCCACGGGTGCAGCCTTGGCAAAGGCAGTTACATGTGACGAACGTGCACTGCAGCACTCGTCCTGTGCAATGAGGTATGCAGGGTTATCGACTAGCTGGTCAACCCGCTGCAGGCCCTCGTAATGAGTCCGAATCACTTTCAACGGTGTCAGTGCCAGTCTCTCATCCGCACCACGGATCAGGTGTTCCCTCATCTCTATTTCATCTGCCTCGGCCGCACGAGCTCTCTCATCTGCCTCGGCCGCACGAGCTCTCTCAGCTGCCACGGCCGCACGAGCTTGCTGCTCGGCCGCACGAGCTTGCTGCTCGGCCGCACGTCGCAAGGCGTCAAGACGAAACATTTCACGCTGACGCTGTTGAACTGCTTCAGCATGGAGTGCTTCAGCTTCAGCCTGTTTTCTTGCCTTATCGGCGTTCTGTGCCATCAGTCTTTTGGCAGCGTGCCTAGCTGTCATTGCCTGCTCATTGGCTAACGACTGATGAATAAGTTGCTCGGACTCTGTGAGAGGCTTAGCCTTTTGTACCGAAGGCTCTCTACCCGCCTCAGAAGACGCATCCCTAGTGAGCTTACTGCTCACTTCTGGCAGATCCTTATTACCGGCGCCTCTGCTGCCAGCCCTCCCATCACGCTGCTCATTGTTCATGAGGGTTTTAGCGGCTCGTTCAGCCTTGTTCCTGTCAGAATCTTCTTTTTCCCTCTGACCAGCAGTTAGCCTGGGAAGAGCTACCGGATTGGGAAGAATAGGGTCCTCTTGCCCTTTCTTTCCCTGGGTAGAATTAGAATCCATCCAGGGAGTGAACACGAATCTGCGATCTGTTCACTGTTATCGCTAACTTTTTAGGCAACGGAACACGATCAGGAACCTTATTCCCAGTTTTTACTCGCCAGCAGATTCGAAGTAATGCGAATCTGGATTCTTCTCTTCTTAAAGGAGTGCTAGATAGGAGCCCTTTATCAAGGGTAACCTGCTGTGCATGAGCGATAATCTGGCTGGCACCAGATTATCCTCGACTTAATCCTCGGGTTACTGCACTAACCTTTGATGATTCTTCCCTTACTGTTGACAGAAGTTACGAAGTGAAGTCGACCCTAGTGAAGACTGATGCACTGATGTCGACAGTTGACGGGTTGGGGCGGCTTAGATCGGACTTGTGGACGAAGCTGCCCGAAGTGATGAAGAGTGTAGAGCTGACTGAACGACTCTTGATGGAGAAGATCAACTGAAAGATCAGATGATCGACTTGGTAGCCAGGAAAGGCTGGGGAAGCAGCTTGTAGTGTCGACTTAAGTTCTAGAGATTGAGCTGAGAGCTCGCAGTGTAGAGGTGTCAAGCGAGAGAACAAGAAGAATGAGGAGTGGAAGTAGAGGAGATGGAACTAGAGATAGCGAATAAGTGTAGTGTGTAACTAGAGCTATTCGCACAGTGTAGTGTCCAGGCTTCGATACTTAGTGATGTGGTCTTAAGAGCGAAAGGATCAGTGTAGAGTTAACTAGAGATCTCCTTCCAGTGTAGTTTCCTGGCCTTGATAAGGGGCCGAAATATCGCAGGTAGACAATTAGTCCCAGAACAGATTAAAACGGAGTGATTCAACTTCGTGTATACTTGAGTAAGAAGAGAAGAATGCCTGAAAGAAAGAAAGAAAGAAAACGCCTGGAACGAGCCAGGCATTCTCGAAGTACCACAAAACATAATGGATCCGAAACCAAAAAGAAAGTACAAGCCACCCCTGCGTGCGGTGCACCCATACGTCGTGACACCTGGATCACTCCCAGCCTGTCCTCTGGCCTGGGCACCACGCAACGTCTACCGTCGGGCATGAGCCTCATTATAACTCCTCCCCTCTCTGATTCCAACTGGAATGGAGCGGCCCTGCGTTGTACCCTGGTCTGTTACCCTAGCTCTGTTCCAGGAGCGTGTGTTTTCTCGCGGAGATACCGCAACACAGGCTCATCTGACCATACATCCACTCTGGCCGATGGTCCTGCAGGACACCCTGGCGGGTCTCTCTCGCCCCCTTTGTCCCCGTTCACCTCGCTGTCAGCATCTGCTTTTGCCATAGGCGTGTTCCCACCTGGTTCTTGCGCTGCGTCGGCCCAATCTGCCGCAGCAGATTCTCCCAGGCACTGCTTGTACGACGCGGCCACTTCCCCACTGCCAGGGCACGCATCTCATGCGGTAGCAAGGGCGTAGTGTCTGGATTTTAAAGTTGCACCAAGCGCGGGATCTCTGTCCGGACCCGGCAGCTGTGCTCTGCGCGTCAATTCCTCCGGTATGATTTTAGCACACTCGAGTGCTACATTGAGCCATGCTCCCAGTGCCCATGAATCCATGCACCTGCCCAGGGCTGCCCTCCTGGCAGTCTCTGGGAAGTCTGGGCGTGGCATCGTGGACCCCACAGCGTACCCCATGGCACGTTCACGTTCATTCGCATTGGGCTCCTGCAGGTCCCCCATGGGCATGTACACCATCCCATTTTGCCCGTCCCTGAAAGAATATGATGCGGGAGTCGCCATCAAGCAGGGCAGCACCCTCCTGGGCTGCCCTGTCACATTGATGCGATACCCCCCATTGTCTGGGCATGCGACCACCTGGGCCCTGCTACCCTTGTCCAGAATGTCATCTACGACCCCCTCGTGGGGCCTTTCCGAGGCACAGATTACATACTCAATATCCGCCGCTGGGACGATGTTTCCCCAATAGTTTCGCGTATGGTGGGCATAAGACCCCACCTGTGCCGCATCAAACAGTGCAGGTGTCCCCAGGACCCTGCACACCTCATGAAAAGCATCCACACTGGCCTTCGCGCTCCTCTGATTTAACTGCATCGCTACATTTTCAATCAGGTATGCGGGCGGCCTAGGCCTCTGCAGGATTTGCAACGTGCCCAACAGCTTGACTAACGGGAAGAAAGAATTGCTTCTTTCCCCCGCGAGCCCACGCCCCTTGCATGCTGATGAGCACTCCCAGCCTGCCACCATGAACCACTGGCGCCCATCCCGGGCACCTGCCCCCTGGAGGTGCTCTGCCGTAATGGCATACACATCTTGGGGCAGCGCTCTGAACGCCTCATCAAACGCTTTGACTGGGAGCAACTGGGGATACCGCTTGTGCAACTGCACCAGGCGACCCCCAGCGATCTCCCTGACTTCTTCACTGATATCAGCATACAGGTACCGCACCACTGGGATACCTGCCCTGAGGACCATTTCCAGTCCTGAGCACATACCTCCAAAAGGCTCGAAAAGGACCACGCCTTCTGCCTCCAAGGTCCGAACAGCATGGACCGGTAAGCACATTGTGTCCAATCCTGCATGTAAGTGAGGTGGCGTAACCCGAGGCAGCCGGTTAGACAGTACATCACTGATCATATTCCTGGCTCTTTCCCGGTTGCCGAACGCCTGCTCTGCCGTACTGGCAGGCTGATCCTGTTCGTCATCCTCAGTGGCGGCGGAGGATATCTCCTGCCCCACCGCGGCTGTCACGCAAGCTGCCTCTGCAGCCCGCAACATTTGTACTCTTCTTCTTCCTTCCTGCGCCATGCGCACCACCTGGTCTGCATGCCACTGGTTCACTCTGCCCAACCCTGTGAGCAAGGCTACCTGCCTCCCACCCGCCTCCCCCCGGCCTGACCACTGGCTCGGAGGCGGCTGTATCTAGCCTGGCCCCCGTGCGATCAGCTGAGGATGGGAGCGGTGACCTGGACGGTATGTCCGCATTCTGGTGGCATGCTCCTGAGCGGTGGACAATGGTAATGTCCAGCTCTTGGAGCATGAGAGCCCACCGAGCGTGCTGGCCCACCAACGTCTGGTTGTCCATGAGGTAGGTGAGCGGCTCATGGTCAGTGATGAGGTGCACCTTGCACCCAAACAGCATGTGGCGATACATGCGAGCTGCATACACTGCAGCCAGCATCTCCCCCTGGAACGAGGAATAGTTCCTCTCGCTCTTGTTCAGGTATCTGGATGTGCATGCTACCATATATTCCCGCCCGCTGTCGTCACACTGTCCTAGCACGGCGCCAATGCCTTGCTTAGAGAAATCAGTGTACAACAAGAAGAGCCTTGGCGGCCCACGGCCATCCGGCCCTGTCCCACTGTAATCCGGCATGCGCAGGACGCTACCGCCCTCACACATTTCCGTTTTGATCAGTCAGCTGGAACGCCTGCGACTGCTCTGGCCCCCACACAAACGGGACCCCCTTGACCAGCAATGCGTTGATGCATGCCGCCTTTTTCGAGAAGTCCGGGATGTAGCACCGGTAGAAATTCAAGAATCCCATGACTTCCTGGATGTTTTTCACCGATGCGGGCTCTGGCAACGCCATAACCGCCGCTATCTTAGCCGCATGCGGCGTGAGTCCCTGGGTACTCTACAATCGCACACCCAAACAGGGACTTGTCGGGGTGCTGTGTGCCCTCAACCCGACATTGTGGAGCATGTCCAACATCAGCTCCACATGCCTGATGTGTTCTGCCGGTGTATCACTGTACACCAGCAGGTCATCAATGAATGCCACGCAGAAAGCACTCAGGCCTGCCCTGGCAATCTCCTCTTCCATCATACGCTGAAAGAAGGGAGGCCCATTGCGCAGCCCGAAGTTGAGCTTGGTGTACATCCAAAGCTCAGGCCCCATCCAGAAAGCTGTCTTAGGCTGGTCCTCAGCCTTGATAGGGATCTGCATGAACCCCGACCTAAGATCAACCTTGCTGAATATCTTGGCCGTTCCCAGGTTCTGAAAAATAGTCTCCATCCTGGGGATGGCAAACTCCTGCTTAGCCGTACGCAGGTTCAACCTGCGCATATCGTGCGCTATACGGTGGTCAGTCCACTCGCCCGTCTCAGCACTCTTTTTGGCTGCTACCACTGAGTTGGCTGCAAACTTGATAGGACCCCCCTGGGGCACCTTGACGATGATACCTGCTTGTATCATCGGCTGGCACTTTTCCTTAAAGATGGCCGCCTTGGGAGGTGGCATGTCCCTGGACTTCTGAAAGCACGAACTGACCTCGTCTTCCAAAGCCAGCGTAAACTCACCCTGCGTGCCGCAATAGCCGGGAAGATCCTCCATGGAGTAAGCGAATGCTCCTTGTTTCAACTCCTCCTCGAGGTTACGCCCTGGACTCCCTGGTCCTGGGCCTGTGTCGTCTGGCAACTCCAACCTGACTGCATCCCGAGCCTCTGCCCTGGTGATGCCTACCCGCTCCGGGGACGGAGCTCCGCTAGCGTACCACTCCTCCTCTGACTCCGAATTCTCCACCAGTGGTGGCGGCCCCTCCGAAGGGTCTTCGCTCTCCCCTCCTAGCAGACTCGTGTCCTCATGGCTGGAGTGAAACCCCTCGCGGAAATCAGGGTTCCCGCGGCCTAGGTTCCCTGCTACTGGTCTGCTGGTACTGTCCGAGGGTGTCTTGGGCTCCGCCCGATCCCTGGGTTCAGTTTCCAGCGCTGACACCTCCATCTCTTCCATGGGTTCAAGCCATTCCCATGAGGATGCTGTTGCCCCGAGTGTGGTGACAAATGCTGCATGGAACGATTCCGGCAGCTCGAACGTTTCCTGGGACGGCCCGTCGCTGTCGGCAGTGGGGTCCCACCAGCGGGATCCATGTCTGCCCACTATCCAGCGACCCAGCTCGGGTTGGGTCCTCAGTTCTTCCAGCTCCTCCCCGTAGGTGTCTGATCATGTCCCTCTGAACAAGGGATGCAGCGTGCGCACCCCTGCCGGGTGCGCCTGCCTCCACAACTCCACTGTCACGACGTCCGCCTGACAATAAGGCGCAACGCTGCTGGCCCTGTTGTCACGCCATGCTCTCCTCTCCCCACGCACCCACTGGTGCACGCATGCTTCCAACCGCTCCAATGCGAACGGTGAGCGCGCTAGCTCCTCTTCTCCTTCCCACATGGACCCATCTGCTGGTGACCGCTGGGTCCCATATGGCCATGTAGGGCATTCCGCCATCTCCACAGGCGCCCACTGATCATCTACTCCCCACACATGCCGCATGGCCGCTGACAGCTGTCCTGGTAGCAAGGCCCTTTGCAGCGCCATCAACATGACTGCCCATGTTGCTGGGTCTGCTCCCCTAGCATGCGTGTGTGCGTGGAACTCTGCCACCGCAACCGACGCGCACTGGGTAATTGCTACATTCCCTTCGCTTCTTGCGAACAGGAAGACCGGCTGGTCATCCCGTGATACGTGCATGTGGATCCATGCCGATGAAACGGGCATTTCTCCCTCCTGCAGCTCCTCATAGTAGTATGATACCAGCTGCTGCACCGGAATGGCTGCCCTGGCCTCACCAGGAGCCACTCCCCATGGAACAGCTTGGCCTGCGACCACCCTGGGAATGAGGATTGCTGCCTCGATTGTGGCCTCACATCGCCTGGGCCTGCCGTAGGGTGCCAGGGTGCCAGGGTGCCAGGGTGCCAGGGTGCCAGGGTGCCAGGGTGCACAGTCCTGCACCGTCGTAGATTCCCTATGCTGACCCATTGCCCCTTCCGTGCCCTCCTGCGGCTATGGCCTGCACAGGTACGTAGAAGGCGCGGTCACTCAGGTCGGGATGCTCCATCAACTGATGGACGCAGTCCTCCGCCCACGGCGTGCGCATGAACCCTAGCAGCGCGCCCTGCCACATTCCCTCTGTGCGCGCGCTGTCAGGTACCTCTGGGTGCGCCCTGTCGGCTGCATCCACTGCCGTGATACCTTCTTTGATCACCAGGCCCACCAGCTCACTGACGCAGTATGCGTAGATGGGGTGCTGTGACCACCCCCTCTGCGTGTAATCTGCCATCACCATGTCGGGCTGGATGTACCCCTTGAGTCTGCACTCAGCAGCACCGCCGTTACTGCGTCCCACGGGAAGATCAGCCTGGCCACTGCCTGCATGGCAGCCCGTATGTTCACGCATGTCTGCGCCCTGCCCGCCAGGAGCCTGTGGTTTTGCAACCTACACAGCCCGTCCTTGTGATCTGCTGGCAGCGTGATCATGGCCTCCGTAGTTGACTCTTCTGGCATCTCTTCCCCCAGGCGGTACCATTGCACAAAGCACCTGCTCTCTGGCGGGCTATGCGGTTCTAGCCTGGGGTGAATACGCGCTCTGCTGCTAGACCTGTCGCGGCGGCCCTCGCCAGCCTGTTCATACTGTAAGTCCTCGTGCCATTCAGCGGACCTCCAATCCCTGTTGCGGCTGCGCTGCGGCTCTTTGGCCGTCTCTTCCCTTCCTCCAGGATTGTACCTGGAGGTGGTACTATGATGGGTCCTGACGGGCCCCTATGTGTCCTCCTCTAGGCTCATCGCTGCGGCCCCCCTGCCCCTTGGACGGCGAACCCGACCGTTGAGTGGATCCGGGGTCCTGGCGGCTGCTCCCGCTGCCCTTTCTTTCTGTGTTTCTTGGGCCGCACGGTGTACCTGGACAGAATAAGGTGGATCCCTCCTCATGAACTGGCGTATCGCCCCGAGGCCCTGAGTCTCTATCATCAGAATCGAAGCTGCCCCCACTGGAACCGGCTTCCCACTCATCTACTCCGCGCGGGTGCATTGCCTCCCACGCCACTCTGTCAATCTCATCCATCTGGGCCTGGTAGTCCACCCACTCATTGTCCAGGAATATCTGTACCAAGCTGGGCCACCCCTGACACGGGGCCGGGCACCCCCTATGCTGGAGGTCCCTCAGGAACTCAATTGCGTGTTGGATAGATCTGGATGACCCTGCCGGCATAGTACCATGATGGTTCATTGCCAGTGATTCCACCGCTATCTTCCAGTGGTGTTTTTGTTGGGCCACCTGCCCCTCTGGTACCCCCTGGAAGGCCACAGGCACTTCTGCCACCTGGTTTCTCTCAACCTGGGCATTGCCTGCGTCCTGGTTGTATCCTCCGTGGATAGACATCAAGCAAATGTGCCCCCCGGCTTGGCTTGCCCACCTGGGACCCTCTGACTGCTCCGCTGGCCCCAGCCATCCTGGCGGGCCTGGTAGCGCACTTGGTCCTGCTGCCGTCTGTTGCTCCCTCCAGTCTTCGAAAGAGACTCCCTGGGATGCTGCATAGGCTTGCCTCATACGCTCTTCTGAGGCCCCCTGGCTGCTGCCAGGCCCTCTGGCCTCCAGGCCCCGTTCTGGGCCTGATGGTGCTCGCAGCCGGTCCAGGCGGCTGCTCTCGCCCGCTTGCAAGGCGTCCCCTTGCTCTGGGCACGCACTTGCGTAGTGCCCTGGCCTTAAGCACTTGAAGCATACTCCCCCATCGTGGGGTCCGAGGACGTTGTGTCTTCCTCCAATCCCGCTGCACCCTGCCTGGGCCCTGCCCGGCGAACTCTGGCCGGAGGCTCTCCTCCTGTCCTGGTCGTTATCCTCTCGCCTTTGAGCCCTGGCATGGCCCCCTGGGTCTCGCTCCGGGGACCTGCCTCTGGGCTGGCTCCTCCGCTGTCTCTCGGGGCTCTCTTCTCTCTGTCCCCGGATTTTATCACGGCCTTCCCTGCTGGCCGACCGCTGCCTCCTGCCCCTGCCTTGTTCATCAGGCAGGTGGCGTGCCCTGTCGCTGGCTCTGACCGCTGGGTCCTAGCCTCAGGTGTGGGCAACACCTCGTGGCGCTCCCTGACGCGGATCCTCTGCTCGCTTCTGCTGCGCTCTCTGGGCTCCTGGCCCCTTGCAGCCGCGGGGGCTGTCCTCATTCGCTGCGCGCGCGTCTCCTCACTGGCCCCGTCGTCGCCCCGTCGTCGCCCCCTGGCCCCGTCGTCGCCCCCTGGTCCTTTCTGACCAGGGTCCGTTTCCTCTGCTCCTGGTTGCTCACCCTGGCCGGGATGATCACTTTCTTCGTCCATGTGCATCCAAGGAGATGCGGGACGGAATATTTCTTGGATGCATCCTGCCAGCTCCGGGTCTACGGGGACCGGGAGCGGCTTCCCCTGGTTCAGCGGCTGACCCGCCTGCTGATCTCCGATAACGTTGTACAGCTCATGCAGCTGATCTGCGTACAAGACGTACTGCTGCTGCACCTCGGTGAGCCGCTCGTTGGCATCCTGGATGCGCGTCCACCTGGCCTGCTGTAGGCGCAGGTATTCAACTGAAGCCACCGCCTGGCGGTACAGCTGTTCTTCCTTCCTTTTCAGATCCTTCTGCAGGGACTCCACCTGGCTGTGCAGCCTGTCTATGTCCCAGGACTTTCTGCTAGGCCTTGCCTCCTGGGCCTTCTCCTCATCGCTATCCTCTGCCTCTTCCTCCTCGTCCTCGCTGCCAGGCTCCCCCTGGCCGCGGTTCGCCCTACCGCGCTGCCTTGTTGCGCCCCGCACTTTGCCTCCTGCTTCTGGGGCGACTCCCCCATCACCTCCTTTGACCTCTTGCGTCCGTGCGCTTGATCCCGCCACAGCTGGCGATGTTTCCGCTGTGCGCCTGCTTTGGCCGCCTTCTTGCTGCGGCCCGGGCAGCTGCCCCTCATTATAGCCCTTTCGCCCCCGCCGGGCACTCGCACCTCCGAGCGCAGCGTCGGTCCCGAGATTGCAGCTCTTCCTGCTGCAGCCGCGCCAAAGGCCAACCTCGGCGTTGCTGCCGGTGAGGCCATCGGGGCTGTCGCGGGTTCCCTGTGCTGATTCAAGGCTAGAATTCTCAGCTCACACGCCTCTGGTGAGTGCAGGCATGGCGTCCCGCACAGGACACATGGGTGGCCTGGACTTGCTGCCAAGCATCTCCTGATAATTGCCTTCTCTGATGCGGGCATTTCCGCTGCCTTGCGTGCCCTCTGCGTATCATCTGATACTGCAGCGTCGGTCACTGCCCCTGTTGCTGCTCTGCTCTGCTGTGATGCGGCAGCCTGTGCTGCCTCCTTGCCCTTTCCAGGCGTGGCTGTTGCGGCCCCTGCCTGCACCTGCCTGTGCTGGTGTGGTCTTGAAGGGGCCTCCTGTGGACCCCCACGGCTGCTCCTGCCTGCATCTGCGGCTCTCCCGCGGCTCTGTCCCACCTCTTGTCCAGCCCTCATGGCGAAACCTGCGCGCGTTGCCATGGCATGCTGTAAGAGTGGCTCATGTTCTTCTTCAATACTGGCCCACCTCTTGTTCCGCAAATCCACACTGGATTCCTGCCCAGGCTACCGCTGCTGCCTCGTACCCCCCTTCTGGAGATGCCAGCACCAGCGGCAACGTGAGGTCCCTGAACCCTCGTGCCTTCTGGGGACCCTCTCTGGGGCGTAAGATCAGCCTTCCTGCTGCCTCCAACACCCCGTTGTACTTGAGGAACTCCGGGTTCCCTACCAAGTGTTCATACATTGTCTGTGGTACGGATTTTCTCATCCGTACGGATCAGCTCAGCCCCCATGGCGACTAACTGTTCAGCGATGTTGACAGTGATAACATGGCACGAGCATGCTGAGTCCATGAGGGCTTTCTGAGCCACCACAACTTTGCCTTTGACCATGAGTCCCACGCATTGCTCCAGGTTGCTTCTGTCATTCCGAAAGTACTGCAGCTTGGGTGCAGCTGTCACAGCCTTGTTCTCCTGCCTGCCTCTACTGGCCTCACCACGGTGGTCGTCTGAACCCATGGGCATAGTGGTGAATGACAACGATGTCAGCCTCTCGTTCAGCCTGAACACCTGCAAGCGGATGTCAGACATATCATCAGCCAATTTACTCAAAACCAGCCTCTTTGCTCCCTTCATGGATGCAGGTTCCATGAGCCTGCGCTCAGGTTCCTCCTCATCCTGGCAAGGTTCAGGCAGGAACGACCTAAGGCGGGCGTTGTGAGCCGCCTGTTTGAATTCCGCAGGCTTAGGCACCAGCCCAATCTGCGTCATTAGTGCCACAGACTCGCTGAGCATCTCAGCCATAGTCTGGTGCCAGCCTTCTGGCTCAGCTTGCCCCGTTGGGCTGCTTAGGTGCGACACGTGTGCCGCTTGCTGAGCCTGCCCCCCCTGGCCAGGTCCAGGCCTTTGGTACTGCCTGTTATTCTGATTCCGCTCGTACGGCCTGCCTGCAGCCTGACCCTGCTGCGGCCTTGGCGGTAGAGGGTACTGCTGTTGCAGCGGCCTGGCCTGCCCAGATGTGATGTCTGTAGCTAGTGGCGCAGGTATGCGCTCATCCCTGGCCCTGGGCACCCTGCAGTCCCTGGCCAGGTGCGCCGTGCTGCCACACTGGTAGCATGCCTTGGCTGCCCCCGCAGCGCCTTCCGCGCTGTAATTTGGCGCCCCAGATTGGTCTGTCCAGGTAACTCCTCTGGGTTTGCCATCAATCCGCAGTTGCTGGACAGCGGCTGAGCCTGCGGGGATCACTGCCCCTTCAAGGCGCGTCCGCATCTCCCACTGTCCAGTTCTCTCTCTTCTTCCCCTGTTGGACTGCGCCCCCCCCCTGGCTAGGCCCGCTGTTGGCCATCTGCTTGAGGCTTGCACCTCCTAGGTCCCCCATTTCCAGGGCAAACTTCTCCCACAACACAACCTGCTGTGTCAGTACGGCAATCTGATCTTCATCCGTCATGCTGACTGAGGTACCCGGGCACTGTCATAACGAACTTGCTCAGCTTTGCTTAGCCGCCGCTGGCAATCCGTCATGGAACAGGTGCGAGACAGAGTGCCGCCTGCCGAAGTGGTCCACTGCATCCCTTGATATCTGCAGCAACTCTGTTGTTGACAGCACTCTGTGAGCAAACGCTTCCACTGTCTCCTCTGGCTTAACGTCAGGGTCGAGGGTGGTCCTCACCCCGAACCTGAGGTTGGAGATTGCTGTCCTCTCCTCTGAGGTTGGCTTCCCCACCTCAGCTTGAACCACCTTGATCCACAAGGTTAGCAGCGAGGCCTCGCAACACTGCTCCCCTGCTGGGGTAATCCACAGCCCCCTCATCCTTTCCACTTCTCTGGTGGCCCTGTCTCCTGCGTGGGGCGCCGCCCTGATGGCTACCATCAGTGGCCCCACGCTAGCAGGCTTGCTGTCCCATAGCTTGACCAGCGATTTCACCAGCATTGCCATAGCTGACGGCGACTGGCACGACCCAGCTATTTCTCCAGCCACCACAGCCAGCGCTGGCGGGTCATCTGACAGCGCCAGCCTGTTGTGCGATCCTCAATAGCCACACGCCTGGCAATATTTCCTGGCTACAACCGCGCCCAGGTGCGACATATCCAACACCGGCACGTTGCCTTGGATAGCTGGGATTTTGGTGAATTTGGCTACCCCTGCCAGCTGCAGGACCATCTGCTGCTGCAGCTGCAGGTTCACCCTTGCATGCTCCCTATCGAGCCTTTTCATTTCCTGGTCGCTGGACTCCTGCCTGGCCCCCGGCCTGCGCCTGTCCCCCCCCCTGGTCCTGAATCTACTGATTCTGAGCGTGACCCAGATCCGCCTCCGCCGCCCCCCGCTGGGCTGTGACCTGGATGGTATCTGTCATGTCTGTTATCATCCACCTCCTGAGCATGATCTTCTCGTGACGGCTGTCTGCCTGCTCTGCCTGCGGAGCTCCTACTCCCTTCAGGTGGCGGCCGCCCAGACTCACTTCTGCTTGGTCTGTCGTCAGGGCCGGACCTCCAAGGTTGTGCTCCTCTGCCCGGTTCTGCCTGCCCTCTGGGCGGCTCCTGGCTTTGCCGGCCTTGTTGCGTCCCCCGCTGTATTCAGCTTGCCCCCTGGGCGGCTCCTGGCTTTGCCAGCTCGGCTGTTCCCTGCCATCTGCCTGCCCCCTGGGCGGCTCCTGGCTGTACCAGCTTGGCTGTTCTCTGCTGTATGCCTGCCCCCTGGGCAGCTCATGGCTTTGCCACTGCGGCTGTTCTTCGCCGTCTGCCTGCCCCCTGGGCGGTCCCTGGCTCTGCCAGCCTGGCTGCGTCCCGCCTGTGTAATTCCTGGCGTAGGAATCAGACTGCGCCTCCTCTCTGGCTTCCTGCCTTCTTGGTTCACTGCTTCGCACACTGCCCGCTCAATGTCCTGCCTGGTTCCTCTTGCTGGGCACGCTTGCCTGTTCCTCAGGAATTCCTAGATGTTATCCACCTGGGTTTCCTGGCATGTGTTCTCCTTGTCCTCGACTATGCGCAGCAATGCATAAGACTCTTGCCTGTTTGCTCTGCGTGTTGCTACGCCTTGCTCTGCCATCCTGGCAAGCGATCGGCTAGTCAACTCCGCCCTCTCGCTGGCGGCTGGGCTGCTGGCCCTGGGCGCTTCTCTGCCCCTCGGCCGCCCCCTGAGGCTCGGCTCGCTGCTGACCTCGAAAACTTCAGATCTGAGTGTTGGGGTTGGCGCGGCCCTTGCCTGCTGCTGCCACCTTTGGACCTCCCTGAGCTCCTCCGGCCGCTGCACCGCTGTTTCAAATCCTTCCCATGCCTGGTCCTCCTCATCTTCTGGCTCGGATCCAGGTTCCACCTGATTTCCTGTTACCTTGTTGCACCATTCGTCTACGAAGGTCTTAACAGCCAGGGCTGCTTCGCGTCCCGCCCCTCCCTTGGACATCTGTCCAAGGGCGGCTAACAGCGTCGCCCTGTCCTGCCCTGTGTGGGGGATACCCATCATGGCCTTTGTTGCCCACTCCCGCAGATGATGGGCCTTGAATTCTTCAATGGCTGTCACTCGGTCCTGGAAGTGCGAGAACGTCATGGAGCAAATTTGCTTCCACAGGTTTGTTGCCCATTGCAAAATTCCTGCCCAAACGATTGGCTGCATCTGCTCCTCTGATTTTTCTTCGACGTCCATCACTTCCACTGCCCCGGAGCGCTCTGGCTCTCTAGGGCTGGTATCCTGCGCCCAGGGTGGATCGTGAAAAATCCGCGCAGGGTTTCCTTGTGGTTGTCGCCTCTCTGCATCTGGCTGCTAGATCCTTCCTTGGATTTCTGCACAGGTCTGCCCACACTGGGCGGAAACCTGGTCAGCGACGTCCCGTAGACTGTGGATCCTGCCCCTCTTCTAACCAGCACTCTGCGCGGTCGCAGTTGCTGCCTTGGACGCAGCCCTGCCTTTGGCAGCCGCCCCTTCTCTTCCTGGACTGGGTCTGACAGCTCTTCCTCGGATATTAAGTCAGCCCAAGGCTTTCCCACCGGCACTTTTCCCGCGGTTCCTTGCTAACCTGCGAGACCTGCCTGGTCACCGCTGGCTGGACTTCAGCCCCCTCGCGTTTGACCACTGCATGCGCACTCATGCCCTCCATTTCCTCTGCTCCTATCGCGGTTCGTCTGGACAGGTTCTATCACGGCCTGCTAACCCCCCAGGGGCTGCGGCGACCTCCGCTCTGAGATCCGGATGGCAGGGTTCTTTTTTGACCCGCTGCGCAATCCTTGCCATCCTTGGCTCATTTTGTTGCGGAGCGGTATCAGGACCATAGTCCCTCCTTGTGTCACTGCTCTGGGACACTTCAGCTGCCTGATCCAAGATCAGCTCTGGAGTTCCCGCCTGAGTCGGCCACTGCTCAAATTCCAGGCTGGTCTTGGAATCAGCGGGCACTGGACCCCCTCGACCGATGCCTTTGCGTGTCACACCTACTGAGCCATCGGCCAGCATCCCTGCCCCTCTGGGCAGGGAGCGGTCATGCTCTGGCACCTTGCAGTCCCTTGCAGCCGGCTCTTCTAGCCCTGCCAGCTTCTCCGCCACCCTCAGGGCTTCTGCAATTAGTTCATCACTAGCATCCAACAGGTCTGCACCTGGCTCCAGCCCCCTCAGACGCCGACTCCTCCGTTGAGCGTCAAGGTGCTGGTGCCTATCAGGATGCAGATCTACTTCTGTCATTCCTACTGGCAATCTACGAACCACACGGTCATGCAGTTGTGCTGGCGACACCCACTACATGATCTGCTAACGTCAGGCTTCTGCCTCTTGTTCCTACTGCGGCCTGGTGAGGGCCTGGAGGTCAGGTTCAGACGACAGGTACAGCAAATGGCAGGACAGGTATCGCCTTACTGCTTTTCTTTGCTAAACAATCTCAGGTCTGGCGGAATTTTCCCTCGCCTTCAGCACCTCCCACCTTCTGGGCAGCTCTCGTAGTCTCTCGCCTTGCGTGGTTAGTTGTAGCCTCTTGCGTGTTGTCCGCTCAGCTTCGTAGTCCTGCACAAAGGCTTGGACCACCAGATTTTAAACTCGGATCCTTGATCCTTCGGGTTTACTTCTGTCAATGCTTGGCGGATTGGATCCACCTCAATCACAATCTTCAAGCACACAGGTAATTTATCTGCTGGGTGTATAAATCCACAGCCAAATCTTCAAGCCTCTCCTGGACTCAACACTGAGCTGCCACGCTCAATGATTCTCAGGGCTTAACTTGGCAATCTCTCTCTGGAGATTTCCTCAGCAAGGTGCAGTTCAAACACTGTCCAAGGTCGTTTGCTGACAAACAAAAATCCAATTTCACAGCACAAGCACCTTTTGCAGGGATTGGCAAATCAGGCTGATCAGGCTAGATCCACTTCGTCCCTTTCTAAAGGACACGCGATGTGCGCTTCGGGTCTGTGGCGGATTTCTTTCCTCACAACAGTGAAGGACGCCTACGGGCAGGCTCAGTGACTACTCACTGGCTGCGAGTGCTCAGCGAGTTAAGCTGTGAAGCTGGATACGGTAATGTAAGACTAGCAAATAGCCGTGGGAGCACAGGCCTTCTGGCCGTCTGGGCGCGATCCAGCGGGGCTATGTAAAGGGGCACTTACCGCGCGTCACGCGGTGAGGTGACCGGGGCGTAGACTGCGTACTTCTTCTTCGGCAGGGGTCTCGGTCCTCAACTGAGGGTTCTATCTCCTGCTATACCAGCGGAGGTTGTATATGCTTGACTTGAGTTAAGGTACTGACTTATGGGAACGCAGAAGTAGCAGAAGGTCTCATTCACAGATGACGGTCGGTGCTTGTTACAAATAGAGGTATGTCCTTTAGTTAGAAAGGGACGAAGTAACTAGTTAAGGCAATTGCCGGGATACAGGGACCCGGCAGGCCCAATTCAGAGTACGGATTGTGCCGAATCACCCTGCGTAAGCGGGTTTATAGGTCTCAGTTCAAATCAGAGAGAGAGACTCCGCAGAGAAGCTGCGGAGGCTCCGTGGCCGCTAACGGCGGCTCAAACGGTTCTGTCACGTATACGGTAATATACTGTGACATCTTGTATACATCCTGCGGAAGGTCAGTGAAGGAATTGAGGCACACATCTGTATCCAAAAGTGTAGGATATTGCTGGTGAAGTAACCTTACTCTATGCATTGCTATCTTTCTAGCAGAACAGTCTGAATCGCAGTAAAAGTAGCGGTTGATTTTAATTCCATTACATACGGTAACAGTCATCTGAACTGCGAAAATTTCCAGCGACGGTCAACATTCATGAGGCTGTCAGCTTCGGACTGCGCAGCCACCAGCTCTGACATGAAGGCATTGTCAGTGTGGCGACCTTTGACAAAGCTAAGGACAACTCTGAAAACCTCCATTTCCATTTTCCGTATCGAAAACATGGCCCGGGGACAATTTGCTGAGCAGCCGCCTAATTAGGCGTCTTTGTTGAACAGAGTCCTCTCCGAAACGGGTCGACTGCTCATGCCAGAACTCGATCACGGCCTCCACATCCTGAGCTTCTCCATAGAGGTGGAGAAGCTGGGAGGGAATTTGATCCCATTCAACAGGGGTTCCCACTGAGATCCCCAGCTCTCCAGCGCTAAAGAATTGCGAATAGCCACCGGCTGGGCCACTGCTAGAGCTTCCGGCAATTGGAAGCCTAATGCTAGGTCCGGGGCCCTCGACATGTGAGGGCCCACGGTTGGTAAGGGAGCCTCCGACATTTAGAGGCTCACCAATGAAGCTGGGGCCCCCGACACATGGGGGCCCTTCAACTCTTCTGGAACCTCCGACAGATGGAGGATTCACATGGCTCTGGTCTCCGACAAATGGAGGCACAGTCGCTGTTCTGCCGGAGTTTCCGACAGGTAGAGACTCAGTCACGGCGTGGCCCGGGGCCCCCGACACGTGGGGGCCCAGAGCGCATCTCGGGTCCCCCTAAAGATGGGGACCACGCGGGACCAGAACGAAACTCATAACCAGCGAACTCTCTAATATTTGCCTGGTCCCAGTTAGCTAACCTGTCTCTTTCTTGGTTATTGATTTTCTTCTTTTTAGCAAGATGCCGCTGCTGTTGGGATAGGTGATGCTGCTGCACATCTAGCACATCAGGGTCATCAGAGTCCCCCAATTTAAGTCCCAGTACATCCCCAGCTCTGATAGGACTGCAATACATGGCTTTCTACTAGCCCGAGTACTCTTTCGGTTGCCTTAACAGTATCGTCAGACAAAACACATCTAAACTGCACTTAAGACATTGCGCGACGAGGGTTAACTACACTGGTTTGAGGAGTCTGAAGTATAACTGTGCAGGCACGCATTAGTATTATGCAGAAGCTCGCTCAATACGGCGTGCGCTGCATTCGGTTGGCGATTGATTACTCACTGGACCATTCTGCACATGGGAGAAACCATGGGTAGGGAAAAGTTTAAGAAAAAGCACGAATAAAGCATGCATATCACAAAGCAGACATCCCCCCCCCAGCTCTGAGCTGTGACCATAAACCAGCTCTGAGCTGGACAATAGGCATGCTTAGTAGTCATGCATGAGACTGAATTTCTAACAGTCCTACCAGGAATTAGGAGTTAGTGTTTGCGCATATGTCTACTGAAAAAGACAGCACATCACGGTAGTTGTAACCTTTATGGTCATCAACCACTCAAGTGTGAACCGGGAGTACGTACAACTAGGTGTGAACACGCAAGTATGAGCAGGTGTGTTCCACCAGGTGCATACAATATGTGTGAACATTCAGGAGCGTACCACCAGTGTGAACAAGCAGGTAGTAGTAACCAGCAGGTATGAACACGCTGTTCGTATCAGCAGGAATGTACAGCATAGCAGATTGCAATACACACCGTACATACCTCTAAGAGAGTCAATCAAAGACGAGAAGGCAAGAACAACAGCGACACCATAACTAGCAACTAGAGGCACCAGCCAACTGCTATAACGGGCAGTGCTGCTTTTCATTGCATGGGTCACCATGCAAGAAGGAAACAAAAGAAATTAATCAACCTGACATTGACCAAGGACAGGTCAACCGAACATCACCATGACGCTGCCACGCTACCGAAGGTGGGGGCTGTGGAAACCCTTAACCACTGGTTTATTCAGGGCCACACGAAGAAGGTGTACACTCTGGCTTTGGGTAGGAAGGGAGGGAGCAAGCGTCTCGCAGTGGTCAAGCATCTTGCAGTGGACAAGCATCTGGCAGTGATCATGCATCACAAATGGGGTATAGACGGGTCCAAACTGACCACACCCAGCCACCCCCTGACCGGTGTCAATGCACATATGGCTAAGCTCCGACTTCGCAATGCTCTGTGCGGATGAAAGTGTGAACTGGTTCGGATCACACTCTGCATGGTCCACATTTTCAACCGACTTGTTTCGGTGCTTGGATCGATGGGGCACTGGCGACTGACTAGGCGTGATAGGATTTTTAATTTCAACTGGAGGTTTGCGTTGCTCAAAGCACACCTCCGACGCCATTGAAACCTGTCTTCTAGGCCCCCATGATTCCATCATAATATTTCCCACTCTGTCGGTGTACCTCATGCACCATGCACACCGGAGTCTCTAGGCCTGAGGAAATCTCACTGAGCTCTCTTGTTTCAATGACATGCTCTTGACTGACCGGGTAACTGTCCAAGGAAGTCTCAGCTCTATGCCCCGTAGGTTGAATACCCCCACCCAGGTCATGGGGACGGATGTCTCTGTCTTGAATCTTAGGGGCATCAGTGTGTTTGTATAGGCCTATCCCAAACAAACCCTTCACCTTTGAAGCCGTGCATGACCAATTCGGGGAGCACTGTCCATCAGGATGGGCCCGGAGGAAAGCGGCATGTTGTTGCCCTCTCCACCTCGTGTGGTCTTGTACTTCTCAACGGAATCAGTTGCCTTCATGGGCTTGGCTTTGGAGGAGCACACATTGATGATGTCATGCGTTGGGGGATGTGTGGACAAGGGAGTTTCTGAATATATCACCTCGTGCGCCATGCTAGCAGAAGGCAGCTCTGCATGACTGTGCGTGGCAATTTCACCTTGCCATTGCTCATACGGTTAAATGGCGGGAGGCAGCTCCTCATGGCTGTGCATGGCTATAAACAAAGAACTCTGTAAGCTATCGTCCATGAACTCGTGGACTGCCATTAATTCGTTTGACCAGAAGAATGCAAGTTTATTGCTTCTCACCCTAATTTGGTCCGGAATGTCTATGAGAGCCTTGAGAATGTGCTCCTCTTAACGAAGAAGCATATAGTAACCCTTAGTAGTCTGTGGTTGTGCGAACTCTAGCATAGTCCTCTCAAGCTTACTAATCAGCTCGAGTCTTGACCACGAGCAAGCAATCTCAGCATCATTGGCTGGCACACCTTCAAGCTCTTTATGTGTCAGAACATCGTGAGGCGCGTTTACAGAATTCTGCATGGCGGTGTCAACTCCCACTTCCTCAAGCGCCATGATGGTAGGAGTCATGTCTGCATGGATATGCATGGCAGTCTCAACTCCCACTACCTCATCTTTGCGAGGTACTACTATTTCAGAATATGCCCAGATGCAAAATGTCCATCTTTGATTCCAGTATTTGGGACAGCGAACGATAATTCAGGTGAGCTGTCACGTGCCGCTTTAGCGTAACGATCATTCTGAATTTTAAGTTGTTCTAATTGATTTCTCAAGGGCCCGTTTTTCCTGACATGAAACCTCTCTTTTTCTTCTCTAGAATAACGCTGGGGCACGTCAGACTTTTTTTGTTTTACCCCTCGACCTACTCCAGCAGTGCCCTGATTAAATGGTTGACCACTGATTAGAGTTTGTGCCGTCGGTGGCGGCGTTTTGCTGAACGCACTGACCGCTGACATATACCCAATATTATTCGCAGTAGTCATCTTCTGTTGACGTAGAACATCCTCTTTCGGAGTGATGTGCTCGAATCCTGTCGCTTGGTCTCCTTCACCTGTGACTGAGAAGTTATTGGAACTACCACAGCTTGGTGAGAAGGTCCCATCCGCTCTAATTTTCTTTACGGTAAAGTGAAATGCGGGCGCTCCCCCTTGATAGCATTCTTCACGTTTGACAGGCAGTGAATCACTAGGCTCACTAGTTTGCCCTGGCCTTTCCGTGAGGTATGCACATTGTTGAAGCTTACTGGCAGAAGAAGCAGCTTGAGACTCTTTAAAACAACAAGCGGGGTTTATCATTACGGAAAAGTGGACCCTTTCGTCATAATTGTCGTCATCAAAAGGGATCCTAATAATCTGTAGGGTCTCTGCTAATTTGAGCGCCGCCCAGTTATTCTTACTCTATCTGTAAATCCCAGTAAGCAATTTCCTCTTCCTTCTGCAAAGCAAGCTCAGCTTCGAGTTGTGCCCTTTTCTCTTCAGTGGGGGCAGGATGAGTGTGCCCTGCCAAGCTTTGTGGGGGCAGGATGAGCGTGCCCTGTCTAGCTTTGGGGGAGCAGGAGGAGCGTGCCCTGCCTAGCTTTGGGGGGGCAGGATGAGCGTGCCCTGCCTAGCTTTGGGGGGGCAGGATGAGCTTGCCCTGCCTACCTTTGAGGGGCAGAATGAGCTTGCCCTGCCTACCTTTGGGGGGGCAGGATGAGCGTGCCCTACCTACCTTTGTGGGGGCAGAATGACCGTGCCCTGCCTACCTTTGGGGGGGCAGGATGAGCGTGCCCTGCCTACCTTTGTGGGGGCAGGATGAGCGTGCCCTGCCTACCTTTGTGGGGGCAGAATGAGCGTGCCCTGCCTACCTTTGTGGGGGCATGGGTGAATGGGCCCCGCCTCTCCTTTGTGGGGGCAGGATAAGCATGCCATGCCTACCTATGTGGGGGCATGATGAGCGTGCCCTGCCTACCTATGTGGGGGCAGGATGAGCGTGCCCTGCCTACCTTTGTGGGGGTATGATGAGCGTGCCCTGCCTACCTTTGTGTGGGCAGGATGAACATGCCCTGCCTAGGTTTGTGTGGGCATGGGTGAATGGGCCCCGCCTCTCCTTTGTGGGGGCAGGATAAGCATGCCATGCCTACCTATGTGGGGGCATGATGAGCGTGCCCTACCTACCTATGTGGGGGCAGGATGAGCGTGCCCTGCCTACCTTTGTGGGGGTAGGATGAGCGTGCCCTGCCTACCTTTGTGTGGGCAGGATGAACATGCCCTGCCTACCTTTGTGGGGGCATGGGTGAATGGGCCCCGCTTCTCCTTTGTGGGGGCAGGATAAGCATGCCATGCCTACCTATGTGGGGGCATGATGAGCGTGCCCTGTCTACCTATGTGGGGGCAGGATGAGCGTGCCCTGCCTACCTTTGTGGGGGTATGATGAGCGTGCCATGCCTACCTTTGTGTGGGCAGGATGAACATGCCCTGCCTACCTTTGTGGGGGTATGGGTGAATGGGCCCCGCCTCTCCTTTGTGGGGGCAGGATAAGCATGCCTTGCCTACCTATGTGGGGGCATGATGAGCGTGCCCTGCCTACCTATGTGGGGGCAGGATGAGCGTGCCCTGCCTACCTTTGTGGGGGTATGATGAGCGTGCCCTGCCTACCTTTGTGTGGGCAGGATGAACATGCCCTGCCTAGCTTTGTGTGGGCATGGGTGAATGGGCCCCGCCTCTCCTTTGTGGGGGCAGGATAAGCATGCCATGCCTACCTATGTGGGGGCATGATGAGCGTGCCCTGCCTACCTTTGTGGGGGCAGGATGAGCGTGCCCTGCCTACATTCGTGGGGGCAGGAAAAGCGTGCCCTGCCTACCTGTGGGGGCAGGAGGAGCGTGCCCTGCCTACCTTCGTGGGGACAGGATGAACGTGCCCTGCCTACCTTTGTGGGGGTAGGATGAGCGTGCCCTGCCTACCTGTGTGTGGGCAGGATGAACGTGCCCTGCCTAGCGTTGTGTAAGCATGGGTGAACGGGCCCCGCCTCTCCTGTGTGGGTGCAGGATAAGCATGCCATGCCTACCTATGTGGGGGCATGCCTGATGAGCGTGCCCTCCCTACCTTTGTGGGGGCAGGATGAGCGTGCCCTGCCTACATTCGTGGGGGCAGGAAAAGCGTGCCCTGCCTACCTGTTGGGGCATGATGAGCGTGCCCTGCCTACCTTCGTGGGGACAGGATGAACGTGCCCTGTCTACCTTTGTGGGGGCAGGATGAGTGTGCGTGCCCTGCCTACCATTGTGGGGGCAGGATGAGCGTGCCCTGCCTACCTTTGTGGGGGCGGATGAGCGTGCCCTGCCTACCTTTGTGGGGGCGGGATGAGCGTGCCCACCCATGGTTGTGGGGTCAGGATGAACAGGTCCCGCCCACGTTTGTGTGGGTAGGATGGGTGTTCCTTGCCTACATTGGTGGGGCGGGAGGGAAGATCCCTGCCTACCTTTGTGGGGGAATGACAAGCATGTCATGCTTACCTTTGTGGGGGCATGACGAGCATGCCCTGCCTACCTTTGTGGAGGCAGAATTGGGGACAGGATTGGGCAACAAGGCCGGAGTGGGCAGCAAAGCTTGCATGGGCAGTAAGGCCTGTATGGGAAGCAAGCCCGCCATGGGCAGCAAGGCATGCATAGACAGCAAGGCCTGCATGGGCAGAAAGACATGCATGGAAAGCAAGGCATGCATGGGCAGCAAGGCCTGCATGGGCAGCAAGGCATTCTTAGGACGCAAGGCCTGCACGGGTAGTGCGGCCTGCATGGGAAGCAATGCCTACATGGGCAGCTAGGCCTGCATGGGCAGTGTGGCATGCATGGGCAGCAAGGCCTGCAAAGGAAGCAAGGATTTCACGGGCAGCAAAGCATGCATGGGCAGCAAGGCCCGCATGGGCAACATGACATACATGGGAAGCAATGCATGCAGGGAAAGCAAGGCATGTATGGGCAGCAACTCAGCAAGGCATGCATGGGAAGCATGGCATGCATTGGCAGCAAGGCCTGCAGAGGTATCAAGGCCTGCATGGGTAGCAAGGCATTCATGGGAAGGAAGGCCTGCATGGACAGTAAGGCCTGCATGAGAAACAAGGCATGCATGGGTAGAAGGCATCCATGAGCAGCAAGGCCGGCATGGGAAGCAAGACTTGCATGGGCATCAAGGCATGCATGGGCAGCACGGCTTGCAGGGGTAGGAATGCCTACATGTGCAGCAAGGCTTGCATGGGAAGCAATGCCTGCATGGGAAGCAAGGCATGCATGGGTGGCAAGGCCTGCTTGGGAAGCAAGGCATGTATGGGCAGCAAGGCCTGCATGGAAGCAAGGCATGCATGGGCAGAAAGGCCTGCAGAGGTAGCAAGCCCTGCATGGGTAGCAAGGCCGACATGAGCAGTAAGGCATGCATGGACAGCAAGGCCCGCATGGGAAGCAAGGCCTTCATGGGAAGCAAGGCTTGCATGGACAGTGAGGCATGCATGGGCAGCAAGACATGCATGGGCAGAAAAGCCTGTAGGGACAGCTATGCATGCATGGTACGCAAGGCATGCATAGGATGCTTGCATGGGTAGCAAGGCTTGTATGGGAAGCAAGTCCCGCATGGACAGCAAGGCCTGCATGGGAAGCAAGGCCGGCTTGGGCAGTGAGGCTTGGACATCAAGGCATGCATGGAAAGCAAGGCCTGTTTGGGAAGGGAGACATGCATGGGCAGCAAGGCATGCAGGGAAAGCAAGGCATGCATGGACTGCAAGGACTGCATGGGCAAAGAGGCATGCATGGGCAGTGAGTCAGTGAGCTTGGACTATCCGACAGGGTTGTGGAGCACTGGGTGCAGCGATATAAAGATTCCGGAGCTGTCCACGTCGCACCAAAGTCCGGCAAGAAGAGGATCCTCAGCCCAGAGGCGGAGTCCCGGGCCTATGACCTGCTGCTGAGCAACCAGCATGGTGGTGCAAAAATAGTTGCACAGGAGCTTGGGACATTAGGCTTGGTCACCAGGCCAGTGGGGAAGAAGAATGTCATTCGAGCAGCCCGGAGGCACACATCGGAGATTGGAAAACAATTGAGGGTTCTGCGGGGTGCGCCTATCTAGGAAGCAGCTTTCGGGGTCAACTCGACAGAAGCGGCTGGACTTCTGCAAAGCCAGCAAGGGAAGGGACTGGAGCCACGTCCTCTTCACCGACCGGAAGAAGTTCCATTTACCTACCCAGGGGTGAAGGTGCAGCCTGTGTCCTGGGGCGTGGAGGGTGAGGGTGAGAGAGCGGTACGTGAGGCAGCCTCTCCAAATCACCCCCTGGTCCTCAACGTGTATGCGGGCATCTGCAAGTGGGGAATCAGCAAGCTTCACTTTGTGGCAGGCACCAGCAGCCAGAAGACCACCTTCAAGAACAAGAAGGGCCGGGTGGCCAGGAATATCACCACAGAGGAGTATGAGGAGGTCGTGAAGGCGACATTCCTGCCTGAGGGACAGCGCCTCTTCACCCAGCACGACATTGCTACATGGTACCTTCAGCAGGACAACGACCCTATCCACAGAGCAGCCATACCTGTGGTCAAGAGGTGGAACTCCCAGCCTGGCAGCAGCGTGGGCCTCCTTCAGAAGTGGCCTCCCAACAGCCCGGACTTGAGTCCGATCGAGAACTTTTGGGGATATATGCAAGCCAAGATGGACGTTAAGGGCTGCAGAACTCTCCAGGAGTTTAAGGTATCCATGATCAAGGAGGTAGCAGCAGTACCCAAGGAGTACTTCTCTAAGCTGGTGGGCAGCATGCCCAAAAGGATCGTTGCATGCATCCGCATGAAGGGCGACAAGACAAAATATTGAAAATTCTTGCCACCCGCCGCTACAGCACAGGGCGGGTCATATGTATCGTAAAAACGTGGACAGGCCCAGCAGTGCAAGGAGGTTAGGTCATGACTTGATATCAGTTACACATTGACTGTGCTCTAACCTGATTGCTAGTAGTGCACTAAGACTGGTAGGCACCAACTGGCCCTTGAGATAATCAAACGCAAACACAATGGGCTTAAGGAGTCCACTTGACAGAATCACCAACTCCAATAAATTTATGTTTTGAGATAACTTGGCCATGCTGAGGGGCCTGCCTCTAATTTTTTGAGGATGTTATATTGCAGTGCTGGCCTCCATAGCTGAAGTATTACCTGCTGTAAAGCCTAGGGTTGTGGCTCTCAAACCACCGGTGTTGTTTTTTCAGCAGGGCCCATCGGGTATTCACTGTTCTTAACTTGTGAGCCTCCCCCAACTTGCACGACCCTCCCATGAAGCGATGCAACGGCCTACTTATCGGCCTGCATGGCTGGAAATGGCAATTTTGACATCAAACCGTATCTGCAGGGCTGACCATTGGACATTCCCATCTGGTGACAGAAACAGTTTGTCTGTTGGGAGGCTCCCGAAGCAATGCCGACTACCATAAATCATGAAACTCTGTCCAAGAACCTGAAACCAGGGCCGCTTGGGACCCTGTTCCGTGTGACTTACAGAAATCTTGGCATACAGGTAAATTCCATGCACATCCGACCAACGTTCCTCCTAGCCCCATCGGTTCCAGGGGGGTGCAGTTACCGTTAGGGGTAAATAACTTTCTAAGGCAAGTTCAGAGGCGGATAGTTTTATATATAAAAGCTGTGTCTTTGGCGCACATGTAAAAGCTGTGCCTTTGGTGCAGTTGTAAAAGCTGCAGCCCCCGAGTGACGTGTTTGGGCTGTGCTTTGTGAACCGTGGCTATATCGTAGGAGCCATGTGGTTGAGGTACGAGATGTGATCTGGACTGCTGGCACATAGGGATGCGGCCTGGTTGAAAATGGGTGGCTATCTGACGGGCCTAGGTAGTGGCTTTGGTTGTTGTCTGTGTGGTGTGATGAACCTTGCACCCTTAAAACACAACCCTCCTGTGGCAGAGCTGCAGGTCAGACGGAGTGAAGCCTGAATCCTGCCCCCTTAACACACAACCCTGATCTGGGAAAGCTACAGGTCAGAGAGGGAAAACACCTGAACCCTGCACCCGTAACACTTAAACCTCAACATGCAGTGTTTCAGGTCAGACAGGGGGAAAGCCTGAACCTGTACCCGTAAAACAGAACCCGCAACTGGCAGAGCCACAGCTGACCAGTCCTGAGCAGCAGGTTCCACACCTGAATCAAAACTGTGGAAGGTGCCGATCTGTTGACCTGTGAGTGTGCACATCTGTTTCGGGTTAAGCTGCTGCAGCTGTGGTGTGTCTGGATGACAGTTGGTGCATGGCACCGAACGCTCTGTCGAAATGTCATCGCACTTCATTCACGGGAATCTGAAGAAGGCTAGCAATTCTACCAGCACTCACCAACGTTACAGACAAAACGAGTTTGCGCCTACCGCAAAGATGCACGATCGTCCCTACGATGCTCTTTCGCATGTTCTGCAGTGTGAACTGTCATCTTGCAAGTTCGAAAACTAGTCAGCCGCTGGCTGCAGCGAGCAGCCCTGCCATCAAGACTAACCTGTTAAACGAGTTTGCGTTTGAAGCAGCGCAACGCCAGTGCACGTCACGTACTGTGCAATATGAACTTTCGGGGAAGAAAGTCCAAAACCAACGTGGCCGGGGCCGTGGCAGCCCTGCCACGAGTATATACAGTGCTAACAGACATGCAAGCGACTTTGCGCCCCAATTCAAAGCAACGCGCTGGCCTGTTTCTGAAATGGGGACCACTTTTCACAGCAAAACCCTCAAAATTGCATGCCCACGAAAGTACGGCTCTTTCGATCCACTTCGCGCGCCTTCGTTGCAGTGCACAGTCACAAGGTCGGGAGCCACGAGATACGCCATTGGATCAGAAAACGACTGGAAAAACTGGGGCGAGCGCGAAACACGGGCCTATCAAAAAGGGTTTCGCTTTGGCGGGTGGTAACCGATGTCCGAGTGAAACCAACTGAAAACCCAAACCCTATCCCCTTTCCGTTCCTTTCAGTCACTCGGGTACATAAAAACTTCAGAGCCAGCATGATCCACGACTCTTAGGGAGATAGATTAACCAATTTTGTGGCATGCACTGAGTACCGGTGCTGGCCTATTGGGTCAAAGCACGTAACGGTACCTGGCCAGCTGCTGACAATTTGACATGCAACTGCATGTGGTAATAAAGTTAGGCTTAAGAGACACAAAGCTGAAGGGTCTGATGTCCACAAGAAACAAACCAAACCTACACAAAGCAAGAGATGATATTATGGCCATGAGGACCCTTGAGAGACCATAAACAAAAGATTATGCAAAAGTATTGAGCCGCTCGAACAATCACAACATTTTCATTGTCTTCAAGCATGGTAGCATTCAAGCACAGCACCGCACCAACAACAACCGATGACTCACAAACTCTCATTGCCTCCTAATGCTACTGGGAGTTGAAGCGCGCTTGTAGCGCCATGCCTTGCTCCACTTCGCGTCCACTTCCTGTTGCACTTGGGCATCTTCTACAAATCTCAAGTCACCGATCTGAAGAGCATTCGCATCTTCATCATCATCTGCAGCGTCAGGGACACGTGTCAGGCATGCACAGCGTCAGAAAAGAATTTGAAGGCAGATCAGTAAGCGGCATCCATGTTTCTCTTTTCGCGACTCTGCTACATTTAAGCTACACTCTAATCGCTGACCACAGGCCCCAGTTGATGCCAGCCAAACTGCCATGGGCACCAGTTGTAGGCCGGTCCTGGTTTGGTCTCAATCGGGCATTTGGCGGCCGCGGGGCGGCCTCCCAAAGGTGACTCGTAGCCGGAAAAAATAGACGTCGCTGATGCCACACTTGGCCACAGACACAAGGTACCCTGCCTTGATCACATGGCATGGCCCCCCTCCAGCTGCTCAGCTGCCCTGCTCCATGTCCCTCGCACCTGTCTTAATGCCCATCTTCTCTGCCAGCTGCCTGCCTTTATACTTCTTCCGACTGGGCAGCGAGGAGCGAAGTGCAGCCATCTCTGTCCGGCTCATGCCCACAACCTGGGCAGTACGGGCAGGCAATATTGAGGAATTGGCAAAGCTTGCCAAGAGGTCACACGGGATGACAAATCACACAAGATGACAGGTCACATAGGATTACATGTCATACTTTGGATGTCAGGTCAAACGGAATATCACACGAAGGCACCCATAGACGACAAAACCGTGGACATCACAAACATACATCATTCCCAGCGTACACAGCTGGCTGCCTCCCCCTCGAATCCACCCGTCCAGTCCCCCCATGCACATGAGAGGAGGTATCAGGTATGCAGCGCACCTGCATCGGCCTCTGCTCCTCCTGCTTGGGCGCCACATCTCCCATCAGCGACATGAGCACATCATCCTCCACACCACCCCCGCCACGGTCGCCCCGACTGCCCGGCCCAGGCCCCGCCGCTGCGCCATCCTGGATGAAGTCTCCGCCCTCAATGTACAACGACGAGCCGCCGCCTCGGGGCCGCTCGCGCCGCCGCTGAGTGGAGCTGACAATACCATCCACCTCACGCCGCCCTTTGAGCCACTCAAGCACCGTCTCGCGGTTGAGTCGATGGAGCTCCCACACTCCCCTACAGGAGGGGCATTTGGCAAATGAATGACGGTCCAACAGGCGGCTGCGGGTTCACAGTTTTGCATCGTGGCTTTATAAACTGCCTCCATGTCCCTTTGTAGGGCGCATGCAAGGGCATCTACATCATTGAGCTGGCCAGCAGCGGTGAGAGAGTGCCGAGTTTCTACGACCTTCTGAGCTGAATTTTGTGATCATTTTTAGGGTGTTCAAAAATATACACACAAAATATGCAAAAGTCTCCTTGGAAATGCTCATTTGTTGTGCTTTGGTCACAGGTCACTGGGTCAGGAGCAGGTGAGCTACCTCTTGGCTTCCCGCCAGCGGCCCCTTGTGCAGCCAGCCTTGCTCCTTCGGCCTGTGCCTTTAGGCTGGTCATGGTCTGGCCTCAATCGAGCCTTGGGCCGTCGCAGGGCGGCCCGCTGAAGGTAGACTCCCATCCGGAAAAAGAAACCCTGCTCCATGGGTCTAGGTCAGCCGTGCTCCCCTGGGTACGTGGACCCACAACACGATGCCCTGGTTTGAAACTGATCATTCGTCATTCAAAAAATTGCTCATTAAGCACTACTCTCCAGGAATTTATTTTGTTCAAGCAGGGCCAGACTGGCAGGTGCTTCCGCATTTTGAGCCAGGGTATGCAGCCAGCCAACCGAGTGCGCATTTTGAGCCAGGGCATGTAGCCAGCCAAATAAATCCCTTCCGCCCGCCCTGACAGCTGCATCCACGCACTTACTTGATGACGTCATCCGAGGGGAACGGCGTGCGGGCGTAGATGGACTCAAGAGTGCGCATGACCTCCGCCGGCATCCGCTTGCGCCCCTCCAGTAGCCCTGATTCCTTGCGGGCTGGACAAACGGGACAAGCAAGCGAGTCTGCCATAATCAACATTCACATAAAGCTGCCCGATACGTGGAATGCAGCAGGTGCAATTAGAGGCCCTCCCTACTGCCACCAATTCGGGGGGGGAGCAGGGGCAAGGTCCTCTACCAGTTGGGACCCAAATTAAGCGCTTGGGGCCCCCCCACCCAGGATCCCGGTGAGGTACCGGGGTACCCCCCCCGTGCTTGAGCTGCAATTTAGCTTCATCGAGGCCCACGGCCCGAAGCATCCTGGTGTAGCAAGCCCAGTTGGGCCACTAGCCATGCACCATTAGCCATACGCCATGCAAGGTTTGGTCCCAATCGGCTCGGTGGTGGCCGCCCGGCATCCCCTTAAAATGTAGGTAGTGCACGCGCTAAAATTATGTCTGACAGACAGTCCGACACCCACTGTAGAAGGGGATGAAGCCCTGCTGGTCCTCTGGGTGGGGCTGAAGGTTGACGGCAGCCTCAGCCACACGCCGCTGCTCGCTCTTGATGCGCTCCTGCTCCACCTCGGCACGGCGGCTCACCAGGATGGCCTCCCGCTCCCTGAGCAAGGCAGTGGGTGGTTCAAAGAAGAAACGTGGGGTAAGGAGCTGCCAGGTGCCTCCCGATCCGATAGTTGCACCTAAGTGTTCAGCTTCTGTAAAGGACCTGTAAAAGACCGGGACTGTGATTCAATTTAAAACTCGACTTGTATGATTCCCTGAGCACTGTTGGGTGGGACCTCCCTCCCCAGATGCTAGCTGGCATTGGTACAGCATCCATTCTGACGCACTGTGTGGGCCTCTGTGAAAACTCCTTTGCCCAGCTGATAATGCGGACGCGGTCCAGCCCGAGCTCCGCACCCAGAGCTTGCACCTGGCACGCATGAAAGGCAGGCAGACGCTTCAAAGGAGTGGTGTTAAGGGCTTGGCCGCCAGTAGCATCATGAGCCTCGGATACATATGGAACAACCACACATACAGTTCCAGATACTGTGTCTCTGACTGCCAGTACCCAGAGAGGCAGAGGGAATGACTATGCTTCTGGGATGTCATACAACGCCACAGCGGCTACCAAAAGGAGCATGGTTGTTACAGCATCTTTGCTGCAAAAGTAGAAAGTCTGTGGCAGCTCATCTTACCTTCATTTTACGGCGGCCATCACTGGCATAAGCCCTCTCCAGACTCTCAGCCTGCCAGGGCTCAAGCGGTTGCAGGGCGTAGGCCTGCATGCTCTTCTCCTCAGGCTTCTCCCACCAGCCTCGTTCATCTACTTCTGCCTCTTTAGGAGCGCGTGCGAGACCCTTCCTTCCACCCTCATACTGGCCAGCTGGCCCTTCGCTGACGGCCCCAGCCAACGTCCTCCGGGCCTGCGCATAATTGTCAGAATGGAGCGGGTATGACGAGGTGATAATTTACGAGATTTACCATCAGAAATTGTCTCGTAGGTGCAGAGGCTCGTCGAGACACATCGTCGCAAAATCGAGAGGCAACGGGTGCGGCGGGAAACCTGAGGAGCATCATCCCGCAACTGGGAGTGTATAGAGTTATGCAATGCTATAGTCTGGCGTTGCGAACGAAAATTTTGCTATAGCACATTCTGCTTTGTGTCCACACAAGTTTTCCATACCCGTCCACACTTCAACGACACTTTGAGGACAAGCGGCGTCAGACGTGAGGAGAGGACTTATGCTGGGATCCAATTCTATTACACTCATTTCCTTTGATTTCACCAAGGACAAGGAAATACTTTCACGCTTCCTGCCTGCTCCACCCCCTGGCTGTATTTCCATCGCTTCCAAATTCCAATGCCATGGGGCATGGGCCACTAACCAGCATGGAGGCTGGGCACTGGGCAGTGGGGGGTATCCCTGCTTGACTGAGAGGTCAGTGATACTTCAGGTCCCTCATGTTCAGCCGTTCCCCTTATGGTTAACTCTCCCATGCGCCTTGAGCTCACAGCCGTCTGCAAGCCCACTCGCCAGGTCGGTCCTCCTTGTTCTCCCCCATCTCGTCCCCTCAATCTTCCCTGCTGGTGATTCTCCATGGGGCCAATGGTTTCACTGAAATCCATGTCAGAAACCCCCTGGATCCTGACCATGGAGGACCTCCTCAAGTCCTCAGACATTACCCCTTCCCCGAGTCAAATGTTAAGACATGGTTGCACGCCCCTGGTTGCACGCCTTCCCCCGTCACCCCTGGTGTCTTTCCGGACATGCACCACCGTCCACCGCCCTCTTTTTTATTGCAACGATACGAACAAAAACTGCTAAGACAGAAGGACAGATGAGACGGAAGGCACGGAGGGTAACAAAAGGGAAAACAAAAACCACTCTTAGTACTTTCACAACCCTCCTTGATAACCTGGGTGCATGCACTGCCGGGCCCGGCCATGAACACGGCCCTCACAAAGATGTCCACCCGGATCCTTCCTAGAGAACCAACTGGTCTGGTCCAACCCTGCTCCCTCCCTGAGGGGACGGGGTGTTACCAAGCTCATCCCTGTCCTCACTCCGTAAGCAGCCCCTATTTGTGATCACAGATTCAGTAGTTCAGCTCCAGCTGCCTGACTGCCCCCCTGGTGTACAACGGGAGCACCTCTTCAATTTTTGAAGGTAGGCCCTAGACAACTATCCCTTCGCCCCGTTCACCCCGCCCTTAATAATGCCCCAGCTCTTGGCAAACTCTGGCGAGGAGCTAGTGGCCGCCTTCATGGCCTTTGGAGCATCCCTCACAACCCCTAATGCTAGGAAACCCGATGCTGGCCTATATTACGAACCTCAATGGGGTGTTATGTAGCTGAAGCGCATAAAAAGGAACAGTGTGAGCCGCTGTCCATTTTGATGCACATCAGCTTACATGCAGCTACAATTCAGCTACATGCCTACATCACCGCCTAGTAGCACCGAGAGGGCCTTGCTCGACGCGAGGTCAGGGCCAAGGCCCAAGATTTGTATAACGATGTTATATTATTGTTACACAGCTCGGGTCAGTGGTTAACCCGTAATAAACCCAGAACCCACCCAACTTAGCATTGTGTGGATGCGTTCACTGCATTCCCAGGCTGCAGTTGTCTGGCTCTGGTGCCTCCTCTAGGACTTGGGCATGCAGGCTGTCTATGCCACTTGGGATCGCCCATCGTTTGTTAAAAGCACAGGCCATACTTTCTTTCCTCTTGTGCCTTCTCCCTTGACTTTCCTACCTGACTTATTGTTTGCCGACGTGGCCGAGCTCTATTTAATCGGGGCCCAGAGGTGTTACATCAATATCTTGGGATCGCCCCCCATACCGTATGGACACACCTATCACCCTGAATATTTTAGGTCCTTAGCATCACGGGGTTAATTCCCCCGCTACTGCTTGGTGGTTGTGCGTTGGTTGCTTGCCCAGGGGGGTCACTGATTTTCACTCGCTTTCCTGGCAGATTTAGTGCATGTCCTGGTTTACCGGCGCATGTCCCATGCACTTCACAAAAACTTCACATTAGCAACACGAGTGCCACCTGCAACTTCATCCTTCCAAACGTCTCAGACTGTAATGACGCATTCCTAAAATAGCAATCTCCATGATGGTTCCATACGCCTCAGGGATCCGCAATCTCCAAAGAGGCTAAGACCATTCATCCCTGGGCTGTATGAGAGAGTGAGAGAGGCAATTGCCCCCAAGCTATGCCCTTACAAGGCAGACGGCCACAATTTCGAGATGCCTACATTTTTGGCATGGATTCAGGGAAGTAGTATTCGCCTGTCCAAACAAGAGGTGGGGAACCCCAGCCATGCAACAGAAAGCCTTTTACACCCCAGGGGAAGGAAAGAGGTTGGTAGCAGAGCCCCCGGGCCAGCCGATAGCCCACCACCTTTGGTAGACGGTCTATGGTCAAGGGCCTTGGCGTGGATGTGTGTGCGTTCCCTTGCTTGACCAGATCCCCGAATCATACCGGATTCAAAGTCGAAACAAGTTTTGGCAATCGAGATTCATGAAGCATGCCCAAGAACATCAATGATGTATTACCAGGAAAACGACCAACACGTAAAACAGCACTTCACAAAAAAATGATGATCGCCCAATAATCCGCTCACTTCATGTACAAAAATACGAAGCAGGCCTTGGATACAAACACAGACCAGCTTCATAGGAAAAGCACCTCACGGTAGTCAACATTCGGAGACTGTCCCATGCTTCAGTTATTCAATCTAACAAAAGGCAGCGGAGAACCAATTCAAAAAATGGCGCCGTATGTATCTTAATCAATAATCAATAATCAATAAGGCTTTCGTATGGAAACCTAAGTGATAGTGAAAGGAAACCTGAATGCAGGTTGCTGTTTATTTTAGAGCACAAGGCCCCATTTCAGCTACATCACAGCCAATCGCCGGGGGCCCAGAGCAACAAACCCTGGGCCACTGGCCATGGGCTGGTCATAATTAGGTCCTTATTGGCCCAATGGAATGTCTAAGGTGGGCCGGTGTGCACTGAAACCAACATAGGAGGCAGGTATGGAATGGCCACTAACAGTCAGATCTAAAGAAGAGGCAAACCTTGGACACAGAGACCGAACAAATTAACAGATAACAGCTAACTTCATAGAAGAACACAAAAAAGTCGAAAATGGTAGACTGAACTGCACTCGGTATGAGATAACTCTTTCTTGATCATTAGCCCTATCCTGCGTTAAGATCTCAAACCTGATCCGCTTTAAAATTTGATAAAATTGATTAAACTTAACCTTCCCACCTGCCGCTTACAAACCCTAGAGAGTTGTCAGCTGACGCTTATCTGCGGATGATGACTTGCTTTGACATCTCAGCACACAGCTCGGGCACTGAGGACAGGTCCTTGATCCAAACCTGCGACAGGGTCTGCCCAGAGGAACGTGCCTCCTGGAGCTGCTGGATGCAGGGCGTGCACTCATCCTCCTTAATTATGGCTGCTACCGCCGACAGCAGCGTGGAGGACAGGAGGAGGAGAGGTGCTGGGAAACGGTGCGGGTGGATGGCCGGATGCGAGGCGTGTCCTCCTTGTAGGGAGCGCTGCTGTCTCTGGGCGTGCATGACCTCGTGGACTGACCTTCACAGCCGCTGTCAACATCCCGTGAATCCTGCCTGCTGCAGCTCTTTATCCCGCTCACCTGCTGTCGCCGTGAAGCTGTCCTCCCTGGGGGAGAGTGGGATCGTCTCTGGCGATGGGACCCCAAATCCCTGTCAGCAGCTGCTAATCTCACACGGCTGCTCGCCACTTCTGTCCATGGCACAACTTGGGATTTGCGAGCGCGAGTGTTGCTGCTCAGCGATTCCAGACGGAGCATCAGCTGCATGCTCCGAGTAGACGCGAGCCTGGGGCCGATACTGTGGCGCAGGCTGTCTGGCGGAGGGAGGAGCATGGCCTCAGATCGGCGGAGCTTGCGGATCAGGGTGGTGGACAGGCTGTTCAAAGAAACCAGGCTGAATGCTGACACCATGCCTCCTGCTTCATGCCTAATTGGGGAGAGGAAGTTGCCGCTCAGCTGAGGGCTGTCAATTATGTCCTCCTCCTGAGCAATGTCACCATGCTGAGCAATGTCACCATGCAGCTTGTCTTGATCAGCTGCCAGGTAGCACTCCTGCTGAATGCTCGTCATGCGAGGGGTCCCAGAGTTCTCGGAGGCCCCGCTCGCGCTGCTGATGATTCCGCGCAGCTTCTTCATGACGCCTTGATGGACCCAGCTCCACAACTGCTTGGGGGCTGAGGCTTCGCCGGGCGGTCTGGCAGAACTGGCAGCAGTTTTGACTGAGCACTCGCTGCCCCTCTTGAACTGCAAAAGGCAATGAAGGCATATCGTGGGCACAGCTGCAGGCGTTCTGAATCAGTTCAAAACTCAGCCACTGCTGCTGAAGCCCACATCAGGTCTACATCTTAACAGGACGGTGCTGCTTAGTTCGACTGACTGCAAATGGCTAGATTTCCTGCCAAACTGTGCGTCCTGCCGAACCCCGCCCCTTGACGTGACGGATAACGTATAACACATATATATATGAGTCGTGTTCAGGCAGATCGATCTAAAGCGGATGCCTACTGCTGCCTGAGAGCGGTGGTACAGGCCAGCCAGGCGTTGGTAAACGTAGAGGGATGTATCGTAGTGTTGGTAGCGGCGAAATCCCTATTTCATGGCGTGTTCAATCAATTGCGTACCTGCTTCTTCCCGACACCTTCCAGCTGCTGTCGGCCAGGCGGATGCTGTGTGATGACAGCAGATATTGCAACGCCGGCATGCGGCATCTGCAAATACCCGAGTGAGGGTGGACTTCGGTGAAATTGGGCCGACTGATATTTGGCCACACACGACAGTGTGGTCTTTCCGGACAGATATTGGCTCTATCTGCCAGCAAGTGTGCACAAGTTCTGAAGAGCAGGCAAGGTTGTATTCCGTCCTCAGAGTGCTAATCTAGTTGGGACGAGCAGAGAAACATGGGAATAGTACCAGGACGTCTCGTGTTAAGTGCACAAATGTCGCCACCTTTCTGGTGCCCTCTGTCCTGACATTGAAGCTACAGGTTCTCAAGGTTCACTTTTCAGCCCGCCACGGTGCCGTAGTCGTGGGTACTGGCTCGTTCGCAGCCCATCCCACTTTGAATCGCGAACACATCGGAGTCTTGTCGCGCGTTGCCTCTCGAGGTTAAATTCATGACATTATCTGATACGTTCGCGCACATTGTCCTAATGGAACCGCTGAACTGGTCTGCGCTCACAGAGCTGCATAAATGTTTCAACATAGTGAGCAGCTGTTGGGTCGTGAGCAGTCTCCAACCGCTTAACCGCTTAACCGTACCGCTTACGGCCCGTTTCTAATTGACTGCGGAACTCCTCCGCAGGCACTGTCGTACAGAAACGGGGTATGCGGAACTGCTCCGCAGGCCTTTAGAAGACCCACGTGCGGCCTTTTCTCCGAGCCCCCCCCCCTCCTCGGAACTTCCACAGTCTGCGGAAAGATTTTAGGCCTTATACTGATATTAATTATGTATTAGAATCGCCATTTTCTTCCCATGGCCGTATCGGGTGGTGGTCGTGTAAGCGACCATGGAAATGGGCCGCGTCAAGCCTTTCATGAAGCACAGCGAGCGAATCAGCAGATGCAGCAGAGCAGGTAGAAATGTGGCATGGTGTCGAGCAGGACTTAGTCGACTCGAAAGAATAGGAGATCGACACCAAAGCGATTCAAAATCGGCAGCCATGCATGTGTACGACCTATCCCCTGGACACTCACGCTCCACAGGGGTCGATCAGAAACGACCTCGTCCGCATGACATACAGCACGTTTCTGATTGGGACCCCAGAAAAAACGTGTACGACGGTCTTCTGGTCTTCAGAAGTTCCCAGGTGTGGTGTTTCTGCAAACAACCCGGAGCCTGACACCGGAACGTGAGGGCGCGTAATCTTGCTTGGTTCAGGGTTTACTGCGATATTGCCGAATGTGTGCCTAAAAGTTATCTGCGCTGTTGCTGCTGCTTCTGCTGCTGCTGATGATGATAATGATGATGATAGGGATGACTCCCTCGCGGAGTGGCCAAGGCCGAGGCGGGCCGCGGCCTTTAGTTCTGCAGGGCGGCCCCCAAGACTACCGTCCGATAAGATTATGGGAAGAAAAATGCGGCGATTCTTATTTGTAAATAAAAGCCTTCCGAAGGCCTAAATACACTCCGGGTCCTTTGGAATTTCCGGGGAGGGGGGGTTCCCCGGAAAAACAAGAGACGTACTGTACTACTCTTGGTGGTCTTAAGGGCCCGGAGATTTTCCGGGGTGCAGTGCTTCAGCTCAAAACAACCCGGAAACAGCCCGGAAAGTTTCCCAGGTCCAATCAGAAACGCGCTGATATGACCACCGTACATTGTTATCTCCGCAGTCAATCAGAAACGGGCTGTTAACTACCAGCCACACTACCTGCCTGAATAGTACTAGCCTCTCTAGCAACCCTGGGGCACTCGCTCGTCCGCCGGTCGTTGAGGCACTGGCTAGATTCGACCGCTCGTGGTTCTGTCATCGTCATTGTGACGATTTCAGCAAAATCGGAACATTCCTTTTCTTTCTTCCATGGCACTGATGCGCATTAATCTCAGCTCGAAGCAAGTAGCTACTACCGGTCCGTAATAAATGTAGACATAGCAGGTTGCTAGGTTGCCCGTATGTATGCAGGCGTAGAGACCTGCATACATGCGGTACGGGATTGCAGGCCTCGAATAAAAAATATAGAAACAACATGAACTACCGGGTTTCGCTCGTCTGCTGACCCCTGCTTGGTATTGTACCTGGAACTGAGTGTATCCGGTACTGTATCTGTAGTTCTGTACTACTGAGTGTATCTGGTACGCGTCCTACTAGTCCTACTCACGCACTTGTATGTCAACATCTGCAAACTAAGCGTCAGAGGCAACAGTCGATGGAGAACTTTGAAAACTTACTACTGTCACGATGTATTAGGTAAGGCCACGCTTAATTGCCAAACTAAGCTTCACGTGGTGGGACTGAGATGGGAGGAAAAAGGGGGCGCCGATGGCCGGTATGTAGGTGGACCCCGGCGGGGTCCAGACGAATAAATTCTTATTAGCTACAAGATACGATGCTATGTTCGTGCATGTCGTCTCAAATATGCGGATTCGGCTTGTGTTGAAAACGATTTGACCAGTACCGATACGACCGACATCATCAGGGCCTAGAGCCAGTGCGCGATGGCTAGCGCTAGACTCCCTGGCTTATGCATGGGCGCATCATGGCCAGCTGTATGAAAGTTCGTGCTTCGGTAAAAAAATGCGATAATTTTCGTGTCATTCGTAGAAAATATCAAGTTATGGTAATTTGTACAAATCCTTAACTACCCAAGATGAAAAAAAGATTCTCCCCCCGCCCCCGTCCCCCCTACCTCATGCAAAAAGAAGGGGGCCGGGGACTCCAAGATTAAGCAGAAAAGTTTTTTTTTGCATGGTCGGGCGGCTAGGTTTAAAAAAAAGGCATTGGGCAGCTGGCTGCATGCATTCCATTGATAGCCATGGCTTTAGGCATAATACCTTATTACATGAATGTCATATGGACACATGGCCGTTCTAGTAACTTGCGGACTTACAACAGACTTACCAATGACTTCCAAGCCTATCCTACCGACCATCTAAGCCATGGCGAATATGGTGCATGGCATGAAGCCATGAAATTTTGGGGTCAGCTGCACTGAAGGTTTAACAGCGAAACCAACTAGGCTGTTATGCCTTGATGCATCCGTCATCATATACCGTATCTGGAACATGGACTGTATAATGGCACAGCACCGACTGGTCCCCTGCTAACTAGTGGCATCCATTCAAGATGACAAGGAGGAACATGTCCTCCACTTCCCACTGTTGCATGCATGCCTCTCCCAGGCCCCTAGATGGCTTCAGTTACTTGTCAGCCACCTCAACTGAAAGGCAGTAGCGGGCACTGCCACAGTGCCCTTGCTGATGCTACAAGCCGGCAGCATGTTCTGCTTCTTTGAGGACAGAATGGAGCATGATGAGAAGGACAGGATGGAATGGCATGCCAACCGGCTCTATCTCATCAAATTGTCTGCTTCTGCTGCCCCTCCCCTGTTGTTATGTCAGTATTCATATAGTAACGTTATCTGGCACTTCAGGGATTTTGAGTTTAGAACTAGGCGATGATGAGGCCACGTGGAAAGTGGGGCAGGGTGGTATACCATAATGGTGTTTTGGTGTAAAAGGTCAGCAGCGCTACCCTACGGCTACGCCATCTGGACCCATGCATCATGTCAATAACATACCATCTCTAGGCCATGCTGAAAAGGCTCGGCTGCATTAGTGCCCGACTGTCTGGTCAGACGGAAAATGAAACTGAAGGCTTGAGGAGAAAGGAAGGAAAGTAACATGTTGACAATTCCCGGGATATCGGACACTTCCAGATGGAAATACTTATTGCAAAGGCCTCTTGAGAAGCTGAAAAAGGCAATGCACCCAAGCTACCAACTCTATCTTTTATTAGCATGGCACTTGTCATGTGCCAGCTCTGTTACAGCGCCCCTTAGTTGTTCATCTGTTCATCAGCTAGTGGAAACCCGCGATAGTTATCCAGTTGTGTTCATCGTGGAATGGAATGGCAAATTATTGAACCACTCTGAAGCTAAGCATGGGCATCCAAAACAGACCAAGGAGGAGATGGCGGGTTATAAACACTCTCCATGCTGACCCTAATTGATGATGGTCTGCAGAACAGTGTCCACTTGGTCAAATCAAGACCCCTCCCCTACCTATACCACCTGGCCAAATCAAGACCACCCTCCTACCCACACTACCTGGTCAAATCAAGACCAATCCCCTACCCACGCTACCTGGTCAAATCAAGACCACTCCCCTACCCACACTACCTGGTCAAATCAAGACCACTCCCCTGTCCACATAGCCCACACTACCTGGTCAAATCAAGACCAGTAGACCACTCCCCTGCCCACTCTACCTGGTCAAATCAAGACCACTCCACTGCCCACACTACCTGGTCAAATAAAGACCACTCCCCTACCCACACTAGTACCTGGTCAAATCAAGACCACTCTCCTACCCACACTACCTGGTCAAATCAAGACCACTCCCCTGCCCACACTACCTGGTCAAATCAAGACCACTCCCCTGCCCACACTACCTGGTCAAATCAAGACGCCTCCACAACCCACACTACCTGGTCAAATCAAGACCACTCCCCTACCCACACTACCTGGTCAAATTAAGACCACTCCACTGCCCGCACTACCTGGTCAAATCGAGACGCCTCCACTACCCAAACTACCAGGTCAAATCAAGACCACTCCCCTGCCCACACTACCTGGTCAAATCAAGACCACTCCCCTGCCAACACTACCTGGTCAAATCAAGACCACTCCCCTGCCCACACTACCTGGTCAAATCAAGACCACTCCCCTGCCCACTCTACCTGGTCAAATCAAGACCCCTCCACTACCCACACTACCTGGTCAAATAAAGACCACTCTCCTACCCACACTACCTGGTCAAATCAAGACGACTCCCCTGCCCACACTACCTGGTCAAATCAAGACCACTCCACTGCCCACACTACCTGGTCAAATCAAGACCACTCCACTGCCCACACTACCTGGTCAAATCAAGACCACTCCACTACCCACACTACCAGGTCAAATAAAGACCCCTCCACTACCCACACTACCTGGTCAAATCAAGACCACTCCCCTACCCACACTACCTGGTCAAATCAAGACCACTCCCCTACCCACACTACCTGGTCAAATCAAGACCACTCCCCTACCCACACTACCTGGTCAGATCGAGGCCACTGCTCTATTCACACTGTTCTGGAGATTATGCAGGTTTTAGTTGATCTGGAATAACATGGGCCTGGTTGAGGGTAAGTGCAATCAAGGACGGTGAGCTGGCTACCTTGGCTTAATGGCTTCCATGGTAGCTTATTTGCTGGCATGGCTAAGAGCTGAAACCTTGGTTTCAAGGGTGGCTCACGGCATTTCCTTGCATGGCATAGCTGAGACCTAATGAAAGGCTTCTTGGGATTGAGGTAGCAGAACATTGCTTCATCGCAGCCTGGCTACAGTGTTTGTTGAGATGCCACGCCTGGAAACCTTTTGATGTCTCCCATTTCTTTGCATGCGGCGCAGCAGGTCGTGGGTCAAGCCTGAAATCATTGATGGAAAAAACGGGGTGGTGGTGGTGAGAGGGGGCATCTTTTTGAAGGGGGGAATTGGATACCTACACTGTGATTTCGACATGGGAGCGTGATGTCCTTGATCATCTGCACGTCCCGGACATGCTGGTAGGTAGCAAGAGAATGAAGTTTGTGAAGTCTGTTGTAGAGGAGAACACTCGTGGAGGTCATAGGTTCAAAGTGCATGGGGGCTCCTCCATGCCTCGTTCCTTCCTCATGGATGTGTAAGTTTTCTCTTAGGGCTGGGAGTCCACTTCCTGGACAGGTGGAAACCCTGAATCCATGAAAATAAGGATTCGCATGGGTGATCAGCCAATTAATTCAAGTGCGGTACAACTAAACGACCCAGGATGAACATCTAACGCATGACATCTGTTCAAGAGTTGTGACAGGCTTGCGATGTACGGACATACGGTATTGGTAGAAACCAGAGGGAATGAAGACCTTGACCCCTGAAATGTTTGTTACCGTACCGGTATTTGGGGGGCGGTTTTATGGTACTGTGGTGTAATAAATTTCATATATTGTCGCATCACGCTCAGCCCATTCAACTAGACACATGCTCTGTAATGCTCACTACTAGAATCATATCTAGCCCATGGAAATATACTTGAGAAGAGACCGAAGAGAGGCCTTCCACACCTGGAACCTGGGGCAGGTGCAAGGGCAGGGGCGATGGCAGGGTCAGATGGGGCAGGAAGGTTAATACGTGTGACAGACTGACAGGGACAGCAGGAGTGGCAGAGGTGATAGGGGTGATAGAGGCAGGTGGGGCAAATGAGGCAAATGAGGCAAATAAGGCATCACATTTAACATGGGCCGTCAGAGAAGCACATTGGAGGGCGGTTAAGCGGGGTAAACACAGGGAGGCGAAGGGCAGCAGTGGCATGCACTGAATGGGCATGGCCGCATGCATGGGCTGGGACATGGGGACGAGCATCAGCAAGCAAGCACACTGGTAGGGCTGGGGACATGTTATTTCTGAATTGGGCAAGGAATACCTACACCTATATTTTGGCTTCGTATTTTTCAATGTGTGGGAGCCATTTGTTCTTTGTTCATGCCTGGCTGTTTTGCCTATAGGGTTTTGCCGTTGCTTATATGATAAATTTGAATCCAATTTCCATCTAGATTCCCTGGACTAATTTAGGGGATTGACGACACCATGTAAATGTTATTATATAGATATATCACAACCAAATGGTGCCGTTATCTCGTTTCGCGTCTGGCTTTTTAATGTTCCGATAGTCATGACGTTGTGCACGTTGTCGACCATTCTGATGCTGCTGGTGACATCCAGTCTAACGTGTCATGGAACCCAATCACAGGTAGGATAGATCCTCGCCTAGGGCGGTGGACGAGGCTGCGCTGAATCGCCAGCGAAATGACGCTGGCCATTTTTCTCCATCCCAGCAGCAGGGCCCATGGCGAAGTTCTGGGGGGAACTTCCGCACTCTGCCTGAAGCATCGTTCTTGGTCCCGCGCCGCAATCGGGAGCTTGGCATGCTGCATGCTGGGCAGCTGAAGCTGCTCCAGCCTGTCATGAGCAGGCTAATGCAAGGTGCATTCAAGGGAGACCATTTGGTGGACATGGCTACGCTGCCCATGTGACAAAATCGATTAATAATATTGACTGTCTATTCGTAGGCCAGCAAGTCACCGCCGCCGTTTTCAGCGGAAATCGTCACACTGGGGACATGCAACACTTTTGGCCGCACAGGTACCAGAATCCAGCCCTTTTGGTGGCTTTGGGGCATCGTTTTAAATCCTTTTCTGACATAAGACGTCAGCATGACACGGACCTTGCCATGTAATACTACGCAGGCTCAGGGCATTACTGAAGCAGGCTTTCAATGTGTCCCAGCTTCTGCTTCCAGGCGAGGCAGTGGTGCTACCATCTGATGCGTCACAAGCGGCATTGTGCCTGGATGTGAGTGGATGTGAAGGGTAGGCTGGGCCTGCTAATTGGCGCAAGCACCATTTTGGATTGAAGTGTGCTACATGCCGCCATACCAACTTCAGCAGGCTGCTGTGTAGCTACCACTATGCCGATGGGGACTAATCCTGGACCAGCCTTCTGTCCAAAACCCAAGCTCCTGTGCTTGCTGCACCAGGCCCCCTTGGCCAGGTGTTATATGACAGCTGAATTGTAGCCAAAGGCGGGACTAAAGCACCCTAAAACTAACAGGTGCAGGCTCATAGCAAACTCAATCAGAAATCGGGTTGTTTGATGAGAGTGCGAGCATCTTTGTCAATATGCATTTGTCAGGCAGAGGTTTATATATGCTGGCTGCTTGGCTGAAAGGACACATAAGATATTAGTCCTGTGGCCAGTCCTAGCCTGCATTGCTACGTGCATGCATGTGCCAAAGAGGAGTTTGAAAACAGTGTGTTGTTTGGCTGAATAGACACATGGATGTGCGTCTCGCTGCTTGTCCCGGCATAGCATCGTAAGCGCATGCATGCAACACTTGCGAGGGGTCTATGTGCTGCGTGCAGCTGTATCTCCCCGGGAACGTCGACCTTGTCTTCCTGGACTATGGACAGCAAAGCGCTGATAAGGAAGCTCCGCTAGTGTCCAGGTGGGAGCGTTTATGTAACTGTGCACCAGATCATCATTGGGGCGCCACCGGGCGACCGCTACTTGGCCACTTGGGGACAAGCATTTACTGGCCTACGGACATTGTTCCCAGCAACAGAACTTGCTGAGCCAGCTCTCCACGGCTGTAATCCGTGATATAGCTGAATTGTAGCTGAAGCATGCTAAAATAAATAAGGGCGTATGGACAACTGACTCGTGCAGATCGGCGGCACTTTGTCTAGTTAGCGCTTGCGAACCACTCTCCTAATTCAGATGCTTTGACTTGACAAGGCCCTTTGCCCGAGAAGGCTGGAGTCCAGGCGGCTGTGTCCTCCTGATTGTCTTACCCGGACCATGGCCCCTTGCCCTGGACTCAGGGCTGGATTTGAGCTACTCCTGCGGCGGATTCTGAGCCTGGAGAGCCAGCCTGCAGTCATCATGGTCAATGGCTTTCTGTTGGGGCAGCCAGATTCTCTTTCAGGTAGGAAAGAGCGTGGGCATGCTTAGCGACTGAACGCGCCACATGTATGCGCCATGTGGACGCTTTCCCCAAGTATGAACCGTCAGATGGCATGATGGGGCCGGAGGGTTTTGTACAGCCGAAGCTGTCGGCATTCCAAGCTTACTATTTGAAGTTACGGTATCGGTAGGATTCCGGTAGGGAATCATGAAGAATCTTGCGTCATGCAGGAGGGCTAAGTTATGCTCTTCCTTGGCTTGGCGGCTGTTCTGAATTCCAGTCTTGCAGGGTGAGCACAAGGCTCACAGTGTATAAGTCAAGGAAAGTTTGGATTTCGGACCAGGCGTCTGAAATACTGACTGCTGTGGTCCCTGTATTGGCGTGCCGCACCTTTGCATCAGGCTGCTTCTGGTGCAATGCCGAGGCGGAGCTGCTGGAGTTCAGCAGCTATTACCGAGTGCCGGCTGTGTCCTTGAAGGCTGCAGTATTTCACCTCGTAAGGCTAGGTAAGGGAAGCCCTGCCATGCGTCAGAGCTGGTAATATTATTTTCACATACCTTGTGCCATATTCTTGCATGATGGTGTTGTAATACAGCATGGGATAACAAATATGCTGGTATGAGCTTGTTGAAATCATACAACTGTGTGAAAGTTGCCTGGTTCTCTTGAATCCATAGGGTGTAGCAAATTTGAAGTACCGGTACAGGTAATTTCAACTTTGCATTTCGTTTAAACCCGTATTGATTTATTGATGGTTGCGCGTTCTCATGTAGGCATGCCAGGCTTCGTCTTCAATGATGCCGCACCTCCTGCAAATGCCTCCATGGTGCTCAAGGCCGACTACAACCAGCTTGAGAACAGGTGGGTCATAGACGTTACACCTCTGGGCCCTGCTCAAACAGGCTCAGCCGCGTGGGCGCCAGAACAGGTGGGTGTGCATAGCCCGGCAGCCCCCTGGTGATTTACTGGAACCTTGCGACCCTCTACATTTTATATGCACTTGATGCGTGCCGACTGCCGGCCCCAGTGAAGGCATTGTTTCCCTCCTCTCATTTACAACTACTGCTTACTTGTGAGCCCTACAGGGCCCTTGCGGAGCTGGTGTTCCACCTCCTCATGCATGCGACGACGGTTCCCCGATTGGCAAAAACTCAGCCATCACAGCAAGCATCTGCGTCGCCGGCTCCTGCGAGCCTGCCGCCGGTGCAGCTGCCGCCCTCGATGCTGAGAGACAATTGGGAGCCGCGGGCGACCAACTGCTTCATGAGAGGGGCCATGCAGGGCATTGTCACCGATCCGCAGGTGACCAGCTAGCACTCACTTCAGCGCCATGCGCATAGCACTCTCCAATCATGCAGGGAGGGTGGGTGGTTGGCCTGAGTGGCTACTGTAATGGGGGACTCTCTCCGTGCAACATCTTTCTTTCTTCAATGACATTTTATAAGGTCTCATTTCCCAGTTGTGAGGATCTACCTCCTGGCTTGGCACGTTGGAGTACTGAAATAATAATAAAAAAGCCGTCCATTTCCTGCCATCCTACAAACCACCTGCCTCTGCAACCGAACGCCTATTATGTCCTGGCAGGGCTTCGGGTACGGTGAAGGTGCCGCTGCTCAGGAGGGTGGACCAGTGAGCTCTCAAAGCTCCACTAGCCAGTGGATCCTGGAAGCCAAGGGGGGCAAGGAGAGCTCGGTCTCCCTGCTCTTTAATTTAAAGGCTATCCTGCCAGGTGACCCGCAGCTGCTGAAACCACAGAAGGTGTGCAGGGCAAGGTCGTTATCATTACGTTATGTGCGTTTTTACGGTACATCAATTATAACGATATCCATTGAGCCCTTGTTTGAAAACCCAAGTGGCTCCGCTCTGCTTACCTCCGGCGCCTCATGTCTCATGACAGGAGCTGGATGCGCGTGCTCGGGACAGCCAGGCCATGGCAACGCTGATGTACGCGGCCCATGAGGGTGCTGACTCAGTGGAAGTTTCATGTCGAGAAGGAAGCGGTGGGTCGCTGGGCTCAGCGTCGAGCTTGCCTCATGTCACGATAACTACCCTTAGCGCAGATCACCGTAAAATCGAGTCAAGCCAGTGGGGGCTAGCGATGACGGAGGAGCGCCTATTGACTGGAATGCCTGCTGTCCCTTTCGTGATGCAGCTGCAAGTCGGCTACTCTTCGGTCTCTGGCAGTAGGCCCCAGATTGAACAAGCCATGCTGCTTGGGCCGCTGACCGACCAAGGTTACGTCTCAATCCGACATTTTGTAACCTGAGGGCGGCCTGCCAATACCAGCCTCGTAGCCGTAAAACGAACGCTGCCTGCTGTCCTGAATTCAGGGTGCACATGCCCCCCGGCTGTGCTGGAGAGAGACCAGCTGCAAGGATGGGGGCCACGAGACTTCTTGTTACCTCTTACAGTTTCTGAACATGATGGGCCATGCAGAATTGACATTCGGGTAGGTGCAGCTCCCCTTTGCTGTTGGATATAGTTATGCTCGAAAGGGTCGAGAAAAATGTTTTGTGTGAAGACGTGATCTATGCTATCTGCAGCAAGGCTGGTGTTGGACAGCAGTCGTGTTTAATTGAGATTATGCACTGTACCTACTCCACTCCTGTCTGTGTCAGGTGCTCTCTGCTGAACCGAAGAGTGATCGAGTGGGCAAGGCATTTGAGCTGGCTGGTCTGATTGTTGGCAATTCTCTTATTCGAACAAGATCCACTTACACATGAGGTAGGTGCGGATTACCTGGGCGCCCACGCGTCCTAGCCTGTTCTGCCGGGCCGACGGCAGCAGTTGTCGTGTATGTCCCTCCTCTGTTTGCATTCTGAACATGCTGTTGGATGATGGTGCTGCTTTGTGGGTTGTATGTCGGATGTTGCTGGTGTGTGTTGCTGGTGTGGTGGGGCGTACTGTAGGTGTTGTGCGTGTAGGGTCAATGACTTTACACCTCTGGGCCCAGAGGGACTGTTGCCTCATGCTTCCGTCTCCCAACTTCTCTCTTGAGCGCCCACGCTGCCGGGTTCTAGAACAGTGCATACCCGCTGGGGCTGTCATCGTCGACGTTAGGTAGGTGCATTAGATGGCATGGAACTCAGTTATGAACCCCTACCAGCAGATATGCAACATCCTTAACTGAGATATTACTAGTTGTTGCATTGTTTCTTTTCAGGAGCTCTGTGAAGTCCCTACATGACTGGTGATTGATCCTCGAGAGGTGGACGATGCTGATCCGGTGGAATGACAGCATGGATCAGAAAAATGTTGCTAGGAGTAGCACGCCCGCTTGATCATGAACCATTCGTTTTGTTTGTTAAAAGCTGTATTATGTAGAAAGTGGGTCATTTGCGAGGGGGAGGGGGGGAGCAGGAAAATAAAAGGGACCCCCTATTTAGACATGGGTTGACCAGGTACTTAACTTGACCACGCACAGGAGGTCGCTGGAAAGCCATGGCCATGCCTTGGGCAGTGAGATCTTCATATCATGCAGCTTTCTCGGGGTTGAGATGTTGTTTGTAAAATGAGGTCTTGTGAAATATATCCATTCCTCATTGCTTGGCTCTCTGTACCGCAGTCACCGTTGGGCCTGAAGCATTTTAAGACAGCTATGGAAAGCTCTTGTCAAGCTCTGCAATTTACGAAGGGGTGCTTCCAGTTGTTTTTTTACCCCCTCAGTCATTCGTTGTACACATTTCCGAGGGATACGTTTACAGGTGGATTGCTGAATCGATGTGTTTATAAATGGAGGGACTACTTCCCTTAGCGCTAGTTCTACTTAACAGTCAAAACTGACTTCACCAGATGAAAAATAGTTTTCGTTGGATTCCAGTGACTGCAGCAAGGCATCAGTTTCAGCCCTTGAAGTAGGTGGTGGGCACAAATGGCATCTTGGTGACAGTGGCAGAGTTCTGCTTGCCGCGAACTGACAGCTTCACCTCAGTGCCAGCCTTGTCAAAGCCCTTCTCGATGTACCTGCATGTGCAACAGAGGATATCAGAAACAAATCCTTGTGAGCGACTAAACAGTTGCGAGTCCTGCGCCGTGGCATTCACAAAGCCAGCCTAAAACGCATTAAGCGGATGCCCCTGGTGGATCCGGTTTCAAAAATAAACAGGTAAAAAGCTGCCCTGCCTTAAGTGGTTTCCTACCTGCAAAACACCATTCCTGCTCAAAGCCAGATCAACGTCTAGGGCTCAGCAGCATGCGATTTCCAAACACAGCCTGGACAGTGGACATCCTGATACCATGGATCTATCACCCAGACTCGGGAGCTGATGGACACGTGCTCGGCCCCTTCTCCCACTTCCCACTCACCCCATGGCGATGTTCTTCTTGAGGCATGGGCTGTGCCCTCCGCTCGTTATCTCCCCGATCACCCTGCCATCCGCTGTCAGGATCTCGCTGTGCTGGCGGGGAGGTGCACCTCCTGCCGAGACAAAGCCCACACGGCGCTTGGTCACACCCTCAGCCAGCTGCTTCTTGATCACCTACGAGCACGCAATCGAAAAACAGTCAAAGAACCGTCGCCTTGTACTGCAGGCATCACCAGTTAACACTCTCTCAAGCTGCCATTCAGGGTCCACCACGTCTCATGGCTGCCAGCATATACTCATTGCGCCTGGTCTCCCTGACACACTCATCACACACTTGCCTGGACAGGTTAAATATTCACTGTTCCAGTCACCCAGGACCTCCACCAGCCAGGGAAGTCACAGCCGATCGGTGGCCGACCTGAATAGCAAAAAAAGAAATATGGCCGATCGCCCCGCTAGGGGCGACTCGGCGACGGCCGAAAGAAAAAGAAGAGGGGGGTCGGCCTAAGGCAGGCCGCAGCCGAAGGATGCGGAGGGGGGGGGTCGGCCGAGAGCAGGCCACAGTAAGCCTTTTTGAAATTGCTTTCGGCTACCAATGGTCAATACGAAATAGCAATCGAAGGCTGTCCGAACGACCAGACCCACGCTTTCCATTACAAAATCGGCGGTGAAGCGACCACTAAGACAGATGTGCGAATCGCGTAACCTTGCCTGGGAATTTTCAAGAGCTTTCTTGAGGGAATTGTTGCGTGGTGCAAAAGCTTTCTTGTGGGCATTTGCAGGTCAACGGCCATGTGTCGACGAAGGTATGGCAGGATTTGTGCATGCTAAGACGATCCAAACACATTAAATTTTTAGCACGCACGAAACAGCTCACAGAGTATTCGACTGTAAGCAGTAAACATCGAGATATGGAGCAAACGAAAGCTCTTCAGCTAAGCAAAAGTTATCTCGATGCAGGTCATGCAACCCGTACGATTGTGGAAAGTTTGAAGCCGGACAAGACATGTGTGTCTCGAATACATCCATTCCAAGTGGTATGCCGGAAATGCCAGCTCGTCTCAATTTCTCCCCCGTCGCGAGACGGATTCCACCTATTTTCAGCACGAAACCTTCACATGCATACGAAAAGATTGTAATATATGTCATGAAGCCGAGTTACCATGTAGGGACATGGTACAGCCTGGTTTACACCGCCGAAAACAGTGTGGGCCTGGTCGTGGGGAGAGCCAGTATGAGTGCCCTCCAGGCCGGAAAAAATACACGACTAAATTATGGGGGGGGGGGATATTATAGCCGACCAAGTTCGGACGACAGTTCGGCCGGCCGAACTGCCGAAGGCAGTTCGGCTTCGGCCAGAGTAGAATTTCGAGGTCCGTAACTTCCCTGCCACCAGCCCTGGCCCAGAACTTTGTAGATCTCCAGTGATCTCCTTAGGAGGCAGTACCCCCTCCTGGAATGCATGCACAAGCGCACCTGTCCTCCGAGGAAATCAAAGGCCTCGCGCCGCCTCTTGCCGACGCACCACGCCAGGCCCGCCTCGATGGGGGTGATGTCCTCGTTCAAATCGTTGCCGTACAGGCACAAGCCCGCCTCCAGACGCAGGCTGTCTCGTGCGCCCAGACCTGCACATGCAGAGATAGCCATTGCGCGTGACAACTGCTGCAGCTGTGAGGGAATACGTGAGCGCATCATGAAGAGAATGCGGGGGCGCAGCATAAAAGCGGACAGCGATATCATGCGGACAGAGAGATATGTAAAAAAATAACTGAAGAGAAGTTAAGGATTTCAAACAGCCGGGCCCCTTTTTCCCTCCCATCTACTGTTTGACGTTTCACCTGCACTCACCGCACATCTTAAGGCCTGGCTGCGCCAAAAGGGCCTCCGTGAGCTCCAGTGCCTTGCCATTGGGCACGCTAATTTCGAAGCCATCCTCGCCAGTGTACCTGCGGGTGGGATTCAGCAAGGCTGCAGTGAGTAAGCCTGGGCAGCAGCAACAGCCAGGGGCCTGGCTTCCAGCCCTTAGGCAATACCTCTAACAACCCCCCCAGGCAGCACAGAGCTTAGTGCACAGCAGGCAGCCAAAGGGGGTGGCCAACACTGGACTAACTGGAACCCAATTCAGACCGGCCCTCGACGGGTGGTCCAAGCAGCAGGGCTTGCTGCGTAGAGACCCGCGGCCATACCGTATACTGGGCTGTAGCTGAATTGTAGCTGAAGCACAATAAATAGACATTGCAGTTCACCCTAGGCTCACCCAGTCCTCGTGATCCATACGGGAATGCCCTTGAGCTCAATCCGGCTGAAGTAAGAGAAGAACATCTTGGACAGGTCGACCTTGCTGAGCGCCTGGACTGCCTTGACGGCATCAGGGCCTTGCACTGCCAGCAAGCTGCGCTCGTCATGTACCGTCAATGAGGCATCCTTGCCCTTGGACTGCAGGGCATGCATGCAAAGGGCGCGAATTTCTCAGTGCAATGGTGTGTGAGAGGGGAAATGGTACCTTGTACATAAGGCACAGATTTTAGTCATCATTCCCTGGAGGCTTTGAAATCGAGCTGTGGGTGCAAGCTCCATGTTGCATTTACAAGACCCGTGCAGTGATGTCTGTGTCCTCAACATGCTGGCTGCTCATTGCACCTGGAAAGTCTTCAAATGTTGGCCGATGTGATCCAAGTCCTTCTCACGGCATCCAGCGTTGACGACAATGTAAAGCTCTTCGTTGGTCACCTGGATTTGAGGGGGTAATTGGAAGGGGGGTAAGAGCGTGTTCATGACTGTAAACTCTGAAGTGGTCATCCACATTCAAAGTTCAGATGTTTCGAAATCCGTTTCCTCCTCGATTCCACCATGTCTGACATGCAGCACCTCCAAAGTCCAAGACACGCACCTTCGTAACGACGGTATCATCAATGATGCCACCCTTTTCATTTGTGAAGCAGCTCAGGGAGCCAGTTCCGTCTTTCAAGCTTGCAATGTCACCGACGACAAGGCTTTCCGTGAACGCAAGTGCATCTTTTCCCTGCGACCGACCGTAAGCAGAATGCTCGTTCAGACTCTATGCTGCATTTCGAACTTCTACTACGCATTTCAACAGGCACATCATCCTCACCGACCTTCAACGAGATACCGCACATGTGCGACACGTCAAAGATGGATCCGTGAGCCCTGCAGTGGGTTGTCGATTCCATGATGCTGTCGCTGTATTGTATGGGCATGGACCACCCAGCGAATGGGACCATTTTCCCTGGGAGGGACGGGACAGAGTTAGTGGACCGATCGATGATCACTGATTACATCACAACCGTACCTCCATGAGCCACATGCAAGTCATAGAGCGCAGTCTTCTTCAAGTTTGCATCATCTGCAAAGCCCCTGAACAGTGCACCAACAACCTCCGCTTGCGCCGACCGGCTCGCGGGCAGGATTTTTGCAATTTGCTTAAGCATATTTGCAATTGCAACTAGAGTACCGTGTCGATAAGACCTTGAACCTCTTACCCTCAGATCCACCACAAAACAGGTTTGGGGTTTTGACAGGGATCGGGGTAGTAGTGGTTAGCCTGGTGGTTAGATTGAGGTTAGGGCAGCTCTGATATTTCCCCACTATTTTGCAGCTCTTCGGCCATGAACTCAGGACGATGAAGGTACTACAAATGCACAGATGGAAACAAAACACAGACTGGTACCGGTACAGCTACAATAATGATGGAGGCAGCTGGGGACCTGCATACATACCGGATTACCGGGTTACCGGTACATGGGTTGGGACCAGTGTCCAGTCCTTGTGAGTGTCCTTGCATGATGCATCGGTGGTACCGGTATTTCAATACAAGCAGCTGCTGCCTATTGTATAACACTATCGAATTTCACCAGGTCTCCCGGTGTGAGAAGGCACCTTGGCACTCGGAGGCACCTCGTAGTGCATCTTCTTTGTCCTCCATGGACGCATGGACGTACCTCTGTCCGAAATTCTTACTAGCAGATGGCAGTGCGGAGAATAATCCCTAGTGCCTGGCAGCCAGTTAGGCTTCAGCCTCTTTACAAGAAGAGCGACCCCCTTGACCCCGGTAATTACCGGCCCATACATGGCCATCACTAGCGTGCTTTACCGGCTGTATGCTAGCATGCTCACAGCCATCACTGATGAGTGGGCAAGATTGCACGGCCACGTCCCTCCTGACTGGATTTAACGACGCCGTAGCACGCTCCAGGCTGCTTTCTTCCTCAGGCATGCAATCCATGCTCAACGGGCAGCTGCAGGCCGTGGCAAGCTGCAGGTGGCCGTTGTGGACTTCACTGAGGCCTACGACAGCGTGCCGCATGGACAGTTGTGGCGGCATATATGCGAGCACCTTCACATGCATGCATGTCTGTTACGCGCTTTCCAATCGCTTTATGCCGGTGCAGTTTACACGCTCATAGACAGCCACAAGCGCGCTGGTCATGTGCCTTGCACCAGAGGGATCAAGCAGGGCTGTCTTCTGAGACCTCTTCTATTTAGTCTATACCTCAGCGACCTACCGGTCATGCTTACAGCCAAGTGCCCGGCTGAGGGCATTGTGCTTCAGGCGGGGCGACAGCTACGCTGCATGCTGTATGCGGACAACCTCTCCCTGCTAGCCTGCACCCCAGCAGGGCATCAGCGCATGCTTGATGTCCTGCAGAAGTACCGTATGTGGCAGATAAACAGGTTCAGGTAAACGTCAGCAAGACAGAGATCATGGAGCTTGGCAGCGGCTTAGCAGCGCAATGCCGACAGCAAGCCGATACGTGTGTGTATGGCCCTGTTCGTGACGCGCTGAAGCGTGTCCAAGAATTCAAGTTCTTGGGCATCATTCAGCACGACAGCGGCAGCTTGAAGAGGGCCATGCATGATAGAGAGGCACCTTTGGCTGCCGCACTGCTCCGCATTTGCCGCATGGCCGCCAAGGTGCGCCTAAGGCACCATCTACCAACACGCATCAGGTTGGCAGCTGTTTGCGCAGCGCCTGCGGCCAACTACGGCGACTTGGTGTGAGCCACCAGTCGCCTCAACAAGATGCAACAATACCTCCGGCCGCGGCAATGTCTCCAAAACAAGATGCAGTCCAGCCTGCCTCATCACTTGCGCCAGGCAGCGGGGCTACCCGCATCAGCCACCAACTGGGGGGTCCTGAGAGCTGCAGCTCCAGCCATTACAGCGAGACTGGTGGACCCATATCCTCCGCTTCTACAATGCAGCGGTGGCACCGGCAGCACAGCAAGACAGCCCTCTAATGGTTGAGGCCATGGCAGCAAATATACAGCTTGCAGTCACCCAGGGCACTGGAGGATGCACCTCGTGCTCTGATCTGCTGGTTGCACTGGAGGAGGAGGAGTGGGGGGCAGCCGCCCCCAAATTGCGCGAGGCAGCAGCTGACCTACAGCGCTTACCCGGCACAGAGATGTTGGCTCTCGTTGACGCAGCCTACGAGCAGGTGCAGCTGGATGCAAGCGGTGGGGGGGACCCCAGGGACCCTACCACTGAGCACAGGTCTGCGGCAACCTACTGCACCTGGTTCCAGACCACGGCGTGCACACAAGCCAGGAGCCGCACCAGCACGAGGGAGTGTGCTTGTGTCCGCACACATTTGCAACTACGGCTCGGCACGATCAGCACAGCTGACACTAGAGGACGGCGCAGCGGTTATTGGCAAGAGGCACGTTGCTGCCAACGATGTTGGTCAAGGGGCGAGGGCGAGCATGTAGAGGATGCAGGACATGCTTGCTTCCAATGCCCTAGTGTCAGGGAGCATTTACAGGAGTGGAGGTGGGCAGGTCCCCCGAACGGTGCCACGAAATTCCACCAGCTGTACCAGGCCGGGCAGGGGTGGGGTGCACCTGCTTTTGTGGCCGCTGATGTAGACTTTGTCGAGGGCTATTTACTTGAGGAGCTCAGGTGCCGGACTTGTTTTACCTTCCGGCCCTTCCTTCAGTCCCATTAAATTTTTGTTCCCTCTTCCTTTTAGCTTCTTCTGTTCTCCCATCTGAACAGTTGGGCGCCAAAGCGGCCGAGACTTCTTGCACATGGCCCAGAGGTCTAACGTCATTGACCTGCAGAAGGATTTAAAACACAAACAGAAAGCCAGAGGAAGAGCAACACCGCAGACGAGGCAGCAATAGTATAGTAGAGCTCAGTTTACAGGGGTCTGCAAGGTCGCCAGTCAGTGCATAATTTTAGCCTTATTTGATACTTGATTTTCATTGGACCAAGTGTTGGCAGAGATACCTGGCAGAGGTACCCTAGTATCGAAAGACATTAACATGAAAATGTTGGTCCTTGATGTGCCGGGACCTGGTTTACAAAGTGATTTTTTTAGTAAAGCAGAATAGGTAATGCTGTTTTTTAACCTTTTGATGTTGCTAACAGCATTTGCATTTCATGCGAAAAAATTGGAATGTTCACGATACATTTCAAGTACTGCTGCATTTTTCAGAGCAGCACCAGTACCGTGCGAAAACAACAAAACATTGAATGTTGTTGCACGGGCATAAATGCCTTGCGCATGTTAACCTCATGGGCCGTGGAAGCCTTGACATATGAGATTATGCATGGATGACTGACATTTGACCAGTGTAGCTTCCAGATACCCTAAGTACCAAAAGGCTGGTAGGGAACCGACCTATCAGAGAACTTTCCCGAAATCTTAACGTTTGTCTTAACAGTCCAGCGGAACATGGCAATTGATACATGGCATGGGTGCCCACAAACCAGTTCAGAAACTAAATAAACGAGGACACAAAGCGTAAAAATGTTTCTCTTCTGGTTTAGCCACCACACCACAACCACTGACCAGTGGCATAGGAATGGACCTCATAGGGGCAGCAAACGACCCCCCAAACAAGAACTTAATGTGTGCGTAAATAAGTTGAGCCCCACCTAAAACATTAGGAAAGCGACTGAATGTTTAACAACATTTGGATATGAATGTCCTTATAAATCATGCATCACCAGTCACAGATAAAAAAAGGAAGCACATATTTCTGCATTTTGCATATGCTACTCTCCTTACACAGCTTCATGGCCCAATACCCTCAAACATTTGGATTTTTGGAAAAGTTGGATTTATCTCTTAGCAAAGATCCATGTAAGACGGACAGAAAATCATGCAGAGCTCATTTTAATTCGAGACTGCAGAATTTGTGAAACCTTTCTGCCAGGTTTTTCTTAACGACCTGTCTCTAACAATGCCGGCCCCAGGCCACGCCGAAAACATTATTGGGCCGGCCGAGAACATTATTGATTTAACCAGAAAGTCTTGTAAGCAAAAGCCACTCACAAATAGGCTCGACAATCGTAAAATGCAGTTGTAAACTGCCGGCAACCACAGATAACCAAAGCAGGAATAAACTGAACATACATTAAACAAGAGGGTAGGCAGATGAGGTCGCTAGGTGTACGGCTTCGATGCTGCAACACTGGCAGAACTCACATACCGTGCCCCTGCAGCATCCCATGCTGATGCCGCGCATGCATGCAACAAGTATGGCAACACTTCCTCCCACGGGTCACCCGGGCAAAGCGCTCGTTATTACAATGAAATATGTCAAGAGGCCCCAGAGGGATCATCAAACCTCGGTATCAATAACGTAACGCAAAACTCATGTTTAGCAGCTACTTTGGCTGAGGTTAAGGAGGAGATGGGTGCGTTTCACACAGCAATGCATCTCGTCTCCTGGCAGTCGTAAAGGATGCCCCAGGATGAGGCCAGGTGACAACGCCCTAAGCACTCAGCAGTAACTGGGGGCTGAAAGACAATGAACAGGTCAAGAGGAATGTAAAGTGCACATGCCTATTCACCAGATGCACTTCGGTGGGTGACACCAGTAGCCAGTAGGGAACTTAAAGCAACATAAATAGAAATGTCTAATTCAGGGAGAGATACGACACCATGATTGCCACATCAATGACACCATTAGACGAGACATCGTGCGGAAATAATCAAAAAAAGTTTCAGCCTTGAGGGCCGACAGGAATTGCATCAAGGGCAACATGAATCAGCTTTGCCCTGAGAAAGTCACACACACAGACGTGCATGCTAGTCGAGATGTGATGTGCTTAGCAGCTTAGCTTATATTTGGATTCCAAAACTATTAAGATGGTGTTTATGAACAAACCTTAAATTGAGATAGTCAAAATGTTCCTTTAGTAACATTCCAAGAGTCCCCTCAAGCCCATGACCCATCCATAGCATAGCCAACCGTTTCTGGTGGTCAGTATTTAGAGAGGCTCCAATGCCTTCAGTAATGCCCTGATTATTTAGCAGCCCACCGTCCTAACCTTGACATTATGTCCTCCTGTGTCATCTGGTCAGGTACCATTGCCAAGCTTACCCGCCTTGATTGCACGACTAGCATGGCATTGCCCACCGGCTTGGCTCTTAAGCATGTCGATCTGGGTCTTACATTTCCAGATGCCACGGGGGAGTCTGGACACAAAGGTTTCATGCCCCCAGCTGCTGAGACAGTGCATGGCGACCTCTCAGAATTACCCACATCCTCAAGCTTGGATCTAGGGGGGGCCTGACGTCCTGCTTTATCCGCCAAGCCTGCACTTGCAGGGGCCACTGACAGGTTCATCCTACCGATACCTGTACAAAGAACGGGAACATGGCAGAGTGCGTCAATGCATGCTGCTAGGACCCGGCAGTGGCAACCTGGCAGTGCTGAAGTTCTCCATGCAGGCATCAAACCCACCTCCAGCTAAGCAACCGGTATCTATGGACCTTGCGGGTCCAAGCGAGACAGCCGACCACTTCGGGGTTCATCGAGGCTATATGAGGCTTGGCTTGCTTGTTAATACCGTCGCAATATTCGAAGTTTGCTGCAGCATTAGGCTGTCGATGAGTGCCGCCCGATACTTGCTGCTGCCAGATGCTGACGCTGCTGACTTCGCCGCTGCTTTGCCTTGACGATGTGCCCGAACCGCCCTCCGCATATCGGACCTCTCTAACGTCGTAAGGAATTATCTCAGCCAGCCTCTTGGCTCGAGCCTCCGCTCGAACAGCCTCGTTTCCGCTGGTCACTAAGTTCTTTTAGAACTCGCATTGATTCTCTCTGATCGCAGTCTGCTGTAATGGCGTTGTCATTAGCTGCTCATACCCAAATTTCGACTTCCACCTCTCCTGAAATGCACCCTCGTGGGATGTGTGTGACATCGTGTCTAGTGTTTGGAAAGAAAGAAAGAAAACGCCTGAGCGTGGCTTGAGGAATACGGGATTGTAAACGCCGTACACACTGGAGTGCCAGAGCAGAGCAATATAGGATTACGAATTACGATGTCGGAGGTGGGACGCGTAATGTGTGGGGGGCTTCTTTATCTCGATTAAGAAAGGAACCAAAAATAGGATAGGAAGAAGATGCTAAAAGATGCTAACAGCCCGTTTCCGATTGACCCCGGAAAAGTTCCGGGGTCTTTCCGGGGTGAAACGGGCACCCCGGAAAAGTTCAGGGGTGCTTCGATGCCGTACATTTACCCCGGAAATCAGCTTTTTCCCGGGGACCTCCCCCCCCTCCCCGGAAAAATTCGGGGGCGTTGCGTTGTCCAGCTGGCATGATCCTTCGAAAGTTCGAATCGTCACGTTCATATAGCGCGCGCATTGCTGTAGTTTCTTTACATGGTTCATCTGGGCCACGTTGTGTGAACAGGGTGTTGGGGAGGTGATCGTTGAGACGATCTTGTGGCCGATCTTGGGCAAAAGACGCTTCAGAGAGGCTCAAGTTGCGCAGTTTGTAACGAATGGTGTGAAGAGCAGCTACGCAAATCGTGCCTATCCTCTTGCTCGGCAGTGGAGCTCGGGAAGTTCAAATGTGCGCGCCTTAACTAAGCCGAACAGAAAAGGGAGTCGCTTGATTCTGTCTCATGAGGTCAGTCGGAAACGAACACCCCGGAATATTTTCGGGGTCCATCGATCGTCCTACCTTGTTTTTCCGGGGTCAATCGGAAACGGGCTGTTAAAGCAGGGCTACAAAGCAAAGGAAAGTACGGCAGGGAGTACAACTGGGTGGGGCAGGTGGGGTTATGCTCTTACGCAATGGTAGGTGGGCGCACCTTAGACATAGAACGTAAACCCAGCCCATTGTGGTGCATAAAGAGAGAAGGCGAAGAACAGAGGAGGAGAGCAGTAGAGTGCAGCGCTTTATTGGAAACTGTCGATTCTTCTTCGACGACGCCAGTCTCATCGGGGTCACATCAATCCCAGACATCAATCGATAAGACAGCACTCAGGTCTCAGGCCACTCACTGGGTGAGCATCACTCCCATTTATGTTCATGCCAACCTCCTATGTGAGGGTGGCATGGCTGCACCATGGTCAGGCTGTGCATGGTAGCTGGAATTGAGCATAGTCATTCCCCACCAGCTCCACGTGGCCGAGCGTTGAGCAGAGCCCAGCGGGTATGCACCGTTAATTTCTGACATGGGCCCACTCACTAGAGTCAAGATCCGGACCTGAATCCAACCCTCTGCCAAGCTGTGAAACATGCATCACATGTTCACATCTGCTCCACGTGCATCTGGGTAATACCATGGGGTAATACAGGGCGTCCATGCAATGTGCTGGCGGGCTTCGTTTCGCTCAGTAGGGCTGCACTGGTTAAGCCACCACAGCATCACATAGGGGCCACTGCAACTCAAACAAGGTACCAGTCTGAAATAAAATATATTTAGTGGAAGGTGGCTTCCATCATATGTTTCATCGGGGAAGGATCAACTGTTAGATTCATCCCACTTCTGATTGAGGCATGAGGCTATGGACAGGTTCAGGAGGAGGTTTCATGCACATTATATGCATACTATATGGAGGACGGCCAGTATTTTCCACTCGATACCAGGGGAACTGATCGGTACAACACAGGACATGTTATCAATTCTCAGGACCGTCGCATGGCAAGTTTGAGGGCCAGCGATGTTTTCCGGCATAAAAATAGCATTCAGTAGGTTCATAAAGCTTGTGTACCGTTTAGGTAAGGGTCTCTCTCTCTCCAAACCGTCCCACGGCCTTAGATAACCCAAACAAAGCGAGATTGAACACCAGAATCCTTGATTTGACACGCAAAAGGGCAGCGTGCAATGCATAGATCAATCAAATGAGCATCGGAGCCCATGACTGCCACTGTTAATGTGACAAAACAACATTGCACGCCAACATCGAAAATTAGAGAGATTTTGTGAAATAAAAATGTATTAATACTGGTAAAAATAAATACCTTACCAGCATCAGCTTCATTCTCGGCATTATTTGAAGCGACGGGGCCAATTCCGAATGTCAGTTTGTCACGAAAGCATTGGCTGAGGACCCCTCTCGGAGGATGTATGAGGCTACGTTATCAAGGGACAGAGCTTCTTGAGCCCGAACAGGCCGAACCCAGTCAGACCCTAGCGACACGGCGTGATAGAATGGTTAAGTTCAAATACTAAAATGTCATTGACTGTCAGCATGGACAATTGCCGCAGAAGATTCTTCAGCAACGGTGAATGACCGCATTGGCGTCCTGCCCCTACCTGCCTCCCCCTACTGCATAAGCTGCAATCGTGGCATGGTCCATCTTCCCCGGTATCAACATCTCCTTACTGTAGCAACGAATGCCACCTGTTTCCAGGCTATCATCCCGAGGATTCTGCCGCTGCATCCTTGCAATCTCTTTCTCCTGTGCATACTGCCGCTGCTCCTCCGTCACCTGAGGAAATAAATGCACGATGTCAGTGGCCGAGCTACCACAGCTAGAAGCAGCATGATGCAAATGGTAGCGGGCCAATATTGTAACGATCACTATAAGTATGGACGCGCATAAGTGGACCATTCTCAAACCGATGGAGCATGAAGCTGGACAAGACCCAATGTCAGTGTTTCACCTAGACAACTGGAAGGCGGCATGCATGAGGAATTATTTCACATGTATCCAATCAGCGTTTCCTTTTTCGTGACTCGAGCTAAATGTCAGCTACAATCCAGCCCCTGGCCTGAGACCCCGTTTGTGGCCAGCCATTCTCATTTGGCCACCAGCTGTAGGCTGGTCCAGGTTTGGTCCCAATCGGGTCTTTGGCCGCCGCGGGGCAGCCTGCTGAAGGTGGACTCGTAACCCAAACATGAAACACTGTATCCAATCCTATATCTATGCCATGGCGCACACCTACCATTGTGACATGCTCCAGAAGGCCATCCGCGAACAACCGAGCAGAAAACATCACATCCTTCACACCGGTGTCCGGGGGTAGGACCTTGGAGCAGCCATGGGCTTTCCGTGCAGCTTGCGTCATCAGATCGTGCTGCATGATGTGGCTCTGTCTTGGCGTCAACGCTGGCAGCTGTCCATCCGTCCTGTCCTCAGAGGCATCGGACCTCTGCGCTTCAAAGTCGTAAGATCTGGGACGAAATGACTGCTGGGCCAATTTGAGGATGAAGGGGTTGAAGTTGTCTATCACTCCGTCGCTCGTGAGGAACACAATGTCGCCTGAGGTGGCAGGTGGCATCAGGCAGAGGCATGAGGATAATTGGTGAGAGCACACAAACACATAAATGGGGTGGCAGACTGGCAGTGACAGTGGCGTTGGGAGAATTTGTGAGCTCGCAGGACAGGCTCATTTGCAGGGGCAGCCATAAAGCTTCGGTGTTCATTTTCATGCGCGACAAACCACATTTGAGGGACGGCTGGGTGGCCACCACTGGCTCAATGGGGACCGAACCCTGACAGGCAAGGTTTGCTGCATCATGACTTCCATCCTGGGCTGTGATTTAGCTGAAGTGTGGCTGACGCGAATTTAATGTACACTGGGTGCTTCAGTCAATTTCATAATCAGGCCTTGTCTATGCTCATCACTGACTGGCAGACACGCACAGTCGTACATACCTTCGTTCAGAGGCGAAAGGGTGCACCCGAGGTTGCTCAGGTCAGGCTCTCTGCCACTGGCAAAACCCAGGGCACCTGGCGTGAACCTAGGGTCCCTGAGAGAGCAAAATGCAGCAGCAGCAGCAGCAGCAAACATGCTCATGTCAAACATCATCTGTTGCATTAGCGGCTGCAGAAAAGAATATGGCTGACAATACAGGTTAACTGCAAGCTGAGGATGGAGGGGTGCTAAAATTTGAAGAAGTATGGCCTTGGATCAGGCACCATGCACCTTTCCGTGACCCATGGCATGCGAAAAAAATGCAAATGAAGCTGGATGAAGGTGATTGTCCCTTAACCACACACCTGTAGCATCCCGCTTGACTGGAGTCGTAGGAAAGCTCCTGAAGTGAATCCTCAACTCGGCGGTAAACAAAAGCCCCGCTGTCGCCGATGTTCATCGTCAGCGCCACCCATCGCAGGTACTTCCCGCTGGAGAAGGAAGCTGAGCAGTCTCGCAACCTCCTGGCTGCCGGAGAAGATGCATGCACAGTGGAGCCATCTCGCCGGAGGGGCACTGCTAGGCGCGCAACCACAGTCACGACCAGTGTGGTAAGCGTGCCCGACTGAGCTAGGATCAGATCCTGAGCTGGACCCAGGGCTCGCAGCAGGAGTTGGAACACTTGGTCCGTTGTAACAGGCGACGAGTCTGTTACCAGTCAGCACACGAAGGACAGGATCTCCTCAGCCATTTGAAATACAATGAGCAGGGATATCCAAGCTCTCTGCAGTTAAGGGCGGCCAAAAGCGGATGCATGCATGGCACATGGTATGCAGCATGCGGGTTGATGGCGATGTCGCCACATGGGCGTGCATGGGCGCACGACAAGTGCATGGGCAGGCATGGCACGAAGGTGATGGGGCGTTGTCTGCATTCATACCTTTTAAACCCATTCCTGGTAGCTCCCTGTGTAGGAATGAGGTGACTCCCAGCACGGCACACCTTGCGGCTCGTTTGGCTGGCTCACCCCAGCCGACTCCATCCGCCACCACCAATAAGGTATGATGCTCGTAGCAAAGAGTGGCGTAGCAATCAGCAATAGGGTCACCAGCACGTACTCCAGATGGGGTCGCGTCGTACAAAGAGATTGATCGCCCATATGCGAACTCCTTGTGCTGGTTCAAGTCCACATGAAATTCCTTGACGAGAGGAAGGAAGTCCACTATTCCATTCTCAGGTCCCGTTGTAGATGCTATCAACACGTCGGAAGGCGGGACAATGACATAGGAACACGTTGGTGGTTGGCCATCCACTCCGCTGTAAAGCTCTGGTTTAAATTCATGTTTGCTTTTACTGCGCAGAAAGAATGATATGAGGCTTCCCGGTACAGGCTGGTGGCAGCAAAATCAGAAAGAAAGAAACGATGTGTTCTCTCACCCTTGGACAGTAGCCAGGCATTTCGTAATTAATCGTTTCATCACAGTTTCCAACTACAGCTATTGAAAAGGTCATAGTCATCTACTCGGGACACGTCCATTGTCTAAAGTCATTACGAGTCCATACCTCTTATAAGAAAAGAATGCTAAGAAAAGAAAAGAGAATGCCGGCATGCGGTAGAGAAGAAGAATCGACAACAGAAGCTATAACCCTCAGGCAAATGTTAGTATTGTCACGGTGGAACCTGAAATGGCTCCTAAACTCACCCGCCTAAACTCCCGCTACACTCCGGACACATTGTCCGGTGTACGGCATTTCAAATGTCGTATTCCAAAAGACACGCTCAGGTGTTTTCTTTCTTTCTTTCTGAAGGTTTCTATGAGTGCGCCCTGTTCGCACTGGCCTTCCCAAAATGCATTGCAGAGGGTGGGCAGCGATCAGAGGATTATCAGAGGGTAGCGGTGGTGGAAAGGCGCTGGCAATGAAAATCAAGACTAATCTCTCACAAACTCGTATCCGACCTGTCTATTCGCTGAAACTCAAGGAATCTCCCCCGTGGCAAAGAACAGGAAACCCATCATCTACGGAACCTACAGATAGATCCTATCAGTCCATAATCATCCACAAGGTTCCTTGGAGGGCACACTCCTCTTGCCCAGCCGACAATGACCAGGAGGTCCAGACAGGCACAACATCTTTCATGCCTGGTGTACCTCCTGCGAATAGCACTTTCTCCTTTCCAGGGTCATCAGAGCAGATATCTAAGCAGCTGCCAACCACCAGAAGTTGGACGCATGGAGACGGCTTCGGTGACGCATCCGCAGAAGCGTCTTGGGCATGATCTGTAGGCGCCATGCTCTCAGTAGCCAATCCCTGGGCCAAAATTTTACAAGCCGTTCCCCGATCGTCCCCCTCCATCAATGATGCGATATCACCGCCTCGTCCCAACTCCACCGTTCCTGCAACCCCACCAGGGCCTAGGGGCAACGCCAGCTCTGCCTCCATGCCTGGATTTCCGAGCACCTGTTGGGGCACAACCTCCTCGTGGGAGTCAGAGACCTCCACACACCTGAGCTCTAAGCAAAGCTCTGTGGGCACCAAATCAGCATCAGCTGCACCCCTAGCCAGCAAAGCGGCTGAAGGATCTCCAGCTGACAGGCAGTCGGATGCTGAGGGCTGCGACTTCTGTGAGCTCAGACTCGCCGCGTGTGACGGTGTTGCCTGTTCAGTTTCTGTCATAGAAAGGGACTCCTGATCTGCACGTCCGTCCACTGCAGCCAAGTTTGCACATTCTGCTCGGGTCCCCGCCACTGCCGCAGCTGCCGCCGCCATCTGGCTCCAGATGTCGCCGGATCCAACGCTAGCTTTACCGCCGCCGCTGCAGCTACCGCCCTCCTGCACCTCATCATGTGCAGCCTCTGGCTCCCCAGGCGCTTCACTGTTCACAGATGAAAGGACTGCCTCCTGCAGAGTGTCAACTTGGGTCCTCACTGCTACCACAAAACCAGTGTACGAGACCTCGTATGCAACAGCTCCCGGGTGGCACACTGTCACCGAGTGACCAACGGCATCGCCTGTAATTCAAGAGGGCCAAAACAATAAGAGATTTTATTCCTTATGTTCTTAGGGATGCCACTCGGGGAGATTCATGTCTTGATCCAACTTCATAGCTTGTGGCAGGCTGTCAAGCAAGATTCCCCATCAGAGGTGAGACCTCAACAACCCAGCAAGCACCATACAGGCATACCGGTAGTACAACATTGCTTTGTAGGGTGCTTAAGCTACAGATCGGCTTCATCATGGCCTTTGACTGAGGGGGCCTGGTGCAGCAAGCATCTATGGCTTAATCCTGATTGGCTTAGTGGTGGCCGCCCGGCGGGCCCCCCAAGGTGGCCAAGCACTCACTAAAACCAGGGGCTAACAAACACTGCCATACACTTTTAGTGGACAAAAGACCTGCACCAAGTCTTACCATGGGTCACGAGCAGGATGTTTTCCCCAGGGTGCGCATTCGCCAGGCGTGATAGCACCGCCCTGAACCTATCCTGAGCTTTCTCAGCGGGCTCTGGCGCGAGCGGGCACACATGATGGCTGCTGCCAACCGGTGGAGACGGCGGTGCGGCTGGATGTACGGCGGACCCGGCAGAATCACGAGAGGGGATGGTGCAGCTTGAGGCGGCGGCCCAAGCACACAGTGGCAGGTCTCCAGGGCCGCTTGGAGGCGTCTGAATAGCCGCACCAGAGTTGGAATGAGCCTCCCCACTCTTTGGGCTTTCGTCAGCGCTGACGCCAGAGGATGGACCTAGATCAGCAGATCCGCCCTCCTGGCTGGTCAGATACGGCAGACCATGGACCGCCACCCTGATGGCGTGATGCATCCCCTCGGGCGAGTCGCCTATGCCATCGCTTGGCGGGCAGCATGCTGCCAGAAGGCTGTGTTCAGGAGGGCCATCTTCCAGCCAGAGCCAGGTGCACAGCTGTCCTTGAGGGCAGCCACGGATTCTGAACAGTGCTTCAGACAGCTCCCAGCACACGTGCACACTCGCCGTATCCAAACTTCGGCAGGCCTGAACTGCTGTTTGCAAGCACCTGTGAAGCAAGGGCCCAGTGCCAGCAATGTGGACATTCCGTCTAATCTGGAAGACTTGCATGAACAGACATGATGGACTGACTGGGTGCACTCGGCTGCACCTCAGGCAACACGGAACAAATCCGATTGTTCTCATGATGCCGTGAGCACCTGGTTGTCAAGGTGATTTCAAGTCTGGAGAAGGTGGCACAGTCTAGGACTCTAGGTATGAAATCACCTAGACCCCTTCATCTACCATCATTCACCTTCACTGCGGACAGTGCAACTTTTTTGCCCACCTTTGGAATGGGGAGCTGTAAACGCGAGTGATCGGAAACCCCAGTGCTTGTAGCTGCGTCCCTACTGCCTGAGCCTGACAGAGCCCATGCATGCTGAGGGGCGTGTCCCACGGTCGCTTTGCTGTGGAGCTCCAGTCTGCCTGCACATCGTCCAAGCGCTCGCCGTGACGCATGACAACAACATGCTGAGTTTGCATGCTTTCTTGGCGATGATAGGTGGAGCTGTTCAGGGCTTCAATCTCTTCGCTCATGCGAGCACGAAACGCTGCCCGGCAGAAAATGGCCACCAGTAATAAAGGGCGGGGTTCGGGAGGACGCACACTTTAGGCGGGGGACACCGTTGTTGACAGTTTAAGTGATCGCATTGCAAGCAAAAAAAGGACACGCGCTGCCCCTGTTGCGCACTGGGTGAAGACCCACGTTAACAAGCTTCGGCTCGTGCGTCGGTGACATAAATACGGTGCTGATCGCTAGATCCAGATCCCAGATTTGCAAGGATATCTGGCTTCACCTTTTCAACAGCCAATCTCAGCTGCACAAATATGCCGTTGTTCAAGAATATAGGGGGAGGGATCACAGGGGCATTCTGTGTGACTATGTTGGCATGGGCTTTACAGCTCTGGCAACGTGAGGCGCATGGACGGCAGCTGCGGAGGTCGAAAGCGCTGGCACCCCAATCGAATTCAGACCCCAGACAACTGTGCACTCTCACACCTGCTGCCGTGAAAATGCTGGTAAGCTAAGCAGTGCGGCCCATGCATCTCCACAGATATACAGTCCTGCCTGCTGGTCAAATAAATCCACCAAGGATCTCATCATACACGAAGTGAGAGGAGGCTCCTCATGAATGAAGCAATGTTCCACATGCATGAAGCAAGGCTCCCGAAGCACGAAGCAAGGCATCCCCTGCATACTGCAAGGCTTCCCATACATGCAGCAAGGCTTCCCATGCATGAAGCAAGGTGTCCCATGCATAAAGCGAGGCTCCTCATGCATGAAGCAAGGCTTCCCTTGCATGCTGCAAGGCTTCCATGCATGAAGCAAGGCTCCTCATGCATGAAGCAAGGCTTCCCTTGCAAGAAGCAAGGCTTCCCATGCATGAAACAAGGCTTCCCTTGCATGCTGCAAGACTTCCCATGCATGAAGCAAGGCTCCCATGCATGAAGTAAGGCATCGCTTGCATGCTGCAAGGCTTTCCTTGCAAGAGGCAAGGCTTCCGTGCATGAAGCAAGGCACTCCATGCATGAAGCAAGGCTTCCCATGCATGAAGTACAGCTCCTCATACATGAAGGAAGGTTTTCCATGCATGAAGCAAGGCTCCTCATGCATGAAGCAAGGCTTCCCTTTCATGCTGCAAGGCTTCCATGCATGAAGCAAGGTTTCCCTTGCATGAAGCAAAGCTCCTCATACATGAAGCAAGGCTTCCCATGCATGAAGGAAGGCTTTCCATGCATGAAGTAAAGCTCCTCATACATGAAGCAAGGCTCCTCATGCATGAAGCAAGGCTCCCCATGCATGAAGCAAGGCTCCTGATGCATGCAGCAAGGCTCCTCATACATGAAGCAAGGCTTCCCATGCATGAAGGAAGGCTCCTGATGCATGAAGCAAGGCTCCCCATGCATGAAGCAAGGCTCCCCATGCATGAAGCAAGGCTCCCCATGCATGATGCAAGGCTCCACGTGCTTGAAGCAAGGCTGCACGTGCATGAAGCAAGGTTGCACGTGCATGAAGCAAGGCTCCACGTGCATAAAGCAATGCTCCCCGCGCATGAAGCAAAGCTTACCATGCATGAAGCAAGGCTACATGTGCATGAAGCAAGGCTGCCCGTGCATGAAAGAAGGCTCATCATGCATGAAGCAAGGCACCCCATGCATGAAGCAAGGCTCCCCATGCATGAAGTAAGGCTCCCCATGCATGAAGCAAGGCTCCCCATGCATGAAGCAAGGCTTCCCATGCCTGAAGCAAGGCTCCCCATCCATGATGCAAGGCTTCTCATGCATGAGGCAACGCCAGGCTTCACATGCAAGGCACGAAAATGTGTCTCCTTATAAATTCGAGTAACGGGCTCCGTCACGGCGTCACAGCTAGCGCATGCAGAATCTAGCTGGAATCTTGCCATGACATTTAGGAGGCGCCAAATGATGACATTGTGCTGCAGGTTGAACTGGATCCCTTCCCTCATCGTCTGATCGAAGTTGTGAGCGGACTGCAAGATATCAGGATGGGGCTCCCGGCAGACCTGTCCAGCCGGGCCATCAGGGTTGAGGGTGAGGCATGGCAATGACACAAACGCCAATCCCCTCCGAGCTGGGATCCTCTTCCCTGGAACATGCTTACGCTGAAGCAATGCTTGGCTTTTTAATGATGGCTTACTACTCCGGGAACCACATAAGGACAAACGTGACGGAGTCCTTTGCTGCTCTTATAACAGAAAAGGGTTATCTCTCGTTGTTCGGGAGCAGTGAACGCTGGGGACTTGGAGCAGTACCCCACAAGAGCTGCCTGCTCGTCATAGCTGCTCCTACTCAGCAGGAAGCCAGGCGCCTGGCCTGCTTTGCAGCCGCAGCTGGTTACCAGAGGTATGCACTGAGCCGGGTCGTGCTAGAGAATGCTGGAGAGTACTGGACTTATGTTTTGAAAGGGGCCTCCAGGTTATGCATTTCGACGAACGATAAAACCCTCTTACATAATGCAGGAGCTTATTTCCTTCGATATATCCGTATACCAGTTCTGGTATTACAGTAGGCTAAATAGATGCTGGTATAGTGGCCAGTCCTGCTGGCAAGTGGCAACCTAAGAGCCAGGTAGCCTTTTGAGACTTTTGCATGCATCTATCACACCATTGCAACTGCCTGACTGGGGCCCTGAACTCCATCTGCCTCCCACCCCGAGGTGTGCCTGCGTCTTTACGGAGGGTGTTGAGCCGGGCGCATGGTCCCGGCTGGCCACCCTTTCCAACATCAGCAGGCAGGCAGTAGCCGCGGTGCTTCAGGCGAGGCAGAAGCACGATCTCGGCAACCTCTCCTCGCCTGTTGTGTTACTGGACGTGAGACGGCCGGACGAGCGGGCGCTGTATGGCAGCTTGCAAGGCTCGGTGCATATACCAGGTGCCGTGCTGGAGACCTCTGTGGGCATGCGAGTAGTCAGAGAAGGGGAAGACGCCATCTCGCTAGGTGGAGGGTACCATCTATGGTGCTGAATTGCTGACCTCATCTCACGGTGCTCAATCCTGCATCACATGCACTGCATGCTCTGCTCTCTGCCCCCTGTCTAGGTCACCGGGTTTTAAGTTCCTGCCCCAGTACATAGGATGTAGGCATGGCTGCACCTCCGATCAGGTGGCTAGGTTCCATGTTGCTGTCCCCTCTCATGGTCCTGGTGTGCATGGTAGCTGAACTGAGCCTGCTCATCCCCCACCAGCCCTGCGTGGCCGAGCGTTAGGCAGGTATACGCAGACATACCTTAGCGTATGTGGTACGGTATGTTGGAACTGGACTGAACTGCATGCACCTGCAGGGCCTGCTCCCCCTTCCAGGCAAGTGTGGAACTCCTACCTGTTCACCTTGCTTCTCTTGCAGTGGAGGCCCTGCCGGCTGCTTTGGCTCTACCCCCGGACGAATTTAGAGAGGAGCATGGGTTTGACAAGCCTAGTCACGAGCATGTCATGGTCGTGTACAGCCGGGGCGGGCAGCGCGCGTTGTGGGCGGCCCAGGTGTGCGAGAATGCACAGCTGTCGAGGTAGGCTGCTGGCTGAGGTGGAGGGGAACAGATCCCTTCCATCTCCTGCATCTGCCTAGATAGGTGCGGCCTACCCTGTGTGGTATATTGGGGAAATGATTACCCGGTACGCCAGGTCCTGATGAGTGACAAAGGTTCAGGGCTAAGGTTTAGGGCTTCAGGTTAGGGCCTAACGAGTGACGAATGTTAAGGGTTAGGGTTCAGATTAGGGCCTGATGAGTGATGAATGTTTAGGGTTTAGATAAGGGCCTGATGTGCGATGAAGCTTTTGACTTAACTCCTGAGCATACTCAGGTTGGCATTGCGACAACCTTGCTGGGCGCATACTTCCCACAAAGTTATTTTGGTCGTTTACTCAAATTCTCATGAACTTGCTGGGCACACCGTCTGAGCCACCGCTGTTCCCGCAGGGTGCTGGTGTATAAGGAGGGGACGTATGGATGGAGAATGGATAGCTCGGTCAAGACCTACCGTTCATATGCCCTGGTGCGGCTGTATAGAGCAGAGGAGCGCTGTGATGTATTTTCCCAACTCGGCCTTTTCCTCGTTGTTTTACACTTTCGAATCCTGTTGCACACATACTGCCAAGACTGGCGCAGTTTCATCAAGCGAATCCACATCGCTTGATTGGTTATGGCCTTATGGGGGTGAGATCTGTCCCGATATGATTGGATGCTATATCACACCTCACTCACCAGTCCAGAGGCTGACGATATCTCCCTTGCATGCAGGGAGCAGCCCCTCCTGACCCTGAGATCTGGCCTGTTGAGGCGTATGACCTGGAAGCTGGACGACAGGAGCTTAGTAGAATGGGCCTTCTTGGTGCACACTGTGAATAACAGCGTAGATATTGAGGGTCTTCCATGTCTGTGACACTCTATTAGCCTTCCACCCCCCTCCTGTAGGGCACATGAAGGAAGGGCCCTCCCCCAGGGATACAAAGCTTACTGGCATTATTTCGGGCATGCAATTGGCCTGGTATGCAAAGAATTTGGCCACACTTTAAAGTGATAGGCCTTTATACTTCTCCAGACCTGTTGTAATGTTACACACAGTGTGCATGGCACGACAAGTCGACAACACGTCTCAGGTACAAAGTTGTACGAGTAATCATGCTCCTTCTGCTTCATGTGCCACTGTCTTGGCAATTCCTTCCAAACTAGATACCGGTATTACCTAAATGCATATCATTACGATGGACATATGTTGTCTCTTGAGGTTGCCTTGCTCCAGGAGGCAGGATTGCATGTCGGTTCCAAGTAAGCTAGTGGACTGAGCATGATAGCAGTAGACATGCTCAAAAGGCAATATTTTGCTGAGTAGTAGACATGCACAGGACTGCATTATATATGTTTAGTGGGTTCCTAGTAGGGGACTGAGTGTGGGGTTCGCCTTCGCCTGATTTTCACGGTGTGCTGTCTTACTTCCCGCAGAGAAGGCTGCATAGCCATCTCTGCATTTGTTTCTTTGGGGCGTAAGCGTAGTATGTATCAGATTTCCTCTGCTGGTGTTTACGTAGATCATCGATGTTTTGGTGGTGCAAACTCAAGTCGGTATTCGGCACTGAGGGGCATAACCACCCAACTAGTGAACTATCGCAGCTCAGCCAATGACATACCAGCCGACGGCCGCCGCAATGCTCCAACCTGCGCAGTATGTCTAGCATTATAAATACATCATTGGCAGGCATCTGCAGCTGAGCATGAGCAAACAGCCTGAAGGTTGGTAAACAGCTTGGACTGGGTAGAATGGTGGTCTGATAGGGTGCGCATTTGCTTGCTGTGACATGGGCTGGGGGCTGCAGGTTGGCTGTGCGCAATTGAATGCTTTGGCATGGGCTAGAGGCTGCAAGTGGAAAGTGCACATTTGCCTGCCGTGACATGGGCTGGGGACTACTGGTGTTTTTTGCGCAATCGCCTGATGTGGCATGGGCTGGAAGCTGCAGGATTGCTGCAGATGGGAAGTGCGCATTTGCCTGCTGTGACATGGAATGAGAACTGCATGTTGGCTGTGCGCATTAGACGTTTGTGGCATGGGCTGCGGGTTGCAGATACGCTGTGCGCATTAGCCTCTTATGGCATGGCCTGGGGGCTGTAGGTGGGTTGTGCACAATTACATACTGTGATATGGAAGGGGAGCTGCACGTGGGTTGTGCGCAACTGCCTGTTGTGACATGGGCTGGGGGCTACATGTTGGCTGTGCGCATTTGCCTGCTGTGGAATGGGCGGAGGCTCCTATCCGGCAGTGTGCAATTGCCTGCTATGACATGGAATGGGGACTGCATGTAGGCTATGCACAATAGCCTGCTGTGGCATGGGCCAGGGGCTGCAGGTGGGAAGTGCGCATTGCCTGCTGGGGCATGGAATGGGAACTGCATGCTGGCTGTGCGCATTAGCCTACTGTGGCATGGGCCATGGGCTGCAGGTGGGAAGTACATATTTGCCTGCTGTGACATGCATGGGCTGGGGGCTGTATGTTGGCCGTACACAAATTCCTGCTGTGGCATGCGCTAGGGGATGCAAGGGGGAAGTGCGCATTTGCCTGCTGTGGCATGGGCTGGGGCTGCAGGTGGGTTGTGCGCCATTGCCTGCTGTGGCATGGGCCAGGGGCCGCAGGTGGGAAGTGCGCCATTGCCTGCTGTGGCATGGGACAGGGGCTGCAGGTGGGAAGTGCGCATTGGATTGCTGTGGCATGGGCCAGGGGCTGCAGGTGGGAAGTGCGCATTGGATTGCTGGGGCATGGGCTGGGGGCTGCAGGTGGGAAGTGCACATTTGTCTGCTGTGGCATGGGCTGCGCGTCCCCTCTCAGTCCAGGCAGTGTGGCTGGAGAAGGCCAGAGGGATCGTCGCCAGGCTCGTAGGCGGCCGCATCACTGTCGTCATCGTCACCGCCAAGCACTTCAGGCACTAATGTAAGCCTGCTACGGGTTGGGGCCTTACTATTTGGTATCAGAAACGTGTACTGAGGTATCACATAAGGGAAGCGGTGGTATATCCGAGGAGCTGGGAGCAGTGACTTTACTGCGTGCAGGGCGAGTCAGATGTATCGACACGTTTTAGGGGTACTGACCCGCCGTCCCAACCTGGTTCACACTAGCAGTACCAACTGCAATTTGAAGTTATCTCTCTAGGAACTGCCTCGATCGACCTGGTGTGTTGCTACATCGTCAAGTGCTGTAATCAGCTTGCCATACACGGTATATTGAGGTTTGTTGGGGTATCATTTGATTCCGAATGGCAGTTGGATGCCAAACTTGCGGCGGCTGAGCCTGAAAAGTGGCCAAAACCCGGTTAAGGTAGAACCTTAAGTGTAGGTGGTGCCAACTGAAAATGGCTTTTTGAGCCAGATTCACTTCGCGTCGGCCACTTTCGCCCTTGGCAATTTCCGGACGACCATCAGCCTTCGATCCTGTGTGTTTTCGTCCCTGTCATGCTGCCTCTATCTTATCGCGTGGTTGAGTGCGTTCGTCTCTCACACCTTTCGAAATGACGGCCCAAGCGATGGCAGCGATCAAATAAAGTGGTTCGGTTTAGATTCGCAACAGCAACAAGCAACAATGGCAGCAGATAGTACTGAAGAGGATGTACCGTGTTGAATGAAACAGAAACGACGAACACCACTTTCGCGAATTTATCTGGTGTGAATCGGTCTCCCGTAGTCGGATTGGGAACGCGAGATAGTGTGGGTTCACTTCGACCAACTGCCACATTCAGTTCGCCGGTGTGAATCGCCTCTAAGTCTCCCCTAACAGCACGTTTCTGATTGGACCCCGGAAACTTTCCGGGGTGTTTCCGGTGTGTTTTGAGCTGAAACACTGGACCCCGGAAAATCTCCGGAGCCTTTAGACCACCAAGAGTCGTACAGCAGTACGTCTCTTGTTTTTCCGGGGACCCCCCCCCCCCTCCCCGGAAATTCCAAAGACCCCGGAGAGTTTTCAGGCCATCGAATAGCTTTTGTTTATAAATATGAATCGCCGCATTTTCTTCCCATGAACTTATCGGGCGGTAGTGATGGGGGCGGCCCTGCAGAAAGGCCGCGGGCCGCCTCGGCCTTGGTCACTCTGCGAGCGAGTCATCCCTATCATCATCATTATCATCAGCAGCAGAAGCAGAAGCAGCAGCAACAGCGCAGATAACATGTAGGCACCCATTCGGCAATATCGCAGTAAACCCTGAACCACGCAAGATTACGCGGCCTCACGTTCCGGTGTGTGGCTCCGGGGTGTTTGCAGAAACACCGGAAAATCTCCGGGCCCTTAGCCTTTAGACCACCAAGAGGCCCGCCTCGGCCTTGACCACTCCGCGAGCGAGTCATCCCTATCATCATCATTATCATCAGCAGAAGCAGCAGCAACAGCGCAGATAACTTTTAGGCACACATTCGGCAATATCGCAGTAAACCCTGAACCACGCAAGATTACGCGCCCTCACGTTCCGGTGTCTGGCTCCGGGTTGTTTTGCAGAAACACCTCACCTGGGAACTTCCTGAAGACCAGAAGACCGTCGTCTAGTCTCCTAATAGCCTGTTTCTGATTGACTGCGGAACTCCTCCGCAGACCCTGTCGTACAGAAACGGGGTCTGTGGAACTGCTCCGCAGGCCTTCAGAAGACCCACGAGCGGCCTTTTTCCCGAGGACCCCCCCCCCTCCTCGGAACTTCCACAGTCTGCGGAACATTTTATGCCTTCGAATTGACATTAATTATATATTAGAAACCCTATATTTTTCTGTCCATGGACCTATCGGGCAGTGGCCGTGGCGGCGACCCTGGACAAAGTCCGCGTCAGGCATCCTTCTACGACCCTTCGAGACAGCAGCCGCTGCAGCAGGATAAGCCCGAGGATAAGACCGAGGTTACCGACAGCCATTGGAGGCATATTGTTATTAGGAAGAGATGTGGTCGAAACGTTGTGAAGAGAAAGAGAAATGAAGGGATAATGTGCACACAATCGGCAATACTACAGTACGCCCTGAACCCTGCACGGTCTCGTTCCGCAAGAAACGACCTCTGCGGAACTCTTCCGCAGGCCATTAGACCGTCGTACATTTTTTTCTCCGCAGTCAATCAGAAACAGGCTGTAAGTCTCAGACACGTCAAGTAAGTCTCAAGTGAGTCTCAAGTGAGACTTAAGTGAGACTTAGGGGAGACTTAGGGGAGCCTCTTACTTGACGGGGAGACTTAGGGGAGACTCTTATTTGACGGGGAGACCTGAGGTGACGGGGGCGGGAGCGGGAGGTGACGGACCCGACCCACCCGGTGTACGAATGTCGATGACAAAGCAGGCGCCGATTTGCACCCATCTGCCCCCACTGCATGCCGCGTCGAACAATCGGCTCATACTGGACAAATTGACAAACATTTGATTTGTGCTCCCTGGAGGAAAGTGGGGAGACCCCGAGACCCCTGCAGATTTGTCATTTCCAGCGGAGGGTGTGACTGTCATCTTTCGCTTCCGGAAGTATTCATTGCAGGCATCTCAAGATAGTGGCGCCGTCTGGACGGTAGAATGATGAGATGAGAGTGGTATCTTAGCAAAACATTTTCGATGGTAGCCCATGAGGACAGAGGACCCTGCTCGGGCCTGTTCATCATGCGTAGGGCCCTCCTGTCCTCCAAGCGGTAAGATTGTGTGCATCATATTTATGCACCTGCGTCTCCGTAGACGAACACATCGCACGTACAATACGGAACCGACAGGGCTCAGCAGGCTTGCCTGCTTGCCGTCGCGAAAGATATCACATGAGGTCTTCTTGCAAACGTTCGCGGAAGCTCTATCTCGAACCAATCTCGATGCAGAGGGCATACTTTGGCAACCATGGGCATCTTACCTGCCCACACAAGCTGCCATGCCTGTTCCTGAGATCTGGATGTGTAATCGCAGGGCCTGGTGGCTGAAGGGACTGAATCAAAATGCATGCGGCAAGAGCTTCGCTGAATACTTGTGCAGCGCTTCGTACCAAACGGTGTGCACCATTCAGACCCAGCTCGTGTAGCTTGCATGATCAGATTCCCTCACGCTGAACAATCTGCCTGCTTGGGACCATTACCGCTTCTTCATTGTAAAACAATGTTAGTCTGATCAGATAGCGAAGGGTAGTGGCGTGAGGAGGCTACCGTATGACTGTTGTACATGCTGCATGCCCTGCGCAGCTGCTGAGGTCATCACTCGCCCCTGTCGGCCTGCTGACCTTCCTCAGCTTGTTCTCGGACAATTCGGAATTTGATGACGATTCAATTGCGGCTGCCTGCCAGGTTGAACAGGTGAGGCCTGTTTGGGGCATTGCCGCACATCGGCATGTGTGACATCTTCTTCCCTTGGTTTCTAACCAGACAGTTGGACACCCATGCGGCTGAGCCTTCGGAGCAGGGCCCAGAGGTGCTATGTCAGCCATGCCATGCCATAACATGCTTAGCCGCACGCCATGCCATGCCATGCCAAACCGCAGGCCATGCCATGCCTAGCCGCAGGCCATGCCATGCCTAGCCGCACGCCATGCCATGCCGCACATCAGTGGGACAATTAACGGCCAGTTGGCAACAGGCTGATGCTGCTTTGTTAAGTCTGACAGAGATTCTCCACCTTGCACTCTCCCCTCCCGAGCAGCGAGGCCCCACCACCTGGAGGGTTGTCGTAGAAGAGACGAGCATGATCTTCGGAGAGCCCCCAGACACGAATCAGCTGGGCCAACGTT